>OY728134.1:1385860591-1388429087 GCA_963277665.1 Viscum album | reverse complement strand
AAAGGATGAACAATAAATGTAAATAAATGTCATTGGAAACTGTAGAATTGTTTAATTTGAGTACTTCCTAGTTTATTGCTTCATTTCTGTATATTGAGTTCTATATATATTTGTTGACAGTTAGGAACACATATTTTTTGTGGTTACCTAATGGGATTCATCTCACACCCTATTTAGGTCATTCTTTTGGACCAAAACAGATTATATGGTTGTAGGTATAGGTAAGGGAAAGGTCCCTTCTTCATCTGGGTTTGCGGCACCATTGGGCGGCACCCAAAACCGGGACGTTACAAAGTGGTATCAAAGGAGTTATTTTCTGCTATTCATTACTATTTGGAGCCAATAGACTGGTATAGGAAGGAACAACTAGTTGGTAATAATTTGTGCTCGGGAGTAGCTAACTCATGTACAGGGAAAATCCAATTTACCTCAAATATTGCAATTTTTTTGGTTTTTCAATTGTTAGAGTTCATTTGATTTCACCGATGGGTGATTAACTTATTTTGTGCTATTATGATTTATATCATTATGGTTATATTTCTATTTCAACCTAATGAGATGAGGTTATTCCATCTCATGTATCATATAGGAACTTTCTAGAGATCACATGCCATGCATTATTGTCATTCCATTTAAGATGCATTACCGATTGCATGCTATTGTGATAGATGTTGTGCTAGATATGAATGTGGTGGTGATAGATTCCGTGATAGGGTACCTACTATTTTTTATAGGGTATTGGTATATGTAAATTTTCATTTTCATGAAATTTAGGGTGTACACAATGTGTCTCTATTAAAAACATTGTGTAGAGTCAACTGTGTATGCGGTTGTGTGACTAATGACACTGGTGGATGGAACTTAAGTAGTATACATTGTGTCTAGAGTGAACACACTATGTAGTGTTACACCAAGAGAGGACCATGTAGTTCTATACATGTATAAGAATTTGTGAGGGATGGAATATTCAAGTACACACTGTGTCTCTAGAGTAACGTGCCATGTGTAAGGGTGTTACACGACCAGAATTAGTAGACGTACATGCCCATGTTAAGGCTTAAAGGGAACATGTTGTTTAGTGGTTCTACATTCCATGTAAATGTGCTTAGTAAAACTTTAATGATTTCTTTCTCTTATTATGTTCTTGTACTTATAAGTTGTTATCCTTGGTAATCATGAACTGAGTTGTGTGCTTGACCTTGCAGATTCATGCCACCAAGATGTCCTCCAGTTGTATTCTAGGTACAGGGTGATGATTAGACACCAGAAATGGTATATTAGGGACTACCTGCAAATCCTCTCATCGTACCTATCTTGGAACCATTTTTTATACCAGAATCAGGTGTTGATGAAATTTTCAGTGAAGGCTTTATGAGGATGATACGAACTTTTCAGTGAGCGCCACATTATGCCCCAATTATGGAGCAGTTGACGATGGTGTTCTAATAGTATCATCCTCCCACTTTTTTAGGGGATGGTGGACTACATGTTGTAGAGTCATGGTTAGAGGCCACGCTTTCTATCTTAGAGCATCTGGAGACTCCTCTGGAGAGGAGGTTTAAGCTAGTGACATATATGTACATGATTCTTCCAATATACGGTGGGATGTTATCTCACAGGTGGGAAATTTTTAGGGTATGACTTGGGAAGAGTTTCATAGGACCTTCTATGATTACTTCTACCCTGGGATGTTGAGGGCCGATCGATCTCGGGAGTTAATGCACTTGGATCAGGGTGCTCTTTCATTGATGGATTATTCTTCTCGCTTTATAGATCTTTAGTCCTTTACATCTGTTTTGGGAGGCAACGAGTTAATATTAGCTAGGTTGTTTGAGGATGGTCTTAAGTATGACATTAGATCGTAGGTGAATGATTTCAGGTTGACTTTTGTGACTACTATAGTAAATCATGTGATGATTATTGAGTGCAATATTAGGTAGTTAGGAGCTGCGAGCTAGGGAGGTTCAATATCTAGGGTGGGTACTCCTTCATTTGATAGAAGGAAGCACTGTAGGGAGCCTTCGTGTGGTGATTCCAGTAGTAGTGATAAATCTTCAGGTATCCAGGTGAGGTAATACCAGTGCAAAAAGAGTAGAAACACGAGACCTCAGTTCCTGAGAGACCCAGTTTAGTGTCGATCTTATGGAAAGATGGGTCATCTTCATCATTTTTACAGGATGTTCTTACCAGCAGTGAGTGAGAGGGGATCAATTATGACTCCACACTCAGGAGCAGGACCACCAGTTTCTCATCAGTCAGGGAACTGGAGTTCATCAGGCCATTCAGGTCAAGGAGGTGTTCGTGGATGGGGTAGCTAGATGATAGGTTTTCATCGATAATGTGGTAATCAGTAAGGGTCACAAGGACACGGTACAGGTCAGACTTTTTCTATGGAGCAGACTCAGAATGAGTAGTATCCCTGACCCTCTATAGTTAGAGGTACGATTCTAGTTGCCATAGTTTTATCTACTGATATTTTTGATATAGGGGCTTCCTATAGTTTCATATTTTCTTCTATTGTTGATATCTTTGGTCTCTACATCTTTACTTCTGATGATTTTATGACTCTAGACACTCCGTTGTGGATTATGAAGTCCAGTGTACATCAGTTCAAGGAGTTCCCTCTTGAGGTTGGTGAGTGTCTCTTCTTGTTGGACCTCTATGTCATACAGATTATAGGCTTCGATATCATTCCTAGAATGGATTGTTAGGTCTCCTTTTAGGACATTTTTTCACTTCTATTGTTGTAGGGTGAGTTTCACGTCATTATAGGGTGTTTTTTTTCTACACAAGGGTGAGTGGGATGTCCAGGTGAGCAGAGCTAGACCCAAGAATCATGGGTTGGGAGGAATTACATACCAGATTTCTAGTTTATATCTGGATGACTAGGGGACTTTGTAGATGGAATTTCCTCCAGTGGTGAATCCTTTTAGAGATGTCTTTTTATAAGACTTTTCAGGTTTGCCTCCAAAGTGATAGGTAGATTTTTCTATTGAGCTTTTTCCAGGAGTGGAACCGGTGTCCATTCCCCCTTATAGGATGGCTACACCAGAGTTAAAAAATCATAAGAATTAGTTGGAGGAGTTAAAGACGAAGGGTTTCATATGTCTCAGTCCCTCTCCTTAGGGTACGCATGTCCTTTTTGTGAAGAAGTCAGACGGTACCCTCATACTTTGTTTGGATTACTGGAAGCTGAACCGTTTGATGGTTAAGAACAGATATCCCTTTACAAGGATTGATGATCTCTTTGATTATCTTTGAGGATCATGAGTGTTATCAAAGATTTAATTGAGATATTTTTATCATCAGTTTCATGTTAGACTATCATATATACCTCATACAGCCTTTTGGAGTAGGTATGGTCTATACGGGTATTTGGTTATGTCGTTCGGTCTCATGAACGTGGTGACTGTTTTCATGGAACTGATGAACTGAGCATTTCATCCTTACTTGGATTATTTTATGGTAGTCTTTGTGGATGATATCTTGGTGTACTCTAACACTTGACACAACCATTCCATCCATCTTGAGATAATATTGAGTATACTGATAGAGCATCAGTTATTTTCTAAGATCAGAAAATGCCACTTTATGAGGGACCAGATTCACTTCATAGGTCATGTATCTCAGAGATAGGAGTATCAGTAGACCAATAGAAAGTGAGAGTGATAGTTTCCTGGGAGCAGTTGAAGGATTTATTTGAGGTAAAAAGTTTTCTGGGGATAGCTGGTTACTAAAGGTGATTTATATAGGACATTTCACACTTAGTAGTGCCACTGACGGGCCTGACTAAGAAGGGTGTGATGTACTTGTGGACATATTCCTATGTCAGGTGCTAAAGGGGAAATTAAATTCAGCACTGATACTAATTTTTCTGAATCCAAGAAACAGTTATACCGTTTACTATGATGCATTAGGTATCAGGCTGGGAGAAGTGCTTATGTAGGGGGTAGGAGTGGTTGTGTACGGGTCTCAGTCATTGAGGCCACATGAGAGGAACTACCTAAGGCATGATCACGATTTGGTTGTATTTGTGCATGCTTTAAACTTTTGGAGACATTATCTTTTAGGAGAGCATTTTTTGGTATACACTCACCACAAAATCCTCAAGTATATCTTTACTCAGCATGAACTTAATTTTAGACAGTGAAGGTGGGTTGAGTACCTTAAGTCTTTTGACCATGAGCTTGCCAACACACCTGGGAAAGGAAACACAGTGGCTGATGAGTTGAACAGGAGGACTCAGATACAAGCAGTTCAAGAGGACAACGGTGAGTGGTAGCTTATGGCTTTGTTATCTAAGATGCATTTGGAGGTGTAAGAAAAATAGGTGAAGACATTTATTTCTTCTATAGAAGTTACCTCTACTCTACTGGATCAAGTGAGAATGAGGCAGCAATCAGATTCTGAAGGTCTGGTTTTAAGGGAGAGTGTGTCAGGAAAGGACCCTATTCCTGGGTGGACCATAGGAGAGGATGAGGTTTTGTGTTTTCATGGGAATGTGTGGGTATTAGCAGACATACTTGAGGAACTGTTGTGAGATTTTCATGCCTCCATATAGGTAATTCATCCTGGTCTCAAGAAGATAAATCAAGATCTACATCATCAGTTTTGTTTTCCAGGCATAAAGAGCGATGTAGTTGGTTTTTTTATGAGATGTTCCACCTATCCACAGGTGAAGGATGAACATCAGTGACTAGAAGGTCTTTTACAATAGTTACCCATTCCCGAGTGGAAGTGGAATGATGTCGCGATGGATTTTCTAATGGGTTTACCAAGATTTCCCAGAGGGAATGATGTGGTTTGGTTTTTTGTTCATAGACTCACAAAGGTTTCACATTTCATACTGATTAAGGAAACCTTTAGTGTTGATGATCTTGGATGATTTCACATCTGAGAGATTATAGGTTTTCATGGGGTTCTACACTCCATCATTTCAAACAGGGACACATGGTTGACTTCTCATGTCTGGTAGGGACCTTAGAGGGATTTGGGTATATAAGTACTTCTGAGTATAGCTTACCATCCACATACAGATGGCCAGTCCAAATGCACAATTTAGGTTTTTTTGTGGACATGCTTCGAGCATGTGTCATGTATTTCAGGGGATCTTGGGAGACACACATAACCCTAGTGGAGTTTGACTGTAATAACAGTTTTTAAGAACTGATTCATATGGAACCTTATGAGTCTTTGTATGGTAGGTCGGGCCGATCACCCCTATCTTGGCTAAAGGTAGGATAGGTAGCTCTATTGGGACCTTGTCTTGTCCAGGAGACCACTAAGTGGGTGGAGTTGATTTGGAAGAGGGTGGCTACTGCATACTCTCGGTAGAAATCTTATGCTGGTCGATGGAGACAACCTCTGAAGTTTGAGGTTGGAGATCAGGTTTTCTTACATGTCACACTGAGATTGGGACACAGGAGGATTAGAATACGGGGGAAGCTTTCACAGAGATACACCAGGCCATTTGAGGTTTTGGAGAGAGTTGGGATGGTTTTCTATCTGTTGTAGTTACCTCATAGGTATCAAGCTATACACGGCGTCTTCCATGTTTCTTAGCTATGACATTACTTTTCAAACTCATCTCATGTTTTTCAACCCAAGGAGGTTGATTTGGAAGTATATGTATCCTCTAAGGAGCACCGTATTTGAATTTTGGATTGTAACACTAAATTTCTCTGTGGATGATATTTTCCTCTGGAATGGGTGTTATGGCAGCACATGCAAGTATAGGATGATATTTTGGGGAGGGAGGCTGATGTACGATCATAGTGGCTAGATTTTTCTGAACATTTCTTTTCACCACCCTTGGAAGGGAAATTCATGGATGAATTTCTTTTAAGTGGGGAAGTTTTTAATAACCCTAATCTCCATTTCAAGTATGGATCTTGTTTTTTGGTTGTTTTTGAAGAAAAAGGAAGAAATTGGGTTTTTCCAAGTACACATCAGGTATTTTAGAGTACACACCATGTACCTGGGTACCACGTACATCCGTGTACTGGCCATGTAGCAGCCGAGTACATGTCTTTGTGATGACCTGGCTAACCTGCTTAATTTGGGAGCTGGTTGAGGCTAATACATGGCCTGTAAATTAAATGAACACACCATGTTCTTTTCTTTTTATTTGATAAATCGGAGAGGGGTCACATCTCATCTTTGGAAACAATTTCTTTTAAACTCCGTTCATATAGGAGCATCATAGAATGACCAAAAAACATCAAACCCCTCCTTAATCTCTAGTTGATCTCTGATCGAGACATTGTTGGGTGCATTGGAATCTGACTGGTGAGTTCTCAATTCTCCTGGAGATTTTATTCCTGATTCCTCCTCTCTCGTGAGTTATTCAAGGTTGGGTGTTTTCTATCTTTTTGTAGATCTATGCTGCTTTAGGCTCAATCAAGGGCTAACATTCAAGTATATCAATCGTGAGACATTGAGGTAGGTGTTTTGTGCCTTTCGTTGTCTATATTTGGATTATATAGGATAAAGTTGTCTCATACCCATGTTTGGGGTATTGCTTGATTGGAAATTTAAACTTATTATTTACCTTCTATGGTTTATTAGATTGAAAATGGGTTGTTTCATATGTGTAAGGTTAGATTTTTTGTTTACAGGACACCCCATGGGTGTGTTTCTCTAGTTTGACTATTTATGGTCGTTTAGCCTGGGTTGCCTAGGAGGCGCACCTTGTTTCCATGACTTGAATTGTTTAGGATGGAGTTTGTTTGATTATTTGGATTTCATGTGTTATGCTTTTGAATTTTTATCCATGTAGTAGTCATAGATTACAAGGGTTGTTTTAATATGATAAGCATGCTGTTTTTTCTATTAGACCATGAAAGCCTTATACTTGGAAAATTGTGGGGGTCTCCATGTTTACTTACATGGGACTGTGAGAGCCCTAGTGTAGATATTTACCCAAGGGTATTGACTTTCAGAGCTACCCAGGAGTTCTTTTATGATTTTTTATGCTATGATGACCCAGGGGTATTGACCATGAGACCTACTGTGGAGGTCTTCTATAAGTTATTGTTTCCATGTTGACCCGGGGTATTGACTATGAGAGCTTCCCAGGTGGTTGTAACTTAATGGATTGGTGTTTTATTGAACCAAAGTGGTTAGACCATAATATATTTCCCAAAGGGTTGTTTAAGAATGATTGAATGATTTTGATGAGTCTTCTAATCCAAAGCACAAGCTTGGATTTAGTCCTACTTGTTTTGTTTAGATGGTATTCTGAGACATCTGTTTGTTACTATTACACAGGGGGGAATAGAGATTAGTCTAGATCCCAAGTTTACATGATTTAAAGGATAAACAATAAATTTAAATTAATTTAATTGGAAACTATAGGATTATTTACTTTGAGTACATCCTAGTTTATTGCTTCATTTATGTATATTGTCTGCTATATATATTCTCTGACAATTAGGCATAGATATTTTTGTTGTTTCCTACTGAGATTCATCTCACACCCTATTTAGGTCATTATTTTGGACCCAAAAAGATTATATGGTTGTAGTTATAGATAATTTATAGTTCCCTTCTTCATCAGGTACTTGATTACTGTTAGAGCTAGGGAGCATGGGACCAAGATGAGTCTTGCGATGTTGTTGGAGTTTACTTATTTTATGTACTTTTTTTCATTATTTTATTTCCATAATTGTTACTTGTTTGGAAGCTTTCCTAAACACATGTGACATGAATCATTCATATATTCTCTAGGTATATTACTATCATTCTTCTGACGTTACTTCTGTTGGATGGTATTAATGATTCTACTGTTGGTTACTATTTTTTCCGATGTGTATACTCGTCCAATGAGGAAATAGTTTCCCCATTATCACACTATGGCCCTCAATGGTAGTGGGAAGCCTTTGGAATTAGGGGAAACGTACTAGAGGTCATGTGACTAACCGAGTTCGAGGGAACCTTTGGGCGGCACCCAGAACTAGGACGTTACAAAAACTATTCCATGCATGATTTGAAGTTTGTGGTTGTGATCTTTGCATTGAAATTCTGGTGGCATTATCTCTATGGTCAGAAGTGTGAGAAATATACTGATCATAAGAGTCTCAAATATATATTCACATGGAATGAGTTTAAAATGCGTCAGTGAAGATGGTTAGAGATCATCAAGGATTACAACTGCTCAATCCACTACCATCCTGGTAAGGAAAATAAGGTGAATTATTCTCTAAGTAGAAAGAATCCTACATCTTTATCAATGATGAGAAATTAAAAGGATCCAATATTCTTAGATTTGTAGAGGATGGAAATGGAAATTATTAAGGGAGGAATATCATCAATCCTTTCTCAAATGGTTACTCAACCATCCATTGTGGAGAAAATAAAGGATGTTAAAATAAAAGACATGTAATGTCTGAAAAGGGTGGAAGCTATCAGAAATGGGAAATCCTCTGTGTTCAAGATTGATGAGGAAGGATTTTTAATATTTGGTTCATGATTATGTGTACCATCTGATCTAGAGATAAAGAAGATGATTCAAAATAACACACATAGCTCAAAATTCACTATTCACCTAGGGAAAAAAAGATGTATCAAGATCTCCGAGATAACTTTTGGTGGAAAAATATGAATAAAGAGATAGCTAAGTGTACATAAATGTGACAGGTATGTCAGAAAGAGAAGGATGAAAGGAAAAAAAGTCAAAGGGGGTGATGAAACCACTATCCATACCAATATGGAAGTGGGAGAACATCACCATTGACATTGCCACTGGACATCCAAGGTAATCGAAAAGAAACAATGCTATATGGGTCATTGTGCATCGTCTTACAAAGACATCTCACTTTATTGCAATTTTAGAGGACTTCTCATTGGATCAACTTGAATGGATATATATATCAAAGAGGTGATAAGGTTGTATGGAGTACCACTATCTATTGTATCCGATAAGGATCTGATATTTACCTCGATTTTCTGGAAAAGCCTCCTACATGCACTAAGAACTAAGATGAACTTTAGTACAGCCTATCATCATTAAAATGAGGGCCAACATGAGAGAACTATTCATACATTGGAAGACATGTTGAGAGCATGTTCAATGGACTTCAAAGGAGGGTGGTACCAATATATTCCACTGGTTGAATTCTCCTATAACAAAGGTTTTCACTCTAGCATCTTAATGGAATCATATGAATCCCTTTATGGGAAAAGGTGAATAACACTGGTGTCTTTGGATGAAGTCAATGGGCGTAAGCTACTAAGACCTGAAATGGACGAAGAGATGGTGTCACGAACAGATTATGGTCTCCACTATTACTGGTACCAAATCTAACCCATGAAAAGGCCTGAAGGATTTTACCTATCTCCAACAGCTGGCACAAGTTCCCAAGTATCAATATATATTTTTTGGGAATGATTTACCCAAATATAAAATCATAAAACACTAAAAAATCAATAATAGGAATCTGAAATTTCAATTCCAAACAAGACTTAGGCAAAAACCAGAACTGAATACATGGTTTTAAAAAAAGTATAAAAGGTCAAAATAATAATAAAAATAGCAGAAAGTCAGCCACGATGACTCCACACAATAAGGGTTTATCACCCCCGACCAGTCTTCACAACACTGCACCGTAGGAGGGCTCTAACATCCCGAACTTCCTTCACCTGAGGCTTTGGCTTTACCTGAGTCAAACATAACCAAGCCTGCCTACTCCCAAAGGGTGTAAATAGGGTGTGATCCTAATAACAATAGGATACTAGCCAAATATTCCAAATTTGTATGCAATACAAAGTGAAAAGTATGCAGTTTAACTATGTAAAGAAAAATTGAGATAAATTCCAAGAAATGTAACTTTCAATTGTAAACAGTTTTTCAAACTAAATATTTCATAATATTAAAACATTTAAATAAGAAAAGTTATCTACTTTAATGTATAGTTAAACCCACCCTAATACATGGGTAAGTACCAAAAATCCAATGAGCACCAAAATTGGGAACACCCCTACGCAACTAGATAGTCTGGGGCCCTATGTACCATGTACCTCAGTGTAAAGTAACCATGTCACAAATCACTTTTTGTGCATTAGAAACTAGTAAGAAACATACCCATAACCTAGTGGTCCCCAAAAATCATTCATATAGTTTATTTAGAGTTTTATTTATCCATTTTCTCAGTGAAACTAGGACAAACCCCATCTGGATCACTAGCAGTACGAGTACATCTCCGCCCACCAAGGTACCCGAGATTCCCCCCTTTGTGCTCAAATAATTTCATCAAGAAACGCACATCCCTTTGTATATAAAAACACCACTACTATTAACCCTCAAACAATACAGTATCTATACACACTTTATACCACTTAAAACACACAACAAAGCATTTTGATTTTTAATAAACAACTTCTCAAAATCTTGTCTTGTTTTGTACCCAAAACTCCTTGAAACCCCCAATTTTCACACCATGTGCACACTTTAAGTCAATCAAAATGGCAGTCTAACACCTTCCAATGAAACCAATAAATCAATTTTAGGGAAGCCCCATATGATTTAAGAAGTGAAATCCTTGTAAAACCTCCATTTTCACACAAACATGGCACTTAAAGTTCATATGCCTCACAAACACCATTAAAACACATTTTTGCAGCAACAACCAAAAGGGATAAACTATAAAAATAGTATTTTCAGCCCTATTAAATCCCAATAAAATTAAATAGGTAGTTATATGGAAACCCCAAATGAACTAATAAAAGGTTTCAATGCAAAACCCGCAATTTCACATAAAATTTACCCTTAAAATTCATTTTCTTTATAAATACCACTAAAACCAATTTTTTCAGCAACATTAAAATGAAATAAAAATGAAAATACTATAAACACAACAAGATAATTCTCCAAAATTTCATACATAATGGAATCACCTACAAAATTTGTTAAATCCTTTAATCCTTTGTGCGAAAATGCAATCGCACCACTACCGCACCTCAAGGAAGTTAGATCAAGACTAAAATCATGAGATTAGACCAAGAAACCCCAAGTTTAAACCCTAGGATCAAAACCATACCCACTGGTAATTCTGGAATTCAAAAAAAATTTGAAGAAACTTCATGGAAAGGGGAGTAACTAAGAGGGTAAGAAACTTAATTGAATTTGTTTGAAGTCCCTCCACCAAATTCCCCTTCAAAATAAAGATCCAAGGGATTATTTAGGTGCTTTGGAGCCTACAAAGGTTGTAAGTGTCAAATGGGGAAAGAAAGGGAAAAGTATGGATGAATCCTGGGAGGGAAAAGAAGTCATTTAACATTTTTTTATTACATGGGCATAGGCGCGTGGTTTGTGTTCATGGTTTGGAAAATCATCCACCTAAACCATGAACCCACCTTTCTCCCCTCAAAACATCTCTAAAAGTCACAAACTTTGTTGGGGGATTAGGGGGGAATTTGGGGGGAATTTTACGATAAAATATAAGTAATATTAATACCTTTAATGAACAACATGGGTGTGATAATTCTCCCCACCATGACAACTTTCCGTCCTGAAAAGTCTACTAGAGGATTGATCAGAAAACATGAATGGGTACTCAGTTGTAACCTATGTCTTCCACTCCTAGGTCTCATGTGTATCACTACCCTACTTCCAATGAACCTAGACCAGTGGAATATACTTCCCTCAAAGAACCTTTTCTTGGGAGTCCACTATTTTCACTGGCCGCTCAAAAACTGACAAGTCAGGCTCTAGCTCCAGTTCATCGCAACTCAGCACCTGGGATGGATCCCTGTTGTATATATTCAACTGGGAGAAATGGAAGAAATCATGGATGGATGTCAAATATGAAGGTAAATCCAACCTATATTCCACCTTTCCAATATGCTCGGTGATCTCAAAAGGTCTGACATACCGCGACGTCAGCTTCCCTTACTTTCCCAATCGATGTTGGCCCAGATGAGGGGCCACTTTCAGGAATACCCTATCACCCATAGAAAAATATAAGTCTTGATGTATCCAGTAAACATATGATGTATGGACACTCTTAGCTTCTGATAAATGACGTCTAATCAACTTGACCTTCTCATACGTCTCCTACACCAGACTCGGCCCCAACAGTGAGGTCTCACCCACCTCAGCCCAACACAGGGGGGACTGACAAGGCTGACCCTAGAGCACCTCAAAAGGATCCATTAGAATCAATGATTGGTAACTGTTATTATAAGAAAAATCACCCGATCCCAAATTCCTATCCCAGAAACCCCTAAATTCCAGGACACATGCACGGAGTTTTTCCTCCAAAATCATATTCGCTCACTCTGTATAACCATCTGTTTGAGGGTGGTATGTCATGCTCATTTTGATCTGAGACCCCAAGGCCTTTGGGATGCCTTTCCAAAACTGAGAAGTTAAGAAAGGGAACATATCTAAGATAACTACTGATGTAACACCATGGATCCTTACCACCTCATGAAGATACAAACGGCCTAACTCATCCACTTTAGTTGTATCTTTGATCGGAATGAAGTGTGTTGATTTGGTCAGATGATAAATCACCATCCAAATGGAATTATTACCCTTATTTTTACAAGGCAATCCAAAAATAAAGTCCATAGTGACCTCATCCATCTTATAGGTAGGAATTTTTAATGACTGGAGAAAATCGGAGGGCCTCCGATGCGCTGATTTCACCTACAAGCATGTGTAGCATCTCGAAACAAAGTCTGTTATGTCCTGTCGCATACAGGGCCACCAGAACTATGATCTCATGTCATAATACATCTTGGTGGCACCCAGATGGATAACACACTGAGACTGGTGGCTATCCTTCATCACCACCTTCCGTAGAGATAAAGGCACTACAAAACGGCCCTTGAAGCACCAGATTCCCTCAGGAGATGACGACCACTCAGAGGATGTCTCCCCACCATGAAGAAGCTACCACGACCGCTGACAAAGCTCATCATTAGTATGTTCTATCTGAATCAATTTCAACATAGAAGGATTCAACTAAAAGGTCGGCAATAATACACCTTCACTATTCTCCCTTGTCTTCACATGCATCTGAGCAAAGATCCCCATCAAAATCCACTCATCACTGAACTTCCTTAAATCCTACACTAGAACTCTTCTGCTCAAGGAATATTCCACTACATTTCCCTTTCCTAGGGTATAAACAATGTCAAAGTCGAACCCATTGTAAGTACTCTATCCAACAGTGTTGCCTCAGATTGAGTTTCTTCTGGAAGAAGATATAGGCTAAGCTTTGGTGATCAAAGTAGAACATAAAATTTTCCCCAAATAGGTAGTGACTTTAGGTGTTCAAAAAATTCATCATCGGTTCCAACTAAAAGTCATGGTTTAGGTAATTCTTTTCATGTGGTTGGAGTTTTCAAGAGCCATACGCCACCACGTTATCATCCTGCATAAGCACACACCCAATACCCATACCTCAAGCATCAAAATATACCACATACCACTTTCTAGCCTCTGGAAAAATCCGAACGGGGGTGGTAGTCAGTCGTCTCTTCATCTCCTCGAATGATACCTGACATTCTGGGACCTAAAAAAACTTCACCCCTTTTTGGGTGATTGTGGTCATCAATGATGAAATATGAGAGAAATCCCAAACAAATTTCTTGTAATAACCATCCAGGCCAAGGAAACTCCTAATCTCGAACACATTATTTGACTACTCCCATGACATAACTGTACTAATATTATCGGGTTCTACTAAAACCCCATTCTATGAGATCACATGCCCCGTAAATTTCATCTCCCTGATCCAGAAAGTGCACTTTGACAAATTTTCATAGAGACGGTGATCCCACAAAGTGCCCAAGACAATCCTCAAGTGATGTTCGTGTTCCTCTTTAGAGCCAGGGTATACTAGAATGTCATCCACAAACACCACAATGAAGGAATCGAGATACCGGTGGAACACCCTATTAATTAGTTCCATAAAATCTACCAGAGCATTGGTAAATCCATAGGGTGTGACCAAATACTAAAAGTGGTTATACCTTCTTCAGAAGGCTATCTTTGGGATATCTGTCTCTTTCACCCTGAGTTGATGGTATCCCGAATGCAAGTCTATTTTTGAGAACCACTTTGGCACCTTTAGCTGATTGAAAAAATCATCTATTCTAGGAAAAGGGTATTTATTCTTAATTGTTACCTTATTCAACTTCCGGTAGTCAATGCAAAACTGGAGAGATCTGTCAACCTTTTTTGCGAACAACACATGAGTGGCCCAAGGAGAGACGCTTAGGTGAATGAATCCTTCGGATTCCAAGCCGTCCAGTTGTATCTTTAACTCCCTCAGCTTGGTAGGGGCAATGTGATATGAGGAAAGAGAAATTGTATGTGCTCCCAGTTCCAGATCAATCGAAAACTCTACATCCCACTCTGAGGGAAAACCTGAAAAATCATTCAAGAATACCTACAGAAACTCATTCACCAAATGATGTGGTGCACCTTCAGGGGAAATACCATCTTCCTCTAGAACTACCGACGATAACTTGAAGATAAGGCTCCCCAACTCTGGGAGTGGAGTTCCTACGCGACCCGACTGAGGATCCCATTCTCCACAAAAACTTGGAAACTCCCATCAGGTGTTGTGAAACTCATTCATCGCCTATAATAATCAATGTGTTCTTGAAAGTGTACTAGCCAGTCCATGCCAAGTATCATGTAAAAAAGAACCATACCATGGACCAAGAGGTCCCACTCTATCTTATCCCCTGACATGGAAAGCGCACACAACGGGAACCTGAAACCCTACTCCTTCTTTCCCATTGGCGTAACCAACTCCATCGCAAAAGAAAAAAACACTGTTGGAAAATTCAGCGTGTCCACAAAACGGTTAGAAATGAATGAAACAAAGGCACCAATATCAAAAGGATTAGAATTTATAGAATATGTGATCAAAATGGTACCTCGAACTATCGACGGTCCTTCCTCTAATCCTGTTGGTGCCTAATCCACTGCATGGAGATGTTCGATCTCTTCCTAAGGATGACCGATAGTCTATGGTTGTTCCCTAAATTGGGTATGCCCAAAATATGACCCTACCCTACCACCACGGTCACCAAATCGATATCCCCTAGTTATCGATATCTCATACTATGTTGGAACTCCTCTTGAATCCACTAACCATGCCCCACTCAGAAGTGTATGTGCCACCCTACAAAAGTGCTATAAATTTCCCATACCTCCACACTGGTAACAAGGATTTAGAGGAAGTTGGAATGTTGTTCAAATGTGCATCAGCTTCCCACACTAGTGGAATATGACTTATCTCGCATCGTAATTCGTAGGTGAAAACTGCCTCGAGGAGTGGCCTGAACTATAACCTCCCTTATTCACCTGTTCCTCCCGCTTCCTTTTTATTTCTGAAGAGCTTCCACTTCCCACTACTGATACTGACCCAGAGAAACCAGCCCTACATTTCCAGTCAATCTCCACCATGCATTCCTGATCTACCACCTCATCATAGGTACTCGGTTTAAACAAGAACACCTGGGAGTATATCTCTGGTCGCAAGCCTTTCTCAAACCTCCGGGCTTTCGCTTGTTCATTCGAAACGTTTTCAGGGGAATAATGAACCAACTCAGTGAAATAGTTGGTTTACTCCATGATAGATATATTCCCCTAAACAGTATCCAAGAACTCTCGTGACCAGTATTATGCTAATACCTTGGGGCATTATTTCTCATTGAAGACAACCTTGAAGTCTCGCCAGTGCATCTGCTCATTCTCCCTATTTTGAAGAACTGATTCCAACCACCTGTAGCTAGGAACCTCTAACAGAAAGGAGGCACACTTCACCCTGAGCACCTCAGGTGTATCTAGGAACTTGAACATGCGCTCGATATTTTTAAGCCATTCCTCCACTTCCTGGGGTTTTATACTGCCTCGGAAGGTAGGAGGCTTATTTCTAAGAACTCCAGGGCCATTTCCTTTCTAGGACCAGCCTCATCCAATCTACCAGAAGTTGGAATAGTTTTCATCCCCCATCCTAAATCCTGGACATCCTGGACCATGGCCTCAACTAGAATCTGATCAATTGGTGTGGGAACACTCTCTCTGGCTTCCTCCCGTGGACGCATGGGAGCATTTCAGTGAGGCATGTTGCTAAAAAATGCAACAGTCACAAAAAAATATTCAATAATACAATTCTGAAAATTTTTATCAAATTCATCAAATATAAATAATTTAAACATATTACAATAAAAAAATAAAAAGCTACTCCACCCCTACCTGATGTCCACGTGTGGTCTGCAGCCCACACGTCTCACCTAGAAGTGAAGTCAATCAGACAATTCCAACGTCCCTTGGCGACTCATTGTCTTCCATGAGAGGTTTTTCCCAGGCACCCTACTCATGACCAATCACTGAGCCCTAACAGTCTTACCTCCTATCTATCTCGATTCATCCCAAAATAATAATATAACCCAAAAATATTGGCCTCCTTTGATACCATTTTTTCACAAACTGATTTGGGTTTCCACTATTACCAGCACCAAATCCTGATCATTACAAGGCCCTAAGGGTGTTCCCTATCCCCATGAGCTGTAATAAGTGCCTGTTTATCAAAATATTTTGTTTGGGAATGATTTACCCAAATATAAAAGCATAAAACACTAAAAAATAAATAACAGGAATCTGAAATTTCAATGCCAAACAAGACATAGGAAAAAAACATAACTAAATACATGGTTTTAAACAAAGTACAAGAGGTCCAAATAATAATAAAAATAGCATCAATTCAGCCACAATGACTCCACATGACACGGGTTCGTCACCCCCGAGCAGTCTCTACAACACCGCACCGTAGGAGGGGTCTAACAACCCGAACCGCCTTCACCCGAGGCTTTGCCATTACCTGAGTCAAACATGACCAAGTCTACTTACACAGAAGGGGTGCAAGTAGGGTGTGATCCTAATACCAATATTATAACACCCAAATATTAAAAATGGGTATTCAATACAAAGTAAAAAAACATGCATTTTTACTGTGTAAAGAAAAATGGCGATAAATTCCAAGAAATGTGACTTTCAATTGTAAACATTTTTTCAAACTAAAGATTTTAGAATGTTAAAACATTTAAATAAGAAATGTTATAAACTATAATTTACATCCAAACACACCCTATGACAAGGGTAAGTACCAAAAATCCAATGAGCACCAACACCGGTAACACCCCTAGGCAACAAGATAGTCTCGGGCCCTATATACCTCATACCTCGGTGTAAAGTAACCATGTCACAAATCATTTCCCATGCACAATCTACTATTATGAAACATATCCATAACCTATTGGTCCCAAAACATCATCCATATAGTTTATTTAGAGTTTTATTTATCCGTTTTCTCAGTGAAACAGCGTCAAAACCCATCTGGATCACTAGTTGTACTAGTACATATCCGCCCACCTAGGTACCTAGGCTTCCCCCTTTGTGCTCAAACAAATTCAGCAAGAAACACACAACCCTTTGCATATAAAAACCCACTACTGGTCACCCAAAAACAATACAGTATATATACACAATTTATAACACTTAAAACACACAACAAATCATTTTGATTTTTAATAAACAACTTCTCAAAATCATGTCTTGTTTTGTACCCAAAACTCCTTGAAACCCCCACTTTGAACACCATATGCACACTTTAAGTTACAAAAACAAAAATGGAAGTCAAATAACTTCCAATGAAACCAAAAAAATCAATTTTAGGGCATCCCAACATGATCTAAGAAGTGACATCGTTGTAAAACCATCATTTTCACACAAACATGGCACTTAAAGTTCATATGCCTCACAAACACAATTAAAACAAATTTTCACAGAAACAAACATAAGAGATAAATAGTCAAAATAGTATTTTCAGCCCTAATACATCCCAATAAAATTGAATAGGTATTTATATGGCAGACCCAAATGAACCAATAAAAGGTTTCTATGAAAAATCCCCAATTTCACATAAAAATGACACTTAAAATTCATTTTCATTATAAATACCACTAAAACCAAAAAAAATAAGCAACATTAAAATGAAATAAATATTAAAATACCATAAACACATAAATATAAGTCACAAAAAATGCATACATGATGGAATAACCTACCAAATTTGTTAAATCCTTAAATCCTTTGTGCGAAAATGCAACTGTGCCACTGCCGCACCTCAAAGAAGGTTGATCAAGCCTAAAATAAAGATATTGGACCAATAAAACCCAAAGTTAAACCCTAGGTTCAAAACCCTACCATATGTTCAATTGTTACCTCAAGAAAAATTTGAAGAAACTTCATGGAATGGGGAGGAACTAAGAGTGTAAGAAACTTAGTTGAGATTGCTTGAAGTTACTCCACCGAATTCCACTTCAAAAAGAATATCCAAGGGAGGATTTGGGTGCTTGGGAGGCTTCAAAGGCTATAACAGTCGAATAGGGGAAGAAAGGGACAAGTTTGGATAAATCCCGAGAGGGAAAAGAAGTCATTTAACATTTTTTTTATTACCTGGACATAGGCGCACGGTTTGTGTGCACGGTTGGAAAACTGTGCACCTAAACCCTGCCCCCTCCTTTACCCCCTCAAAAAATCTATAAAATACACAAAACTTTTGTGGGGTATTAGGGGGGACTTATGGGGGAATTTTAGGATAAAAATATAAGTAATATAAATATCTTTAATGAATAACATGTGTGTGATAGATGGTGGAGAAGGTGAAAACCATTCAGCAGCACATCAAGGCTGCCAAAAGTTGACCAAATAGTTATACAAACAATCATCAATGAGACCTTGAGTTTAAAGTTAGAGACATCTTATTCCTCCACATATCTCCATGGAAGAAGGTTATGAAGTTTATGAAGAAAGGAAAGCTAAGTCCTAGGTACATCATCCCTATTGAGATTCTTAATTATGTTAGAGCTATGGCATATCGACTAGCACTTCCACATACCATGTCTAAAGTACATGATGTCTTCCACATATCTCTCTTGAGGAAGTAAAAAACAGACCCTTCACATGTACTCTCTTCAAAGGTGGTACAATTAGGGAATGATATTTCCTACGAGGTGTATCCAATAAAGATCTTTGATCATAGAGATAAAGTTCTAGGCCACAAGACTACTCACCTAGTCAATGTATTACGACAGAATGATTAGTAAAAAGAGGAAAAATGGGGATTGGAGGAAGAAATTAAAAAAAGTACCCATACCTATTTAAGACTTTGAATGTAAAATGAAATTTCAAGGGAGAAATTTCATAAGGGGGAAAGAATGTAACGACCCAATGTTTTATCATTGAAATTCCCTTCTTGTAATTATGTATTATAGTATAATCACATAATATTACTTATAGAATAGAATACAAACCTTATAAACAAATAATGAGTGAAATTAATGGTATCTACAGAAGTTAAGGAACACATACCGATGAAAAAGTAACTTGACCTTTGGAATAGTAATGTGACCCTTATGAATAGAAAACCAGCCAATTGAAAAAGTAACCTCACTAATGAAAGTATAAATAAAATTTATCCATCTTATGATTCATAATATGATATAAATATAACATAGTATAAGTAAGTAAACATTTTAAAATTTATTAAAAACGTTTTGGTATATTTGTAAAGAATGTATATTTAATTACAATTTTAAGATTAATTTAATTACTTAAATAAAAATGTATTTTCATAAAATTTATTCATAAAATAATATTTTGATGTCTTATGAATGTAATATAATTTTATGAGACAACAATTAATTTTTCAAAGAGTTAGAAAAGTAGTTTTAATTTTAAAAGTTTTATTTTTCAAGTAAATTACGATTTTAATTAAAAAATAAATTTCTCATATTTTGAAAATTATTTTTGAAAAATGGTGTTCATTTTTGAATTATACACATTGAATAATGGTTTGGTTGAATTTTTTGTGTTTTTCTAAAATACATGAATTTCTTATGAATAATAAAGTATAATAATTTACGATAAATGCTAAATACGTGAATTATGATGTCATTGAATGATGTATGGATGATGTAAGGCCATTATCTCGAACTCACATCCCCACTTACTATTTTTAGTCTCAATAATCAGCACTATTTCATGTATTGAGAAAAATATTAAACGAATTATTAGAACAATGGGAAACCCCTCCTCTCCTCCACTATAAACACCGCCCCTCTTTACATCTTCTCTTAACTCCTCGAAAGCCTTGTACTTTTTCTAAATTCTTCTCAAATATCTCCATAATCCTCTCTCCCCCTCTATAATACCTTTTTCTCTTGAAAAGTTAAAATTCTCTCCCCTAAATGTGTTCTCAAGGAAGTTATATTCAAGAGGTAAATTCCTCTTTTCTTTTCTTTTATTTTCCTTCAAGTTCCTTTCTTTCTTATTATTTCCTCACCTCCTTTCATCAAAATGTTATGTTAACTCCAGTACCTTACATGTACTGTAATGCTTCTATGATAATGGAATAGTTCATGATCATCTATCCTTTCCCCTCATTTTATACTAGAAATGAAAACACCATCATAGATGTGTTAATTTATCACATTCAAGGACGACGAGTTTTCAATTTCTATTACCATATTCAATTATGGTCATGAAACAACTTTTATGTTTGAAAAAGACTATAATATATGTATTATGTATTATTTAAGGTTATTTAATTTTTTTTACAAATTATTTTGATTTATAAATTGAAATGTGTCTCATGTGATCAAAAATAGCCAATTAATCAAAATAATTATCATTAAAGGTTTATATAATGATTCATCTTTACTAAAAAGAACCAAATGAATTTTATGACCATTTAATAATCTGTATGTTCACTAATAACATACAACTTCAATTTTGGATATCCATTCTCAACTTACATGTTTATCCTTACATATATGTAAGCAAACCAATCATGGAAACCCATAAAACAAACTCTCTAAAACAATGAAATTGAACCTCTTAAACCATCAAAAGGTCATGAATGAACTTAATAAGGTCATATAAAATCAATTGAATGAAGAATAGGTTCTGGAAATATTAATTAATGAATTCCATTTGGTTATCTAGGACATTAATATCAAGTTAATAACATCTTCATACTTAACGTAAGGAATTCTACCTGAACCTCTATTATTCCTTCGGGTTGCTCTATAATTATTTTTACCCAAATTAAGTTATTTTTTATTTTTATTTACATATTATTTATTTTTTCTAATTGATCCAAAATAATATAAAAATATCCATTCATCGTTATTTTTCAGGGATATACATGTTCTTAAATGATTCCCTCCTCAATTCTTCCTGATAAACAAGCCCGTTTTAAGGGAACATCACAAATTCACACCCAATTTCAAGTGTACTCTAGAATATGTTTTCAGAAACCATATTTTTATAAAATTAGTCTTTATATTATGAAAACCTTCTTGGTTCACTTTTGGTTTTATAGAAAATACTATTCATTTTTCTATTTAAAATTCTCTTTAGTATTATCCCTAAATCTGCACTAAATTGTCTTAATGAAAAAATTTATTAAATAGCACTCATAAGTGTTTTCACTTATATTTTACATCACATACCATGATTTATTCCTATTTTTCCTTATGAATGTCCATGTATTTTATAATTCATTTTTTTCATGGAAACTTGTATGATACACCCATTTATTATGCTTTGTGATATTATTATGATACTCATTTTTTCCATGGGTACCCTTATGGTTTTATATGACTGATTATGTATGAATCTATATGAGGAAATAATATTCATGAAAATTTTATGATGGGTGTGCCCAGATAGCTCTCCAATGCATTGGATAAAGTTGAGTCTCGGGAGACGTTATGTTCAACAGTCTTGGTGGTCAGCCTTGACTCGTGCTACCATGTGAAACGGTCTTGGTAGTTAACCTATAATTGTGATCATGTATGTCAAACTTATATTGAATCATGATAAAGTCATGATTTATGTTACTACCACATTATTATTACTCCATTTTTATATGTTATGATTCCATATGTTCCATTCCTTTTTATATCATTGTGTCTTTCCTTTTAACCCATGTTCAAAATCTTTATTATCATGCTTATTCCTTTACTCATCTTTTTAGCTCATCCATTTGTTCATGTTATCCCCAAGTTATCCTATGAAGATATATGATCACAATGGAATCGAGGATCTCTTTAGGAATATTAAATAAAGAAATGTTTTTTAGTCCCATGTTTTAAGTTTTATGTACCTAGTCTTCCAAGACAGTAGACTTTATGATCCTTAGCTTGTAATATGATCTTTTATTATGATTAAAATCATTTAATGATATGTGTGAAATTATAGGGTTTTTTTAGTTGGTATCAAAGTATGGTCTAGTTATTTTTTGATATTAGGAATAGAGAACTTTAGTAAGAACCTTATGGGTGAGACTAAGTATAAGAAAACATCCCAAAATTTTGGTAAGTATAGAGTAATTGGTTTTTCAAGAAAATATACCCCTTTCTGGATGCAAACACATTGATGTGACTCTATCATAGATGTATCTTGGGGTAAAACCTGAAGACACCACTTTGAGATGGACTCAAACGAGAACTGGTGCATGATAATGGGATTTACTTCACTCCTAGTTTGACGCTCCTATGGAATATGCTTTGGTAAATTAATAAGCTTAGTATGAACCATTATTAAGGGAAAAAAGAAAAGAATCCCATAAGAATATATGTTGGGAAACAGCTCATGAATAACCTAGATTTAAACTAAGAGAATCACAAGTTATGATGTACTTTTCCTTTAAGATTTTATCCTTTTAAGATTATACTTTGCTTATTTATGCTTATTAGCTATGTATTCAGGCACCCTAATTTTATGTTATTTTTCTTAGTTAATGGAGTTAAATAAAATAACACATGCCAACAATCAATGCAATAGGCAATGTAATGATTTCCCTAATCATATGCCTGATATGATGGGAACGGGTTGTAAAAACTTTATGATGGTACTTGCTCATCTGGATCAAGTTATAAATAATAACATGAATCATGTGGAATGCCATCCACCTCCAAGGGAAAAGAATGTTTTCATTGAATCCTTCATGTGGAAAAGGCCTTGCATTTTTAATGTATATTTTGATCCTCTCCTCACAGAATAGTGAATTAACTCCATTGAAAATATATTATCTATCCTCCAGTGATTATTAAAAGAGAAATTCATACTGGTGGACTATTGTTTTGATAGGGAAGTTGATCAGTGGTGAACACTAATCATGAATATGATAACCTAGGAGGAAATTGATTCCATGGATTGGGAAAAATTTAGGAAAGTGATTTTCAATAATTATTTTCCCTAAACCCTCGCCTCAGGTTGGAAAGAGATTTCCTCGAACTCAAGCAGAAGGAAGATGAGTCCATTGGGGTGTATGAAGTAAAATTCACAAGGATTGTAAGATATTTTTCTAGATTTTTCATGAACATCGAAAGCAAGGTGGATTGATTCTTTAGCGGACTAAATCCATGCTTATGAAGAGATTGTCTGTTGTTCCCTCAGGGTTGAAGTGGAGATCAGTGGATCTTAGTGGTCTCATGGGCCCAATGACAAAAAGAGGAAAAAGGAGTTTAATATGGGTGGTTTGGAAAATAAATACCATTATAGAAAGAATATCAAACATCCCATGTGTCACAATTATGGGAAGAGGTATCCTAGGAACTGTCTAAAGGGAACCCAAAATGGATTCAAATGTGGAAGAATGGTACATCTAGCTAAAAACTACTGAAGGGATATGTAGAATCCCAGTAACATGGAAGAAGAAAGAGAGGTTCAGATAAACACTCAGCCTATAGTGTAGTGTTACAACTACAAGTATCATGGATATTATGCAAACAATTTCCCTAATCCAAGGGTTATTGGAGGAAATCAAAAACAACCACCATGGAAACAAGGAAGGGCTTATACTATCACTACTAATGAGGTGTATCGGGACAATGATGTGTTGATAGGTAAGTAAGTTATTCATTCAAGAATAACATATGTACCATTTTATTATGGTTCTAAACATTCCTTTATATCTTGTAAGTTTATTAGAACTATTCAAACACTAACTCAAAATTTTGAGGTTGAGTTATCTGTGAGAATAGTGAATGGGAAAATTATTGCATACAAGGTTTATAAATCCTCCTTGGTAAATTCTTGTGGACTGAACCTTCCATAAAATATCATCATAATTGCTTTAGTGGAGTTCATTTTTTTCTTGGGCATGGATTGGATAACTTTACACAAATCCTACATCAACTATCAGGAAAGGGAGATCACTCTTCACACCCCGAAGCATCCTCTAATTATTTATTGGTGTAATAAGGAAGATGAATCTTCTTCAAAATCCTTATATCAAGTTTGAATATTACTACCTTATGGTAATGAATGTCTAGATCAAATGATTGAGACAAAGGATATGTCAATGCTCAAAGACATGACCATCATGAGGGATTACACTAATGTATTCCCTGATGAATTTCCTGGTCTTCCTCCTGATCGAGAGGTTGAGTTCTCTATTGAACTTATTCCTAGATCTATTCTTATATCAAATAAACCTTATAGAATGTTCACTATAGAGCTATAAGAACTGAAGAAGAAATTATAGGAGAATTTAGAAAAGGGTTTTATACGCCCCATTGCTTCACCATGGGGAGAGCTAGTCCTCTTTTTCAATAATAAGGATGGTTCAATGTGTATCTACATTGATTATCGTGAGCTTAATAAAATCATGATAAAGAACAAGTATCCCCATCCTCAAATAGATGAATTTTTCGATTAGCTTTATGGGGCCGGTTATTTTTCTAAAGTAGACCTTTGGTCGGGATATCACAAATTAATGGTGAGGAAGGAATATATTCCCAAAACAGCCTTTCAAACAAGGTATAGAGACTATGTGTTCATATTGATGCCATCAAGACTCAAAAATTCTCTAGAAAGTATTCATGGATTTAATTAATAGTGTCTTTAGAGACTACCTTGACAAATATTTGGTAGTCTTTATCAAGGTTATTCTGATTTACTCCAAGCGCAACGAGAAACATGAGGAGCATTTGAATACAACTTTGATGACTTTGAAAAGGGAGAAAGTTTATGAAAATTATAGTAAATGTGATTTCTAGATAGATGATGTATCATTATTGGGGCGTGTTATCACTAGAAAAGGAATATTTTTGGACCCTTCCATGACATAGGAAATTGAAGAGTGGCTTAGGACAACATCTCTAATAGAGATCCATAGCTATCTAGGTCTAGCTGAGTATTATTAATGATTTGTGAAAAACTTATCACTATTTTCAAACCCAATGAACAAGTTGAAACGAAAGGGATTGAAGTTATTCTGGGCTCAATATTGTGACTAAATCTTTAAAGAGATCAAAAATAGGCTTATCACTATTCCAGTACACATACTCCCAACAAGTGGAGAACTCTTTATGGTATACAGTGATGCTTCAAATAAAGTATTAGGTTGTCTACTAATTCAAAATGATAAAGTGATCAAGGCAGTTGAAAATCAATGAACAGAACTATCTCATGCGTGATTTGGAGTTGGCAGCTCTTATCTTTGCATTGAAATTTTGGAGGCATTATCTATATGAGGAGAAGTGTGAGATATATACTGATCACAAGAGTCTCAAATATATATTCACATAGAATGACCATAATATGCACCGTTGAAGATGGTTAGATCTCATCAAGGATTATGATTGATCAATCAACTAGAATCCTGGTAAGTCTAATAAGGTAGAAGATTATCTATGTAGGATGTATCATGAATCTTTATCAATGATGATAATTGAAAAGGATCCAATCTTCTAATATTTTCAGAGGATGGACATGGGAATCATTAAGGGATGAACATCATCAATCCTTTCCCAAATGTTTTTTCAACCATCCCTCATAGAGAAAATAAAGGATGCTCAAAGAAAAGTTGTGGAAAGTCTGAAAAGGGTAGAGGCTAATTGAAATGGGAAATCCTCTATGTTCAAGATTGACAAGGAAGGAGTTATAAGATTTGGGTCCTGATTATGTGTACCATTTGATCGGATATAAAGAAGAATCTTCTGAATGATGCACATAGCTCAAACTTCTCTAGTACACCGGGGATCACAAAGATGTATCGGGACATCTGAGAGAACTTTTTGAGGGACAATATGAAGAAGGAGATAGCATAGTAAACATCAAAGTTTCTAGTATTTCAGCAAATGATATCTGGAAGGATAGATTCTATGAGGATGATGAAACCACTACACATACCAACATGGAATTTGGGGAATATCACCATGGACTTTCTCACTGGTCTTCTAAGGACATCTAGAGGATAAAATTCTATTTGGGTCATTGTGGATCGTCTTATAAAGACATCTCACTTTATTTCAATTCGAGGGGTCTTCTAATTGGATATACTTGTACGGATATATATCAAAGAGGTGGTAAGGCTGTATGGAGTACCACAATCTATTGTACTTTATAGATATCTGAGATTTTCCTCGAAGTTCCAGAAAAGTATCTAGCATGCTTGAAGCATTGAGCTAAACTTCATTATATCCTATCATCCTCAAACTGATGGCCAATCTGATCAAACTATTCAGACAATGGAAGACATATTGAGAGAATTTTCTAGGGAATTCAATGGAGGGTGGGACCAACATCTTCTGCTGGTCAAATCTCCTACAATAATAATTTCCACTTCATCATCTGAATGGCACCATATGAATCCCTTTATGGGAAAAGGTGCATAACACCAATGTGTTGGGATGAATTTGATGAGTGTAAGCTGGTAGGACCTGAAATGGTTGAAGATATTGTGGATAATGTGAAAAACATTCAGTATCACAACAATGTTACCCAAATTTGAAAAAAGAGTTATTCTGACAATCATCAACAAGACCTTGAGTTTAAAGTTGGAGACATGGTATTCCCCCGCGTATCTCTATGGAAAAGGTTATGAGGTTTGCGAAGAAAGGAAAGCTAATTCCTAGGTACATCTTCCCCTTCAAGATTATTGATCGTGTTGGAGTTGTTTCCAATCGACTAGCACTTCCACAAACCATGTCTAAAGTACACAATGCCATCCATGTATCCCTCTTAATGAAGTACATAGCATACCCTACACATATAATCTCTTTAGAGGTGGTACAATTGGAGAATGATCTTTCTTACGAGGGTTAGCCAGTGAAGATCTTGTACTTTAAAGATAAAGTTCTACACAACATGACTACTCACCTTTTCAGTACTATGGCAGAACAATAAGTATAAAGAGGCAACATGGGAACTGGAGAAATCTATGAAGGAAAATTACCCACACTACTATAGATAGCCCTTTTATCATCTCTATAAATAGCATTTAACAGTGGTTTTTTTAGCTCTGTTAATATGAGTGAAGTTAAAGGGGGTCCCTTTTATTAGCACTCAGAAAAAAACCTGATAAAGGAGACTTTTATCAGCGCTCAACAAATCACTGATAAAAGGGGTCTTTTATCAACGCTCAAAAAAAGCGCTGATAAAAGGGCCCTTTATTGGTTCTTTTTTGAGCGATGATAAAACGGCTCTTTTATCAGCGCTTTTAAAAAAAGTGTTGATAAAATTCAAAAAAAGTAAAAAAAAATCCAAAATTTAGAGAGCCCTTTTAACAGTGCCTGCCACCCCCCTTTTAACAGCATTCGGAAGCCCCCCACCCCCGCCCACCCCAATCATGGAGCCTTTAACAGCACCCTCCCCAAACTTTAATTGTGATTTCCCCCCTACACATGCATGTGCTCCCCTGCCTCTCCCTGGATTCGAACTCAAGGCCACTTCCCTGCGTGTTGGACACTTTACCTCTCCCCCATGTTACTTTGTTCTCCATTTAATGATATATCTATTTATATATATATATAGTTATATATATTCGTATATTAAAATATATTTATAATAATGTATATATATATATTAATATTTATATTTATTTATTTATTTATTCATATATTAATATCTATTTATATATATTTATTTATATATATGTATAGTTATATTTTTTATATATATATTTATTCATATATTAATATATATTTATTTATATATTTATTCATATATTAATATATATTTTTACGATTTGTTTTAAATAAATTTAGAAAATATATATTTTTTGTGTTTATAAATAACTAGATAAATATATATATACAAATATACAACATACATACACATGTAAATATATCATATATATGTGTATCTATAAGTATAATTATACATATTTATATATATTTACATTATTATATATTAATATGACTATTTATATGTCATAATATGTAGATAATATATATCAGTTTTCTAAAACACGCACACACACACACTATATAGGTATATAAAGATTATTATTTTGTATTTTAAATAAAATTCATATTATTGTTAATTTAAATAAGGCTTATATATTATTAAATATATTTTATATGTAAACATGTTTAATTAATTATTTATAAAATTAAATCTTTAGGTGTGAATATATTAAAAATATGTATATGTTGTTATATATTTTATTATAAATAATAGTACATTGTGAAAAATGAAAAAATTTCATAACCATTATATCAATATAAATTTAAGACTCATGAATAAATTTAGTCTCCACCAAAAAATGGAAAATATCCTCCCATAAATGAGCCTAAAATCCATCAAATGTTAAAAAAATTGGGATATTCCGACTAAAAACTTAGTTTTGTAATCCTTCTAGGCCTTTTTGGCCTCGAAAAATCCTTCGCTGGGATCCCCCTGGGTCACAGTGGCATAGATCTCACCACAAGATTTTATTTTATATGTGGTAGAGCTCAGAAAGACACTCGGATCAAAAGTTATGACCATTTTAGGTTTGAGTTGTTTTTTCTTCTTAATTTATATTTTTTCTTTATTTATTTATTTATTTATTTATTTTATATTAAAAATGTTATTAAATGACTATTATTTAATAAAAATAACAAAATTATTATTTAAAAATATTTTTTACATCATTTCATAAGCTTTTTTACTAAATATATTATATATTAAGTTTAAATTTTTATTTATCCTTATCTCAAATACATTTAAAAAAATATATAATATATTTATATCAATATAAATATATTTATATATTAATTTATTAATATATTAATTTTAATGATTTTTTGAAATATACCATTAATCAGTGCTAGTAAAAAAAGAGTTGATAAAGGGGTACTTTAAACAGCGTTTTTTTTAGCGTTGTTAAAAGAACCCTTTATTAGAACTTTTTTGTGCTGATAAAGGGTACCCCTTTTTCAATGATTTTTTTATCACTTTTAAAAGGTGGTTCTGTGAAAACCCAAATCTGTGGTAGTACCACACCAATTTACGACTTAGAATGTAAAATGAAATTTTGAGGTCAAAATTTCGTAAGGGGCGAAGAATGTAATGACCCAATATTTTGTCAATGAAATTACCTTATTATAATTATGACTTATAATATAATCACATAAGATTACTTATAGAACATAATACAAACATTATAAATAAATAATTATTGAAGTAAAAGGTATCTCTAGAAGTTAAGAAACACATATCGATAAAATAGTAACTTGACCTTTGGAATAGTAATGTGACCCTTATGAATAGTTTACCAACCAATTGAACGGTAACCTCACTAATTAAAGTATAAATAAAATTTCTACATCTTATAAGTGACAATGTGATATAAATATAACTTATTATAAGTAAATAATATTTTGAAAATTACTAATAAAGTGTTGGTATTTTTCTAAAGCGTGTATATTTAATTACAATTTTATGATTAATTTAATAATTTAAATATAAATCTATTTTGATAAAATGTATTCATAAAATATTATTTTTATGTCTTATTAATATAATATAATTTTATTTGATCTTAATTAATTTTTCAAAGTGTTAGAAAAGCAGTTTTAATTTTAAAATTTGTATTTTTCAAGTAAATTATGATTTTATTTAAAAATTAAATTTCTCATATTTTGAGAATTTTTTAAAAAAAATGGAATTTATTTTTTATTTCTACACATCAAATAATTCAAGGGTGAATTTTTTATTTTTCTAAAATACTTTAATTTTTTATGAAATAATAAATTATAATAATTTACGATAAATGATAAATACTTGAATTATGATGTCAGTGGATGATGTATGGCTAATTTAAGGCCACTATCTCGAATGCACATTCCCTTTTAATATTTTTATTCCCAATAATCATCACAATTACCTATCTTAATATTAAACTAAAGATTAGAATAATGGGAAACCCCTCCTCTCCTCCACGATAAATACCACCCCTCTTTACCTCTTCTCTTTACTCCTCTCAAGCCTTATACATTGTATAAATTCTACTCAAATATATTCTTAAGCCCCTACCTCACGTCTATAATCCCTTTCAATCTTCATAAGGCCAAATCCTCTCCCCTAAAGAGGTTCTCAAGGAAGTTATTTTGAAGGGCTAAATTCTTCTTTTTTTCTTTTTTTTCTTTCAAGTTTCTTCCTTTATTTTTCTTTCCTCACCTCCTTTCATCCAAATACTATGAAAACTCCAAGACCATACATGTACTATAATTTTTTTATGATATTGTAATATTTCATCATCATCTATCCTTTACCATCATTTTATACAATAAATGAAAACACCATCCGAGATGCCTTAATTTATCACATTTAATGACGATGGGTTTTCAATTTCAATTTCCATCTTCAATTCTGATCATGAAACGATTTTGAGGGTTGAACCAGAATATAATATATTTATTATGTCTTATGTAAGGTTCTGAAAATTTTTTTACAGAATATTTTGATTTATAAATCAAAATCTGGTCGGTGTGATAAAAACCCGCCAATTAACCAAAACGGTTATCATTAAAGTTTTATATAATGATTCATCTTCACTCCAAATAACCAAATGAATTTTATAACCATTTAATCTTCTGTATGTTCACTACTAACAAACATCTTCAATTTTTGACAATAATTTTCATCTGACATGTTTATTCTTACATATATATAAGTAAACTAATCATGAAAACCAAGGAAACAAACACTCCCAAACAATGAAATTGAACCTCTTAACCCCTCAAAAATGTCATGAATGAACATAATAAGGTTATACTAAATCAATTTCATGAAGATTAGTTTTTGGAAATATTAATTAATTAATGTAATTTGGTTATCTGTGACATTAATATCAATTGAATAACACCTTAAGATGTAAGGTAAGGGATTCGACTCGAACCTCCATTATTCCTTCGGGTTTCTCTATCTTTATTTTTACCCAAATGAAGTTATTTTTTCTTTTTATGTACATATTCTAAATACTATGTAAATTCTACAAAATCATGTATCAATATCCATTAATCATTCCTTTTTGGGATATACATTTATTTAAATGATTCACTCCTCAATTCTTCCCGATAAGCAAACCCGTTTTAAGGGAACTTCCCGAATTCTTACCCAATTTCAAGTGCACTATATCGTCTATTTTAAGCCACCATTATTTTATAAAATAATTATTTCCAGTATTAAAACCTTCTTCATTCACTTTTGGTTTTATATAAAATATTATTCCCTTTTCTATTTAAATTGCTCTTCAGTATTTTCCCTAAAACTGCACTAAAATGTTTTAATGATAAAATTTCGTAAATACTATTCATACATGTTATCAGTTTTTTTGAAATAACTTACCATTATAAATTAATATTTTCTCTTTTTAATTTCCATGAATGTTCTAATTCCTTTCTTTATTGGAAATTTGTATGATACACCCATTTATTATGCTTTATGACATGATTATGATACCCTTTTCTTTGCATGGGTGCCCTTATGATTATGTATGATTGATTATGTATGAACTTATATGTGGAAATAATATTCATAAAGATGTTATGATGTGTGAACCCAGATATGACTCCAATTAATTTTGTAAATTTGAGTCTCATGAGACGTTATGTGCAACGGCATTGACGGTTTTCCTTGACTCATGTTACCTTGTGCAACGGTCCTGGTGGTTAACCATGACTTGTGATCCTCTATGTGCAATGAGCCTTGGCTTGTGCTAAAGTCATGTTTTATATTTCTTCCACATTATTATGACTCCATGTTTATATGATCCCATATTTATGTGTTATGATTCCATATGTTCCATTTCTTTTTATATCCTTATGTCTTTCCTTTTATCCCATGTCTTAATTCTTTATTATTATGATTATTCCCTTACTCGTTTTTTTATCTCATACCTTTGTTCATGTTATCCCTAGGTTATCCTACAAAGATGTATGATCACAATGGAAGCTAGGATATCTTTATGAAGATTAAATAAAGAAACTTTTTTTAGTCCCATGTTTTATGTTTTATGTACCTAGTCTTCCAAGACACTAGACTTTATGATCCTTAGCTTGTAATATGATGTTTTATTATGATTAAAATCATGTAATGATATGTGTAAAAGGATAAGGTCTCTATATATTAACCTTGGGTAAAAATTTGTGAGAGACACATCCTCTTGTAGTATCTAGACATGGATATTTTTTATTAGAAACCACTATCTTTACTTTACCAAGATTTAGGGGTTTTTTCCTATGTTTAGTCTTTTACCTAAGGAATTCACTAAGGTTTTCTAATACTAATCCCCTAAAATAACTAGACCTTACTCTGATATAAACAATGACAACCCATATCTTTTATACACTTTATATCATGATTTATTATATAAAGTTACACTTAATAAAACCCCAAAAGATAGATATGCCTAGTGTATTTGGATAATTAGATACATAACATAATAGCATGAAACAAGGATACAAAGAAAATTTTTAAGAACTTCACAACAGGACTTTAAAATCCTATGATCTTATAATAAAACACTGGATAACCTAAGAAAGTACATAAGAAAGGGGTGAGTTGTAATGCCCAATAAGGGAATAATCAAAGCATTATATAATTTAATTATCACATGTGAGTCAAAAGGCATATCAAAGTGACATAAAAGGGGTGAGAATCATCAACATGAACATAAAAGCATGATATAGGATGATAACATCAAGGTTGAAGCTCGCGATCATAGCAGAAGCTCCTTTGGTGTTCAATAAAATTAAAATTTATTTTAATTTAGAGTTTCCCAACACCCCAATTGAGGATCTTACACATTAAATTTATAATTAATTTATTTATATTGGAAGAAAATAATTTACCTCATTTTAGGTTCTTTCTTTGATGTAGATGTCGATCATCTTGAAAATACCCTTTTGTATTGCCTTCATTTTGTTGTGAGGATACAAGTGTAAAATCCCTCTAGTAGTGATACACACATACTCCTATGATCTCTAGGAAATTCTAATTTATTTTTGAGTACTAGTGGAGTGAATGTATTTTCTTATGTTATTTATATTGATCACTCGTTATTTGATCTTGAAGGAATCTCTCTTGTGTTTCTCATTTTTTATAGGGAGAGAGAGGGAGTAGTAGAGAGGGAATTTCATTGATCGCAATGATTCTTTATTACCAATTTTCAATTTAGTGATTAACCATACACAATAGACGTAACCATCTATTTATAGATCTAGAGTTTAGGTAAAAATATTATTTAAATGCATGTAGGCCCTTAAAAAATATTATAATATTTAATAAACCTCATGCCACATAATATTAATATAATTATTATTATTATTATTTGGTACACACTAACCAATGCATATGATAAATAACTTGTAAATAAATATTAATCACCAGACATGGTCTTGGTCCATTTGAACACCTGGACATTTATTAAATACTGAAATAAAAATTTTATTCTTAAATAAATATTTTATCCACAAACCAGTGAACAAATATTTATTAAATATTCAATAACATAAATAAATATATTTTATTCCAAAATTGGTGAATAAATATTTATTTAATTTATATGATTAGTAAAACTTGAATAAAATTATTCTTTAGTCATGAGAAAAATATGTATTCATTAAATTAAATTCACATAGTATTTATTTGAGATCAATGGAAACTAGTAGTGTATGGCCCTCTATGATTATTTTCATTAGAATTAGGTGGTCTTGCCTAAATTCAAAGATTAATGCCAATAAATTGTTCAAGGCACCCAAGAGAAATAACTTAATGTCATAATTTTGAAAACCACATACGAATGCTCACTGTGTAATATAATCTCTTGGTCTTAATATCTCATCAATCAGATTGTGCATATGTGTCACCGACTTATATACTCGATATATCTTTATTTGACTATATGAAATAAACACGCCATTGCACCATGGAAATGGAATTAAAGGTAATGGTATTATTCTAATAAAAGGGAAAAGATATCAACTTTCATAAAGTGGGAAGTGAAAAATCCTTCATTGAATTATCCATCAACTTTCAATTGTGGTGCACCCAACATACCCTAGATCACCGCAGACATATGGAATCCTGGTTTTTATCAGTAAATCATTGTTTCTGAGTAATGAAATTCATTAATGATATTGTTAAAGTCAAACGACCATTATATGCTCTCAAAAATAGGAATATTCAATGACCCCAAAACATATAGAATTCACACTGGAAGGTCTTTTATCATAATCTATCATCATAGAGATTACCAAGTGAGAACATAATGAGAATAAACCTTATCCACTTATGAGTACTCATACCTGATAGTACATATACTATGTTCCCCATCATAGTACATTATCTGACCGTAGAACTATATTTAATAATATCGTAATTGCTTTTAAAGGTTCTCATTATAGAAGGGAACGACTATGACCTTATCAATGTGACAGATACTCTAGTACAGTATTACATTAAATTCATACAGAACAATGAACAATATGTAATAAGATATTTTTTTAATAATCAATAAATAAAATATAAATGTAATCAAAGTTTAAAAATTTGGTCATATGACACCAACTCCAACAAACTCCCACTTTGGCTGGAGCCAGCTTCCTATGATATTCATCCTGCTTGACCTCAAATGATAATCATGTTTATGTTGAGTCAAGGCATTAGTCAAGGGGTCCACTGTGTTTTATTTCGTGGAAATACTAATCATTATAGCCTCACCTATCTGGTAAAAATACCTTAGGATATGATACTTCTAAATTATATGCTTCATCCACTGATGTGACTTTGGATTCTTTGCAAGAGCCACCGCTACAATATTATCACAATATAGTGTGAATGTATTTTTACTATTAGGTACCACTTGAAGATATTGGATGAAGTTTTATATCCATATTGTTTCATTATCTTCCTCAGAAGATGAAATATACTTGTAATTTGTTGTAGAATCTACAATCACATCTTGTTTTGACCACTTCTAACTCACAGTACCTTCATTCAAAGTGAAGATGTATCCCATTTTTTATTTTATATCATCTTTATCTATTTAGAAACGTGCATATGCATATCCTATAATGATTAGTTAATTATATCCTCTATAGACCAGAAACATATCTTTAGTAATCCTTAGATACTTAAGCATAGTCTAGACTTACATCTAATGGTAGTCATCTAGATCCACTTGATATATGCCTACTGCACTTAAGGTGTAGGTGACATCTAGACTAGTACATATCATTGTATACATGACTAAATTAATTGTCAATTCATATGTAATCCTTACCATTATATTTATTTCTTCATGTGTCTATGGACACATTTTCCTAGAAATGTGAATTCCATGTGAAATTGGAAATAATCCCCTCTTAGATTCTTCTATATAAAACTTCTTAAGTATTTTTTCAATATATGTACTTTGACTTAGGACAAGTAGTCTCTTGGATTTATCATGATAGATCTTGACCCCAATAGTATATGTCACCTCACCTAAGTCCTTTATATAGAGTAATTTATTCAACCATGCCTTAATAGACTATAATACTTTTATTTAATTTCTAATAAGTAATATTTCATCTATATATACTATTAATAAAATGACTTAACTCCCACTAAACCATATGTAAGGTCTTGGGCTTAAAACATTACATAATATTGATTTAAGTCAAGAATTTTACTTTCTTTCACATTTCAGGTCTTTTAGGTTTAGATATTTATATAATTAGGACATAAATTATACATAATAGAAATATAAAAATAAAAAGTGGAGACTTATGAATAGTATCAATTTTTCCTTTAATCTAAAACATTTAAAATAAATCATGGTCACTTTTATAAAAATACTTCACGACATTCAACATGATATATCCCAATTCTTACTCATCGTTAAATCCTGTTGAAAACATTAAAAATGTGGGATGAGAAGAAAAAGCTCAGTAATGGATATAAAATAAAGTAAAACATTAGTCCACTAATAAAAATTAAGCCCATGAAAACTTTATCATAATGTAATACTTTTCACCCTTAATAGGTAGTAAATACTTTCCTTTTAAAACGATCACACTTCAAGCCTTTTTTTAATAACAATGTTACCATAAATCCATATAAATAATAAAAAATACATAAATGTACCTTGGGACAAAATTATTATTGTCACTCTTATAAATGGAATAACCTTGCAGTTGACTTACATACATGTCACTCTTACAAATGGAATAGCCATGCGTTAAACTTTTATACCAAATGAATTTGAGGATATAACATAACCACCCACCCTGGGTTTATCACAGAACTACCTATCATTTATTTATTACGTAACCACCCTTAAAATGACCAAGTTCCATTATTTAATCTTAAAACATAAAATATTACTATTCTCCAAATGTCACTCTTAAAATTTCATTTTCACTCATAAGAAAAATTTCATGTTATTAAAATAATAAATCCATTTTCAAAACCTATTTTAAATACCAAAATACCCAAACAAAAAGGAAAATACTGGTTTCTTTTCTTTTAAAAACATTAATTCTTATAGATGAATCCAAAAATCAAATAATGTTAATTGCAGTAGAGAATATTTTGTCGTTGTATAGGTTAAAAAGAAAATTTCTTTTGTCTTTTATAAAGGAAGCCAAACGTTCCATATAGAAAACATAAAAAGATTACTTTTTTAAAACCTTTGAATTTATTTCAAAATAGCTATAAAATTTCCTTTATAATCCTTTTATCAAAATATAAAATAATATCAAGAATATTTACATAGAGAAAAATATTTGATAATTAAATATTTAAACATTCAAGGCGTCCCATACCACTTAGAACATTTAAATCATAAGCCCTTTGAAATAATAACATTTAAATAACTTTAAATAACATAATAATAAATAAATTAGTGATATAATATGTCAAAATGGCTATATATACACCTCATAAAAGAAGGTGGGTGTATAACATTAAGATATTCCTTAATGAAAGGAGACTGAAACAAAGTCCCTTACCATGAGTCTGATTTGTCATGTATGTTCTTTATCTTCCTGTATAACAAACTTGTGTTAATTATTTAATTTATTGAGAACCTTTTTCAAGTTCATTATTCATTTTATATAACTTTATATCATGTTATAACAATTACTTAATTATATAAGTTTATATTGGATGTTTTGATGATATTTGATACATGAGTCCAAAATGAATTTGGTTTGATGTATATACTCAAAATGGTCATAAGTACATAATATCCAGAATAATATTAACCACGAAATAATAACTTTTATGCATCAATTATACTTTTAAATCAAACCATTTATGTATTGTTATGAAAAGTGAACAATGTTATAATCATGGAGATAGTAGGTCATACATACGCATTAGTAACATTTCCATTTTTCAATTATCATTATAGAAAGAATATTATTGTTATTTTATATTTCCAGAATGATCATAATACTATCAATATCATATTAATAATTTAGATATTCTTATATATATATCATCCATGTGATGTGGTGATGAAAAAAAAATCACATCGCTTCGTGGAGGAGATAGTTCACACAAACGCATGAACGACGTTATCATTTTAATGTGCATGGAAAGATAATAACATAAATGATATATTATTCTTTAATAATGATAAATATGTCACTAATATAAAATAAAAATATTAATTCCATATTTATTACTATTATTGATAGAGAGTGATTCAAAACAAATTATATCGGTCCTCAAGGTGATAGTTCACCGTACACACAAATGATAATTATATTCTCATTTGATGGAAGTGGAGATGGATTTAGGTGATTATATTAACATAATAAAATATAATTATATTTAGGATACTTTTTTTATTTTTTCATGGTTTAATAATATTTGAAGGAATTGGAAGAAGAAATAAAATATAATTACATAATTAAAAATGATATCTCTTCTTCAGACGATCTCCTTTGATTAACACCTTAAAACTTATAAGGAGGATGTTATGATTAAACTAAGGCCTCTAGAATGTGGAGAAGGATTATAAGAGGTTATTTTTTTAGATATTATCTAAACCAAATAGGTTTTTAAGTGTATTTAAATGAGAATAATGGGTTCCCTTTTAAAGGATAAGGGAGGGGCACTCTTGGAATTCTTAAAATTATTAAATTAATATTAATTCATTTTCTATTTCAAATGGCTCCAAAATGATTTTTTCTGATATAGAATGATTATGGGTTTAAATCCAGTCCTAAAATAAAAATTAAACATGTTTTGACTATTTTTTTATTCCTTCCCTTTTTATTTTAACCCTTATTTAGCATTTTTAATTCTTACCATTATATCATGAAATTTTAAACTTTGAGAATTAATATAATTGCTATAAAATGACAAAAGACCAATATATGAGTCATTTATGAAATTTTAAGACTTATACCAATCATTTTTCCTAATTTTATATTTTCATGAATTTTATATCATTTAATAAAATATATTTATTTTAAAATATCATTAATATAAATTTTGACACAATTCATCACTTGACTTTTTCAAATTATCATAACAAAATGATATCTTCGAAAAAACACTTCAAAATTATCAATAAAATTTCAAATTCATCTATAAATTTTTTCTATGACATTAATTATATCATATAATATTTATTTTAATATTTTTAATATCATTTATTTGATTCTTCCATTAATAAATCAATTATTGCATCATCATTGTATCACTGTTTAAGGTAAATATTTTATCACTGTAATTTATAAATAAATTGAAATGATGTAGATAAAAATTCTAGATTTAAAAATACTATTTATAGTTGAAAATGTCTCTTATATCACCCCATATTAAAAATATTTCTCTTGTTAACAACAAAAGTATGAAAAAATACTCTTTCTTTTGAATATAATATGATAAAGGTTATATTCTCATAAAAAAGTCCATAAATGGTCTCATAACAAATACTTTAATTACTAGGGATGAATAATCATCATCCAATAAAATTTGGATGAGTAATAGGGTATTTTTATAATATATATAATATTATTTTTACCTTTAATTAACTGATTTACCCTTAATTGTGTTAATAAAAATCACCAAAGTTACTATTCATATTTTGTCCAAAAATGAAAGGGAACTATTTTATAAATTTTGAACTTAAGATTCAAAATATGGAATCCATTATTCAAAATTAAATAACATATAATTGGATAAAATTAATTAAAAATTAATCCCATTGACGGAACGAGAAAATGAGTTTTTAATGTAAAATCCTTCAAAAGATTGAAATGTTTTACATCCAAATTAAATGTGAAATTTATTAAAACAACCATAATTATATTAAATGATAAAATATTTATATAATTATACATTAATTCATTCAAATATATAATTTAATACGATAAATAATTTTGATAAAAACTAAGTTTTCAATTAAAATAATGTATTTTTCAATATTCATCAAAAAAAACTTATCAAAAAAATTCCAAAAATTAAAAAAAAATTATGATAATTATATTTATAATTATAAATTTATATTTTCAAATAGGATTTATAAAAGTGTAAAAAACTAGATTTAAAACAAGTGCATCTTCAAAAGGCAGCAAAAAATGTTTTTTAGAAAAATACTTATTTTAGGCATAAAATTAAATGTGTTCTTATATCATGTATAGAAAACACATAATATGAATGTTAAACATAAAATTAAATATTATATATATATCATTAATATAGTCCAATAATATTCTTTTTTGTATTGGTATAAAACATACTTGTGCAAATTTATATAGTTTTTCAGAAAATCATTTTATATTATTTTGAAAAGGGTATAATTTTCATTTATAATTAATTATTCAAAAAATAATTAATTATATATTTGTGTGTCAAGCATATTTTTATAATTAATTAAATAATATTCACTCTCTTTATTCTAATGGCTAGGTTATAACAAAAAAATTCAAATAGTAATATTTCATTTTTCTTTTAAGCTTGATGTGGCATATCATGTATGATGTTGAACATAGTCTTTAATTTTAATAAAACATCGGATGTTACACCATTTATGGAAATAAGAATCAAATTAATTCATTATGAAACCAAATTTTTTTATGGAATCGTCGAAATAAATGTTCCATGACCTGGATGCTTTCTTTAATCCATAAATTTATCGTTGAAATTCGCATACCTTGTTGGAAGCCTTTGGAGTCGCAAACTATTCAGGTTGTGTCAAATAGACATGTTCCTAAAATTCTCCCATGAAGAAAACGTTTTTTGACATAAATTTTAAAAAAATCTCATAGTCATTGAAATCCATAATGGAAATTAGAATCCTGATGGAATTCGTCATTGATACTAGTGAAAATGTTTCTTTGTAGTCAATGCCTTGATGATGTTTAACCCCTTTTCCAACCAAACATGATTTATAAGTACTGAATTTTCCAAACCTACCTAGTTTATTCTTGAATAACCATTTGTAACCAATGGTATTTACATCTACTAGAGGATCTAAGAAAATCCATACACGGTTTTGGTATATGGAATCTATTTCAAAATTCATGGCTTTTTTCCACTTGGAAACATTTGTGCCACTTACTACTTCATTGTAGGTAAAAGGATCATTATTATCAATTAATAATGAGTCATCATCTTTGGTAACTAGAAAATCATAATGTTCTTATACTATAACTTGTATTCTACTCCTACATAGTACTTTTTTCTCTAGAACATCTTCTTCTTTTCCACACAGATTTATGGAATCTGTTCCTATGATAAATCTTGTATATCTTGATCCTGGACATCATCATAGTATATATCACTCCCACTATCTATTTTATATATAAGATCTTTCTCAATAAATTTGGTACTTCTATGATCCACAACAATTTTCTTGAAGGATTATTTAGGTAGTATCCTTTTGTTTCTTTGGGATATCCTATAAAGATACACTTTGTGCCTTGGGGTGAAAGATTTTTACCTAAAGAGGCCTTAACAAATTCTTCACAACCCCACACTTATAAGTATGAAAACACAGGTTTCATTTCACTCCATATTTTCTATGGTATATCATCTTTCATTTTAGATGGAACTCAGTTTAGTATGTAATATATTTTTTGTAATGTGTATCCCCAAAAGGATAATGGAAAATTGGCATGAATCTTCATTGATCTCACCTTGTCTAACAAGTTTTGGTTCCTCTATTCACTTACACTATTCTATTGAGGTGTATAAGGAGGACTTAGTTGAGATAGAATCCCAAACTCCCATAAATAATCAATGAAGTCTTTATTAAGATATTATACACCATGTTAAAGTGATGTTATTTAATATTTCCACCAATCTTGTTCTCAACGTCCTTCTTGTATTCTGTGAATTTTTGAAAGGAATCTGACTTATACCTCATCAAGTAGAAACATCCATATATACTAAAACCATCAGTAAAAGTTACTAAGTATGAGTATACACCCCTTGTTTAAATAGTATATTATTTACACACATTTGAATGATATAATTGAAGAACTTATTTATCCCTTTCACCTTTTCCACTAAATGGGGTTTTTTTCATTTTTCTTTGTAAACATGTATGACATACACCAAGTTGTTTTAGTTTAAAAGAATCTAAATATTCATCTTTAGGTAATTTAGTCAAGCTCCTTTTTTTACATGACCTAGTCGGTGATGCCAAAGTTGGGCATGGTATGATACACATGAGTTAGTCTTGTTATCGATTTCCATTACTTGGGTTGTGTAATCCAACACGTAAATATCATTATTTAAATGTACCTGACCATAACAAATGTTATATTTATAAAATAAGAAACATTTATTCCTGAACATGAAAATAAATGAATCCGTATAATGTTTATATAGGGAAATAAGGTTTTTGTAAATAGATGGAACATAATAGAAACCCATCAAAACCAAGATAATTCCAGTTGGAAACATGAGGTGGTATTCCACAGCAGCAGCAACTGCAAGTTTAGATCTATTGGATTCCCATAGATCTACCTTCCCTTGGTCAATATTTATAAATATAATTGGTTCCTATATTTTAATACATATGTGATCATCACAAGTTGTATATATTACCCAATTTTTTTAAAAATATAAATACCAATCAATAACAAACACACCTGAAGCTTCCCCTTTCTTTTTTGGATGGGTGCAGTTTTTATTCCAGTGATCCTTGTTTACACATTCAAAACAAATAGAATATTGTTCCCAAGATTTCCCCTTAATATTTATCTTCTTAGAAGGGCATGAATAATATTTAATCTTAGATATATTCATTTGACCTTTCTTTTTTTCTATAATGATAGAAGGATTTTCATGCTTCATCTTCTTATGTACTTAGCGAAGAAAAGTGAGAAGATCTTGTGGGGACTTCTCAATATTTTTCATATTAAAATTTACAATAAAGAGGGATAATATCTGAGTGAGTAATGTAAGAATAATATTGGTTCATAACACATCTGGGATTTTAAACCCTATAACCTCTAAGAACTTGATACAGATAATGAGCTTGACTATATGATGTCCATATGGCATAACCTACCCAACATTACTCTGAAAGAGCACCTTTGAAATCCCAAACCATTCCTATCTATCTCTCTCCTAGTAAAGACCATAGAGGTGCTAAAGTATGATATAATCATCCATGTTTTCATCAGGATTCATGAGTTAACTATACATAAATTATAGCACCAAACAATGAATGTTGACCATGTTGCTCAATGTTTTTCATAGAGTGAAATCTTTATCACTCACCTTATTAGTATGCAGATTAGTAAGCGAGGATTCTAGAATTTAAGATTTCCATTCATCATGCAATATAACCTAAATGCTTTTAAACTACTTCTAAAAGTTACTACTAGTGAAGAGAAAATCTTCCTCTAATATAGATAATAGGGATAGTGTAGATGATGAGATTTACATTTATTATACAATTTAAAAGAGAAAAAAATAAGTACTTTTCTTGATTACAAATTATATAAGAAATAAAAAATTAATTAATTTTCTTAAATCTCCCATTATTTTTTCAAATCTGAATAGCCCTCACTCTTGAACTTGGAATTTTTATTTTCAAGTAAGTTATATGCTAAAAGATATATATTACCTTTCATAATGATCCATACATTGGACATAAAATCCATAAGAAGTTATTTAGGTAGGCAGCCTTGCCAACTCTGGTCTTGCAACTCCTTGATCCATTAAGTAGACTCCCCAATCCAAAAATCCTTACCTGTACTTCCACAACACTTGACTCAAAATTCGTATTGAAAAAACTATGGATGTTAAATTCAATACAATTTCAATTAATTCAACCTAAACCCCTAATGAAAAATCCCCAATAAAAATAAGTGTATAGACTTTGTCCATGTAAACACTTAGTTCTATGGTTGCATTCCCAATTAAGTAATTGAAGGATTAGTATAATATAATATTAAGTTGAAGTATTTTAATATATTATGAATAAAATTTATATTGTTTTATCATTTAAATGCCTTTTTAATATTAAGTGGATGTTAATTATTAAATTAACCATGTTAGATAAAATATTTATGCGTAATCCATTTATTGAAATTCTTTCTTTTCACATTTATTCATTTATTTATATTATCAATGACTTGTATCCATAGAATAAATAATTCATCAACAGAAAAAAATGAATAAATAAATGACCTAATCATGAAATTATCTAATGGGTGATTTATCGTGATGAAAATAAATCAACCTATAACATAGGGGAATAACTCCTTGTTTCTGTATTGGTATGAGTGACAACATTCCACCTATCCACCTTTGTATCACCTGAGTTGGAATAAACTTGGTTCCATCTTGAACAGCCTCGACATGCCTTGGGATACTCCATTAATTACAAGTATCTATAACTCACACGTTGGTGAGGGGAACCAAAGGATTGGTTAATGGGGATTATATAAATAACCTTTGACACATAGTTTCTACATAATAACGGAGGGAGGGATGACTCACATAAAATCATTTTAATTTAATTTTAAATAATTGAAAACCCATGCAATAAATTAAATTAAACAATTTCAACGCATACATAGGTTTTGGTCAATATCATGGTCGGTCATACATACATTAAATATGAAAAATTGACTGGATAACATTCATTTCTTATTAATTTTTTATTATTAAGATAAATGTGCTTGCATTAATTAATTGATTGATGGATTGATCAATTCCCTTTTATCTTAATAACCATTTGAATTAATCTTGGAGATACTCATCATAACATCATTCATGAAAAATAAATGATGGGACCAATAATTAAAGATAATTATAATAAATTAATTAATCATTTAAAATTCATTAAACCCATTATTAAATTGTCAAACACATTTTGTAAAAATTAATAAAATAATGATTTAATGATTTAATTTTTAATTTAATGTAATTTTAATTATTTTCTTTCATTGGGAGACTACACGATGTGTAATATCTAGCTACACCACATTTATCATTATTTCCATGGATCTAGGTTACATGCCTGGAGCTTAGATGTGTACCTCAGTCAAATGACACTAAATGTCCTAACCAGCTACATGTTGTGTGTTCCATATATTGTGTACCCAGAATACATTCATGTATCTTAATCATGTATCTCAGTGGATTAAACGGCATATACAAACCATATACACGTCGTGTGGTCCAAATTTCATGTGGTCATGAAACCCATCGAAAAACTCATCATGTTATCATATGAAAGACTACACGATGTGTAAAAACAAGCTACATGTCATGTATCTCTTATTCCATGTGTCCATGTTTCTTTAAAAATGGATCGGTGTGTATTTTGAATGCGGGAAATGATGAAATACATTTTGTGTACACTGCATACATGTAGTTTATATGATTAATTATCTAGTTTTCATGTCTCTTGTAGTTTGATCATATATAATGACCACATGGGAGATGTAAATTTTTCTACTAACCCATCTTGACTACACAATGTGTACGCCGGCTACATGGTGTTTAATCCAAACACCAATGTGCTAGGTTTTCCTGGTCTATATGCAATGTACATTAAATGCACCATGTGTAGTTACTATATAGAATGTTTTGTATCATGCAGCATGTCCTGGTGGCATGCACTTGGGAACATGATGTGTACTCTGGCTACATATCATGTAACCCAGCATTACCTAACAAACATTTGTCACTTACTGATGCAATATTTAGTCATTCATCATCTTTTTTTATAACTTTATGAAAATAAAACACTAAATGAATATGATTAATATGTCAAAACATGTTAATTCAAATCAAATTAAAAAAAGAATAATATGAAATGAAAATATAACCACTATTGTGCATGGATGAACAATAAAATAAATAATTATAAATTTAAAACCCATCCCCTTTGATACCACTTGAAGGTTTTGGGCATAGTGAAAGAACATTTGGTGGGTGATAAAATTAAGTTTTCTTTTAATTTTGAGTTTTAAAAAACCCCAATAAAGGATCATGCATGTTAAATTTGTAATTAATTTATTTAGATTGGAAGAAAATAATTTACCTCATCTTAGGTTCTTTCTTCGATGTCGATGTAAATCATCTGAAAATAAACCTTTCAGATTACCTTCATTACACTATGAGAATTCAAGGGTAGAATCCCTCTAGAAGTGATCCACATACAATCCTATGATATTAAACCAATGCCAATTGAATTTCAGGTGTTAGCATAGTTAATTGATTGTCTTGTGTTGTTCATACTGATCGCTCATCCTTCGATCTTGAAAATAATCTCTCTTTATTTTCTCATTCTTGAGATTAAGTGAAAAGGGTGGATTTGAGAGATAATTTCATTATAAAAAATGATTCTCTATGCTTAATTTTATATTTAGAAATATAACCTTCACAATAGGTATAACCATCTATTTATAAAGCTATGGTTTAGGTTAAAATATTATTTAATTTCATTTTGGCACTTAAATAATATTACAATATTTAATAAACCTCATCCCACATAATAATAATATTATTATTATTATTATTTTGTGTTGTGCGCCAACCCGCACATATGATAAATAATATTTATTAGCTTGTGAATAAATATTCATCACCAGACAAAGTCTAGATCAGTTTAAAACCCTTTCCATTTATTTAATACTTGAATAAATATTTTATTCTTAAAATATATATTTTATCCCTAAACCACTGAATAAATATTTATTAAATATTCTATAAAATAAATAAATATTTTTTATACAAAAACTGGAGAATAAATATTTATTTAATTTATGGTACGTTCATGGTATTGCTCGCGAGCCGAATAGTATGCGGATAGCCCACAAAATGTTGGCCCACGGGGAATTGTCTAGCGAACCAGGCAGTTCGCAAAATGAATGAGGAATGTAACAGATCCCTCATAAACCACGTCATTGGTGAAATTGAGGCAGATAAATTACACCTGTGAACCATATCCCAATGAACCATGTTGTTGGAGAAAATATGGTGGAGAGGTACACCCCCACACACCATCCCCGCAAACTAAGTTCACGGACAAGGCGAGGCCAGAGGAATCCCCAAAACTGTGTTTTTCGTGAGATTGAGGCAGTTATTTCTGCAACCGCGAACCACAGACCTGCAAATCTTAGTTGACTGAGTCATCCAGGGGCTGAGAAATTTCCACATGGGATTCCACAAAAGGTGTTATGTGACACATAGATATAGCCTCCTTGGCACTCGATAAAAGGACCCCGAGGGGATCTGAGAGGAAGGACTATTTGATTTTTGGAGAGCATGGAGTTTACAGACAAAATAATTAAAAGGCAAACAATTGATGACGTACGGAACTGAAAATGGTTTCCAACTGTTATAAACATGACGCGTACAATAAAAAGAAGGAAACATGATAATATGGGAAACCGTGAACTTAATGGGTGAATAGTGAACCACGCTCCATTCACATATGAACTTCCTACAAACTGTAGGATTAATGCCCCCTATTCAATCTGGAATACCGCATAGCACATCTCTATGTAGACAGAATCATGCCCTACATAGCATTCCACCACACGGATGGACTCCAATGCTGCATACCACCATAGTATGCGGATGGAACCCAAGTTCACGTACAACCTTGGTATGCTTACCATATCCAGGTTCGCGTACCACCTCGGTATGTGAATTGAATCTAGGTCTACGTACCACCTTGGTAAAAGGACGACCCCTCCACCCGCATAGCAATGCACCATGTAGAGGGTACCCCGCCCGCACGAACAAGTCATACACAGAACAGGGTACCTTTAGGATTTCCACCTTTCGGTGGTGACCATTCCCTTTTGTTTCCATTCCATCCTCCAAATACCCTCCATGAACCAGTCCATCACCATCAGGACAAATCCTCTTCCAAAGTCATTGAACCTATATGACCAGACCATCAGGCATATCAGCGTGCCATTCTGAGTCTACATACTCGAGGAAAGCAGAGATATGTTAGTAATCCCTACTATGTTACGGACCCTCTGAGTTTTTTTTTTTTGAGTCTACATTCATATAGTAACTCGAGGTCCAAACCTTGGGATTCTCACATGTACCTCCTGGTTCTAAGTTTCAAGGGTAATAACTGACTTTTCCATTCAATGAGGGATAATGATAAGTTAAATGGATCATGTCTGCCTTTCCTTTTTATGAGGAGCGATGTGTATCCCCTTTCTTGGAAATAGATTTAGTCCACCCACCTTAGGATGATTTCATATCCTTTATACTAAAGGAAGCACTCCTGCTCCTCTTATGCTCATCTCGGGACATGTCCGGATAGATTTCCAAACGTGACCATCCTGAATATCCACACAGGTGAGAGTTGGAACAGTCAAATCCCCCCCCCCCTCTCATCAATTTTTCTACCCAGAAACTTTTGTCATCATCCTCCTTTTCTATTAGTGGATAAGGGAAGGTGTTTGGTTTTCCCGATCTACCTCTTCCTCCTGTTTCTCACACTAAGAATGAATCATGTGGGCTTAGAGGTTGACAATGATCACAGCATCCACACCACTCCCAAATGAACTATAAGAACTCTGATTACTCCTCTAACTCGGATATATATGAGGCATGTATGAAGGCCCGAGATCAAGGGGAATTCTCCTTAAAATTCAATCCCAACAAGAATTCCCCCCCCAAGTCACTAGGGAATCATTTTTAGGACTAATCCATGACATGAATCTTTCAATAAAGGCCTCCATTATATTGTAATCCCCAACCATGTATTCTCAAATGGAAATCTCCAATGTGTGAGCCCCAATCATGTCCCCTCAAAAATGGGCCTCCTCTATTGTATAATCCCCAACATAAACCAAAATACAAGGTCTTTGATTCCCAATTAATGAGATACATAGGAAGCATCCTCAAGATCCAAACCTAGAACCCAAATCACCATAGTATTCACTGGTCTATATTCCTGGTAGATCCATATTAACCTAGGAGACCATGCCTGTCACAAACTAAATCTGGGCACCATTAAAACCGGCACCCGACCCAGCCCGTGACAAGGCCCAAAGGGAATTCTCGATCCCCATTGTCTGGTAAAAGTGCATGGGTATAATAAAATGTAAATTGGGAGAGATTTACCTGAATTTATAAACTTAAAACAACAAATGAATCCAATAAAACGAATCTGGATTTTTCAAACCAAACAATCTTTTACAAAAATTCAGAACTGAATAACATAGTTTAAAACAACTCACCAAGACTATAATAAAGGTAAAACCCAAAAGGAAACATCCCAAGAACCCTCATGGAAAGGGGCACCACCATCAAGCCATCTCCACAAGATTTCACCACCAAGGACCTGCTAGAAACCCAAACCACTGGTACTAAATACTATACCCATCCTGCGACACCAAAAATAACAAAGTCTACTTACACCCAAGGGTGTAAGTAGGGTGTGATCCAATGCTTAGTAGGATACCACCCCTAAGATATTCAATGTGATAAACATTCAACAGATAAAAGCTTACAAGTTTTCTAAAATAGGATATGCTAGTTACAATTTCTAAAAGATGCAACTTAAAAATTAAAATAGTTTTCAAGTGGGATATCATTAAGAATCAAAAATTTTAAAAATAATGTAAACATTAATGAATTTTACATACAACCATACTATATTCCAATGGTAAGAACAAAGTAACTAATGAGCACAAGCAATAGGAAATAACCCCTGGGCACTAGCTCATTCTGGGTCCCAGGTACCTCGTATCTCGGTGAGAGTAACCATCACAATATTCGTTCTCGTGCATGATCCACTAGTAAGAAACGTAACCATAACCTAGTAGTCCCCAATAATCATCATCATAGTTTAGTTAGTTTTTTAATCATTAATCTTGCTACGTGAAACTGAGGCCAAACCCCCACAGATTCACTATCATACTAGTACACATCCACCCACCTAAATACCCGGGTTTCCCCTTGTGCTCAAAAAAGTTCAACAAGTTAAGAAATATCCTTTGCACTTGAAAATATCATTTCCATATCACAAGTTAACCAAAAATCCCACATGTACATCACACAAGTCACAAAATCCACTTTTTCATTCAAATGCATTTTCAAATCATACTCACACCAAAAATATCCCACAACACTTTTCACATTTCTTTAACTCTTCCACAAATCCTATAAAAAAATTTATAAAACCATTCCAAGACATCGTAACTCACATAAAAGACAACTCAAATATCATATAATACTTATTTCATCAACAAAATTCATTTTTCACAACACAGTCACACAAAACATCCCACAACCATGTTTCACAGCTCTCTTTCCATTTGCTAAAACATTTCATCACTTTATAAAACATTCTAAAAAAATATTTGACATTTTATATAACCACATTACCTTTAAAAAATCCATATTAGGTGAACACACCCACAAAATAGTACATATACACTCTTTTTTCAACTTTTTTTAACCAAACAAAACATTCACAATTTTCACAAAACAAACCCAAGGGGTTTAACTATGCTTCGCACACAAATCCCCTTTCAAATACCTCATTCAATTCCAAAATCATACCAATACCAATCCATAAAAAAATTGGAATCCCTAACAACATTTATTAAACTACCCCCAAGTGTTATAAAAATACCACAATTAACACCACAAAAGACACACATGAAAAACACACGTTTTCATAAATCACTTCCAAGAAGTACAACATGGTTTTCCACCTTGAACCCATTAAAAAACCCCATTTCAAGTATCACATGACACTAAGGAATTAAAAACCATAATTTTTAGCCCCTTTAAACACCAATAAGTCACTTTCATGTGTTATAAAATACACTCAAACATTACCCCAAGAGTCACCCATGAAAAGAACCCAATTTCAAGCCATAATGTAACTATAAAATTATAAACTTATGAAAATCCATAAAAAATGGTTTTCTTACCACAACAAGAATATTATGAACATTAGAACTAGTAAATAAAGCAATCTAAATCAACAAAAATTTCTTACACATGGAACCACCTACCTTTTGAGTCAAAACTCTTGAATCTTGGTGTGAAACTTCAACCGCACCTCCGCCACACCACAAGGAAGTGAAAACAAAACCTAAACCATAATTGTTTACTAGAAGCACCCCAAATAAAACCCTAGGTATGAACCCCAACTTCTGGAATCTTTATAAATTCATGAATGAGAGATGAAACCCTAAGGATAAGGAAGGAAATTAAAAGAGGAACACTTACCCAAATTAATGTGAGGTTTTAATAAGACTGATGAGGTCATGTAGGAACTGGAATGGGATAAAAAGAGTAAAAATAGAAGGATTTATGAAAGGATCAATTTACCTCTTCAAATCTGGACGTTTTGTGAAATCCAAGGAATATTCACCTAAATTCTCGATACAATTGATCTCTATATTGGGGAAGGAGAGAATGGGGGCACGACTTGGGTAAGTGGTCTTGGGTGAGAGTTGGAATCACTTAAAAAACTTAAAAATTGAATGATATATTAAAGAATTTAAAAATATTTTTAATGCAGGAAAAGGGCATTCGGGAAGGCTCAATCCCTTACATAAAAACTCAAATCCACCATGATTAGGGATTTATAAATGGTCAAAATTAATATGGTGGTGTTAATAGGTCAAGGTAGGCCAATTAAGAATTATAATGGATAAAAAATGTTGAAAAATTAAGTGATTATATAAGAAATGAAATTTATTTTCAAATCTAGAATTGGGCTCACGGTTTGGCCCAAATCATGAAAACTCACCCATTCTTCCAAAAATGCATAGAAACCCCCAAAACAAATCAATAATGGAAATTAAATTAAAAATACCTTTAAAATAAGTTATTTATGTGACAATTATCCCCATCATGAAGACTTTCCACCCCATAAATTCACAGCAAGGCCAAAGAAACAACCAAACCCAACTGAGAAACCAAGAGGTACTCCCTTGCCAGGTTTCGCCCCTAAAGGCAAAAACGCCTCCAGTGATCAATTATGGAAGGAATACTCTCAAAAATCAATCGTACACCAAATTCCTCAAATAATAAATAACATTCATGCTTTATCTCAATGGAAAACTCCTCAAACACAATCCGAACAAGGCTCAAACAATTTACCCAAACAAACAACAACATCGAATAAGGTTACAGTCACCTTGATATAACTAAACCGTAGGGCACTCTCCAATCCCAACATTTACCCAATGAAGTTATATATAGTTAGATATCTCCAAACGATACTACCCACTTCCAATCCAAGACCAAGGACAAAACTGAGTTACCGGTATGAGAAGACACAAATGGTCTCCCCACCATAAGAGACAACTTAAATTTTTCCCGAGATAGAATCGGGACACTAACAGGGGGAGGCTTGAATGGACACCCTGGTTCAAGGGGTAGAATTCCATTGTACCTATAAAAAATAACATATATAATACACATGGTGGGTCTTCCCACCATAATAACCAACCATCTTAACCGACCATCACGAGCCGGTACAGAAATACCCCAAAATTTAAATAGTTGGGATGGCCAGAAGGTTAGTCTGCACGGTTTGGGAAACTGTGCGCTATCGTTGGGGATCCTTCTATCTACATGGTTTTATGGGGCATGGTAACTACTAACCGAGCACAAATCGTGTGCTCAACCTGTCTGGCCAAACTTCAAACCTTACTCCAAATACCCAATCAAAACCAAAGGGATAAATTATGAACTCATGCTACAACAATGAAGTAAGGTCGACCCACCACTACCACCAAATGAGAAAAACTGGAACAAGATGATGACACCAGAGGTTTAAACTCTTCCTATCATTCATACTGAGGATAGGACTTTGTACAAGGTTTTTAATGACCCTGTGATTTCCCATAACTACATGCCAACTTCTCTCTGGGACCTATGGTTGGAGCTCAAATGATTGAAGCATGTTCAACCTCATAGTTAGGCTTTGGAAACCACCTGAATAGAAATTCTTCTTTCAGTGATACAAACAACTACACTTCAATCCATGATAAGATCACCAAGACATAACAAATTACAAACTCACTTTACTCTAACCCAACATTTCACTGAAACATGGTCTTAGAAGATGCACACACATCACACCTTGTTTCTTTGGGTGAGAAACAATACAAGGAAAGGATGCATATAAAAACCTTCCTCTGAAACATAGGATTTTTGATGTTTTTCCAAGGGATACTTACTCCTAGCATAACAAAGACTCTAAAAGGATTTTACAACCTTCACCTTTACAGTCAAATGATCACATGACATAACAAGGCATCACTAAACATGGACATTGTGACTAATAGAAACAATAAATGGAACGAGACCTTATGCCAAGTCCCTAAAAAACACACAAGTCAAGAAAGTGGCCACAATAGCCTCTCATGACCAGAATCCAAAAACTGGTGGTTTATCATGAACTCCTTCTTCAAAGAAACTATGAATAACCTAGAGGATATCTTAGACACCATCGGGACAATCATCCACACTAACAAACCCAGACCACTTCCACCTTCGACGAATCAAGAAACTTAAGAAACTAAGGTCTCTTTCAACCTTCCATGGGAACTCTCCCACTATAATAGGATCCAAAAACCAAATAAAGGACTTGTTGTAGACTCAATCAATATATATAGATAAAATATCCTTATATTGATCAACTGGAGGATTTTCCAATGGCAAAATAATCTGGGTTTCACTTCAGTTGTGTATTAACCCTTAATGGGGGCGTACCTTATCCAACGAGAGAACCCAAGGACCTGACCAAGCTGGTCTATTGGTCGAAACATGCCACAAACCAGATCAAAACACATGAAGGTAACCACCATAAAGGTTTCCCGAAACATATATCAGAGGTGACTACTAGCCGGTCACTCTACCCAGCTTACCAACCAAACACAAAACCAAAACACAGTTCAAATAGAAGGGGTTCTTGGATTAAAAACATCCCACAACATAAACATTTTCCAAAAACACATAATATACACCATCCCAAACAATTCATCAAGACATTATTGTTTTCTTTAAAAATATTTCTTTGAAAACAAATGGTTCAGCGGTTAGCGTATCCACTAATGGTACCCCGTGGGCCTCACACATGCATGTTTCTGTTCCATACCCAGCACCCTCCTCATATCCATTCTGGTGCTCATCCAATCATGACATAAACCATCCATCATCTAATATAACCCCATTCATGTCGTCTATCATGGAAATACCAAAGGTTAAAAGAAAAATTCTTTCCACTTTTCAAAACCAAAACGGTCAACCAACACATCCTTTTTCTCAAAATTGCAAACCATGTGATCAAAATCCCAAATCACATCTTACAAAACTTTTTATAAAGACAAAAAAAATTATAAAATAACTCACTTTCAAGTTATTAAACTCAATTTAAAAAAATATCATCCCATTAAAACACCCTTTGATTGTTTAGAAAACTTTATTAGAAACACTTTTTCAAAACCAACTTCAAGATAGTTCTTGCTTTCAAAAGATGTGTGAGCACACCATTTTCCATTTCAAAAAAAGTCAAAGAATTCAGTTCCACCATTTCGTAAATCAAACCAATCCCTTTTTATTTGAAAATAATTTAACAAAATCCTTACTCTTCTTAAAACCAATTCACTTTAAAACCAAAGTTCCAAGATTTCAAAACTAAAGCACAAATCAATGCGAGAGGAAACTAGTTTCAGTGGGTGACTTGGACATATGGTTAGTGGCCATATTCCAATAACTTCACCATCACATATAGTGTTATAGGGAATATATCTGGCTCCACATGGATTGTCATACCCTGCGAGCTCACTGAGACCATTTAACCAACTCTCTTATCATTTCCCATAATCATCATCAAACCAAGAAAACCAAAGGACTTAAATAAATCCCGACTTCCCCTAGAAACTTGAATCTCATCATGAGGTGTGTTGATCAAGAACACTACCCATAACTAGAATACAAAGTCCCAATAATCCTAACTCCAGACTATCCCGACTCTTCCCCAAATAACATAACTCAAAGAGTTAACATGAACCCCCTCTGATACCATTTTGTCACAAACCGAATCTGGTCGCCATCAAAAATGGCACCCGACCAGGCCTGTGACAAGGACTGAAGGGAGTTCCCAATCCCCACAGGATGAAACAAGTTCCTGAGTAACATAAAATGATAATTGGGAATTATTTACCCGAGTTTATAAACTTAAAACAACAAATGAATCCAATAAAACGAATCTGGATTTTTCAAACCAAACAATCTTTTACAAAAATTCAGAACTGAAATACATAGTTTAAAACAACTCACTAAGACTATAACAAAGGTAAAAACCAAAAGGAAATATCCCAAGAACCCTCATGGAAAGGGGAACCACCCTAAATCCATCTCCATAAGACTTCACCACTAAGGACCTGTTAGAAACCCGAACCACTAGCACTAAAAACTATACCCAAACTGTGATACCAAAAATAACCAAGTCTACTTAAACCCAAGGGTGTAAGTAGGGTGTGATCCAATGCTCATTATGATACCACCACTAAGATATTCCATGTGATAAACATTCAAGGACAAAAATCTTGCAAGTTTTCATAAATAGGAAATGCTATTTACAATTTCTACAAGATGAAACTTAAAAATTAAAACAGTTTTCAAGTGGGATATCATTAAGAATCAACACTTTTAAAAATAGTTTCAACACTAATGAATTTTCTAGACAACCATACCATATTCCGATGGTAATCACAAAGTAACTAATGGGCACAAGCAATAGGAAATAACCCCTAGGCACTAGCTCGTTGTGGGTCCTAGGTACCTCGTATCTTAGTGAGAGTAACCATCACAATATTTGTTCCCATGCAAGAGCCACTAGTAGGGAATATACTCATAACCTAGTGGTACCCAATAATCATCATCATAGTTTATTTAATGTTGTAAGCGTAAATCTTGTTACATGAAACTGAGGTCAAACCCCACGGATTCACTAGCATACTAGTACACGTCCACCCACCTACATACATGGGTTTCCCCATGTGCTCAAAAAAGTTCAACAAGTTAATAAATATCCTTTGTGCATGAAAATATCATTTCCAAATTAAAATTTCACCAAACATCCCACATGTACATCACACAAGGCTCAAAATCCGCTTTTTCATTCAAATGTATTTTGAAATCACACCAAAAATAGCGCACAACACTTTTCACATTTCTTTAACACTTCCAAAAAAACATTAAACAATTTTATAAAACCATTCCAAGACATCCTAACTCACATAACAGCCCACTCAGTTATCATATAATACTAATTTCCCCAAAAAATCATTTTTCACAACACAGTCACACAAAATAACCCACAACCATGTTTCACAGCTCCATTTCCATTTTCTAAAACATTTCATCACTTTATAAAAAATTCTAAAAAAATATTTGACATCTTAAATAACCACCTTATCTTTAAAAACCCATATTAGTTGAACACACTGACCAAATAGTACATATACACCCTTTTTTCAACTTTTTTTAACCAAACAAAACATTCACAATTTTCACAAAACAAACCCAAAGGGTGTAACTATGCTTCGCACACAAATCCCCTTTCAAATACATCATTCAATTCCAAAATCATAACAATAAAAATCCATAAAATAATTTTAATCCCTGACAACATTTATTAAACTACCCACAAGTGTTATAAAAATACCTCAATAAACACCACAAAATACACACATGAAAAACACACGTTTTCGTAAATCACTTCCAAGAAGTACAACATGGTTTTGCACCTTGAACACATTCAAAAAACCCATTTCAAGGCCCACATGACACAAAGGCATTAAGAAACCAGAATTTTTCTCCCATTTAAACACCAATAAGTCACTTTCATGTGTTATAAAATACACTCAAACATTACCCCAAGAGAAACCCATGAAAAGCACCCAATTTCAATCCATAATGCAACTATAAAATTAAAAACTTAAGAAAATCCATAAAAACGGTTTTATCACCACAAGAATCATATGACGAACATTAAAACCAGTAAATAAATCAAACTAACTCATCAAAAATTTCTTACACGTGGAACCACCTACCTTTTGAGTCAAAATGCTTGAATCTTGGTGTGAAACCTCAACCGCACCTCCTCCGCACCACAAGGAAGTGAACACGAATCCTAAACCATAAGGTTTCACCAAAAAGACCCCAAATAAAACCCTAAGTATGAAACCTAACTTTTGTAAACTCTATAAATTCAAGAAATATGGAGGTAACCCTAAGGAGAAGGAAGGAAATGAAGAGAGGAACACTTACCAAAATCAATATTGAGGAAAATGACCAAAATACACTAGTATATAAATTTAAAAACTACCATAAATGCACTTGAGGTTCTAATAAGGATGAGGTGGTCATGTAAGAACTGGAATGGGAGAAAAAGATTAAAAATATAAGGAGTTATGAAGGGATTAATTTGCCTCTTCAAATCTGGGCGTTTTGTTAAATCCATTATAGTTTCCCTCGTATTTACGATCCCATTTAGCTCTAAATCGTTGAAAGAGAGAATGTGGGAGCGCCTTGGATAAGTGGGATCAGGTGAGAGTTAAAATCAATGAAAAAACTTAAATATTTAATGATATATTAATGAATTAAAAAATATTTTTAATGTAGTAAATGGGATTTCGGGCAGGCCCAATCCCTTAAATAAAAACTTGAATCCACCATGACTTGGGATTTCTAAATAGTAAAAATTAATATTGTGGTGTTAATAGGTCAAGGGAGGAGATTTTAGAATTGGAATGGATAAAAAATGTTGAAAAATGAAGGATTTATATAGGAAAAAAATTATTTTTAAATCTATAATTGAGCTCACGGTTTGACTCAAATCATGAAAACTCACTCATTCCTCAAAAAATGCATGGGAAACCCCCAAAACAAAGAAATGATGGAAATTAAATTGAAAATGCCTTTAAAATAAGTTATGTATGTGACAATTCCTCTCCTAGGTGTCATGTTCCACTTTGTTGTATGCTTCACATGAAATATTGACTAGGCATCCTCTGCCTAGACTTCCTTGTTGCACGACGCTAAACTGCATGGATGGGTCCCCGTCACACAGCCTCAAAAAGTGATGTGTCCAGTGAAGTGGCACATAACTATGTTGGTTCTGATTTATCTCATGAGTATATTTAGGAATATCATCTCATGGTTTCTTTCCTGATATCAATCAACTTTTTTCCTCCCTGGATGACGATAAAATCTAGAGAGCCTCATCATACGGCTTAATCCATCATTGTCTCAAGTAATTCCAGACCTATTAATATATATGGTTAATCTTTCAACATAGGGGTAACCCATTTCCATATGATTGGGAATTAACCATGGACTCAAGAACATATAAACATTGCATAAATCTATAATAGAGTCTAATAGTAGGCAATAATTCCCGCCAAAATGGTGTGATGAGCCCGACCTCCCATCCTCTCAACCAATGGAGTCCTTGAGTGTCATTTTCCAAATCTTCATCCAAAGAGCATCTGCATTTGGAAATAATTCCCATGAATCATGGATATCAGGGTTTTTGGTTGTTTCTGGATCCATGAATAAACTCTTTGGAGACAATCCGAGGATATTGTACCCGACATGGACTGATTGCACACATACTCAACCACCTGAAATCACCTGCCCGAACTATTCAATTGTGGAACCTCCTTCACAACATAAAAAGGACACACTAACAAATATCTATGTGACTATCTCACCCAAGAAAATGGGTACAATACAAATCTATTCGAAACAATAATGGTAAACCCAACGTGAATCCTTAACCAAGGTGGTGGTATTATCCCACCACAATTCCCTTTCATCCAAAAAGGAAGAGGGACAAGAAAGATCATCAATTATGAATGTGATCATGAGATGATACTTTGAGGACATTTTTTTGTTTGTATATGTCATATATATTGAATTCATTTCACAGAACTCTCTTTGATCCATAAGTAATCCTGATGATTTTCTCAGACACGCATGTTAGGGACCACACAGGTAGTCGGGTACCCAACAAAGAACATGACTCCCTCACCTACCTAATGTCTTCAACTCTGGGATTCAAACACGCTAATAAAAGTGCACCACCAAAACGTTACTCTCCCTATGGTGGATTCTATAAGGAAGACCATCCAATCAGTGAAAGATCCCCAGCTACGGCCGGCAATCCAACACAGGGAAGCTCCACTGGCCATCTCAAATTGTTTTAGGATCCTATCCCTAGAACATGACAATGAATACATCACTTATCTTAGGGAGGTTGATGAGGTCAACACCACTGACTTCATCCCAGTTACATAGGAACCCCTATCAAGGGATACTATCATAGGATGTCTCCACTTGTGGCATACAAATCAATATCCACGCTTTGAATAGGATCCCATGCCTAGGGAACCTACTAAATTCCAACAGACATGGGCCCCTAGGGCTACTCACCGAGGGAGGAAAATGCATGATCATGAGAATTTTATCACCCTGGTTCCTAAGGAGGAGGTCTACCATACTAACATGGTGGAAAATAATGAGCATACAGACAATTATTACCCGCCTACTGAATCCCACCATGGAAATAGGGTGGCACAATATGAGAAAATTCACATTCATGCCAGTGCTCAATGGTCCCGCTGTGCAGATAGAGTGGATGAAAATCTCTGCCAACACGCAAGAATCCAATCATAAAAATAGGATGATACCTAGAAATAAGCAGACAAAAATCTCTATTGACACACACCAATCCCACCATATAAAGAGGGTGTAAAACCATGGGCAGTCATATAACATTGTTGATGCATATGAATCCCACCAGACAAATATAGTGGCAATCCACTGGTAGATGCAAATTTCTTCCAACCACAATGAAGCCCACCATCCAAATAAAGTGGAAAGAAAACATGAACAAAGTCAAATAACAATGGATGAAAATCAAGCCAGTGAGAAAAATAGAATGTCAAATGAGAAGATGTAAATTCTTTCTCACAAATATAAATCACATCAATCAAATATGGTGGAAACTAGAGAAGTCAGTTGGTGGCATACTTGTTCCTCTATCTCGGCACAGGAGAACTGCCTATACCTACTGGAAACCCATGGAGGACTAGAGTAGGAACAAACTCCTACTCTAACATCGGAATGAGAATTCATACCCATTCCATCTAAATATGTATCTCAACATATCTTAGCCCTGATGGAGGATCAGATGTTGATCCCAGACTATATCCTCTAGATGTGTCCAGACATTACTGCATTAGTAGAAAAAATGAGGATTCGGGCCCACAATCTTGGATCCTTTAGAAAGGTGATTCATCTACAAAATTAGATAGTCACCCTAGAGCATACCAACATCCCTGTTCCATTCTTGGAGGGTCGATGTCCATATTTCATGATAAAAGGACAACTGGATTGGGAATAAATACTTGTTCCAAGAGGGGGACACTGGTCCAACGTGGTGGCCGCTCCAGGGTAGGCATATATCCCTGTTAGAATTCAAGAATTCCGCCAGTGTATCCCAGTGAAATTATTAAAACCAACAAAATAGGTTCCCATACATGACAATCATTACCAATAGCAGGTGGCCCTAGTATCCCGCAAGAGAATGTACAAAAGTGAAACACGCCAAAGACAACTAGAAAACGAAGGGAATACTCATGACTATTTTCTGCTCAAAGCTATCAATCTTAATGCCATAAAACATTTATCAACAGTGTATCAAGATCCTTTTCTTCTATTAAAAAATTATATAAGTCGCAGTAGTAGTTCTGAAGTTCCTCACCGCAATGTCACTACCAATATCTCTAAAGGTCCTCCCTAGAGCAACCATGGGGGATTACTCTGTGGGATAGAAATGACTAATCACAAGATCCTATCTCCAGATGCGTGTTAGGGTAGACATCCCCTTGACCATAATATCAAATAGTAATAAGATCATTCCCTTGATATCGGACACCCTGATGGTCCTACCCAGGGTATATTCTACATATATGTTTCTCCCTATAGTCATACGTCAAACTTTTATGGTAGTCCTCGCCATGAAGACATTTGCTACGAAGCTCCTCCCTGTAGTGACATCAAGAAATTAGATGTTCCTCCCCTCTTTATAGTACATCCTAAAAGCCCTCTCTAAAATTTACACTACAGATAATATCCCTGCAGTTAGAGTTATGATGGTAGTCCTCACTATGATAGCAGTCATTGTGAAGACCCTCCCCTCAATGACACCAAGAAGCGAGAAGGTGATCCCCTTGCTGCAGTCCACCCTGAAGCTCCTCCCCAGGTTATACACCATATAAGTACTCTCTACAGTTGGACACTAATCTATGATGATAGTCCTTGCCATCACAGAACTAACTACAAAGTTCCTCCTCGCAGTCAAAATTTATGCCGGTGAGAAGGTCCTCCTCTTGTCGAGTCAAATGCAAGAAATCCCTCATATGTCGAGGCACTTGAAAAAATGGAGTAAAAAATGTTAGATACTCTCTCTATGACTAGCGATATCCTTTCTCAACCAGATGATGTCATGGGGCCATTCTCACCTCTTATGCCACCCCCCATATGGTTCATATGTCAATGAGACTCCCGCTAACCCCACTACATGGAACGAAATAATTAAGGAGCAGCCAAACTGGGAAAATTAAGCTGAAGAGTCTCTTGAGGAACAAAAAAAAGATGTGTTTCTTATCTGAAGAGACCTAAATAGGGATGATATACCAGTGATGTATTTTCTCACAGCCACTTCTTAGTTCAAAAAACCAAAAGAGTTGTTAGAAGAATGTATTCATAACATTCACCACAATATCTGGAAACTCTCATCCAGTTAAAAGAAATATTTTTTCCCTATGATGGGTATAAAAATCTTGTTAATGTCTTGTGAGAGCTTCACCGTCAAATTGATGTAGAAGCCCTTTCATCTGCATGGCAGCCACCATTAGAAAGGAGAAGGAAAGTCCTTGAGCTGGCATGCCTCTACGTGCTGCACAATTTTCGCTTCCTTGTCGACAATTCCCCATATTCTATTCATATTCAGGGATGGGGAGAATAGAGAGCTCTACACTTCACCCCACTTACCATCCAAAAAATGCACTAAAATTCACATCCTATAATGTCCTCATCCCCAAACGGCAGTCAAATGAAGTCGTTGCTCAAGAAAGGTGGAACGTTCGACAAGAAATGGCCTTGGGTAAGTCTCAGAAGCACCAGGCCTGATGAGAGCAAGCCATTGAGAAGCTCATAAACCAGGTCACTAAGAACATCTAGCAGGCCTCCCTTCTAAGGGAATCCAATCTATGAGCACATCTCATGTCCTTAGGAGAAATGAAATTCATGTACAGACATGAATCTATATTTGGTTCACAGCCACATGGGAATGTGTGAGATAAAAAAGGTGGCAATAACAACAGCTTCTGCCACAATTTAGGATCAACCCCAGCCCGCAAAGATGGGGGAATTTTTAACGGAAAATTCCCACGTAATTCCAACAAATATGGGCTGATTCACATCAAAAGAAGGACGTGAGAAACCCCATCCCGTAGGGATGAGGACATTTTTACCTCAAATTCCCACCCAACAGACGTCTGTCTTCTCTCTTCTATGAATAAAAATGGATAAATGGGTCACCCATTACATCTTGTCATGTGAATCACATCCCCCAAATTGGTGGTGTACTTCAAGGTCATATCAGGGATCCCTTCAAGTCACTCTTCTCTATTAAACTCGAAAAGCATCATAGAATGGTCGTAGAAGATCCAACAATGGATGCAATATGTTCTCCTACCATTCATCATCTCATAAACCACCCCTAATGCGGTATGAATAAATTAAATTCATGTACATAATCCCCACATAACTCACTGAAAATGATATAAATAACATGAAAATAGGAGAATAGGTTTCCCTCTTAGAGATGGTCGACACCAAACCTAGAGGTGTGAACACTCTAAACCATATAGTTTTCTTAAATTTGGTTTCCCCCTCAGTCAATCCTTCACCACCTCCCATGTGAATCCCCAAAAAGGAGAAGAATAAGAGAAAGGTCTATAACCCATCACCTCCTCCTCATGAAAATGATTCCCCCATGATTGAGGATAGATTCACTTGATAGGAGGAAGAAATAAATGATCTAAGGTGAATCAACATGGAGATTCTTAGAGAAATCCATCCTACTGGGTATGTTCCTTGGGTGGAGTGTCAACACACACTTACATCAGATGTACCTCTACCTCACAAACGCATCCTGATTGATGAATAAAGGTGTGAAATCTCATTCAAGAAATCTTTAGGACCATTAGTATACCTGAATCCAATCTCAGTAGGATGTCAAGATTTCCCTCCCTTATGGAATCAATAGGAACAGATTTAGGAGAATCCATAATGTATTCCCTTGGATGGGTATCCACCTCAAGTTCCAGCAGTGCCGACACATCCAATCTTACCCCTACTACACCCTCTCATGCTCAAGTCCAACAGGACATGCATCAAGGGATCCTGAATACCATCAAGTTATTGGTAACTCAAATGGAATCAATGGAATGGAAGAACACTCCAATACAACCGAAATGGAAGCCCTGCCCCGATTGGGTAAGCAATCTCCCTCCACCGCCAATTTTCAGAGAACCTTATATTCCCAGTGTTTAATGGATTAGGGGACCTGGAGTAGCATCTAACTCACTACTCTTCTTATTGTGTTCCCATGATGGGAACCCCAAAACAACAAGAAGCTGTGAAGATTAGATGATTTTTTCAAACCCAGTAAGGTTCGGCCTTTGTGTGGTACACCAGTTTTCAAGCTTACTCAATAATAGGATGGGAGGATCTCTGGTGCTAGTTACTATTCTAGTTTAGTTAAAAGTTGAAAAAAAACAATATTTAGTGATCTTGTGGACTGAAAAAAATGGGATAATGATAGATTTTCAGAATTAATTTCCATATGGAAAGGTCTGACTTAATCCTTGAACCAACCACTCCCCCAAGATGAGATTCTTTCCATATGCATTGATAATCTATGAGATGAGCTGCAAACACCACTTATTCTGGTGAAGTATAAGAGTGGGTTCTGAGACTTCTATTCCATTTACCAAAGGATAGAATATTTCTTGCAACAGACTAATCTCAGGTCCCAGGCAGCCCCATCATCCCCAATAGAAAGAGAAGGGAGAGATAAAGTGGCTTCTATCACAATTAAGCCACCCCCTACACCAGCTCCAGCTCCAAGTCCCCCACCAAACCATTTAGGTCCCTATAGATGTCAACCGGCACCCCCACCCCTTCAAATGAGTTAAGGGGAGCCAAGAGAAATCAATTTGAGATCCGAAGAAATAAATTGCATTCATTCCGGGATGATCAAGTCTGTGGATACTTAGTAGCCTCCATGAATTGTAACTTTCTTTGACTTCTATAGCTGAAGCAGTATGATGGAGTAGGTATTGATGACCAGTCATATTATTATACCTTTCACTGGATATTGGGGAACAACATCCAGTAATTCTTTATCTTCAAGTACCACTTGTAAAAGATGATAGATTCTGGACAAATCAAGTCAGGACCACTGCCAGCACAAGTGGTGTATGATTCCACCACTGATCTGGATGAAGAGAGGGAGTGGAAAATGGTTTTAACAAAAAGGAGAAAAATTAATATAGTTGGATGACTTAGAAAAGAATCGATTAATCCTGCGGTATCCTCTATAAATAGTTGAAACAATCGATTGTGCCTCCAACAGCTCCTAAGGAAACACAACAGACATCCTCGGCCCCACAATACTCTAAAGGTCGACCACCCAAAAATAAGTCCAATCATAAGGATGGAAATAAAGTGAAGGGAGATTAACTTACACCAAATACAAAGTTGTATTTTACATTTTCATATTTAATGCCATCAAATTTGAAGACACGGGCCTTGCCCCACCAAACAGCACCACCAAAGGCAGATGATAAGGAAAAGTCATCACCAGAAGAGGAGCTTATTTTTGGATCTGTCAATTTCATCCTTTGATGGATCCCTTATTTGAAGATGAGTATGGTTATAAACCAAAATTACCCATACCCAACTAGGGAGTTGGGGGAAGAAGCCACAGAAGCTAGGGATATCAAGGGGGTGCAACCATGGAAGAAATCAAGCTTATAGACACACCCCCACATGAACCCTAGGTATTACAGAAAACCATGAAAGGACCCTACAGCAAATAAAATAGGAATAGGAAAATTATACTACCTCCAAGGGAAGACACCCCAGTCCAATCCTTCTGGAATATCTATCAGAGGAAGAATAGATGACTAATTTCTCTCGGTAGACAAGTATACCTACCTGACCCAACCCATAATGGATGGAAACTGCTCTGTCTTTGATCCCAAGGGCCGACTTGTCTTCATCAAATTCTCAATCCCTTAAATTTCCAATAGAAGAGCATCCCCAAGCTGGGAAGAACCAGACTTTAGTTTATAAACATGATATTTTAAATCATTTATCTTCACTTATAGCTAATCCCTCAATAATAGATGCATTGAATCTATTACAAGATCTTAGGGAAGCACTCATCGAAGCTTTTATAAGTCTCTAGGAGTTTGAAGCTGAGGTAGTCGCTATTAAAATCTACTAAACACAGACCAATAACGTATAATTCCATGAAGTTATCTCCTTCATATATCAAGATGAATATTCCATCATAAAAGGAAATTTCAAACCCTTATATGTGTTTATAATAATAAATGGAATTGATATTAGAAGATTCTTCATCAAAAAATGGCTCAAGGGTTAATCTCCTCCCACTATAGAAATTTTATCGGTTGGGTTGCAATGAGGATGATCTGACGCCCTGCACCATGACTCTGTTGGGCTACGACAAAAGAGAGAAGAATCTATTAGGCCAAATCAAGATGAAACCTAGTTTGGTGACCTCATATCTCACCTATAATTTCTGCTGGTCCGAAATATTATGTCCTTCAACACCCTATTAGGGATTCCCTGGAATCATTAACATGCAATAATCCATTCATCTAACCATCATTGCCTAAAATATAGAATTAATGGGTAGAGTGGGACACTTCATGCTTATAATTCCCCATTCAACCTCTACGAATCACACTATATTGATGTGGTCTTCAATGAGATAAAGAGGAATCGGCCCTCATTAGATGGAATTGAGTGGGTTACTGCCCCAAACAGTTTGGAAATGGTTCCCACCAATCCTCTCAAGAAGATCAGGGAGGAATATGTACTACCCATCAATCAGATTTAAAGAACATGTAAAAAATTCAGACACATATTCAGTGGTCCTAATGATTTTAGATACATCTGTTGAGCCTGATAAAGTTGAAAAGCTCACTGAATCCCAAGATAATGGTGCCGATTCAGAAGAAAATGACCTCTAACCATAAAAAAATCCCAGAAAATTCCTTCCTCACCCACTAAGGTGAAAGGAAGTGTCTTTTCAGAAAAAGAAGATGGGAAAAAGCTTTTACCCCTCACCACATATTCTTCAGAGAAGCCCCTGCCAATGGCCAAGGCAGAAAAGATGGCTCCACCTCCCAGACACATAAATTGCAACTCTTCCCTCAGTTATGGATCAATTGTTTCAAGGACTGTTTCCCTATCAGAATATGAAAATGAATATGATGAGTATTACAAAGATTAAGAAGAAGACCTAAGGAATTCCCTTACAGTATTTTAGGAAGCATCTCTACCACCATTTATGAACTCACGAAAATCAACTTGGGTACGAAAGAAGACCTATGACCCACTCTAGTTAGTACGACCATGCATTCTGATGAGAAAGAGGCATAAGACTCTTTATAGAGGTAGAATTGAGTTGTTTTATCGAATTATACATAAATTCTAGGTCTTGATCCAGAGGTGGACACTCACCACTTGGGCCAGCTATAGGGCCACCATGGTTACAACTAAGCCGCCAGAAGGATGTACCTGTCACATGCTTTCAAAATAGAGTCTGAATTCATCAAGATCATCATATTTAACTTCATTAGGGAGGTCCAATACCCCATATTGATAGTAATAATTGTCCAGGTTAAGAATAAAAATAGGCATATCTGGGTCGGCATCGATTTTAGGGACCTCAACTGGGACTATCCAAGAGATGATTTCCCAATTCTGATCACATTATTATTGATTGATGAAAATATTGGATATGAGGCTCTCTCTTTCATGGATTTATATTCCGGATATAACCATATCATAATATCCCATGAAGATGAAGATTCCACTACCCTTAGGGCTCCCCAGTGAGTGTTTTTCTATATGGTGATGCCTTTTGGTTTTAAAACTGCAAGCACCACATATCAGTGCACCATACATCGAATTTTCAAACCCTTCCTAGGATAGTTTTTTGAATTCTATGTTGATGGTCTGGTGGTTAAATCACCAAAATGCTCAGACCATCTTGTAGATATTGAAATTTTCTCCAATAAACTATGACATCATAGTCTGAAAATGAACCCACTAAAAATTTCTTTTGGTGTAACCTCGGGGAAATTTATTGGCTTCATCGTACGCCATCAGGGCATCTAAGTTGACACTAAGAAGAAAAATGAAATACTTGGCATTTCACCCCCTCACAAAATCACTAATTTTAGAGGAATCCATGGAAACCTAGCCTATATTTGGAACTTCATAGCCAACCTCATAGGAAAATGATTTCCCTTCACTAGGTTGATGAAAAAATGGGTAGAATATCAATGGACTGAAGACTGTGAGGAAGCATTCAAAAATCTCAAGAAATTTCTCTTAGGTCCACTAGTGTTAATGCCGCATGTTGAAGGAAGACCTCTCATTCTATACATAACGGCCTTAGAGTGATCTCTAGTTTCCTTCCTTACATATAAGAATGATGTCAGCAACAAGAATGGTCTCTATTACCTTAGTTAAACCATGATTGAAGCTGAGACTCATTATTCGGATATCGAGAAGAGATATCTTACATTCATATTTTCGGTACAGAAGCTAAGGCATTACTTGCAGCACCATGAAGTCCATTTGGTCTCACATGGGAACCTACTCAAGTATATTCTCATACATACAATGTTAATTGGATTCCTATCATGGTGGTAAGTCATCTTATAGAAGTTAGATATATGGTTTAAACCGCAGAAAGCCATCAAAGGTCAGGTATTAGTATATTTCTCGGAAGAGAATCCATCAATATAGGTGGACCCATTAAATGTTGATCTACCTACTGAGGAAGTGTTCTCTATTCAAGAGAAATCCCAAATATGGGAAATGCACTTTGATGGTGCATCCAGAATCCAAGAAGGAAAAATAATAGAAGACCCCAAGTTCAATAAAGTGGGTCTGGGATTCATACTCATATCACTAGAAAAGAAGTTCTACCTTATTCCTTCCTACTTCTGGAAGGATGAACGAACAATGAATTAGAGTGACAGACCCTCATTTCAGGCCTAGAGATGGCACTTCAAGTAGAAGCTGAACACTTAAAGATTAAAGGAAATTCAGAACTGGTCATCAAGTCAATGGTGACTATGATATCAAGAAAGAGGAACTGATCCTTTTGATGAACCATGTCTGATAACTGATGGAAAAAAATTCCCATTAGAGTCGATGTTGACTTATATCCCCCGATAACAAAACGCGCAGGACTATGCATTGTAAAATGCAGCCACGGCTCTATCCAACCCAGATTAGAAAAAAAATTCATCAGTATAGCCCACTAACGGATGGTCTTACCATTCATTTTGGCCAACAAGGAATAAATTAATGAAATAATTCTCATCTCTAAGATGTATGTTTATACTACTGGCTAGATGACTCCCATTATAGATTGCCTTCAAAGGGGAGATCTCCCACTATATAGGGCTGGAAGGGAGAAAATCCAGAGATGGGAAATCAACATCATCATGTACGATGGAAAAAACTAGAATAAGGTCCTTTATAAGAAAGGCCTTGATGGAGTCCTTCTCAGGTGAATTGATGGAGAAGAGACCACCACCGTCATGAAAGAAGTGCATGATGGAACTTGTGGAGAACATCAATCAGCATCCAAGCTCTCGCAGAAGATTTGATGGATTTTGTACTATTGGCCCACTTTGATGCAGGATTTTGAAACATTCACCAAGAAGTTTCATTCCTTCCATGATCATGAAAATTTCATCCACCATCCCTTGGAGTTACTTCACACAGCCAAGTACTCCTGTCCATTTTCCATATGGGGAATGGGCGTCGTAGGACTATACCCTCCCACCACATCCAAACAATTCAAATATATTCTCAAAGTAGCTACCTTATTTTCCAAATGGGAAGAATTTTTACCTATAAAATAGGTTGGGGCAAGAAGCATTGTCATATTTTTTAAATCCAACATCATCATCAGGTTTTGTGTCCCTTGTAAAATACTGACAGACAACGACACCAGTTTTTGATCTGTTGAATTGGGAAATCTATATTAGGAGCTTGGAATCAAGGCCAACCATTCATCCTGCTATCATGAAGCATCCAATGGATATATAGAGGCCTTAAAAAAGACTCTATCCAATATAATATAGAATATGATAGAAAAGGAAAATAAATCATGTCCGGATAAGCTCCTCCGTACTCTGTGGGATTATTGAACAATGACCCACACCACAACTCAAGAAACCATGTACTCATTAGTATACAGGATAGAGGCGGTTCTACACATTGAAGTTCAATTAACATATCTTTTCATATCCATCTATGAACAACTATCCATAGATGAGAAGTCATAGAAATGGTTCGATGCACTGGAGAAAATATTACACACTCTACAGCATTTTAAATTTATTAGAATCTGATTGCACGAGACTTCAATAAGAATGTTTGCATATAATCTTTCCACAAAGTAGAAATGGTGTTGTTCCTCAGAACCTTAATGATAATTGGAATGAAACCTCCAATGTTGGGTCCAAAGGGGGAGATTGTTGGAACCACGGTCTTTCTATGAAGGAAATGGAGTGTGGTTTGTGTTTGTTGTCAATCCTTATTGGATGTTCAGAGTGTTTTTAAGGAAATGGATCATACAGTTCAAGCAGACAACAGTATTAAAGGTGGCACCATTTTCTAGTGTTTTACAAATTTTTGGGCCTGAAAATCAGAAAATGAAGACACGGGGTGTTGGAAAAAGGAGATGTGTGCAAATAAGAAGTGGTGCGCGAAATAAGTGAAATGTGCACGAAAAATAATGTGGTGCGTGAAAAAGAGCGTGGTGCGTGAAATAGTGGAGAAAGGTTTTTTGCGCAAGAGGTGTTTTGGAATCAGAACATTGAAAAATGGAAAAGGCATGGGCTGCGCGAAATATCTGGACATGTGCGCAAAAAATGGTTCCTTCACGAAAAAAAGGATTTCTTGCAGAATTAGTGTTTTACACACGAAAGTAGGGTTTTTCACGTAGGGGTCGATTTTGCCTATAAATAAGAGGTGACCCCCTCATTCGGTACGGTTGAAGACATAGAGGTGATCCGAGTTATGATGTGTGTAAAAGGTGCACATAAAGGGGATTGCATAGAAAATCATAAGGTGTGTGAAATAGAAAAAGTTGCGTGTAAAAATTGAGGGTGTGCATAAAATTTTATGTTGCGTGAAAAAGGGGACGATGCGTGTAAAAGAGGAGGTTGCGCGTAAAAGTGGATGTTGCGCGTAAAGGGAATTGTTGCACGAAATATTTTTCGTGCAAAAAAACAACTATTGCACACAAAATTTTGATCTTTCGTTCAAAGGGTAGGTGTTGTGCGAAATATTCAGTGTAACCCATTTGCACGTTCTGGTTATCCGATTCAGCGATTCAGTGCTTTCAAGTGCATCAATTTAGGACTTTGATACAAGCAGAGTATCATGCTGAGCAGAGGCAAAGACTTCAATGAAAATCTATTTAATAGACCTTCATGTCTATAATCTAAGTGTGACTTCACCAAAGGTAGTGAGCCAGGGGGAGTCAACATGAGTGACTCGAGGGACAGAGTGAGTTATCCCTGAACCTTTGTAAAGGCAGTGTGCCTGGGACAGAGTGATTGTACCTAAAAATTGTAATCCATAGCTATTGAAGTTTAGTGTAATTATATATGACCAGAAACATGTCGCCGTATGCTCCTTGGACATAACCCTTAGTGGTGAACCAAGTAAAAGTGTTGGGTCATCTTCCTGCTTTCATTTTTTTGACAGGTTTAACAAGTTCCAACCAACAAGGGAACAAGATACACAGCTTTAAAAAGAAAAAGTTGACACCCTGATTCACCCCTCCCCTCTTAGGGTGTTTCGGGGTCCTTCAAGAAGGGGAATATGTTATAAAAAAAGGTATACTACAATGGAGCATATTCCTTCATTTCAATTGATAGACAGCTCACCACAGCTCCCACCAATGTGAGATTCCTGAATAAGTACTCTGTGTATTCTTGATGAACTTGTCTTAGCTACATGACATTAAGATGTATAGTTCCACCTACGTCTATGTTACAAATAATTATACTATACAGATATGTTCTTGATCTCATGACATTAAACAACATGATGAACTTACCATGGATTCATGATATTAAACTTCATAGAGCCACCTACATCTATGTTACGCGACATTAAACTATATAAAAATGGTCATAATCATATTATATTAAACTGCATGATGAACTCGTCTTAGTTGCATGACGTTAAACTACATAGAGCCACCTATTTCTATATTACATGACGTTAAACTGTACATAAATGGTCTTTATCGCATGAAATTAGCTTCATGATGAACTCGTCTTAGCTTCATGAAGTTAAACTACTCAGTGCCACCTAAAAATATGTTACACAGCATTAAACTATATGGAAATGGTCCTAATCACATGACATTAAACTGCGTGCTAAACTCGTCTTGCCTAAAAGATGTTAAAATGTATAGATTTGTATGTGTCCACCCGGTATGAAATTAAACTTCTTAGAAAATTCTTCCTTACTACAAGATTTTAAACTTCATGGTGATCATTATGTCCTAAATAATGACTTTTTTCACATGAATCGGATCTGTGCAAGGGAAAGATAAAAATTCCCTCCCAATTCTACATATGGGTCAGACTGGAATAGGGAGGGACTTTTATAGAACTATGTGTGGGCTTGATTCCTACCTTCATAGGATATGTAGTGACACCCAGATCCTATTCCATGGTCTATCCACCAACATTATATATAAAAAACAAAAAAAATCTCCCCTTACATGCGTATGGCCTGAGCCTATGCGTGGAGGGCCTTTTAAAGAACTATATACGGCTTGATTACCATACATTAATGGGATGCATAGAGACACTGTTGACGCTGAAAAAAGCCCGCAACTCCCGGAGGAAGTTTCGGAATGACGAAGTGAAGTCATATTCGGAATCAGAGGCCCGATCCAGAGGCCTGGGAGGTGGTGCACGAAATAAAGGAGGATCCACGCGCAAAAATGTTTTGCGCGCGAAGTGCTCCTGGGATTCGCGGAATTGGACCGGTGAGGCACACAATAATTGCGCGCCCCATTTCTCCGCAGCGTGATTTTGCGCGCAAGCGGTTCCCGGCGCGGAAAACTTCGCGCGCTGCCTGGATTCCGCACCGGAGGTCGCCTATAAATATAAGGTGACCCCGAACGGTTTGGGGGTTGAGGAATCCGAAGCGACTCTCGTGCGCGCAATTCAGCTCCCCCGCGTGAAAGATGACATCCAGGTAATCCTGAATTCTGTGCAACCTTGCCCCGGAGTTCGCCTTTGCGCGCAACTCCACTGGCTTCACTGAATTTTCCCCTTCCCCTGGTTTCCCCACTTGCGCGCAATTCGTGGTCCGTGCGCGCAATACCCTACCGTGCGCGAAAAACCTTGCATGCAATTCCCTCTTCGCGCGCAATCCCATTACTCCAATTGCGCGTCGTCCCGGTGTTTTGCGCGCAAATCATCCCTTTTGCGCACACAGAGACGAGGACCCCTCACCTTGACTCCCCTTGGCTGCCCCCTGCACCGGCACCTGATGTCTCCCATGTCAGGCATGCACGCCATGCGTTGTTTTCCCGCACGGCCTTTCAGGCTCGTGCGAACTAACCTCAAGGTCCCTTGAGCCGTGTTTCCCATTGCGTTGCTTTGCCTTATGCTTCTCCACATAGGCACGCTAATGGCTATTGCTTCTTCGCATAGCCACGCTAACGTGGACCCCCCGGTGGTTTGCCATGCGGCCCCCCTTTTCCATGGCCTTGCCGATGCCTTCCCTTCTAAAAGGGGTAGTCGGCATTGGGCATGTAAGCCCTAGGGGTGTGGAGAAAACCCACCTCTTCCAAGCTGCAGGATGTTAAACTGCTAAGCACCTTGTCCTTAACACAAGACGTTAAACTGTGGTCCGACCCCGTGCTTCACACGCAGGGTCCCCCCATCTTGGACATTTTTTATGCCCATTCGTCTCCACGGGAATGGACTCTTCCTCACATGGAATGAGATCCTCCTTGTCGAAGCGGTGTTTGTCCACGGGGGAAGGGCTGCCTCAGAGCGTAAGCCCCTAACCTTTTGTACGGATGATTTCACCCGTGCATCTCCGTACTTCCCCCCTGCCAAGGCCAGTGGAGTCTTTCTCCCACTGTTCTTTGTCGCACCACGGGCCTCCACCCTGGATTAAGCCCCGGCACCAAGGGCCGCTAACCACGCGTAAGCCCCTATTTCCTCTTTGGTCCGCTCAATGTGTAAGCCCCATTCCGCTTTTCACGGACGCACCCTTCGCGACGTGATCGTCTGGTCCCTGGTACCTCTTGTTTCCCACACCGAGCATGACTCACGTGGGTTTAGAGTGCGCATCGACCATGACCTCCTCCATGGGCCGCCTCAGAGCATAAGCCCCATCCCAGCGAACTATGTGGACTTTGATCCGTGCTAGCGCATGGTACGTAGGAAGCCTCCACGAGGTTCAAGACCACCACCCGGTCGTCCCGACCTCTCCATGTCGGTTCCCTGACCACCTTGGGCCGCCTTAGAGCATAATCCCCAAATCTTTCGTCCCGCATGACGTTAAACTGTACCGCGTCCCGCATGACGTTAAACTGTATTCCATTCCGTATGACGTTAAACTGTATTCCATCCCGCATGACGTTAAACTGTATCGCGTCCTGCATGACGTTAAACTGTATTCTGTCCCGCATGACATTAAACTGTATTCCCCCTCTTGGGCCGTCTCAGAATGTAAGCCTCATGCTTCACCCCACCATCCATCCTGATCCTTACCCAGGCCGCCACATCCCGGTGAGATCATGCCACCCTTTCCCACTCCATGTTATACGGGAGGCCGCCCACGTGCTGGCCCCAACATCGGTGTTTCCCCCTAGGGATCCTTTAACCCGATCTGTCTCCGCAAGACGTTAAACTCGCGACAAACCCCGTGTTAAACATGGGAAGCTGAGGAAAATCTCAAATGGTACACATTCCCCGCGTTCGATGTGGGATGCCTCGGGCTTCCGTGCCCTCGAGAACCCTGTGATGAGGGACCAAAGACAGACATGCCGACGATGCCCCAACGTGACCATTCTCTTCACCGTAGGTTGCTGTCCCGACAAGACCCCTTGGAGCATCTTGACGGAAGCAGCGTAATTAACTGGCGTCCATGTAGATATGGCACCGGGAATGAGCTTCACGTACCCATCTTAAATCTTTGAGGGAGACCCGGACTAGGTGACGAGCTCCAAGGAGGAATCCACGGAAGGAAGAACCGACATCCCATCATCCCGGTTTCGATCAAGGAGCAGACGTCCCTGAATAAGGAGAGAATGCCTCCCGCCTTTGGAAACCGGGAATGCGGGGCAACAGCTACGCGTCCTCCACAGACGGATGCGCGTGCCCCGGAGAAAGCGTCGGAAACAAAAAATGGTGAACCCGATGTGAAGCTTTTCTCCTCAACACGGGGAATAGTAGCCGTTGGAGCATCGGAATAATAGCATGTCACTAGGTCTGGGTAACCCTCACCGGGACGTGAACCCACCAGGGGTCGAGGCCATCAGGACGTTGACTACTCCGTTCTGTGACGTCTCCAGCGTGGTTCCCTCTTGCCGACCACTGAAGACGGAATGATGTTGGGCCTTGGTTGTCGATCTCCTTTCCTGTTGATACTAATGGTTTCATCTCCCTATTTCCAGGAATCAGATCACTACATTCGGAGCTCGATCACCACCTACCCACCGGCGCAGGGGCAGGGGTAGTGCCGACGCGGCTACCCCACGCGGTCCCACCTATCCCACGGTCGCTTCGACTTCGAACGATGCAGCAGCCTGGTGCTTGCGCCCCCTCTCCCCGTCAGAAATCATCCAACAGAGGGTGATCAATAACCTGGTTCGTAGGTATGACGAGGAAGGGATCATCCCCACCAGGGGCATGGCCCGCTTGGGTCTAGAGGCGGTCGTGCCTCACCACCATCGCCACCCTAGAGGGCCGCACAGGGAGCCGCCGCTCCCCACGCCGATGTTCAACCGCTTCGGGAGCCTATCCCCGGAGCACTGTGACACATCCCTCCCCTACGCCAATGAGGTGGGGGATGTCCGGGTCCACCCGATCGGCGATCCATCACAGGGGTTACCGGCAAGAACCCCTGCCAGGCTGCGTCGATGTCGCCGCCTGACTCCTCGAGCCAAGAAGTAGGCAATCTTCATGCCCGCACTGCCGGCTCCAGCCCATCTAACTCGACACCAGTGTCGGGCGCGAGTGGGGGAGAATGCTCGTCCTAGGGCACCAGCATCTGCAGCCATTGTGGCCCCAGCCACTGCTGACTCCTGTTCCCAGATCCCTGCACATGTTGAGCAGGGGCAGCCGCGTGCCCGACTGGGATCGAAACCCCGACTGCCCTGCAGGCAGGTTGGGTCGAATCTCCTGGTCGCGGATACTGGCAATGGCCATTGTGGGCCAATCCGCGGTAGTGCCGCTCACCATGAAGGCTTATTCCGTGCCACCGATCTAGGAAGCCGAAGGCTTCTTCGCGACGGCTATTCTACGGGTACGACTCCTTCCAGCACCCACTACATGGGGTATGATGTCACTCCCCCTACCGCTGGTCACGAGCATGGAGCCATTGTGTATCCAGTCGCTCACTCACATGGAGTTCCTCCCCATGTCCCTTTCGACATCTGTCTCGGTGCTTCTCGCACCCCGGCCTTCGGTCCCCTCTGCCCCATCTCTATTGTGGCTAGGGGACCCGATGACGGAAGTCGTCCTTACCTTGAGGAACTACCTAGGGGCAGGAAGGTCGGGCGTCGTCGCCGTCGGAGGAATGTCAGGGGAGTCCGGACGAGAATCAGACCAGTCCGTTTCTCGGATTCCGAGGTAGAGTACGACTTGGTGATAGAACCTCCCCCCCCCCCCCCAACCTTTCGAGTTGAGGGCATGGATGGGGACGCGGCGCGTCAGTCTCATACTCCCCGAATGCGAGATCCGTATGATTCCCTCCTCCCTTTGAAGGTATATCCAGGAGGATGAAGATTTGGTGTACCGCCAGGGATCAAGCCTGCAGTTGCCGCTGATCTCCTCGAAAGCACCTCCCGCCCCTGTTAGGGATGGTGAGGAGCTCATCTGGGGACCGATGGAAGGATCGCGAGGCGACGCACCCTGGGCGAGCACCGATGTTGCGACAGGAGGCCCATCCGCCGGCCCATCCTATCGCGACGTGGTGGCCAGGGCACTGCAACCTCGGGAGGATGACCTGGGGATCGGCGGCCAATCGGCATGTTCACCGTATTCCCCTCCGGCCAGCTCACCGCCCCGACGGCCTGCCTCGGTGCCATTGCTAATTCCCCGACTTTCCTGGGTGGACGAGCAGGGGCGGCAAGTTCTGGACCCTGAGCCGGAGCTGTGGAGCTTCTGGACCATTCTTGCAGCGGGCCACTTCCCTGAGAAGTTTTGGCCGGTCGCAGAATCAAGTTTTGATGTGCCAGAGTCACTCACCCCGGGAGAGTTTGAATGCTTCCGCTAGATTCCTCGGGTGACTCACTCCCACCTCCATCCTCAGCTAGCGCATTATCCTGGGATCCAAGTGCATCTCGAGGAGATTGGTGAGCAGTGCCACCGGGTTGACCTAGCAGCACTCCCTGTGGTCCGGCACCCCGAGTTGCTGGGCGTCCACGAGGACCTTCAGCAACAATGCATCCAGAGTTTTCAAGTACTCCGCAGAGTTATTGAGGAGGCCACCCCCAACGTGCACGTCCGCGGGTGGGGGCAGTATGCTGCTCTCCTCTTCTGTGCGATCCGCCGGCAGCCCAATCCACTGGGCAGCCCTGAGGGAACGTCGCCAAGGGTAGTAGTAGTCAACATGGCTGAACCTTCAGATGAGGGAAACATCGTGGAACCCCACGACGGGGACTCACCCCCCGAGGAAAAGCCGCTGCTGGACCCATCTGGGAGGATTACTCGCCAACAGAGGAGCCTCCTAGGCCTTCCTGTACCCACAGAGGCACTAGCGTTGAGCCGAAACATCGGCAAGGGTAAAGAGCCCGTCGGGTCTGTCAAACTCTCCGACCCATCTGCCTCAGTGTAGAAGGCAGAGGAGGATCCTGAGAAGGCCATGCTGCGCCAACAACTAGCCGAGCAAAAAAGGCTGGTTGATGAGCTCCTGGCCGAACGCATTGCAGAGCGGCGGCCTGTCTACGGCAACCCTAGACCAGGACAGCAGGGGCAGGAGCATCTACCCCTTGCTGAGATCCCCCCAGGCAACCGTGACCGTGTCGTGTTCGCCGACAGGGGAGACACTAGAGCCCATGGCAAGAGGGCGCGATATGTTTCTCCGAACCCTCCCGAGCAATGAGGCAACCTGGGAGACCCTGCTCGGTTTCCTCCCACCGCTCCGACAGTCGCTCTGCCAACTGCCCCTCGAGCCGCTGAGCGCGACCATCGTATTAAAGAGCATGGAAATGCGCTTGTGGTTAGAGATCCTCGTCAGGACATAAATCCGCATATGGATGATCTGATGGAGGTACTCATCGCTCGCTTGGAGGCCCTGGAAACTCGGCAGGTGGCGATCCCAACGAATGGCAAGTCGTACCCCGCATGGGTGGATGACATTCTGGCCCCTCTAGGATTTGGGAATCCCACTTTTTCCCCATTTAACGGGACCGGAGACCTGCCACAGCACTTTTCCCACTTCAACTCGAGGTGCGGGCCTATGTTGGGGACTCCGGCGCAGCAGGAGGCTGCCAAGCTCCGGTGCTTCGTTCAGACGCTGGAGGGACCAGTGTTCGTTTGGTACAGCCAGCTCTCTGTTGGATCAGTAACTAGCTGGGAGGACCTTCATCGACAATTCCTCTACCAGTTCAGTTCCACAACCCGGAAGACGAACATTGCAGACCTCTTCAGGTGCAAGCAAAGGCCCGACGAGCGAGTCATGGGCTTCGTCGCCCGGTGGAAGGGGCTCACGTACTCCCTTGACATGCCACTGACTCAGGAGAAATTACTGACGATGTGTGTGGGGAACTTCAAGGTGGAGTTGGTTCCTTCCCTGATCACGCAGAATTACCCTGGAGGGCTCCGGGACTTCTCGGACAAGGCTAAGAATCTCGAAGAAGCCCTGTAATAGGCCAGTCAGGCACGTCCGCTGCCTCCTGTGATCTCCGCAAGGAGAGACACCAGAGCCGAGATCGCTGTTGTGGCGCAGATAGAGGCCCCCAGACAGCTAGAGTTGCTTCCGGTGAGGCCAGCTCAGCAGGCTCATAGGGTTCCACCCCCACATCCTCCGTCTCAGCAAAGACCGCCTCAAAAACGACAGGCGCCTCCGCGTAACGCACCGCCACCACCTAGGCGAGGTAATCCGGCTCCGCCTCCTCGGATTTCTCCTCCGGTCCCTAACCATGGTCAGCCCCCAAGGGTCCCCTTTCCAGGTAGAATAAATCAGGCTTACTCGTTTGATGAGGCCCAGGTCCCCGGTTATTTCTGTAGCGCCTTGGAGCAGAGGATTGTGCGGCTGCCTGAGTGCCGGAAGCCCGAAGAGGCGTGTCTCACGGATCGCCCTGAATACTGCCCTTATCACCGGTTCCTGGGACACACCATCCAACAATGTTATGTGTTCAAGGACTGGATCCAAGACCAGATTGATAACAACATAGTCATGTTGGGCCCAGCCCCGGCACAAGTGGCAGGTGTCTTCGTGGGATCGGATGGAAGTAGTGATGATGGGGACGGGTGGGAACAGGTTTCAGACCGTGGGTCCCGGAAGCATAACGACTGGATGGCCCGCAGGACGGTCGCCCATGCCCATGGCATCATCTGTGCCTGCCTGGACCAGCCAGAGCCCTCAGAATCCACGAGCGCCGCTTCGGCCTCGTCGTCCCATCCTACTTCTTCTTAGAAGAGCAGGCGGTGACGCAAGAAGAAAGAACGCGCCCTGCCATTGCCATCATCTTCTCGCACGCTTGGCGATTTCATGCCCCCAGGAATGGGGATCCCCCCGAGACCCCGTCCGTTAATGGATGAATCCTCGACCGACAGCTCGGGGTACGCTTCGGTTAACACCGTAGAGTTGGTAAATCAATTTGTGGCTCCAGACGATGAGGAGCACTGGGTGAATCTCCCCGAGAGCCCGGGGTACGCTTCGGTTAACACCGTAGAGTTGGTAAATCCCTTTGTGGCTCCCGACGACGAGGAGCGCAGGGTGAACCTCCCCAATGTCCCCAGCCATCGTCAACGTTGATGGAGCCGTGGCTACGTGAATCGTCGGGGCACGGCGGTCGTCACCTCCAGTCAGGCCGAGCATGCTACCGAGACTAGGTAGCAGGCCCGGTGTAGAGAGCAGCACTCGCGGCTCCCTCATCCGGTGACAAAAGGTTCCCATCCACCGCGGTTCGTGTTTCTGGATCGGGCGGGATCGCCTTGCCCACGTCGCAACCAGCCCAGCCCTGCCGCTGGCCGACTACGGCCTTCCGGTCCTAGCATGGAAGCCACCTCCCGGGCTTCAGCTAGTGAACAGCGGGACGTGCCTAGTACCAGTCAGTCACCGGTCCTGCCAGCAGGGCCCGTCATGCCCCCAATCGCAGAGCGACCTCCTGTAAGCAGAAGCTCATGTTTGGCGTGAAAGTATGATGTCCTAAAGCATCTGTCCGGTATTCCGGCGAGGCTTTCCATCCTTGAGGCCCTCCTCCTGTCGTCTGAAATGCGTGAGGCGCTCGTCGAGGCTCTGAGGAGCCCCCTCCAGTTTGAAACGGAGGTAGCGGCCGCAGAAGCCTTCCACGCCGAGGTGATTGAGGACGCCGAATGTCAGGCGGTTATCTCATTCTCCGGTGAAGATGAAGACCCTACCATACAGGGGCACATCTGCCCGCTGTACATCACCGGCCATTTCAATGGCGTGGAGGTCTGTCTCTATCTTGTCGACACGGGTTCCGGGATTAACTTGATCCCAACTCGGACACTGTGAAAACTAGGGTTGTCTGAGGATGATTTAAGTCCCTCCGACCTCAGAATCCAGGGGTATGACAGTACCAAGCAAACTACACTCGGCAAGATTCATCTGAATACCCAGTTCGGCGGCTTAATTGCTAATACTGAATTCATGGTTGTCTCTCAGGACACTGCCTATAACGCGTTGATGGGCAGGTCGTGGCTCTATCTTCACGCAGTGGTTCCCTCATCACACCATCAGTGCCTCAAATACTCCCTTAAGGGTCGAGTGGGTGTGCTCCAAGGAGATGCGTCCCCGTTTGCCTCTTGTGAAGCTCGTTACCTAGACGCAGACTATTACAAGAGCAAGGACAAGCAGATCCTGGCAGGTGAGGTTGAGCCTGCTGCTGTCGCGAGTTATCCCTGGGCAGGTTTGGATGATGCATATGTCTTCCTTATCCATCGGTTGGAGGCCACAACTCCCGATATGGGGGAGTGCTTTGTTGTCTCAGGTACCAGAGGAATGCATATTTCCGGGTCTAAGCGACGGCGGGAAATCACCCCGTACTCTTACGCCAACCAGGCCCGGGTGATCCCCGAGCCTCCTACCCCCGTACGATATCGGGACGTTGGGCTTATGGAAACGGTGGTGCATCAGACGTGCATGTTTCGCCGATCCGGGATCGACCGGCTCAGGCCAATGCGACACCACTGCTTCGATGTCGTAAAGCGTGGCCCCTTGGGCCGCAGGCCGGATGGGATTGGATCAACCGCCTTTGTCGCTACGGTCTCCACGGTGCATGAGCCTCCCGTCGTGACGACCTCTGCCGCCCAAGCCGGTGTTAGCTCCCCATCAGGGTCGAGCAGCCCCGAAACGGCTCCCCTTGTGGACGATCTTTCCCCAAGTGGAGAAGAATACATGGAAGATGCTCCTCCTGCCTTTGAGGAGGGTGTCTCTGCCACGGTCGACGAGCTCGTATAGGTGAACCTCGGTAGTGAGGCGGACCCGAGACCCACATTGGTCAGCGCCGCTATGCCTCCCGAGGAACGGCAACGGTACATAAAATTCCTCAAACAGCACCATGATGTGTTTCCCTGGAGTTATGACGAGATGTCGGGACTAGATCCCCAGGTAGCCATCCACCGCCTTGGCCTCCCAGCAAACCATCGCGGGTTCAAGCAGCCTCCCAGAAAAATGCACCCCTTTCACGGTGCCATGGTTGAGGCCGAAGTTGATAAGCTCATTAAGGCCAACTTCTTCAGGGAAGTCCAGTACCCTAGGTGGCTAGCCAACATTGTGCCCATCAGGAAGAAGAACGGGCAGATCAGGGTATGCATTGACTTCCGCGATCTTAATCGCCACTGTCCGAAGGATGACTTTCCCCTTCCCGTGAAAGAGTTGTTGATCGACGCAACGTCCGGGTTCCAAGCCCTCTCTTTCATGGATGGGTACTCTGGGTATAACCAAATCTGGATGGACCTTGAGGATGAAGATTACACTACCTTCAGGGCCCCCAAGGGCACTTGCTGCTATCGGGTTATGACCTTCGGCCTAAAGAACTCCGGTGCCACCTATCAACGGGCTATGCACCGCATATTCAAGCCAATCCTCGGGACGCTGGTGGAGTGCTATGTAGATGACCCGGTGCTTAAATCTCTTTAGCTCCAAGACCATCTCAGAGACCTTGATAAAGTGTTCGGTTTTCTCTGTTCTCGTCACTTGAAGATGAACCCGTTGAATTGTGCCTTCGGGGTCACCTCCGGAAAGTTTCTTGTCTTCATTGTTAGGTATCGAGGTATCGAGATCGACCCTGAGAAGATCAAGGCCATCGGTCAGATGCCTCCCCTGAGTAATATTCGGGAGCTCCGAGGCCTCCAAGGCCACTTAGCCTATATACGCCGATTCATTGCAAATATGGCCGGCAAGTGTAAGCCCTTCTCTCGGGTCATGAAGAAAGGCGACATCTATGGGTGGGATGAAGAGTGCCAGACCACTTTTGAGGAAATCAAGCAGTATCTGCTTCAACCTATGGTCCTGATGCCACCCGTTCCCGGAAGGCCGCTGGTCCTTTACGTGACTACCCTGGAGCGATCCCTCGGCGCCCTTCTCACCTAGAAAAACTATGAGGGAACAGAGAATAGCCTCTACTACCTCAGCCGCATGCTCCTTGATGCGGAGATTAGATATTCTCCCATCGAGAAGAGCTGTCTGGCGCTCGTATTTGCCGTGCAGAAATTGCTGCACTACTTGCAGCACCATGAGGTACAGTTGGTCTCTCGGGTAGACCCGTTGAAATACATCCTGAGTCGGCCTATGTTGACCGGCCGATTGGCACGCTGGGTGGTGATTCTCTAGCAGTTCGACATTAGGTTCGTACCTTAGAAGGCCGTCAAAGGACAGGCATTGGCAGACTTCTTAGCTGCTCATCCAACCTTTGCAGACCAGCCGCTGGATGTGGGCTTTCCTGATGAGGCAATCCTCTCAGTCGATCACGCCACCCCATGCTGGAAAATTCACTTTGATGGTGCCTCCTGAAGCCCTACTGGTAGAAGGCTTAACGATCCTAGGCTTAACAGAGTGGGCCTGGGTATTGTCTTAATCACCCCGGAGCAAGCCGTGCTGCCATATCCTTTCTTATTGTCAGAGGGATTCACCAACAATGAGGCAGAATATCATGCCCTCATCACTGGACTCGAGTTGGCTCTGGAGGTTAACGTACCCCATCTGTATGTAAAAGGGGACTATGAGCTAGTCATCAAGCAGGTTAACGGTGACTACGCTGTCAGGAAGCCAGAACTCGTGTCGTTATTGGAGTGAACCCTCCATCTAATGGCTAAGTTCCCCTCCCAACCAGATGTCGTTCATGTTCCCCAGTCACAGAACAGTCGATCAGATGCTTTGGCCAGCCTGGCCGCATCACTCGCGGATCCCGAACAGGATGACCTAATCATCCATGTGGTGCACCGAAGAGTCATTGCTCCTGTTATCCCGGAGGGTGGTCATGGCACGCGGGTGAACCATCTCACCGCTGGTGCCCCGCATCGGGACCCCCCGGGGTTCCAGGCGTGGTGATCGAGACAGTCCCTAACTGGAGGACACCCCTGGTTGAATATCTCTGGCACGGAAATCTTCCGATGGACCGAGCGAAGCGGGAATGAATCCGGCACCGCGCGCCGCAGTTCACCCTTCAAAGCGGTCCTAGCCGTGAGCAGCTCCTTTACAGGCGCGGGTTTGATGGTGTTCTCCTCCGTTGTCTTCAAGGATTTGAGATCCCACATGTCATGCAGGAAGTACACGCTGGCTCCTGTGGCGCCCACCAGGCCGGGTCGAAGTTGTCCCACCAGATTCGGAGACTGGGATACTTCTGGCCCTCCATGATCCACGACTGCATCGAGTACGCCAAGAGGTGCCATGCGTTCCAAGTTCACGCTAACTTTGTGCATCGGCCACCGGAGCCTCTCCATACTACTAAGTATTCTTGGCCCTTTGCAGTCTGGGGGTTGGATGTCATAGGGCCCTACCCGCCGGCGACGGCCCGCCAGTGCCGGTTCATCTTAACCACCACGGATTTCTTCTCAAAGTGGGCAGAGGCAGCCCCGCTTAGGGAAGTCAAGGCTGGTTCTATCGTCGGCTTCGTGAGTTCCAATATCATTCATCAGTTTTCAATACCTCACGTTATCCTCATGGACAATGGAACCAACTTCCGGGCGGCCGAGCTGAAGATATTTTACGCCAAGTACAACATTCTCTCGAACCACACCTCCCGCTATCATGCGCAGGCGAATGGACAGATTGAGGGGTTTAACAAAACCCTCTCTAACATTCTGCAAAAAATGGTTGGTTAGAATAGGAAAAGTTGGCCAGACAAGCTCCCCAACGCCCTCTGGGCTTATAGGACGACGACTCGCAATTCCACCCAGGTGACCCCGTATTCCCTGGTGTACGGAGCTGAGGTCGTCCTTCCCATCGAGGTCCAACTGCCCTCATTTTGCATGGCGGTCTACGACCAGCAAGCGCCGGACAGAGTTTCCGAGATCCGTCTAGCCGAATTGGAAGCGTTGGACGAAAGTAGGCTTCGCGCTTTACATAACCTGGAAAGGCATCAGAGTAGGATGGCTCGAGCTTTCGATAAGAAGGTTCACCTCTGGTCCTTCCTGCAAGGTGACCTGGTGTTGGCTCTCAGAGCGCCAATGATTCCCGGCAAGAAACCACCTAAGTTGGAGCCCAAGTGGGAGGGACCTTTTATTGTCCACAAGGTCTATCCCAATGGTGCGTATTCCCTGGTGACCATGGATGGGGAGCGTATCACTCCTCCCACCAATTCCAGGTTCCTCAAGAAGTACTTTGCCAAAACTGTTATGGTCCCGCATGACCTTAAACTGTATGGTCCTGCATGACCTTAAACTGTATGGTCCTGCATGACCTTAAACTGTATGGTCCTGCATGACCTTAAACTGTATGGTCCTACATGACCTTAAACTGTACGGTCCAGCATGACCTTAAATTATATGGTCCAGCACGACCTTAAACTACACTCTGCCCTACATTCGGGCTCTCCATGGTCCGAGCTCTAAGACCTAAAACTAAGATCCTCTCGGTCCAAGTTCTAAGACCTAAAACTAAGATCTATATTCCGTCCAACATGACGTTAAACTGTATTGTCAAGAACTATGTGTGGCTTGATTCGCATCCTCATGAGATATGTAGGACCGCCCGGACATTTCATCTCGGGTCCATCCCAGGAGTTACCAAATTCCGCCCTTTCTTCCTTCTCGGTAAGAGTTCTAAGACCTAAAACTAAGATCTATATTCCGTCCAACATGATGTTAAACTGTATTGCCAGAACTACGTCTAGCTTGATTCCCATCCTAATGGGATACGTAGGAACGTCCAGACCTTTCGTCTTTGGGGTCCAGCTTGAGGTCCGTTGTCGCGTCTGTTTCGCCCTTGGGACTTCGATCACCGGGTCGCGTGGCGTGGTGTGAGATTATGTCCCCATTCACGTTGGGTTCGCAATAGCTGCACCCCGCGCACCCTGTCCTCAGGGTTTATCCCTCCTCTATCCAACGGCGTTTAAAGACGCATATCAAGAACTACGTGTGGCTTGATTCCCATCCTAATGGGATACGTAGGACCACCTGAACATCTGGATTTCAGGTCCAGCCCCATCTCTTAGGATATCCCACGATCTCCCAGTGCCCAGGGTGTTTGGAATTACGCCCCTTCTTTTTCCCAGGGATCTGCCATCTTTTGGCCGCTCTCGGACTGAGCCCTCTGACCCTTTCCAGTGGTCTACTGATGTGCTCAAAGCACTCTGGTCTAGAACATGGAGTGCCAGATTCGACTTAGGCAAGTTCCATCCACTTTCCAAGCTTAGTGTTCCCCTTCATTCGGTCCCCCGTCATCTTTCATACCCAGAGGGACCCCCAAGAACGGTCTGGATACAACGCCCAAGGGCTCTCCTACCGTCATGGGCCAACGCCCCTGAGGGTTTCAGACAACAAATTGATACAAATCCTGCATTGCGAACATGGTCAGTGGTTGATTCTCATTTGTTTGTCCCCATGGCTAACACGATAGGATGTTGTGTTGCAAACATGGTCAACAGTAGTCCTCAGTCGTCATGCCGGTTCCCCAGGCCCTGAATGTTGGTGGCATGGTTCATGTCATGTTCCGCCCCGCCATGCCAAGGTGGAATCTCGAAACTCCTTGTACTAACCCTCAGTACACCCCCGCGCATCAGACAGACCGAGCTGCGTAACGGTGTCTCTCGAGGCTCCTGCGATCTGAGCGCTAGAGTATGTGCTTGGGTCTCTTCTTTACGGGTTGCGTTCCGCTTGACCTTCATCCCCTTAGGGGAGTGAGGAGTCGCCCAGACATTGCGTTTCGGGCCCAGCATAGTTGGAAGATAGTGTCTGCTACCCCTCCCTAATTGTTGAACCCTCTTAGGCTCCCTTGCCCGAGGCTTCTCTCTCAGTTGGTCCAAACCTTATGACCTTAAACTGTGTTGTTGGTCCAAACCATATGACTTTAAACTATGTTGTTGGTCCAAACCTTACGACCTTAAACTATGGTGCTGGTCCAAACCATAAGACCTTAAACTGTGTTTTTGGTCCAAACCATATGACCTTAAACTGTGTTGTTGGTCCTGCCACATGACCCTAAACTGTGACATTATCGTCCTGGCCACACGACGAAAAACGGTACTGCATTGTGGTGACCTCGCTGTAGAGGACATCACGTCGGGTATTGGTTTTATGCCATGCCATTTGTCAAAACCTATCACGGCTTGATGCTTGTGGCGACACCATGGCCTGCTACTCTAGGTCTGTCGCTTCACAACAAAAAAACCACTCACCTTAAAGGACAAACAAGATTTATCAAATGCCGCTTCTTTTAGTGCAAGGGTCACGCCCGCACTCCCCCTTTTCCCTTGGCACTGGTATCTTACCATGTCACTTTCAGAACTACGTGTGGCTTGATTATCATCCTTATGAGATACATAGGAACGCCAGGGGCACTTCCCCGCGGGTCCAGCCTACCTCCGTGTTCGGTCCCTCGACTCGAGCGTTTCCCCGGAGAGCACATGTTAAGTTGGGATTAGGTCCTCCTTCACGTCGGGTTTTGTAACCGCCTGGACGTGTGTCCGTTTCTCCCCCTTCCTCATGGTCCGAGCTCTAAGACCTAAAACTAAGATCCTCATGGTCCGAGATCTAAGACCTAAAACTAAGATCCTCATGGTCCGAGCTCTAAGACCTAAAACTAAGATCCTCATGGTCCGAGCTCTAAGACCTAAAACTAAGATCTTCATGGTCCGAGATTTAAGACCTAAAACTAAGATCCATATTTCGTCCCGCATGACGTTAAACTGTACTTCGTCCCGCATGACGTTAAACTGTATTCCGTCTCGCATGATGTTAAACTGTATTTCGTTCAGTATGACGTTAAACTGTATTTTCAGAACTACGTGGGCTTGATTCTCATCCATATGAGATACGTAGGACTGCCCGAACATTTCGTCTTGGGTCCAGCCCCAGGGATAGCTGAACAACGTCCTTCTTTATTGTTGGACCCTCGGCCCGACTTCATGAGAAATGGTGTAATCATGATATCTACCCCGATCATGTTCGGGATTGCCCATGGTAATGATGGGAAGTGGCAGTTCTCTCGCTAAATAGGTCATGCCTGGAAATTGGGACGACCCGTGATCAGGTTGGTACGTCCGCCTAATGCGCCTTCGCCCTGGTGGCGCAATATCGAGAGTGTTGGACTCTGTTCGAACAAGCCACCACTCCACCTCCAGCGCTTTGTGTTCCCCTTTATTCGGACCCTCATTCCCTTTCACGTTTGACGGGACCCCCTAACAGTATGGATGCTCGACTTATGGTCCACCTACTGTTCTGGGCCAACGTTCCGGAAAACTGGTCATGTTTGACGGGACCCCCTAACAGTATGGATGCTCGACTTATGGTACGCCTACTGTCCTGGGCCAACGTTCCGTAAAACTGACCAACGATATTTGAGTTAGGCCCCGTGTTGCGAACATGGTCAGGGGTCATCCCTCATTTATTGTCCTCCAATTCCGGGCCAACGTGATATGGATGTTGTGTTTCCTCCATGGTTGACAGTTATCCTCCATGGTTGTTCCCCATTGGGTTCCGAATTTGGGCAGTGTGATGCACCCTTTCTCTCCATCCCCCTGTGTTCAGATGGATTTCAATGCCCCCGGCATTGCCCCGCTCGTGTGTTAAGGAGTATTGATAAGTCGACACATCAATCGGCCCGGGGCCTCTTCAAAAGTCCAGGCCCGATTTTGGACGCCTGAAGCTTGGTCAATGCCCCACAGTTGAATGGAATGATGGTACGAGCATCTCTTTCTCCTTGCGTTGGGCATGTCCTGCAGGAGCCTAGGGGTGAGTTGTTATTCGTTTCGAAGCTATGGTTGAGCGCATTAAAACAAGGGTACAAAAGAGTGGATTTGGCCATATATTGGATTGAGACGATGAGAAATACAAGCAAAAGTTCATGAGATGGTGAAAACAAAGCCCTCAGGGTTTAGCGTGCTGAAGCGATCTTTCCAGCGCTGCTACCCTCTGGCTGGTAGCCTCCAGGACCGCTTTTCGCTCTTCGAAGACTCTCTCCTCATCGGCCACCATAGAGCGCAGCTCATCAGCCCTAGCTTGTGCCTGCGCCCGCTCGCTTCGAAGCACGGTCATCTGGTGACTCGCCTCCACCAGTTGTTCCTGGGCATCAGCCAGCTGGGCGGTCAGTTGCTCCACGAGCTCAGAGCATGTTGCGATGAAGACCTCTTTATCTGCCGCCTGCCCCTCGAGGTGTCGGACTTCTTGCTCCGCCCTCAGCAGCGTTTGAGCGCTCTTCGATCCTTCCTGGCACTGGGAAATGCCGGCGCACCGGCTGATCTCACGCATATTCTCAGCCATGTAATCACAGACCGTTAGATGAAGGCGCTGAGCATCATCCCCTCCGGCGCACAGGAAGCGCAGCTAGGTCTGGATTGATCCCATCCGCCTCAGCCAATCGGACTGGGGATACCTGAGAAAGCACTAGATACACTTTCACCCCTTGCACCGTGTCATCCGGCTCTCCTCGGCTACCTCTAAGTCTGAGTCATCAATTTCCTCAGGGTCGGCAGGTCGGTATATGGGGAAGGCCGCCAGCAGATCGGCAGCAGGATCCACCCCAGGGATTTCTTCATGAGGAATAGAATCCTCGACGTCCGGGCGACCTTCCCTTGCCCCAGTAGCAATGACGCCTCCACCAGCTTCTGACCACGTTCCGGGAACAGCGCCGCTGATGTCCGCCGCCCTCTGTTCATCTATTGTCGGGGCCGACTCAGTGTAGAGAGCATGTTCCGAGCAAGGTGGTATGTCCGCCGCTGGTCCACTCACGGATGGCCCAGGCTCCGCAGCCTGACGTGCCTCCAGTGTTGAGATCACTGCGCGGGGCATACGCTGGTCAGACGGGATATCTTGACACTAAGCACCAGTAGTGAAGCGTGAGACTTACAGGAATCCAGAGCGTCGGTCCCCAGAGTTCCGGCCGCTGCAGGAGCCGCCATAAGGGGAGACCCCTCTGCGCTGGTTAATTCAATGATGGGTGTCGGATCCCCATCATGTCCCACTGGTTCCTCTCCACCTTCCTCTGGTGGGGACGCCCGTCCACTGCTCAGCTGCTCCTGAGTAGGATTGGGAAGTGAGTTAGAAGTTGGAAAGTAGAATGGATGAATGAGGGAAATGAATGAAGATAGAGACAAACCTCGAGAATCTCGGTTATGTCAAGATCAGAGTCGGCAATATCACCACTCTCTCGTATACTCCCTTGGTAGGTCGCCCCTTGCAAACCCTCACCTTCGTGCTCCTCTTCTTCATCTTCTCCCTCGCCTTCGTCCTCTCCGGTTTCCTCCTCCCCTTCCGGCTCTTCATTACTGTCGCCTTCTCCCGGTGGCATCGCTTCCGGATCATGCTCCTGGCCGAGCATCACTTTCACCAGGAAAGTTGGCTCTGCACGCCGCCCCCTTTGGCATGAGTATGCATCGATGGCCGTCAGATAAGCATGCCGCTGATGGAAGTTCACTCGGTTGGTAATCCGAATGAGCCCGACCTCCAGCAGTTGGATCTCGTTCTGCATTATCTTCTGCCAGATGGCTTCGACGCTCAGCGATTGCTGCAGGGTCATCCAGGCCGACCATAGTGCCGGGAAAATTGCGTCTTGGGAAGGTTCAAGCAGATATCTTATCTGCTTCCCAGGCAGTTCCCTGGCCGCCTCATGTGACCCACCTACGGGTAACGAGGACGTGGAGGCACCATGTGATGTCCTCACTGCCGAAGTCCCGGCCTGCGCAAGCCTCGCTGCCTGACGCACCCTTGGTTCTCCCCTTCCGACAGCACCTTCCCTTCTTTCCCGTCGCCTGGTTTCCACACGAGTAACCTTGAGTTTCCATACGTTCTTGCGTAATAGCCCCTCAGGGTACGCAATGGTCTAGTTTTCGGCATATTTGGTTGTTAGGCCGGCATCGACCCCGGTGGGAGGGAGAGTAACGATGTCACCAGAGCCGAAGGTGGTAAACATCAACCACATCTGGCGCAGGATGCATGGATTCTTCTCCTCCCAGACAGCCGTGAATACCTTCTTCGGCATTCGCTGGAGGCACCCGAACTGCCTGGAGAATCTGGATGGCACGTACGGCTCGCAGATCACCTTCCCGTCGATGCGAGCCACGAGCACCCCGCCCCGAATGCTCTGGAAGTATTCCTACTGTTCCAGAGAGCCTTGCCCGTTGTCCACCAGCTGGCCAACCGGGATGGGGAACGGGCTGAAGTTGAAGTTGGCATGGTTACCCATGCGGATCCTCACGCCCTCCTCATTGAGCGTCAATGGCGCCACCCCTGCAATGTTTAGCAAGGACGGTCGCAAGCCATTTCCCGGAGGACGGACGAAGTTTGGGAAAGTATACCCACCAAGATGAGCCGCCACCCAGCCATGGAAGATCTGGAAGGGACCACAGACTCTCCAAGGCGACACCCCTCTTGAGATGCGCCCCAGAATGGTATACATCTTGGCCAGCATGGGGACGCCCAAGTTGAACCGTTTGTTGGCGGCCATGGAGCCCTCCATCACCAAAGTCGCGGGACGGACGCCCATCCTCGCGTCCCGCATCGGCAGGAGCCACCCGCTCAGAACGGCGGCAAGGAACCCGGCATACCGGACGTTCGGGTCCCGGGCCTCAATGACGTGGTAGCCCCATGACTGGTATTGCCCTGCCTCCAGGGTCTTCCAGTATGACCCGTCCTTGCTCCTCTGAGTCGCGGTTGGGCACCGTTTTCCCCGTCCCGGCATCTTGACGGCGGGATCCTTCTCAAGGAATAGGCTGAACCAGCCCTTGTAGGAGATGTCCTTCAGGAAGTCCTTGACCCCCAGCCTCTCCTTGGCCAGCTGTAGCAGGTGCCACGTCAGCATAGGCGTCCGCGACCTGTCTCCCCAGGTGTTCTTTGGAGGAACGAACTCGTCGTATTGGTAACCCTCCAGTGGGATACCGCCGATGCAATGAACGTCCCAAAGACTGATGCCGACTTCCCCGTGATGAAGGTGGAATGTGTTGTTGTTAGGAGACCACCGGGTGAATAGATCCGGTCCGAGTTCAGGCTGACGGTGGAAATGGAACTGTGATGTCCATACCGCCTCGAACAGGCTGATATACCGCAGTTCGTCTCCGAACTGGTCGCAGGTATGGCGAACCCAGAACGCCCAGGCCCATTCGCTGGTGAAGTTACCCCCGGACCGCAGGTCCCAATCCTTCGTCCAGCCCTTCGTGTCATCTGTGATGCTCTGACGGAACGTGCTCGTGTAGAGGGCCGGAGAATCCTCTGCCACAGGCTCATCCCCGGTAATGGTCCTAGTCCTCGGGTTTAGGAAATATACATCCATGTGTCTAGTTTCCCTGGCAGGACGGCCGTTGTTGGTGATTTTGTAGCGAGTAAGTTCGTCCTCCTGAGTCACCCAGGACCACGGTGTGTCCACCTCGAAGCCCGGCAGTGGTACCTCCTCCAGGATGCCAAAATTCCAGAGTGGGAGGTTGTCCGAGAAGGGATATGCCTTTTGGTCCGGAGTCAGCAGATTGAACAAGGTGAGATTGTTGGAGATGATCACCTTGGCGCCATATACCTCCTCGTTCGCCGCCATTTCTATCCTACGGGCAGCGACTTCCCCCTCATCGACTCGGTTTGCAACCATCTCGAATTTTTCAGGAGTTAGGCGAAATCAGGATGTAGTGCGCGGAGTCGGAGTGTTCGACGTGAAATCTGGATGAGTTGCGTGAAATCCTGGAGTTGAGCGCGCAATCGGCACGCTAAGCGCGGAAGATCCCGGTTTGGCGCGAAATCACGGCCAACTTTCGGAAGGAATTTCGCGCTGCCAGTGCGTTATTACTCGCAGCCGCGGAGCGATTTCGCGCATGAGAGTGATAAGCTTATCGCACGGAAAAAGAGGAAGTACGGATCTGGGACCCAGCGCCCCTTTTTATAGGCAAGTCCAGGGTTCCACGCCGTGCGGAAAGAATATTTCGCGCGCGTCCGTATGTTTTGCGCGCCCCGTCAGATTTTTTGCGCGCAACTTGATCAGGAGACTTAGCATTTTGGCGTTTCGGTGTTTCCCTTGGAATCCGATCGTTGCGACCTCTCGCCGATCCAATTCCAAGGGGGGAATTTTTTGACGCCGAAAAAAGCCCGCAACTCCCGGAGGAAGTTTCGGAATGACGAAGCGAAGTCATATTCAGAATCAGAGGCCCGATCCGGAGGCCCGGGAGGTGGTGCGCGAAATAAAGGAGGATCTGCGTGCAAAAATGTTTTGCGGGAGAAGTGCTCCCGGGATTCGCGGAATTGGACCGATGAGGCGCGCAATAATTGCGCGCCCCGTTTCTCCGTAGCGTGATTTTGCGCGCAAGCGGTTCCCGGCGCGGAAATATTCGCGCGCCGCCTGGATTCCGTGCCGGAGGTCGCCTATAAATATAAGGTGACCCCGAAAGGTTTGGGGGTTGAGGAATCCGAAGCGACTCTCGTGCGCGCAATTCGGCTCCCCCCGCGCGAAAGATGACATCCAGGTAATCCCGAATTCCGCGCCACCTTGCCCCGGAGTTCGCCTTTGCGCACAACTCCACCGGCTTCAGTGAATTTTCCCCTTCCCCCGGTTTCCCCACTTGCGCGCAATCCGTGGTCCGTGCTCGCAATACCCTACCGTGTGCACAAAACCTTGCACGTAATTCCCTCTTCGTGCGCAATCCCATTACTCCAATTGCGCGTCGTCCTGGTGTTTTGCGCGCAAATCATCCCTTTTGCGCGCACAGAGCCGAGGACCCCTCACCTTGACGCCCCTTGGCTGCCCCCTGCACCGGCACCTGATGTCTCCCCTGCTGGGCATGCGCGCCATGCGTTGTTTTCCCGTACGGCCTTCTAGGCTCGTGCGAAGTAACCTCAAGGTCCCTTGGGTCATGTTTCCCATTGCGTTTCTTTGCCTTATGCTTCTCCACATAGGCACGCTAACGGCTATTGCTTCTTCGCATAGCCACGCTAACGTGGACCCCCCAGTGGTTTGCACTACGGCCCCCCTTTGTCAGGGCCTTGCCGATGCCTTCCCTTCCACAAGGGGTAGAGAGAATTGGGCATGTAAGCCCTAGGGGTGTGGAGCAAACCCACCTCGTCCAAGCTGCAGGACGTTAAACTGCTAAGCACATCGTCCTTAACACAAGACGTTAAACTGTGGTCCGACCCCGTGCTTCGCACGCAGGGTCCCCCCAGCTCGGACATTTTTATGCCCACTCGTCTCCATGGGAATGGAATCTTCCTCACATGGAATGAGATCCTCTTTGTTGGAGCGGCGTTTTTCTGCGGGGGAAGGGCTTCCTCAGAGCGTAAGCCCCTAACCTTTCGTACGGATAATTGCACTCGTGCATCTCCGTACTTCCCCCCTGCCAAGGCCAGTGGAGTCTTTCTCCCACTGCGCTTTGTCGCACCACGGGCCTCCACCCTGGAGTAAGCCCCGGCACCAGGGGCCACTAACCACGCGTAATTCCCTATTTCCTCTTTGGGCCGCTCAATCCGTAAGCCCCATTCCGCTTCTCATGGACGCACCCTTCACGACGTGATCGTCTGGTCCCTGGTGCCTCTTGTTTCCCACACCGAGCATGACTCACGTGGGCTTAGAGTGTGCATCGACCATGACCTCCTCCATGGGCTGCCTCAGAGCATAAGCCCCATCCCAGCGAACTACGTTGACTTTGATCCGTGCTAGTGCATGGTACGTAGGAAGCCTCCACGAGGTTCAAGCCCACCACCCGGTCGTCCTGACCTCTCCATGTCAGTTCCCTGACCACCTTGGGCTGCCTTAGAGCGTAAGCCCCAAATCTTTCATCCCGCATGACGTTAAACTGTATCGCATCCTGCATGACGTTAAACTGTATTCCGTCCCGCATGACGTTAAACTGTATTCCGTCCCGCATGACGTTAAACTGTATCGCGTCCCGCATGACGTTAAATTGTATTCCGTCCCGCATGACGTTAAACTGTATTCCCCCTCTTAGGCCGTCTCAGAACGTAAGCCCCATGCTTCACCCCACCATCCATCCCGATCCTTACCCAGGCCGCCACATCCCGGTGAGATCATGCCACCCTCTTCCACTCCATGTTATATGGGAGGCCGCCCACATGCTGGCCCCAACATCGGTGTTTCCCCCTAGGGATCTTTTAACCCGATCCGTCTCCGCAAGATGTTAAACTCGCGACATACCCCATGTTAAACATGGGAAGCTGAGGAAAACCTCATATGGTACACATTCCCCGCGTTCGATGTGGGATGCCTCGGGCTTCCGCGCCCTCGAGAAGCCCTGTGATGAGGGACCAAAGACAGACATGCCGACGATGCCCCAACGTGACCATTCTCCTGACCGCAGGTTGCTATCCCGACAAGACCCCTTGGAGCGTCTTGACGGAAGCAACGTAATTAACTGGCGTCCATGTAGATATGGCACCGGGAATGAGCTTCACGAACCCATCTTAAATCTTTGAGGGAGACCCGGACTAGGTGACGAGCTCCGAGGAGGAATCCACGGAAGGAAGAACTGACATCCCATCATCCCGGTTTCGATCAAGGAGCAGACATCCCTGAATAAGGAGCGAATGCCGCCCGCCTTTGGAAAGTGGTAATGCGGGGAAACAGCTACGCGTCCTCCACAGATGGATGCGCGCACCCCGGCGAAAGCATCGGAAACAGACACCTTGACCCTAAGACTTGGTCCAGTAATCACATGACATGAAATGCCTATTTTATATCCTTTTTTCCCCTATAATACAAGGGAAATTCTCTTCTCTCTTTGTTCCTCACATCGAGTATAACTCATGTGAGATTAGGAATGGTGGAAAGGATCTCCCCAACATGGACAAACCAAAGAGGAATATAATAATCCCATCATCTTGAAATCATGGAATAAATCCCCCCCCCTCTCTGTGAATTGGTCAGACTGGCACAAAGAGTCCTTAGAACTACGTATGGCTTGATTTCTATTCATAAATGGGATACGTAGTGACTCCTGGATTCTACAGCCAAGACCAACCACCAATCAAAGTCAAAAAATCCCATTTCAGTGCATACGGGTCAAACTTGCACAGGGGAATCCATGCAAAGTCCTAACCATAGGACATTAAACATAGGGTAACTCAAGAACTATCTACGGTTTGATTCCTGTACTCAAATGATACATAGAGACACCTTGACCCTAAGTCTTGGTCCAACCACCACATGATAAACATTCCACTGCCCTATGTTTGCACAGGTCAAGCTGGCATGGACAGTTTTCAAAAACTACATGTTGCTTGATTTCTACACTCGCAAGATACGTAGTGACGCCCATATCCTTCATACTATTCTTGTCTCCATTCAAAAAAACTGCTCCTTTCCTATGCATGGTTCATACAGGCATAGGTAACATGCTTTCAGAACTATGTGGACTTTTATTCCCAACTAAATGGAATACATAGAAAACCTCCATGAGGTTCTAGACCAACACTTTATTCACCTAATCCTTTTTATTTCAGTTCACTCTCGTCCTTACTATATTATGTTAAACAACATAGGATACCAGAACTATGTGTGTCTTGATTACCATCCATCAATGAGACATGTAGTGACACATGGGCCTTCTCAGGTCCAAACTCCATGATACAAATTCCTCTATTGCATATAAGCCAGATTTTCGTTGAGAAATCCATGAGTCTTAACCGCATGAAGCTAAATTGCATGTCCAAAGAAGTCCAAAACAGAGGAAATTAAACTATAAGGTATCTCAAGAACATTATTTGGCTTGATTCTCATTATAAAAAGATATGTAGCGACACTTGGGCAAGAAATCTTGGGTCCAACCACACAGAATAAAAAACAAACAAAATACACCCAATCTTCTACACGTGAAATTCAAATAGATGCAGGGGATTTCAAATCTGGACTCTTATATCCAAAAAATATCAAAATACCATGCTTCCCTTTACGTATGGATATGATCTAAGTAAAGGATCTCATACCACATAACTAATCATGGTCTGGACATTTCTCATGTACCCAGACATCCCCTTTTCATCCATAAAACTCCAAGCCCCAAGAAATCTCATATCATCATAATCCTTCATGGACATCAGAAATGGATGTCTAGTGTCTTGTGGACACTTTTGTTTGACTATGCATGCAATGCTCTGGTAGATCTGAATTTGTTTCCCACAAAAACAGCATGTCAACCAAAGGAAAATTGATCTTTGATAGAGGTTGTTCCAACTTCCATATGCCCATTATCTCTTAAGACTCACATCATCCATCATGGATCGAGGGATCCTAGTATCATGGTTTACACCTTCTTCCCCCAGTCATGTCTGGGGCATACCAGGAATATCCCGGACTAATTATCTCATATTTATGCATGATCCCTTTGATATTTCTTCCCTACAAAATGTCATTAAATTGTGTTGTCAATGTCATTTTCACAAGACTTCAAACTGTATGGACCCACAAGAGCTAGCTCATTCACATCGAGTCACCCATGTCCTCAGTGCATTATATTAAACTTCATGGCCTAAAAATTATCTTTTATTTGATCCTTTCATCCCTAGGTGGTCGAGTGAAACCCTTTTCACCCCTTTTTTCTCACGTCGAGCATAGATCATGTGGGAATAGGAATTTTGGCAGGTTATTCCCCACAGATCTAGGGAAAATCAATCTACAATGACTAACCCTACTTGCGTGAATTTAAAAGGCATATTAATGTTTCCCCTCTATATTGGGAAACCAAAATTTTTAACCATACGAAATTAAACTTCAAGGTACCCCAAATATAGCTAAAATTATCCTACTCCATATGCATGGATGAAACTTATGTAGGGAATATGATCTTGGGACACCTGGATCTTCAAAAATGGGTCATGATCTGACAAGGGAGTCAAAATACCCCTCCTCACATATAGGTTAAATCTATGTAGAGATACTACCAATTCCACGAATAATCATGGCTTGAGTATTTCTGATATTTCCAAACCAACTCTCTCCATTCCTCAAAATCCATGATTTAAGTGATTTTGTATCATCATACTCCTTCATTGACATCAGTAATGGAAGTTCAGTGTCCTAGGGATACTTTTGTTTGACTATGAACATGATGCCCTGGAAGCTCTGCATACGTTGCCCAAAAAATGGCATGTCAACCAAAATAAAATTTGTCCCCAAGAGAGGATTTTCCTATTTTCATACGCCTAATGGATTACAAGACCCATGTCATTTCTTCAAATCCAAGAGACCTCATAACCATGGTTTACACTCTTCTCCCAACCCATGTCTTGGACATGTTAGAACATCATGGATCAATTACCATCCAGTTACTTGGGGATTCTATATCAACGTCCAAATCACATGAAATTTAAATCGCACGAAAATCAATGCCCAATATTCACCCTTAGGCCAGGTCATGTGAAAAGGGTATTTCCCCTCATGAACCTATGCAATAAATGTATATGTGCAAGAAGGATTAGCATATTCCTTTCCTCATTGTTGAATCCATATCCAAAACAAAAATTCCCCATCCATATGCATGAATAATATCCTCGTAGGAATGATCCTTAAAATAACTATGTACTTCTTGATTCTTGTCATCATAGGATGCATAGTGAAATCTGAGTTTCATAACTTGGATCCAGTCATGAAACAGAAGTTTCCCATCCCTACCTATGAAAGGGTCAGACCTGCGTAAGGAAAAAATCATATGGATAGGATAAAAATGACTCCAAAAATTATCAGTATTCCAAAAAAAATTATACCTAAAATGAAAACTTTTCATGATCAGTCACCCCACTTCACACACCATACTCTACGTCCAGAAAGTTCTGAATCTCCAAAACCATCCATGTCCATCATGAATGGATGAATACTATCTTGCAGACACCTTTTTTCACTATGCATACAATGTCTCGATAGCTCTTCATATGTTTCCCAAAAAATGGTCTATCAACCAAAAGAAAATTCATCATCAAGAGAGGTTTTTTCTTTCTCCATACCCCCATATTATGTCTACATCTCACCTCATTTCCAAATTTTGGAAACCCCTTGATTACAATTTACACCTTTACCCCCTCATTCCTGAAGGTGATAGAACATTATTGGCCAAACTATCATGGAAAAGAAAAATTACCCCCCTCTAGTTAGTGAAAAAAATGGGTCCTTTTAACCATAAGTCTTAAAAGTTCATGTTATACGACGTTAAACTACATCATGCACTAGCCCTCCTTTTCACAAGTAAAATTCATACAGGAGTGGTTTATAAATCAAAACTAATATAAATTCCCCCATACATTCAAACATTGTTCCCTTAATAGGTCACCCACTGTGGCCCTCAACATAAAAACAAATCTAAATTTCTATAAAAATTTCATGTCCATTGGAAATAGATGGCTAGTGTCCTGTGGACACCTTTGTTTGACTATGCATACAATGCCCCAATGGTTCTGCATATGTTTCCCACCAAAATGGGATGTCAACCAATGGAAAATTCATCCTTATGAGAGGCCTTTCCAACTTCCGTACACCCCAAGGATTCCATGCCCCATATCATGTCCCATATCTAGAACTCAAAAGTTAGGGTCAAGAAAAATCCCTCATCCATGTATGAAATTTGTCGAAACATTCTCGGTTAATGAGTCCAAAATTTGGTCCCTTCCCCACAAGTCATGGTTAAATATGTTCTACCTAAAACATCATTAATTATAGTCTAGTTTGAAATACTTTACATTACCCAACAAAAGAGATACAGAGATCTCCAGGATGAAAACCCAAAAAGTGAATCCTGGATAAAAGTTGGGTGCCACCTCACTAAACATACACTACATATGATTTAGAAAAAATATTTAGCAATCAAAAATCATCAATAGATGAAAATATTGTTAGGTAAAATACCAAAAAAAGGTGTCCTATGAAAAAGTAAAGTTATACCTGCTAATCCCACACTATAACAGGCTTAGGAAAAAATTAGGTTGATAACAAAAAAAGGTACAAAGTTTTTAGTTTTTTTCACATGACCCTAGAAAAATTAAAACTATGCTTTTTGGGACCCTCATTTCAAAAAAAATTAGAGCATGAATTGATTATTTACTTATCTCAGATTATAACTCAAATTGATATCTGATTGATATTATGGTTTATAATTCAGATTATGATAATAATTGATTAATATTACAGGAAAAGGTAACATAGAAACATTAGAGAGAAAAATCTTTTCGTTCTTTTTCAAAAAGGTATGGAGGGTGTCTAAAACCTAGGCCCCCTCTATGTGGGTAGGACAAGAACATTACAAAAGATGTTTAGTGTATTCATAGTGTTTTATCTATTTTTTATTCAACTCTTTAATGGCCTAACAAATATTTAGAAAAGTCGTTGTCTCAGCCTCCATAGCTACTCGCAATACCTTTGCCTCCTACGCTACCTCAAGGACAAAATTTCCCCCTTCCTCTACTATCCATTTTCCCTCATCAACTATGGCCATAATGCGGGATCATTCCTATTTGAGCCGCTCCAATTCTCTTCTCCACTTCTCTAGTTCCTGATCGAGCTTCTTCACTAAGGACTTTTGTTTTGTGAGTTCCCTCTGCATTTGCATGACTACTCCTACTTGATTAGCATCTTCATTTATAAGGATATATTTGGCCCCATTGAGATGAACCAAGGACTCTGCAGCAGAAATATGGGACTCAAGTGCATAGGCTTTCTCCCTGGCCATAAACACCTACCTCACTATGTAATTAATGTTTTGGTAATCAAATTTTCCAAACCCTAGGACCACAAACTAGTGATATAACTTTGGAAGCTTCATCGGCATATCATAACTTGGTGTTTGAGAAATCAGTCTCTAAATGTTATTCCATGCCCTTTGACGGATGGTTCGAAGGATATCCATTCCCTCCCGATCGGTCTCAATATCACTCCCAGAGGAGGAAATATATTCACGAATGAACATCACTATGTAGGGACCTGATTCAATGGTCACAGTGTGACTGGATCCCTTAGCATACTCACCCTTGACTATTGCAATAGAGGGAAAGATTGAAGTCTCTACTTCAATCTCCAATGGTTTCGGTTGTGATCCTAAAGTCAAAAATGAAGAAAGTTATCACCCTCAATCCCTAAAATTGGGGGGGATAAAGGGTGGTGGTAGGAGGATTGGGAAACTAACCCCACTTTTTGAAACATCAATGCCCTCAACTTCCATGTAGGAATTTCCACCATATGAATATGGTGTTGCATATTCAATGTGCAATCGAGTTTTATGGATGTCCAAGGGAACCCAAGATGTGGGGCTAGGACCGAATGGACTAGTATCCCCTAAATAAGCCTCTATAAGATCACTTATAGAAAATAAGATTGCAAAAAAATCATCCTAGAAGAAGGTGTGATAGCCAGTTCGATACCCATAGAAATTGGGACCATGGCCACCCTTGTAGTTGCAAAAAAATGTCACAATGGCCCGTTATAAATTGATAGGAGCTGGGATAGCAGCCTCCCCTATGGGTGTTACTTCAAGGGAATCAAGATTAAAAATCTAAATCAGTTCATCAACCCCCAAAGGTGTTACCTCCACAAGGGAGGGGTCCATCTAGTCTGAGATAGTTGAATCCTCAAGACCTAAAGCCCCTTCTGTGGCCTTAGATAATTGGGGATCTTCACCCAATTCAGTTTCTGCTATCAAAATAATCCCATCCTTCCCTAGGGAAGCAGGATCAATATGCTTGGCTAGGATTTCAACCTATAAATGAACATCCCCTATCGAGGAAGAGGTTGTCTAATTTTGATAAGGAACATCTAGAGGGATAAGAATACCCCATGTATTCTCATCTATTCTTGTCTCTCCATCCTGTTCAATCGCTATTACTGGTGGTCCTTCTTTTACCATAGAAGGAACAGGAAACACAGAATTCTGAGAAACTTCCACTTGATTACTTATTGGTTCTACATCAAAATATGCATGAAATAAATGGTTATCAAGGTAAAAGTGTTTTGTCTAACAACTAGATGGACAAACATGGAAGTTTCTTGTAATACCTTTTCTGATATGTTTGGATAGTTAGGATGATTATTGGCATTTCTTGGTACTCCATGGGGATGGATCCCTGAAAGGAATATCAAGTGGAGTCGGAAGAGTGAATTCCCCTGTAGGATTTGTAATAACTACCTCTATATGTTCGGCAGCATTAAGAGAACCATCCCTGGTAGTCCCCCCATCTGAAGGGACATGTTCCCCAGCTGAAGTGCCCCTGGGGGTGTATATTGGAGAAAGAACCATCTGCCGAGACTCCTCAGGTCCCTGTATAAGTAAAAGAAGAGATTTCATACTCTTCAAAACTTATGAAATTTAAGTCTGGGTTAGTAAATAGAATGAAATGTCCTTTGATATCAATTTTATCTGAGAGTACCGCCATCCATACCACCCAATTAGACCTGTAAAGTCTATCTTTATAAGCATGGAGACACCTATCCATCTCACTCAAGAATGTTTCTACCTCGTTTATCTATTCTTCGGTAGAAATAAATTTAGGGGAAATGGCTGCCCTAAAACTTGGAAGATCAAAGTGCTCTCCATGAAGTAGTTTCCAAATATCTTTTTTAAAATTGTTCACCCTTAAGTCATACCAAACCCTATAATAACTTGGTAACATGGATTTAATGAGGATGGATAGTTACAGTGGATCTTCCTGGGGAATTAGAGTAGGTTTCGTCTGTCTTAATTGCTACTTGGGTGCCTCTGTAGCCCTGGCACCCTCAGGAGATGAATGCATACGAGGCTCCAGGTGAGAGTGAGGAGCTTCCCTTGCCCTGGATGTAGCATGAAAATCATAAATATCATCACCCTCTGAATAATGATCATCATCATCAAACTCTTTTTCAGTCTCTAATCAAAGCATGGAAAGTACTTGATGAGAGTATTTAAAATGATTTTTTCAGGCATGGATCATGGTTCCATGTTCTTGAAGGTAATGATTTACCCTCTCTGGCTCACCATCATAAGAAATATCAGTTGGTACTACCATGCGGCCAAGGTTAGTAAAGGAACCCTCTCTCTCTCTCTTCGAATAACTTCCTCAAGGTGTGAGGGGATAGATCATGAAAAGATTAGTGATTCATCAAAATATCACATTTCCTCCAGTCCACTAGAAAGGAAGAATCAGAAGGAATGGGTGGTTAACTCCTAGTGGTAGCCTCAATAACTTTTGATAGTGGGAACTAGATATTATAGGTGGCCATCCAAATATGATTGAGCCCATACCTCAGCATAACCTCTTATAAGAAAGGGTATGAAACCCTCAAAATATGGAATTTTTACCTTGTAATGAGTATACTATCAAGTAAACATTAGTCGCAACTGTTGGGATATCATAATATGTTTTTCCTGGCGTGCATTGTTGAGGGAAAGGGGACATAGAATCTAGATGTAGTAAAAATGATGGCCAAATATACAAGGCACATATCCTTCGCAGATAATCTCTCCATCAATAGAAGATACCAAAATACCCTCTCTCAAAGAAAATAGGTAGCATTGTTTGATAAAGTCTTTAGATTCAGCATTCACTATGGTGCCAATAGGGGAAGAATAAGAAAGATATATGAAGTAGCCATGATAGTTGATTTGATCCATTAACTCTTATTTGTTCCTTTCAGTTCAGTGAACCTGCTTATCCTGGGTGGCCCAGCCCGACTGCATGACCACACTAGTGCTTTAAAGGTACGGTCGAAGAACAAAATCTAGAATTGTTAAGGGATTGATAAATGTGTAGCCTCCTATGTGGCCTTCTATCCAGCCCTATAGGATTTGGAAGGGCCAAGTCATCCAATGAGGTGGACTTCTCTTGAAAACTCGGCCTAATAGGCGGTAGATATTGGTCGAGACTGAAATGGCTAGTTTGATGCATTTTTCAATAGCCAGATGAGCCACCATGAAGAAGGTTGTGACTCTCACATCGTCAGAGTCTCACACTGGTAAAATCCAGCCACTCAAAAATATGGACAAAAAGGCCACCAACCAAAACAAGTGGTCCACATCAGGGACGATTTCACATCCCTATTTGTGGAACTGGCCCTCCTACAATAGAGGATAGTATGAAGTTGATCACCTTTATGTTTCCTTAGACGGATTGGACTTGGGTCTATTCAAATCGAGCTCTCGACCACTTATCTTACAAAATATATTAATCCACTTTGAGAAAGAAATGTCTTGCTTCATGTAGGGGTCGATGTTCTTAAAAATTTTATTTTCTTAGGAAATGAGTATTTTAGCCAAAGGAGGAGTCCTCCCCTCATTATCCTAGGTGGAAGAAGGAGGTAGAAACTTATCATATATATCCCTCATAATAGGGTCCCCTAAAATCATCTGAACATCCTAGATACTAATTCCAACCTCCCCATGGGTTAAATGAAAGGTATTAGTATTTCTAATATATCTGATCAGAAGCTGTGAAATGAGGGCATTGGTACAATGAGCATAGGTCTGGTACACCTAGACAGTCTCATATAACCCCATAGCCTGCAATTCAACCCATGATTCTTCACAACACTGATAGAACCATAAGGGACATCCTCAATCCAAGACAAACAAACCTCGAGAGTGAAGGTCCATCTTTGATGACTAGCCATGTTGCTCTTTTTTTGTGGCCCTTTGTGAAATTCTTTGATAGCAATGGGTTGCTTCATCTTACTTATGTCATGCTTCCTATATATTCTGAGGAGCGTAGTTCAATAAGAACCTAAAATAAGTGTTGTTCAGTATGAATTATCCTCTCTATGATATAAGGGCCTTAGGGATGGTGTAATTGATTATCCAAGAAGCAGGTTGGTCGGCCACATGTGGTTCCGAAATAGATGTATCGGACAATAGATCGAATACATAAATGGGTATCCAGTATGATATTGGATACTCCCTATGGGTTTTGGTAATCTGTTTCACTAAGGATTGATGTAATGGGATGACATGGATATTTTCTTCAACAAAGTATTTCATACTCTTATTCCTTTCATCATATGTTGAAATGGGTACGAAGGCAACGTCAGTAATGATAACATCTTCAGTAGCAGTTTAAGGGAGGGGAATTATCCTACATTAAAAAGACCATAAAAAGGGTCGTGAAAAAAAACTTCATGGTAAAAATTCTAAAAATTGAAAAAAGACTAAAAGGAAGTCCAAAAAACTAATCTTTGCATACAGAACACCAGAAATGGTTCATGGAATTAATTCCCCAAAAACTAAAAGTTCACAAAATGTGCCACAAGAGGTTGGCCCGTGAAGCGATGTCCAGTGAACTGAATGGTTCATGGACTGAGCAAGCCACATATCGAGCCTCGCTATGTGGTCATCCAAGGTGTAGACTTAAAAAGTTTAATTCTGAATTTTAAATTTCAGTTCTCTGAATTGAGGTTTAGTCCGTGAAGTGGGTAAACCGTGTAGTGTCTCACTACGCTACAGTTCAAACTTATGTTTTAAGTTTCACAGTTCAGTTCATGGATTCAAATGTTGGTTCATGGATGAAGGCTAAAATAAATAGTTCTCCGTTCGTGTAATGTTAATCAATGTTTGTGGATGAAGGTTTTCACAAAGTAACTGGTACATTGAAGAAAGGAAATTCAAGAACACAATGTTAAGCGCTTTTCGCTGAGAAATCAAGTAAATGAAAAATGAGTTGTGACCCTATATATAGTGTTGTTCCCCCATTAGGTCCACCTTTATTCCGCAAATCCATTTAGTTCAAGACCATTTTCTATATCATAATAGCCTTTTATTCAACCTGATTAGAACACATTCTGATGGGGGGTATTTGTGGGGTCCTGAAAATTCTGAAAATGGAAGGATAATACTTTCTCAAATATAATGAAGGAATAAGATGCAGGTTCGGTTTAAAATCATAGAATAATAGTAAAGAAATAGAATTTACCAAAGGATAAAAGTGGTATGTGTACTGATTTTCAGGAATGGTATACGGATGATATTGCCTGTGAGCCAAATAGTACATGTATAGCTCACGAAACATTGTCTCATGAGGTGTTGGCTAGAAAACCAGGAAGTTTGTGGAATGAATAAGGAATGAATCAATTCCCTAATGAACCACATCCTTGTTGAAATGGAGGTGGAGAATTCCCACCTACGAACCATGGTACCATGAACCAAGTCATTGAAAAAAAACATGATGAAGAGGTATTCCCCCGCACACCGTCCCCACAAACTCAATTCCCGGATAAGGAGAGGCCAGCGGAATCCCACAAAATGTGTCATTCGTGGGATTGAGGTGGTGATTTCTACTATCATCAACCGCATCCCCTCAAATTTATATTGACTGAGTCATCTACAAGCCGAGTAATTTCCCCTTGGGCTTCCACAAAAGGTGTAGTGTGACCCATAGATACAGCCTCCTTATCACTCTATTAAACAACCCCTAGGGGATCCAAGAGGAAGGAGGATCAGATTTTATAAGAGCTTAGAGTTTATGGATAGAAGACTTTGAAGGCAAACAATTGACGATGTACAGAACAACGAATGGTTTCCAGCAGGTATAAACATACAACGAACCATAAAAATAAATAAGGATAATAATATAGGAAAACCATGAACATAAATGAAAAACCAATAACCACACTCCATTCACGAATGAACTTCCCATGAACTATATGATTAATACCACTTATTCAATCTATCGTACTGCGTAACACATCTCTATGCTGATAAAATCCTTCCATGCATAGCATTCCGCCACACATATGGACTTCAGCACCACATACCACCCTGGTGTGTGGATGGAACCCAAGGCTACGTACCACTATGGTATGTGGACCACATCTAGGTTTATATACCACCTTGGTATGTGGATGGCATCCAGGTCCGCATACCACCTTTGTACGCATATGACCCCTCCACCAATATAGTAATGCACCTTGTGGAGGGTACCCTGCCCCGCATGAACAAGTCATACACATAAAGGGGTTCCTTAAGGCTCACTAACTTTCAGTACCAATAATGACCTTCCATTTCCTTCCCATACTCCAAATCCCCTCTACAAACCAATCCATCGGTATCAAGTCAAAGCCTCTTCCAAAGTCACCGGACCTATCTAAACAGACCATCAGGTGCATCAGTATGCCCTTTTGAGTCTACATACCAATGTTAAGCGGAGACATATGAGTAATCCCCACACTAGTATGGACTGCCAAATTGTTTCTGATTCTATATTCCCATGGTAGCCTGGGGTCCAAACCTTGGGACGCTCACATGTACCTACTCATTCTAGGGATGAAGGGTAATCACTGGATTTTCCATTCAATGAGGGATAGTGATAGGTCAAAATGATCATGCATGCCTTTCCTTTTGGTGGGAAGTGATGATTCTCCCCTTTTTTGGAACCAGATTTAGGGAAACCCCATTAGTGTGATCCCATAGCCCTTCTACTGAATGTGGCACTCCTACTCCTCTCAAGTTCGGTTTGGGACATGTCCGGATATATTTCCAAGCATGACTATCCTGGATATCAACACGGGTGAGAGTCGGAACAATCAAATCCCCTCTATCTATCATTGATCCATCACCCCAACCTCTTTTTTTGTTGTCCTCCTTTTACATCAGCAGATAGGGGAAGGTGTGTGGTTTTCCAGAACTACTACCTCCTCTTCTTTCTCAAATCAAGAATTACTCATGTGGGATCAGAGGTTAACGATGATCACAGCATCCACACCACTCCCAAATGAACTATGAGAACTCTGATTCCTGTTCCAATTAGGATATGTAAAAGGCTTGTCTGAAGGCCCAAGCTCAAGGGGCACTCTCTTTAATAGTCGGTCCTAATAATAATTCCCCTTGACTCACTATGGCATCCTCTTTAGGAATAATCCTTGATGTGACTCTTTCAAGAAAGGCCTCCTTTACGGTGTAATCCCCAACCATGTATTCTCAAATGGGAATCTCCAATGTGTGAGCACTAATAATTTCCCCTCATAAATGGGCCTCCTCTATGGTATAATCCCAAACTTAAACCAAACTATAAGAGATTTTTTTAATAACTAACTGGGATACATAGGAAGCCTCCTCAAGATCGAAACCAACCACCCAAATCAACCTAGTATTCACCGAGCCATATCCCTGGTATGTCCATATCCACCTAGGATGCCATACCTCTCCTGAGTATCCTAGGTCGCTTCAGTGTAAGTCCCACACAAAATCTTTACTATGCATCATCCACCTAGACGTCCCAGCCACACGATGCTAAAATATATGGATGGCTCCCCATCACAAGACCTTAAAAGGTGATGTGTCCAGTTAAGTGGAACCAAAAAACGTGGGTTCTGATTCATCTCATGAGGATACTTAGGAATATAATCTCATGGGTTTTATCCCAATATAAAAGTAACTTCCATCCTCCCTAGATGATGATAAACTCTTGATCGCCTCATCATAGAGCTTAAACCAGCAATGTCTCAAGTAATTCCCAACCTATTCATATATATGGTTAATCTTTCAACTTAAGGGTAACCCATAGACACATTATTGGGAATGAACCAAGGATTCATGAATATATGAACATTGATTAAATCTATAAGTGAGTCACATAGTAAGAAATAATTCCCCCCAAAGGGGTTTAATGAGCCCGACCTCCCATCCTCTCAACCAATGGAGTCCTTAAGTGTCATTGACCAAATCATTATCCAACGAACTCCTGACTTTGGAAAGCATGTCCATGAATCATGGATACCATGGTCTTTGGGTGTTTCTGGCTCCACGAATGAACCTTTTGAAGACCACCCGAGGACATCATACCTAACACAGACCGATTTCACACATACTCAGCCACCTGCAATTTCCTAATCGATCCATTTAACAGTGGAACCTTCTTCATAATATAAAAAGGATATACTGCATATTCCTGGTGCGACCATCTTGACCACCAAAAAGGGTATGATGTGAATCAGGTCGAAACAAATGTTATATAATCTCTTTATCTCATTATCTCGTCAAAAAGTTTTCTCATCCATGTCACTAACCTATATTCTCAATAAATTTTTCATTGAAAATATGAAATAAACACATCATTACACCATATCCATAGAATTTAAGGTGATAGTTATACTCCAATCAAAGGTTTGAGATATCAAATTTTATAAATACGGAAGGGGAAAATCATTCCGTGACTTATTAATTAATGACATATCAATCGTGACTCACCCAATATACCATACCTCACAATGAACATATGGCATCATGGCTTTCATCAGAAAATATAAATTCACAAGTCATGACATGAATTATTAATAATCATAAAGTTGAAGGATCATTACACATGCTCATAGATTGTAATATCTAATGACACCAAAACATGTGGAATTCATACTAGCGGGTGTGTTATCATAATCTCCCATCTAGGAGATTACCAAGTGTGAACTTCTTGAGAAGAATACTCATCTACTTACTAATACTCGTACCAGACAGCCTATATACTATGTGTTCCATCATAATATGTTATCCGACCATAGATTTATATTTAATAATATCATCATATCATTTCAAGGTTCTCATCATAGTGGGGAACTTATATGACCTTAATAGTGTGATAGATACTCTGGGACATTATTACATAAAATTCATGCAGAATAATAGAAAATATGTAATAAAATATTTTATTAATATTCAATGAATCAAATATATAGGTATTAAAAGTATAAATTGTTGGTCCTATGACACCAACTCCAAAAAAGGAAACATAAGAATTTGGAAACAACATAAAACAGGACATCCTAGGAATAAGATAAGGCTAAATATCGATACATCGTAACATTGTGTTCTTAGGATAACCTCTTGTGCACCATAAAAGTTATATAATGAGATAAAAACATTACCCAATGCATTGGAGGGATATATAATTATGGGACCACCTGTCACGTTAATATCACATACATTCATTTGTGTTCCACATAGATCATACAACATAAGAACATATTTCATCACTTTTAAAACAATGATTAAGGAGTTTGGGTTACATAAATGGAGTTACCCAATCAACGAAGTATAATAACATCTATATGAATAAAATTGAGTAGAAATTGGGATGGGTATTCAAAACATAATTGTTTTTCATGGAAAATTATTAGATAATTTTCATAGCAAAAACGGGTGTACATAAATGTTCATGAAAGGGTTTAATGATAGTGAAAGGTGGTCTCTCATTAATTAATAATTGTCAGGATAGTAAAGGGATGTGTAAAAATACATTACAACTTGAAAATTTGGAAATAAAAATTATTAGTAAAAATAAAGTACTTGGATAAAAAAGAAGATGAGATAATCCTTAACCTTGAGAGGTTGCTTCTAAAAGCTTGTGAGGAGCTTCATTAAGTTGTTGGAACAAACTTGTGGGGAATTTAGAGAAGGATGGAGAGACTAAAATCATTATAAATGGGTTTCAAGTGAAGTGGAGTGGGAGGTTAGGTGGGTATTTATAGTAAAAGAGGGTGGAATTATTTATAAATTACTAAACATAGGTTTTGGACTCTATATAATGAAATAATCAAATCCAAAAATATTATCATCGTTTTTGCCTATGGTTTATACTAAATAAAATTGGTTTTAATTATTTTATAAGTCCAAGAACCTAAATTATTAAAATAATATCATTGGTGATGTAGAAGTTAGTTATGTTAATAAATAATTGATTTTAAATGAATAAAATATAATATATGTTTTTGGAGGATTAATTGAAGGTTTATAAAATTAATCAAATAACTTCAAAAACACAATATTTTAAAGGAGAAATATATATTTGGATTCATTTTATATAATTTATTAAATCACTTTAGGGACATTATGATGTTATAACACACACAGTATATTTATACTATGTTTACTTTTTAGCCAAAAATTTCATTGTCTCATAAAATTATGAAAAAAATAACTATTATATGATTTCAATGTGATAATTTCAAAAAAGAATAATTACTTTAAAGATAATAATTTTAAAAAATATGAGAATTTTCACTTTATAATAAAGAACATTATTTACTGAAAAATACTAGTTTTTATAACACTAATAACTTTCTGACCCATATAAAAACTACATGAGATTTCATTAAATTATATTATAATTAGTATTTAAATAAATATTATTTAATAAGAAAATTTTACTAAAATAAAATTTATTTAAAAAATTCTTGAATTTATCAAAGGAGTGTCATGATTGAAACTAGATATTTCCCAAAAATTAAATTTTGATTTCTTCATATCAAATTCTAATTTTTTCCAAACTCATTATATAATCATTTATAAAGTAATATTAAAAAAGTATAAATGTAACACCAAGATATTTTTAAAATATATAATTGGTTTGGATACCATATATGACACACAGCACCAATCTTAGACATGAATGTAACTCTCCAAGACTTTATGATATATTTATTTTTAAATAAATTCGATCTCTTCAATAGCTTGCGGAACACAAACCCCAATTCTAAATAAAACGTAATATAGTATACCTTTATAACCTAGAGGGTAAATTAGTGGGTATGAATATTGATAAATAAATTATTAAAATTAAATTTATCTATTTATTAAAAATAAAATAATAGTCTTTTTAAAGAAAAAAGAAATGTTTTCTAAAAAACTATATTTTTTCTAATAGACGGTGTAGTCGTGCATTGTGCACATAATTTTAAATTAATTTTACAAAATTTTAGAAATTTTATTTGGTAAAATTAAATCCATTTTTTAGTCATCATATCAAAATTATATTAGGGTCATTTTTTTATTTTTCTAAAATGCTTCATTTTTTAAGGAATAGTGAAAAATGATGATTTCTATTGAAACCTACCTTTTCATTTAAATAATTTACAAGGTTAAATTATATTTTAAATTTGTTTTAATGTAAAATTATTTCAATTATATTAAAATTTTACTAATTTAGGTCATTTTAATCAATTTTATATAGAATTTTGATATTAAAACCATATATACTTTAGAGACTTTTCTCTTTTGTAACTCACTTTTTCATCGCATATGTGGGTATAATTTTAAAGTGGATTCTACAAATTATATGAATTTAATTTATAAAAATGGATTATATATTTGGAAAAATAATAATTTATATTATCTAATAAGTTCATCTTAATTCATTACCATTATGAATAGTAAAATAAGTAAAAATTAATTACTGCAGTTAAGGTAAAAACAGGTTTACTAGGGGATAAACTAAAACGATATGGGTTAAAATAACCTAAAACATATTAAATACCAACTATATGGATATATTTATACCATATAAAAAATAGGGGTTGATAATTACCCATTTTTTACTCTTTTTGAATGATAAAAATGTGGGTGTAATTGATTATTTTCAAAAATTTCATGTGTGTCCTCTCCACCACTTATAAAGGGCCACCCCCTCTCCTCCCCTATTCACACTTACAAATACATTTGGTTAAGACAAGATCTGAAAAAATATATTCTTTACTCATTTTACAATATTATATATCCCTTGGTTTTATCATAAAACCATCCTAGGAAGTCTTTTGGTGAAAACCTAAAGAAATTGTTCAAAGAAGAGAAAACATTCTTAAACAATTATTTTTATGTTGTTTCTTATTACAACTCCTTCAAATATTATTTAAAAATAATTATATAAGAACCTTAGTATATTATATATAATTATATTTTATTATTTTAAGGTAATGACCTATATACATCTCCTCTTATATCAAATGGGAAACAAGATCGTCGATCATGTGTATGGCGGACAACTACCTCACGAACCAATATAATTCATTTTCCATATGCACCATTAAATGATGGATATAATAACAAATTTAACACATTTATTTGATATTTATGATATTATTATACTTATTTAATTTTAATATCACTTATATATTCTTACTTTCTAGTCCTTTTAAATTAGTATAACATCGCTCATGTGTAAGGCGGACTACCACCTCACGAAGCGATGTGATTCATTTTTCTCTTATGATTTACATGGAATGTAATAAGGATAAATGTAATTGATATATTTGATATATTTGACATGATATTTATTATTTAAAATTAATATATAACCTACTTACTTACCCTTTCATTCGTTAAGGAAAAGATAACATCACTTGTTCATACGTACGACCTACCGTCTCCACAAAGCGATGTGATCTATTCTCCATGTTCAATTTCATTAATTATTATAAATATGAATCTGTTGAAAAAAATGATATTAATAACATTAATATCATTATATATTGAAATTAACTATAAAATATTCTAAAGAATCATATCTTTTGTGAAAAACTATGCCTAAGAAAATAAGGTAATTAACACCCTAAATAATGAAAATAAAGAAATATTATTATCAATAAGGTGGTAAAATGTTATTAGAGGATCATATATGATAATATAAATATGAATATAGTTCCGGTATAAATTAATAACATTATTAAAACCAGTATGCACGATGTTAAAGCATGTTCAACAAAAAGGAATTGTGATGTAAGGGACTCCATCTCAATTTCTCTTAATTGAGGCATATTGTAATGTTATACCCCTAATTTATTTTATATACTATATATACTTCCTATTTTTCATGTAATATCATGAATATTTCATAACTCATGGTATTTTACTTTTAAATTTAAATTATTTCATCTATGGGTATTTGACATGAAAATTACCAAGTGGTAAATAATTTCATAACTCAATTTAATTTTAAGTTGTTATATTACTTATTCATTGTCTTTGATGTTTTAGGAGTATGTGTGTAAATAATTTTGATTATATAATGTTTTATTTCCATTTTTTTATGTGGATTTATATTTTATGAAAATAATCAATTCATTTATTAATTCTCACTTCAATGTTATTAGCCTTTTATTGGTTTATTTCACAATCCAATTTTAATAGGGATTATTTATATATGAATTTATCTTGAAGGAACTTATTTGATAATTGTATAATAAACACCTTTAATTTTATTCTCTTCAAGTTAATTGTGATTTTATCATGTAATAGTATCAAATTCCTCTCTTTTTTACTTAAAATTATTGAGAAAATGTTTTTATGCTAATCTCTGTATCATTCCAATTTTATCGGATGTCTCCGAAGAGATAGAAAATGTTTTTATGGAAATCCAACTTTATTTCTCTCTTCAGTCGAAAATTATTTTTCAAAAAAATATATGCTTTCATAAAATGTTTTCAAAAATGTTTTTAATAGTTTTTAAATTATTTTTCAAATACATTTTTACCCATTTTTATTTTTTACCATATTTTTTGAAGGGAATCTTCATATCACTTTCAAAATAAGGCTTCTTTGGATTTTACCCTAAATATGAAAGGAATCTTTTTTTAACTTGTACGACATGTACATAATTTTCCACCATCATAGACACTCAATGCTTTAAAGATTATTTTACAAGTTTCCAATGTTATTTTTAAAGAAAAGTAATTTAAAAATGTTTTTTGAAATTTTAGTTTTAACTGTTATTTTCAAAATTAAAAGGATATTTTCCTCATGAATGTTTTCAAAAATATTTTTATGGTATTTATATTGATCAAAAATAGCACCCCTTTATTTTTCTTATACTCTACTAGGGATATTTTATATTCATACCATCCTTATTCTTTATGTGGATTATTTATGATCATTTTGACCAATAAAATTATTGGCATTCACCTTCTTGATTCATTTTCGTCGTCATTAACTTTTCCATAAAATATTCACTTTATTGTGATCAATGGATATTAAATTTCCCCTAAATATCTAGGTTATTTATCATGGATATTCTTATTAATTATAAAATATATCATTTCTATATATAGTGTTTTACATTTGAGAGTTATTTGTTTAACTAGTGAAATACTGATAAATATATATCCTTTACTCAATACGAATATTTGATGATAAGGCATATTGTCCATGAATTATATCGATTATTAGATATATGAGGAATGATTTCGACATGAAGATATGGGTGGGGCCCAGTTATAGATAGTCCCTCAATGCATTGGTATTCTCATGAGATAAATCAGGTGGAAAGTCTTAGTTTAATGGGTTTATGGTGTATACCTAAACATCCATTTTAAACTATCTTGTGAAAGGTCTTGATAGTATAAGTATCGTGATACCTAATATCTTGATGTCCAATAATTCATAATCTCATTCATTAAGAATTTAGTTATTATTATCCATGATATTTTCATAATGATATAATCTATATATGCATTTCATTCTCATTTTATTGATGAAATGGCATGGGTGTTTAGTTATTTACATTAACATATTGATTATTCTTTATCTTATCATGATAGTCGTGTTATTTAAATAGAATGTGTGTTCAGTTTTTTACCATTTCATTTTGATTATCCAAATTGAGTCATGATATTTTCTCATGTACTTAACTCTTACTGGGTATTTAAGATCACCCATATTTTGTTTCCTTTCCCAATAATCCATAAAGTGTACTACGATTGATATACAAGGATACGCTAGAGGTAATAATGTTAATACATAAAAAATTATATTTTAATTTGTGTTTTAAAATTTAATATGAGAATCATGTATGTGTCTAGTTTACTAAGACTACTAAATGATTCAGTCCTTCGGAATGTGATTCCTTGTATCTTATGCCAATATAATAAAGCGGACACCAAATTTACGCTATTGGGGTCAGGTTCGCTACTATTGGTACTAGAATAAGTTTAGTACAAACCTTGGGAACTATATTTAGGAAAAAATAAATTAGGGAACATAACTCTATTATAGTATTTTAGGATAAGTATAGAATAAATACTAAGGTTTTTGTAAGTTAGATATTATTTGGTTTTTCTTAGCAATACATTTATATCTGGATAATATAATTGGATGTGGTTCTAGAAAAAATGCACCTTGGGGTAATAATATGTAAAAGGTGTGTTGGGATTGACTCTAGTGTTAGCTGGTACACGACAATGAGCCTTACTACACACCTAGTCTGACACTCTGGGGGTATATACTTTAGATAATTCATATTTTATTTACCAATTATTATGAAAGATTTCAATAGATGATGAAAATGAATAGACGAGGTTAAACCTAAGGTGTCTAGATTGATATAAAGGTTTCATGATTTAGACATCTATATAAATGGTTAAATGGTTTTACCTCTATTATTGTTATTGCTCACACTATACTTTTTGGTCTTAGTCAATTGATGTAACCTAAATAAATCATGTTAGCATTGAAGATAAAGGATTATGTTGTGACTATGAGAATCCAAATGGGATAATGACTGATGTTAAAGATATAATGATTTTGCATAATCATTTTTCTTGATATATGATTAACAACCTATACCTTAACCAACTCTATAACTCACCAAATAAGATAAGGGTGGGGTTCTCTAAGAGCTCGAGTGATGGTGACTATGGAGGAAAGAAGTATTTATTTACTTTATATCATAAGTGTGGTAAGATAACCCCAATAAAGTGTCTCAAAGGAATGGAAAAATGTTTTACTTTTGGAAAAGGATGATATAAATCAATTAATTTCTATGGAAAAATGAATATATGATGGAATGAAATAAATCTCATCCTACGTATCCATTTACAGTTCATTGTATTAAATGTGGGGATCCACAGAATTATCTGAGTCAATTCCCTCTTCTAAATTATAACCCCTACACCAAGGAAGAACCTATATTGAAATACAATGGTTTAATTATTTATGTATTGGGATTCAATAATTAAATTTTAGATGTATTTTTACCAATGATATTTTGATTATAATAATCATGAAACATGTGAGGATTTTGTTAAATATTAGAATCATATATGTCTTCATGAACTTAAGAGTTATGGATACCATCTTGGATTTATGAGTTTAAGGTTTATCAGAGGTTAAAATTATTAAACCCCCCTTTTGAAATTTTTTTGTGGTAGGAATGTAACATGATTAAGGATATTTTTGGAAAACATTTTTTGAAATACAACATATTGGTTTTTTATATGAAAGATTTATTTGAGGAAGAATTCATTTAAATTTCCTGGACATAAGATTAAATATATTGGTAACATTTGAGGTTTATCTTATATTTTATGTTGTAGTAATAATGGGTCATCACACATTGGTAACACTATAGGAATTATATTAATATATTTTTATAAAAAGGAAAACTAGAATGATGGGTGAAAACCCATTGCATCTGGAGAAGGCTGAAGTGATTGAACCCATAACTAAAGGATGATAAGGTTTTAGCACCTACCACTGGACTATTCAATGTTCTGGTTAATATTCCATTTTTTACTTAAACAATTTGATAAATAAATATTAATGTTAAATTAGTGGAAATACTTTTCACCATTTTATAGACCTTATGGTCCATTAAATGTGAATTATTGTGCTTTATGCCTAAAACATTCCTTGTTCAAATATTTATTTATTATAGTAAGAGATGAAGTGGAAATTTATTGAAGCACAACCAAAGCATGAAATGTTACTTATTAAATAGAAATATATCAAGTAAGTATATTTCCTTATATTCTTATACAGTAAAATAATTCCTAGAAATTAGAAAAAAGGTATTGAAACAAAACTTTTATCATATTACCTTCATATATAATGGATCAAATGGCCTTTTAAATCATTATATATTAATGGATTTTTTGTCCTTAACTTTCCATTGATCAATCAATTTCTTGTGATCAATGGCCTTGATCCCTCTCTAAAATTATTGATGCTTTTATTCTATGTCCATATCTTCAATTCCCACCTATTTTATTCTACTTGGAAACCTAATTGTGTTATATTCCATATATCCTTCATATTTACCTTTCTATCTTATTAAGAGGAAGTTTTATTAACCCTTTTATGATGTGGTTTTTTTCAATAATTCTATTTCAAACTAGAAAATCCTTGATTACCGAGATCAATTTTAAATTTAAAGGATGAAATTTATTAAAACTAAAGAGAATGTAATATGAAAATTTATTTTAAATAAAAAAATTTGGTTTGATAGTGTATATTATTGTCAACACATATCTTATACATGAATGTAACACCTTGAGTCTTTATGATATATTTCTTTAAAAATAAATTTGATCTCTTCAATAGCTTATAGAACACGCAACCTCAATTCTAAATGAACTTTAATATAGTATACCATTATAAAATTACCATTAAATTGGGGGGTATGAATATTTATAACTAAATTATGAAAATTATTGCTATATATTTATTTTAAATAAAATAAGTATTATTAATAAGAAAAAAAATGTTTTCTGAAAAACTGTATTTTTTTCTAAAAGACTATTTAATCTCATATTGAAAACATAATTTAAATGTAATTTTTACTTATTTTAGAAAATATATTTGATAAATTTAACTCCATTTTTTGAAATAATAATATCAAAATTATCTTTGGGTAAATTTTTTGTATTTTTATAAAATGTTTCATTTGTCAATGAATAGTGAAAAATACTGATTTTCATTGAAAATTGCATTTTTTAAATAATTTTCAATGATAAATTATAATTTAATAAATTTTTAATGTAAAATTAGTTAAATTATATTTCAATTTAACATATTTAGTTCATTTTAATAAACTTAATACTGAATAGTGATTTTAATACCTTTTATACTTATGAGAATTTTCACTTTGGAAACTCGCTTTTTCGTCGCATTTGTGGGTATTATTTTAAATTCCATTCTACCAATTATATGAATTTAATTTGAAAAAATGTTTTACATATTTATAGTAAGAATAATTTATATTATCTAATATGTTCATCTTAATTTTTTACCATTATGAATAGTAAATTTAGTAAATATTAATTATCGTGGTTATGGTAAAAACGAGTTTACCATGGAGTTAAACTAAAAAGATATGGGTTAAAATAACCTAAAAACTTATAAAACACATATTTCATGGGAATATGTTGATCTTGTAACCTATAATAGTTGATAATGAACCATTTTGGAGGTTTTTGTAAGGACAAAAATATGGGTGTAATTGATTCGTTTCAAAAATTCAATGTGTGTCATCTCCCCCACTTATAAACGGCCACCCCTCTCATAATTAAAATTCAGAAATACATTTTTTACAAACAATAATTGACTGAATACTTAAATTAATACTCTCATAACATCCTATATCCCTTTTCTTGAACATAAATCCATCTAATGGAGTATTTTTATGAAAGCCTAAAGAATTTCTCCAAGGAGGAGGTAACAATCTTAAACGAGCATTTTTATTTTGTTTCTTATTCAAAATTTTTTAAATAATATTAAACCTAACTTATATAATAATCCTATTATATTAAATATACTTAGATGTTATTATTTTTAGTCTATGACGTATATCCATCTCCACTTCCACAAAATGGGAAATAAAACTGTCAATCGTGTGTACGGCAGACTACAGCCTCACGAACCGATGTAATTCATTTTCTATCACCACCATTCAAGGATGTATATAATTATGGATCCAAAACATGTATATTATTTTTGTGATATTATTATTGTTATTTAATTATAATATTATATATACCTTCTTACATTCTATTCTGTTTAAATTACAATAACAACGCTCGTGTGTACGACGAACTGCCGCCTAGCAAAGCGATGTGATTTGTTTTTCACTTACGCTTTACATGGGATATAATAAGGATAAATATAATGAATATATGTGATATATATGACCTGAAATTTTTTATTTGAAATTAATATATCACCTATTTCCATACATGTTCACTCATTAAGTAAATGATAACGGCATTCATGCGTACGTACAACCCACCATCTCCATAAAGTGATGTGATCCATTATCCATGTTCAAATTCAATAATCATTAAAAAGATGAATATAATGAAAAATAATAATATTTATAAAATAAATATTGTTTTGGGTATGAAGGAAATATATAACATTATTAGGAACCATAACTTTTATGATAAAACACGCATAAGAAAACAAGATAATTAACACATGAAACAATGAAAATAATGAAATATTTTTAACAATCAGGTAGTGAAATGTTATAATAGGATCATATATGATCTTATAAATATTAATATGTTTTTGTTATAAATTAATATTATGGTTAAAATAATTTTACTTGAGGTTAAATTACATTCAACCAAAATGAAGTGTGAGGTAAGAAACTTCATATCAATTTATCTTTACTGAGACATATTGTAATGTTATACAACTGATTTATTTTATATGATTTATATAATGAAATTTTAAATATAACATCATGAATACTTCATAAATTATGTTATTTTAATTTTTAATTTTAATTATTTTATGTTAGTGGATTTTACTTTAAAATTTTTAAGTGGTTAAAAAAATTCATAACTCGATTTCTTTTCATTTGGTTATACTACATCTTTATTATCTTTAACATTATAATATTATATGTGTGAAGAATTTTTAATTTATTAGGTTTTATTTACACTTATTTCATGTGGATTTAAATTTGATACACATAATTAATTCATTGATTAATTTTCACTTCAACATTATGATCTTTGTATGGGCTTATTTCACAATCTCATTTTAATTAGGAATATTTATACTTGAATTCCCATTAAAGGAAATTATTTTATAATTGTATAATAAAACCCTTCATTTTTCTTATAATCTATTAATTCGTGATTTTTTCATGTAATAGTACCATATTCCACTATTTGGTACATAAAATTATTGAAAAAATATTTTTTTATGAAAATATGACTTTATTTATATCTTTAGTCGAAAATCCTCTTTCATCAAAATCCATGTTTTCTAAAAAAATTCAAAAATGTTTTTAAAATTTTATAAATTATTTATTAAATACATTTTTACACATTTTTATTTATAAAAAATGTTTTGAAGGTATTCTTTTTTTCATTTTGAAAACAAGTTTTCTTTGGATTTTACCAAAAATGTGAAAGGAATATTTTTTTAACTTATATGACATGTACGTAATTTCATTCCATCATGAACACTCAATATTTTAAAGATTTTTTTACAAGTCTCAAATGTTATTTTCAAAGAATATTATTTTCAAAAAAATAACCTTTTAATTTTAAAAAGTTATTTTCAAAATAAAAATGATATTTTTCTCAATAATGTTTTTAAATATCTTTTTATGGTGTTTCTATTGCTCAATGAAACAATCCTTTATTTTAATTATAATCCACTGGGGATATGTTGTATTGATACCATCCTTATTATTTATATGGATGTTTTTTGATCATGTTGACCAACGAAAGTATTGGAATTCACCTTCTTTATTCATTTTTTTATTCATTAACTTTCCCTTAACATATTCAATTTCTGGTGATCATTGGACTTTAAATTTCCCCTAAATATCCATATTATTTATCATGGATTTTCATATTTCTTAAACTGTATATAATTTATACATACAGTGTTTCACATTGAAATTTATTTGATTAACTATGGAAATATTGATAAATATATATCCTTTACTCAATATCGATATTTGATGATAAGGCATATTGTTCATCAATTAAATACATTATTCAATATATGAGGAATTTTTTGGAAATGTAGAAATATATGGGGTCTAGTTATAGATATCCCCTCGATGAATCAGTAATCTCATGAGATGAATCATTTGGCTTTCCTTTGTTAAATGGGTTTTTGGGGTATACCTACTAATTAGTATTAAACTGTCTTTTAAAATGTCTTGATAGTAGAGGTATCATGATTTCTAAGATCAGGACATCGAATAATTAATAATTTTCTTTATTAAGAATTCAGTTATTATTATCCATGATATTTTCATAAAGATATTATCTCTGGATTTATTTATTCTTAGTTTATTGATTAAATTGAATGGGTTTTTAGTTATTTACCTTTCCATATTTAGTATGCCTTGTCATATCATGATATTAAAGTTATTTAAATGGAATATATGTTCATTTATTTACCTTTTCATGTTGATTATTCTCATTGATACATGATATATTCCATTATACTTAACCCTTACTGAGCATTTTATCTCAGCCTTATTTTGTTTCCTTTCCCAATAATCCATTAAGTGTACTGTGATTCATATGTAAGGAGATTATAGAGAGAATAATTTTATTCTCAAAAAAAATTATGTTTTAATTTATATTTTTGAATGTAATATGGGAATCATGCATGTATATAGTTTACCAAGACTACTAAACTATTTTTTCCTTCAGGATGTGATTCCTTGTATCTTATCCCAATATAATAAATTATATACTAGATCTGGGCTATTGGGATTGGAGTTATTACAATAAATATGATAATTATTTTATTTCAAAAAATATACAAATTCATACTACTATGGTAAATATACACAACCTATTATTACACCAGTGTATGACATAAGGGAAAAATGTGCGATTGTGGTTTTTTCTAGGGGTGGTTTGGATAACATGGTTAGGATCAGGATATTGGTAAGCGTGAACTCCTCATGTAAAAAGTTTCATTCATGTTTTAGTTGTTAAATCTCATATTTGGCATGGTTTCAGGAACCAGCCTAGACACCCTAGTACACTAATACCTGAACTGGTCCTGATATATCCCTAAGGGATTTCTTGATCCACATGGGTTGGAAAAAACCACCTAAAATCATAAAGAACTCAAAGGGAACACTTTTTTTCAAAATAAAACAAAATAACAGAAGATAAATCAATACATATCCAGTATTCCAAACACTCCTCAAGAATAAAGGTACCACAAAAAGATAGATAAATAAATATCCAAAGTGGTACAAAATCAAAATACATAAAATCTGTCAAGATAGAAACTTAGAAAATCCATGTAACAAGTAGATCACATCTCCATTGGTAACTCCACCACTCTAAGTCTCGCAAATCAAGCATGCCCACCTCCACTAAGAGGCACCTTCCCTTTACCTATACTTAGCATAAAAAAATCAAAAAACTCTTGAAGGAAAAGGTACGTTGTGATAAAACAAATCCCAATAGGATACTACCAGAAGATTCCATAATCATATCTACAATAATAAAACATTTATGATTTCAATTTAAATAGAACAAGGCATGGAAATTAATTTAAATATTTTAATCCAAAATATTATTTGAAATCAATTTATGGCATATATATCAAAAATAGGCTTGAAAGAGCATTTTATATGAAACTTTTATATAAAACAACTAGCATGAATAAAACATTTTTATAAACAATCGCATGTATAATCAAGTTATAAAAAATAAAGTGCCATGTTCATATCATGAGGTTCATTAGTTCCCGGATATAGGAAATTCACACTACTCATAAAAAATAGGTCAAGTGTGTGTTTTCACATCCCTAAGGCTTAGACCATTGGCATAAATCAATCAACATCTCATCAGGGAAAATCATTTTGAATAAGGTTTATTTAGAGTTTTCATTATCAATCCATTTTTATGGAGTTAGAGTCCAAGAATGTTTATCATAATCACTCACTAAATAATAAATCTCGCATTTTCTTTAATAAACCAATCAATTATAGTAAAATATTTCATTTCAAATCAATTCATCATTTCAATTCAATTTCTTAATTTCAAGTTTTACAAGCCTTTTTAATTTCAAAACCAAATCCTAGGTTTTCATCAATTTCATGCCTTTAATATCATTTTTAATTTAAATCCAATTTTTATCAACAATAAATTTCAAATTATTTCATCAAATCATTTCTCATTTCAAGGCATCATATTTTTGAAAATCCACCCTCCAATTTTAATTCCATTCAAATTTGGGTTTTCCCCAATTTTAATGTCTTTTTAAAAAAATCAAATCATCTCAAATAAAGGTTTTATAAATCAATTGAAAGATTATTATAATTCCTTCCATAATTTTAGAGTTTTAATTTTATGAAAAATATTTATGGACCCACCTACCATTAATCATGTGATCAAAGAAACACCCGTAATGGGAAACGCCAATAAAGAAAAAAGGTGAAAGAGATCAAGAAATCAACACTATAAATAAGATCTATCAATTCTAGGATTAGAACCATAAATAACATGATGATCTACCACTATCTAATATGGAGAGAAGGTTTTATTGGTAGAAACCAAACAAGATGAGATTTACTTATTGGAAGGAGATCAAAATCAATCATTAGTGCTTTGATCTGCAAAAAAGTAGGTTGGAAGAGTCAATTTTACCTCTTGAGATCCACCAAATACACATGAATCAAATTTGGGTTTAATAGTTATTATTAGTGGTTAAATATCTGGTCTTGGAACTTTTATAATAATTTTTATGAAGTTAAAAACATGAATGCATAATTGTATGTGTTGGGAAGCACAGTTAGTACTAACCATGCACTGACCATAAACCCTTAATGGGCCTCTGGAAAGGGTACATGGTTTGGTTTTATTGTTAGACTAAACATGTTCCAAATATGAAACCACCCTCTTTCCATGGGTGTATGTTTTTGTGGAGAGGTTGTGCGTTTTGGGAAAACTACCCCCCCCCCCTCAGAGCATCAAAATAAGGTGCACTGTTTGTTGGGCCAAACTGCACAATTTTCCATAACCATGCGTCAGCTATGCATTACACCCAAAAAACCAAAAAAAATAATAAGTCATCATAAAAAAACAAATAAAATCCCCAAACATTAGGATATCAAAACCAAGGGGTTATAATTACATGGAGAAAAGTATAGGGGTGTTATAACATCCTAACCATAAACACATTCTATACCCATAAATCCTATCAAGATGATCCCATATTAATGATATGATCCCACTAATACCTCATCAGTTCCTAATTCTCCCAAGTACCATGAAAAATAGAACCATAATACCATAGAACATGAAATATAGGTTTCATTTTCCCATGAAGAACCCTCATCTTAGAATAGACAATTCAAACTGGATGATTAGTTATGGATAAACCAGGTTCCAAATCAAGGTCTTCCCATCTCAAGACATGAGACAGATTAGAAAGATACTTCCTGAGCTGAAATACATGAAACATGTTTTGGATCAATTTCAACTAAGGTGGATGTTCCAAATGTTAAGTAACCTTCTTGTCCTACTCAACAATCCCAAAAGTAACCACTAATCTCTATGCACGTTTTCCCTATTTCCCAATATGGCAGTGACCTAACTAAGGTGAAAATCTCAAAAAAACCTGGTAACCAATCATAAACTCCAATAGTCATCGATAAAAATTAGCAAAGTATTTATACTGTATCTGAGACATCGCCATTATCTGATGAACCAACTAAATCTTTGTTGTCATATCTTGGAAAAGAATCAGTCCAACCAAGGAAGCTTCACCAATATATGAACAAAAAAGAGGATATATACAAGGATTTTCTAACAAGGCCTCAAATAGATACATATGAATAACAGAATGGTAAATATTTTTTATAATAAATGTCAACCAGTCCCAAATAGACATCCCAAGATCCACCAAAATTGAGAATCCAAAAAAAATCGTCTTCAAGAATCGGTTTTGCTCATTCTATTTGGCCATCTATCTATGGATGATATGTCATGATCAATCTAACCTGGGATCCCATTTCCTCTTGGAGTCCTTTCCAAAAATTATAAGTAAAATGGTGATCCCTATAAGATAATACATCAAAAGAAACTCTATGAAAACATATAATATCTATATCATAGAGACTTCCTAAATATTCAATATTGTTTGTATCATGAATGGGTATAAAGTGATCTGATTTGGTCCATTGATTGATCATTACCCATATCAAATTCTTCTTTCATGGGGTGTGTGGAAACCCAACCATTAAATCCAAAGAAATATTGTCCCACTTATAATTCATAATAGGAAGGACCTGAAGCAAACCAGAAGGTCTCTGGTGCTTGGCCATGACCTATTGGAAAGTATAACATTGTGAAACAAAATCATAAATTTATCATCTCATACCCAGCCACAATAATCATTATTGTATACCATAGAACATATTTTTGGAACCAGGGTACACCACCGACTTGGAATTATGAAAATTCCCCATCATATAATTTCTCATAGAAAAAGGTATCACATACCAATTTTGAAAACATAGGATACCTCAAGAAGAGAATGACCAATCACTGATGGTCTCCCCACTATAAATAGATTCCCTAATTCCATGAAATTTATCATCAAGTTTTTTCTCCCAAATCATCATATAGATAAGATAGAAGGTCAACTTAACACTTTCCAGAACAATCTCACTCTCATACTCCAAAACTCCCAAATGCATACGAGTAAAGAGATCCATCAAATTCCACTATTCTGTTGATTCCTTCATAACCTAGGTCGGTAGTTTCCTTATTAAAGCATAATAGATGAAATTAACCTTACCAGGGGTGTAGAAAATGTAAAAATCAAAATACTATAGGTACTACACCGAACACCTCTATCAAAGATAAAAATATTTTTGAGAGAAGATATAATTTAGGATTTTTTGATCAAAAATGACAGTAAACCATTATCTAAAAAGGTAATTTCACCATCTTTTTAGAGCATTAATCACTATTGTGAGTTAAATATCATGATTAGTATAGTTACTTTAATGTGGACAAATATTTTGAGAACCATCGGATACCACATGATCACTCGTCAAGAGAACGCATCCCAAACATAAACCTGATGCATTACAAAATACTATATAGACCTAACAAGATTTTGGAAGAGTCAAAACTGGTGTAGAAGTAAAAATACACTTGAAATGATCAAAATAACTATGAAAATTTATATCCTAAAATAATATCACTCCATTCCAAGTGAGAGAGGTCATCAGAGAAGACAATTTTAAGAAATATTTAACCAAACTATGATAATACCCTTGCAAGCCCAAGAAGTTCTAAATCTCAAAAACATTACATGGCTTCTCCTGTGTCATAATATCCTTCACCTTCTTAGGATAAACTAAAATACCATGCTTTGAGACCAAGTATCCAAATAAAATCACTTCCCAAGTAAAAAAATACATTTTTAATTCTTTGTGTAAAGTCATGATTTATCAAGATTTATAGAACTTCTCTTAAATAAAATATATGATCTTCCTCAGTTTTAGATTAAACCAGGATATCATAAAAAAATACTACCATGAAAGAGTTAAGGTACTTTCGGAATATCATGTTCATTAGTTCCATGAAAACTACAAGAGAATTGGTCAGACCCAAAGGAAAAATGAGGTACTCATAATATCCATACCTACTCCGGTATGAATTCTTTGAGATGTCATATTCTTTTGATTTGAAATTTTTGATAACAAGATTGAATATCAATATTTGATAACCACATGAACCCTTTAAACTAATTAAAAAAATTCAATCTGTGTAAATGGGTATTTTTTCTTTTCCTTAACTTGATTGAGTTTCTAATAATCAATACAAAGGTGAAGAGTTTTGTTATATTTTTTTATAAAAATAACTGGCATCGTCTATGGTGACACACTCGGTGTATAAATCCTTTATTTGAAAAATCATCAAAATATGTTTCTCACTATTTAAATTTATTTGGTTCTATATAGTAAGAGGGGGTATATATAGTTTGAGTACTAGGTACCAAGTAAATGCAAAACTCAACCTCCCTTATTGTTGGAAAAAAGAAAAGTCAGCTGGAAACACGTTGGGAAACTCGATGACGAATAGAGGGAGATCACCACTCAAATATTCCTGATCTAAGTCAAAATAATACATATATACGAATCCATCCATTTTTTAAAAATAAGGTTTGTATCTACTTGACCTAGAGTCCCATTCTCCTTGAAAAACGTGACACACCCCATCAGGTGCAATAAAGGAGACTTTCCAAATATAACAGTCAATCCAGACCGTATGAAAAATAAGCTACTACATCCAAAGATTTATTTCAATAGGTTTCATGTAGAGAATCAGAAAATCCTATTCTAGTTCATTATATAATAAATAAAAGGCATAAGAGAAACGTATGAGACCCATCTCTCTCATTGTTCCGAGGTTCATAGAAATATCCATCACATAAGGCATAAAACCTATATAAATATTTAGAAAATTCACAATACGAGTCAATATAAAACAAATGAGATACACCAATATAAAATAGAAAATTCACAAAAGTTGAATTGGTAGTGATGTTACCTATCAAAGTAATTGGACCCGCATTGGATTCCTCTAGATACTCTTCTACTACGTGAAGAAGTTTCATTCCAGATGTCTGTGAATAGAACCACTTAGTTCTTGAAGCATATAGTTTCACCATAGTTCTCTTATGTGTTGATGAGACTATACCACTATGTGGAGAAGAAAGCACATAACAGAACTTCTATAGGTGACATGAGAATCAACATGAACCACAGATCCTGGGTTCCTCAGTTCAAACACATTTTAAATGCCCAACCTCTCATCGATGGATGCAAGTCAAAGGGCATATGTAAGGAGCTAATAGTGGTCTATATAAAGCTTTATTTGGTGATACAATATGATACTCATCATACTTACTATTTCTGTTAAAGGAACTAACAAAACTTCCACTGGGAGGAAAGCTGACATAGGTCAACCCTGACTTACCATCCTTGTTAAGCTTAGCCAGCAACACTATATCCATCACATCCATGTAAGAAGTGATCATCAGCATGAAAACCTGGTAATGGATATGAGGTTTTTGTCCTATATAAAATCTTCAACCCTTTAGTTTCTCATTTATTACCACCTTAGGTGAAAATTGAAAAATTTCCTAAAAGAAATTTACATACCTAGTCACGGTCCTATCACCCAGATAAAGGTCAAGAAACTCCATATAAATTTCCAGAACCATGGATTCTAGATAAAAATACTCTATGAAAATTAACTTAATGTCTTTCCAATCCAATCCATCATGTTTCTTCTTCATCTCCATTAAATACCACCACCTTCGGCTAGGTATTTCGAGCATGAAGGTAGAATACTTCACTATTATAGAACCAGGTGATTTCAAGAATTCAAAAATAATCTCAGTAATTTTCAACCAATATAATTCCTATTGAGGATCATTTGATCCATGGAAATATGGTGGTTTATGATGAAGAAACTATTGAGAATGATCTCTATTTTTGTCACTTGGAGGTTCCACTATCAAAGCCAATACGGGAATGGGTGCAGCTACCTGTCCTAGATCTTGGATATCATGAACAAATATCTCAACAATATTCTGGTCAACTAGAGAATTTTATTTATTTGGTTCACTATAATCTTCCTCCTATAGACTATTCAAATGCCTTTTATGAGGTATGATGATAAAAAACATAAATAGGAAACACAAAAACATTAGTGATATTTATTAGATTATCAACTCAATGAAGTGATACATGAATATAAATTCCATAAAAAAAATTCATGTTTTGGGATTTCAATATACTCAGATCGAAATTGTAGTTGGGGTTTGGCTTAGTGGCAAGCACCCCATAATTATACATGGAAAATGGGGGTTCAAAACCCATTGGGTGTAGGTACTGTAGCAGCATTTGTAGCGCTACTGTAGCAGCCGAGATACTATTGCAACGGCGGCATTATAGCGGCGGCAGGTGCAATGTAGCGGCGGCGGGTGCACTGTAGCGGCGGCAGGTGCACTGTAGCAGCGGTGGTACTGTAGCAGTGCGGGTACTGTAGTAGTACTATTCACAGAATGGGATTTGGGCCAAAAAATTGGGCCTATGGGCTATGTAATGGGCTAAATGCCCACAAGGCCTCGGGCTATGTAATGGGTCTCCCTCTACCCAGTTAAAGAGGTATTTTCTTTGTTTCAATAATAAAAATGAGGCTTCGGCCCCAACCTTTAAAAAAACATTCTCAGATCAAAATTAGGTAAAATACTAGAACCAGGTCAATATATTCCTTAGATACACTTTTCCCAAACACCCATGGTGACATAAGGCTTGTTATGATGATATTTTCCCAAGAACTCACTCGCAACTACCTCCTAAGTCTTGATAATACAACATTGTAACATCCTAGATTGGGTTCCACTAAAACAGATTCCCTAATTCTGTAGTCCATATGACCTCATCTGCACTTACTCTTATATCAGAGGTTGTCGACTATCAATGAGAGTCTAATAAGATATGTGGGGACACTATACCCTCTTTAAATACATAATACAATATCAAAAATAAAAAACAATAACTAAGTAATAAAATCAATAACCAATAACAACCATTGATCATACAACAAGATCCCAAAATTTGGAATAATCCCATCAACCACCCAATAAATATTCCATGTCATAATAATGTCAGGTGTCAATAGAAAACCCTAAAATAATGACACACTAACAATCCTCAAAATAGGTCCTAAAACCTATATTGGTCCCCTAATCCATTATCTATCTTGAATCCCCAATCATCCATATTACATATGTAATTTTACCTTATCCATACATCCAACCATGAATTCTTCTTGGGTACTAATGGCAGCCCGAGCAGGGTGTGAGTACAACTTAGTAGGTCACCACCAAGGGTGTCGACAGTAATATCAAGTCCAAAAAATAGTGAATTTGTATATGTAATGGAATAATAAATAGGATAATAAATGTAAATTGGTTTCATATTTAAACAATATTAAACTTACTCTCATTGGAAATAGGGTTCCAAATGAAACCTGAACCAATAAAACATACTTCAGCCTATACTAGTTGACCAAAAAATATACCATTAGGGTTACACCATAAATTAAAATGTGTGTTCATTAATTAATTCACATTAATCTACTTTACCTTAAATCATCATTCTAGGTATCCATATCATGTCCCAGCCATAGGAGTTTACAGCATCAGTCCATCATCATAACCACATGTTGCATCAGTGTGCCTAGAGAATCAGTCTGGACCAACCCATTGGTGAGGAGAATCACTCCAAAATTCCAAAAATACCATTATTCATATCATTTTTAGTTTCACTATTAGTTACCTTTTTAATTCACATTAATGGTATAGACCAATGCTTTTTTGGGCTGTGAATTTGAGTAGGAATTCAATGTTTTCCTTCGGATGCTTGTAAGGGGTAAAATGGTCCTTTTACCCTATCATATGATCTTGGAAAATTTTTCTAACCACTTGATTGGTGCTGTAATATGGTTTTTAACCTATTAGAGGAGTTGGTTGAATTTCGCGCCATTAATTTTTTCACAGAATAATTAATATTTGATATTTAAATAATTAAATATTAATTTATTTTCACGTGTTTTTCTAATATATATTTTTAAAGTGACATCATATTGTGATTATGTAAAGACCCTTAAATTTAAAGGAAATTTTTTTTCTTAATTTTCTTTGGAATTTTACAAGAACGCAGTTTCTGACGGCACCTGATTCCGAGGCCCGGTGTGCCCGGAATCATTTTTGGAAGTTTGGCTCGGGTACGTTCAGTGAATGAATGAGCAGGTTTTTCTAACTTTTAAACCGGTGCTCAGAATCGAATTCTGAGGGCACCGATGGAATCGCAGCACCGTTATTTGCTTAGAAACGCCTCTTCCGGAGTTGCATTTGCTCGGGTGTGGTTTTTAATTTTTGGGCTTAAAGTTAAGAAATAAAATAAAGTGGTGCGGCAACTTTATTTTTATTTCACTTAAATCCACTTAAAAGCCACTTAAAGCTGTTTCAGCTGAGTTAAAGCGGATAGGGTAAAATTCAAAATATCCTACCCTCTTGGTAGGATATTTGTGAGGTGGGGCCCGCACGAGCCCCACCGTTTCTTTTCCGCTAAGTAACACACCCGTGAAAACCCTCATTAAATAAAAGTCAACTGGGGCGTTTTCTTAAACAATTAAACGCTCTTATTAATTGGGTGGTTTTATTCATTAAATTAATTCTATGAATTAATGGGTCGTTACTTAACTTATCTCTTTTCGTTTGTTGGCATGTCAATAAAATAAGACCAACATTTTTTCTTCTTGTGTGTTGCTCGTTGAGAGGATTTGACAGAACCTTAAGTCCTTCATCCTCCTTCGCGAAGAACGCGAAGAACACGAAGAATGCGAAGAACGCGAAGAACGCCGGCCTTCGACGAAAGGCGAAAAAGAACGCTGAACCCTCGGAGTTTGACGACGCGACGCCGTGTTCCGCGACGCCAACGATTCTTCTCCTGCGACATTCTTCTGCGACGTTCCTTCATCCGTGACAAATCCTCGATCATCCGTTGAGATCGTCGATGCAACGCCCTTCCGCGACGACGCGACACCCTTTCGCGACGCGACGATCACCTCCTACCGTGATGGTCAATTCCGCGAAGAACGCACGCTCGACGACTACGGCGAGGTTGGGGTTTTATTTGAGAACAATCTTTATTCCCATGGTTGTTTCTTTTAAAACAAGAATCTGGATCAAAGGTTCAATTTTAATTTTATTAAAATTGTGCCTTGCTTGTTATTCATGTGTTGAATATATTTTTTCTCGATTGTTATCACCTAACGCGGAGGGTGCGGGCCAAATAAACACGGCGCGACAACCCTCTGCAGTTTTCTGTTGATGCGCGGATTGGCGGACGATGACAAACGGGGCCGCAATGGCGATTTGAGGGCCAGGCAGTGAAGTATGGGACCCGGGAGGAGCTACGGCACAGACGGAAGTGGATTCGGACCACCGGAGCAACTCCAGTGGCCCGCGGAATCCACCAGCAGCGCGCCGCCGGACGGAGCTGCCGCGGTGGCGGCGGCCGACCAGACCCGTGACTGCGGGCGTCCGCTGACCCAGCGCGGCCCCACGCGGGGTCGCAGCACTTCATCCCGCGGGGGGCAGCGCCCCGCGGCTTCCTTCGCTCGGCCGCTCGGACGAGCCGGGCTAGGTCATGCCAAATCGGGTCGTACCCGGACCCGAGTCGGGTCGACTCGGTTCGGGCCGACCCAGGGGGTCGGGCCGGGTCGGTCCGGGCCCAGACCCCCCGTTTCCGGACCTTTTCGGTATTTTGCTCATAACTTGAGGTACGGTCCTCCGAACGATGTGCCGTCAGAGGCGATGTGATCCTTGGATCGAGACGGTCGTTTCGGTATATCACACTCAAGGTTTCGGAATAGTTTGAGTTCGGCCGGGTTGGTTCGTACACGAAACCAACCGGGCCCTCAGAGCGGAAACGCTCATATCTTGAGCTTCGGACGTCCGATTGACGTGCCGTCGACTTTGTTGAATTCCTCTAAGTGAGACGGATATTTTGGCTTACTCCGCCCGAGTTTTAGATGCAGGTGGAGTAAGGTCGGGTTGGTTTTTCCTTAAAAACCAACCGGGCCCCTAGGACGAAAAAGCCAATAACTCTCAGACCGGGCGTCCGATTGACGCGCCGTCTACGACGTTGAGTTCCTGTTGACGATACGGAACTTTTGGATACATAAACTCTGGAATATGTGTCAGTTGATGTATCAGCCTCTCGGCTCGTGGAGCGGACCCTCCCGAACGAGCTTGCTGTGTGCGGGAACCCTAGAGCTGGCTGCGACTGCTACTGTGACGACGACGACTGTGCAGAGATCCTCAGTGGATTCGACGGCGACGACTACAGCACTCAGCGATCCTTTGTGGGTCCGAAGACTTAGATGGATCAGTGATCATCTCTATCGTCATTCGAAGCAGTATACCTGTGTGAGCTGAAACCCTATTTTTCTTTCCTTCGTGGATTGTGTTGTGATATCCTATGTAGATTTACATTTTTCTTTCCTTTGTGGATTGTGTTGTGCTATCCTGTGTGGATTTATGTTTTGCTTTCCTGTGTGGACTGGGTTGTACTTGAGCTCGGATGTTGGAGCCGAGCGATAATTGATGACTTAGGTATATGTATGGGCATATACCTAAGTTGTGTCGGACAGCACTGATCGTGGTGGAGGCTTGCGGAGCAGGATGGTACCTGGAGGTGGACCACTGGGCGGGGTGTACTCGGTGCGGACGGCTGGACCAAGGAGCTGTGGAGGCTATCTGTACTCACCCTTTAGGTGGGACTTCCAGAGGACGGCTCGACGCTGCGGCTTTTCCTTTCAGTTGCTATTTTTTCCCTTTCAGTTGTACTTTACAGTTGGGCTTGTATTTCCGGCCCCCTTTACTTTTCCGCACTTACTGTTGTACCAGCTTTTACTTAGTGTTTACTTTTTCCGCTTGCTTACTCTGTGGTGATTGTTTACTTTACAAAGGCAATGCCTTCCTTTTTTTTACCGGGATTTGTGCCTTGGTGCTAGTCGCCAGCCCCTGGCCTATGGAAGGCAGGCTTGGGGTAGTCATGGCTTGGGCCCCGAGGACGGGTCGTGACAAATTGGTATCAGAGGAGTTCGGTTCTATCGCAGACTCATATCTTTTTTCTATGTGAAGCAATAGTTTTTGGCGTATTGGGTGTGGTTATCAGTCCAGGGATCCCAGTATTGGTGCGGCGGCCGACGTATCCGTACACCAGGACCCTGACTTCTGATTTCCGACTTAATGCACGAAAACATTGATTGCATGTGTGTTTCAAGTTTTCTTTGTGATTACTTGTATCAGATCACCAGGTATACTATTATGACCATGGCGCACCTGTTTCATTTTCAGGATGGCCCCACGACGGCAGCCAGCTAGGGTTCCGAGATTCGTACTTGACGACAGCCCGTCGAGCGACGAGGCCTCGGTGTAGGGCCCTTTGACAGCAGAGGCACCGGCGGTACCTCTACCCGCTGAGCCACCGATGCTTCCAGCCCCAGCCGCGGATTATGCACGTTGCCTTAGTGAACTGCATGAGTTCTAGCACCAGCGACCACCCAGGTTCCGTGGGGAGACAGACCCCCAGGCAGCTGAGGACTGGCTGGAGGCAGTGGTGCGAGTTTTCAGGCTAGTGAGGACACCAGCAGACCTCATGGTGATCCTCGCAGTGAGCCTACTGCACGCAGAAGCGGGCTGATGGTGGATCTTGATGCTCCAGGTGCACGATGAGGCATCTCTCCTCTGGACAGACTTTGAGGGCCACTTCCACTCAGATTTCGTCCCGGCCACCCTCCGTGTGGTGCGTATCCAGGAGCTTCTTCAGCTGCAGTAGGGCAGCTTGACGGTCGCCCAGTACTCGACGAGATTTACCGATCTCTCGCATTACTCGACCGACATGGTACGGGACCCATTCATCCGGGCCCGGACCTTTGAGCAGGGATTGATACATGAGATTCGGGCATCGCTGATCTCCCTCAACATTCCGACTCAGGCAGGAATACTGGAGAGAGCTCTTTTGATCAAGAGCTTCCTTGCTGAGCCTTCATCAGCAGCGAGACCTACCGTAGGGTGGCAGGTAGCAGAGTCTTCCGCAGAAGGTAGCCGACGGATGACTCAGGGGTCCAGGTAGACCAGACCCTCATGTAGACGGCCTCAGGACACTAGTTCAGCAGTGCGGGGCACACAGCGCGGAGCCAGTCTTTGGAGAGGCAGGCAGTGCTACACATGCGGCGGACAAGGTCACATGGATCGTGACTGCCCAACCCACCGTTCCGAGGAGAAGCAGATGGTTGAGGGGCCACCCAGGCAGAGGCAGAGGGTCGACCGTGGTGGTCCACAGGGAGGAGGTGGATGAGGCAGAGGAGCTGGCCGAGCAGCAGGTGGTGGGCGACGCTTTGAGGCTCTACCACCACCACCACCAGGAGGTCCACCCCGACCACAGGGAGCTGGCGGGCAGAGACAGGTACAGCTCCAGGCAGCAGAGGCCTATGACCACGACGCGCCTGAGATGATTCTAGGTACGATCTGTGTCTATTCCACCCTTTCTGCAGTTCTTATAGACATAGGAGTGATTCACTCTTTCATAGCCGATGCCCTTGTTCGGAGCTCAGAGATTCTGAGAGAGTCGTTGGCTCGATCCTTACGGCTAGAGACTCCTACGGGAGAAGACTCGACGATTACGCACTGGTGCTGGCAGTGTGAGCTTACTCTAGGAGGCGAGAGCTTCGGCTGAGATCTTCTTGTAGTGGCGTCGAGGCCTTACGACGTCATCCTGGGCATTGATTGGTTATCTACAGTCCATGCACAGATTGACTTTATTAGGCGCAAGGTGCGATGTGTATGCACCGACGGGAGTAGGTTCACCTTCACCGGCGAGAAGGGAGCCTTCGCAGCACAGGATGGACTTCCGCAGAGGAGAGGACAGCCCATCACTCATCAGTTGGCTAGCCTCATCCTAGGAGCTGTTGACGTGTGGAGTCCTAGTTTTCCTGCAGTGGTGGATCAGTACGCGGACGTCTTTCCCGACGACGTTCCAGGGCTACCTCCTCGCAGAGAGGTAGACTTTCATATCGACTTGTACCCTGAGACAACCCCGATATCGACTCCAGCATATCGGATGGCCCCCGCTGAGCTTTAAGAGCTACGGGTATAGTTGGAGCACTTGTAGGGAAAGGGATTCATCCGACCCAGCGTTTCACCCTGGGCTTCCCCGATATTGTTCGCCAAGAAGGCAGACAGGAGCTTGTGAATTTGTGTCGACTATCGTCGCCTGAACTAGGTGACAGTGAGGAACAAGTATCCGCTACCGAGGATTGATGACCTCTTTGATCAGCTCAAGGGAGCACGGTGGTTCTCAAAGATAGACCTCAGGTCAGGCTATCATCGGCTCAGAGTTCGATACGAGGACGTGTAGAAGACGGCCTTCAGATGTCGGTATGGCCACTATGAGTTATTGGTTATGCCATTTGGCATAACCAATGCTCCAGCAGTGTTCATGGGCCTCATGAACAGGATCTTTCAGCCATACCTCGATCGATTTGTCGTAGTCTTCATCGATGACATTTTGATTTACTCGACGACTGAGGAGGAGCACGCCTACCATTTGCGGGTTGTACTAGACACACTCCGAGAGCATCAGCTTTATGGAAAGCTCTCGAAGTGTCGGTTCTGGATACGTGAGGTCCACTTCTTGGGACACGTCATCTCTGAGGTAGGAGTTGCAGTGGATCCTGCGAAGATCGAGGCAGTGCTAGCTTGGGAGCCACCCAAGAGTGTGACGGAGGTGCGGAGTTTCTTGGGACTAGTTGGATACTATCGGAGATTTGTGCTAGACTTCTCCAGATTTGCAGCACCACTCTCAGCTTTTACGAAGAAGGGGAAACCCTTTGTGTGGTGAGACAGATGTCAGCAGAGCTTCCAGGAGCTGAGACAGAGATTGACCAGCGCACCTATCTTGAGGTTGCCTGAGGAGGGAGTAGGGTACGTAGTCTACTGAGATGCATCAGGGACCAGACTCGGATGTGTCTTGATGCAGGAGCGGGCAGTGATCGCCTACGGATCACATCAGTTGAGGCCGCATGAGCAGAACTATGCTACCCATGACCTGGAGTTAGCAGTAATGTTCTTCGCTCTAAAGACATGGCGACACTATCTGATGGGAGAGCGCTTTACAGTCTTTTCTGACCATCAAAGTCTCAGGTACATCTTCTCGCAGAAGGACCTGAACCTGAGACAGTGGCGATGGCTCGAGTTCCTCTAGGACTATGACTTTGAGATAGTCTATACTCCTGGGAAGGGGAACGTAGTAGCCGATGCTCTCAGCAGGAGGACGGGCACTCAGGTACTTGAGGAGGTGACAGAGCAGCTAGCCGCTTTGCAGATATCCTTCATGGATAGAGATGGAGCAGCCTTCCTTCAGTCTCTCACAATCACCCCTCCACTACTACAGCGGGTCAGAGAGGCACAGTGTGGGGACGCTGACTGTGAGACGCAGCGTGCGCAGTTATCCTCAGGACACACACCTGATGGCTTCGCCTTTGGAGAAGAGCAATACATCCTTTTTAGAGGACGTACCCTTGTACCAGTTGCTTTACGGGAGGAGGTGCTGATAGTGTTTCACGCTTCTCATTTGGCGGTACATCCTGGAGTGGCGAAGATGTACCAGGATCTCAGACGGTAGCACTGGTGGCCAGGCATGAAGAAGGCTGTGGAAAAGTTCGTTTCACGATGCCTCACCTGCCAGCAGGTGAAGGTAGAGCACCAGGTACCAGCAGGCTTGGTACAGCCCTTGGAGGTCCCGGAGTGGAAGTGGGACGGAATATATATGGACTTCGTGACTGGACTTCCACGCACTTCCAGAGGTCACGACTCCATTTGGGTGATTGTCGACCGACTCACCAAGTCGGCTCACTTCTTACCCATCAGAGAGCAGGGCTCAGTGGAGAGCTTGGGGCATCTCTAAGTTCAGGAGATTGTACGGCTTCACGGTGTGCCATCATCTATCGTCTCCGATCGAGATGCTCGCTTTACTTCTCGGCTTTGGAAGGGGTTGTAGGAGGCGTTCGGGACGCAGCTACGTCTGAGCACCGCCTTTCACCCTCAGACGGATGGTCAGACGGAGAGGACCATTCAGACTCTCGAGGACATGCTCTGCACATGTGTCCGAGACTTTGGTCATAGCTGGGAGGACCACCTACCCTTGGTGGAGTTTGCGTACAACAACAGCTACAACTCCACCATTGGGATGGAACCGTACGAGGCGTTGTACGGCAGACCTTGCGGATCTCCTTTGTGCTGGACAGACCCTGGGGAGTCAGCACTTGTGGGACCAGAGATGGTCCCGACCACGACAGAGAAGGTCCAGGTCATCTAGGAGTGGATGAGGACAGCTCAGATCCGGCAGAAGTTTTATGCTGACAGGAGGCGGAGGCCACTAGAGTTCGAGGATGGCGACCATGTCTTCTTGCGTGTCTCACCTCGACGTGGATTATGGAGATTTGGCTGAGGCGGCAAGTTGTCTCCACGCTTCATCGGACCCTTCCAGGTCCTCAGCAGGATTGGCGAGGTGGCTTATCTCCTAGCTATACCACCTCAGTTGCACCGGGTGCACGATGTCTTCCACGTATCCCAGCTGAGGAGACACGTGCATGACCCGACGCACATCATTGACCATGGGGAGCTAGATGTTGATGATGGGGAGACTTTTGCAGAGGTCCCAGTGGAGATCGAGGATCGACAGAAACGGGTCCTACGTGGACGATTTATTCCTCTTGTGCGCATCAGATGGCAGCACAGGAACCTCCAGGAGAGCACTTGGGAGCGGGAGGCTCAGATGCGTGCTCAGTACCCACATTTGTTTCCCTAGCTTATGATGTATCTTTACGGGGACGTAAATCCGTGAGGTGGGAGTGATGTAAAGACCCGTAAATTTCAAGGAATTTTTTTTCTTAATTTTCTTTGGAATTTTACAAGAACGCAGTTTCTGACGGCACCTGATTCCGAGGCCCGGTGTGCCCAGAATCATTTTCGGAAGTTTGGCTCAGGTACGTTCAGTGAACGAACGAGTGGGTTTTTCTAACTTTTAAACCGGTGCTCGGAATCGAATTCTGAGGGCACCGATGGAATCGCAGTGCCGATATTTACTTAGAAATGCCTCTTCCGGAGTTTCGTTTTCTCAGGTGTGGTTTTTAATTTTTGGGCTTAAAGTTAAGAAATAAAATAAAGTGGTGCGACAACTTTATTTTTATTTCACTTAAAGCCACTTAAAATCCACTTAAAGCTACTTAAGCTGAGTTAAAGCGGATAGGGTACAATTCAAAATATCCTACCCTCTTGGTAGGATATTTGTGAGGTGGGGCCTTCACGAGCCCCACCGTATCTTTTCTGCTAAGTAACGCACCCGCGAAAACCCCCATTAAATAAAATTCAACTGGGAGTTTTCTTAAACAATTAAATGCTCCTATTAATTGGTCGGTTTTATTCGTTGAATTAATTATATGAATTAATGGGTCGTTACTTAACTTATCTCTTTTCGTTTGTTGGCATGTTAATAAAATAATACCAGAATTTTTTCTTCTTGTGTGTTTCCCATTGAGAGGATTTGACAGAACCTTAAGTCCTTCATCCTCCTTCGTGAAGAACGCGAAGAACGCGAAGAACGCCGGCCCTCGGAGCGGAAACGCTCATATCTTGAGCTTCGGACGTCCGATTGACGTGCCGTCGACTTTGTTGAATTCCTCTAAGTGAGACGGATCTTTTGGCTTACTCCGCCTGAGGTTTGGATGCAGGTGGAGTACGGTCGGGTTGGTTTTGCCTTAAAAACCAACTGGGCCCCTGGGATGAAAAAGCCAATAACTCTCAGACTGGGCGTCCGATTGACGCGCTGTCTGCGACATTGAGTTCCTGTTGACGATACGGAACTTTTGGATATATCAACTCTGGACTATGTGTCAGTTGATGTATCAGCCTCTCGGCTTGTGGAACGGACCCTCCCGAACGGGCTTGCTGTGTGCGGGAACCCTAGAGCTGGCTACGACTGCTACTGTGACGATGATGACTGTGCAGAGATCCTCAGTGTATTCGACGGCGACGACTACAGCACTCAGTGATCCTTTGTGGGTCAGTGCTACCGATCCTGTGTGGGTCTGATCCTGTGTGGGTCAGCACTCAGCGGTCCTGTGTGGGCCAGTGCCTACAGGTCCTGTGTGGGCCCGATCCTGTGTGGGTCTTGCGGGGGTTAGTTACCTATCGATCCTTTGTGGGTCAGATCCTTTGTGGGTCATTGCGGGGGTTAGTACCTATCGATCCTTTGTGGGTCCGACGACTTAGATGGATCAGTGATCATCTCTATCTTCATTCAAAGAAGTATACATGTGTGAGCTGAAACCCTGTTTTTCTTTCCTTTGTGGATTGTGTTGTGCTATCCTGTGTGGATTTACGTTTTTCTTTCCTTTGTGGATTGTGTTTTGCTATCCTGTGTGGATTTACGTTTTTCTTTCCTGTGTGGAATGGGTTGTACTTGAGCTCGGATGTTGGAGCCGAGCGATAATTGATGACTTAGGTATATGTATGGGCATATACCTAATCCGTGTCGGATGTTACATCGGGATTGTATCTTTCCTTTGTGGTTTATCCTTTGTGGATTCTGGTAGACCTTCGGGGGTCTCGGGGTCCCTACTGAGTAGCTTATACTCACCCCTTCACGGGTTATGCCCGCACTACGTTGTGTTGGTTGCAGACGACGGACAGCGCTGATCGTGGTGGAGGCTTGCGAAGCAGGATGGTACCTGGAGGTGGACCACTGGGCGGGGTGTACTCGGTGCGGACGGCTGGACCAAGGAGCTGTGGAGGTTATCTGTACTCACCCTTCAGGTGGGACTTCCAGAGGACGGCTTGACGCTGCGGTTTTTCCTTTCAGTTGCTATTTTTCCCCTTTCAGTTGTACTTTACAGTTGGGCTTGTATTTCCGGCCCCCTTTACTTTTTCACACTTACTGTTGTACCAGCTTTTACTTAGTGTTTACTTTTTCCACTTGCTTACTCTGTGGTGCTTTTTTACTTTACAAAGGCAATGCCTTCCTTTTTTTTACCGGGATTTACGCCTTGGTGCTAGTCGCCAGCCCCTGGCCTATGGAAGGCGGGCTTTGGGTAGTCATGGCTCGGTCCCCAAGAACGGGTCATGACAGATTATCTCTCTGTTATTGAGTCCATAATAGTTATTTTTACCTAGGCGAGGCATAAAGTCATGTTGGGCATCGGGGACAGGCCTGAGCCCCTTTTTCTTTTTATTTTCTTTTTCTTCCATTTATTTTCATATTTTATTTCTTATCCTCCCCTTGGATTATTTCATAAAACCCTGTGGGTTTCCTCATTCAATGAAACCATAAGAGAAAATTTATTGGGAGATAGGGGAGCAAGGTTCCTCCAAGGAGTTTGGGATGATCTGGATCATCATACGACAGTTGTGGAGCACGAATATGGGTGAAGCTTTAGCAGATTCTTCCCAAAGATAGGATATTTTTAATTTTATTCTATAAATCCTCATATATTTACCAATTTCTTGTTTTAAGGTCCTTATATGACTGTTAAGAACCACTAGTGGGCTGATCTATATCTTTTGAGGAGGGAAATCAGGTTTCGGGTCAATTATAAGGGTTTATCATTCAGAAATCTGGATCACACGATGTATAGTTCAGGAACACATATCATGTTTTCTTATTGTTTGAGGAAGATAACTTCTTTTACTATACAAATCATGTACTAGGAGTACATGTCATGTATTAGTTATTTTCCATGTACTTGGACATGTTTCCAAGTACATTGGTTGATGAATTTTTCTTAATCACATGTCGTGTATATATTATAAATGTTGTTTAGTCATAATCGAACATGTATCTGAGTACCTGGATAGATAGGCCATGTAGGGGAACTTGGTCATGTAGAGTATACAACCAAACCTCAAGTGGGTCACACATTTTTTACAAATACATGGCCAGGCTAAAACACATGGTCAGGCCATGTGAGGTACAATAGGCAGGTACCCCATGTAGGATACACTCCATGTACATGCTATACATGTCCTGTACTTGGGTTTTACGATATACATTAAGAAAAATTACAATCCCATGTGGGGAGTTATAGTACAAAACATGTACTAGGGTATACACACCATGTACTTCTCCCTAGCTACCCTTTTTAGGGTTTTTCTTGTTTTATTCTCTGGAGTCAAAATTAGACCCAAGAGTAGTCCATTTCGAGTAATTTTCCACATAGATCCTGATGGTGTAACCCTTGAGGTGATTTGAGGAAACCTAAGTAATGTTTTAGGGTGACCGAGATGTGATGGATATGTTCTTCCTCCGGTAGTTGAATCTAGCTATCTTCGGAGAGTGAGACCCTTAATCTGAGATAGTCCCTAAGACATATCTCTAAACCATTATTCAAAGACATATCCTTTTTCCTAAGAGGCTTTCCTATATTTTAAATTATAGGATATTTAATTGGATTCCTCTACCTTACTACTATTTTTGAGGGTACCCTATGGGATACCTTCGCTTAAATACTGACCTTGATAATCCCTTGCATGATCCCTATACTTTCTTACTATTATTAGAATCCCATGTAGGATGACTTTACCCCATCATACTTTATCAAGGATCCCAAGTAGGATTCCTCAACTTTATACTCTTCTTGAGGAATCCCAAGTAGGATACCCCTATTTTGTTTGATCGAGGGGACCCAATGGGTGCCCTAGTGTTACAATGACCTTGAGCTAGTGCAATGTAGCTTTGGGTTGATATGGTAGTGGTTATCACCATAGAATCCATACAAAACTTGTTATATTTGGGTGTTATATCAATAGTCGTGGGTTTAGGCATTCGACAACCCTAAATATTTTTTTGTGCATTCACCAGGTTATTGATGATGCAACAGTGGTGCTAGAGGTGCATCCAGATACTTATCCCATGGAGCCTGATGATATATGATGTTGTGATGTCAATTCTCAAATGTACTTCCTAGGATCTGGCTAATGATCCCTTATTCTTGATGGTTATTTTATCATGATTCTCATACGGAATTCCAAGAATTTCAGTTTTTGTTACGCATTGAGTGATTATTAGATTACTCATACTGAATTCCTTGGGAAGAGTCATAGGGAAAATGAATTATATTATATGACTTAAGTGATACTTAGATTCATAATATGTAATTCCTTTTATAGGATAATATGGAAGATGAATTATGTTACACTTTATGTGATACTTGGGTTCCTCATACGGAATTCCTTGGATGGGCTCATAGGTAAAATGAAGTTATGTTATTCCTTGAGGGATACATAGGCTACATACATGGAATTTTTTGGATGGGATTAGAGGATAAATGAAATTATGTTTCACCTTTATTGATAATTAGGTTAAATATATGCAATACCTTGGATGGGCTCAAAGGTCATATGGATTTATGTCATGCCATGGGAGACACTTGGATTCCTTATATGGAATAACTTGAATGGGATCATGGTTTATGTGGGGAGTTATGCTATTTTAGTGTGATCTCATTTTCCTTATATATTTAGTGTTGGACCATTTCCCCAATTTCTTCTAGAATACTTCGAATCTGAGGCTTCTATTTGATTATGATTATTCAATGACCTTAAAGTAGATGGTCTAGTTGTTTTCCTTGAAAAGTGAGTTGTTTTCACAGTCATGTTCTTGTACCACATGCTGGTCATTTTTGCGCATCTCCTTAAAATGAGTTCTTAATTTATAAATTTATTTTTTCCCATTATTATATTATTAAGGATTATTTTTTAGTAGTTAGAGGATGTATACCTCAATTATGGACACCCCTTTTGTGTGACGGCATGAAATTTCCATTATAATTAAATTGATTAAATGCTTGGAACACCTCCTAAGTGTTCAGTTTGGGTAGTAATTCAAATATCTCACTTCTATATAAATTTTTATTGAACCAAGGCACCTCCTAAGTTCTTTTATTGACTTATAAATGGTTTCACCCTTGTAGTTAGTTTCCAAATTGATAATTTCACCTTCTAAGTGATTAATTTAACATTGTAGTTTGAATTTCCATGATTTGGTTAATTAAATGGCCTATTTATATTGAATGTCTTGCTACATCATGGATTTATTGTTTGATTATTTAAATGGACTAAATTATTAAATGTTAATGGGAGGAAAGGACATTCTAATTTATACATGCTTTTTTATATGGTTTATATGAATTTTAATTTCCTTGGTTAATTTGGGCTTGATGGATATAATGCATGAGAGGTGATGAATCATGCATATTATTATAATTATGATTATTCCTTGATATAGGTTGTGTAATGATGTTTAAGGGACTTTTTTAGCATGATGTTTCACTCTCCCTTACATCGGGTGTTGAGAATGACATCTCACACCATTGACACTATTTGAATGGTGTCCATGATGCACCACCTCCCTTGTTTCTAGTGTTGGCATGATAACACACCCACCATCTCCAATGACAAGCATGATGTCTCTCACTCATTAGCCAACACCTAGTATCTAGGTATATGGCTACTTATATCCTCACATACTCAATGCATATAGGTGGATACAATATATAACTATACTATATATATTATTAATATATATGTGTTTACTGATTATACTTTTATTTAGGTAGGAGCTAAAGTAGGTAAATCCACTAGGTGTATTTTAGGAACCTAAGAGGGCTAGAATTTATTTATTAAACATTTTTTATTATTTCATATACATGCACATTGTTTTTTAGCAATTCACACAACTTGGATTACTTATATACATTGTTGGTGGTGGCCTTATGGGATTTTATATCACACCCTAGTCAGACCGCCTTTATTACCTGAGTATATTACTTGTCTATAGGTATAGATAAGGGAAAGTTACCTTCTATAGATATTTGATATGATTTACTTATATTTGGATCATGGAAGAAGAGGACCAAATATATTCTTGAGATGCTAGTGGAGTGGTCATTTTTCTTTTTGTAGTTTGGTATAACATGTTGTATATGTATGTACCCTATCCCCCTTTTGTATATTAGAATTCTAATACATCATCATGTATATGATAATTCCTAGAAAATTTTGATATTATTATTCATTTTCTCATTTATTTATGCTTCTGCACTTATTTATTATATCATTTATATTCTTCTTTCTTCTATAGTGGGTTACTGGTCAAGAGTCATTATTGTGTTTGATTATATATGATTATGATGTTTTTTATCTATTGTAGCCATTGTTTCAATCTAATATGAGGGTATAGTCTCCCCATTGTACCACCTTTAAACACTCACTGCTAATCTGCACCCTCTAGGGTACGGGGAGGCATGCTTGAGGTTATGTGATTCGCCAAATTGAAGCATAGTTTAAGTGGATCCCAGTTTAGGACATTATAAAGTTGTATTGGAGCTTTATTTTTTCCTTTGTCTTAATATTTGGGTATTAGACAAGAGACTAGGAGTTAATGGAATTTGGTAATGAGCATGTGGCTATGTGTAACTGACCCACGTATAGGGAAACCCAAAATTACTTGGTATGGGTTATTATAGTTATTGATTATGCCTATTAATGTTGATACAAAATCACCATTAAGTGATTTCCACATCTTATGTTGTTATAATTATCTGTGTTATTATAATGATATTTTTTTACATTGGCTCGATTAAGTGAGGGAATTTAATTTCATGCATCATTTTAGGCACAATAGGACTAATATTCCATGCATTTTTCCATTCCATGTATACTTTTAGTGTACATTTTCTTATTTCATATTGTTAGTTCTTAATTATTATGTATTGAAATTTTATTTCATTTATTAAATATAAAAGGATAATTGAATTAATTAAAGTGTCTACACCAATCGAAATGGTTTTTCCCACATTGATTGGTAATGACACCTTAATTGGTCAATTATTCAATGTTGTGGGTTCTGGACCTACTGGTTTTGGACCATGATATGTATATCATATGTATATAAGAGATTAAAAACTCTAAAGAAATTAATTATTACCATTAAAATGGTTACCACTAAATGGGATTCCAATTGTAAAGTAAATGGTTTTTTCCATTATACCTTTCAATTGAAACTCCGTATATCAGAGCCTCTGTAGTGATATATGAAACCTAGACCCTAACTCTGCCTTGGTAGTGGGTATATGGTGATACCTCTTATATTCTTATATCTTGTTATGGTATTTTCCTATTCTCCTAGACTTGGGTTTAGGATTAGGAAAAAAGGTGTGATCTATTCGTAGGAAGGATATGCAGCTAACCTAGTTATATATCTATGATCTCTTGACTTATGATTTCATTTTTGAGGTGTGTGTTTGAAATTATAGCATCATGCTACCATGAAAACCTCCAGTTACCTTCCAGGAAAACGGTGGTGACCATACTCTGTAGAAGATCGGTCGTCAGCTGCTTGTGATTCCTCATGTAGTGCCACTTATGGAACCACCTATTATTCATGACATGGTAACTAACGATCAATTCTAGGAAAGTTTATAAAGTATTTTTTATTCTAGGAAAGGTGTTTCTCAACCTGGCGCGAGTATTGTAGAGTTGACTTGGGAATTCTAGCAGCAACATCCTCCCACCTTTTCGATGGATGGAGGACCTCATGCTACTAATTCTTGGCTCAAAGTTATCCTTTCTATATTAGATCATCTAAAGACACCTCCAGAGTAGACGGTCAATCTTGTATCTTATATGCTAGATTGTTCTTCCAAGAAATTGAAGGATGTTATTACCCAAGAAAATAGATATATAGATATGGTTTAGGAAAATTCCCAAACTATATTCTATGAATTTCTCTTTCCTCGTACTCTAAGGGATGGTAGGGATATAGAGTTTATGAACCTATTGCAGAGAGGCATGTCTATTATGGAATACTCTTCTTGTTTTATTAAGATGAAACATTTTTCTCCTACTCTAGAGGATGATGATCATAAAACCACCAGGAGATTTGAGGATGGGCTGGTATACACCATTCGGTCTTAGGACGGTGTCTTTTGGTTGATGAACATATCTGATATAGTTAACCAAGCTCTTATTACATAGAAAAATTTGATCGAATATGATTGTGCGAGTCAGCTCAATTTAGGACCTAGTTCTATCAGTGTTTATTCTAGTGGGTGAAAGTTATGTTTTGAAGCTACTCATGGGGGTAGCAGCATTCAGGCTCCTTGTACTAATAGTTTATTTATATGTCACCAGTGTAGGAAGTAGGGACATACTAAACCCCATTGTTTGTGGGATCTAGTGTAAGATAGAGGTTTTGTAAGTATGGGACATATCCAATGCCTCTGCATGACCTTTCCATTAGTTCCTAGTGATCATAGATCTACACCTACTCTGTGTTCAAGAATGGGGCTTGTAGTATCTCATCAAGAATGCAGTTAGAATACCACTTTCCATTTAGGTTGATGTGGTGGTCGAGGAAAATGTAGTTACACTCATGATTCTTAGAGCTAGTAGATCAGTCTTTCTCAATGAATTCAGGTTATGACTCAAGTTCATGGTATATGGTAGTTAAATGTAGTGAAACCTATGCTAGAGGAGAAGAGTGTCAGACCTTCTACTATTTGAGGTATTATTCTAGTAGAATCTACATTAGTGTCTATTTTATTTGACACAAGCGTGTCAAACCCTTTTATATTGAATGCAATGATGGAGAGTTTGAGCCACTATATTGAACTCTTTTTGTGGAATAATGATGCTTGATACCCTGTTAGGTATCCAATATAAGAGTTTATGTCATTGTAAATATTTTCCCCTTGAGATAGGCAAATATCTCTTCGTATGGAATATTTTAATCCTCGACATGGTAGGAATTGATGTAATCATCAAGATGAACCATTTATCTCTCTATCAATAACATATTGATTACTATCATTGATGGGTGACATTTACATCACTAGAGGGTATTATACATGTGCATAAGGGAGAATGGGATGTGAAAGCTATGTGATCGGGACCCAAGTAGTAGAGGTTGGGTATTGTGACAGCTCATATCACCAATATTTTCTTAGATGATTAGGGGTTATGACTCTCTTTTTTCCCTCTTATAGTGGATCTTTCAGGGATGTCATCCCAGATGAATTTTTTGGTCTACCTCCAATACGAGAGTTAGAGTTCACTCTTGAGCTAGTACCAGGAGCAGCACTAGTGACCATTCATCCTTATAGGATAAAACCTATGGATCTTCTTGAGCTCAAGAAATAGTTATAAGATCTAGATGCTAAAGGATTTATATGCCCCAACACATCTCTATGGGGTTCACCAATCCTTTTTTCCAAGAAGGTGGATGGTTCCCTAAGACTTTGCATGGATTACCATCGATTAAACTAAATCACGGTAAAGAATTGGTATCCAATTTCTCAAATAGATGACTTATTTGATCATATATGAGGAGAGAGTGTGTTTTTAAATATTGATTTGAGGTAAGTCTAGCATCGGGTGCATGTCAAGTCATCAGACATGCCATGTATAGATTTCAAGAGTGGGTATGGTCTTTATGAGTACCTGGTCATGACATTCGGTCTCACAAATGCACCTAAAATTTTCATGGTTTTAATGAATCAGTTTTTTCACCTGTATCTGGATTCATTCATGGTAGTCTTGGTTGATGACATCTCAGTGTATTATCTTTATCGACATGACCATGCAAATCATCTTTAGATCATGATAAATACACTAAGATAGCATCATCTTTATGAAAATATTAGCTAATACCACTTTTGGATTGAAAAAGTACACTTCCTGGGATATATCATCTCAAAAACAAGAGTTTCAGTAGACCCAGAGAAAGTGAGAGTTATAGTTTCCTATGAGAATGCCTTTAACATAAGAAGTTTCATGGGGATATCCAGATATTACATTTGATTCATCTAGGATTTCTCAAGCCCTGTAGTGCCTCTTATGGGCTTGACAAATAAGGGGTGAAATTCATATGTTCATAATCTTGTGAAGTAGTCTTTTAGGAGCTGAAGGGTAGATTGACTTTAGTGCCAATTCTAATTCTGCCAGAGTCAGGCAGAATCTATACTATTTACTATGAATCATCGAGTATCGGGATGGGATCTATTTTTATGAAAGATGAGTGATTCATCTCATATGGGTCTCATCATTTGTGGCCTCATGAGAATAATTAACCAACACATGACCTTGAGCTAGCCCGAGTAGTGCATGCATTACGCTTTTGGAGACGCTGTTTACATGGAGATAATTTTTTGGTATTCACTGATCAAAAAATAATCATGAACATATTTACATATAAATATATCAATATCAAGAAGTGTATATGGTTTGAGTATCTTAAATCCTTAGACTTTAGCTTTCTAATACACCTAGGAAAGGAAATGCAGTAGTTGATGCTCTAGGTCGGGAGACTAAGACACATGCGGTTTGGGAGGCCAGTTATGAGTGGAAACTCATTGCCTTGTTTTCATATATGCATATGGTGGTTCTATAGGATCATGGATATAATATCCTATCATATTTAGTAGAGACATGTACTCGTATATAATGAGTGATAATGAGGAATCTATCTCGTCCCAAGGGTCTTTTCCTAAGACAAATTGTCTCAGATGAAGATTCATCTTCAGGTTAGACTGTAGATGGGAATGATACATTATATATCCATGGGTGTGTATGGGTCCCAATAGACATCAGAGAATATTTTATGTAGGAATTTCACACCTAATCATGGGAATTACATCCTAGTGTCACCAGAATATATCGATACTTACATCACCAGTATTGGTGGCCTTCTATGAAACACGAGGTAGCTGTTTTCATCACTCGATGTTCCACATGTCAACAGTTGAAGGCGGAACATTAGTAACCAGTAGGGATTTTAAATCCATTGTCCATTCATGAGGGTAAATGGGATGATGTTTCTATGGATTTCATGACTGGTTTACCTAGATCACCTCATGTTAATAATACAATGTGGGTTGACGTTGATCGTTTAATAAAGTTCTCACATTTCTTTCCTATGTGAGAGACTTTATCGGTTGGCAAGTTAGGGAGGATATACGTTAGGGAGGTCATAAAACTTCATGGATCACCTTGTTCAATTTTATCTAACAAAGACACTCTCTTTACAACATGGTTCTAGTAGGGGTTGCAGAATGCCTTGGGTAGATAGGTACTTCTGAGCACAGATTATCACCCATAGACCGATGAACAAACAGATTGCATGATTCTAGTGTTAAATGACATGATCCATGCATGTGTCCTTGACTTCAGGGGATATTGGGAGAAACACATACCCCTGGTTGATTTCATTTATAATAATATCTTTTAGGCTACCATCAAGAAGGCTCCTTATGAAGCTTTATATTGTAGGCCTTTTCATTCATATCTTTTCTAGCTAGAGGTATGGGAGGTATCTTTTCTTGGACCATGTCTCGTCCAGGAGACTACAGAGAAATTATAGTTGATCAAAAAGAACATGATGATATATTAGTACAAACAGAAGTCATATTCTAATAGATGTCGATGGCCTCTTGATTTTGAGGTTGGAGATCAGTTCTTTTTGCGAGTTCTGCCCAGGTCGGGACATCGATGTATTTGGGGGTAGGGTGATCTTTCGTCTCAATTCATTGGACCCTTTAAGGTTGTGAAACAGATCAGACCGGTGGATTGCCTATTATAACATCCTCATAGATACTGGTCTATTCATGATGTCTTTCAAATCTCTCATCTTCACCAGTATTATTGAGACTTGTCACATATATTTCATCCTAATGAGGTTTAGTTGGATGTGGATTCTTCTTTTGAGGTATATCCAATGCATATTTTTTATCAGATCATAAAGACCCTCTGAGGTAGGTCAGTTCCTTTGGTACGGGTGTTATGGATTCACAACCGAGTATAGAAGGAGACCAAAGAATGAGAAGCTAATATATGAGCTTAGTGGCTAGATCTATTCTTATATGATACCTCCTTGCCATTAGAAGGCCGGCTAGGGTACGAGTTTCTTTAAGGAGGGGAGGTTGTAATGACCCATCTTTTCTTGAAGGTATGGATCAATTGTTTTTTGTTTAAATTCCTTAAAAAACCCTTATAATGTAACCTAATGGAGTTACGGAGGTCGGGAGGGTATCTGGGGATTTTTTAGAGCCCAAAACCCTGTGATTTTGGAAAACAAGTTGGGTTTCACAGTTAGAAGAAAATGTACAGCCCAGCCCGCATAGTCTCTCCAAACCATGCGGGGTGAGACAGAGGATATCTTGGGGCCACATAGTTTGTTTACAACCATGCGACCCCAGGTGCATGCCCGTGCATGATTACAGACCTATTATAAATATTTCATTTTCATGGTTGGTGCACGGTTTTTCCAACCATGTAGAAAAACCATGAGAACCTATTTTTTAGGATAAAATTACTAAATTTCCCTTAATTAAGTTAACATCTAATTTTATCTTTTCCTCTTCCCATTTCCATCATGTAGGATCTCCTTCTACTCATGTGTTCTTTCCTCTTCCCTATTATAGGTTCTTCAATAACTCTTAGATCTGGACTCCAAATCAAGTACTATTAGAATCATTGGATAGCTCTCGATAAGATGTCTAATCCTCTTACTTTTGTTATTTGTTCTTCTTCTAGTTTGTTTCACTATTTTGAGGAAATCTCGTTCACCCTATTTCTAGGGAGATGGATCATTTCTTCTATTTCATCCAAATTACTTCAAATATGAGGTAGTTATTGGATGAGGATTTTTAAATGGACTTAAGGTAGGTGGTTTAGTTGTTTTCCTTGAAAAGATATTTGTTTTCATTATTGTACCATTGTGCCTCACGCCATCCATTATTTTACATCACCTTAAAATTATTTCTTCATTTCTAAATTGATTTTCACCAATTGTTATACTATTGAGGATTGTTGTTTAGTATTTAGAGGATTTAAACCTAAATTATGAACACCCCTTTAGTGTTTTGGATTCAAATTCCCATTGTAATTAAATTAATTTAATGCCTAGAACACCTCTTAAGTGTTCATCCTAGGTTGCAATTGATATTTCCAACTTCTATGTAAATTTTTATTTAACCAAGGTACCTTCTTAAGACTTATCTTGACTTATAAATGGAATTTACCTTGTAGTTAGTTTCCTAATTTATAATGGAACCTTCTAAGTGGTTCATTAAACCTTGTAATTTGAATTTCCATGTCTTGGTTTGTTAAATTGCTTGTTTATATTGAATGGATTTCTTCATCATTGTTTTCTTACTTAATGAATTAAATGTACTAAATGATTAAATTTTAATGGTTGGAAAGTCCATTCTAATTCATCCATGCTTATTTATATGGTTTAAATGGATTGTAATGTCCTTGGTTATATTTGGGCTTGATTAATATAATGCATGAGAGGTGATGCCTCTTGGATATTATTATAATTATGATTAAGCCTTGATATAGGCCATGAAGCAATTTTTAAGGGACTTATTGGGAATTACGTTTCACTCTCACTTACATTGGTTGTTGATCATGACATCCCACACCATTGACACTATTTTAATGGAGGGAATGATGCAATATGTCCCTTGTTTCAAGTGTTGGCATGACGACACACCCACCATCTAGAGTGACGAGCATGAAGTCTATCACTCATTATGAGATGTAGGGATTGTACCATCATTTGGAGCTTATAGGCTTATTTATACTGGTTATGGATGACTGAGTTGTTCCCTAGTCCATCCAGCATATACTATCTAGGTATATGGATTCTTACGTCCTCACAAACATAGTACATATAGGTGGATAAAGTATATAACTATACTATATATATTATTACTATACTATATATATTATTACTATACTATATATATTATTATTATACTATATATATATTTACTATACTATATATATTATTACTATACTATATATATTATTACTATATATTTGTTTATTAATCAGACATTCATTTCGGCCTGAGATGAAGCAGGTCAATCTACCATGTGTTTTTCAAGAACCTGAGTGGGATATTATTTATTTATTCAGCATTGTTAATTATTTGATATACCTACACACTATTTTTTAGCTATGCACACTACTTGGATTACTTATAAATAATGTTGGTGGTGGCCTTATGGAATTTTATCTCAAAACCTATTCAGGTCACCTTTGGTTGCTGAGTATATTACTTATCTGTAGGTATGGATAAGGGCAAGATCCCTGCTATAAATATTTGATATGCTTTTTGTTAGGTCCAAAATAACAAATATCATGAGAGGGGGGATCAATCAGGGTGTGATAGATTAAAATTTCTTCCCATTTGGATATTTTTTCTGTTTAAAAAACTCAATTCTCTATTCCTCCCATAGAAATATATGAATAGATATGAAATCATGCACAAGACACAGTGATTTTTACTTGGTTCACCCTCATTGGGCTATGTCCAAGGACCATACAACAGAAATGTGCTGATGTACCAAATTCACTAAGGATCACTGCCAATAATGAGTACAATGTTTGGGCTCGATCTTATATGCCCAGGTTCACATCCTTTACAAGGTTTAGGTTCTACTCACTACATTCCCAAGGGTCACTCCCTATGCCTCTTTATCTATCTCACTACTAGTGGAAAGGGTCGTCGTCTTCCTCTTCCTTTACTCACTGCCCTTGGAAAGGAATCCACACACACTTTATAGACTTGTAGGTCAAACAAAATTTATGAACATGTAGGTCCCTTCATTTGAATGAATTCATTCTTCCTTAACTCTAGGTAGATGCTCTGTTGAAGTCCATTTTTCACCTGCAGATGAAGTCCACCTTCCCGAGTACTGTTAGGCACCGGAAAATCCTTTCACTAACTGATTTGAAGCTTTTTCAGGATTCCTTGAGAAAATCGTGAACCACCTTGTTCCTCTGCATACTGTGTAGTGGGTTTGGTATGCAGAACTCCTCTCTGCATACTACTTCTTCCTTCTACAAACCGTTATCGCCTCCGCGTACCACTACCTTCGTTCTGCCTGTACGAACTGACCTCTATCCATGAACTATTCTCTATTCGCGGACTATCTTCTCTTCCACATACTAAAGCTCACCCTCAGCATATCACTTTCGAATTTCTATCTCTTGAATACCATAGATTCCTCCTCCATGTACCGAGTCTACTCCTTGCACGTACTTCACTTCCTCCTATGCATACCACTTCTTCCATTGCGGGTTAAGAATCCCCACAAACACTTTTAGCAGAATTACTTCTTCACAAGACACTTTCAGACATTGCTTAATTCTCAGAGAAAAAGGATATTTTCTAATGATAATTTTTCTTAACAGTAATTGGTGTATTAGCAATTATTATATAAGTAAAGATATCTACAAAATCTACTAATCTAAGATTTACCAAATCACTGATTCGGTTCATCCAAATATCGATCCTCCTGTCACGAACTGCAAGCAACCCATGAACCATTTTTTCTATCCAATCTGTGTACTATACTTATTACTACATAGTGGACACTTACTTCTAAAAATGATCATCCATCTCGTAGACCTCCAGTCTTCTGCGTACTTTACTGCCTTTTCCAAAAACCATCATTGCGAACTATTTTCAATTTTGTGAACTGCTCCGGTGTACTGTTCCCTCCGCTCTACGTCCCATTCCCAGAACATGGTACGCGGTCCATGAATTTTGGTACACATTTCTCATCCTTTTCCAATTTTCTTCAACATTCTTCATACTATTCACTCCTATTAATAAATCATTCCATTTCCAACACCACACCCCTGATTTTGAGGCCCAAAAATTTGGCAAACACTAGGAAACTGTTCCACCTTAAAAACCTATCTTCAGCAAATACCAACCATACTCATTTGAGGTCATCTAGATTTTTCAACAAACACAACAAAACATACTTAGAGGACACCTTGAGGGATTTGTTCCCAATAATCTCCCCTATTGGGTTTTCTGAAAACTCTTCTCGTAAAATTCTACACATTTTGATACCTTATTAAAACTCCTTCCAACTTCAACCACCATTCTCTTCATGCAATTAAAATAACAATCAAGGATTTACTCAACACATACTATAAGCCCAAATGAGCCATTATTGGTGTGAGATACAAGAGTATAATGAAATTTTCATCAATGAATCACTTCATTTCTAACACCAATTGTTGATACCATACTGATAACAATAAACTGCTTTCATCACAAACCTTAACTATCATGACATCTAATCTTTGATCGATAACTTCAAGAATCATTAGATTTAATGCTCCCCCTATGTTATAGCTCCTCTAAATAGCTTCATCTCAGATTCAAATCCCCTATATCAGTACTCTGCTTTCATCATAAACCTTAGCTTTTGTGATATCCAATCTTTGATCAATCACGTCTAGCATCATCAGATTTAATGATCCCCCTATGTTATAGCTCCTACAATTACCTTTAACTCAGCTTCAACTCCACCTATCTCACTGCTCCACCTAACAGCTTCTCCCCATGTCTTTTCTACCTTGAAATAGTCACCCTAGAATACTCACACTTTATCCCCCATTGTTAACGAACCCTAAGGGCACTTCAAGGTTTTCAGCAATAGGGTACAGAACACATATCATCACATTAGGGAAAGACACATCATACCTCGGTGATATGGGGACCCACATCCACACGTTTTCATGTGTGGGGATTTGACTAGACTACCAGATTCAGTTGATGTCTTTCATATACTTCTTTGGTTAAGGCCTTCATAAGAATATCTGCAACTTGTTGTTCTATAGGCATATACTCCAACTTTACAATCCCTTGTTCCACCTTCTCTTTGATAAAATGATATTTGACTTTAATGTACTTTGTCCTTGAGTGATGGAATACATTTTTACTAATATTTATATCACTTGAATTATCACAATGTATTCTTATCAGAGATTTCACTTCAATTCCAAAATCTTCAAGCTAATGTTTCATCCACAATAGTTGAGTGCAAGCTTGAGTAGCCACAATATATTCAGCTTCTGTGGTGATCAATGAAATGAAATCTTGTTTATTTATCAACCAAGAAATACACAACCTCCCTAGATAAAAGTCACCTCCTGATATTGATTTCCTAACATCTTTTGAACCAATCCAATCTAAATCTATATATCCCAATAACTCTAGCTGAGATTTCTCATTATATATTAGGAAAAAATCCACTATGTCCTTGATATACTGAAGAATCATTTTTACTACAATCATGTGGTTCTCCTTGGGATTGCATTGATATGTCGCTGATTGGAATGTGGAAAATAAAATATCATGCCTTGTTACTGTCTGGTACAACAAACTTCCAATGATTTTCCTATATTTTATGTTATTAACTGCCCTGACTTCATCATCCCATGACAGTTTCAACCGAGTAGAAACTGGAGTCTTCATCTCTTTGGAATTATCCATTCCAAACCTTCTCAAAACCTCCTTATCATATTTATATTGGGAAATAAAAGTGACATTCCTTACTTGCATCACTTATAAGACAAGGAAAAATGTAATCTTGATAATCATTGACATTTCAAACTCGCTTTTCATAACTCCACCACACTGAAACCCGAGATTCTTTAGAAATTTATCATGCCTTGAATACCATGCTCTTGGTGATTGCTTCAAACCATATAAATCCTTCTTCAACCGAAAAAACCTATTATCATATTTATGGATGAGAAATCCATCTGGTTGCTCAATGTAAACTTTTTCTTCCAGAACTCCATTCAGAAATACGGATTTGACATCCATTTGGAAAACTTTAAACTGTAAAGACCCGTAAAATTCAAGGGAAATTTTTTCTTAATTTTCTTTGGAATTTTACAAGAACACGGTTTCTGATGCCACCTGATTCTAAGGCCCGGAGTGCCCGAAATCAATTTCCGAAGTTTGTCTCGGGTACGTTCAGTGAACGAACGAGCGGGATTTTCTAACTTTTCATCCGGTGCTCAGAATTGAAATCTGAGGGCACCGATGAACTCGCAGCGCCGTTATTCGCTTAAGGAGACCTTTTTCGAGGTTGCGTTTTATGCAGGACGAAAGTTAGTTTTGGGAGAAATTATAAGAAGTTAAATAAAAATGTGGAAACACTTTTTATTTTTATTTTGTTGGTTAACTTCTTCCAAAGGGAGTTAAAGGTGGGACCCACATCCACTTAACCTCCCTTGGGAGGATTAAGTGTGGTGGGTCCCACATGAAGCATAACTCTTCACCTCTTTTTTTTAAAAACTCCCTTAAACTCCCCTTTTAAATGAACTTGACAACTTAGCTTATTAAATGGGTTGAGTTGTATAATTTTCAAACCTTTGAAATTTCAAATGGTTTGGTTGAGTAAATAAAATAAGACCTTAGCTTATTTTATTTGGGTTAGAATTCTCTAAACAATCTTGAGAGAATTTGGAACCTACTTCTTCTTCTTCTTCTTCTTCAAGCTTTGACGAAGAACGCGAAGAACCTTCGAACATCGACGAAGAACACCACGTTCTCGGGAATCGTCTTCCGCGACGTCATACCCGCGATACCGACGACGTACTTCTTCCGCGTTATCTCTTCCACGACGATTTCCCGCGACGAAATCGTCGTCAAAGAACTTTGAATCCTCGCTTCACGACATCGACGTCCTTCTTCCGTGACGCCGACCACCGCGACACTCGTCTTCCGCGGGTCATTGTCGATCATCGTTCTTGAACCGAGGTAGGGGTTTGTTGTGGATTATTTATTTACTCTCGTTCTTGGTTCTAGCATGATAATCTTGTGGTTAAATATTTAAGAGTTATCATCTAACGAGAGGGGGTCGGACCGCACAAACACGGCCGAATTCCCCCTCCTTTGTTCTTGATTATTATTATTTTTCTTGTGATGTACGAGGCGGCGTGGTGCCGTCGCACCACGCGGAAATCATTCGACAAATATTGTGCGGCGCCGTCGCGCCGCGCCGTGGAAGGATCATCATGAACGCGACGTCGTCGCGCCGCGTCGAAGGGAACCGAAGGCGTCGCGGCCAGAGCGGGGCCGCGACGGAGGGGCGCGGTGCCGTCGCACCATGCCGGATGACGAACACCCCTGCTGGTTCCGGGCCGCGGTGAAACGGGAAGACAGGCGGCTAGCCGGGCCGCTGGCGTCGGAAGCCGGAAAGGGGACCGGCCTTGCCGGTCCCGTTGAGGAAGAACCGGCCGGCCGGAAGGAAGAAGTGCCGGGGGAATTAATTCCCCCGGCTGGCCACAAACCGGCCCCCCATAAAGGGGGGGCCGCGGTTACACCAAGGGGGGGCAGCGCCCCCCCCGTTTTCCTCAAGGCAGGCCCCCACGAGGGGGGCCGGTTTTCTTCAAAGGTGCAGCTTCAGCCGCGCCGCCAGCAAGGGAAGAGGCGGGGGCTCTGCCCCCCGCGCGTGACACCCGAGCGGCGCCCAGGCCGCGCCACCGCCGGCCGGGCCGGGTCGGACCCGGGTCGGTTCGACCCAGTTCGGGTCGGCCCGGACCCGGACCCCCCGTTTTCGAATCGATTTCCGTCTTTTGCCCATAACTTGAGTTACGGACCTCCGATTGACGAACCGTCAGCAGCGATGCGATCCTTGGATCGAGACGGTCGATTCGGTATATCGCACTCAAAGTTTCGGAATACTTTGAGTTCGGCCGGGTTGGTTCGTACACGAAACCAACCGGGCCCTCGGAACGGAAACGCTCATATCTTGAGCTACGGACGTCCGATTGAAGTGCTGTCAGCTTTGTTGTGTTCCTCTTAGTGAGACGGATCTTTTGGCTTACTCCGCCCGAGGTTTGGACGCAGGTGGAGTACGGTCGGGTTGGTTTTGCCTTAAAAACCAACCGGGCCCCTGGGACGAAAAAGCCAATAACTCTCAGACCGGGCGTCCGATCGACGCGCTGTCTGTTGCGTTGAGTTCCTGTTGACGATACGGAACTTTTGGATACATCAACTCTGGACTTTTTGACAGTTGATGTATCAGCCTCTCGGCTCGTGGAGCGGACCCTCCCGAACGAGCTTGCTGTGTGCGGGAACCCTAGTGCTGGCTGCGACTGTGACTGCTACTACTGCTGCTACTGTGACTGCGACGACGACAGTACTGAGATCCTTGGTGGATTCAACGATGACTACAGCACTCAGCGATCCTACGTGGATCAGTGCTACAGGTCATGTGTGGGCCCGATCCTGTGTGGGTCCGATCCTGTGTGGGTCTTTGCGCTCAGCGGTCCTGTGTGAACTAGCGCCTACAGGTCCTATGTGGGCCTGATCCTGTGTGGGTCTTTTGCGGGGGTTAGTTACCTATCGATCCTTCGTGGGTCCGACGACTTAGATGGATCAGAGATCATCTTTATCGTCTTTCGAAGAAGTATACCTGTGTGAGCTGAATCCTGTTGCTTTCCTGTGTGGATTCTGTTGTGCTATCCTGTGTGGATTTCGTTTTGCTTTCCTGTGTGGAATACGTTTACTTTCCTGTGTGGACTGAGTTGTACTTGGGCTCGGAGGTTGGAGCGTATTGGAATTGATGACTTAGGTATATGTATGGGCATATACCTAAGCAGTGTCGGTTGTTACTTCGTGTTTGTATCTTCCTTTGTGGTTTATCCTTTTTGGATTTTGGGAGACCTTCAGGGGTCTCGGGGTCCCTACTGAGTAGCTTATACTCACCCCTACACGGGCTATGCCCGCACTACGTTGTGTTGGTTGCAGACGACGGACAGCGTTGATCTTGGCTGAGGCTTGCAGAGCAGGACGGTACCTGGAGGTGGACCACTGGGCGGGACGTGTTCGGAGCGGACGGCGGGACCCGAGGAGCAGTGGAGCTATCTGTACCCACCCTTCAGGTGGGATTTCCTATGGACAGCTCGGAGTAGCGGCTTTTACTTTACAGTTGTTATTTTCCCTTTCGAGTTGTACTTTACTTTCAGTTTGGGTTTGTATACTGGCCCATTTACTTTTCCGCACTTTCAGTTGTACTCTGTTTTCACTTAGTGTTTACTTTCCGCTTTCTTACTCTGTAGTGCTTGTTTACTTTTCAAAGGCAATGCCTTCCCTTTTTACCGGGAATTACGCCTTGGTGCTAGTCGCCAGCCCCTGGCCTATGGAAGGTGGGCTTGGGGTAGTCACGTCACGGGACCCGAGGGCAGGTCGTGACAAATTGGTATCAGAGGAGTTCGGTTCTACCGCGAACTCTGATCTTTTCTATGTGAAGCAATAATGTTTAGCGTATTGAGTGTGGTTATCAGTCCAAGGAGTCCAGTGTTGGTGCGGCGGCCGACGTATCCGTACACCAGGACCCTGACTTCTGATTTCCGACTTAATGCACGAAAACATTGATTGCGTGTGTGTTTCAAAGTTTTCTTTGTGATTACTTTATATCAGCTCACCAGGTATACTGTTCTGACCGTGGCGCACCTGTTTCCTTTTTAGGATGGCCCCACAATGGCAGCCAGCTAGGGTTCCGAGAGTCGAGTGTGACGACAGCCCACCGAGCAACGAGGCCTCGGTGCAGGGCCCTTTGACAGCAGTGGCATCGGCGGTAGCTCTACCCGTCGAGCCACCGATGCTTCCAGCACCAGTCGCTGACGATGCACGTCGCCTTGGAGCTCTGCACGAGTTTCAGCGCCAGCGACCACCCAGGTTTCACAGGGATACGGATCCCCAGGCAGCCGAGGACTGGCTGGAGGCAGTGGTACGTGTGTTTAGGCTAGTGAGGACACCAGCAGACCTCATGGTGATCCTCGCTGTGAGCCTACTACACGCAGCAGTAGGACGATGGTGGAGCTTGATGCTCCAGGTGCACGATGAGGCATCTCTACTATGGACGGACTTTGAGAGCCTCTTCCGCTCGGAGTTCGTCCCAGCCACCCTCCGTGCGATGCGTATCCAGGAGCTTCTTCAGCTGCGGCAGGGCAGCATGACGGTCGCTCAGTCCTCGGCGAGATTTACTGATCTCTCGCGCTACTTGACCGACATGGTACGGGACCCATTCTTTCGGTCCCGGACCTTCGAGCAGGGTTTGAGACACGAGATCAGGGCATCGCTGATCTCCCTCAACATACCGACTCAAACAGGAGTACTGGAGCGGGCCCTTTTGATCGAGAGCTTCCTTGCTGAGTCTACACCAGCGTCGCGACCCACCGCAGGGTGGCACGTGGCAGAGTCATCTGCAGCAGGCAGTCGACGGATGACTCAGGGGTCCAGGCATACCAGACCTTCGGGCAGACGACCTCAGGACACTGGCTCAGCAGTGCGGGGCACACAGCGCGGAGCCAGTCTTTCGAGAGGCAGGCAGTGCTACTCGTGCGGCGGGCAGGGCCATATGGCTCGTGACTGCCCGACCCGTCGTGCCGAGGAGCAGCAGACGGTTGAGGTACCACTGAGGCAGAGGCATAGGGTCGACCGTGGTGGTCCGCAGGGAGGAGGCGGACGAGGCAGAGGAGCTGGACGAGAAACCGGTGGTGGGCGACGCTTTGAGGCTCTACCACCACCACCACCAGGAGGTCCACCCCGACCACAGGGAGCTGGCAGGCAGAGACAGGCACAGCTCCAGGCAGCAGAGGCCTACGACCACGGCGCACCCAATATGATTCGAGGTACTATCTATGTCTATTCCACCCTTGATACAGTACTTATAGACACAGGAGCGAGTCACTCTTTCATAGTCGCTGCCCTTGTTCGGAGCTCGGAGATTCCAACAGAGCCGTTGGCTCGATCCTTACGGCTAGAGACTCCTACGAGAGCAGAATCGATGATTACGCACTAGTGCCGGCAGTGTGAGCTTACTCTAGGAGGTGAGAGCTTCAGTTGGGATCTTCTTGTAGCAGCGTCGAGGCCTTACGACGTCATCTTGGGCATGGATTGGCTATCTACGGTCTATGCACAGATTGACTGTTTTAGGCGCAAGGTGCGATGTGTACGCACCGACGGGAGCAGGTTCACCTTCACCGGCGAGAAGGGAGCCTTTGCAGCACATGATGGACTTCCGCGGAGGATAGGACAGCCCATCACTCATCAGTTGGCTAGCCTCATCCTTGGAGCAGTTGACGTGCGGAGTCCTGGTTTTCCTGCAGTGGTGGATCAGTTTGCGGACGTTTTTTCCGACAACATTCCAGGGCTACCTCCTCGCAGAGAGGTAGATTTTTATATTGACCTGTACCCCGGGACAGCCCCGATATCCACTCCAGCATATCAGATGGCCCCCACCGAGCTTCGAGAGCTACGGGTACAGTTGGAGGACTTGTAGGGCAAGGGGTTCATCCGACCCAGTGTTTCACCCTGGGCTTCCCCGATATTGTTCGCCAAGAAGGCGGACGGAAGCTTGCGACTTTGTGTTGACTATCGTCGCCTGAACCAGGTGACAGTGAGGAACAAGTATCCGCTACCGAGGATTGATGACCTCTTTGATCATCTCAAGGGAGCACGGTGGTTCTCAAAGATAGACCTCAGGTCAGGCTATCATCAGCTCAGAGTCAGTGACGAGGACGTGCAGAAGATGACCTTCAGATGTCGGTATGGTCACTATGAGTTCTTGGTTATTCCTTTCAGCGTAACCAATTCTCCAGCAGTGTTCATGGCCCTCATGAACAGGATCTTTCAGCCATACCTCGATCGGTTTGTCGTGGTCTTCATCGACGACATACTGATTTACTCTACGACTGAGGAGGAGCACGCCTATCACTTGCGAGTTGTACTAGACATACTCCGAGAGAACCATCTTTATGGTAAGCTCTCGAAGTGCCAGTTCTGGATACGTGAGGTCCACTTCTTGGGACACGTTATCTCTGAGGTGGGAGTTGCAGTGGATCTTGCGAAGATCGAGGCTGTGTTAGCATGGGAGCCACCCAAGAGCGTGACTGAGGTTCGGAGTTTCTTGGGACTTTCTGGATACTATCGGAGATTCGTTCCAGACTTCTCTAGAGTTGCGGCACCACTCACAGCTTTGACGAAGAAGGGGAAACCCTTCGTGTGGTCAGACAGATGTCAGTAGAGCTTCCAGGAGCTGAGACAGAGATTGACTAGCGCACCTATCTTGAGGTTTCCTGAGGAGGGATTAGGGTACGTAGTTTACTGCGATGCATCAGGGACCGGACTCGGTTGCGTCCTGATGTAAGAGCGGGCAGTGATCACCTATGGATCACGACAGTTGAGGCCACATGAGCAGAACTACGCTACCCATGACCTGGAGTTGGCAGTGGTGGTCTTCGCTCTGAAGACATGGCGGCACTATTTGATGGGCGAGCACTTTACAGTCTTTTCTGATCATCAGAGTCTCAGGTATATCTTCTCGCAGAAGGACCTGAACCTGAGCAGGAGGACGGGCATTCAGCTACTTGAGGAGGCGACGGAGCATCTAGCCTCTTTGTAGATATCCTTCGTGGATAGAGATGGAGCAGCCTTCCTCCAGTCTCTCACAGTCACCCCTCCACTACTGCAGCGGGTCAGAGAGGCACAGCGAGAGGACGCTGACTATGAGACACGGCATGCACAGATATCCTTGGGACAGGAACCTGATGGTTTCTACCTTGGAGCAGAGCACGATATCCTTTTCAGAGGACGTACCATGGTACCAGTCTCTTTGCGAGAGGAGGTGCTGAGAGAGTTTCACACTTCTCCTTTGGCGGTACATCCAGGAGTGGCGAAGATGTACCAGGATCTCAGACGACAGCACTGGTGGCCGGGCATGAAGAAGGCTATGGCAGAGTTCGTTTCTCGATGCCTCACCTTTCAGCAGGTGAAGGCTGAGCATCAGGTACTAGCAGGCTTGGTACATCCCTTGGAGGTCCCGGAGTGGAAGTGGGATGGAATATCTATGGACTTCGTGACTGGACTTCCACGCACTTCCAGAGGTCACGACTCCATTTGGGTGATTGTTGACCGACTCACCAAGTCGGCACACTTCTTACCCATCAGAGAGTAGGGCTAAGTGGAGAGCTTGGGACGTCTCTACGTTCAGGAGATTGTGCGGCTCCACGGTGTTCCATCATCTATTGTCTCCGATCGAGATGCTCGCTTTACTTCCCGGCTTTGGAAGGGGTTACAGGAGGCGTTCGGGACGCAGCTATGTCTGAGCACAGCTTTTCACCCTCAGACGGATGGTCAGACGGAGAGGACCATACAGACTCTCGAGGACATGCTTCGCGCATGTGTCCTCGACTTTGGTCGTAGCTGGGAGGACCACCTACCCTTGGTGGAGTTTGCATACAACAACAGCTACCACTCCACCATCGGGATGGCACCGTACGAGGCGTTGTATGGCCGACCTTGTAGATCTCCTTTGTGCTGGACAGACCCAGGGGAGTCAGCACTTGTGGGACCGGAGATGGTCCAGGCCACGACAGAGAAGGTCCAGGTCATCCAGGAGCGGATGAGGACAGCTCAGAGCCGGCAGAAGTCTTACGCTGACAGGAGGCGGAGGCCACTAGAGTTCGAGGATGGCGACCACGTCTTCTTGCGGGTCTCACCTCGACGTGGTATTCGGAGATTTGGCCGAGGCGGCATGTTATCTCCGCGCTTCATCGGACCCTTCCAGATCCTCTGCAGGATTGGCGAGGTGGTTTATCGCCTGGCTCTACCACCTCAGTTGCACCGGGTGCACGACGTCTTCCACGTGTCTCAGCTGAGGAGATACGTGCACGACCCGACGCACATCATTGACCATGGGGAGCTTGACGTTGACGATGGGGCGACTTTTACAGAGGTCCCGGTGGAGATAGAGGATCAACAGGAGCGGATCCTACATGGTCGATCGATTCCTCTTGTGCGCATCAGATGGCAACACGGGAACCTCCAGGAGAGCACATGGGAGCGGGAGGCTCAGATACGTGCTCAGTACCCTCATTTGTTCCCCTAGTTTTTGATGTATCTTTACGGGGACGTAAAGCCCTGAGGTGGGAGTAATGTAAAGACCCGTAAAATTCAATGGAAATTTTTTCTTAATTTTCTTTGAAATTTTACAAGAACGCGGTTTCTGACGGCACCTGATTCCGAGGCCCGGAGTGCCCGGAATCAATTTCCAAAGTTTGGCTCGGATACGTTCAGTGAACGAATGAGCGGGATTTTCTAACTTTTGATCCGGTGCTCGGAATTGAAATCCGAGGGCACCGATGAACTCGCAGCGCCTTTATTCTCTTAAGGAGACCTTTTCCGAGGTTGCGTTTTATGCGGGACGAAAGTTAGTTTTGGGAGAAATTATAAGAAGTTAAATAAAAATGTGGAAACACTTTTTATTTTTATTTTGTTGGTTAACTTCTCCCAAAGGGAGTTAAAGGTGGGACCCACATCCACTTAACCTCCCTTGGGAGGATTAAGTGTGGTGGGTCCCACACGAAGCATAACTCTTCACCTCTTTTTTTTAAAAACTCCCTTAAACTTCCCTTTTAAATGAACTTGACAACTTAGCTTATTAAATGGGTTGAGTTGTATAATTTTCAAACCTTTGAAATTTCAAATGGTTTGGTTGAGTAAATAAAATAAGACCTTAGCTTATTTTATTTGGGTTAGAATTCTCTAAACAATCTTGAGAGAATTTGGAACCTACTTCTTCTTCTTCTTCTTCTTCAAGCTTTGACGAAGAACGCGAAGAACCTTCGAACATCGACGAAGAACACCACGTTCTGGGGAACCGTATTCCGTGACGTCATACCCGCGATACCGACGACGTACTTCTTCCGCGTCATCTCTTCCGCGACGATTTCCCGCGATGAAATCGTCGTCAAAGAACTTCGAATCCTCGCTTCACGACATCGACGTCCTTCTTCCGTGACGCCGACCACCGCGACGCTCGTCTTCCGCGGGTCGTTGATGATCATCGTTCTTGAACCGAGGTAGGGGTTTGTTGTGGATTATTTATTTACTCTCATTCTTGGTTCTAGCATGATAATCTTGTGGTTAAATATTTAAGAGTTATCATCTAACGAGAGGGGGTCGGACCGCACAAACACGGCCGAATTCCCCCTCCTTTGTTCTTGATTATTATTATTTTTCTTGTGATGTATGAGGCGGCGTGGTGTCGTCGCACCACGCGGAAATCATTCGACAAATATTGCGCGGCGCCGTCACGCCGCGCCGTGGAAGGATCATCATGAACGCAACGTCGTCGCGCCGCGTCGAAGGGAACCGAAGGCGCCGCGGCCAGAGCGGGGCCGCGACGGAGGGGCGCGGTGCCGTCGCACCGCGCCGGACGACGAACACCCCTGCCGGTTCTGGGCCGCGGTGAAACGGGAAGACCGGCGGCTAGCCGGGCCGCCGGTGTCGGAAGCCGGAAAGGGGACCGGCCTTGCCGGTCCCGTTGAGGAAGAACCGGCCGGCCATGTTGGGCCGGCCGGAAGGAAGAAGTGTCGGGGGAATTAATTCCCCCGGCTGGCCACAAAACGGCCCCCCATAAAGAGGGGGCCTTGGTTACACCAAAGGGGGGCAGCGCCCCCCCCCCCCCCCCCCCCGTTTTCCTCAAGGCAGGCCCCCACGAGGGGGGTCGGTTTTCTCCAAAGGCGCGGCTTCAGCCGCGCCGCCAACAAGGGAAGAGGCAGGGGCTCTGCCCCCCGCGCGTGGCACCCGAGCGGCGCCCAGGCCGCGTCGCCGCTGGCTGGGCCGCGCCGCCGAGCCGGACCGCACCGCCGCACCGCCGCACTGCCGCGCCGCGCCGCCGGCCGGGCCGGGTCGGCCCGGACCCGGACCCCCCGTTTTCGAATCGATTTCGGTCTTTTGCCCATAACTTGAGCTACGGACCTCCGATTGATGAACCGTCAGCGGCGATGAGATCCTTGGATCGAGACGGTCGATTCGGTATATCGCACTCAAAGTTTCGGAATACTTTGAGTTTGTCCAGGTTGGTTCGTACACGAAACTAACCGGGCCCTCGGAATGGAAACGCTCATATCTTGAGCTACGGACGTTCGATTGACGTGCCGTCAGCTTTGTTGTGTTCCTCTTAGTGAGACGGATCTTTTGGCTTACTCCGCACGAGGTTTAGACGCAGGTGGAGTACGTTCGGTTTGGTTTTGCCTTAAAAACCAACCGGGCCCCTGGGACGAAAAGGCCAATAACTCTCAGACCGGGCGTCCGATCGACGCGCCGTCTGTTGCGTTGAGTTCCTGTTGACAATATGGAACTTTTGGATACATCAACTCTGGACTTTGTGACAGTTGATGTATCAGCCTCTCGGATCGTGGAGCGGACCCTCCCGAACGAGCTTGCTGTGTGCGGGAACCCTAGTGCTGGCTGCGACTGTGACTGCTACTGCTGCTGCTACTGTGACTGCGACGACGACAGTACTGAGATCCTTGGTGGATTCGACGACGACAACAGCACTCAGCGATCCTACGTGGATCAGTGCTACAGGTCCTGTGTGGGCCCGATCCTGTGTGGGTCTGATCCTGTGTGGGTCTTTGCGCTCAGCGGTCTTGTGTGAACCAGCGCCTACAGGTCCTATGTGGGCCCGATCCTGTGTGGGTCTTTTGCAGGGGTTAGTTACCTATCGATCCTTCATGGGTCCGACGACTTAGATGGATCATAGATCATCTTTATCATCTTTCAAAGAAGTATACCTGTGTGAGCTGAATCCTGTTGCTTTCCTGTGTGGATTGTGTTGTGCTATCCTGTGTGGATTTCGTTTTTCTTTCCTGTGTGGAATACGTTTACTTTCCTATGTGGACTGAGTTGTACTTGGGCTCGGAGGTTGGAGCGTATTGGAATTGATGACTTAGGTATATGTATGGGCATATACCTAAGGAGTGTCGGTTGTTACTTCGTGTTTGTATCTTCCTTTGTGGTTTATCCTTTGTGGATTTTGGGAGACCTTCAGGGGTCTTAGGGTCACTACTGAGTAGCTTATACTCACCCCTGCACGGGCTATGCCCGCACTACGTTGTGTTGGTTGCAGACGACGGACAGCATTGATCTTGGCTGAGGCTTGCAGAGCAGGACGGTACCTGGAGGTGGACCACTGGGCGGGACGTGTTCGGAGCGGACGGCGGGACCCGAGGAGCAGTGGAGCTATCTGTACCCACCCTTCAGGTGGGATTTCCTGTGGACATCTCGGAGTAGCGGCTTTTACTTTACAGTTGTTGTTTTCCCTTTCGAGTTGTACTTTACTTTCAGTTTGGGTTTGTATACTGGCCCATTTACTTTTCCACACTTTCAGTTGTACTCTGTTTTCAATTAGTGTTTACTTTCCGCTTGCTTACTCTGTAGTGCTTGTTTACTTTTCAAAGGCAATGCCTTCTCTTTTTACCGGGAATTACGCCTTGGTGCTAGTCGCCAGCCCCTGGCCTATGGAAGGCAGGCTTGGGGTAGTCACGGCACGGGACCCGAGGGCGGGTCGTGACATAAACTTTCTTTGCACTACTATGGAAAAGAATAATATGATTGTCTTCAACCTTTCAACAGGTTAAAACGTCTCATAAACATCAATACCCTCTATTTAATAGTACCCTTTGCACACCATGTGTTCTTTGTTTCGAATCACAACACCATATTCATTCATTTTGTTGTGAAAGACCCATTTTTCCCTATGAAATTCCTCTCTTCTAGGCTCAGAAAAATTTCCCATGTTTGATTATTCTCAATTTGGTCAATCTCTTAATTCATCACTTGAACCCAATTCGCATATCCAAATACTTCACCAAAACATTTAGGCTCCACTTGTGATAAGTATGATGCTTGTTGTAGAGACTTCATCCTCCTTGTCTGAACTGGTGCTTTCTGGTCACCAATTATATTCTGCCTATCAGTTTCAGCTATTCCCACTGGTCTCTGGGTAGTCACTGATTTATTCTCATCAACTGAGTGTTTTTCTGAATCAACCTCTAGAGCTGGAATGTCTCTTGACCTGTCCATCTCTTCATCACTATCCTCCTGAGACTAATCATTTATTTGCTGAATATTTTGTTCATTCTACACTATAGTCACATCATTACATTCAACTATATTTCCTAACCACTTATTAAATCATTTGTATGCTTTAATTTTCTTTGAGTAACCAAGAAATATCCCTTCATCCCCATGGGATTTAAACTTCCTGTGTTTCTCCATATTGAGAATGAAACATTTACTTCCAAAGACTCGAAAGTACTTTAATGATGGATTCTTTTCATACCATAACTCGTATGGACTCTTCTCCTCTTTCGTACAAAGTAAATCTCTATTTGAAGTGTAGACTACTGTCATCACTACTTCTTTCCAAAATTTCTTGAGAAGGTCTTTCTCAATGAGCATTGTTCTGGCCATGTTGTTGACAATCCAATTTCTTCTCTCAACTACTCTATTCTATTTGGGAGTTCTTACTACTGAAACTTGATTACTTACCCCATGTTTCTCAAGATAATCCTCCACTTGGATTTTTGTAAACTCTATTCCATTATCTGTTTGAATCATCTAAATTTTCTGATCAAGCATCTTTTCACATTCTCATTAATATCTTATAATGCAACTGAACATTTCAGATTTGTGGGTGATTATTGAAACCCATGCCATTCTACTATAGTCATCAATGAAGAGAACATAATATATCCTCCCATCAATATCCCTTGGCAAAATTGTCCCTCACACATCAATATGCACCAACTTAAGAAATATTTTTTAATTTTTCTCCTTTTTCTTATATGTCTTTCAAAGATCTTCCCATGTTTCCAGGCATCGCACGTATGAGTATGATCATGTGATAATCTAGGGAGATTTTGAGCTGCATCATATTCCACCAGATCTTCCATGGAACCTTGACTTATGTGGCCAAGACACTTATGCCATAACTTGTTTTCTTCATCCTTGGACAGAAAGCACATATCTTCTTATCCACTCACGAGATAGATATTCCCTTTTGTATGTTATCCTTGAAACACAACTGCACAATATTTTTCCTTCATGATACATAATTTCTTAGAAAAACTTATGGCATGCCCTGAGTCACACAATGGAATAAAACTAAGCACGTTGTGACTAATACCCTCAAAAACTAGGAAATCTTCTCATCTCATGTATTTTCCTCCTAACTTGGATTTTCATGAACCAATAATTTTCAGGACCTCATCATTACAAAATCTTATTATACCTTCATTATCATATCTGATTCCAGTCACTAGGTCTTTATTTTTCTTCATATGGGAAGTGCATCAACTGTTAATGATCTATATCCCAGTGCGATCGGATGCCTTAAATGCAATTTTTGTAACCAATTCTTTCTCATCCCTTTTCTTTTTGACCCAAGTCTATGACTCCACACCCGTCATGGAATGATAATATTGATCTTCTTCATCATATAATAGACTATCCTCAACTTGAAAAGTTATAGATTGATTTTGAAATTCCAGCTCTCTTGATGATACATTTGGCTGCTTCTTATGAACAAATTTGGTCTACCTCAACACATTCCTCTCCATTATTTCTGTGCAATATCTTTTCCATATGTCTGAATCATTTACACCTGAAACAAATATCATTAGATGATGACTTGGAATTTTGAGATCTATACAACCACCTTTGTTGGTCTTGTTCCCTTTGGTACCTTTTAGCCATGGAACATACATTTTGAGAGTGTCCCATATTACCAAAACAATAGCATCTTATGTGAGGTATATTCCCATGTAGAAATGATGCACAATTAGTTGTGTCCTGGGTCCTCTGAATCTTCTAATTATACTTCATACCCAGATCGATGTTCAATCTTAGAGTGGGTTCTTGTTGTCTGACTTGTACCATGACTAGTTTCTATTTTGGATCAAGCCCCATACTATCCTTATCATTTAGAATTGACTGTTGCTTCTATTCTGATAGACCACTATGCTCAAATTTCATATTCTCTGTTGACTGTATACTCTTCTTCCCTGATGTCAACCCGAGAGTTAATAATTTCTCTATATCTTTAACTACCCATCGCAAATCAACAACTTCCTCTTCTAGTTCTTAGATAAGTTTGATTTGATCTTTTCCATTTTCAGTCAAACTATAGATTTCTATTTTTTATTCTTTAATTTTCAGTTTGTACTCAACCACCTTCTCTAAGCTTTCCGGCATGGAAGAAATCAGTTTTTCAATTTCAAAATTCAACTTAGAATTCTATTCTTCCTGTTGTTGCATATAGAGTTTAGAATCATGAACAACTTTGTTGGATCTCTTTATTTTGGGTCTTAAAATATGTACCTCTTCAAGGGATGAATCTAATTCAAACTAAAGATAAACTCTTCCTTCAATTTCTTATTTTTCATTGTCACTTTCTTCTCTTGTTAGTGATTTTCTGACAACTGCCACCAAAGCATCTATTTTATGATCCTTTCAGTCCTCCAACTCTTCTGCCTCAGATTCTTCTGAGCTTTCATCCTCTTTTGAAAACAGATTCTTATATTTGAAGAACTTTCTCCAAGTAATTCTCCCCCATTTCTCATTTCATGAATACTTATTTTGGGTAATTTCATCATATTCTTCATTTTCATCATCTAACTTCTTAGGACAATTTTCTGAAAAATGGTCAATATTTCCACATCGAAATCATGCAAATGTATGTTTACCTTTGAACTTCCCTTTTCCCCTTTACAGATTTGAGGAGATAAATGAAATGAAATCATCCATATTTTCCTTGTAACGCCTCGACCCAAGTTACCCAGAGTCAGTGCATTATTTTTATACATTGGAATGATTACAAGGAATCAAGTCCTGAAGGACAGATCAGTTTAGCAGTCTTAGAAAATAGATTACATACATGAACGTTACATTACACTTTCTAACATACAACACATCATAAATAATCCTTTGAGAACAACATTTTTCCTTTATATTAACCCTACATTTCAATCATAAAACACTTCTTCGGATCCTGGGAAAAATAAAACATAGAAAGGGGTGATCTCAGATGCTCAGTAAGGATAACAATATATCAAAAACTTTTGTAAATAAGCATAACATTTAAGGCAATGTATAAGACTAAAACAAAAGCCTTTCAAACTTGAACTTCGGCATAATATGGAAAAGATAAAATCAAATAATTCCATTTACTTATTCACATGGATATTCTACTAGTCGAATAATCACATGCAATAACTAATTTCATAATGAGGGAATGCATAATGCCAGACATTCATAACCACATAGTCAAGGCCTTGTACCAAGACTACAAATAAAATTTATTGCCAAGTCCTTGTGCCAAGACACTAGTTTATCTCATGAGACCCACCGATGCATCACGGAGCTATAGCGGGCTCCACCCATCACTTACTAAGTCTAATGCATTCCTCATATGAAAAGGTTTAAACATAACATAAACATTCTTATTAAAACTAGCATATGAAATGTCAACAATTTATCCATAAATCATGAATGGTATTAAAATAACACATCCACAGTCAAACATATCACAAAATATTCAATACAATATAGAATATTTGTATCATAATAAATCAACTTCAAACAAGTTTAAAATCAATCAAAGGATGTTGACATAGATGAAAATGATCAGTAAAATGCTATTAGAGAAATACCCTTTTTTCATAAAATCATTTAAAACATTCACAATTTATAAAGGAAGTAATTTAAAAGATATTTTTGAATAAAAGTGTCCCATACCACTTTGAAACTTTTGAAAAGAATTATCATTTCAAAACATTTATTTCCATGTAAATAAATCCTTAAAATCATTTTGAAAACATGGACATTAATTAAAAGGGTTTACAAAGATAAATATTTAAAAAAATTAAAATGATGATATAGTTAAATATACCCTCACATAAAACCTTAAAATATTCCCTTTGAAAACATTTTTTATGAAATATGGGTATCGATAATAAGTATGTCCCAAAAAATACTTACACATGAACAATCTCGGATAATAATGAGATTGAGGAAATAACCCTTACCTTGCACTTTCCTTTGGTTGAGGGTACGTATAACCTCCTGTATAATAACCATTTTATGTTATTAAATTATACCAGAACCATATTCATTTTTATTATATCATACATGATTCATTTATGACTTTATACTACACATTTAATAATGATTTTCATGTTAAATTAACGTTTTGGGTAATAATCGCTTTCTTTATCGTACGTGTTTTAACTTGTTATTCTTGATCGTATCATTTAGATCATGATTTAAATACTTCCAGAATATAAAACATGATTTATATATAATATATATTTAGAATATAAATATGTATAATAGATAAATATCTGAAATGGAAAGCATCGTTTATGGAGATGGTAGGTCGTACATACGCATAAACGTTGTTTATGTTTTCATATCGTATTGAATGGAAGTAAGTGAATAAGATATATGTAAGTATATATATATATATATATATATATATATCCAGAATAATTATTATGTCATATACTACATACTTATTAATAAAACATGTTTTTATAATCATCGATGAATGGTGAACGTGGAAATGAATCTCATCGCGTCGTGGAGACAGTAATACGTATGTACGCACGAGCGACAATATCATTTTCTTAATGATTAAAAGGTGTGGAATTGGGTTGTATATTAATTTCACAGAGACATTATCATGTTATTTTCATTATTTATATACATATTACCCATCATTATATCCATACAAATAACATAGTGTTGAATAATAACTTACCGCACAACATGGAGACGGTAAGCCGTACGTACGCATGCATGGTGACATTATAATTCATTAGATGGATAGAACAATGAATATAGTTGTGAAATATTTATAATAACATCACAGTATATAGAATATTCTGGAGTTATTATTTTATAATGGAAACAACAAAGAAAGAGGAAGTGGAAGAAGAAAAGAACTTGAAAATGGTGATTAAATATTTACCTCTTCTTCGGGTTCTTCCTTTTGATTTGATTAAAAGGGCTCCATAGGTTGGATTTCTGACCAAAGTAATGCATCTAGGACTAATAAAGGATAGTTGAGAGGATATTTGGGTAGGGTTTGGCCGATCCAAATGTCTTTGGAGGTGTGAATTTGGGACAAGGGGAAGTGCCCTTTTATAAGAGGGGTGAGGGGCGCCTTAGGAAACACTTAAAATATTATTTTATAATAAATTCATATTCAGTTTATAATGGATAAAAAGTGACTTATTTAGAGTATAAGGTGGGTATGGGTCGAAAAAAACTCAACCAATAGGTTTTAGACAGGTTTGGGTCACTATATTAACCTTATCTTTTAAATTTAATTCTCAGTTAATTAGTTCGACATTTACCATGTCTCTTTGTATATTTATATTATTTGGTTAATAAACTTACTATAACAAGACAAGATAACCCCAAGTGGTTCATTATTAATATATATAACCTTATCTAAGTCATTTGGATGAAAATTAGTTTTTTAGGAATATTATATCAATTAATAATATAATATTTTTTTTAAAAACTCTTTTATGTCCATTTTGACACTATTTGGTATTTGGTTTTTTCTAAATTCATAAAAGCGTTATTACTTTGAAAATAAATCATTTAATAAACCCTAACATGTCATATTAACCTATAAAATTAGTGGAATTCATAAAAACTCTCAAATTACATTTATTTGGGTATTTAAAATATCAATTATTTTAAAATTTAATTAATAAGGTAATTATTGCATCATTCATTGTGTCATAAATAAATTAAATTATTTAAAGTATATAAAATATAAATAAAATACCATTATGTATGAAATATTTTTATCTTTATATAGAATATTTATAGTAGAATTTATCTTATGTGTAACTCTTTAATAAAAATGGTTTAGTTATTAAACTTTGAATTTAACACTTTTAACTCTTCTTTAAATAAAAAATAATAAATGTTCTAATCTAATCCAAGTGGATGTAAATGAAAATATTTTATTCTTGAGGTTTTTTTTGGTCGAATTACACCTATCCAATATAATTAGTACATTTTTTAGTGTAAAAATAATATCATTTTTACCTTTAATTACCCTATTTACTTTTAACTGTGATAAATAAAAGTCAAAAGTTACTATTCACAAAAAATTATTTTCATCTCATTCAACCATATTTTACTTACTGATATCAACCGAGTCTTCCGGATTTTTGAAATTCAATTCACAGAAGTGGTAAAATTAATTTTTATGAAAATTTGCAAATGCTCCTAGGAGGTGGGTAAAAGACGGTAAAAAGTTCAATAAAATTTTATATATCTAAACTTATTATAAAATGACTCAAATAAATTACATTTAACATATATAGGTATTATGTATCTATTTTTACCTAAAATAAATTTAAATAAAATAAATAATTATTTAAATTAAAAGTCGGTTTTAAACAATAACACTGTCTTTTTCACTATTGATCAAAAATTGAATGCTTTTAGAAATATACCAAAAATTTAACCTAAGCTAATTTTGATATTCCAAATTCAAAAATTAATTCTATTTTACCAATTTCAAAACATATAAGTTGAATTAATTAATTTAAAATTAATTCCCATTGTCAAAACCAAAAAGCGTATTTTTAAGAAATAATAAATACCAAAAGATTGACACATGTTTATGTCCAATTTTCAAAGTGAAATTACTTCCAATGACCAACATTGGATTATATGGTAAAAATATAATCTAATTATACTTCTAAACAATTCAAATATATAATTTAACATAATAAATTATTTCGATTAAAAAAGTTTTTTTCAATTAAAATTTAGTATTCTTCACTATTCACCCAAATATGAAAGTTATAAGAAAAACACCAAAAACTTATCGAAACTAAATTTTTATGTCTCTATTATAAATAATAAGTTTATTTTGTCAAATTTAATATATAAAAGTTTCATATATTGGATTTAAAAAGGGTTCTCCATTAAAAGGTGGTAAAATTTCATTTTTTGAAAAATACTTATTTTATCTAAAAATAAATAAATTTGTTCTTATATTATGTCTAAGAAACACATAATATGGATTCTAAAATTTTATAGAGTATATAAAATTAAAATTTCAGTTAACACTATTCATAACCGCTTTTTGAACGGCTAGCTTGGTAAGTTGTGGTGTGCTCAAACTTGGTGTTGCGTGTTGCACAAGTTATTGAATTATTTTGAAGGGATAATGTACTATGAAATCTTGGGGTGTTACATTCTCCCCTCCTTCAATAAATTTTGTCCTCTTAATTTGAAATTTTTCTTTGAAAATAAAAGGTTGAAAATAGAAAATACCTTTGGGGAAAACCCACACCAGAAATAGGGTTAGTAAAATTTAGTTTTAATAAGAGGGAAAGGGAAATCAGAAAGTCACCACCAAATTAGGGTTTCGGGTAGGAGAACATTAGTGGAAATTATAGACACATAATTAGAGGAAAAATGTAAATATTTATAGGGACTGATTGAGGTTATCAATCACAAGCAAGTGTAAAATTGAGGGCCTCAAATCCATCAATCTATGATGATTTAAAATATCATCGGTTCAACAAAACATAAGGTATTAGGATAACACATTTTTTGTTTTAAAATCCCTTCCCTAAGGTTTAATTATTAATTTATTCATATAATAAGAGAGAAAAAGTATACTAAACAAGTAGAGTTAAATCCTTTAACTAATTTCTACCACAAACTCATCTTTCACTCTAAAAGACAATAGAACTTAAAATATTCTATTTATCCTAATCGTATAGGGTTCAAAAAAAATGAATTTATAATTCATCTATCAGACCTTTTAAAAAAACTACATTATACAATCCAAGACATCACGTAGGCTCGTGGTAGATAATGCACCCTTGTCGCCCTTCAGTTGTGGGTTCTAGTCTCGCTGCCTTGCCGGATGCGACGGGTTGTCGCCCGACCTCCGGGTTGTCCTATTTATAACAATCCAAAAATAATCTTCAGAAATGCTTTAAACTTAACAATAGTATCCAATGTAAAATATAATCCATTCTAACCTTTAGACTTATCCAAAATACATCTGTCCAAACTCACAGTCCAAAATTTATAAGGAATATAAACTTAATGAAGATCTTTTTTATCACATAATAACATGTGAATACTTTCATCATGTATTCTTTTAAAACATGGTAATACCCTAAATTACCATAAAACCTTATTGATTACATTCACTCTCCCTTATTCCTTATAGAATACTGGATTTACTCCTTATATCCAAAAATGTTGTAAACTCCAACAATGATGGAATATACAAATCATTAATTAGTTTCAAGGTAGTCAAGAATATCCAATATAATTTATCCAAATCAACCATCTCTTATTCCAAAATCACTACCTCGGTATCAGGACCATATTAAGGTTTATCTTTCCTTCAAACATGTATTTTCCAAAAAGTTTAACTTTTTGTTGAGTCACTTTTCTTAGTACCATATAATCTCAAACCCTCAATCAAATAGTACTACAGAATAATCCTTATTTATTTCCATAATTAAAATAAGCAGTACATCGTTGATACAACACTCAAATGACATTATTATTTAATAACAACATAAGAACATTAGTCATTCCTCTTCATCTGTGGTAATATCATAACTTGATTATTATCCAACATCATCATTTTTGGTATACTCTGATGATTTGGACATCGATTCGCGTAGTGTCCCAACTCCTTGCAGATGAAGCATTGTACCTTTGAAACCTTTTTCTTACCCTTGCAATCACATACTTGGTGCCCTTTTTCTCCACACTTATAACAAACTCTCATTCCCTTCAAGAATTTACCAAGGTGATTCTTTCCACAATTATCACATATGGGAAAATCCTTCTTTCCCCTCTTCATTTTATCCATCTTTATCTTTATCATCCTTTTCTTCTCTTGCTTCCCTTCAAAGCCATAGGACTCGGAGAATTCAATACTTATCTTATTAACACATGATATTATTTCTTCATATGTTGAGAATACATGGGAGACTATTTCCCTTCTAAATGTTGGTTTAATACCATGAAATAAATGATCCTTCTTACTCTTTGGATCATACGTATTGCTGGAGTTCTCATTCCTTCTAATAGGTGACATTTCTAAATAATGACATACACTAGGTCAGTTTATGAATCGTAATTCATAATTCCAAACTTGTAAAATACCTAACATAAATTGAACAGTTTTTTGATATAATCCCTAATCAAAAAAAATTCTTTTAGGAAATTTATACTCATAAACCCTTCATAATTGTTTGTCAAGAAAATGAGAATTATCCTAAGCATATCCCCCAGGAGTGTCGTAACCAAGAGTGCAGCAAGGCCCGTTGTCATGCACCAGTTCCCCTTCGAGTCTAGCTCAAAGCGGTGTTTTTGGGTTTTAGCCCTAAGTACATCTATGCTGGAACCGCCTCTACCTGCTCATATCCAGATAAGGATGTATTGCTTGGAAAAATCTCAAAATCTTTATATTACCAAAATTTTAGGAAGTTCTTCTATACTAATCCTCAAAGTCTATCTTAGGGTAATGTTCTCTAATCAGAGTTTATCTCAATATAGTTTCCAAGGTTTGTACTAAACTTCCTCTGATACCAACTATAATTCACCGACCCCAGTTACCTAGATTTGGTGCATTATTTTAATACATTGGCATGATTACAAGAAATCAAGTCCCGAAGGACCAATCAGTTTAGCAGTCTTGGAAGATAGATTACATATATGAATGTTACATTAAACTTTCTAACATACAACACAGCATAAATAATCCTTTTAGAACACCATTGTTCCCTTAGAATAACCCTGCATTTCAATCATAAAACACTTCTTGGGATCCTGGAAAAAATAAAACATAGAAAGGAGTGAGCTCAGATGCTCAGTAAGGATAACAATATAGCAAAAACTTTGGTAAATAATCATAACATTTAAGGAAATGTATAAGACTAAAACAAAAGCCTTTCAAACTTGAACTTCAGTATAATATGGAAAATATAAAATAAAATAATTTCATTTACTTATTCACATGAATATTCTACATAGTCAATTCCTCGTGCCAAGACTACAAATAAAATTAATTACCAAGGCCTTGTTCCAAGACACTAGTTTGTCTCATGAGACCTACCGATGCATCGATGAGCTATAGCGGGCTCTACCTGTCACTTACTAAGTCCAATGCATTCCTCATATGAAAAGGTTTAAACATAACATAAACATTCTTATTAAAACTAGCATACGAAATGTCAACACTTTATCCATAAACCATGAATGGTATAAAAATAAAACATCCACAGTAAAACATATCACAAAATCTTCAATACAATATAGAATATTTGTATCATAATAAATCAACTTCAAATAAGTTTAAAATCCATCAAAGGATGTTGACATAGATGAAAATGATTAGTAAAATGCTATGAGAGAAATACCCCTTTTTCATGAAATCTTTTAAAACTCTCACAATTTATAAAGGAAGTAATTTAAAAGATATTTGTGAATCAAAGTGTCCCATACCACTTTGAAACTTTTGAAAAGAATTATCATTTCAAGACATTCATGTCCGTATAAATAAATACTTAAAATCATTTTGAAAACATGGACATTAATTAAAAGGGTTTATAAAGATAAATCATTGAACCATTTAAAATGATGATCTAGTTAAATAGACCCTCCCATAAAACCTTAATATATTCCCTCTGAAAACATTTTTTATGAAATATGGGTATCGATGTAACGCCCCGACCCCACTTACCCAGAGTCGGTGCATTATTACATAACATTGTAAGCATCACAAAGGATCAAGTCTCGAAAGACCAATTAGTTTAGTATCCTTGGAAACACTAGATATATTCATAAGTCTTACATTACATCATAAAGTGAAAAAAACTACAACTACATTTTGTCTTCATATCCCCTTATAATATCCCTGCAGGTCATTTATAAAATACTTCTTCATATCCTAGGAAAAATAAAATATTGAAAGGGGTGAGCTCAGATGCTCAGTAAGGATAACAATATAGCGGAAACTTTCATAAATAAACATAGACATTTAAGGCAATGTATAACTAAAACAAAAGCCTTTTAAATTTGAACTTCAGCATAATATGGAAAAGATAAAATGAAATAATGCCATTTACTTAATCACATTGATATTCTACTAGTTGAATAATCACATGAAATATCAATAACCACTTTCATAATGATGGAATGCATAATGTCAGACTATCATAACCACGTAGCCAAGGCCTCGTTCCAAGACTACAAATAAGATTTTGTCAATGCCTCGTGCCGAGACACTAGTTTTTCTCATGATACCTACTGATGCATAGAGGAGCTATAGTCTCTTACTAAGTCCAATGCATTCCTCATATGAATAGGTTTAAACATAACATAAACATTCGTATTAAAACTAGCATATGAAATGTCAATACTTTCTCCATAAACCATGAATGGTATAAAAATAACACATCCACAGTCAAACATATCACAAAACATTCAATACAATATGGAAGTTTTGTATCATAATAAATCAACTTCAAATAATCTTAAAATCCATCAAAGGATGTTGACATAGATGAGATCAAAACTATTTGAGAGAAATCTCTTTTTTAAAATCACTAAAAAGTCGCACATTTATAAAGGAAGTAATTTAAAATATATTTTTTAAGCAAGGTTTCCCATACCAATTTGAAACTTTTTAAAAGAAATATCATTTCAAAAAATTCATGTCCATATAAATAAATCCTTAAAATAATTTTGAAAACATGGACAGTAATTAAAATATTTATAAAGATAAATCTTTCAAACATTTAAAATTATGATCTTGATAAAGAGTACCTTTCACAAATTCTTAAAATATTAATTTTGAAATAATTTAAAAGTCTCATAATTATAAAATAAAACATTTACATTCAAAATATTCTTATAAGATTTTAAGGGATGCTTAGACGAGTTTATAATGGTAGAAAATAGCCCCACCTGCCATATAAGTAAAAAAACATTCTTACCTTAAATTTGTCGAGAAGGTCAAAACGTACCTTGTTTGGAAAATGACGGAAAGATTCATTTCAAAAAACATAAGGGTATAAATTAATTTAACCCGTTTTCTAGTAAATAGTAAAAATGGTTTGAAATATATTTTTATGAAACATGGATGTGGATGATAAAGAGGTCCCAGAAGATAATTACGTATAAACAACCTCAGATAATGAAGAGATTGTGAAATAAACCCTTACCTTGTAATTTTCCTTGGTTAATGGAAGGGTAAACTCCTGTATAATGGTGAAATAATTTTTATTAAATTATAAAAGAATCATATAAATTAATATGATATCATATATGATCTTTTAACATTGATTTGTTAATAATATCTTAGTATTATCATCGTTTCGGGTGTTAACGGATTCGTTTTTCTTTATATTCTTTGTTATGTGATCCATATTTGATATGGATGGGATGTATATTATTCATATCCAGAAAGATATCATGTCTCTAAAAATTATTTTTAATCATCAAATAAAATTTAGTCTTGAATTGATACGATGGGGGATTAATCTCATCGTGTTCGTGGAGACGGCAATCCGTACATACGCACGAGCGACAATATCATTATTTTGATATTAAAATAATATATAATTGGATGGTATATAATATATACAGAATAATTATCATTTTATATTTATTATTTACATGAATTAAACATCATTATTATACCCATCCAAATAATAATCTATTGAATAACAATTACACCACGACGTGGAGACGGTAGGTCGTACATACGCATGTATGGTGACATGTCATTCAAAGGATGGATAGAATACTGAATATGGTTGCACCATATTTATAATAACATCACAGTATATATAATATACTGGAGTTATTTTTTTAGAATGGAAATAACAAATAAAGAAGAAGTTGAAGAAGAAAGGAACTTGAAAGAGGGTGGTGAAAACATTACCTCTTCTTCGGGTTCTTCCTTTTGATTTGATCAGAAGGGCTCCTTGGGATAGCTTTCTGACTAAAGGAAGGACTCTAGGATTAAGGGAGGATATTTGAGAGGGTATTTGGGTAGAGTTTGGCTGAACCAAAAGGCTTTGAAGGTATGAATAATTCGTTAGAATTGGTGTCCTTTTATAAGGGGGAGAAGGGGCTCTTTAGGAAAAACGTAAAGTATTAATTTATAATAAATTCATATTCGGTTTCTAATGGATCAAAATTTTATTATTAAAAGTATAAGGTTAGGATGGGTTTAAATCCTTTCAACCAATAGACTTTATACAGGTTTGGGTCACTATGTTAACCTTATCTTTTAGTTTTAACTCTTAGTTAATTAGTTTGACATTTACCATGTCACTTTGTATTTTTATATTATATAGATAATAAACATACTATATACATCCAAGTGACCCCCAAGTGGTCCATTAATGATACAAATATCATGATATAAGTCCTTTGTCCGAACCTAATATTTTTAGGAATATAATATCAATTAATAATATAATATTTGTTTTAAAAACTCTTTTATGTCAATTTTGACACTATTGGGTATTTTGTTTTTGATAATTTCATAACATCATTATTACTTAGAAATAAATTTATATAACCAATAATAATATGTCATAGTAACCTATAAAAATATTTTAATTCATCAAAAATCTCAAATTACATTTATTTTGATATTTATAATATCAATTATTTTAATATTTCATTAATTAGGTAATTACTGCATCGCCATTGTGTCATAAATAAATTAAATTATTTAATGTCTAAAAATTATAAATAAAATACAATTATTTAGGAAATCTTTTTATATTTATAAATAATATTTATAATCGAATTTATCTTATGTATAACCCTATATTAAAAATGTTTTAGTTATTAAACTATGATTTTAACTCTTTTAACTCTTCTTTGAATTAAATAATAATAAATGTCCTAATCTAATTCAAGTGGACCTAAATGATAATATTTTATTCCTAAGGTTTTTTTTGTCTAGATAAACTTGTCTAATAGAATTAGGATATGTGTTAGGGTAATATTAATAGCATTTTGACCCTTAATTGCCCTATTTACTTTTAACAATGGTAAATAAAAGTAAAAAGTTATTATTCACAAAAAATTATTTTTATCTTATTGAACCATATTTTACTCCTTGATATTAACCGTGTCTCTAGGATTTTTTAAATTCCACTAATAGAAGCGGTAAAATTAATTTTTATGTGAATTTCCAAATTCTCCTAGGAGGTGGGTAAAAGACGGTGAAAAGTTCCATAAAATTTTTATATGTCTAAAATTATTCTAAAATAACTCCAATGAATTACATTGAACTTATATAGGTATTATTTATCTATTTTTACCTTAATTAAATTTAAATAAAATAAATAATTATTTAAGTAAAAATTCGGTTTTAAACTATAACTTAGTGTTTTTTCACTATTCATCAAAAATTGAATGTTATCAGAAAAGTACCAAAATGTCACCCTAAGCTAATTTAGATATTTAAAATCCAAAAATTAAGTCTATTTTACCAAATTCAAAACATATAAGTTTCATTTATTAATTTAAAATTAATTCCCACTGTCAAAACCAAAAGGCATATTTTTAAGAAATAATAAATATCAAAAGTTTGACACTTGTTTATGTCCAATTTCAAAGTGAAATTACTTACAATGACCATAATTGGATTAAATGGTAAAAATATAATCTATTTATACTTCCAAACCATTAAAATTTATAATTTAACAATATAAATTATTTTTATTTAAAAAGTTTTTTTCAGTTAAAATATAGTATTTTTCACTATTCACCCAAATATGAAAGTTATCAGAAAAACACCAAAATTTATCAAAACTAAATTTTTAAATCCCAATTCTAAATAAGAATTTTATTTTGTCAAATTTAATATATAAAAGTTTCAAATATTGGATTTAAAAAAGGATTCTCCATTAAAAGGCGGTAAAATTACATTTTTTGAAAAATAATTATTTTATTTAAAAAATGTATTTGTTCTTAAATTATGTATAAGAAACTCATTATATTGATTCTAAAATTATAAGTATTATATATAGTTCAATATTCAATTTATACAATTCATAACCGCTTTTGAACGGCTTGTTTGGTAAGTCATGGTGCGCTAGAACTCGGTGTTGCGTGTAGTGCAAGTTATTGAATTACTTTGAAGAAATAATGTACTATGAAATCTTGGGGTGTTACATTCTTCCCTCCTTCAATAAATTTCATCCTCACAATTTTGAAATTATTTTTTGAAAATAAAAGGTTGAAAATAAAAAATACCTTTGGGAAAACCCACATCAGAAATTAGGTTAAAAAAATTTAGTCTTAATAAGAGGAAAAGTGAAATGAAAGGGTCACCACCAAATTATGATCTCGATTAAGAGAACATTGGTGGAAATTAGAGACATATAATTGGATGAAAAATGTAAATATTTATAGGTAGTGATTGAGGTCATCAATCAGAAACAAGTGTAAAATTGAGGGCCTTAAATTCATCAATCTATGATGATTTAAAATACCATCAGTTCAACAAAACATATGGTATTAGGATAACATTTTTTTTGTTTTAATATCCCTTCACTAAAGTATAATAATTAATTTCTTCATAGAATAATAGAAGTAGAAAAATATATAATTGATAAATAGAGTCCCATCCTTTAACTAATTTCTACCACAAACTCATCTTTCACTCTAAAAGATAATAGAACTTAAAAATAATATTATATTTATCCTATTCGTATAGGGTTAAAAATGAATTTATAATTCATCTACCAGAATTTTTTTTAAAAAGACTACACTATTAAATCCAGGACATCACATGGTCCAGTGGTATGTGATACACCCTTGTCGCCTTTCGGTTACAGGTTCAAGTCTCGCAGCCTTGCCGGACGCAACGGGTTGTCGCCCGACCTCCCGGTTGTCCTTTTATGTCAATCCAAAAATAATCTGCAGAAATGCTTTAACCTTAACAATTGTATCAAATGTCAAATATAATTAATTCCAACCTTTAGAATTATCCAAATTACTTCTGTCCAAACTCACAGTCCAAAATTTATAAGGAAGGTAAATATAATGAAGATCTTTTTTTTCCGCCTAATAACATGTGAATACCTTCATCATGTATTCTTTTAAAATATGGTAACACCCTTAATTACAATAAAACATTATTGATTACATTCATGATCCATTATTCCTTATATAATACTAGATATATTCATTATATCCAAAAACTTTGAATATTCCAACAATGATGAAATAAACAAACCATTAATCAGTGCCAAGGTAGTCAAGAATGTCCAATATAATTTATCCAAATCAACCATCTCTTACTCAAAACTTAATACCTCAATATCAAGACCATATTAAGGATTACATTTCCTTCAACCATGTATTTTCAAAAAAAAAGTTTAACTTGCTATTGAGTCACTTTTCATAGTACCATATAATCTCAAATCCTCAAAGAAATAGTACTGCAGTACAATCCTTATTTATCTCCATAATTCATATAACCAGTACATCATTGATACAACACTTAAATGAAATAATTCTTTAACAACAACATAAGAACACTATTCATTCATCTTCATCTATGGTAGTATCATAACTTTATTATTATCCAATAGCATCATTTGGGGAATACTGTGATGATTTGAACATTGATTCTCATAGTGTCCCCACTCCTTGCAGATGAAGCATTGTACATTTGAAACCTTTTACCCTCACAATCACGAACATGGTGTCATTTTTCTCCACACTTATAACATACTCTCATTCCCTTCAAGCATTTTCCAAGGTGATTCTTTCTACAGTTATCACATATGGGAAAATCCTTCTTTACCTTGTTCCCTTTATCTGTCTTTCTCCCTACCATCCTTTTCTTCTCTGGCTTCCCTTCAAATCCATAGGACTCCGAGAACTCTTTAATTATCTTATCAAAACATGATACTATTTCTTCATATGATGATAATACATGGGAGACTATTACCCTTTTAAATTCTGTCTTAAAACCATGAAAGATATGATCCTTCTTACTCTATGGATCATGAGTATTGTTGGAGTTCTCATTCCTTCTACTGGGAACCATTTCTAAACAATGGCATATACTAGATTATATTATGAATAGAAATACCTAATCCCAACTTGTAAAACACTTAACATAAATTAAACAGTTTATGGATATAATCCATAATAATAAAAATGTCTTCTTTGAGGAAGTATATACTCATAAACCCTTCATAATGGTTTGTAAAGAAAATGATAATTATCCTAAGCATATCCCCTGAGAGTGTCGTAACCAATAATGCAGCAAGGCCCATTTTCATGCACCAGTTTCCATTCAAGTCTAGCTCAAAGCGGTGTTTTCGGGTTTTACCCCTAGGTACATCTGTTCCAAAGCCGCATCTACCAGTTCGTATCCAGACAGGGATGTATTGCTCAGAAAAATCACAAAATCTCTACAATAGCAAAATTCTAGGAACTTATTCTACACTAATCCTCAAAGTCCATATTAGGTCTATGTGCTCTAATCAGAGTTTATCTAAATCTAGCTTCCAAGGTTTGTACTAAACTTCCTCTGATACCAACTGTAACACCCCGAACCCAGTTACCCAGAGTCTGTGCATTATTACATAACATTGGCATGATCACAAATGATCAAGTCTCGAAAGACCTATTAGTTTAGTAGCCTTGGAAGAATTAGATATATTCATAAGTCTTACATTACATCATAAAGTGAAAAAAACTACAGCTACATCTTGTCTTCATATCCCCTCATACTATCCCTGCAGGTCATTTATAAAATACTTCTTCACATCCTGAGAAAAATAAAACCTTGAATGGGGTGAACTCAGATTCTTAGTAAGGATAACAATATAGTGGAAACTTTCATAAATAAACATAAACATTTAAGGCAATGTATAACTAAAACAAAAGCCTTTTAAATTTGAACTTCAGCATAATATAGCAAAGATAAAATGAAATAATGCCATTTACTTAATCATATGGATATTCTACTAGTCGAATAATCACATGCAATATCAATAACCACTTTCATAATGATGTAATGCATAATTTCATACTATCATAACCACGTAGCCAAGGCCTCGTGCCAAGACTACAAATAAGATTTTGTCAAGGCCTCCTGCCAAGACACTAGTTTGTCTCATGAAACCTACCGATGCATCGAGGAGCTATAGTGGGTTCCACCCGTCACTTACTAAGTCCAATGCATTCCTCATATTAACAGGTTTAAACATAACATAAACATTCGTATTAAAACTAGCATAGGAAATGTCAATACTTTCTCTATAAACCATGAATGGTATAAAAATAACACATCCACAGTAAAACATATCACAAAACCTTCAATACAATATGGAAGTTTTGTAACATAATAAATCAACTTCAAATAAGCTTAAAATCCATAAAAGGATGTTGACATAGATGAAATCAAAACTATTTGAGAGAAATATCTTTTTTTTTTTGAAATCATTGAAAAGTCGCACATTTATAAAGGAAGTAATTTAAAAGAGATTTTTGAATCAAAGTACCCCATACCACTTTGAAACTTTAGAAAATAAATATCATTTCAAAACATTCATGTCCATATAAATAAATCCTTAAAATAATTTTGAAAACATGGACATTAATTAAAATATTTAGAAAGATAAATCTTTAAAACATTTAAAATTCTGATCTTGATAAAGAGTACCTTTCACAAATTCTTAAAATATTCATTTTGAAATCATTTAAAAGTCTCATAATTATGAAATAAAACATTTACATTCAAAATATTCTTATAAGCTTGTAAGGGAATCTTCGATGATTTTATAACGGTAGAAAATAGCTCCACCCACCGTATAAGTAAAAAAACATTCTTACCTTAAATTTGTCGAGAAGGTCAAAAAGTACCTTGTTTGGAAAATGACGGAAAGATTTCTTTCAAAACACATAAGGGTATAAATGAATTTAACCCATTGTCTAGTAAATAGTAAAAATGTTTTGAAATATATTTTTATGAAACATGGATGTGGATGATAAAGAGGTTCTAGTAGATAATTGCGTATAAACAACCTCGGATAATGAAGAGATTGTGAAATAAACTCTTAACTTGTACTTTTCCTTGGTTGATGGTAGGGTAACTCCCTGCATAATGGTGAAATAATTTTTATTAAATAATAAAAGGATCATATAAAATAATATGATATCATATATGATCTTTTAACATTGATTTGTTAATAATATCTTAGTATTATCATCGTTTTGGGTGTTAATGGATTCATTTTTCTTTATACTATTTGTTATGTATGCCATATTTTTTATGGATGGGATGTATTTTATTCATATCCAGAATTATATCATGTCTCCAAAAATTATTTTTAATCATCAAATAAAATTTAGTCTTGAATGGATACGATGGGGAATGAATCTCATCGTGTTCGTGGAGACGGCAATCCGTACGTACGCACGAGCGACAATATCATTATTTGGATATTAAAATAATATATAATTGGATGGTATATTATATATACAGAATCATTATCATGTTATATTTATTATTTACATTAATTACACGTCATTATTATAACCATCAAAATAATAATCTATTGAATAACAATTACACCACAACTTGGAGATGGTAGGTCATACGTACGCACGTATGGTGACATGTCATTAAAATGATAGATAAAATACTGAATATGGTTGTACCATATTTATAATAACATCACAGTATATAGAAGATACTGGATTTATTATTTTAGAATGTAAATAACAAAGAAAGAATAAGTTGAAGAATAAAGGAACTTGAAAGAGGGTGGTGAAAACATTACCTCTTCCTCGGGTTCTTCCTTTTGATTTGATCAAAAGGGATCCTTGGGTTAGCTTTATGACTAAAGTAAGGCCTCTAGGATTAATTTAGGATAGTTTAGAGGGTATTTTGGTAGAGTTTTTCTGAACCAAAATGCTTTGAAGGTATGAATAATTGGCTAGAAGTGGTGTCCTTTTATAAGGGGGGGAGGGGCTCTTTAAGAAAAACTTAAAGTATTAATTTATAATACATTCATATTCAGTTTTTAATGGCTCCAAAGTTGATTATTCAAATTCTAAGGTTGGGAGGGGTCTAAATCCTTTCAACCAATAGATTTTAGACAGTTTGGGTTCACTATATTAACTTTATCTTTTAGTTTTAACTTTTAGTTAATTAGTTTAACATTTACCATGTCACTTTGTATTTTTATATTATATAGTTAATAAACTTACTATATACATCCAAGCGACCCTAAAGTGGTCCATTAATGATACACCTATCATGATATAAGTCCTTTGGCCGAACCTTAGATTTTTAGGAATATAATATCAATTAATAATATAATATTTTTTTTGAAAACTCTTTAAATTTAATTTTGACACTATTGGGTATTTTGTTTTTGATAATTTCATAACAGCATTATTACTTAGAAAAAAATTTATATAACCAATCCTAATATTTCATATTAACCTATAAAATTAGTGGAATTCATAAAAGTCTCATATTACATTTATTTTGATATTTATAATATCAATTATTTTAATATTTCATTAATTAGGTAATTACTGCATCACCATTGTGTCATAAATAAATTACATTATTTAATGTCTAAAAATTATAAATAAAATTCCATTATGTAGGAAATATTTTTATCTTTCTAATGAATATTTATAATCGAATTTATCCTATGTATAACCCTATATTAAAAATGTTTTAGATATTAAACTTTGATTTTAACTCTTTTAACTCTTCTTTGAATTAAATAATAATAAAAGTCCTAATCTAATACAAGTGGACCTAAATGATAATATTTTATTCCTAAGGTTGTTTTTGGTCTAGATAAACTTTTCCAATAGAATTAGGACATGTGTTAGGGTAATATTAATATCATTTTGACCCTTAATTACCCTATTTACTTTTAACTGTGGTAAATAAAAGTAAAAAGTTACTATTCACAAAAAAAAATTATCTTATTGAACCAAATTTTACTCCTTGATATTAACCGTGTCTCTTGGATTTTCTAAATTCCACTCATATAAGTGGTAAAATTAAGTTTTATGTGAATTTCCAAATTCTCCTAGGAGGTGGGTAAAAGACGTGAAAAGTTCCATAAAATTTTTATATGTCTAAAATTATTCTAAACTAACTTTAATGAATTACATTTAACTTATTTAGGTATTATGTATCTATTTTTACCTTAATTAAATTTAAATAAAATAAATAATTATTTAAATAAAAATTCGGTTTTAAACTATAACTCAATGTTTTTTCACTATTCATCAAAAAATGAATGTTATCAGAAAAGTACCAAAATTTCACCCTAAGCTAATTTCGATATTACAAATCCAAAAATGAAGTCTATTTTACCAAATTCAAAACATATAAGTTTCATTTATTAATTTAAAATTAATTCCCACTATCAAAACCAAAAGGCGTATTTTTAAGAAATAATAACTATCAAAAGCTTGACACTTGTTTATGTCCAATTTCAAAGTGAAATTACTTACAATGACCATAATTGTATTAAATGGTAAAAATATAATATATTTGTACTTCCAAACCATTAAAATGTATAATTTAACAATATAAATTATTTTATTTAAAAAGTTGTTTTCAGTTAAAATATAATATTTTTCACTATTCACCCAAATATGAAAGTTATCAGAAAAACACCAAAACATTATCAAAACTAAATTCTTATATACTGATTCTAAATAAGAAGTTTATTTTTTAAAATTGAGTATATAAAAGTTTCAAATATTGGATTTATTAAAGCTTCTCTATTAAAAGGCGATAAAATTGCATTTTTTGAAAAATACTTCTTTTATCTGAAAAAATGTATTTGTTCTTACATTATGTCTAATAAACTCATTATATGGATTCTAAAATTATAAGGATTATATATAGTTCAATATTCAGTTAATACTATTTATAACCGCTTTTGAACGGCTTGTTTGGTAAGTCATGGTGCGCTAGAACTCGGTGTTGCGTGTAGTGCAAGTTATTGAATTACTTTGAAGAAATAACATACTATGAAATCTTGGGGTGTTAAAATAGATAATAATTATGTCCCTGAAAATACTTACACATGAACAATCTCGGATAATAATGAGATTGAGGAAATAACCCTTACCTTGCACTTTCCTTTGGTTGAGGGTACGTTTAACTTCTTGTATAATGACCATTATATGTTATTAAATTATACCAGAACCATATTCATATTTATTATATCATACATGATTCATTTATGACTTTATGCTACCCATTTAATAATGATTTTCATGTTAAATTAACGTTTCGGGTAATAATCGCTTTCTTTATCGTATGTGTTTTAACTTGTTATTCTTGATCGTATCATTTAGATCATGATTTAAATACTTCCAGAATATAAAAAATGATTTATATATAATATATATTTAGAATATAAATATGTATAATAGATAGATATATGAATTGGAAAGCATCGTTTATGGAGACGATGGGTCGTACATACGCAAAATCGATGTTTTTGTTTTCATATCGTATTGAATGGAAGTAAGTGAATAAGATATATGTAAGTAAATATATATATATATATCCAGTAGAATTATTATTTCATACATTACATACTTATTAATAATACATGTTTTTATAATCATCGATGAATGGTGAACGTGGAAATGAATCTCATCGCGTCGTGGAGACACTAATCCGTACGTACGCACGAGCGACAATGTCATTTCCTTAATGATTAAAAGGTGTGGAATTGGGTTGTATATTAATTTCATAGAGACATTAGCATGTTATTCTCATTATTTATATACATATTACCCATCATTATATCCATCCAAATAACATAGTGTTGAATAATAAATTACACCATGGCATGGAGACGGTAAGTTGTACGTACGCACGCATGGTGATATTATAATTCATAGGATGGATAGAATAATGAATATAGTTGTTCCATATTTATAATAACATCACAGTATATAAAAGAAACTGGAGTTATTATTTTATAATGGAAACAACAAAGAAAGAGGAAGTGGAAGAACAAATGAACTTGAAAAACGTGATGAAATATTTACCTCTTCTTCGAGTTCTTCCTTTTGATTTGATTAAAAGGGATCCTTAGGTTGGATTTATAACCAAATTAATCCCTCTAGGATTAAGGGATGATAGTTAATAGGATATTTGGGCAGGGTTTGGCCAGGCCAAATGGCTTTGGAGGTGTGAATTTGGGAGAAGGGGAAGTGCCCTTTTATAAGAGGGGTGAGGGGCACCTTAGGAAACACTTAAAATATTATTTTATAATAAATTCATATTCGGTCTATAATGGCTCCAAAGTGACTTATTTATAGGATAAGGTGGGTATGGGTCTAAAAACACTCAACCAATAGGTTTTAGACAGGTTTGGGTCACTATATTAACCTTATATTTCAAATTTAACTCTTAGTTAATTAGTTTGACATTTAACATGTCTCTTTTTATTTTTATATTATATGGTTAATAAACTTACTATAACAAGCCAATAGAACCCCAAGTGTTTCATTATTAATATATATAACCTTATCTAAGTCATTTTTATGAAATTTAGTTTTTTAGGAATATTATATCAGTTAATAATATAATATTGTTTTTTAAAACTCTTCTATGTCTATATTGACACTATTTGGTATTTTGTTTTTTCTAAATTCCTAACAGCATTATTACTTCAAAACCAATTCATTTAATAAACCCTAACAAGTCATATTAACCTATAAAATTAGTTGAATTCATAAAAAGTCTAAATTAAATTTATTTGGGTATTTAAAATATCAATTATTTTAATATTTAATTAATAATGTAATTATTGCATCATCATTGTGTCATAAATAAATTAAATTATTTAATGTATAAAAAATATAAATAAATTACCATTATTTAGGAAATCGTTTTATCTTTCTATAGAATATTTATAGTCTAATTTATCTTATGTGTAACCCTTTAATATAAATTTTTTAGTTATTAAACTTTGAATTTAACACTTTTGACTCTTCTTTAAATAAAATAATAATAAATGTCCTAATCTAATACAAGTAGACCTAAATGATAATATTTTATTCCTAAGGTTTTTTTTGGTCAAATTACACCTATCTAATAGAATTAGGGCATGTGTTAGGGTAAAAATAATATCATTTTTAGCTTTAATAACCCTATTTACTTTTAACCGTGGTAAATAAAAGTCAAAAGTTACTATTCACCAAAATTATTTTCATCTTATTGAACCAAATTTTACTTACTGATATCAATTGTGTCTCTTTGATTTTTGAAATTCAATTTACATAAGCGGTAAAATTAAGTTCTATGAAAATTTTCAAATGCTCATAGGAGGTGGGTAAAAGACGGTAAAAAGTTTAATAAAATTTTATATATCTAAACTTATTAGAAAATGACTCCAATAAATTGCATTGAACATATATAGGTATTTTGTATCTATTTTTACCTAAAATAAATTTATATAAAATAAATAATTATTTAAATGAAAAGTCGGTTTTAAACAATAACACGGTCTTTTTAACTATTCATCAAAAATTGAATGTTTTCAGAAAAATACCAAAAATTTATCCTAAGATAATTTTGATATTCCAAATTAAAAAATGAATTCTATTTTACCAATTTCAAAATATATAAGTTTCATTAATTAATTTAAATTTATTTCCTGTTGTCAAAACTAAATAGTGTATTTTTAAGAAATAATAAATACCAAAAGATTGACACGTGTTTATGTCCAATTTCAAAGTGAAATTACTCCCAATGACCAAATTGGATTAAATTTTAAAAATATAAAATAATTATACTTCCAAAATATTCAAATATATAATTGAACACTATAAATTATTTCAATTAAAAAATTTGTTTTCAATTAAAATTTAGTATTATTCACTATTCACCCAAATATGAAAGTTATAAAAAACACCAAAAATTTATCGAAACTAAATTTTTATGTCCCGATTCTAAAGAATAAGTTTATTTTGTCTAATTGAATATATAAAAGTTTCAAATATTGTATTTAAAAAGGGTTCTCCATTAAAAAGTGGTAAATTTTCATTTTTTGAAAAAACTTCTTTTATCTGAAAAAAAATCAATTTTTTCTTATATTATGTCTAAGAAACACATAATATGGATTCTAAACTTTTATAGAGTATATAAAATTCGAAATTTATTTAACACTATTCATAACTACTTTTTGAACGGCTAGCTTGGTAAGTTTTGGTGTGCTCAAACTCAGTGTTGTGTGTTGCACAAGTTATTGAATTACTTTGAAGGGATAACATACTATGAAATCTTGGGGTGTTACAGTCCTCCTCGGGACTGTCTTAAATAGATAGATTTCTCATGGCCTTGAATGCCACTTCCTTATACATCCTCTTTTCCTCTGCATCATTATCATCATTTCTCATTTCATATATTTCATGGTTACTGTATAGGTTATCCAGTTAAAGATCTTTTGGGTCTTTGTCTTCTAAAACTGAAACTTTTGGATTGAATCGTGGTGGAAGTTTCCTCAAGATACATTTCACAATATTTATATCTTTAATGACTTCTCAAAGACCATGCATGTCTTCCACAATAATATTTATCCTATCAAATAATGCATCAGCAGTCTCACTAAGATTCATTCTTAGATCCTAATACTTGTTCCATAAAACCTACAGGTTTGCTTCTTGAACTCTTGATTTTCCCTCATAAATGTTCAACAATTTTTCCCACATTGCATGTGATGTTTTACAGGACATATCCTTTGTATAAATTGGATTTTATAGGTCTCCCCCAAAATCATTGTTCCCTTTAGCATTGGTATCCAATTACCTTCTTTCAGCTTATGATAAAACACCACTATTAATGCTAGCTGATATTCAATGCATAGTTACTATGAAGACATCCATTCCTAATGATCTGAAGTAGTGCTTCATTTTATTCTTCCATAGTTGAAAATTATTTCTGTCAAAGATCAGAATTTCTTTATGATTGACCACCTCCATTTCTTCTTCCTAATAGAGAACCACTGACTTTTAAACTTCCCTCTGATGCCAATTTTTAGGTACACAAGGTCAAATAACCTGAGAGGGGGTGAATTAGGGTATGAAAGATTAAAACTTCTTCCCCTTTGGATCTTGTTTTGTTTTTGAACAAAAATCAATTCTCTCTTCCTCCCATGGAAATATATGAACAGATATGAAATCATTCATAGGACACATCAATTTTTACTTGGTTCACCCTCACTGGTCTACAACCATTGAGTATAAAACGGTGATGTTCTGATGTACCAAATTCACTAAGGATCACTTCAAATAATGAGTACAATGTTTGGGCTACATCTTCTATGCCCAGGATCATTGCCTTTACAAGGTTTAGGATTTTATCACTATATTCCCAAAGGTCACTCCCTATGCCTCTTTATTTGGATCACTACTAGTGGAAAGGGTCACCATCTTCTTCTTCCTTCACTCACTGCTCTTAGAAAGGAATCCACACATAGTTTATAGACGTGTACGTCAAACACAGTTTATTAACATGTAGGTCCCTTCATTTTCATGAATTCATGCATCCTCATCTTTAGGTAAATGCTCTGTTGAAGTCCTTTTTTCATCTGCAGATGAATTCCACCTTCCCAAGTACTTCTAGGTACCATAAAATCCTTTCACAAACTTATTTGAAGCTTTTTCGAGCTGCCTTGGGAAAATCGCAAACCACCTTGTTCCTCCGTGTATTGTGTAGGTGGTTTGGTATGCAGAACGCCTCTCTGCATACTACTTTTACCTAAGTAGGTTTGGTATGAAGAATGACTCTCTGCATACTGCTTCTACCTTCTGGAAATTTCTATTGCCTCCGTGTACCAATTCCTTCATTATGCATCTGCGAACTGCCCTTTGTTCGTGAACTATTCTCTGTTCACGGACTGTCTTCACTTCTGCGTACTGAAGCTCCCCCTCCATATACCGATTTCGGAATTCTCTCTCTTTCATAACAGATATTCCTCCTACACATACCGAGTCTACTCCTTCCACGTACCGGAATTCCTTTTCTATGTACCACTTCTTCCTTTGTGGGTTAAGAATCCCTGCAAACACCTTCGACAGAATTACTTCTTCCCGAACCACTTTTGGAATTTTAGAAATTCCCAGAGCAAAAGGATATTCTCTAATGATACTTTATCTCAATAGTAATCAATGGTATTAGCAATTCTTATATAGGAAAAGATATCCAAAAAATCCACTAATCCAATATTTACCAAATCATTGATTCGTTTCATCCGCATACTGATCCTCCTACTGCAAACATCAAGCCACCCACGAACCGTTTTTCATATCTGGTCCATATATTCTCTTTGTTCCTATGAGGAGGCTGCTTTATTCTGAAAATGATAATCCATCCCGCATTCCTCTATCCTTCTGCGTACCGTACTACCTTTTCCACAAACCATCACTATGAACCATTTCCAGTTTCGTAAACCGCTCTGGTGTATCATTCCCACCACTCCATGTACCATTCAAGGAACATGGTATGCGGTCTATGAATTGTGATAGGCAGCTCACATCCTTTTCTAATTTTCTTTAACATTATTCATACCATTAACTCCAATGAAGATATCATTCTTTTTCCAACATCAAAATCCTGATTTTGAGGCCCAAAAATTTGGAAAACACTGCAAAACTGTGCCACCATAAAAACATGTCTTCGGAAAATACCAACTATACTCATTTGCGGTCATCTGGATTTGTCAACAAACAAAACCACACCAAAAACATACTGATAGTATGCCTTGAGATATTTTTTCCCAACACTTTTATTATAGTTTGAGCATGGGAGTAGAGGACCGATCATATGCTTGATATTCTAGTGGAGTAGTCTTTTATTCTTTTTTATAGTTTTGAATAGCATGTTGTATATACATGTCCCCTATCCCACTTTTGTATATTAGTATTCCATGAAGTCATAATGTATATGAAACTACCTAGTGTAATTTGATATTATTAATCAGTTATTAATCTTCCCAATTATTTATTATATCTGTTATATTTTGTTTTCCACTACAATAGGTTTCTAGACTAGATTCATTATTATGTCTGCTTATATATGATTTTGTTGTTTTCTATTATCTATTGAATCCATTTTTACACTCTGATATGAGGTTATATTCTCCCCATTTTACCACTTTACACCCTCACTACTAGTCGATAGCCTCTAGAATATGGGGAGGTGCACATGAGGCCATGTGACTCACCGTATCGGGGCATAAATTAAGTGGATCCCGGGTCAGGACGTTATAGTGATAGCTATAGATACTTATACATTTTGTATTAATTATTTTCTTATATATGTTATCATCCTTGTGTGTGATCATTATTTTATGTGTGACATGGTTTTTCATGCCTTTACTTTATTCCATTTTATTATCACAGCCATGTTATATTTACTGCTTATGCACTCTGATTATTTACTACTATGTATGATGTTTAGTTAATTTCATTGTTTTTTTACTCTGATATGATGGAATAATCTCCCCATTATCATACCCTATGCCCTAGCTTCTATTATCCAACCTCTATCCTGCTTAAAGGAATCCCTAAGGCCTTGTGGTGAACCAGCTCAGGGAACCGGTTTAGTGGGACCCATATTGGAATGTTACAAAGTGGTGTTAGGGTAGTTCCTTCAAGTTGTATTACTATTTGTGATATGGTAGACAAGAGTATTAGGAATGTGTTAGAAACTATGATGTATATTAGATTGGTGCATTAAGAACACATGTTCTAGAAATAATTCATGGTTTTTAGAGATATGAGATTATTATTCTTGATATGTGATGTTATGGTTTTATATGATTTTCAATTTTAGAAATGCATATGTGATGTCGATTTTATGATATATTAGGTATTTATGTCTCTTGTCCCACTGGAGAGAGTCTATTTGTGTATTTCATGCTATTCACCCATTGGTAAGAGGCCAATGACTAATTTTAACTCTTGATCAGCAAAGGAAAAAATGCATCTCATGCATCATATTTGGCATGTAGTTTCAACATGTTATACACCTGATAGTGTGTGATTTTACTAAAAAAAAGAAATCAGTAGTATAAAGTATCTATAATAACTTGAGTAGTGTTTGTTGAGTCAATAAGGATTTCCTTATGACTTTTCCATTCCTTCATACTTGGGGGAGATTGTTAAGTCAATAAGGTTTCCTTATGACTTTACCATTCCTTCTGGTTTTGAAAATCAAAAACACCTTATCTCAAGGAAAATATCTTTTTACCCTATGTTTTACTTCTATATGAAAAATTTCCTTCCCCAAGGAAGTTTATCCTTACCATATTTTTATTGTTCATATCATAATGTTTTCTATGTATAAAATTCAGTTTGAAACCAAAACCTCATAATTCTATAATTACTTAGATATGAAGAATTCTGTTTTAGGATCTGAATTCTCAGAATTCTTGTTATGAACTCTTTTGAGTTCTGACTCTGAATTCTGATTATGAATTCTGGATATGAACTCTTTTGATTTCTCACTCCGAATACTGATTATGAATTCTAGATACGAACTCTTCTGAGTTCTGACTTTGGATTTTGATTACGAATTTGGGATACGAACTCTTATAAGTTATGAATCAGAATTCCGAATACGAATTCTGGTTACGAACTTCTCTAAATTCTGACTCTGAGTTCTATGAATATAGACTCCAAACTCTTATGAGTTCTGACTTCGAACTTTGTAAGTTCTGGTTCCAAATCCTTGTGAATCCAGATTCTGAATTTCCTTGAAATTCAAACTCCAGAATTCTATAGAATTAAGGTTCCGAATTCCTAGAAAACAGAATCTGAATATCCTTGTATTATAAGACTCTGAATTCAATTTTGGTTATACTCCAAACTTTCTTTTTCTTACATTCTGAATATCAGATTTTAGTTATGCTTACACTTGTTTTGTTATAAAATGATGTCATACTTTTAGTTACTCACTAACCGTTGTTTGAGTGACATGTGTACAGGTCCCTTTGAAATTCAAGGAAAAATATGACTGTTGGAGGAGGGAGCCGACCGTTGAAGCCGTGATTATAAATAGGAGCTCATTTTAAAGAGCTTAATACAGAACTTTGACAACTATGCTTACATGCTGTTGAAGTGATTTCTGAGAGAGAGTCTCTTATAAACTCTTAGGCTTCCTGCAGAAAGTTTGAACGGCTTATTCAAACTTTGCTTCGTGCAGATTTTCTTAGTGTAGAGGTGCGATTTCATTAAAATTAGAGACTTCGGGTTGTGAAGTCATAGGTGTCGATTTCCTTACAAATTGAGGGCTTGCGGGGATAGCAAGACAGATATCGATCTTCGGATTGAGGGCTTACCTGGGTTTAGGTAATATATACTTTATTAAAATTATAAATCAAGGGAATTTTTATCCAGGGTTGTTGGATACCCTTCTCTTTGGGTTAAAAGAGTTACTACTTGTTACTTGTAGTATTTCTATTTTGTTTTTCGCAGTATTTTTAGTTGTTGAGGAAAGTATAATATTCTTATACTTCTTTAGACTTGTACTCTGATTATATAGGATTCTATATGCTTTAAGGTAGAATCTTAATTGTTCTAAACTTTTGTTAAGTTTCATTTTCAGAATCACTTTTCCGGAATCAAGCAAGTTATTAGAGCTTAGAGGTGTTGTGAATTTTGGTTAGGCAAAAATTTCCTTAGTGATTTTTAAAGTATACAATTCACCCCCCCTCTTGTATTTGAGCATCTCATTTTTACATATTTGATCCAACAATTGGTATCAGAGGATGTGACCTCTAAATTAATCTCACGATTAGATTCAGAAGAGAATTATTCTTCTTATTACTTTCAAATTTGAATTTCTGGATTCACACTTTTCTCGGAATCAGTTTTTCAGACTCATAAAGTTCGGATTCATTTTTTCTTAGAGATACTCTTGTTCTATATTTTCCTTGCTTGGGAATATTCTCTTTGTTTATGAACTTTTTCTATTAACAAGATTGTGTGGAAATATTTTTCTTAAAGATGGCAGGAATCAATGTTGGTTCCGTAGACAATCTCAATCCAACTAGACTGCCTATATTTGATGGGAATGATTACGAATACTGGAGAGATCGAATGAAGACATTAATTATCAATACTGGTGTTGATAATTTTGTTATGGTTACAGGAGGATATAAAATTCCTGACAAAGAAGTTAGTACTTTTACCAATCAAGAAAAGCATGAATATCAACTGGATTATAAGGTACGCAATACTTTCCTTTGCTCCCTGACTAGAAACATATATAGCTAAATTTCAGCTTGTGAAGCATCAAATTGTATTTGGAAGAAACTTGAAGTTACTCACTTTGGAACTTCCAAAGTAATTAAAACTAGAAGATCCATACTCAGAGCTGAATATCATGGTTTCTGCTTTCCTTATGAAGAACCCATATGTAAGGTACAACAAAGATTCATGACTATTTTGAATAGTTTACAATCCATGGGTGAGAAAGGATTAGATGATGAAGCTCTTGTTGATAAGATCATAGACATCATGTCGAATGAATGGGAATCCAAGAGGACTGATATTGATGAGAACCAAAAGGTTACTTAGATTTCCTTAGATGAACTGTTTGGAACTCTTCTTCAACATGAGACTAGAATGAAGAGAGATGTTGATAATGTAAATAAAAAGAATGGGAATGGTAGTGTTTATTTTACTACAACTTCAAATCATATGAAATCTAAGACTCCTGAGAGAGTTACTAGATCCAAATCTAAGAAATTTGTTATCCAATCTGAATCTAGTGGAAGTGAATCCTTAGAAAATGAATTAGAAAATCTTGCTCGAAGGATGAACAAGATAGCTGGACAGAGGAACTTTCAACCCAGATATAATAAAAAGGAAAGGAAAGATAAGAAAGATTCAGAAGTCACACATTATGAATACAAGAGAGATGGACACATAAGACTTGATTGTCCTATGATTAAGAGAAATGAAAGAAAGGAAAGGAATTCAGAGAGAAACATAAATAATTTTTACAAGGCTAAAGCTAAGAAAGTATTGAAATCTAATGACACCTGGAGTGCCAGTGGTGGAGACTCTTCATATGAATCTTCATATTATGAATCTTTTGGATAGAAGAATCTTGGTCTGATAGTCAGACTACCTATTGAAAATCATTTCTTGATGGCTAAGGTACACAATGCTGAATCAATGACCTATGTTTCTTTGAATAAAAATTATAGTAATAATAAATATTATAACTCTTTTGATGAAGAATATTCTTCTGGTGAAGATAATACTTTACCTTCCTATGAAAAGGTTTCTAGGTTTGTTAAACTTATTGAGATTGATAATTAAAAACTCATGAAAAATCTTGATAAGGAAAATTCTAGGAATACTATTCTTACTAAGGAAATGTCAGATATTTCTAAAGATCTTGATAAGAAAAATGTTGATTTTGAAAATATTTGAAAAAATCTTGAGGAAGTAAATTCTGAGAAGAATAAACTTTCTAATGATCTAGAAAATGTAATTTCTAAGAAAAATGTTTTCGAGTCTAGCTCTAGTTCTAAAGCTAATGTTTTGGAAGACAAGAACTTGGTTATCAAACTAAAATCCAAAATTTTTTCCTTGAGGAAGATTTTGTCAAACTTTACCTTAGGTAAGGAAAATTTTGATAAAATGTATTCTCAAATCCGACCTCTAAGGAATAGTTCTGGTTTTGGTTACACTGGTTCTAAACTGATTTTTAGTAATAATTATTTTGTTCCTCAAAGTGATCCATTCTGTACTAAGTGTCAATGTGGTGGGCATTGGGCAAAAAATTGTTCCCTAAACAAAACCCAGTCCTTAGGATTTCATAAAGCCTATTTTTATAAGAAGATGTGGGTGCCTAAGATTTTGCTTTCTGAAATTTTCGGATCCAAGAAATCTTGGATTCCGAAAGTCTAACTCTTTTTTTTAGGAAAGTAGAGAATGTACCAATATAAATACGTGGTACATGGATAGTGGATTTTCCCAGCATATGACTGGTAACAAAAACTACTTTGAAAAGATTATCAAGACGGAAGGAGGAAAAGTAACTTTTGGAGATAATGCTCAGGGAGAAATTATTGGTATAGGTAACATCATTCTTATTGGAAAAACCTTGATTTAAAATGTTTTATTTTTTAAGGTTCTTAAGCACAACCTCATTAGAATAAGCCAATTATGTGATGAAGGTTACCTTGTGAATTTTAGGAATGACAGGTGCTTAGTACACAATTACAAGGAAGAGTTCATTCTTGCTGCCCATAGGCAAGAAAATGTTTACACACTAAACTTAGAAGACCTTAGGAGCCAAGACTTACCTTGCCTTAGTGTAATGGAAGATCACTCTTGGTTATGGCATAGAAGGTTAGGTCACTGTAACCTTAATAACTTATGAAAACTCTCTAAGAAAAGGTTAGTTAAGGATCTTCTGGATCTTAGATTTGATTCTTCAAAAGTTTGTGACCCTTGTTAATATATAAAGCCACATAAATCATGTTTTAAATCATTTGGTGAAGTCTCAACTACTGATACATTATAGCTAGTGCATATGGATCTTTTTGGTCCAACACAAACTATAAGCATTGGAGGCAAGTACTATGTATTTTTTCTAGTATATGATTACACTAGATTTACATGGCTTTATTTTCTATAAAATAAGTCTAAAGACTTCTTGTATTTAAAAAGTTTTAGAGCCCTAGTTAAAAATGCGAAAAGTCTTCCATTGAAAACTATTCATAATGATCATGGAGGAGAATTTCAAAATTCTGATTTTGAAACTTTTTGTAGTAGAAAAGGCATTACTCATAACTTCTCAGCACCTAGAACACCTAAACAGAATGGTGTTGTTGAAAGAAGAAATATAATTCATCAAGAGATAACAAGAACCATGTTGAGTGAATATTCTGTAGCCAAACATTTTTGGGATGAAGCTGTAAGTACTGTTTGTTATACTATAAATCGAGTTTTGATTAGACCTTTTCTTAATAAAACTCCTTATAAGTTATGGAATGGTAGAAAACTTAGACTTTCCTACTTTAAGGTTTTTGGTTGCAAGGTATTGATTCTGAATACCAAAGATAATCTACACAAATTCGCACCAAAATATGATGAAGTAATTTTCTTAGGCTACTCCACAACTTCTAAGGTGTATAGAGTTTTCAATAAAAACACTTGTACTATTGAAGAGACAATGCATGTTAAATTTTATGAAACTAATCCTTTTGTTTTTAAACAACCCCAACCTACATCTATGGATGTGTTTTCAAAAACTGATTATTAACCTATGTTAGAAGATCCTTCTGATAAGGAAAATGTCCAAGAAGATAATTCTGAAACATTTACTCCAGAAGATTTTCTACCCTATGTTGATGAAAAAGTTTTACAAAACCCATATCAGTTGCTTCTAAAGAATCATCCCAGTGATAGTATCATTGGTGATGTAAATCGACCTGTAAGGACTAGAAGTTACTTAAGAAATGAAGTAGAATTTCTAGAATTTCTTTCCCAATTAGAACCAAAAATCACTGATGAGTCTTTAGGTGATGATGATTGGATTAAATCCATTCAAGATGAACTAAATTAATTCGAAAGGAATAAAGTCTGGACCTTGGTTGAAAGACCCAAGGAAACTTCTATTATTGGAGTAAAATGGGTCTTCAAAAATAAGTGTGATGAAAATGGAATCATTGTAAGAAATAAAGTTATATTAGTTGCTAAAGTCTATAATAAACAAGAAGGAATAGACTATGAATAAACCTATGCACCATTATCTAGACTTAAATCTATTTGTATTTTACTTGCCTTTACAACATTCTTCAATTTCAAACTTTTTCAAATGGATGTGAAATGTGCTTTCCTTAATGGTTATGTTCAAGAGGAAGTTTTTGTTGATCAACCTCCTGGTTTTGAAGATACAAAACATCCTGATCATGTTTTTAGACTTACTAAATCTTTGTATGGCCTTAAACAATCCCCTAGATCTTGGTATGATAGACTTACAGGATTTTTGATTCAAAATAACTATGTTAAGGGAAATGAAGATCCAACCCTTTTTATAAATAAAGATAAGAAAAATGTTTTAATTGTTCAAATTTTTGTTGATGACATTATATTTGGTTCAACTCAGCAATCTTTAACGATTCCTTTGCAGATCTAATGGAATCTGAGTTTGAAATGAGTATGATGGGTGAGTTAACATTTTTTCTTGGTTTTCAAATTTCTCAAAAACTAGAAGGAATCTATATATCCCAATATAAGTATATTAATGATCTTCTTAAAAAGTATGGATATGAGAAAACTAAAATTATAAGTACTCCCATTAGTACCTCAAACACACTTGATCTTGATGAAGCTGGGAAACCAGTAGATCAAACAACTTTTATAGGTATGATAGGAAGTTTACTTTACTTGACACCTAGTCGACCAGATGTAATGTTTTCAGTATGCTTATGTGTAAGATATCAATCCAATCCCAAGGAATCTCAGTTAAAGGCAGTGAAAAGAATTTTTTGCTACCCAAAGGGAACGATAGATTTAGGACTCTTCTATACTTCTGGAAATGATTTTATTCTAAAAAAATCAGATGCTGACTTTGGTGGACGTCGAATGGATATAAAGAGTACATCCGGAACTTGTCATTTCTTAGGAGATTCATTAGTTTATTGATCATGAAATAAGCAACACTCAGTAGCACTTTCCACTACTGAAGATGAATATGTAGCAGCTAGAATTTGTTGTAATCAAGTGTTGTGGATGCAATACACACTCACAGACTATGGTATGAGTTTTACCAAAACACAATTTTTTTGTGATAATACAAGTGCCATTGCCCTTAGTAAAAACCCTGCACATCACTCTCATGCAAAAAACATAGATATTAGGCATCACTTTCTTAGGTATCACACACAAAAAAGAGATATCATTCTTTAATTTATTGGAACGCAAGATCAACTTGCTGATATTTTCACAAAATCTTTACCCTTTAATAGATTTGAAAATAGTAAACAGAAGTTAGGAATGATAAATATAAGGTAATCCTCCTAAATAACTTCCTATTGAACCAGTCTCCTTATAGTAATAAACCCCTTTTCATAGGGGGGGTACATTTTCTTGCTAGTTTTTCATATTTTTTATAATGAAGTTTTTCATATTTTTTTAATGAAGTTTTTCATATTTCTCGTAATGAATTTTTTCATTTTTTTTTTGTAATGAAGTTTTTCATATTTTTCATAATGAATTTTTTCATATTTTTTTTTATAATGAAGTTTTTCATATTTTTCGTAATGATGTTTTTCATATTTTTGGTAATGAAGTTTTTCATATTTTTCGTAATGAAGTTTTTCATATTTTTCGTAATGAAATTTTTCATACTTGAAACTTTCTTAATGAAATTTTCATAATAAAATTTTTCATTCTTGAAATTTTTGTAATGAAATTTTTTCATACTTGAGATTTTCATAATGAAGATTTTCGTAATGAAAATTTTCATAATAAAGGTCTGTGTACTCAATTTTTTTTCGTACTCAATCTTTTTTTGGAATCTAAAGACCTTCAAGAAGAATTTTCCTCAATATGAATAATTCTCCTGAAAATCTGAAAGGTATGATTCTTTATTGAGTTTTCGTAATAACCTTTTACTTGTTGTTAGTTTCTTTTGTTTTTAAAATATCTCATATTCTAGTTTCCTTAAATCTGAATCTTTTCCTTTAAAAACCAAAAAAGATCAGATCCTACCAAATTTTCCTTACGGCTATCATTTAAACCATCAGATCAGATCAGAAGATTTCTCAACCATTGGATTGAAATTGGAAGATGAACCATCACTTAAACACCTATAAAAGGGGACCCCTAATGGTTGTCCCACATCAGTTCTCAAGCCTTTGTGTGTCGAAGCTCTGTCCCTCTACAAAATCTCGTTCCAAACTTTTCAGAAGTACTCACTTCCGAATGTCTGGTGAAGTTCCTTCTCAAGAGATGTCTACTATCAAGCCGATTGTGGAGTGGAAAATATACAGGGAGAGGTTGGTACATCCGAACTTCTTCAAAAAATATGACTCTATTATCTCCAAGAATATCAAGCTTAATAGATGGGAGAGTGTATCCATTTCAAATCCAGGAGCTTAGGATGTAGTGTATCTGGATTTGCTGATAGAGTTTTATGAGACATCTTGTTTCTTTAAGGAATATGGTAGAGAAAAATTTTCCTTCAAGAGTTATGGAAAAACATACGCACTCTCTTACACCAAGGCTGCTAGCTTGGTAGGGTTATCCTGTGAAGGAGAGGCAGAATTTTGTTCCCACAAGCTTCTAGATGTTCAAGGGAGTTTTGTGAAATTGAAGGCTATGAAATGTCTTGGACTTATAGATTTCAAGGCCGCAATGATTTCTCACTTTTCTACCAACAATAGAATCCTAGAGTTATAGGTTCAGGGCTTTATCGAACCGAGAAAGGGTGACAAGGACACTCTTAAGAAAAGTGATATGTATATCTTGGATATTTTTGTAAATCTAAGGAAAATCAATCTGATGAAGCATATTCTCATTACGATAGATAATATCAAGAATGGGAATCTGGGAGAACAGATAATCATGTATCATGCCCTACTCTCCAAGTTGATAGTTCAGTGTCTTGAATCATTCAAGATTCCTTGCAGTTCCAAGCCGAGGAATTACAAAGTGATGTTAGTAAGCGATGACACTTTGAAAAGAATGAATGTTGGATTTTCTAAAGATTCAAGAGAGTTTTATGATCTTCCAGTGGAAGAGGTAGAAGCTGTTCTGAAAAATGCTGAAGATGTTGAACCATCAAAGAAATCTAGAAAGAAAAGATAATTGAAGGAAGTATAAGCTGAAGGTGAAACCCCTAAATCTATGGAAGCTCAAACCGCACCTCCAAATCCAAAGAAATAGAAATCCTATACGGATGATGTAGTAGCCAAATGGAGGGAGGATAAGAAGAACCAGAAGGAAGGGGAACCACAGTTTGGCCTAGACCCTGCAGAGGCCAAAGCATTGAAAGAGAAATCTCTTGAAGAGATTGATAATCAATCCAAAGAGAAAAATATTAAGAAGAAGATATCGGAGGTAGAAATTGTGCAATCACTTTTGAAGGCTACAGAAGTAGCATCCGAGAACATTCTTGTTCCAAAATCATTCTTAGTTGAACCATTACCTGAGACACTGGAGAAAACGTTCATGAGTCCGGAAAAATCCCTTGAAAAAGTTATTAAAGAAAAGGAAGATGTGGAAGAAGTACAAGAAGCTGAAAGCAGTGATGATATAGCTGATATCATAAAGCAAGTTGAAGACTTTAATGAGAAGGAAAGTGCTTTCAAAAAAATTTCAATCCGGACTTCTCAAGTCAGATCTTCAAAACTTACTACTCCTGAAATGGATGAGAAGGCTGAAGAGGATGTGAACAAATTATCTGAGCAAGAGAGTTATAATCATCACATCATACATCCTAAGGATATTCAGGCAGGAGCAAAGAAATAAAAAATTGATGAAGATAGGATTGTTCAATTGTCTGAGAGTGAGCATGAGTCTCCAGATGAAGAAGCTATTCCAAAATCTGAAAAAGGCAAACAAGTGGTTGTTGAAACACCAACCAAAATTTCTTTAAGGAAGAAACAAGCTGTTGGATCCTCTAAGAGGAAGCTTGTCGAGCCAGAGGAAGAACCACAACCTAGAAAAGTGTCAGATTCAGAGTCATCAGCTCTAGGACATGATTTTGTCATTCAATACCTGAAGAAGCTAGTGGACACTATTTCGATCTTTCCAAATATTCACTCCAAATGTTAGATGCTCCAGCATAGCATGAATCAGAAATCAGACTCTGTATCCATGGTGATGGATAGGTGTGTAAAGATTGAGGCTGAACACAAGAATTTCCTTATCAACTATGAAGCCCACATAAAATCTTGCAAGAAAATGGTCAGCTGGTCGAAGAATATTGTTGAATATTTGAGAGAGCTTGATGACATTCAAAATGATGTTAAGGAAACTTTTGATACTCAAGACAGCAAAATCAAGGACCTCACAAATAGCTTTCACAAAAAGCTAACTCTTGAACAGGATATTCGGATTTAGGATGTCAAAGATCTGAATGGGAAGTTTAATTATGTTTTCCAAAGTTGGAAAACAGAGAGGGATCTCCAGATCGAGATTGAAGAAAATTTAGTGAAGCAAGATGACTTGTTGAAAGTTCAGGCGGAGGCTCTGAAGGCTTAGGATGATAGGATCAAAGCCTTAGAGAAACAAGCAGAAGAGGATCACAAAGAGCTAAAGAAGCTAAAAACCATCATGAAGAAGATGATACCCAAGGAAAAAAGAAGAAAAATATATCCAAATCCGATCTTTTGTTGTATCTGTTTTTCCTTGTACAAATTCTTCCAATCTTAATGAAATTGTGGTTTCTTGTTTTGTTTGGATGTTTGTACTAATATTTCAGGTACCATATTTTTTTCCACTCCCTCAAACTCTTTTTGAAAATCACAAAGGGGGAAAAGGAAAAATAATTCCAAGTAAAAGAAGAAATATCCTAAGTAAGGGGGAGTTTAACTAAGGGGGGGGTTCTCATTACGAAGATTTCCATACTCAAGATAATGAAAATTCTCATTCCGAAAATCTAGAATATGATCCTTAGTGTTCCAAATCCTGAGGGGGAGTTATTCGTATTCACCATTTTCCATGAATAAATGGAGATAGGTTTTATTTTCATAGTCTAGTAAAAAAAATCTAAGTCCTTATATTCTTTTTTGTAAGGTTGTTTGTGCTTTCCAAAAAGGGGGAGATTGTTGAGTCAATAAGGTTTTCCTTATGACTTTTCCATTCCTTCATACTTGGGGGAGATTGTTAAGTCAATAAGGTTTCCTTATGACTTTACCATTCCTTCTGGTTTTGAAAATCAAAAACACCTTATCTCAAGGAAAATATCTTTTTAAAATATGTTTTACTTCTATAAGGAAAATTTCCTTCCCCAAGGAAATTTATCCTTACCATATTTTTATTATTAATATCATAATTTTTTCTAAGTATAAAATTCGTTTTGAAACCAAAACCTCAGAATCCTTTAATTACCTAGATATGAAGCATTCTGTTTTAGGATCTGAATTCTCAGAATTCTGGTTATGAACTCTTTTTGAGTTCTGACTCCGAATTCTTATTATGAATTCTGGATACGAACTCTTCTGAGTTCTGACTCTGAATACTGATTAAAAATTCTGGATACGAACTCTTCTGAGTTCTAACTCCGAATTCTAATTATGAATTCTGGATACAAACTCTTATAAGTTCTGACTCCGAATTCCGAATACGAATTCCGGTTACAAACTTCTCTGAATTCTGACTTCAAGTTATCTAAATACAGACTCCGAACTCTTATGAGTTCTGACTCCAAACTCTTATGATTTTTGACTCTGAATTCTCATGAACTCTGACTCCGAACTTTGTATGTTCTGGTTCCGATTCCCTGTCAATCCAGATTCTGAATTTCCTTGAAATTCAGACTCCGAAATTCTATGGAATTCAGGTTCCTAATTCCTAGAAAATAGAATCCAAATATCCTTATATTATAAGACTCCAAATTAAATTTTGGTTAGACTCCGAACTTTCTTTTTCTTATATTCCGAATATCAGATTTTAGTTATGCTTTCACTTGTTTTGTTATAAAATGATGTCATACTTTCAGTTACTCACTAATCGTTGTTTGAGTGACACGTGTACAGGTCCCTCTGAAATTCAAGGAAAAATATGACCGTTGGAGGAGGGAGTCGACCGTTGAAGTTGTGCCTATAAATAGGATCTCATTTGAAAGAGATTAATACAGAACTTTGACAACTGTGATTACATGCTATTGAAGTGATTTCTAGAGAGAGAGAGTATTTTATAAACTCTCAGGCTTCATGCAGAAAGTTTGAATGGCTTATTCAAACTTTTCTTCATGCTGATTTTCTTAGTGCAGAGGTGCGATTTCCTTAAAATCAGAGGCTTCGGGTTGTGAAGTCAGAGGTTCCGATTTCCTTACAAATTGAGTTCTTGTGGGGATATCAAGACAGATACCGATCTTCAGATTAAGGGCTTACCTGGGTTTGGGTAAGACAGACTTTCTTGAAAGTATAAATCAATGTACCTTTTATCCAGGGTTGTTGGATACCCTTCTCTTTGGGTTAAAAGAGTTACTACTTGTTACTTGTAGTATTTCTATTTTTTTTTTCCACTGTATTTTTAGTTTTTGAGGAAAGTATAATCTTCTTATACTTCATTATACTTGTACTCTAATTATATAGGATTCTATACGCTTTAAGGTATAATCTTAGTTATTGTAAACTTTTGTAAAGTTTCATTTCTGGAATCACTTTTCTGGAATCAAGCAAGTTATTAGAGCTTAGAGGTGTTGTGAATTTTGGTTATGAAAAAATTTCTTTAGGGATTTTTAAAGTATACAATTCACCCCCCCCCCCCATTGTATTTGATCATCTCATTTTTACATATTCGATCCAATAGTGTTTTCCCATATAGTTTTTGGTGTCATTATACTCAATTTGGATGACTTATATACATATTTATTTTTTATGACATGTCATGTGGATCTATGGTGAGAAATTTTACAGTGAGGTTGATGACTAAATTCTCATGCATGGGAGGTACAGTGACCATAGTAGGTCGACAAGGCACATTATTTCCATTTTTTGGCCCCCTTTTGTGGATAATTTTTTTGTATGTTTGATTATTTAATGTGTTATTACCCCCTATATGGTGTTTTCCCATATATGTTGGAATGATATTCTACTTAACTAAACTGTGTGTATGGTAAGACAAATATTATTGAGATAATGTTGTGTGCTTATTTTTGACCTATATAGGCCAATACTGATAGTTTTTACATTTCTAGTAGACCTTTGTTTATGGAAATCTATTCGGATCCTCTAGTGTGATGTTGATAGGTGCCTAAACATTTCTAATGAATTTTACCTTAAGGGGGTATTACTGTGTACAGATTCTCAGTGAATTCTAGTTCTTTGTATTTTTTAATTTCTTATCATGAACATTTAGGGAGAAGTTCCTTATAAGGATTATCAAAGAGAATTAGGGCCACCTATACCAATTTTTGGCAGGTGGTGTCATTATAATTCATTCTTCATGTTGAAAGTTTTGACCCCTATAGGTCATTATTATCTTTAACTCTCTTAGAGATGTTTTATATTTGGGATAGGTGGTTATAAATAGTGACCCTGTTATAATACATTATTGGTAGGGATAGGTTAAATACCTAGGGGCCCTTAGTTATTGATCAAACCCTAGAAGGTTAGTTTTTGGTTTGATCGAGGGAAATTTATGAGTAGTGTTGGCTTGAGTTTTCAGATTTATTTTCCGATGGTGAGATAAGTTATATTCTTTTTTAGATATTGATTCACGATAGGTACTCGTGTTTTGATATATATGCATGGTGATACCTTTGGTTTTTGAGAAAGCACCTTGAGTGATTAAGTTTCGAGACTAGCATTTGTGGGTTGGCTAGTTTGGGTGACTAGCCCTATTGACCAGTGTTTACTATTATAAATGTAGTTAGACCATAAGTATATTATAATTATTGGAATGATTCCATGAGATATATGATCATGTAATAAATCGTGGAACATGTGAGGTGATCGATTTTGAATAGGAGTTCCAAATGTACTTCTAGTTTAATGTTATTGAAGTCCCTTGTAGCATGGTCATCTTGGCTTTGGTAGAAGAAAAATAACTAGAGAATGAGTAGAGATATATTGGTATGCGATAGTTGCATGTGGTACTATTTAAATAGTAAATTGGTGAGTGGTTGTGTGTGTGTTGAGGACTGATAGTTTCAAGAAGTGTCATAGGTAGGGTTTACCTAAGATTTCTTATGAAATGTGGAAATTTACCTTCATGGTAGAGGATACATCAAGAGTAAACTAGGTATCATAGGACAATTGACCCATGGTTGGACCTGGACATTAATTATCAGGAGAAATGGTGTCAATAGTTGATTAATTGCAAGTGTTGTCTGTTTTATGTAAGAGTGGTTTGGGAGAGCAGTATGTGCTTATCTATGGAATATTAATGTACTCCCAGTCAGAGATGATCATGCTCTATCTTGACATAATCTAGAGTATACTGAGATATAATTGGTTATACACTGGTCTATTTAAATGTCTTTCTTGTTTTGGAAAAGGAACCTATTGAGGTTATAGTCGAGGAGTGGTGTAAGGTAAGTCATATGGTGGAGGGTGTACCATTATCTGTTTGAGGGTGGTGACACTTGTTTTTAGTTAAAATTCAGTGTTTTTCATGAAAAATATTCTCAAGAAGTGGGAACGAGTGTTTATTATGGTTGACTCTCTAGTATGAGTGGTTTTTTCCATATCAGTCAATTATTTTGGTGATGTATAGAGCAAGGGGTGAAGATCTTAAACCTTGGTTGTGAGGTAATGATAAAGAAACTCTTATGGTGGGGAGCACTAGATTAGTCACAATTAAATGTCTCTAGTGTGGGGATACATTTTTAGATGTTGATGGACTAGTAATTGGATAGTCAAGATAGTGTAGTTATGTAGATACTCAAGATGGGAGAATGGTTTCTATTAAACCACCAAGGTTTCTCATGAACGAGAAGGTTAATGATGGGTTTAATGTAAGGAATTTTGTTTTTATAGACTATGAATTTGAACTTGAATTTGAATTTTTTTCATTGGATGCTTGTAAGGGGTCAAATTTTTATTTTCCCCTTGTAGATGATCTTGGATAATTTTTATAACCACTCTCTTCGTCCCGGCATATTGTTTTTACAAAAGGATAGAATTTTGTGGTATTTTGATCCATTAGAGTTTTCAAGAAATATTTATTATTTAATATTTAATTAATTAAATATTAATTTATTTTTGGGTGTTCATTTGAATATATCTTTTGAACATGGCATCAGATTTAGATTCAGTCTATGCTGTTGAGTCTGGGATGGAGAGTTTTTTCTAGGTGATGCATAAACTCATATTGATCATCGGGGTCGATCCCATGGCCCTTTTTATTTCTCTTTTATTTTTATTTTCTTTTTTTTCTTTTTCTTCCTTTTTATTTTCTATTTTCCTTATTCTTCCCCTTGTCTCCTCATGTACACCCCTGTGGGTTTCTTTGATCACTACTAATGATAGAGAATAGGTAGAGGGGGGGAGATAATGAGTGAGGGGAAAAGAGAGGTATCATTGCGGAGCTCGGGAGGAGTTGGATCATCATGAAGTAGCCATAGAGTATGAATATGGTCAAAGCTTTGGCAGATTCTACCTAAAGGTAAGTTATTTTTTATGTTTAAGCTATAAATAATCATAGATTTACTTATTTCTAGTGTTAAGGCCCTTATATGATAGAAAATAACCCCTAGTGAGTTGATTTATAGTTTTTGAGGAGGAAAACAGGTGTTTTGGCCAATTATAGGGGTTTCCCATTCAGAAATCCTTATTACACGGTGTGTAGTTCAAGAACACACACTATGCATTCTTCATATTCTAGGAAGATAAATTTTTTTATGTACATATCATGTATTGGGAATACACTCCGTGTACTCATGCTTGGATATGTACTTGGTTGGGTAGACAAGTAAATTGGCAGATGAAGTTTTTGGAATCACATTTCATGTACATGTTATACACATCATGTAGTTGTACTCATCCATCTAGCCAAGTACCTGGATAGATAGCCCATGTAGCATCACTTGTCCATATATAGTACATGGCAAAACTCCAAGTGAGTCACACACCATGTAGAAGTACACATATAGGAAAAAACACATGGACAGTCCATGAGAGGTACTCAGGAAGTTACCCCATGTAGGGTACATGCCATGTACTTGGGTTTTGCATGCCATATCAAGTATAAGTGCATTCATAGGTGGGGCTTTGAAAGTACGCATTGTGTACTAGGGTATACATGTCGTGTACTTCTCACTTGCAACCCTTTTTAGGATTTTCCTTATTTTATGCTCTAGAGTAATAATTGGACCCAAGAGTAGTCCATTTGAGTAATTTTCCATGTAGGGCATGATGGTGTAACCCTTGAGGTGATTTGAGGACTCCTAAGTGATGTTTTGGGATGAGTGAGCTATGATGGAGATTTTATTCATCCATTAGTTGAATCCATCTATCTCCTGCGAGTGAGGCCCTTTTTCTAAGATGGACCATGAGCCATATCTCTAGACTATTATTCAAAGAATTATCCTTTTAGGCCATGATTCTATCCTATCTTTTGACTTAGAAGATACCCTATTAGTTTCCTCTACCTTAATACTATTTATGAGGGTCCCCTGTGATATGACTTCTCTTATATACTAACCTAGAGAATCCCTTGTAGGATCCCACTACTCAATTAATCTTTCCTAGGATCCCATGTAGGATTCCTCTACCTCTTATTACTTTATCGAGGATCTAACGTAGGATTCCTCTACTTATAACTCTTCTCAATGAATCCTGAGTTGGATCCCCATCCACTGTTTGATCTTGGGATCCCAGTTGGTACCCCGGTGTTTGATCGAACATGAGCTAGTGTAATGCGGGTTTTGGTAGAGATGGTGGAGGGTATCACCTTAGAATCTGTACCTAACTTGTTGACCCGAGGGGATATAGTAGTAGTTATGGGTTTAAGCATTCGACTACCCTCACTCTTTTCTTATGAATTCACCTAGTTATTGATGATGTGGATGTGTTTACAAAGGTACTTCCTAATACTCATCCCATGGTACCTAATGAGATATTATGCTCTGATGTGAATGACCACACATACTTCCTAGGATTCTACTAATGAGACCTTCTTATAGACTATTATTTTATCATGTTGTCGAGACATACTTTCTGGGATTTTAACATATGTTATTCCTTGAGTGTTGGGTTCCTCGTATGGAATGCCTTGGATGGAATCATAGGGAAAATGGATTATAATATATTCCTTGAGTGATACTTGGGTTCCTAATACAGAATGCATTGGACACACACATAGGTTAAATTAATTATGTTATGCCTTGAGTGATACTTGGATTCCACATACAGAATTCCTTATATGGGCTCATATATAAAATTAAGTTATGTTATTCTTTAATTGATACTCGGGTTCCTTAAATGTATTTCCTTGGATGGGCTCCAAGGTTAAATGGAATTATGTTGTGCCTTAAGTGACACTTGGGTTCCTTATACGGAATTCCTTGGACATGATCAAAGGTTAGATGAATTTATGTCTTTCCATGGGTGAAACTTGGATTTCTTATATATAATTCCTTAAATATGATCATAATTCACGCAGGGTTATACTAATCCTTGATAAATACATGGGTTTCTTATAAGTAATTCCTTGGATAGACTCGGAGGGAAGATGAATGAATTACATGCCTTGAGCGATACTTATATTCCCAAGTATGAATACCTTGTGTGGGCTTATTGGTTAAATGAATCATTATATTTGACTGATAGACTATTATTGATGGACCTTGGTTATTATTGTTGGAAATTAAATTCCACATCATTGATAGGGATGTTCAGATATGACATTCCTTATCCCTAGTTGAAAAAACTTTGGTTGATTCCTTTATATGAAATATGATACCCTTATGATTATATGTGGATGTCTGAGTTATGCCTCTAGTCCTATCTTGTAATACATATTTTAATATATATCTATATGTATATATATGTATATAATATATATATATATACATATATACATACATATTTATATAGCGACTTCTATCTTGATACATACCAGCGTTGGCCAAAGCAAGTAACATTGATTGGGGTCATGGACCCAAGGATTGAATGTGGTTTTATTTTATTTATTATATTTAGTTGTTTCTAGGTTAGGATGAGAATACGGAATGATCATGAACTTATGAAAATATATTATAGTTTCATCATTGTGGTTGTCATACTGATATTATTTCTCACCCCTATACATGCAATTTGTTGTGCGTACAGACTTATGGCTACTTTTTAGGTTGAGTACAAACTGCATGAAGGATAGTTATAAGTCACATGGTTGAATGGTCGAGTGGATCCACTCATTTAGTTTCTTATAATTGGGTGGATTCATCTCAACAGTTTCATGGATATCAAGTATGTGATTCATCTCGGAGATAGCAGTAGATCCCTATACATTTTGAATTTATTCATTTTTTTATATGTGATCAGCCTAGTGGGTGATCAATGTTGTTTTTAAGACATATTCATATAGTCCATTACTATATTACATTTTATTATTACATCCATTTTTTATTTATTTCTTATACACTCTAATTATTTACTATTATATATGAATTTTAAATATTTTCATTGTTTTCTTACTCTGATATGAGGTAATAATATCCCCACAATCACACCTAGTCCCTTACTGCTAATCAGTAGAATCTGACATATGGGTAGGTGCGCTTGAGGCCTCGTGGTGAATAAGCTAGTGGAACTAGTTTAGTGGCACTCAGTTTCATGAAATTTCATTAACAATTAGGGGTCCCTTTTCATTTATCAGCACTTCCATAATTAATTCCATTCAACCCCATTAACCCTATTCCATGACTAAGACACATTACCAATTATTCATATAACCCAACCACTGAACATTCCTTAAAACCATTTAACACCATGTACATACACTTGTAACCATTTACCAACTCTTTCCTTTATCAAATCATAACACGTTTAACTTTCCTTGTTAAACCAAAAAACCCCTTATACCATGCCAACAATCCAAATACTAGTACAACCAGTTAAATCTCATAAACCCCCAATTTCATCATTTCACATCCCATTTCATCATTTTAAAGGGAGTGGAACACCCCAGGGTGACCATAGGCCTAGTCTTCTAATCATCAACGGGCCTAACAGGGTCCGTGAAGGGTCACACACATCAATTTAAGGCTCAAGTTACTTTTCACAATCAACGACACAAATGAGAAGCATGGAAGTGAAATGACACATCTACATACGCAACAACATAATTAATACTATAGTAGAAATCTTATAGACCACCTAACTTATGGACGTAAACACGAACTCACCCAACCTCAGCACATGATTCGATCTAGAAAGATAACAAAACCAAGACTAAGAACCTCCAAAAAATAGGGTTTAAAACGACTAGAACATTTATAAATGAAATTCATTTTTGAAATGATTAAATGACTTATTAATAAATGAATTTATAAAAAACACATTCACTAATTGGTATGGTGAACATGATTCTTCCGATCAGTTTTATTATGACGTTTGATATTTTTCTTTGGTTCCTCTTTCCATGAGGGTATGAACACTTGTATGACCCCATCCATCTTCCCTCTGTCCTTTTCTTCTTTTATTTTTAATAAATAGAGATCTTACCTAACTTTTCTGGTAAAAATAATGATTATTTTTTTCCTTTTATTATTTCTTTCTCAATTGTTAGATAATCAGTTTTATAAAAAATAGATTTTGATATGCTGAAATGCAAATTATATTTTTGGGAAATATATAATTCCAATCAAGACACACTTTTTGATGAAATTGTGAATTTTTTAAATAAATTAAATTTAAATAAAATATTTTTTATTAAATAATATTTATTAAATATAAATTATAATATAATTTTATGAAGTCAAATGTATTTTTTATAAGGGTTAAAAAACTATTAGTGTAAAAACAGTATTTTTTAATAAATGGGGATTTTTAATTTAAAAGTATAAATTCTCATATTTTGATAATTGTTTTTATAAAATAAATATTATTTTCTAAATAACCATGTTGAAATTATCCAAATATGAATTTTTTATAATTTTTTGAGACATTCTAATTTTTGGGTAAAAATTAAATACAATATAAATTTATGGTATGTATTATGAAATCATAAATTCTCAAAAGTGATTTAATAAATATTATAAAGAGTTAAATGGCCAAAATTATTTTTTCCCTTTAAAATTAGATGTTTTTTAATTTATTTTATTAATTTTATATACCCTTAACGAATATTCTAAAACCAATAATATATTTTAAGGTTTTAAAATCCATTATTTGTAGGCATGACTCACTTCCACATAACCAAGGGTATTATTTTTAATGATTTCGGTTCTTAACCTTATAAAATAATGAAAATCACTTCTATTTGGCAGAAACCATAGGAAAAATAACTGAATGGTTTATGGTTTGGATTAATTTATTATATAGAGTCCAAAACCTATGTTTACAAATTAATAAATAATTCCCCTCTTTTTATATATAAACCCACCCTAAAACTCAATCCTCTTCACTCAAAACTAGTATATCATTAAGTTACTCTGACATTCCCTCTTTAGAGCCCTCCTAAGGTTCCCTTGATCTCTTAAGAATCTTCTCCCGAACTTTTAGAAGCACCCTCTCAAGGTAAGGGATCCACTGGTGCTCTTTATTCAAGAACCTTAATTATACTATGCCTTTTTATTTCTAATTTCTCATAATGGAATATGTTTTAATACATCCCTATTACTATCCTAATGATATATATGTGATGAGATACCCCTTTCACTCTCATTAAAACCTTCCTAAATATTTATGTATACTCGTAATGTTGTCGAAATTATTCCTTGATTTCCCAAGATGAACTTTTTTGTTGTGAATACCCATCATTATTCCCACTCAAGGGTATTCAACTAGATGTAACTATACTTAATTGATTTAGAAATTCCATGTATGTAACCCAAAATCCTTAATCATGGGGTTAAAAGCAATGAAAACACCCTTTTGTTATATGATTTATGTGGAATACTTATACATGTACATGATATAAATGTGATGGGTGGGCCCGGAATTATATATCCCCCCAATGCGTTATTTAGTATTTTTATCTAATGATATACCATGTATGGAACATGGGAAGTTATCCTAAGTAGAATATTTTATGTTGTCTCAATGGTTATTCTTGACTTATGTTTATGATTTCATGTTTTATGTTGTTGTCACATTCTCATATTGACTTTATGATTATCATCTTATATCATGCTTTGGTGTTCAGGTTTATGATTATCTCCCTTTTATATTAGCTTGATATTCTTATTGAGATGCATGTATTTATTTCATCCTATAATTCTTTGATTATTACCTTAATGGGATTTATAGTTCACCCATTTCTTATTTTCCTCCCTAGGTTATGACTTGCAGTTTTAGAAGATTAATGAAATTTAAGGGCATGTTATGGAGTTTTAGTTTATGTCTCTATATTTCTATATCAATTTGTTATGCTATGTACCAAATTACCCAAAGAAATAGGCCTCATGATCTTATTGGGTTGTATTAAGTGTATCTTTATATAATAAATTATGAAATAAAGTGTATTAAAGATATGGGTTTTCATAGGGTTTTTAAACTTTGGAAAAATAAAAAATAATTAACCATGGTTCTTATATAAAATAGAAGAAAGAGGACTCATGGAACTACCTGGATATTAAATTCTCACTAAACAACAATAAAAATTCCCTATAATTGAATTATATTGATCCTTATTATATAGGGTAACTTTTGGTTCACACACAAGGATACTTGGGAAGAAATGAGGAGTAAAATTGGGTAAAATCGCATGAAGGTCGAGAGAGAAAAATCATCAATTTTCCACTTTTAAAGGGCCATGTGGTTTTTTCACATGGTTTAGAAAATAATGTGGTCCCCACTATACATGGGTGTCCCAGGTCACATTGTTTTTTGGTTATCTTATAGAATTTTCAAAAGTGTTCTGAGGCTGTGTGGATTCCACCTTTTGAGACACCCCCTTCTACATGGTTATGGAGCATAGTTACTTCTAACTGTGTGCTAACCATGTGCCAGGTGTTGTATGGACTATTTCCAACACTTTTCAATTCCCAAACTGCATGACACTCCTAAGAATTTTTACATTCCTGGGAGACATTTCATTGAACATTTTAATAAGATTTTAACAAAAAATAAAACAAATGTACCTCTTCTAATGTTCAGGATCTTACAATCTCGCTATCTTATAACAACTCATCATTGATATACACTCCCAAGAATCACTAAGCCTCCAAAGTAAAATGGTGAGGCCAATATTCTTGCATAACTTCTTCCCTCTACCAAATATCTTCTTGAACATGTCAATTCTACCACATGACTTAGATTGATTGAATGGTCTTACCCCAAAGAGCTTTCTCACTCTAATCCACAACATGAATCAGATTCTCCTCAAAGGATATCGCAACCTCCAACTCAACATCATCAGTATCTATCACATGAGAATGGTCATGGTGATACTGAAAAATCTATGATACATAAAAATTTTCATTCATAGAAATGTACTACTATAGAATATCCAATTGATATGCCACTAGTTTGATTCTCTCCATAATCTCAAATGGCCCAACATATATGGGTGCTAACTATCCCTATCTCTGAATACAATGGTGACACAACCATTGTGAAACACAAGGGAACACATTATCACACAATATAAACTCAAGATGTTTATGGTTTCAATCAACATATGAATTATGAATACTCAGATCCATATCCATACGCTTCTGGATCAACTGAACATTCTTTGACGTCTTCTACGTGAGAATTAATCTCAACAACTATGACTTTACCACATCCATCCAACATAATAGTGATCTTTATGGGATACCATAGATAACCTCATATGGTTCTATATGAATAGGGTCCTAATATCTATTTCTATAGGTGAATTCAATGATTTATAAGTGCTTTCCCAAATATCACTAAAATTTAGGATGCATGCTCTCAGCATGTCCTATAGCACCTTGATAGTACACTCTGATTTCCCATATGTCAGGGGGTGAAAATTTGTACTCAAAATAACCATAGTACCAAGTTCCTTCTTCAACCCCTTCCAAAATCACAAATTAAAATTTGGCTCATGATCCAAAACTATTGTCCCTGGAACCTCATGAAATTGTACTATCTCTCAGACATACAAGTCACCCAACTGGTCAATAGTAAAAGTATCTTGAATCGATATGAAATGTTACAAATTTGTTAACTAATCCATAATTACCCATATCACATCACTCTTATAAGGATTCCTTAGTAAAACCACTATTAAATCCATGGTAACATCATCCCAATTCCATTTTGGAATGGGAAATAATTATAACAGACCATTGATGCTCAGTCGTTACCTTCTGAAAGGTGTAGCATCACATAACAAAAAATGTTATCCCCTTATTAATTCACAAACACCAATATTATCTATGAATATCACAATAAATTTTGGTCAAACCAGGGTTCCCCACCCACTCTGAATCATAAAACTCATGCATCAAATCCTCCTGTATACAAGTAAGCACAATAACAGGGCCATGAACATGGATGATATCATCATCATTAATGGACCCACTATGAGGTATCTCATCACTATTAAAGTCATACCTCATTGCTAGAAACTTATGATCATCATACTACCTTTCCCTGATTTGGCTCGGAAGTGTGGGATCCATTGATAAATACATAAGGATCGTTTTTTCCTACTTTTCTTGAACACCTGTATGCATCTTAGAGAACAAATACATCATCTCCCACACTGAACTGAACTCTTATTTTGATTGAATAGGTTTCTTCTAGATCAATGCATCTATAATACTATTTTCATTTCCTTGAACATAATCTAGCTTGAAATTTTAAATATTTCATATACTCAACCCACCTGTACTATTCGAGATTTATGTCACACCAAGATAAGATATAATTAAGGCTCTTATGATCGGTATAAATGATAGAGTCATATTTTGGATATATTTTTAATTATAAAATACAATATTTTTACACATTAATTGATTTATTTTTCCAGTATTTGTTTGTTTTAATGTTTTCTGGAAAGATAAATAATTTGAACAAAAATGAACAAAAGAGAGATAAATAAAGGAAAATGAAAAACACTTCGCACTGCATCATGAAGTGGTGTGGTGTGAAATAGGATTTTTGAAGCTAAAATTTGATGATTTTATTATGTATATGATGGTCATGAGGAATAGGCAATGTGAAGGGCCAAATCTGGATCTCATAAATGAAGAACTAGACTAAAATGGGTTAAAATAGCTTGAAATCAATATTAAACATCATGTAAATAACTTACACAACATGTAACTTGAACAAATACAAGTAATGAAACATGACATGAGAAGGTTCACAAACCCTCACTATACATGTCGTGTAACACTTACAAAACATGTAACTCTCAAACAGAGTGCAGAAATGATAGTTTTTTATGGAAATTAATGGAAAATACCCTTTTACTTTTGATGATCTAGGTCCACAAAGACCCATTTATGACACCATTTATAGGGACTAGATCACCTGAAAGTACTATAAATAGATGTCTAGGGATGAGTATAGAAGTACATGATACCAAGTATCCACCACTATGCTACGCTTTAGGGATGTTGTTGCTTTTGTATTTCTTTATTTTTCTTTTTTTGTCTTCAATTCCTATTTTATTATAATGAGCATTCATATTTTAATTAAAGAGTTTACCCTTATCCATCTCTTTCATATTATAATAAGAGTCTCTCTTCCATATTCCATCATGATATTTATTCAATTTGAAATGGTGAGTGACTAACCAAAGGCTTGTCCCTAGGGGAGGTTTTGAAACATTCTTAATTATTGAACATTAATTTCAAACTATTTCAATTCAATTTGTGGTGGATGCGAGAGAATTTCATGGGTGTGGTAGTATCCCCCCATGGATGGATATCAATTTCATTTCTATTTTATATCAAGGGTAGGTATATTTTCATTCCTTAAGTGGTTTCTAAGGCATGCTAAAAATTCTACTTAGGGTAGAGAATAGAAATCCATGTATGAAAAGTAATGGATTGTCAAATTGAATTTAATAATGAAAGAACTTGTGTTACTAAACCCTAGGACCAAGACCATTCTTCATAACCTTTATTATATCTTCATCTACATTTAGGTTTTAATTCTTCATTCTATTGTTTTATTGCATGTTTTCCAAAAACCCTAAAATTGCATCGTTTTAGATAAATAAATAAAAACAAAAAAAAGTAGTTTATGTGAAATAGAATTTATGATTGATTGACTATGATTATCCTTAAGTAAGAAGACACTGGTCATCCTCTGTGTTGTATTAGAAAAATAAATTTGTGCTTTCTACACCCTGTGACAGACGTACCTCAATAAACAACAAAATTTTCAGCGAAAAGATAATGCCACCAACATTTTAAGGCATAATACATTTTTTCCAACTCAATATCATGCATAGAATAATTCTGTTCATGTGGCCTAAACTGTCATGATCCATAAGATATGACTCGATCTCCCTACATCAACACTACCCCAAGTCCAATCCCAAATACATCAAAAAACAAGGTATACTTCTTACCTGATTTAGGTAAAATCAGAATTGGCAATATGGTCAAATGTTTATTTATCTTTTAGAAGGCATTCTCACATGCCTCATACTAATAAAACTTTATAACATTCTTGGTCAAGCCCTAATTTGTTGTTAAAAAGTGAAAAATTATTTGATGAACCTTTGGTAATAACCTTACAAACCCAAAAAGATATGAATATATAAAACATTCCTGGGTTTTTCTTAAAAAATAAATTCCTAGACCTTTTGGGGTCCACTGAAACACCTTCCTTCGAGATGATATGGCCTAAGAAATATATATTTTCAATCTATAAATGAAAACTAAATAGCTTATAGTATAGACTATTCTCTATCTGTGTAATCATGATGGGTCTGGGAGTATACTAAGATTTCATCAACAAATAAAACTACAAAATGATCCAAGTATGGGTAAAAAAAATTAGTTCATCAAGGCTATAAACTCAATAGGAACATTCATCAGACCAAAAAAAATCATGATGAAATCATACAATCCATACATACTTACAAAAGTAGTATGTAGTATATCAAAGGGTCTCTCCCTCAACTAATGATACCCTATTGTCAAATCAATCTTGGATAACACATTCTAATGCCTCATCTACTCAAAAATATCATTAATACATAGGAGAGGATATTGGTTTTTAATTTTCCTCTGATTCAACTTATGGTTATCGACACATAACTGCAGCATTCCTACATCCTTTCTAGAAAATAAAACTAGAGAACCCAGTGATTACATACTTAGATGGATGAACACCTTATCCTATAAATCCTCAAAATGAGTCTTATTCTCTTAAAGTTCTGTTAGTTCCATTCTATAAGCTGGAATAAAAATTGTCCCAACTCTAATAATTGGCTTAGTCATGAACTCAAACTCTCTATCTAGTGTAAGCCCTAATAATTCCTTATGAAACAAGTCATATAATTGATCTAATACATGAGGATAGAAATATTTATCCACTACCTTGTCATCTTATATTAAACTCAAAATTTAGATCATGATCTCAACTAATTACAGAAGAACTAGCCTTGCACGACCTGCCTAGATATCCCATTCCCCATGATGAATATAAGTGTCACCCTTAGGAGACATGAACATCACCCTTTGACGATAAAAATCAATATGTTCTTGATATGTAACTATCCAATCCATACCCATTATCAAGTCAAAACCTAACTTATCAAGAAAAAACAAATCACAGGGGATACATTCCCCACCAACCTTGAGGGAACACTCCTAACATCAAAGGATACCCTTTCGATCACACCACTAATGGTGTGTTGATCAACATAACCCCAAAGAGTAACTCTACTACCAGACCAAATATATTCAAAAAACATGAATATATAAATGAATATGAAGATCTAGTATCAAATAATTTAGTAAAAAGAATGGAATCTACTAGAATAATACCTCAAATAGTTAATGGTCCTTCCTTGGTACAATTTTAAGTAGGTTGAACTACATGCATCTGATATGTTCCCCTACCATAGGCTTATACATGAGTCTCATTTTTCACACTACTTTGTTGATATGGATGATGTTTTTCTAAATTACCATACCCTCCACCGCAACTGGTACATTCATTAGAACTCCAAATATTGGATGGATACAGGGTAGAGGATCCCCTATCAGTGCTATGTATAGGCCTTTTTCCTCCATCACTACCCATTTTTCAAGTGTTCTTAAAGAACCACAATACGTTACCCATCCTACCATAATCTTGATGCTACACTAGTGGTTGAGGGCACTGATCATGCATGTGACACAGTCTACTACACTGATAGTTGAACACTCGATCACTTCCCTGAGAGGTTGATCCTTCCCACTAGCTACTTTCTTGTCCACCACCCTAGTGAAATATCTCCTAAAAAACCTTCCTATTATCGAAATACATACCACTTGACTTACCAACTAAACCATCTTCCCATCACTAGAAACTTATTTCAATTTTTCCAACAGAAATGTGATCATAATTCACCACCTTAGAAATCTTCTTCAAATAGAATATATTCACCTGGGACTTGATCACACATTTAATCCCATCCTGAAAATATTTTTCCATAACTGCCTAGTCCCATACCAATTTTGGAACAAAGTGATGTAAGTTAATGAAGAATATATCATAATACCTCACTACCAGACTCCCCTAGTTTAATATCATAAACTCTATATATCTCTCTTACCTTAGGGTATCTAGGTAAAAATATTCCAAGAACTTTTCCCAGAATTCCTTTCATACCATCCCATATAACCACTCATCCCAAGATGGAATATCCCCCAGCACTTCACTGGTCCTCATAACATGTAATTTTCTAAATTTACCCTCCTCTCTAGGGTAGTTTCTATGTGATCCAAAATCATTTGGATAAAATCAATCTATAACTCAACTACCTCAAGTCCACCCTCTCTGGAGAATGTTGGAGGTTTTTGCTTCTAGAACTACCTTGTTAAATAAAAAATACTTTTCATAGCTTTCCATGGGTCTCTCTATATAAAAATCATAAAATGTGAACAATTATTGTGAAACTACTCTTCCGCCCGATCACCCAAACCCAGCCGGACCTCTTATCCTGTTGTAGGAGGTTCATTCTCAACAATGTCCTCCTGTCACTACCAGTAGATGTTTTCATGGTTGTATCCACGTACAATTATAAACACACATATCATGACACATAACATATCATTTTATAGTTACACAGAGTAGGGGTTTTCTCAACTAGCCATAAACAAACAACTATGCATACACTATTTGTACGGTCATAAATATAACATGATCACACCCATCAACAATCCATATTCTGGGATATGGAAAAGATAGGGTAAACCAAACTTCCAAAACTAACAACTTCTTATTTGAAACCATTTTAACCACTTCAAATTGCCCTTTTAAATTTAAAAAAATTTAACTTATTTAGTTGACACCATTTCTTTAAAACCACAAAATAAATAGAAAATCATTTTCATTTCCCACAAATCAATCATAACATGCTTTCCTGTGTGTGCCTAGTATGATTCATGTCACCTAAATCATTAAGATCCTAAAATGATGCATGTAAGCACACACATCATTCCATATCATCCCATAAGTAAAATCTAAAAAAACAATAACATCACACAACAAGTGCATCAACCAATGTGAAATAACATACAACTCTTACAAGCGAATATCAAGAACATCCATCCTACCCTAGGAACTTGGGTTTTCCCCAACACATGGGTTAGGTACTCCCATGAATGATCTCATTTCCATGGATTGAGACATCCTAAATTCCCATCAACCTTTCCCAAATAATAAATCAATAGGAAATAACCACTTTGATACCACTTTGTAACATCCTGGCATAGGTTCCACTAAAACCGTTGTCCTTAGTCGGTGCACCACGTGACCTCATACATGCCTCCCTATACACCAGAGGCTTCCAAATAGAAATGAGGGTCTAAAAGTTGTGTGGGGAGACTATAAACTCTTTACTAGAGTGAGACAATAGATGAAATAAAAATAAAAAATAACTAAATAATAAAATCAATTACCATAAAAAAACATTTATCACATAACAAGATCTCAAAATATGGCACAATCCTTCCAAACAACTCAATAAACATGCCATGTTATAATAGTTTCAAGTGTTAATTGAATACCACGCAATAATTACACCTTGAAAATACCAAAAAAGAGTCCCAACACCATGTTTGATCCCCTCATCCATGATTCATCCTAAATCCCAAATCATTTATCTAACATAGGGCCTTTTCTCTTACCCAGACTTGTAGCCATGAAGTCTTCTCAGGTACTAATGGCGGCCTAAGTAGGGTGTGAGTACAACTCAGTAGGCCACCACCAATGGTGTCTACAATAATATACAATCCAAATAATGGTGAATGTAGATATTTAATTGAATAATAAAAGGGACAATAAATGTAAACAGGTTTTATAATTAACCATTATTTAAATTAATGTCATTGGCCCTCATTTTCAAAGTGATTCTCAAGCCAATCAAACCTAATTTTTCCAGTTTGAGTTTCCAAAACAATATTCCATTGGGGTTACACATTAAATCACAATAGAAATTCATTAATAAATTTAATTTAATTAGTTTTACCTTGGAGCATCAGTCTAAGTACCCATATCTTTCCCCAACCATAAGATCTTGGAGAATCAATCCAGCATCCTAACAACATGATGCATCGGTGGTCCTAGAGAATCAATCAAGCCCAACCCATAGATTGGGAGACCCATTCCAACATCCCAAACATACCATTATTCATAGCATTACAAGGTTTATCATTAGAAAAAAAAATTAAACACACATTCACAACAAGGGTTCCCTTTTTATTTATCAACACTTACATGGTTCATTCCATTCATCCCCATTGACCTAATTATATGATTAATCCACCTTACCAATTGTTCATATAACCTAAAGATTGAACATGATTTAAAACCATTTAATAACATATACGTACCCTCTTAACCATTTAAATCCTCTTTATTTTTTCAAATCATAACTCGTTTAACTATCCAAGTTAATCCAAACAACCCCTTATGCCATACTAACATGCCAAATAGAAGTAAAAATGATTAAATATCATAAACCCCCAATTAAATCATTTCACATATCATTTCATCATTTTCAAGTGAGTGTAATAGCCCATGGGTGACCACAAGCCTGGTCTTGTAATCATTAATAGACTTGACAGGGTCCATGAAGGGTCTCACACATACATTTAAGGCTCAATTTACTTTTCATAGTCAAAGACACAAATTCACAACATGAAATCACAACAGAACATCTACATACACAAGAAAAACATCAGGACTATGGGATAAAGCTTATAGACTACCTACCTTATAATCATAGACATACACTCACCCGACCCCAACCCTTGATTTGAGCTAGAATTTCTATAAGAATAGAAAACAATTTTCTGTGGTTCTTTTAGAAAATAGAAGAAAGAGGACTCATAGACATACATGGAGCTTCAATTCACACTAAATTAATCATAAAATGACCTATAATCGAAGTAGATTGATCCTTAGAATAGATAGGAACTTCTGGTTCATACACAATGATGTAGGGGAATAAATGAGGAGGAAAATTGGGTAAAATTGTATGAATGATGGGTGGAAAATCATCAATTTTTCACTTTTAAATGGATGCACAGTTTGTCTGCACGGTTTGTAAAACCATGTTCCAATCATGTGGTTCCCACTTTTAATGGGTGGAATGGTTCATACGGTTTTCAAGGGATCCCACGCATTTTGGAAAACCATACGAAGGTCATGTAGATTCTACTGTTTGAGACACCTCCTACTTCATGATTATGGTACATTGTTACTTCTAACCATGTGCTAACCATGTTCCAAGTGTTTTATGGACTATTTCCCACACTCTTCAATTCTAGAACCTCACAAACACTCTTGATACTTTACTCACACACAAGAGGAATTTCTTTGGACATTTTAATTGGATTTTAAATAAAAATGAAACTAAACATACCACGTCAAAAGGTCGAGATCTTACAAACCTCATGTCTATCAGGAAAAATCCAAATTGCATACTAGCATCAAGGAAAGATGAAAAACCTCGCACATTTGATACCATTTTGTCATGAACCATCCTAGATACCCTGGTGCACTAATACCTGAGACAACCCTAACATTACTTCAAGGGTGTTCCCAATCCCCACGGGTTGGCAACTAGTACATGAGATCATCAAGAAGTCAAAGGGAACGATTTTTCCACAAGAACACAAACCATTGGAAGACAAATCAATACATAGTGTAATACCAAACACTCCTCAAGTATAAAGGTACCAATAGAAAATAGATAATCGAATACCCAAAATAGTACATTATCAAAAGACAAAACATCTGTCAAGATAGAAACTTAGAAAACCCATGTAACAAGTGCATCACAACTCCATTGGCCACATCCACCACTTAATTTCCCATGAATCAATCATACTCACATCCTCCAAGAGGCTCTTCCCATTTACCTAGACCTAGAATAAAAATATACAAATGCCAGAAGGCAAAGGTATAGTGTAAGAAAAACATCCCAATGGGATACCAAAATAATATTCCATACGCAGTTCCATAATAATAAACTATTTATGATTTAAATTTAAATAAAACAAGTCATGGAAATTCATTTACATATTTTAATCAAAAAAATGATTTCAAATCAACAGATGGTAGATATAGAAAAAATAGTTTTAAATGAACATTTTATATAAAATATTTATAAAAAAATTCAATGAATAAAATTGTTCTATAAATAATGGCATGAAAAATCAAGTCAAACAAAACAAAGAACCATGTTCAAATTCCCTAATGATTGATAGTTTATTAATATATAATCCTCACACTACTCAATAATAAAACATGGTTCAAGTGTGTGTATGAACGTCCCTAAGGCTATGTCCATCAGGACAAATCAATCAACATCTCATTGGAGACAATCATGGTGAACAAGATTTAGTTAGAGTTGTCATCGTCAATCCATTGTTAGGGAGTCAGAGTCCTAGAATTATTATCTCAATCACCCTCTAACTAATCGGTATCACATGTTCTTTGATAAATAGATCAATCAATCATGGGAAAATCATTCATTTCGAATCAATTCATCATTTACAATTCAATATCCCAATTTCAAGTTCAACATTCCTTTTCAATTCTAAAACCAAATCCTATGTTTTCATTAATTTCATTCCTTTTAAATCTTTTTTAATTTAATGAAAATTTTTCTCAAGATTAAATTTCAAATCATTTAATCAAATTATTTCCCATTTCAGGATATCATTTTTTTCTCAAAATCAACCCACCAATTTCAAAGTCATTAAAATTGGGGGTTTTCCCTAATTTTCAAGCCCTTTTCAAATCAAACATCAAATAATCTCAAATCAAGGATTTATAATACAATTAAAAAATAATTTCAATTTAATCAAGTAGTTTATGATTTCAATTGTAGGGTAATTCCTTATGGAACCACCTACCTTTATTCATGTGATCAAAGTAACACCCACAACGGGAAACGCCAACAAAGAACGATGGCGAAGGAGATCAAAGAATCAATCCTGGAATCAAGACCCGTAAAATTAGGGATTAGATCTATCAATAACATGATGGTTTATCACTCTCTAAGAAGGAGAGAATGGAGGATTGAGATACAAAAAATGAGAAGATATTTACTTACCGAAAGGAGATCAAATGTAATAAACAGTTATTAGATCTGCAAATATAAAAGGTTTGAGGAGTCAATTTCACCTCTTAAAAGCCTCCAAAGACCAAGGAGTCAAATTAGGTTCGAATAGGGGTCATTAGTGGTTAAACTGGGGGTCCCAATATTTTTAAAATAATTATAGGGGAGTTAAAAACTCACATGTACGGATCTTGGGTTGGGCCACATGGTTAGTTCAAATCATTCACCGACCAGGAACCCTTCCTGGACCTATGGAAAGGGTGCATGGATTGACTGTATTGTTAGACTAATTATGCTCAAACTATTTAACCCCCCTCTATCCAATGGTTCGTGGTTTGGGGTAGTGGCCACACGATTTAGAGAAATTGTGTTCCACTTCTAGAGCATCAACCTGGGGCCCATGGTTTTCTAGGCCAAATTGAATAGTATGCCCTAACCATGCACCAATCATGAATTTTCCCCAAAACATCCAAAAAAATTCAAAAGTCACAAGAAACAACCCTAAACAAAACCCAATAATAATGAGATAAAAATAATGGATTATAAGTACTTGGAAGAAGATAATGGAATGTTACACTTGGTCAAGGGAAAATCCCAATGATGTCATCTCCCTCAGAAGCTCCAAGAAATGAGTTTCATATGTTTCTATTATATTAGTCGAGGACATCGGTTCTTCCATCTATGTCGATTGTATTTTATCATGACCCTTAATATACACTAATGTTAATGATCATTGTACAATGACTATGTTATCAACAGTTATGATGTTTAATGGACTTTTAAATCTGATGGACTATAACAATTCAAAATAACCAAAGTATTACACGTATTTTCTATAACTAAATTTCTTAATACGTCATTTATTCATTGTAAATGAGAGTTTAATTTATGGAAGTTCATATCATTATATTCCTAATCTAATGTTACACTAATTTTCAGATGAAAGTTGTGAATGGATGTTGATTGGATCTTGCACTCCCTTGTTGTGCACCAATATTTTTGTGGGTAACTGAATGAGTTCGACACCTGTAAGTCATGCACGATTATCTTGATTTAACTCACACACACATGGGGAGAATAAAATAAATACACACTGTAATTTTATATATTTTTATGGGAATAACTACATCCAAGGAAAACGCAATAAATTTCAATAATCATCGTCTACATTTGCCACATGAACAGGTAGTTTAATTTGTATTTTTGTATTATGATGTGTGGGGAATAACCATCTGGTAGGATTCCCATTATTCTAGTGGGGTATCCTCTATTCCAGCATTTTTTTAATAGTCATAATTATAATGACCTGAATACACTCAAGCCAGCACTTAACCCATTTTATATTCTCTCTCCTCCATTGTTTTTTTCGCCGATAATAAGTTATCTAATATATTATTTTAAAATGGCATCATAATTTCAATATACAACCACCAATTTGATCATTACATCAATACGAATAATTATAGAATCATATATGATATATTATTTTGAATTTTAATTTTTTTCAAATTATATAGGACATTGGTAATACAAATCTCCCACTGGGGATTTCTTCTTTGAATCTCCCATTGGAGATTTTTCCTAAAAATTTCTCATATTACATATAAAAGTATTCATGTAAGTATATACTTGTATTTATATGTTAAAATGATTGTATTTATATGTATGTATTTATATATAATAATATTTAGATGCATGTATATGTATTAAAATATATTAACATTTTTTTGTAGTTGTATATGCTTGCATATATATGTATGCATGTATGCATGCATGTACTTATATCTGTAATTAAATACACTAATTATATTTGAGTATAATTCTAATAATATATATATATAATTATATTAATATATATTTATATATGTATGTATATATGTACTTATACCTAAAGGTATTCATTTAATTATGTATGTATATGGTTGTAGTAATTTGTATGTATAGATATATGTATGTGTTTTTGTATAAATGTATTAATATGTATATATGTGTGTATATATATATATTCATTGGTTTTTATATATGTGGGTGATCAATAATTTTTATAGTCATATACAAATATAAGTATTTATAATGATATTTTAATACATGTCCATACATGCATCTAAATATTATTACATATACATACATACACATAGATATAAACATGAAACAATATGTAAGTACATGAATCCAATCATGCAGATATAAAAGTATATAAAAATATAATTATTTAAAATTATATAAATATGCATATGTAAAATTATGTACAATTATAAGTATACACATCGATGCATACATACACATACATAAGTATACATAGAAATATATACATTAATGAGTGAATTTTATTATATAAAATATATAAAAATTTTAATATATAAACGTTAATATGTATAATGAATACATACATACATACATACATACATACATAAATATACATAAAATCATGCATACAAATAAATATGAGTATATACATACATTCATGCATACATATATATTTTAATGTAATTATTTACAAATATATATAAGTATATGAATAATCTTATATACATGCATGTGTACATATATATAATTGTATACCAACACATACACAAAAATATACATACATATAAATATAGGTACTTACATGCATGCATATATATTAATGTAATTATTTAGAAATGTAATATATAAAATTTAGAATGTATTTTTTTCTATACACTTTTTATAGAAATTAAATTTTTTATACCAGCATATCAATAAATATATCTAATAATTACTCATAACACACACACACACACACATATATATATATAAATCAATGAAAATATGTGTGTATATATACCTAAATCGTACAAACTACAAAGGCATAGTATAGCAGAAGTGCATGGTCGATCCCATAGTGAGCGGGGAATGTAGCGACGACAACTCTTGACTAAAGGTTGGGTCGATCCAATTTATGGTTTATTTTATTAAACTAATTATTTAATTGAAAATAAATGAATTAAAATAGAAAAAAAACAGAAGAGAGGGAACTAGTTTCTAGGGGTGTTTCTAAATAAATTAATTCAACTTCACATTCAAAATAATTAGATCAAATAGTTGTGCAGCCAAATTATTTTATTGATAGAAGAAATGGTCATTCTCTATCAGCAGCAGCAGAAAATCATTTTTTCTATTTTAAAAATCAGGTTTATGGGTATCTGGTACCCCAACTTACAACCACAAACACAAACAAGGAAACACAAACATCATACAACGCAAACCAACACAGCATTACACATCATAATAACCAGACTCATCTCTGTATCTCATGCAGGAGTCATCTTCTCCAGTAGCCAATTCCAAATCTGGATGTCTCTAAAAGCTTCCACTTTGAACCCGAATCCTAAGCTGATCAAGAAAGGAATGGTCTGGGGATGCCTCCTTGACCACACTTCCTTTTTTAAAAGCCAAAGTCACCTCGTTATTCCACTTTGAGGTCGATCTAGTCTGCATCGGCTGCTAAAGATATGAGTAATCCTTCCTTGTTCTTCTTCTTGGTGTAGCAGATAAAGATACTTTAGTTGTATTCAACATCTGGTTCCCATTTTGAACCACATCACTAAATGAATGGCCAAATGGGCCGCTCACATTTTCTTTCCCTCCCCCAGAACTCTCCCTTCCTATTCTGGCTCTCTCCCTCAAAACAGAATCAGTACACCCAGAATTAATCCCCGGCCTCTGGTCTGGAGTGTTTCTCTCCATCAAAGGGAGATGTTTGTCTTCAGTAGTAGCAATTTCCATAACCATAGAATGGGACTCCTTCCCCATGCCTTCAACCTATATACCCTCCTGGCTTTTCTTACCACCGACCATTACATCAACGATGTCCTCAATCATCCCAACACTTCCCTTGCCTTTGCAATAATCTGATTCATGCCCCCTACCTTCAGACTACTGACCCTCCAAGGTCTCTGCACTACCAGAACCTCTTGCAAAGACATCCTCCTCTAGATTTACGGCCAAAATATCCTCAAACAGCCCTTCAAACCTGTTACTCAGTGATATAAAAGGTTTATTCAGAGGATCAAGACTTCTAGGATCCTTAGAAATGGCCTTGATGACCACCTTCGCAATGCTGGAAACCCTTACTTCCCCAATATTCTCTATACCCTGACTAACCATGGAAGAAGCAGGGATTTTTAAGTAATTTATTAGCCTTTGAAGAACCTCTGAAACCTTCAGATTATCCTGATTCACCTTAACACCAGTTGCCCCAGGATCTTATTCCTTCACGTTCGCAGCTGATCCATACAAACGGGTGCCCCCCATAAAAAATCATCCTGGGGAGACATAACGTGCCTCCCCAATTCTGGCCCCTGAGTGCCCTCAATAGCCCTATTATCGTCGCCTTTTGGTTGATCCTTCTCCACCAGTCGTTGTGAATAAAAATCCCTACCACTGCCTTCCCCTGTAATCATCTGCGTCGGGCTGGTTTCAACTCCGACTTCTGGAGCTTTACCCTTCCCACTCACCTCCCTCCTTTTTGTATACTGAGTTTCCCAATGACGAATGACCTGGGTTGGGAGACCCTTACGAAAAACCTCTGAAGTATGCCCCAAACGACTGCATGAGGAGAACAAATTGGTCCAACTCTCATAGATGACCCATTTCCTATACCTATACTCCTCGCCAATCGTAATCCAAACATAATCAAAAGGCGTTCAAGATGTGTCTAATTCCACACAAACCCTTGGATTAACCAGGTGGAACACAACTTCTGTGCTACTATACGAGCACAAAAATCTACCTGCGAGATTACCTAGCATGCGAATAACAGAAGGATTCTAGAATAGAAAAGGGAGGTTGGGGTTCCTTCATTATTGAAAACATATGGTCAATCATTCAACGATGAAAAAAATAGAAACACAGGAACAACATGATACTATCAAATAAAATCATCTTTATGGGAAAAGGTAAATCAAACTATGATGGTACGCACCCCCTTTTCCAAATTCTTATCTCCCCAATGGGGTTTATCCAATCATCTTCAGGTGATCACCAACGACAATTAAACCCCAATCCATAGGAGAGAGAATAAGAAATAAATAATGAGAAAATAATAAAGAAAAGAGAGATATGGGAATTAAAATATAAATCATTCAATGATTATAGAAAAATAAGAAAACACAAAATCATACAGAAATCCTATATCTGAAGAATAGTTGGTCGAAGCCCTGTGGCAAACTCCTGGTGGTCATTCCTCAATCATGGAATGGAATGTCTCAATCTATTGTCAGAACCCTTTATTTATAAGCTTCGATCTCATCTTACCACTCCCCCGGGTCAAATAAGTATTTAATGGACGTTTCAGGTGGTCATAAGGAAATCCCCATTGAAAGATACATAAAAATCCTCGTTTTTTCTACAGTTCAAATTTTTACACATCGTGTAATATGTTTACACAACATGTAATATTTGGGAATGTTTTCTTCCTTTCACAACCTGTAAGTAATCGTGTAATGATTTTACATGACATGTAAAATGTAATTTCAGCACCAAAATCTCCATTTTGTCCTGATTCTTCAATTTTTGTGCTTCAAGAACCTCTCCTGTTCTCTTTGGATTCAATCATTGATCTCAGTTTCTTATTCATTTTCTGTTGTCACCCCAAGCCGCTTCACATCTTATCGCGAAGTGTATTTTTGTTCCTTAATTTATCCCTCTTCCTTCCTATTTCTCCAAATTTTAGTCATGTATAAGAATACGCAAAACATTAATATCATACACAGATATCATATTCAATCAATTAGTATTCAATGAATTTACATATAAAAACCCATTAAAATATAGATATAAAATAGAGATATCAAATACCCCCACACTCAAATCTTTGCTCATCCTCAAGAAAAACTCAACATCGAAGCACCATGGTTCCATACATCAACAAGGTAATTTTCAAATTATGATACTCATAAAAACAAGTTATACCTAGAGATTATAAAATCACAATGAATACCCAAGAAAGAATCCCAAAAATCATGCCTCATTCGCAATGTGAATTTCAAAAACATTTCTCCCTTTTCACAAACAAATTTCAACCTCTCATTACCACCCATGCCATTTATGATTTACCTCTCCATTAATGTTTTCACTCATCAATAAAGATAAAATTTTAATTGAAGTTATTCTCATACCTCAAGTACATGCTTCTAACCATATGCTTGAATTGAATCTATTATCTCCACCACATAAAGGAAAATATCATAATTAATCATGAGGGATTTTCAATTAGGATAAACTATTTTTGATGCTAAGGTTATGTAGGAAACATTTTTTAAAATCAATTAAGGATGAAGGAGGAGGCTAAACTCTAATGAATAATTTATGATATTCAAAAGATAAGCTCGATGAAATGCTCCTCACCAAAATAATTTCATCTCACACATCTCCCAAAGCACAAAGTAAAGGATCACAGACAATGTAATAATAATGAAAAATGAACCTCTCTTGTTCTTTTTCTTGTTGTTTTCTAAAATTCATGATTTGGAATGAACCTCACATCCATCACCTAACCACATATAATAAAAATCATTGTTCCAGTAATGGTGATTTTTTATTCTACCAATTCACAACCCTTTCTTCATTTTTTTTCTTTCTTTTAGAAATAGGCCCTAGGATAATTCCCACATCCACTATCTGACCAAATATGACTATGATATCATCGGTATGATAATGGTGATTTTTTACCTACCCAATAAAGAACCCATTTTGTTTTACTTTTTTTATTTAGTTTTTATAACAAAAGGGATATACAATGGAATATAATGAATGTAAATATGAGCCTTCTCCAAAACCCCATGGAAACACCCTGTAGTCTCCCATAAAGATATCACATCCCATATCCACCATAAACAACCCCTCCTCCACACTCATTCAATTGAATTTAATTAAAAATAAAAAGATATGGGTGAGAATGGAAATAATGGATTGTAACGTGGATCAATAATAATAGGGTCATTTATGATTTGTATGGGATAAAGGAGGATCAATGTTTAGGTGGGTCTTAGGATAAAATGGTTCATCAATAAAATTCCTCAATTATTTCAAAATTGAATTTGTTCAGTCATAGATTTCACCAGATAACAATGGAAGTTCTAGTAGATTTTCATGACCCAAGTTTTACTTAAGAAATATCCTTAGAAAAGTAGGAAATATTTGTTCCATAATCCTCTTAGGAATAGGAATATAATATAATTCAATTAGTTCATGGCATGAAAATCAAAAAATAGTTTACTCAATTTGTGCTTCTAGTAATCAAGCTCAACAAAAGAAATCATATCAGAAATAATTTTCATGAAATTAAAAATTGAATTTAGAAAGTGGATTTTTATATTTACATTTATATTTTTTCATTTATGGGCATGATATTTAAAAAAAATAACATTTCAAAATAATTATCCTAGGTGTTGATGTCTCCTAGATTAATTAAAACAAAACAAAAAAAATCAAGCATTTTTTTGGGTGAATCTAATTAAATTTAGTTCATTCAATAATTCAATTCAATAATTTTTTAAAATCATGAGGTGTTAAAAACTAGGTGTGAAAAAATAGAAACAATTAAAAACATCACTCACATTCCATTGATAGTTTTGAAAATGTTATTCTGCTTCTTTCTGGCCTAGGTTCACAATGTGAGTTTCTTTCATGACGTGTATTTTTGGGAATTCACGACATGAATGAGGTTCACAATGTGTGTTGATATTTCATGCATCACATTAGTTGCTTCTTTTATCTTGGTTCCATGGCCTAAAAATAGGAATATATAGTGAAATTTCATTCCCTTTTAAAATTTAAAATTTATTGTATTTGGAATAAAAAGATAAAGAGGTCAACCATGGGGAGATCTATTTAAACTAATAAAATAAAATAAATATACGTTGTATAATTCAATTTTTTTAAAATCCAGGTTTCCGCCCATTAGATGCTCTTTTTTATGGTATTGTGTACAAAACATACACTTTAAAATACACTTATAAAATTTTTATATACATATATATATGTATAATTATAAATAATTACACTAATATATTTATATGTATGAATGTTTATATCTATGTGTATGTATGTACATGTAATAATATTTAGATGCATTTATGTACATGGATACATATATAAATGTATATTTATATAAGTATATGAATATATAGAAAAAAGGTTATATAAAAATGTACATATATGAAATTATTTACCATTAAATATAAGTACATGCAATAATTAGTATAAACATGCATAAGTGAATACATATGAAGAGGTATATACAAAAATATTGTTGTAATTATTTACATGCTTAGAAAACTATTAATGCAATTATTTACAATTATGCATCTACATATTTGCATACAAAAACAAGTACATTCATGCATTCATGCATACATACATATATATATATATATATATGCAAATATCCAATATGTAATCTCCCATGGGAGATTCATTCTACAAATATCCATTGGAAAATCTTCCATGGGAGATTCATACTACAAATCCACATTGGGAAATCTCCCATGAGAGATTATCAGTTTCAATCGACACTGGGAAATCTCCCATGTGAGATTCTCACCACCAATCAGCAATAGAAAATATCCACTAGAATATTTTTACATTCTAATATTTATATATTAAATATGTAAATAATTACATTAATATATAATCATGCATGCATGGATGTGGGTACTTATATTTATATGTATGTATGTTTTTATGCACGTGTTTTTATACACTTATATATATATATGCATGTATATAATATTATGCGTATACTTATATATATTTGTAAATAATTACAATAATATATACGCACACATGCATGTATTTATATGCAGATATTTATATGTATGTATGGTTTTATGTAGATGTATGTATGCATGTATGATAATATTTAGAAGCATGTGTGTACATGCATTAAAATGTACCTAGAAATATTTGTTGTTGTATACACCTATATGTGTGTGTATGTGTGTATACATGCATGAACTTATATTTATAAGTAATTACATTAATTATATTTACATATAATTACAATAATAAATATTTATATACTTATATTAATATATATTTATGCACATTTGTACAAATAAGCATTAAAATAAACTTATAAATATTTATATTTGTATATACTTATATAGATGTATAATTGTAAATAATTACACTAAAATATTTATATGTATACATGTTTATATTTATGTGTATATATGTACATGTAATAATATTTATATGCATGTATGTACGTGTATTAAAGTATAGTTATAAATACTTATATTTGTATATACCTTTAAAAAGTATTGAAGTATAATTATACCATATATAGAAAATTTATAATTAGTAAAATATACATAAAATATTACTACGAGTATTTGTAAGTATACAAAAATTTACACACTCATTCATTTTTATAATTTTATATATATATATATGTAATTATATTGATATATAATCAATAAAATCTTTATAAAAGTTAAAGTTAATAAAATATTCATAAAATATTGTGTATGAAAGTATTTTTTGTTGGTTTTGGGTGCAATAAAAATGTACAGAGGTGGGTGATATATTAAAATTTCTTTTAATAATCGTTGCCCAAAACCAAGAGTGATGATCTTGCATGTCAAATTTAAAATTAATTTATTTAATATATAATGAAATAAATACCTGTGCTTGGGAATTTTCTTTGTTGGTGAATGTTGATCATACGAAAGGACCCTTTCGGATTACCTTTGTTTCATTGTGAGGATCCAAGGATAGAATCCCTCTAGTGGTGATTCACACGTGCTCCTACGATCTTTGAGAAACACCACTCAATCTTTGGGTGTTAGCGCGTCAAGTTGAATGTCTTGTATTGTTCATTCTTGGTCTCTCATTCTTTAGTATTTAATAAATCTCTCTTACACTTCTCATTCATAAGAGGGAGGGAGTAGGAATATTTGAGAGAGAATTTTTTGTGCCAACAATTCTTTATTCTCAATTTTTGGATGCTCTACACAATACACATAGCCGCATATTTATAGATATGGGATTTAAGTTAAAATATGTTGAGTCTCTCCGCTTGAGAGCGTTCGTCCTAGGATCTCCTAGGGTTGAGTCTCCTTTTCCCGGTTCTGCTCACGGCAGCGGGTGGATGATTTTTTTCTCCTTCAAGTTACTGGAGGGCATCATCTTCATCAGCAACTGCAAATCCGGGTGTGCTCGGTTACATATTCTTGGAAGCGACGTTTTTTCGTAGCATCGGTTCTTTTCCGTCGCCATGAGGACCTTCCCGACGATGCTTCCCCCTCATTACCTCCAGATCTAGGAATTGGGGGTGGAGCCAGATCTCAAATCCAAGACAAGTATCTGATTCGGGTGGGCTGGGTTTCAATTCTTGCAAGCGACGTTGTTTGCAGCATTGGTTCTTCCTCATCATCGCGAGGACCTTCTCGACGACGCTTCCCCCTCGCTACCGCCAAAGCGGAGAATCGAGGGTGGATTGGGATCTCAAATCCACGACATGTTTCAGATCCATGCAGACAACGTTTGTGAGGAATCACAGAATTGATAACCCTTTCCATTTTGACTTACCTGGTTTAGAAGAACGAAGTTCGTACTCATAACCTGTGGGTGGCGCGACGGAACAAGTGGTCGTGGAGAGGCCACAACGCAGGATCTATCTCGCGAAGAAGCTGCCACAACGCAGGATCTGTGGATCGTCTTCCCTGAGCATCGATCAGTTCTTGGCCTCACCGGACATTGTGCGGGATCGGCGCTTGGGGTCTGCGGGGCGTTGCGCTTCGTCGGTCTCCAGTTCTCCGGAATTCCAGATTTGCAGATTTGTAGATCTTTGGATTTACAGATCTCCAGGGTTCCGGACCTCCAGATCCCCGTAGCTGCAATGGTTCTCTGTCACTGGCGCAAATTGAATTTGTAGATCTCCAGATTCTCATAGGATCTGCGGTTCTCCAGATCTGCGGTTCTCCAAATCTGCGGTTTTCCTGCGGGGTTGACTGCATAGGGGTGGACGAGCGAGGGTTCGCGCGGGTGTTTCTCACGCAGGGTGCAGGAGAGTCCGCGCGGGTGTTTCTCGCGCAGGAGGGTTCGCGTAGAGTTTAAGCGCGCAGGGTCTGAGCGTGAAGGGTTGGACCGCGCAGGTGCTGGCCGCAACGGGTTGGACGCGCGCAGGTGCAGGTTGTGCAGGGGTGATTTCGCGCAGGGTCATCAGCGCGTTGGTGTGGTCCGCGTTGCGCTCGTTATTTTGGACCGCGCAAGGGCTGGGACGCGTGGAAGGACCGGTACGGAGCGTCGGTCCGCAAGGTGTGGCTTTGGTGGAGGACTGCTATGCGACGGTTTAGTCACGAGTTGATGTTTTGAGGAGGAAAGTTTTGGAAAAATTGTAGATTACCAAATTTGTAGATTCCTGGAGGTTTGGAAAAATTGTGATTCTCCTGGTCGCAAAGCTTCGGTTGTGAAGAACTAGCTTACGCTGGTTCGGATTGGGCCGGAGTCCCGGGGTTGGGGACCCCCTTTGGGCTTGACATCCTTCGGATAGGGGACCTCTGTTAGGCCATTCCCTCCCTGGGAGATTTCGTGGCTCTCAACATGGAGACGGATCTGCTGAACCAATGGAAGAACCTCACATTAACAGACAAAGAAAAAGATCCGCCCGCAACCCGTAGAAATGAAGACAACACATTGACAAAACGTATGGCTTTATTGGTTATCGGTAGACTGGCGACCGAGGCACCATTTAATCTTAATGCCCTCAGGACCACCCTTCAAAATCTTTGGAAATTGGAAGCTGGAGTAGCCATCTGGGAAATTGAGAACAAACTCCTTGTTTTTGAGTTCTTTAGTGATAAAGACAAAGATAAAGTCCTCAGAGGACGACCTTGGTCCTTTGACAATCATCTCATTCTGATGGAGGAATTTAAAGGGGGAGACGAGATTCAGAAGTGCACACTTACCCGATCCCCGTTCTGGGTAAGAATTTAAGGAATACCGTTCCATGGGAGATCAACACATGTGATGAAAGAAATTGGAGACCGGATCGGTCACTTCCTAGAGTGGGATTGCTCGGACCCAATACAATGGGGCCCCTAGGTTCGAATAAAGGCTGAGATCGATGTGTCTGAACCCTTAATGCGAGGTATGTTCCTGAAAATTGATGATTCCAATACCTGGATCTCGTTCGAATTCGAAAAACTACCAATCTTCTGCTTTCTTTGCGGACGTATCGGTCACATTGAGAAAGTGTGCGGGGCAAAGCCAGAGAATTCCTCCGAAAATATTACCCTTCAATACGGTCCGTGGCTCCGGGCCAAAGCACACAGAGAGGCATATATCCCCGAGGCGGAGAGACAAATAGATCGGGACCGTCTCATTGCAGCCCATCTAAGGCGACCGGAATCTGGACAACCTTCTATTATAAGGATGGGACCACCTGTCTTCCCTAAAGAATCCCCAGCAGAGCTTAGGGGAAATGGAAACGCTTCCCAAGAGATTATCGTCAGATGCAATGACGGGGCTCGGCAAGACAGTCGCCTGATTCAGGGTATCACAAAATCCGACTTCGCTTTAACTGCACCGAATTCAAAGTTATTTACTTCAACTGGGCCGCTACCTAAACCAAAAGAACCTCCAGAGAAATTTACGAGGCAGAAACATGTCTCCTTGGATCCGCCTGAAGCTGAGCAGAGTCCAAATCGGATCCCAACTGATGACCTTCTGCAAGCTGATTCTGGGATGACTGAAGCCTCACCTTCAGGACAAGTTACTCGAAGAACCTGGAGAAGGGCACGCGGCGGTGGTAAAGGCGATTGCCCAAGGAATCCCAAGCTAGGAGATCTGAAACGGCAAAGCGAGTCGAGTGGTATGCACACCAGTCCTCCCAAAAGGAGGAAAGCATCAGGTACGTCATTAACCCCACAAGAGACAAAGGCGGAGGCGGGTCAGGCCCGACCCCGCCTAGAGCAATGATAGCTTTATGCTGGAACTGTCGTGGGCTTGGAAACCCACGAACGGTTCGTATGTTCCAGCGCCATTGTGCTCAAAGTCGCCCTGATATGGTTTTTCTGTCCGAAACCATATTGGAAAATAAGGACATCACAAATCTTTCTCTCAAATGCGGTTTCCAGGGTTGTCTCTCGGTTCCCCAACAGGGTCTTTCAGGGGGATTATGTCTTCTCTGGAAGGATAATGTCGATGTTAGGCTCCTATCTTTTTCCCAGTGCCACGTGGCTGTATCCATTTATGATTCCCACAACCCCCCCTGGACTTTTGTGGGCTTCTATGGCTGGCCCTCCCAATCTGAAAAGTGGAAATCTTGGGATCTTCTTTGAAAACTCCGTCGTGATCTACCAAGCCCCATTCTGTTTGGAGGGGACTTTAACGAGATCCTTTTCCAGAAGGAGAAAAAAGGTGGAGCTGTGCGCTCCTCCACGTCTATGTCTGACTTTAATGATGCTATCCTTAAGGCAGAGTTGATGGACCTGGGTTACACGGGTAATCCTTTCACATGGTTCCGAGGCAGTTCTGATGAAAATCTAATCGCTGAACGTCTGGATAGATTCCTTGGCTCAATGGATTGGATGAACCTCTTCAAAATGTACCATATCAGACACCTCACGTTCAACTGCTCGGATCACTGCCCAATTGTCATTAACTGCACCCATAATGAGCACGTTACTAGTTCCAGTAAACCATTCAGATTCAAAAGCTTCTGGTCAAAAGATCCCGAGTGCGAGGCGATTATCCGTTCAGGCTGGAAGAATGGGCAAGCTGATCTGAGAACCAACCTTCTCCGAGTGGCGTCTGATCTGAAGACATGGAGCTACTCTAAATTCTGTCACCCGGACCGGCAATGCAATTTTCTTGAAAGGAAGATTGGCTATCTTCTTAGCAAACCCCCGTATAGCAGCATTCTCTCAAAAATTAGTGAAACCCAACGAGAGCTGGATGTTGCCCTGCGCAATAGGGAAGGGTTTTGGGCTATGCGAGCGCATGATATTCATATAGTAGAAGGGGATGCTAATACCCGTTATTTCCACCAGAAGGCTTCAGCAAGACGCCATAAAAACTTTATTTCTGGCATTCTAAAATCAGATGGTAGTAAAGCGTCTGACACAGGGGGCATCCAAGAAGCCTTCCTAAGCTATTTTCAGAAGCACTTCTCTTCAGGCCATTCTTACATCTCTCCTGAGATTGAGGACTGCATCAAACCCGTAATTTCTGATGATATGAATAGACAGCTTTCTAAAGATGTGACGAATGATGAGACTCTTAAGGACTTAAAGCAAATCCACTCCACGAAGGCCCCGGGACCAGACGGATTCCACGCCCTCTTTTTCAAGAATTACTGGCACATCATTGGTCCAGACATATGCAATCTGATGCGGGATATCTGGGCAGGGAGAACGAACCTGTCTTCTCTTAATGAAACTATTCTTACCCTCATTCCCAAGATGAAAAACCCTCAAGGGGTTTCGGACTTTCGACCTATTAGTCTGTGAAATGTTTCGTATAAGATCTTTTCGAAGATCCTGACGAATCGGCTGCGTCCTTGGCTACCCGACGTCATTTCAGAGAACCAAAACGCCTTTGTGGCAAAAAGGTTAATTACTGATAATGCCATTATTGCTCATGAAATTTTTCATTCCATGAAAACACGAACATGAGCAAAGAGAGGGATCATGGCTTGGAAATTGGATATGGCTAAGGCCTATGATAGAGTGGAATGGAACTTCCTCGAATTTGTGATGCTCAAGATGGGTTTCTGCACCAAATGGATTGACATGATCATGCAATGCGTATCGTCAGTATCTTTCTGTATTAATGTCAACGGGATACTCACCCGAGGCTTTTCCCCATCCCGTGGGCTTCGCCAGGGAGACCCTCTTTCACCCTTCCTCTTTATTTTAGTAGCTGATGTGTTTTCTAACCTCCTCTCCAGGGCAGCTTCACTTTCCATAATCCATGGGGCGAAAGCGTGCCGCAGTGGCCCTCTGATATCCCACCTCTTCTTCGCTGATAATTGCCTTCTATTTTCTCGAGCTACCCCTAATGAGTGTACTGCAATCTGCCAGGCGATTCAACAGTATGAACGGGCTTCAGGACAAATGATCAACCAGAGTAAATCAGAAATTTCTTTCAGCTCTGGAGTCCCCCAGCCGAAAAGAGAAGATCTATGCTCTTTAGCACGCATTCCTGGGGTCGATAAGCACCAGAAGTATCTTGGGCTCCCGACGGTGGTTGGACGGTCAAAGAAAGAAATATGCTCAGCTATTGTGGATCGAATTGAAAGAAAAATACAAGGTTGGACCCCTAAAAAAATCTCCAAGGCCGGGAAGGAAATCCTCATCAAGGCGGCTCTTCAATCTGTCCCCAGCTATTTGATGTCTATTTTTAAACTTCCTGATGTGGTACTTTCAAAGATTCAATCCAGCATATCTAACTTCTGGTGGGGTCGAAAGGACGGAAAAAATAAAATCCATTGGACCGCCTGGTCCGCCCTCTGTTAACCAAAATCCGAAGGCGGAATGGGCTTCCGGGACCTTCCTCTGTTTAATGATGCTTTGCTGGATAAACAAGGCTGGCGTATGATTAATTACCCATCATCCCTATGCACGTGAGTTCTCCGGGCTAAATATTTCCCACATAAGGATTTCTTGGATTCCCATCTTGGCTATCGACCCAGTTTTCTCTGGAGAAGCATTTGGGGTGGTCGTAATCTGCTGAGGAAAGGACTAGGCTGGAGGATTGGGAATGGTTCTACGGTCAAGATTTGGACTGATCCCTGGCTTTTTGATCAGACAGGCACGAAGGCGTCATCCCCTGTTTATCCAGGATCCGAGCATGCCACAGTCTGTTGTCTTTTTGATGATCAAGGGGCGGGGTGGTGTCTGGAAAAACTCTTCTCATGGTTCAATGAGAGGGATAGGAGAATTATTCTGAGTATCCCATGTATGCCAGAAGCAGGGCCAGATCATCTCTACTGGACAAACGACAGCTCAGGAGAGTATACGGTGAAAGCTGGTTACCGGCAAGCTCTTTATGCTCAAATTTCAGAAGGAGATGCGAGGCCCTGGACTTCAATCTGGAAGCTTTTTGTTCCCCCTAAAGTCCGCCTTTTCTGGTGGCAGGTGTGTTCCGGTATCCTCCCTATGAAGAGCCTCCTTGCCTACAGACACGTTTCAAACGACAACTCATGCCCTTTCTTCCCTTCTGTGACTGAATCCCCTCTCCACGCTCTTTTCCAATGTCCCGGGGCTCAGGAGGTTTGGAATGACTGGGGATCAACTATTGAGCTGTCCCTGGACGCCGCCTCAGATCCTACATCTATCCTGATGCGATGGTGCTCCTCTTTTTCGCCGGCTAAAGCAGGTTCCCTGTGCATTTTGACGTGGATTATCTGGGATAGGCGGAACGAGGCCATTTTCAATCATTTCCGGAGGCCCCCCAGATTTTAGATTGACCGGGCATTGTCATGGATTGCGGTTTGGCAGAACCACCCTGAGCAACAAAGACTTTCCCCCCCCCCCTCCTCTTCCGCAACATTGGTGCCCCCCACCGGAAGGGATTGTTAAGATCAATGTGGATGCCTCTCTCCCTAAGGATGTCCCAGTTGGACTAGGGTTACTGGCCCGAGACAACCTGGGAAATCTTATCGCTGCCAAATACGAAGCACGTTATGCACTTTGGGAGCCCTCAGTCGCGGAGGCCGCCGCCATCCTTGCTGGGTTAAACTTCGCAAAAGATCGCGGTTGGGATTCCATTCACATCGAATCCGACTGTCTCACTGTAATCAATGCCATTAATCTCACTGACGGCGGGCTTCAACCTTTCGGCCCCATTATCCGGTGTATTCACTCGCAGAGACAAGGCTTCAATTCCTGCAATTTCTCATTTATTAGAAGGGAAGCGAATGAAGCCGCTCACAAGATGGCAGGCATTGGCCCTCCTTACGAGGATTTGCTTTGGTTCAATCATTTTCCTTCGTGGTTATGCGAATGTATTTCTGCTGATCTCCATCATTAATGGATCCGTCTTATTTTGTCAAAAAAAAAAGTTAAAATATTATTTAATTGCATAGCAGTCATTAAATAACATTTATTACCTTCAACAAATTGCATGATGCATAATAATAATTATATAATTATTATTTTGTGGTGCGTACCAACATGCATAATAATAAATATTATATAATGGTATTGTTAATTAATATTTGTCAACATCCTTGATCTTTGTCCATTCAAACTCCTCTATCATTTATTGAAAAACTGAATAAATATTTTATTCTCAATCTAGAGAATAAAAATTTATTAAAATATTTAATAAATAAAATAGATATTTTATTCACATGCCACTAAATAAAAATTTATTTAATTTATGTGATCAATACAACTTGAATAAAATTATTCCTTAGACTTTATAATAATATTTATTCCATTAATTATACTCAAATAGAATTTAATCGAGATCAACGGAAACACTTAGTCTGTGACCCTCTAGGATTCTTTCTCATTGGAATTAGGTGGGCTTACCTAAATTCCAAGATTACTATCTTGAAATGGGTCAAGGAGCCCAAGAGAAATGACTTAATATCATAACATCGACAAACACATACAAATTCTCACTATGTAATATAATCCCTTTGTCATAATATCTCATCAATTAGGTTTTACATCAGTGTCACCAACCTATATGCTCAGTATGTATTTCTTTGACTATCTAAAATAAACATTTCATTACACCATAGACATGGAATTTAATGCAATAGTTCTATTCTAATCAAAGGGCCAAGATATTAGCTTCCATAAAGATGGAAGGGACAAATCCTTCCTCAACTTATTCATTAATGACTTGTCACTCTTTACGCACCCAACGTATCTAACTTCTACAAGAACTATTATCATCATGGTTTACAAAATAAATCTAAGTACACTATTTATGACATGAATTAATAATAATATTAATGTCTACGGACTATCACACACACTCATAGATAGGAATATCTGGTGACACCAAAACATGTGGAATTTCTACCGGCGGGTATGTTCTCAAAATATCCCATCTTGGAGATTACCAAGTGAGAACTTCATGATAAGAAGCTTCATATACTTATGAGTACTCAAACCTAAAAATCTATGTACTATGTGTCCCATCATAGTATATTATCCAATCACAGAACATTATTTGAGAATCTCATCATAGCACATCGAGGTTCTCATTATAGAGGGGAACTACTATGACCTTATCAATGCGGCGTATACTCAAGGACATTATTACATCAGAGCCATGCAGAACAACAAACAATATGTAATAATAAGTTTTATTAATATTTAATATATTTAATATTTATATAATCAAAGTACAAACACTTTGTCCTAGGAAACCAACTCCAACAAAATCCCACAAGGGCTAGAGCCAACTACCTATGACATTCAGTCCTCTAGACCTCACATGACAATAATGTTTCTACTAAGTCAAGGCTTTGGTCAAGGTCTCTATCACATTTTCTTCCATGGAAATATTTCTCACTGCAATTTCACCTCTCTGAGAAAAATCCCTCAAGAGATGATACCTCCGAAGTATGTTTTTATCCACTGATGTGACCTTGGATCTTTTTCAAGAGCCATCACTAGAGTATTATCACAATAGAATGTGATAGGATCTTTACTGATAGGTAACATATCAAGATTTTGGGTGAATTTTCACATCTGTACTAATTATTTAGCTGCCTCAGAAGCCACAATATACTCAGACTCTACTATTGAATCTGTAACCACAACCTTCTTTGAGCTCTTCCCACTCACAAAACCTCCATTAATAGTGAAGATGTATCTTGTTTATGACTTCATGACATCTTGATCAGTTTGGAAACTAGAATCTACACATCCTTTGATGACTAGTTCCTCATCTCATATATAAACCAAGAATATAAACTTATTACACCTCAGATACTTAAGGATAGTATTGACTTTCATCCAATGTTGGTCATCTAGATCAAAATGATATCTTCTTACCGCACTTAATGTGTAGGAAACATTTTAGCCTAGTATATAGAATAACATACCTGACTAACCCAATCATGGATGCATATGGAAAACTTGTCATTCTATTTCTTTCCTCATGTATATGAGGACACGTTTTCTTGGAAATATGAATTCCATGTGATGATGGTAATAATCCCCTCTTGTATTGTTCCATACTGAATCTCTTTAGTATATTATCATTGTATGTACTTTGACTTAGTCCAAGCAAACTCTTGGATCTATCATGATGGATCTTGATCCCAAGAATATATTATACCTCACCAAAGTTTTTCATAGAGAAAAATTTATCCAACCATTCCTTGATAGAATATAAGACTGGTATTTCATTTCTAATGATTAATATGTCATCAACATATACTATTAAGAAAATGACTGTACTCAAACTAAACTGTTTATAGATACACAGATCTCATTCATTATTTATTAAACGAAATTCTTTTATGGCCTCAATAAAATGAATTTTACATGCCCTAGATGCTTGATTTAATCCATAAATGGATCTTTGCAACTTGCATACCATGTTGTCATCCTTTGGAGTCACGAAGCCTTTGGGTTGTTTCATATAGACTTCTTCCTGAAGGTTCCTATTAAGGAAGTATATTTTGAAATTCATTTTCCAAATATCATAATTATGGAAATTTGAAATGGAAAGTATAATTCTGATGTATTTTAGTATTTTAATTGTTGAAAATGTTTCCTCATAGTCAATGTCTTGATGTTGTTTAAACCCTTTTGCAACCAGTTGCACCTTATAGGTACTTACTTTTCCTTCCATATCCAGTTTCTTCTTGAATACCCATTTTCAACCAATGGGATTTACATCTACTAGAGGTTCTACCAAAATCTAGACTTGTTTTTGGAAAATGAAATCCATTTCATAATTCGTAGCTTCTTTCCACATGGAAATATTTATGTCATTACCTGCTTCCTTGTAGGTTAGAGGATCATTATTATCAACTAATAATGAGTCACTATCCTTAGCGATTAAAAAACCATACCTTTCTGGTTATCTAACCCCTCTTGTACTCTTATGTAGTAATTGTGCCTCTAGAACAAATTCTTCTTCCATGGGACTTTATGGAAGTTGTTCATGTGCAAAATCTTATGTATCTTGAGCCTGGAATTCATCTAAGTCTTCTATCTCCCACTATCACTTTTAGAGATAAGATTATTCTTAAGAAATTTGGGATGTCTATCAACTATAACCTTCTTTTATAAAGGATTGTATAGGTATTATCCCTTTGTTTCTTTGGTATATCCTATAAAGAGACACTTTGTTCCTCGAGGTGCAATATTGTTACCTGAAGAGGCCTTAAAAATTCTTCACAACCCCACACATTTAAGTAAGAAAACGTAGGTTTATTTTCAATCCATAATTGGTATGGTATACCATCTATTACTTTAGTTGGCACTCGGTTTAGTACATATGCTAATGTTTGTAACGTGTATCCCCAAAAGGATGATAGAAGACTCACATGGATCATCATTGATCTCACCATGTCCAACAAGGTGTGGTTCCTCCTTTATCTTGCACCATTCCACTGAGGTGTATAAGGAGGAGTGAGTTGAGATAAAATCTTAAACTCTCATAGATAATCAATGAAGACATGATTAAAATATTATCCACCACGGTCTGAGTGAAGTTTCGTAATCTTCTTACCAAGAAGGTTCTTAAATTAATTCTTATATTCCATGAATTTATCAAAAGAATCTAACTTATACCTCATTAAGTAGACATATCTATACCTACTAAAATCATCGGTAAAAGTTATGAAGTATGAGTAACCTCCCCTTGATTCAATAGGAAATGTTCCACACACATATGTATGAACTAATTCAAGAAGAACTTTAGCCATTTCAACTTTCCCACTAAACGGGGCTTTAGTCATTTTTCCTTATAAACATGTGTGACATACACTAAGTGGTTTTAGTTAAAATGAATCTAAATATTCATATTGATGTAATTTAGTTAAGTTCTTTTAATTTACATGACCTATCCAGTGATGCCAAAGTTGGGTGTGGTATGAGTCATGTGAAGTTACTTCATTATCGAATGTAATTTTTTGGTTTGTGTAATCCAACACATAAAGTCCATTATTTAAATGTGTCTTACCATAAAAATTTCCATATTTATAAAAGAATCAATATTTATTCCCAAATTTGAAAATAAATTCATTTGTATCATTTCTAGATATAGAAATAATGTTTTTGGTAACTGAAGATGCATAATAAAAACCCTTTAAAACCAAGATCATTTCAGTTTGCAGTATGAGGTCTTAGTCCTGGATAGTTAGAGCAGCAAGTTTAGGACTGTTGTATGCTCAAAGATATACCTCTCATTGATCAATATTTCTAAATCTACTTGGTTCATGTATTTGAATACATATGTGAGCACCACAAGCTTTATCTAATACCCAATTTTTAGAAATAGATAAATTTTACCCAATAACGAACGCACCTAAAGATTTCCCTTTCTTCTTTGGCTGGGTGCAATATTTATTCCAGAGTCCCTTCTTACCATGTGCGAAATAGAAAACATCATATTCCTTTACTTTCCCCTTGATCTTCCTCTTCTTGGAAGGGCGTGAATAATCTTTGGTCTTAAATCTCTTTGCTTGTACTTTCTATTTGTTCACTGTAAGGATGAAATTTTTTTCATGCTTCATATCCTTATATACTTGGAAAATAAGGTTAAGAAGATCTGGTAGAGACTTCTCAATATTTTTTATATTAAAATTCACAACAAACCTGGAGAATCTATGAGGTAATGATGCCAGAATGAGGTCAGTGCCCAGTTCTTCAGAGAGTATAAACCCTAGAACCTTTAGGCGCACAATGTAACCAATGAGCTTGACTACATGAGACCTAGCTGTGGAACCCTATCTAAGATTTCTCTCAAAGGGAACTTTCTTAATATCAAATCGTTCTTTTCTAGCTCTCATTTGGTAAAGACCACGAAGGTTCTCAAGCATGTTATATGCATCCGTGTTTTCGTGAGACTTAATTAGTTCACTAGACATCGATGAAAGCATCAAAAATTTAATGTCGACTGAATCGTTAAATGTTTTTTCATAGACAAGGAACTCTTCATCACTCACCTCTTTAGTAGGTGTATCAGGCATTGAAGATTCTAGCACGTGAAGTTTCCATTCATGGTGTAGCACAACCCAAAGGCATTTAAACCACTCCTGGAAGTTACTTCCATTTATGAGGTTATCTTTATCCAATATTGATCATAGGGATAGTGTGGATGATGAACTTATCATTTTATTATATAATTAAAAAGATCATATTTTTATTACTTTTCTTGATTACAAAATAAGTGAGATATAATAAATTAAATGTATTTATTTATTTATTTATTTATTAAATCAACCACTATTTTATCAAGTCTCAATAGCCCTCACCATTGAACTTAGAGTATCTAGTTTCTTTAACATTTTAGTGGGAAGGATCCCCATTAATTTTATTAATGATCTAGAGTTTCTCCATGAAAACCATAATAAAGTAATCAGGTAAGCGGTCTTACCAACTGTGGACTTGCAGCTCCTTGATTCGTTGAGTGGATTCCTCTATCCTGAAATCCAAAATTCAATTCCTCAATTTCAGTAATTTCATAAATTTCATCCACTTCACGGGATGGATATATGTAAAATATATTTATGATTGTTTTTCATGAACATTTAATTTATCTCAAACATTTTTTTAAGAAATAAAATGAAAGAGAAAAGAAATAAATCAATGCAGTATTTAAAAATATTCAAGGTAAATATCATCTCCATCATGACACTTTATACATCATAATTAGACTTGACACCTTCAGAGTGAACAAAGGAATATAAGATATGAAATTTCATGATTAATGGCATGATCAGAAAACTTCAGCTCGATGTACGATAGGCACACGATGTTCATCACTGAATAGCAAACTTCGGATCGACGTACTGGAGGTATGCGTTGTTCATCATTTGACCACTTTGGATGACATTATTTCATTCTTTTATTTAATGAATGATATTTTTCTTGACATAGATTCATTATTTTATTTGATGAATGATATTTGTCTCGAAATCAACCACATTGGTTATTAATCAAACACATTTTCTTAAGGTAATGAAGTGAAATTTTTCATTCGTGGGTCATTATAACTCTTCAGGAGCTCATTATTTTTTCCAAAAGAAAAGATTAATAAAATCATATATTATTTTTAGATTCATATAGAGGGAAAAATAAATGTAACAATATCTTACATAGAAAATAAGACTCACCTCAAATCAATGGAGGTCGATGTGCACACGAAAGAGCATGTCAAAAGAAGAATGTTTATAAAAACATGTGACATGCCTTTTTCACATTATATTTATCTTATGTTGATGATGGGGATGATGATGGTCTCTTCACGATGTGCAATGTGGAGAAGACTGTCATGTTGATAATGTGTTGTGAAATCAATCGAATGCCGAATGAAATCGTGAAGCATTTCGAAACTAGAAATGTAAGACTGATCATAGACAAATCACATCGTTGATGAAGTGAGTGTTGAATTTGTGTATGATGATGGTAACGACAAATGGAAATAAAAATTCAAAATAAATATAAAAATTAGAGTAATAACTCAATGTATAGCACAAAACCCATCATCATTTCATTAACATTCCCATATATTTATAATGTACAAAGAATACCAAAAGTTGGCATATGAAAAATTGGGCACATGAAGGGGTTTATTGGGAATGGGAGTTACCATAATTATGAAATTCACATTTAATATTTCATAACACTCTCCCATGAATGTCATAATTTCATGGAGTATTATATAATCTTCACTTAAAAATACATGTGGGAAAAATAAGTGAAGCCAAATTAATTGAATTCCATGTCGTGCTACCTCATTAAAAACATTACCAGGAAAGCTCAACGAGAAAACCCTGATGAAGGTAAAAAGAGTGCAGCGTTCCAAACTCCCCCTGACTTTATCATTTACTTGTGTCTTCAAGACATCAATTAATATTATTATTTAATTATGTCTTCAGGATGTGGGAGGAAAACCATAGGTAATAATGAATGGTCTCATTGAAAAATATAACTCACGGGGAAGGACAACAATTTCCATTAATTATAGATTTCCATAATAATTTATAACATTCCCTTAGATATCTGTTATGATGTATTATTGTCTCATTAAAAACCTCATCAAGGGAAAACCCTTTAGGGGAAACCCCCTTGATTAGGGAAAAAGAGTATAAAAACATCAAGTCCCCGACCTCATTAAAAATATTATCAAGAAAACCCATTGGGAAAACCTGAATAAGGGAAAGGGAGTAAAACAGTTACATCTCCCACACATAAGGATAATTACTACATCATTGAACTCATAAAATGTCCATGATTAATTCATAACCAAAACATTCAGTTTTGAATTTTGGAATAATAATAATTTATACCCTTTATATTTCAATGAATATGGAAGAACATTACCTTTCATTATAATATGATTCATTTTCATTTTCAAGGTACATATGCACATGTACATGTATATCCTTCATGGATAAATAAAATATTCATTTATATTTAATCCTTCTGGGATAAGTTTTTTCTTCATCAACCTCTCTTGTATGAAATATATCACTCTTGGAAGTAGTAGATTTAATTATTTGTTAAGGGTAAAACCATTCCAAAAATTTAATATTTCATCATTAGGATGATTGATTCAAAATACAAGGACATTCCATGAAATTTCATGATCAAATAAGTCATTGGTTTAAGAAAACACTTCGAGAGTTTAGATGTTTTTCAAAACATATTAATAATATGATGAATAGAATGATGCATACAAACCATAGGATGATAAATTAAATTTATATTCTTCCTAACTTAACATGGATACATGAAATACATCTTATTCAGTTCACCACATGATTTATCATATTAGGTGAACCTTTCATAGTTTTGAATATGCTTCGGGAATTTTGAACCCTTTTGGGATTCATATATAAATATCCTAATATAAAATGAAAATTATTTCTTATAATATGATCATCAGTATTCAATAGTCTTGGTAGTTTGGATAATAAATCCAAAAATTTATATGTTGAACATATAATAATTTCATTTAATAATTCTGGCCAATTATTATGATGTCGACATCTATCAAAATCCATTTTCATCGATGAGTTTTGAAAGCATTCAAAGAAAATATATCATCAACAACATTTGATAGAGATATTATAACTTTTCTAGTACCAGTGTCACATCAGAGACAATATCTAAAAAGATATAATATTGTTGATGTATTTATTTACATCTTCACAGGAAAAATATATTTATTACTTTCTACTCATGATAGAAAATGATTTTATATAATCAGTTCGATCACACTTTAGGTGTGTATAATTAGACTATTGATTTCCAACACTTTACATTCTTGTAAGTGTTGTGAGCATCGTGTCAATGGTTATGTAGGACCAATTTTTAATTCATACTCACCAGCATCAAATAACCCATGTGATCATTTAGTGGATGCGTCTTTCATATAGATGGATCACATGGTAGGTGGGTGTGCCAATATATACATCTTCATAAGTATATGGGAAATTTATTTTCAAAATAGTTGCTGATGATATAAATAATTTACCTCAAAAACAGGTATCTCATGGTAATTTATTATACATGGGGCATTCGAAATAACTAAATGAATTCATTGATAATTTAGTAGACATGCATCCATTAAATAAATTCATCATTCTCCCCCTAATGGATGTCTACTATGTTATCAACAAATCAATATATTTGAATCAATATCATTCATTATAATTGATCCTGGATGGACTAAATCATCATGTCATGTATTTAAAGTGCCAGGATCGATAGACTTCTGGTTTACCAGTACTAATTTGATTGTACATAAAAAATTCTTTATAATCAATTTTTATGAACGCTTGTTACATATCAAGGTACCTATTTTATCCAATGTGTCCATATGATATTCATTTGAAGAATATAATTGATATATATCATCGAGACTGTAGATATAACAAAGAATTAAGAATTTTTACTACTAGATAGGAAAATTTTCGCTCTTCTGGAGCTGTTAATTAATTTTCTCTACTGCTAAATTTAATTATATGAGAATATACTTACTCGTAAACGATTTCTTTTAAATAATTTATTCAAAATAATATTTATAATGACTTTGCTTCAAAATCGACATAAGATCTTCAGGATATTTCATTGTGCATAATCACATTTGTCATTATAATTTCCACTTATTGTGGTTGATGAATTCATAATATAGTCATAATGGGTTAGGCCCATCACCAAGTGGATTATTGTATATTTTGGAACCTCTGGCCCAAATATTTTGGAACTTCTAGCCCAAATATTATTTTACAATTAATTTACCTAGGAGCGGAGCCCCCGCGTATTTTAAATCTGGTGAATGTAGTAGCGAAAACCAATGTGGAAGAATCTTCTGGATTCACAGAACACAACACATCGCCATCGAGATTTATAATTCATAAACAAAATTCACTTTATCGAATGAAGGATAAATCAGTTGATCAAACTTCATCAACTCTCAAATAGTCATGATAGCACAAATCATATTAAATTTTTCATGAATAATTCCATTCTCTTCGAGGAATGGGATAGAGAAATTAAAATTTCATTCACATCAGAGAATTAATTTGTTCATTAAATTTCATGATCCATGAATGATAATTTATTATTTATCAATAATGATCATCTTGCATAAAATATTAATTTTAATTAATTATGATGATCATTGTCTTAACCACTTTAGGTGTTAAAATTATTTTCATAAAATATATTGGATTATCAAAACTAAGTAATTCAATCATTTCATTTGTGAAATATATGAATAAAAGCATCTACTTCAGGGGAAAAATTAATTACACGAGATGATATTGATAATCCATAAGAACATGATAAATAATAATTTTTTCCTTGATATTGGTGTTGTAGGAACAATAATTGATAGATGAAAATATCATTTAATATAATGTTCAAGGACATTATTTTTATAACATCCTTCACGGATGCATTATTTTAATAATAAAATTCAGTGTGCTCTTTAAATATTTATTTTCATCAAACCAATTTTGGTGGTTATGTTATTATTATTTGTTATAAACAAATACATCACAATGATCATTTTAAAAACATCATATTCACCTTGAACTTGATTTTATAGTCTTCAAGAAAATAGCATGAATATTCAATTCCACAATTTTATCAATTACATAAATTTTATCCACTTCAGGGGATAGATATATGTAAAATATATTTACGCTTATTTATCATAAACATTTAATTTCTCTCAAACATTTTATAAGAAATAAAATGAAAGAGAAAAGAAATAAAACAATATAATATTTAAAAATATTCAAAGTAAATATCATCCCTATCATGATCCCTTAAACATGATAATTAGACTCGACACCTTTAGGGTGAACAAAGGAATAAAAGATATGAAATTTCATGATTCATGGCATGATCACCAAACTTCGGCTCAACATATGATAGGTATGTGATGTACATCGTTGATTAACAAATTTTGGCTCGATGTACTGCAGGTACGCACTATTCATCATTCGACAAACTTCAAGTGACATTGTTTTATTATTTTATTTGATGAATGATATTTGTCTCAACATCGATTCCACTATGGGAAAAATCGATTATTGCGACGGGTTATTTGCGATGGGCATAAATCTCGTCGCAATAAATCTGACGAAAAGAGTATTTGTGATGGGAATATATATACGTCGCAAATGGTCAGTTAGTTGCGACGGGAATACAGGACTCGTCGCAATAGGTATAGTGCGGTTTGCGCGCCAAAACGCGGGAAGCCTATTTACGACGGTGGCCTTTGTCCCGTCGCAAGTACCCGGAGGTGGTAAATACAATTTGCGATGGGACAATTACCTATCGCAAAACACTATTTAGTGGTTGTTATTTGCGACGGGTCCCGTCGCCAATACCGGCGGCGGTAAAAAGGCTTTTGTGATGGGGATATTCGCCTGTCGCTAATGGTATGTCAGCCTACAGGTATTTGTGACGGGCCCGTCACAAAAACCCTTTTAACCGCCGCCCGTATTTAATTCTGGAAAAGGAATTTGCGACGGGTATATCCGCCCGTCGCTAATGGTATGTCGGCAGGCAACTATTTGCGACGGGCCCATCGCAAAAACCCTTTTAACCGCCGCCCGTAATTAATGCGGTCGAAGGTATTTGCGACGGGTTCCCGTCGCAAATATTCTAACCTATATATACCTCCATCCATTTTTTTTCAAATCATTCGAATCTCCCTTCTTTTTTCCCCATTCTCTCTTTAAATTTCTGTTCTAAGTAGAATTTTTTTTTTTAATTTTTTCTTACGGGAAGAGCAGAGAAGGAGTTAGGAGGTGAAAACTGCAATCAAAGGTATTTATAGTTTTTTTAATTGTTAAATTATTTTTAATTGTTAATTTTAATTTTTTTAATAGAATGTTTATATAGCTATATAGTATAATTAGATTAAGTGGTTGTACCAAATAGTCCTTGTCTGGATACGAACAAGTAGAGGCGGCTCTGGCACAGATGTATCTAAGAGTGAAAATTCTGACAAGGTGTTTCGAGCTTGACTCGGGGTAACCTGGTACATGACAATGAGTCTTGCTGCACTCTTGGTTCGACACTGTCGGAGGATGTTTTGGTAATAATTAGAAATAAATATATTAAATTAGAAATAATTAGAAAAAGTTTAATTAGGAATAATTATATAATTATTAAATAATTAAGAAATAATTAATTAGGAAACAATTAGAAATAAAATAATTAGGAAACAATTAGAAATTAAATAATTAGGAAACAACTATAAATTAAATAATTAGGAAATAATTAGAAATTAAATAATTAAAAAACAATTAGAAATAAAATAATTAGGAAACAAATAAAATAATTAGGAAACAAATAAAATAATTAGAAAACAAATAAAATAATTAGGAAACAAATAAAATAATTAGAAAACAAATAAAATAATTAGGATAATTAGGAAACAATTAAAAATAATTAGGATAATTAGGAAACAATTAAAAATAAATAGGAAACAATTAAAAATAAATAAGAAACAATTAAAAATAAATAGGAAACAATTAAAAATAAATAGGAAACAATTAAAAATAAATAGGAAACAATTAAAAATAAATAGGAACAAATTAAAAATAATTAGAAAACAGTTAAAAGAATTAGGATAATTAGGAAACAATTAAAAATAATTAGGAAACATTTAAAAATAATTAGGAAACAGTTAAAAATAATTAGGATAATTAGGAAACAATTAAAAATAATTAGGATAATTAGGAAACAATTAAAAATAATTAGGATACAATTAGAAAGCGTGATTGGCCGCTCATCTACCTCAAATTTCTTTTCATTTGTGTGTTGAGGTTTAACGGGAAACTTCTGCCTCCACATGTAATATTTACTTTTACTGTCAAAATTATCAACCTCCTCACCAGCATAGAGGTGAGGAGGTTTATAATTTTGACAGTAAAAGTAAATACTACATGTGGAGGTAGAAGTTTCCTGTCAACCTCAATGCACAAATGAAAAGAAAATTGAGGTAGATGAGCGGTCAATCACGTTTGTTACTAATTAGTAACATAATTAGTAATATAATTAGTAACATAAATAGTAACATAATATAAAATATTATATTAATCTAATATTAATAATTAAATAATACTAATAATATAATTATTTTATTATTATATGTTTAATATTTATAAAAAAATATTAATATTATTAAAATTATAAAAAATTTGTAAAATATTACAATTATCAATATTTTCAACAAGTTTTGTTTTATTCTTAACATGTTCAAATCTTAAAGGGTCGCCAATTTTCAGGTCATGCCCAATAAAAAGTTTTCGTCAACCTTGTCCAATGTAAACTCTAGAATTGTTCTTGCTTGGTTGATCACCTCGCAAGTAGCGTTGCAATAGGACAACCTAAGTCATGTCTTTCTCATCTATAAGAACCATATCACATGACTTTTTACATAAAACATTCTTTCTTGAAAATTTAAGGGAAAGATACTGAAGTTCTCTTAATTTTTCAAGGAAGAATGATCTATGTAAAGGGTCATGTGAAATGATTCTTAAAGACGATAATGACATTACTTGTGTCGTTATATTGCAACACTACTTGCGAGGTGATCAGCCATGTAAGGACAATTATAGAGTTTAAATTGGACATGGTTGACGCAAACTTTTTATTGGGCATGACCTGAAAATTGACGACTCTTTAAGATTTGAACATGTTAAGAATAGAGAAAAATCTATTGGAAATATTGAGATTTGTAATAATTAGTAATAATTAGTAATAATTAATCAAAAATCAAATAAATTAAAGTACATGGTTATAAATTGGCACAATTTCCAGTGGATTGGCAGCTACCTTTTGTTCAACGTCTCATATCTTTGATACTTTCTCCCACTGAAATCAGTATGAAAAATGTGCTCTCATGTATGTCAGAGAAAGTTTTTCATACTGATTTCAGTCGGGAGAAAGTTAAAAAGAGATGAGTCGTCAGACAAAAGAAGCTCTTTTCCCTGACGACTCGTCTCCTTGCAAGGAGATGAGTCGTCAGGCAAAAGAGTTGCCGCCAATCTGCTAGAAACAAATAAGAATAATTAGTAATATAATCTCCACAACGATGATTAAAAAATTTTATTTCATTATTCAAGCATATTTCATTTTCCAAGTATTGCTAAGTATTTCTAAATTAATAATAATTAGTGGGGGTGATTACAAACTAACTGTGTCGCCTATAATTATTGGTAATTACTAAAAAATAACTGTAATTATGTATCTTCTCTTTTTAGGATATTGTTTTTCTTATATCAAATTATTTAACAACAGTAATGGTTTTAATTTTTTAAGAAACATATATATGAATATGGAACAAGGAAATCAACATCAATCCTTATTAGATGATCGTGCTTGGATAAATCAGCACAAGAATCCAAACGGTTCTAGTTTAAATCCTGTATATCTTGATGGTGTTGAAGCTTTCTTATCATTTGCATCATCAAACCCAGAATTTGTTTTAGAAGGGACAATTAAGTGTCCTTGTAAAAAATGTGCTCTGAGAACATTTGAGACATTTGACATCGTTGGGCAACATCTCTTGCGTTATGGTTTTCAATCAGATTATATTTTTTAGTATCAACACGGTGAACGCAGTTCCAGAGAAGATACTAATAATTTGATTCCGGGTCCATCACGGTTTCAGAATTTAGTACATGATGTTGCAGGGTCATCCATTCAAAAAACTGAAATCGAGGATGATGTTGATTTACCTCCCAATTTGGCACCATCTGAATTTGCTGAGTTGTTCAGGTCTGCTGAGGATGTATTATATCCTGGTTGAAAGATAAGAAAATTAGAAGCAGTTGCAAAATATATGGCTATTAAATCAGATAATGGAATGTCAAATAACTATTTTGATCACATATTTTCTTTGGTTAAAGCACTGTTACCTGAAGGAAATGTGCTGCCTGCTAATTATTATGAGAGCAAGAGACTGGTTCGTAATCTGGGCCTTAGTTATCATAAGATCCATGCATGTTCAAACGATTGCATCTTATATTCTGGTGAAAATGAGTTGTTTAATAGTTGTCCCACATGTGGACAATTGAGGTATAAAGAAGCTCAATCAGGGAACTCTGGATTGATTACTGTAAAACAGTTGAGATATTTTCCGCTTACACCCAGGTTGCAGCGTTTATTTATGTCTCATAACACAGCGACAATGATGTCATGGCACAAAACCAATATTTCAAATGGTAAAAGCTTGATTCATCCATCTGATGGTGATTCATGGAAACATTTTGATCAAGTGCATCCGTCTTTTGCTTTAGAATCTTGGAATGTGCGATTGGGTCTTTCTACTGACGGTTTTTGTCCATTTGGATCTTTTGGTAGTCAGTATTCCTATTGGCCTGTCTTTATAACTCTGTACAATTTGCCTCCATGGATGTTCATGAAATAGCCTTATATATTTTTGACATTATTAATCCAAGGACATCTGAAAAAGAATATTGATGTTTATTTGAAACCATTGATTGATGAGTTAAATTTATTGTGGAGTCATGGTGTTGGTACATATGATGCTGCTGCGAAACAGAATTTTGTAATGAAAGCTGCTTTGATGTGGAAAATTAGTGACTTCCCGACATATGGCGTGTTATCTGGATGGAGTACACATGGTCCAAAATCATGTCCTTACTGTATGAGAGACAACAAAGCATTTATGCTCTTGAATGGAAAAAACCTTGCTATTTTGACTGTCATCGCAGATTTCTTCCAATCGATCATCCTTTTCGGAGGAATAAATCTCATTTCAGAAAAGGCAGAATTGAAAGATATGAACCTCCAAAAATGATCTCAGGTACAGAGTTACAATATGTTGTATTTTCATTACCTTCCATCACTTTTGGGCCAACAATAAACCAATAGAAAATTCATAGCTTTGGGAAAGAACACAATTGGAAAAAACGAAGCATTTTTTGGAATCTGCCATATTGGTCTGATTTGTTGGTTCGACACATGTTGGATGTCATGCATATTGAGAAGAACTGTTTTAATAATTTATTTCATACAGTTTTGGATACACCGGGTAAAACCAAAGATAATGTAAATGCATGATTAGATCTTGCTCAAATTTGCAGGCGACCAGAACTTGAATTATTTGAAAATGTCAGATCACAGAGATTAATGAAGCCAAAAGTAGCTTATACACTGACCAAAGAGAGTCGCTTCTTATTTTGTCAGTGGATTGCAGATTTGAGACTTCCAGATGGTTATGCTTCCAACTTGGGCAGATGTGTTAAAAATGGTCATATTACCGGATTAAAAAAGTCATGACTGTCATGTTATAATGGAAAGACTTATGCCTATTGGATTAAGAGGTTTGTTGAATTCTAAGATTTGGGATTAGATAGCAGATATATCATATTTTTTCCGAGACATGTGTGCGGCGACAACAGACTACGATACACTAAGAAAACTAGAAGAAGCTGTTGTTGTGATTATATGCAAACTGGAAAAAATCTTTCCACTGGCTTTCTTTGACTCAATGGAACATTTGATATTACATTTTCCACATGAAGCAAAATGTGAAGGTCTGGTTCAGTTTCAATGGATGTACCCATTTGAGAGATTCATGCAGAAATTGAAGAAAAAAGTCCGTAACAAAGCATCAGTTGAAGGATCAATTGCTGAAGTTTATTTGCAAGAGGAAATTGTTTTATTCTTCTCTCATTATTTTGAATCTGAATATCCCTCAAAATTTAACCGCATGGTCCGGAATGAGGGGAATATTGATGATGATATGAACAATCAATTATCAGTTGTCAATCATCCCGAACTTGGCTTTGGTGGAGTTCATGATAGATGGCTTTCAGATGATGAACATCATAGAGCTCATACATATGTTCTACTCAACTGTGAAGAAATGTCACCAGTTGTACAGTGAGTGCTCTTATCCCTTATTCTATAGATTCTGTTACAGTAAATTAATCATATTGTATTTGTAGGTTATATGATAATCATATCAAGAAACAATTTCCACAAATTATAGCAGCTGGCTTAGAAGAACGTCGGCAAAAAAAATTTGCCTACTGGTTTCAAAAACTGGTAACATACATTCTTTTTTGGTTTTACATATAAAATCAATTTATTACTTGTAATGGTGATAAATGTTTTACAAATTTTCAGGTATCTGTACATGCTGATAAGATTGATAGTCGATTGCGTATATTGAGTATCCCACCATCCAAAATGGTTAAATCTTATAATGCATATGTGGTGAATGGTTATCGCTTTCATACACGTGCATATGGTGAATCAAAGAAAACAATGAATAGTGGTGTTTGTTTGAAGGGATCACATCATAGAGATATTGAAGTTGACTTTTACGGTATGCTTGAAGAAATTATTGAACTGTGTTATTTAGGACAGAATTATGTAGCAATGTTTAAATGTCGATGGCTGGATACTGAGAGAGGCTTGCGTATTCATCCGACTCATGGAATTGTTGATATTAAACATAAAAGTCTTCTTACAGTAAATGAACCATTTTTATTGGCTCATCAGGCACATCAAAGTTATTATGAAAAATATCGTGCTACTGCAAAAGAGTTGGATGATTGGTGGAGTATAATAAAAGTTAAATCTCGAGAAAATCAGTTTACTCAAACTGAATGTGGTTCCACTGAAGTGCAAGGAAATGAAATTTTTCAGGACACTCCTCAAAACACATCTTTTTCACAAAGAGACATGAATATCGAGGATGACACCCCACAGTTAAGGGTTGATAGTGACGATGTTGTCAATGATGTTATAACTGAATTTGAAATGACAAGAGATGATGAAAGTGAAACTAATATGGAAATTGATGATGTTGATGAGGAAGATGAAGACATTGACATTGACAACTATGAAGACGATGATGAAGATGAACATTGACACAGTAAAATGCTGGTTAGAATCATAACAAATATATATCTATACATAATAGTTATTTTCAACTGTTTGCTAATAACAATCATTTCATGTTTCAGATGGACTCGGAAACATTTCGTCAGTTGCTGGAGGCTGATCTACCTATGGATGATGAGGTTCTTGAGTCATCTGACCCTCAGGCTATTGGCACTACAGGGAGCACTTGGAGGGGGCGTGGTCTTGCCAGACTGATGATTCCAGATCCTATCCCAGAGCGACGTCCACCTCTTGGATTCGATGCGCACACGCGGTGGTATGGTAACGTGTGTATTTTAGTTATCTTTCATTATAATTTATTTATATTCTAATTGTTTGATTATTTGTTCTTTTTCCACAGTTTTACGCATATAGCTATTGGACAGGGGAGCGTTATCTTGCGCAATTATTTTTCTCAGCCCTGGCTCACATGCGATCAGATTCCCGCTGATGTGCAGGTTGCCATGTTCGATCATTGGCTGGTATGTAATTAAATATTATTTATTTTGAAATTTAATTCATTAATAACTTTATATTAGGGTTTATGGTATCTCATCGACGAGAGCATGCGTGCCACTATCCACGCGGCATGGGTGGTGTCTATGTGTGACCGTTTCCGTCGGTTTTTGCATAATTTGAGAAAGACGGCTGTGAAGAAAGCCGGAGTGATAGAATTTGATGAGTCATGTAGAGCCCACCGACTAGAGTACATTTCATCTCACGTTTGGGATGGATTATGTACACATTGGTTGGGTGGTGGGTTTCAGAGGAGATCTGCATTGGGTCGACAGAATCGAGGAAGACAAGAGGTGACGCATCGAGCTGGTAGTCGTACATTCATTGCGCATAGAGAACGTCTAGTAAGTACTTTTTTTTAATATTTTATACAACTTTAAATATAAACAGTTTATTTTATATTCATATAGGAAGCCGAGCAGCCCGGTATTACGATGTATTGCGTTTATCGGAGGATGTACACTGATCTGGCTACTGGAGAGATTAGAGGTGACCGCCAGCGTCAGATTGTGGTCAGTATTATTTTCTTTTCAGTTTGCAAATTAAATGCATATAATCTTTTCATTATTTTAATTTCTAATTGAAACTTAAGAAGTCATATGAGGCTGCGACCTCTCAGACACAGACTGAGAGTCAAGACGAAACGGGTGATCAGACTAGTGCCCACCATTTTGATGAGACGGCATGGATGCAGACGACCCAGTATGGCTTCGAAAAGGGCCGAGTAGTTGGTATCGGCTCTCATTTGACTCCTGCAGCTTATTATCACTACCACAAAAACAGTTTTTCACAGCGCCCCCCCCCCCCCTTTATCAGCGCTTGTTTAGTAGCGCTGATAAAGGGTCGGCTTCAAAAAAAAATTTAAAAATATATTAATATATTAATATATAAATATAGTTATATAGTTATATAAATATAATATATAATTTTTAAATATATTTTAGATAAGTATAAATGTACATTTACACTTATTATACTTAATATATAAGATATTTAATGAAAATGGCTTCTTAAAAAATTAAAAAAAAATATTTTTAATTAATAATTTGATAATCATTATGGAGTAATATTCATTTAATAACAATTTGAAGACTAAAAAAATTAAAAAAAATAAAAAAAATATCCAAAATATGTTGAAAACGCAACTCAAACTTCAAACGGCCATAACTTTTGATCTGGATGTCCGTTTGAGCTCTACCACATATCAAATCAAAGCATGCGACGAGCTCTACGTCTTTGTGATCAGGGAAGACCTTAGTCAAGCGATTTTCGAGGCCAAAAGAGGTCCAAAAGGCCTTCAAAACTGAGTTTTTAGTCGGAGTACCCCGATTTTTTAACATTTTGTGGATTTTCACCCTCGTTTAAGGGGTATTATTGGATTTTTTTGGCGGGGTCTGAATTTATTCCAAGGTATTACATTCATATTGATATTATGTCTTTGAAATTTCAACCTTTTTTATAATGCACTGCTATTTATAATAAAAAATATAACAATATATTCATATTTTTTATATATTCACACCTAAAAATTTAATTATAAATATAAATAATAAAATATTTTTACATATAAAATATATTAGCTTTATCTAAATAATAACTAACATCCATTTTATTTAAAATACAAATATATGAATATTTATATACCTATATATTAATCTAACTATATATATATTAATCTAACTATATATATATATATTAATCTAACTATATATATATATTAATCTAATAACTATATATATATTAATATAACTACATATATATATATATTAGTATTACTATAAATATATATATTAATATCACTATATATATATTAATATATGAATAAATATAACTAAATATATATATATATATAGATATAGATATATATTAATATCACTATATATATATATTAATATTACTATATATATATATATATATATATTAATATAACTATATGTATATATTAATATAACTATATATATATATTATAATATAACTATATATATATTAATATAAATATATATTAGTATACGAATAAATATTACTAAATATATATATATATATATATATCATGAATTGGAAGACAAATCAAAATAGAGTAGTGGTAAAGGCTTAGGTGCGCAAGGGGGAGGTCTCGAGTTCAAATCCTGTGGGAGGCAGGGGCGCGCGCGCATGGGGGAATATAGCAGCAAGCGCTGTTAAAGGGTGAAGGGGGTGCGTGGGGTGCATGGTACAGGGGCAGAGAAGCACTGTAAAATGGGGGGCTCAAGCGTTATAAAAGCCCACCCGATGCGCAGTTTTTTTTAGTTTTTTTTTAAATTTTTTTTAATTTTTTTTAATTTTTTGAACTTTTATCAGCGCTTTTTTAAAAGCGCTGATAAAATTGTCCTTTATCAGCGCTAAAACAAAAGCGCTGATAAAGGAAGCGCGGATATAGGACCCCTTTATCAGCGCTAAAAAAAGCGCTGATAAAGGGGTACTTTTATCAGTGCTTTTTTTAGCGCTGATAAAAGCCCTTTTTATCAGCGCTTTTTTTAGCGGTGATAAAGGGGTCCTATATCAGCGTTTTTCGGAGCGCTGATAAAGGGGACCCCCTCTTTATCTACGCTGGCTTTATCAGTGTTTTTCCTAGCGCTGATAAAGGCCATTTTTAGCGCTGATAAAGACCGTATTTTTAGTAGTGTATGGTGCTACTGCGATGTCGGCGTCCAGCTCGAGAGGAGCTCGTGAAGAGACATCATCTTTTGCCTCACAGTATCAGGAGCAGCTGCGTGCTCAGAGTCAGCTTATAGAGGATTTGCGTCAGGGGCAGGAGCAGATGCGTCAGTAGCACGATGAGGAGATGCGTCGATGGCAGAAGCAGATGCGTCAGCAGCAGGATGAGGAGAGACGTCGATATGAGGAAACATAAGGAGTATATGGAGTATATGTGTCGTCTGACTCATAGTTTAGGGATGAAGTTTCTTCCACCACCTCCTCTAGGTCCTTCAGATTATCCACCCCCCAGTGATTTTTTTAGATGTAATAAACATTTGAGTTCGTAGTTTATTGTCATATTAACTATTTACAATTCCTCTTTCATATTGGTATGAATATTGCATGATTTAATTTGTTTTTATTTTTTTTAATATTTTATTACTTATTAGTATTATTTTTAATGTCTGCTTATTTTAGTAATATTACTTTTAATATTTTATATTTATTGTTAATATTGAGAAGTTTATAATTTTATAATTTTATTAATATTAATAATATTAATATTATTTTTTCATAAATATGTATGTTTATTTTAATAATAATATTATTATATTAATTTTTTATATTATTAATATTAGTACTGTTATTATTATTTTTTATATTAATATTTCATAATATATAATATTATATTATTTATATTCATATTATTATTATTTTTTGATATTAATATTTCATAATTATATTATATATATATTTTATTATTAATATTATAATAATATAATTTCTTTATATTATTAATATTAATATTATTATTATATACATAATTTAATAATAATAATATTATATTAATTTTTTATATTATTAATATTAGTATTATTATATTATATTATATTATTTATATTCATATTATTATTATTTTATATTAATATTTCATAATTATATTTTATATATTTTTTTATTTATATTATTATTTTTATATAATATTATACGATTTGTATTAATTATTTTATTTTTTTTTATTTTTTTTAGAATTTGCGACGGGATTTCCCGTCGTAAATTTTTTTTTATTGTAACATTTCCGACGGGAAGAATACCCGTCGTAAAAACATTTCTGCGACGGTCCGTCGCAAATACTTTCGTCCCAAATATTTTTTAAATTTCCCATTTGCGACGGGTCAGAAACCCGTCGCAACTAATATATCGGCGACGACCCGTCGCAAATACCTTTTTTATATATAAACGAAAACCCATTTGCGACGGGGGAAAAATACCGTCGCAAATACTCTTTTTGCGACGGGATCGCCGCAAAAACACCTATTTGCGACGCCGTTTTCGGCAACGGGCGATTTGCGACGGAGCCCTGTCGCAAAAGACCTTTTTGCGACGGGATCCCGTCGCAAACATTCAGTTTTCCTATAGTGTTCATTCGTTTATTTGATGAATGATATTTGTCTCGACATCGACCACGTCGGTTATTAATCAAACACATTCTATGCAGAGAATGAAGTGAAATTTGTCATTCGTGAGTCATTATAACTCCTCAAGAGCTCATTATTTTTTCCCAAAAGAAAATATTTAGAAAATCATATATTATTTTCAGATTTATAGAGGGAAAAATAAATGTAACAAAATCTTACATAGAATATACGACTCACCTCAAATGAGTGGAGGTCGATGCACACACGAAAGAGTATGTCAAAAGAAGAATGTTTATGAAAACACGTGACATAACTTTTTCCTGCGAAATTTATCTTATGCTGGTGATGGGGATGACGACAGCATTGTCACGATGCACAATGTGGAGAAAACGATCGTGGATGTTGTGAAATTGATCGAACATCGATTGAAACATAACCGAAAATGTAAGACCAATCATAAACGAATCACACCATTGATGAAGCGAGCGTTGGATTTGCGTATGATGATGGTAACGTCAAATGGAAATACAAATACAAAAGAAATACAAAATGTAGAGAAAGAACACAATGTATAGCCCAAACACTCATAATCATTTCATTAACGTTTTCACGTATTTATAGTCTAAAAAGAATACCAAAAGTTGGAATATGAAAAGTTGGGCACATGAAAGGGTTTATCAGGAATGAGAGTTACCATAATTATAACATTCACATTTAATATTTCAGAACAATAATGTAAATTTGTAGTGTAAATCTATACCTGAATATTAAAAAAAAAATAAAGTTCAAAATAATGTATCATATATGGGTATATAATTATTGGTTTTGACAAAACAATGGCAATGTTATGGCTGAATTGAAATTTTGATATCATATGAAAACAATATATTAGATCAAAGTTTATAAGTGAAAAAAAAATGCTATATATATGAACGAGGGAATGTTGTTGGGTTTGCTTGGTGACTGGGTTTGAGGGCAATATAGGTATACTCATATAATTATTAATTTTAATAAAACAATCTCCATCATCCGATCTCTCTACAGATGTCCGTCCGACACGTGTTATCCATCCAACGTGAGAATTAAACCGCATGGGAACAGACATACTAAAGGCGGTGCAATTATTTCGTCGGCCCGTCTGCCACCTAGCTTTCGTCGGTCCGCCACCACTGGCTTGCTCGTTTGCCGACAAGGGAATCGGATAAAGATGGCCTTTGCTCTGTCCGAGCTCACCGGTGCGATCATTACACAACTGGGTTCACTTGCGTACAACGAGCTGATCCAAGCATGGGAACTCGATGATAATCTGGAGATCCTCCGTGATAGGATTGATCTGGTTCATGCGTTGCTCTCTGATGCCAACTCCAACCGCTACACCACCAGCGAAACTGTGGTCGTTTGGATACGGCAGCTGACAAAGGTAGCCGGGGATGCAAGTGCATTCTTGTATGATCTCGAATACAGGGCAGCTCGGCAGCAGGTGGAGCACCATACCAAGGTACGCAAGTGCTTTAATCTGTTTCATCGCAGTAAAATGGCTCACAGAATTGCGCATATCAACCAATCCATGAACGAAATTCTCAAAGGACAAGTAGTCGGACCTATCACTCACCGCGTCATTGCGGCCGATCCAACTTCATCCTTCATGGAACGACGACAAACGCCACCTATGGTAATGAATACGAGACAGAATGGAAGAGATTGAAAGATTGCCTTCCAGTTGATGTTCACATGTTGGTAACCACACGAAGCTCAGAAGTTGCTAGAATTATGCAAAGCTATGTCATTTCTTTAAAAGGATTATCACCCGAAGATAGCTGGAGGGTATTTGAGCAGAGAGCATTCGGTGTTGGGGGAGCACCTAAAACAGAACAGCTTATTGATTTGGGCAAGGGGATGGTGAAGAGGTGTGATGGTGTGCCTTTGGCTATAAACCTACTTGGGGGGTTGCTGTTGCGGGACAAATCTGTAAGTGGGTGGTCAAAGATAGAGAGTGGTCCATGCTGGTTAACGCCGAATAAGGATTACTTTTCTATTTTAGAGACCAGTTTTAACCATTTACAACCCCCTTTGTTGAAAATTTGTTTTGCATACTGTTCACTTTTTCACAAAAAAATTAGATTGAGAAAGGTCGTTTTGATACAACTCTGGATGGCCTTGAGTTTGCTTGGTACCAAAGAGATGGAGGATGTAGGGGAGAAATACTTTAATATGTTGTGTCAGAATTCCATGTTTCATGAGGTCAAAAATGTTCAATATAGTTTTGGGGACATCTTTTTTATAAGTTGTCAGATGCATGACCTTATTCATGATTTGGCACTAAATGTGTATGACACACACTGTTTATCGAAATATGTTAGCAAGGTGAATGGTGACAACCCTCCACCAACTGTATATTTAAGGTTAACAGGTGACTCTTTGAAAAAAATACCAAAATCATGGGAGGAATGTTTTCGAAGATTGGTAACATTGTATTTGGAGTGTGAATTCTTCCATGACATATTTAAAGGATTAAAGCACCTATGCATTTTGATATTGTCCAACCACAAGATTAAACATCTTCCAAACACAATTCAAAAGCTAAAATATCTGAGATACCTTGACATTTCCGAAACAGGTATTCAGACATTGCTGGATTTTGTTTTTGACTTGTATCAATTGCAAACGTTGAGAGTGAATCTTGTGAAAATTTTATCGATGAAGTTCCAAAGATTGGCAATGTTGAGACATTTATATCTCGGTGTTTATGAAAGAAAGGATTCCATGTTTATGGGAATAAGTGCATTGACTGAATTGTGAAGTCTGCCATGTTTTGTTGTCAATAAAAAAAAGAGGTGTTTGCTTGAAGATTTGGAATGCTTGAATAACCTTACTTCACAATTGCGTATATATAGACTCAAAGATGTCAAGAACAAAGACGAAGTCAAAAAAGCAAGGTTAGATAATGATAAATCCAAAATTTCATATTTGAAATTTCATTGGGACTGCAGTTTGATTGATAGTGTTGAGTACAATGCTGAAGATGTATTGGAAGGCCTCAAGCCTCATTGGAATCTTGAGCGGGTGATCATTGATGGCTTCATGGGCAAATTATTTGCAAGTTTGATGACAATGGTTAATCCATCATTGGAAATTCTTCATAATTTGAAAGAGTTGAGGCTTTTTAATTGCGATAAATGTGAACGTCTTCCTCCACTCAGTCACCTTCATTCTCTTGAATAATTGAATATTTTTAGGCTGCGGAGTTGTATTGGAATGGAATTATGTGGGTCAAGAGGGATAAGCTGCAAAGACTGTGTGTTTCCCAAACTTAGAAGGCTTCATATAAGTGATTTATCGATGTTACAAGAATGGGTGGAAGCAGCGAAAATGAATGATTTGAATATTTTCCCTTGTCTTGAGGAGCTCAGTATTGAAGGGTGTCCGATGTTGGAAAAAGTACCGAATCATTTCTCATCCCTCAAAGAATTATATATCGGGGAGGTGAGGGTTGAAGAGTGGTGGTTTAATAGTGCATCTTTGACTGGCGTGATAATGTGTGACTGTCCAGATATAATAAAGCTGAAATGGGGGGTTAATTTGGATGTATCATGCTGCCGTGTTGTGTCATTTTGTTTTCTCGAAACGCTCAATTTAGATGGTTTATCGAAGTTGGTTAAATGGGTGGAAGGGGTGGGGGTTGCTGTTTCCTTGTCATCCACCTCAACCTAGAATCCCAGATCTGACATTTTCCCCTCTCTCCGGGAGTTAGATATAAGGGGGGGAATTGGGGGGAATGGGTTGAAATGATGAGCAGCAATGTCACCTCTCTGACTAGCTTGTTTATATGTGAAATAAGGGGGGTGAAATAGGGCATGCGGTGGAGCAGTTGTTGCGCAAAAACACTTCTTTAGAACGGCTGAGGATTAAACGTTGTACAGATCTGAGGCATCTACACATGGATTGTCTTCAATCTTCCTCATCTCTAAAGGAATTACATGTCAAAGATTGTGGAGCCCTCCATTCCGTCCCAGATTTGCAGTCTTCCACATCTCTATAGGAATTACATATCAACGGCTGCCCATCCCTCTATTCCATCCCAGACTTGCAATCTTTGGAATCTCTATGGGGATTACATATCTTCAACTGCCCCGCCCACCATTCCGTCCCAGATTTGCAAGGCTTAACCAATCTGTATGATTTAACGATGGGTGGATTTGGGAGGGAGGTGGAGGAATTCCCCTGGCCCCACCATCTCCCTTCTTCTTTGAGGAACTTAACTCTGATTGGGTGGCAGAGGGTGAAATCACTACCACAACAACTCCAACACCTGTCTTCCCTGACACATTTGACAATCATGGGATTTGATAGCCTGGAGAGCCTTCCGGGGTGGCTGGGCAGCCTCTCCAATTTAGAGTATCTATGGATCTCAGGGTGTCCGTTCGTGGAAGAGAAATTGAGGAGAATGGTCCCCACACCCACAACATCCCTCCTTTCCTCCATCATGAGCCATGGCGCATTGACGGAATTGGTCCATATAGATCACCATGAATTCGGTCCATGAACATCAGAGATTCGGTCCCGATCATTGATGGTGATGGTTTTATGATTAATTTTCCTTGAAAAAAAGCAGCACATGAGAAATCATGGGACGTAAGAACTCTTTTATCAACAAATAGATAACCATGAGTACATTTAATTATTTTCTTCATCATTATTGATCCAAGATGACCAAAACGGTCATGTCAGACAATAAATGTACCATGTTTGGTAAACTTCAGGTTTACCATGTTTGATTCAATTGTACAAATATTGACAGAGTATAATCCGAACAGAAGTCTCAAAATCTTCTCATGAATCAATTTGTGCTCATTTTTAATGCTTGTTATGTAGAGGTATTTAACACCTACATCCATTGTCTCGATGTGATATCCATTATTATGAATATCTTTAAAACTTAGCAAATTTTGTTGAGACTTGGGAGAAAACAAAGCATTGTTTATCATAATATGTGTACCACCAGGTAGGCATATTCTTTCTCTTCTGGAGCCTTCGATTAATTGCGCACTACTGATTAAAGTACACACATGAGAACTACCCATTTTAATGGTGATAAAATATTTCTCATGTTTAATAATTGTGTGCGTCATTGCGCTGTTGACGAGAAAAATATCTTCATCATGAAAATTATCCCCATCAGATCGATTTATATCATCCATTTCTAGTAAAGAAAATAAAAATTTATATAAGGAATAAAATAAAAGAAACCAAAATCAAACATGAAATATTTAAAATATTACAAAACCAAAAAAACCATTGTTCATTTCAACCACAAGCATACAAAAACCAAAAGTCAAACTTTGATTCCATCATGAGAATTCATGCTTGATCAATATGCTCATCACCTTCAGGGTGTGCGAAATAGTCAGAAATTTCAATGTTTGTAATATCATCATCATATTTCAAAGTTTTGTCAGCAAAATTCGCTTAAACATTCATTTTCTTTCCTTTGAAATATCGTTGATAAAGATCAACAAAATAACAAAATGATTTGGCGTACGATAGGTACACGACCAATGCCCCTTCATGCCACATCGAAAGAAGTTACTTTCATCACTCTTCGCTTTCTTCATTTATGGTTGTTCTTCATTGGACCACTTCTGGTGGTGCCCCTTCCTCTTCTCATTTGGTGTATGACCTCCTCGAGCAAATGACATTCCTTGGCCTTGATTGCGTCGATTATTCCCACAACCTTGATTAAAAGAAGTCGCATTCACTTTTGGGAATGGAGCTGCACCAATAGGTTGAGATTCATGATTTCTCATTAGGAGTTCATTATTTTGTTCAGCAACAAGAAGACAAGAAAGTAATTCAGAGTATTTTGTAAAACCTTTCTCGCGATATTATTGTTGGAGAATGTCATTTGAGGCATGGAAAGTAGAATATATTCTTTCTAGCATATCGGTATCAGTGATAGTATCTCCACATAATTTGAGTTGTGATGTTATTTCAAACATTGCGGAGTTGTATTCACTTACCGATTTATAATCTTGGAATCGCAAATGACTCCACTCAAACCTTGCACTTTGTACTATTACAAGTCAAAGATGATCATACTGCTCCTTGAGATTTTGACAAAACACCAAAGGATCTTTAACCGTGAGGTATTCATTCTTCAGATCCTCATGGAGATGATGGTGGAGGAATATTAGGGCTTGAGCACGGTCTTGAGTGGAAGTGTGATTGCTAACTCTAATTGCTTCGCCGAGGTCGTTTTCCTCAAAGTTCATCTCCGCATCCAGAATCCATGACAAATAATTCTTCCCAAAAATGTCAAGAGGGAGAAATCCATGCTTCGCAATATTCTCCATGGGAAATTTATCTTACCAGGATGACTAACATTTTTACTTCGTAGAGTAGTCATGCTGATAACGTGTTGTGAAATTCGTTGATTGAAGGCGAAGCGAAGCGAAAGCATATGACGATGTCGATTTCTGAGGATGATGATGGAGAAGTAAAACATCTCAATTACAACAGAACTAGAAATAAAGAACACAAGTATATGGCCACACAAAATCAAACAATCATTTCCATTACAAAAGAGTTGATCCAACAGACAAAATTAATTCCAATGAGTCAAATCTAATAGTGAGAATACAAAAGGTTTCGCCATATGAAGAGACTTGCTGGGTGAAGAATAGACCTCATTCATTATGATTTATGACATACACACCATTAATGATAATTCATAACATGATGTTATTTAAATTTATTTTTTTATACAATGGGTGATATGGCAGTTGTTTTATTTTCATTTTTTTTTGCAGTTATAAAAATTATCATAAATTGAATTTTAGCGCATATGATTACTGATAAATTTTATTTATAATAATACTTTCTTCGTTTTTCTTAAATTTTTAAATAGCTTTTATACATATCCAATTATATAAAATTTAGTCTTATATAATAGCCTGAAATAGATGTGAAAATATGCATTTCACAGATAAATAAAATTTTGTACATTTAGTGAGTTTTTTAAAATAAATTTATAACCCTTTTTACGTTTTTTTGAATGAAATTTATATCATAAGGTGGGTGACATAAATTTTATTGTAAAAATAACTTAAAAAATATATACACAATTTATCTCGTCTAAATAAAAAGATATTAACTTTCATTTAGAAAATAATAAGAAACAAATCTTTTCTCGCATTATTTATTAATATAATATTAATCGTGACACACCCAATATATCTTACCTCATTACGAACACTGTTGTTACAATTTTTGTCAATACATCAAAATATTCCATTCATAATATCCATTAATAATAATTTTAAAATCTAAGAATCAATACATACCTCCGCAGATAGAAACATTGAATAACATATATAAATGTAGATTTACTACTCGAGGGTTTCATTATCATAATTTCCTATAATAGAAATTACTATGAGCGTACACCATGAAAAGGTGTCTCAATGTCCTATGAGTCTCCACCCTTGATAATTTATATCATTTGTATCCCAAAAATGATGTCATTCAGTTATAGAATATATAGATTTAAGAATACTGTCATTACACTTCAAGGTTCCCTTCATTGTAGGAAACTACTATGACCTTCTTGTGCGACAACTACTTTTAGAGAATTATCACATTCTTTGTTACACAAAAGAAAAATTATAATGTGATAAAGAGTTTATTAATATTCAAAACAATAAATGAATGTTATTATAAAGTACACATAATTTGGTTCTAGAGCACCAACTCCAACAGTCTACCACTTGCACTAAAGTCAACTACTAACAACTTTTAGTCCGCTAGCTCTCATATGATACTTAGGTCAAGGGGTTTGCCACATTCTCTTTTGTGGAAACTGCTTGCTATAACTTCACCCCTATGATAAAAATCCCTTAATAGGTGATACTTCCAGAATATGTGCTTTCTCCATTGGTGTGACATTGACCCTTTTGCAAGAGACACCACTATAGTATTATCACAATTCAATGTGATGGAGTCTTTACTGTTAGGTACCAAATCAAGGACAAAGTTTCATATCCAAACAGCTTCATTGGATGCATTATAATCCATTATATACTCATAATTCACTGTAAAATTGACGACAATTGTCTGTTTTGAACTCTTTCAGCTCAAAACTCCTCCGTTGAGTCAGAAAACATATCCTGACTGCCACTTCAGATAATTTTTATCTTTCTAAAAACTATCATAAGTATAACCCATGATGACTAGCTCATCATCTCCACCATTTACCATGACAATTGGGTTTGGAGTCCTTAAGGATTTTGGGCCACCCAAGCCTTCAGGTCAGTATGGATTTTGGGCCACCTTTAAGGCCTTCGGTCCACCTCAAGGCCTTCAGGCCACATGTAGTTGCCCCAGACACACTACAAAAAAGAAGCATCCCTAGAAGAGGATTCAGAGTAGGTACACTCACTAGAGTAGAGCCAAATGGATTTGTCAGAATGAGAGGGTATGAATATCCCATCAGGACCAGCCTGTGCTTGCACAAGAAGCTTAGCTAGACGGCCATGTGAAGGTGGAGAGCTACTATCATGATGCAGATACTGGGGAGGGGAAGTTCCTTGTAGATAGTCTGGTTGAATTCCCTAAGACCTTCGGGTCATGTAATCTCCTAAACCTACGAGCCATGTAATCTATGAGCCTACGGGCCTTGTAAGGGTTCCTCCTCATCCCTTTAAAGTGGGGTTATCAAAAAACAATAAAAATGAAGGCCTTCAGGCCATTCAGGTTATAACTTTATTAAACCGAATGTTCCATGTCCTTAATACTTGCTTCAATCCATAAATGGATCTCTGCAACTTGCATATTATTTTGGCATCATCTGGATTCACAAACCCTTCTGGTTGTGTTATATAGACATCTTGAAGGTTCCCATTATGGAAACCTGTTTTGACATCCATCTGCTAAATTTATAGTCACAAAAAGATGCTATAGTGATTAGAATTTTGATGGATTTAAACATGAAAATTGGAGAAAAGGTTTCTTCATAGTTAATGCCTTGATGTTGTTTAAAACCTTTGACCACTATCCTTGATTTATAGGTACTTTAGTTTCCATTTTTCTCTTGAATATCCATTTTCACCCAACAAGCTTTACATCAATTGACAGATCGACCAGAACATAAATATGCTTCTGATACATGGGATCCATTTCAGAATTCGTGACATCTTTCCATTTTGCAACTTCTGAGCTCTCTACTGCCTCCATGTAGGAGAGACGTTCATCATTGTCAATCAATAATGAGTCACCAACTTCAGTGACTAGAAAACCATATCTCTATAGTTCTCTTACCTCTCTAGTGCTCCTACGTAGTACTTGTGTTTCAAGAACTACTTCTTCCATGGAGACCTGTGGAATATGTTCATATACCAACTCTTGTGTATCTTGAAGATAAACTTCATTGAAGTTAATCTTTCTCCCACTATCATTTTTGAATATTTTCTCCCTCTCAAGAAAAATAGCTCGTCCAGTGACAGTCACATTCTTGTCTAAGGGGTTGTATAGGTAGTATCACATTGCTTACTTAGAATACCCTATAAAGATACACATCATTCCATGAGGTGCTATTTTGTTTCATGATAAGGCCTTAACAAATGCCTCACAACCTCATACATGTGTATGCAAAAAAATGAGTTTCTCTTCACTCCACAACTTGAAGTGAATTCCATTTTCCGCTTTAGTTGGTACTCGATTTAGTGTATGTCGTAGTTTATAATGTATATCCCCAAAAGGATAATGAAAGATCAACATGACTCATCATCGACCTTACCATGTCTAACAAGGTACAATTTCTCTATCAACTAACCTCATTCCACTGTGGTTTGTATGGTGTAGTGAGTTGACATAGAATCACAAACTACTGTAGAAAGTTGATAAACTCTTGGTTAAGATATTTACCACCTTAATCTGATCAAAGCTTATTTATCTTCTTTTCAAGTTGATTATCTACTTCATTTTTTAATTCTTTGAATTTACTAAAGGACTCATACTTTTACCTCATCAAGTAAACATAGCCATATCTACTCAAGTCATCAGTAAAAGTTATGACGTAAGAATACCCACCTTTAGCTTTTTCTGGAAATGGTCCATACACATCAGTGTGTACCAATCCTAAAAGCTTTGTGGCTCTCTCACACTATCCATCGAATGGTGGTTTCTTCATTTTTCCTTGTAAATAAGAATGAGATCTTTCAATTGGGTTTATCTCAATAGTGTCTAAATAACCATCTTGACATAGCATTGTCAAACACTTATTGTTTACGTGACCAAGATGGTGATGCCATAGATGAGTGTTATTCGAGTCATGTGAACATGATTCATTATCAATTTCCAATACTTAGTTTTCGTAATTTAATACATAAAGACCATTATTTAAATGTGTCATACCATAACATATGTTGTTTAAAAAGAAACAACTTTTATTTCCAAATTTGAAAATAAAACCATCTGTATCTATATAGGATACCAAAATAATATTCTTGGTAACACTTGATACATAATAACAATCTCTTAAAACCAAAATCATTCTTATTGACAATGAAAGGTGATAGTCTCTAATGACTTGATCATCCAACCTCGCACCATTAACAGCTCGCAAATCCACCTCTCCTCTAGTAATCTTTCAGAATCTACTTGGTTCCTGTATTTGGATATAGACGTGAGAACCACAATCTATATCTAATACCCAATGTAGATATTAAAAAACTACATTCAATAAAAAATGCACCTTTAGATTCCCCTTTCTTTTGGGTGTAGTTCCTCTTCCAGTGGCCTTTCTTGCCACAAGAAAAACATACTGCTTCTTTTTTCCTTTCCCCACCTTTGGATCTTCATCTTGTTGGAATGAAAATGCTCGGGAGCTTTAGACTTGTTATGATACTTGGACCCCTTCACCTTGTTCTTACTTTTCTTATTCAGCATAAGAATCATGAGTTTGTTACGCCCCATGTCATTGTCCCTAAGAAAATCCATGTAAGTAGTTTCAAAAGAAACTTATCATTATTGCTCATGTTATAATTGATAATAAAAATGGAGAAGGATTTGGGTAGTGAAGAAAGTATGAGATCTGTGCACAAATAATTTGAGAATTTAATCCCTAAGATGTCTAGGAATTCAATGTAGTCAATAAGCATGACTACATGAGGTTCAGCTGGCACCAAGTCTCCAATATTGTAAACAAAGCATTGGAGATCTTGTACATCTATTTTCTTGCATTCTCTTGATAGATGTCCTAAATGTGAGACATCATGCTATACACATTCATGTCCTCATGTTTCTTTAAAAGCTCATCGATCATGTATGGTATCATGAGACACTAAACATCTGTGGAATTGTTCAAATATTTCTCATAGAGATACAACTCTTCCTCACTAGCCTCTTGTTCAAGCGCTTTAAGAAAATGTTATTCCAGTACATATAATTTCCTTTTATGGAATATAATAACGTGTAAGCATCTTTTCCACTCTTGGAAATTTGTGCCGGTGAGAAGGTGATCCTTATCAAGTATAGATCATAGCGATATGTTTAAAGTCATGTTTATTGTCATTTCTACAAATAAGATGAGTACAATTTTAGTACCTTATTTGATAAATTTAGACAAATAAATAAATATTATATTTATTAATCTCCCATTATTTTATTGAACCCCAACAACCCTTATCATAGGCTTCAGAAGATCTCGTTGCTTGTATATTCTAGTGTCAATGATCTGTATTCCCCTTCTCATCACCCCAACTTTGGTTGGTCAAGCAATTTGAAAGGTTTTAGGTTGGAATTTCAAATTCCAACTGCATTAACTCACAATTGCTTGATTTGTTGAGTAGACTCCCAAATCCAGAAATCCTTAAGTTGAATATCCATAAATTTTTCCTCTTAGTTACCTCAAGCCATGTTTTGGAAGTCAACTCTTGATGTGAAGTATGTTAACTCAACCTAAAACTTCAAGATAGAAATCCTCGATAATTGAAAGCACCCCAGCTTTGGCTAGTCAAACACTTTGATCTATGGTTCTATTTTAACTTAAGTAGTGTACGACTATATTGAATTAATATATATAATTTAGATATTTTATCCTTATGTGTAAACTTCCAAATATTATCTTTATTACATTCTTATTAATATTAAGAGGATTTACTTAATTGATTAACCATGTCTTAGATAATATTCACACATAATCTGATTTATTTTAGTTATATCTTTCATTCTCATTAATACATTAATTTATGTGATCATGATAATACATCCATAATGAAAATAATCATGTACTTTATAGAAATAAAATAATAAAGTGATATGATCATGATATTTTACTAATGGTTAGTTTATCGAGTTGATGATAAACCAACCGTCGACCTAAGGTAAAAACACCTTAAACCATTTATGGTTCGTGTTGCAGCTTTCCTTTTTTCCACCTATGCATATCTCTTGGATTGATTTCGTTTCAGCTCCAAAATTGAACCGCCTTCACTAGCTTGAGAGATACATATATTACATATGGTTTTACTCACTCAAATATGAGGGGACCCAAAGGATTGGTTAAAGGGTTTACATAAAAGAAACCATGAGCACACAAATTCTTACATGATGAAAGGAGGGATGCCACATATATCAACAATTTAACTTAATAATAAATTAAAAGAAACCAATAACATACAAATGTATGATTTATGCTCATGATCATCCACATATATGCAATTAATTATCAATTTAATAAAACAACATTCAATTCTTATCATTCTTATTTAAGATAAATCATGCTCGAATCAATTGATTATCTTCTTTTATTAATCAATTCTTTTTATCTTAATTATCATCCTATTTTTCTCTATATTCTCATCCATTATAATTTGAAACAAATTAAATTAAATTATTTAAAATTAATTGTTTACAAAAATGTACTTTAGAGGAAATACAATTAGTACCCGTTTGAACTACCCAATTTGTATTATATGACTTGTAACATAATCTCATGACATGTACTATCAACATAATGAAAACATGAAACACATGATATTTACATCGCATGTAATGTTTCAATGTGCCTAGAATAATAATATTATGATTTATACATGATATGCATATCTGAACATTACATAGAAATTAATTAGACATTTATATATATATAATCAGTCACATGGTGTGTACCATCAGCTTAATGACCAGATGAAACACATGTTGACAAGGTTTAAGAAGTATAATAAAATATATTTTTTTTCTGTGTAATTTAGTAAAAGTACATGATGTGTTCTTTGTAACTACACTATGTGTATTATTCTCACCGTTTATCCACAAAACACACCTAGGGACTTGGCATGTAACTGTATCACAGAATTTTTGGAGTACATGATGTGTACAGGGAATACATGGTGTGTGGTCTCCAAGTTACAAGATCACCAGTCATGTAAGCTATGTAAGAGAATATATTTCCCATATTTGACTAATGAACTACATGCCGTGTACGATGGTTAAACGGTGTGTAGTCCGGATAACCATGTGCCAAGATAGATCCGATCAATATGATGTGTAATCAATGCACATGGCTTGAATTAATTCTAAATTGATACTTAGTTCATTTAACACTGGTACATGAGGTGTAACTCTGGTTACACGACGTGTACTCTTGTGTTGTCCAATCAGGATCCTTGACACACTAGTACAAAAAATATTTGTAACGTTGCATTTTTCACATCAGTTTTTTAGAACTTCTGTGAAAATATGTGAAAATTGTTTTTTACATTGGTTCTTATATAACCGAAGTGAAAAAAAAAATTTCATCAAAATTTCATGTTGGTTATATAATAATCGACGTGAAAATTAAATATTCATGACTTTTTCATGTCATTTATAAATAACCGACGTGAAAAACCCATCTTCACAAATTTTTCACATAGGTTATTTAATAACCGAAATGAAAAATGTTGATTTTATTTATTTTATTTTACAAGCTTCGATTTGAGTGGTGGTGGAGCTAAAACAGACTTATAAATCAAAAGTTATGGACTTTGGAAGTTGATCATATCTAAATGAAGTCTTAGAAAGTCCAACTTTTAACAACTATAAATTTTGATTCGTAACTCCATTTGAGGTCCACGACCAATACAATAAAAGCTTGGGAAATAAACTACATGTTGGTAAACATTTTTAACATTGGTTTTTTGATAACCGATGTGAAAATTACTTTTAACATGGCTTTTAGAAAAACCAATGTTACAATTTCTCAAAAAAGAATTTTAACATCAATTTTTTTCAAGAACCGACATTAAAAATGTACAAAAGTTTGTAGTTCATTTTCCAATATATTATTTGAGTGGTGGTGGTGCTAAAATGTACTTACGATTAAAAAGTTATGGATGTCAGAAGTTGATCATATCTAAATGAAGTCTGAGAAAAGTCCAACTTCCAACAACCATATCATTTGAATCGTAACTCCATTTGAACTCCACAACTAGTCAAATCAAAGATTGGGAGATGAACTACATGTTGATAAAATGTTTTAACATCAGTTATCATAAAACTGACATGAAAATATGGTTTTTCACATCATTTATTATAAAAATAACTTTAAAATGGAAATTTTAATATCTTTTCACAATAGTTATCATATAACTAATGTGAAAATTAAAATTTAATATCCCTCAAATGTGGAATTCCAATTTTTTTACAGCGCGACATCGAAATTTCCAATTGCTGCCTAAAATTAATAATACCATGTCTGCTTTTTCTATGTAATTTAAATGATTTCACACTCCACATATATTAATTTCACGATCTATTAATTCAATCATCATTGTTTGATCGACTTAAATCTTTTTATCTTCATAATCAATCAATAATTTCTTATTTCAGTGATTTCATCATGGTATTTGTAATTATTTTTCAATGATTTACTTTTTTATGATCAGTTTTCTTAATTGATATACCGGTTAATGATTTTGTTTTTATTATAATGAATCAAACTTCATTAGATCATGGTAAAACTATAAATATTTCTTTAAATTCTAAAATTTATTCTATGACGAAGATTTGTTTTCTCCATGAGATCTTTCTTTGGTAGAAAATAATATCCACTAAGACATCAAAAACCTTGAAAATTATGTCAATGTTTTATGTTATTTTTTTCTAGATTTCTTATGGTTTCTATGATATGTTTTTTATAGATCTTATATTTTCCATGGATTGAGTAGAGAGAGGTTATGAATATTTTTTGAAACAAATATTTTTCATGTTGGTTTTCTAAAAACTGATGCGAAAATAGGTTTTTCACATCGGTTTTAGAAAACCAATGCTAAAAACAGTTTTTTAACATTTCTTTATAAAAAAATTGATTATCAGATGGTCTTTCATGTTGGGTTTTTAGAAAATCGATGTTAAAAATAGTTTTTTAAAATCTACTTTTTTTAAAAAAAAATTAATATGACCTTTCATATCGGTTTTTTTAAAACTGACTTGAAAAATCATAAAAAAATCATTTTTAAGGTTAGTTTTAATAACTGACGTTAAAAAACATATTTACAACATCACCTTCAAAGATGTATCCTCACGAACTGATGTGAAAATATTAAAAACCAACATCAAAAACCTATTTTTCTACTAGTGGAACCTTCATATGAGATCTTCAAATTTACTTCATTCAAAAAATTAATTGATTTGATTATATTTGTGAGAAATGAAGAGGAAGAGAGAAGATCTCACAATTAGGATTAAAGAATGATTAAGGTGGAATTGAAAACTAATTAAGGGTGTGTAAATCAATAAATGACCTTTAAATAATTATAAATAATTATGCTTCCCTTTGATATTACTTGTAGGTTCTGGGCTCAGTGAAAGCGTTCGAAGGGGCATGCCCAATTTACATTTCTGTCATGATCGATGATTAATCCTAGATTTACATGACAATAAATGTCATGACCAATAGAATTGATTCAAAGATTATAGACAAGAGTAAAATTTCAGGACCAAAGCACAAGATCATTTCATAATATTTATAATTAATTTAAGCAATTAAAGAATTACCTTGCAAGAAATTATTTCTTTGTTGATGGATCTGACGACAGATCTACAGCGTAGCATCGTTGCGTTGCGAGAATCAAGAGTAGATTCTCTATAATAGTAACCAACACATGTTCCTTGAATATTCGACTATCGTCGTAGGAATCTACTGATTCTAGCACGACAAATCCTATCACTAGCATTGTTCACATTTAATCACCTTAAGAATCACTTTGAAAGGATTCTTCTTGATCTCTCTAGACTCGAGAGTGAATGGTGGAGGAAGATCACTCTCTATTCATGAGATCATTCTTGGAGAAGAGAGTTATCTAGGTTTTTGTGGGAATTCTTCATATTCCTTGTGCACAACCAATGAATTGGATTAATTGGAAACTAATTCAATTGAGTTTATATACCACTAGGGTTATAAAATAATAATTTCAAATGTACCCTTATTATTTTTCATAATCCATACAGAACCCCATATCTATAATAATAATAACATTATTATTATTATTATTATTATTATTATTATTATTTCCTGACATGATTTAAACTCATGAATTAAATTAAATATTATTTATTCAAATAATATTCAATATATATATATATATATATTATTTCTCATCAGACCATCAAACTCGGTCCGCCATTCCTCCACTATTTTATCGGGCCTTTAATAATGACTACTTATTAAATAAATATCACTACGTTATTCTTTAATAAATAAATAAATATTATATTAACTAAATAGCAAATAAATATTTATTAAATATTCTACTCACAAAATATTATCTCGAATAACTGGTGACATAATATATATGCGATCAAGAATACATGAATAGTTATTAAACCACGTTCAAGAATAATATTTATTCAACTTGTCAAATAATAAATAATATTATATTATTTAACCAAGATTCTGGATTCACTTAGTGTGTGACCCTCTAGTCCTCTTTCTCAGTGGAATTAGGTGAAGCAGCCTAAAGTCTAAGGATAACATCTATCAACATTTCAATGCACCCACAGAGAAAGATGTTAATCCCACAATGACATAATACCTCATACAGAAACTCACTGTGTATTATAATTCCTTTATCGCAATATCTCTAATCAAGTAGGTTGCTTGCTGGTGGCATCAACTTATGTGCTTTATGTCTCTTTATTTTAATTTCTAGAAACCAAACTTTCCTATATAATACCTTAGTCATGAATTTATTTAGGATATATCATTTCCATCAAACCATCTAAGATATAAACTTCCATTTAAAAAACAATAGGGACCAATCCTTTATTTATTCATTATGCGATATTACTCATGATGCACCCCACATATCCTATCTCGCTGTGAACATATGCCATCATGTTTTTCATGAATAAATCAAAGTACGTGACTCATAATATCAATTAATAATAATATTAAAATCTAAGGATCAATACACATGTCCGCAGATAGGAACATCCAATGACATATATAAATGTGTATTTCCTAATGGTGAGTCTCATTCTCATAATTTCCTACACCTGAAATTACCAATGGATTATACCATGAGAAGGTGCATCAATGTCTTATGAGTCTCCAGCTCTGATAACCTATATCATTTTTATACCACAAATGATTTCATTCAGCTATAGAATATATAAATTTAAGAATAATATCAAGGTATAACAGAGTTCTCATCATAGCAGGGAACTTCTTTCAGCGTGACAACTAACCTTAGGATATTATCGCATACTATGTTATGTAGAAGAACAATCATGATGTGATAAAAGTTTATTAATATTCAAAATAATGAATATAGGTTATCATAAATTACACATAATTTGGTTTTAGGGAATCAACTACAATTCCCAGGGAATGTACTACATACTAATTAGGTCTGCAATATTTTTGAAGTCATCCTTTCAAAATAGGGTTAAGTTGAATTTTTAGGATTTTTTTGAAAAGAATGATTTTTGAGAAAACAATGAAAATGATGATTTTTGGAAAAATGACAATTCTTTTCTATAAATCAAGTAATTTAAAAGTATAATTTTATTTTGAATTTGATTTTAAAGTAACATAAGATCAATTTGATTAAACATAATCTAAATAATATCATAGGAATTAACATGAGATCCATTTTATTAAACATAATCTCAATTTATTTCAATTATACAAATTGAATCTTTAAAAATGGATTTAATATTTTAAATTAGGAGTCTCAAATTCAGTAATGAGGTCAATTTTGTTTTTGTTAAGTATAAATAGTAATCATGGTAAAAATGTGTCATTATGATAAGGGGAAAATCATGTTAATTAAGGTAAATTCTTTGAGATAAGACCACAAAATTTTATCTTAAATGTAACAACACCAAATCTAATAACCTAGACCTAGTGTCTATTTTATTAGATTAGCATAGATATATGAAATCTAATCTTGAAGGAATGATCCATTTAATAGTCTTGTAGAACTAGATATATACATAATAATAATTTTACATTAGGAATAAAATATTAAACATAAAAAAGAAAATGATTGAATTCATTGAAACCCATTAAATGATTTCATCCTCATAACTTAGGAAAATAAAACAAAATAATGGTTTTCTCAAATTCTTAGTAAGGGTTATGCATAGTTAAAACTATCAAGAGTAAATAAGGCATAATCAACATGTAACGGTAAATAACTAAAAAATATTGCATTTAATAAATAACTTGAGAATGAAATGCTTACATGGATAATATCATTGCAGTAATATGATGGAAAATAATAATAAATAAATTCTCTGTGAAGACAATGTATAATATTGGACATCATGATCTCAGACATCATGATGTCTATACTTTCAAGACCTTGTGCTGAGATAGTTTAATAGATGGGTAGGTATATACCAACAACCCATTTAATTTGGCCAATTGATCTGTCTCCTGAGATCTGTTGATGCTTTAAAGGGCTATATATAACTGGTTCCCACCCACCCCTGCATATCCAATGCATTTCTCATATATTTAATGATCAATTCAATAAAAAAAATACTCATTATCCATAAATATATGTATTGATGAAAACATACATATTTATCAAGATTTTCCCCAGTCAATCAAATAACATTCATAGTAAAACACAATTTGTAGAAATGTTATATGGTTTAGGCAATAATCATATGTATCACACAAATATTATGAATATTTAAGAGAAATATAATTTCCAATGATCACAATAAAGTGAATGTTTGAATAGAAAGTTAACAATATCAAAATTAAGCTTTCATAAAAGAGTTTTCTTTTTAAAAGCATTGAAAAATTGTAGAAGAATATAAAGTGCATAAAATTGTTATGATAGCGTGAAATTTCATTAATGCTGTATATGTTAAAATAACACATTTATTTTGACTTTTAAGGAAGAAATTGAAAATGAACCTTCTGGGGAAAACATTAGAAAGATTCCCTTTTGACCATGTAAAAATTAAAAGATAACATAAAATGTCCTTAATAAATCATTTGAGTAATAAAAAGGACTTTTTTAAATAATTTTGAAAAATATGGATATAGAAGAAAAAATATACCTGATCAAAAAGAGAAATAAGATTAGGTTTTCTTTTAAACATTCCTCTTGAAAGAGTAACATAAATTGAATCATTAATCATAATGAATAAATTTGTATTCATGTTATGTACCTCAAAGGTGTAGTTATACACCATAAGAAGTAATAAGGTGCATAAGATCAAATATGTGCTAATGAAGTGGAAATTGAGATGAAATCCCTTAACTCATTCTTCCCATTGGTTAAATATGCTCTAATATCCTATATAACAGGTTTAAACAAATTATTGATTTATATCAGAACCATATTCATATTTATAATATCATATAAAACTATCTTATAACATCTTATTACCCATTCATTAATAATATTTCATTATTACCATTGTTTCAGGTGTTAACTGTTTTGTTTTCTCAAACATGTTTTGCCATGAAAATTTCGGTTCTTGTGAATTATATATAGTACCATCATATAATGAATAATATTAATTTTATAAATATAATTTTTATTCATTAGAAAAATTTTGAAACTCATTCTTGAATGTTGAACATGAAAAATGAATTACATCTCTTTATGGAGACGGTAGAGTGTATGTATGTATGAGTGGCGTTATCATTTCCTTAGTGGTGAAATGGTAAGGAAGTAGATGATATATTAATTTTAGAGAATCAATATTATTTCACAAGTATTAATAGAGATCATATTTTTGAATTGTAAGACTTTGAAATATATTAAGGAATATTTTTAGAGCCAGATTCTGATACAATGCAAGATTCTAAGGCCCAGAGAGCCTAGAATTATTTTAAAAAAAAATATTAAATATATATTTACATCACATGTAAACATTATTTTTATAAATAATATAATATATCATGATCAGAGTCTTGAATAAAAATTATGAAACCACAGTTGAGTCTGAAATGTGGTGTTTACCCTAGACGTGACTTAAAGTTGGTCGGTGCCGGATGTTCAGTTGAGGATTTCATCGGTGGAGCATTTAATTAAAATAAATAATTAAATAATTTATTTTAATTTATTCACCCACAACCTAAATTCTCTTATTTAAATGATGTTATAGAGTTTCTCCAAGATTAGTCACATAACCCTTAGAGAGTTTATAAGAATCCATCGTTCTTCATTGGCGGATCGAGATCAGATGATGAACAAAGATCAGATTGAGGTGGATCGGTAGAAAATAAACATAGTGGGATCCCCATATCACTGGACAACATGTTCTTCAAAATGATCAATCCCAAATCAAGGTAGGTCTCGTCAATTGTGGTTTCTTCCCTTGACTAAATGTTTTAGTATGGATATTTTATTATCTATTTTTGGATTCTGCAATTGCACCTCCTTTTCATGAGACCGTGTATTAAATTAAATTGTTTATTTGATTTATTATTGATTATTCCATGTTTCTCACCTTAAATATACTTGATATATGATCCTTGAAGAAGAACTCTTGACCATTGATACTTGAATTTTTGTTTCTTATGCCTCCCCACTCTCGTTCTTCATGTTCTTTATCGCTGGCCTATGGGGCCACAATTCGATATTTTCGGGCGAGACTGTGCAGTTTGGACCCCTGGATTCATGGTGGATGCACACACAACCACTATATTAGTGATTTACAGATAGATTGGGATTGATTATGGGGTTTCCTTCATAGATCTTAGATCTGATGTGGCGATGGTTGGCGGCGTGAGGCGCCACAGATGATAGGAGGGTGATGCATGAATTGCTGGTTGTGAGGGGATCATCAGATCCCAATTTATATCCATAGGAGGGCTGAAATCGTCATCTAGAGATAGATCCCACATATTTCAGGCAGTCAATAGGCATGTATCACAATGGAAAATTTGGATATAGAGAACACATGAAGAAACTATAGTTTCTGCGAAAAGTTCAACTATATGACGTGTAGTATAATGAACACATGCTATGTATACTAGATCTCTATGATGACTAGGGTTTCATGTTGAGTTAAAGATAACATGTCATGTGTTGGGACCACATTCCATGTGAAACCTAGCTAACCAGAGCAGTGTGTCGAAGGGGTACATGCCCAAGAGATCATGTGGCCCCCCACACTATGTATGACGAGGAACATGCTATGTACTTCAAAGAGTACATGATCTTGGGCATAGAACACACACTGATTGCTGGTCTGACCTTGACACTCTTTATGTGGCATGGGATACATTGTGTACTGTCACATGGAAAATGTACAAGGGTAGGCCCCAAGTGGCTGAGTCACTTTGTGTAAACCCATGACATGTCGTTTACTTCCTTTTATCTTCATTTAGAGAAACTTCTATCTCTTGTATCTCCTTAATTTTGACTCGGATTTTGGCCCATGAGTAGCCTATATAGAGTGTTTTTCCATGTGGGATGAAATGATGACCTTCATAGTGTATTTTGAGATAAGTTACAATATGTTCCAAGCATGAAACGTCTTTATGAAATGATTGATGATGACAAGGACCAGGTAGGATCATCAGAGAGTTCATATAGAGACAACACATTGCCGTCACATCAGTATGGGGGTCCTCTATCCATGGAGATGGTACTCTACTATCGTATCAGTGTGAAGGTCCTCCATAATTCTTATCCAAAGAGGTGGTACTCCCCTACATAGGCATGAGTCCTCTATCTATGGGGATGGTAATCCTCTATCTCACTAGGACATGGTTCCCCCCATATTCGTTACTTGTTGTTTAGATAGAGATGGTACTCCACTATCATATTAGTGTGAAAGTCCTCTATCCTTGGAGATGATACTTCACTATCGTATTAGTGTGAAGGTCCTCCATACTCATTACTCAGATAGAGATGGCACTCTTCTATCACTTTAGTTTATGGGTCCTTTATCCATAGAGATGGCACTCTGCTATGATATTAGCATGTGGTTCTACCAAACTACTTATCTAGGTAGAGGTAGTACTCCCCTACACGAGCATGGTTCCTCCATGCAGGGAGATGATATTCCACTATCGTATCAGTGTGTAGGTCCTCCATACTCATTATTACAGATATAGACTACACTATGCTGACATGTCAACATGTGATTCCTCTAGCCATGTAAATGATACTCTGTTATCGTATCAGCATGCATGTCCTTCATACTTCTTATATACTGAGTGGCATCCATCCCCCTATCATACTAGAGAACAAGTCCTCTTTCTATTGGAGATTTCACTCCCTCGGGTTGTGGAGCTATGGTGAAGCATGATCCCTCATCATGACTTCTTCAGATAGACATGCGAGCTACCAGGCATCCATGATAATCCTTTGAAGCTATTGGAAAACTCATCATCTTGGGATGTGCTGTGTGATGAAGATCCCCATTCTCTCTCATCTAGGTTTCTTTTATGAGAACATATATCTTTGTTGATGGGTTTTGACTCCCTCTTGCTTTGAGTTGAGCTGACTACTTCTATCGTGTCTTCTATTTCTCACATTTTAGTTTTTAGGGTGTCCTACTGGGTATGTATATACTTACCCTCACATGATCTATGTCTGCATGTGTCGTGTCTTATGTAGGCGACAGACAAATCAACAATGATTTCAAAAGAGCATAGGGATACTCATGTGCATTAACTGCGTGTGGTGGTCGGGGCTTGGAGATCTGAAGCAGGGCTCTCTCAACATTTCTTTTTCTAGTTATCAGGTTGGGACATCTTTTCTAGGTGGGTGTGTATTTTTTCCCTTTTCATTTTGGATTACTTTTTCCACAGTCTTTTGTATTTCTTACAGGTTATTACATGAATGATTTTTACTCTAAATGGTACTACCCTTTTATTTTTATTCCTATGCACTTCTGCATAAAGACAATTGGGTGCATGCATACATATACTTTAACAAAGGGACTCCATGTTTAGTTATGCCTTCTCGGAAGTTGTTTCCAGCCATTGTACAATAGATATGAGCTTGGGGTTCGGGCGAACTAATCTTCTATTGTCCAAGCGGGCCCCGATACATCGGGCCATTACATAGTGGTATAAGAGATAGTTTTAACTTGGGATAATGCTTGGATTTTTTACCCTTATGAGGTTTGGTTGGGAACTTAGGGACACAATGTAAAATTGTATCAAGTGCGGATTTCAGGTCAGGGAACCCAATGTTGATGCGAAGTCTAGCGTATCCATTCACTCGAACGTTGACTACCTTCTTGTCGACTTGGTATACTGAGACATTGGTTATAGGGATAAATGGTACCTTCATCATATTATATTGAGTACATTGACCGTACTTCTTGATTTATCTCCCAATATATATATTCTCATTTGATAGTGGCATATATTGATTATTTTTAGGATTCCTCTGCAATAATATCTAGCTAGGTTATCGATTTAGGATCATGATGAAGATCAGATGAGTGATTAGGCCTCAAATCATGGGCCATCTCATGAGATCTTTCCTCCATGTTGTTAGGTAGTAACACCCCCATCCGTTGAGAAGAAGATTTTACCAGAAGAGAAGACAAAGAATTCATGCATGGTTTGTACACTCCACAAGTTCTAGCACCAAATGCTGCTAAAGTTCTATGGTGATCCATATCCCTATGAAGAAGAGGATTGGATTGAGTCAGAGACCCAAGTTTTCAGACTTGTGAAGACCCTGAACAATCAAATGGTTATGTTGGAAGCTAGTATTTTCCACAATATAATTGGGAACTGGTGGGGTCTAGTCACGCAGACACATGATGAGTCTATACTCTCATAGAGTGAATTCTAATAACTATTTTGTGAGGATTATTACCCCTTGCGATCAAGATCAGTTCAGATTCATGATCATATAAAGCTACAACAGGTTAGTATGATAATAACTAAGTATTTTGTTAGCTTCACTAACCTTACATGGTACTCCCTGGACATGATTCAAGATGGTTACCTACAGGAACAAAAGTTCAAGAAGGATCTTCTCATAGAAATATGTGCTAGTGTGGTTCCCTTATGAATTTCCACATATACTAGTGTGTTAGATCGGGCACTGGTGATGGAGAGATTCATATCAGAGGGGTGTCATATAGCTGGAGCTGGTAGTTGGCATCATGGGGTTAGGTTGTCCACAATAGCTAGAAGGTTCCAGTCGACAAGGTCTTGGCATGAGAGATCTTCTCATAACTGAACATAGGAATTTGGTCATGTGGATCAGGGACAATTCAGTAGACTAGGGAAGCTCGAAGAGGTGAGATTCTATGTATGTGATGAGTGAGGTTACATAGAATGTGATTGACCAACCCGACATACTAAGGATGGAAGACAAATAGCGGTTGAACCACCACAGAGGCATTGTTGTGATCATGGATCTCATAAGTGAGGCCATGGCGACCCCTAGGGAGCAGGAACTGGTAGAGGAGTAGGTGGGATTATAGTAGGAGGAGTTCCTAGTGGAGGTTGATGCTATGAACTACTTAAACACCACTAGGAAACCCACATCATGCTTAGGGATATGTCGAATGGGGTTGTGGGTAGGTACAATCTATGGAGGTTTATGACCTGACAACTCATGAGATTATATGAGGAATGATATGTGTTTATTATACTCTTGATTTAGTACAATTAGACATAGATGTGAGTCATTCATTCATTTCCTTACTCATGATGTGAGATACAAAGCTCCCAGTCAAGACTTTATCCCAACAACTTTGGCTTGAGGTTCCTACATGGAATGCTTATTCAATATCACTTGTCTTCTGACTGTGCAAGCTATTGCTTGGTGGAGAGAGTTTCTTGTGGGACCTCTTGGTTGTCACAATGAGACCTTATGACATAATCTTTTGTATGAAATGGTTTTCCACAGTCTGGTCCTAGACTAACAATGAATATGAGTCAGATGCCTTCAGATATATGGGATGAGATTCTCCTTTATGGGAGAGAGAGATCTCATGGAGGAGTGAGTGGATCTTGTGAGAATAAAGCTGCAACACATCACCCATCAATTGGTGAGTTTATCCCTTGGTGTAATGGTATTTTCAGGCAACTATATTCCTTTATTTGTGAAATATTTTATAGATTCCTTCCCTGAGGATGTTCTAGGACTACCTCTGAGGTGGGAATTAGAGTTTTTCATAGACTTGAACCTCAAGACCACTTTGATATATTTTATAGAATATTGGAGGACCCCTACTGAGCTTTGGGAGCTAAGGGTGTAGTTGAAGGACCTTAAATAGAATGGTTTTATTAGAACCAGTGTATCCCCATGGGAATCTATGGTTTTTCTTGTGAATATGGCAGATGGAAGCTTGCAACTTTATGTTGATTATTGTTGCCTGAATCATGTAATGATAAAGAACAATTACCCATTACCAAGGATTTATGACATCTTTGATCAGTTGTGAGGAATTATATGGTTCTCAAATATCTATCTTAGGTCTGACTACTACAAATTGAGGGTTTGTGAGGCTGATATTCTGAAGTTGACATTCCAATGTCACTATGAAAACTATGAGTTGCTAGTGATTGCTTTTAGTGTGATGAATTCCCTGACTGTGTTTAATTCTTTGATGAATCAGATATTTTATCCATACTTGGACTGATTTGTGGTTATTCATCAATGACATAGTTATATACTCTATGTTATAGGGGGAGTATCCAGAGGATTTGAGGATGGTCCTAGACATTCTCCAAGAGAAACAGCTATATAGTAGTCTCTCGAAGTTCCAGTTTTGGATCCATAAGGATCAATTTCAGGGGAATGTGATTTTTGAGCATGGATTAACTGTGGAACTAATGAATATTGATATTGTAATTTCTTAGGATTCACCCAAGAAAGTGTCATAGGTGTAAATTTTTCCTGGCTTGGAGGGGTACTACATGAGGTTCATGGAAAAATTATCTAAGATTGAAGACACTTTGACTACCTTGACTAGTAAAGGGAGGTCATTTACCTAGAATGAGTAGTAACAGAGAGCCTTTGAGGACTTGAGAATGAGGCTGACTAGTGCTTCTATTTTGAGACTATTTGAGGAGGGTGGGGAGTAAGTAGTATATTGTGATGCCTCTAGATCATATATTGGAGGCATTTTGATGCAAAGGTAGGTATTGATTACATATGGGTCAAGGTAGTTAAGACCCCATGAGCAGAACTACGTGACCCATAACCTGGAGTTGGCCACGGTAGTCTTCACTCTAAGGATGTGGAGACACTATAATTTGGGAGAGTTATTTGTTGTTTACTCAAAACAATATATTCTTAGGTATGTATTCATGCAGTGTGATCAGAACCTAAGATAGAGGCACTAGTTGAAGTTCTTACAAGACTATGACTTTGAGATTGTCTATAATTTTAGAAAGGGAAACATGGTGGTAGATTCCCTTAGTAAGAAGTCCCCTTCTCATTTGGTGGAGGAAGTATCTGAGTTGTTGGATTCTTTGTAGTTGACCCTAGTGAAAGGGGGGGTGAAGGTTTACCTTTAGCTTATGGTGCTGACATATCTGCTTCTCGAGCATGTGTGGGAGGCTCAATTGGGAGACATAAACTGTGAAGTCCTACATGTCTAGATATCCTTAGGATATTCTCTATATGGATTAAATGAAGGAGGGAATCATGTTATACCTTAACAAGGGTGGATGGGGGTTCCTGTCTCATTGTAAGAGGAGGTGATGAGGGAGTTTCACACTTCTCATTTGGCTATACATCTCAGTGATGGGAACATGAACAGGGACCTTCAGCCATAATTTTGGTGGTCTGGAATGAGGTTAAGTGTGGCAAAATTTGTATATCGGTGCCTCACATGTCAGTAGATGAAGGTTGAGTGCAAGGTTCCAGTAGGTTTGTTGTAGCTTCTTGAGATACCAGAGTGGAAATGAGATGACATATCCATGGACATTGTGACATGAATTTCGTATACAATGAATGCACATAATCCCATATGAGTGATAGTTGATCGAATTACCATGTTGGCATAATTCCTTACTACCAGAGAGTAGAGTTTGATAGAGATTATGAGGCAGTTGTATATGTGAATGATAATTCACCTCTATGGGTTTCCCTAGATGATTATCTCTGACCCTGATGCATGGTTCACATCACGGTTGTGGAGTGGACTATAAGAGGTATTAAGGACCTAGTTGAGGATGATTACGAAGTTCCACCCCCAAAAAAATGGGTAGGCTGAGAACACTATCTAGGTGTTGTAGGATATGATGAGGGATTTTATGTTTGATTTAAATCGAGGCTGGGAGGATCACTTGTCTTTGGTATAGTTTTCTTATAATAATAAGTATCACTCTACTATCGATATGACACCTTTCAAGGCCCTGTATGGGAGACTATGCAGGTCACCCTTATGTGGACTGAAATTGGTGAGAAATTTCTTATTAGGCCCTAAATGGTGCAGGTGATGATGTAGAAAGTCTAGGTGATCCATAAGAAGATAAGGATATCCCATAAAATACAAAAATCTTATGTAGTTTGATGGTTTTGACTTTTTAATTTTGATCAGGGAGACCACATTTTCCTAAAATTATCCTCACGATGAGGATGGTAAAGGATCATCCTAAGAGGCAAGCTATCTCCAAGGTTTATCATCCCATTCAAGATCATATATAGGGTTAGAGAGATCTATTACCACCTAGCCTTACCCCCACAATTGGAGGTGGTGCATAACATCTTCCATGTGTCACAACTGAGGTGATACATGCATGATCCTATACACGTTATTAAATGTGGAGAGCTAGATATCGAGGATGGATCTAACTTTTTGGAGTACCCAATGGTGATCGAGGATCTTCATGAGAAGATCCTATGAGGAAGACCATTCCCTTGGTTCACGTGCATGTAGGAGATCTCCTTGGAGTGGGAGAGCTAGATGCGGGCTCAATATCCCCATATTTTTGTTTAATTTGAACTTTTCAGGGTTGAAATTTTTTGAATGGGGGAATAGTGTAGAGACCCTAATTATTACTTTCAAAACCTCAAAACAATTTAATGAATATTTTTAAAGTCAGTCCCTGAGAAGACATGAGATTTCAAGGCCCTGGGAGTCGGGAAATAATTTTATAAAAATATTCAAAATATTTTATATCACACATACACAATTTTCCAGAAATAATGGAATATATATTGATTAGAGTCTCAAATTAGAATTATGAGATCACCATTGAGTTAGGGACATGGATTTTACCATATCCATGACCTAAAGTTAGTCAACGTCAGACGTCTGGTTGAGGTAGTCATTGAAAGTGCATTTAATTAAAATAAATAATTAAATAGTTTATTCTAATTTATTTTCCCATGACATAAATTCCCATATTTAAATGATATTATAGAATTTATATAGGGTTAATCTCATAACATTGGGATCTATGATTGGAATCCATTATTTCCCATTGGAAAATTGAGATCGGATGACGAACGAAGATTTGATCAAGGTGGATCGGCAATCAGCGAACACAATGTGATCCCCACATCACTAGAGAACACATTATTCACCAAATATCTATCCCCAATTGAGGTAAGGATTTCCAATTGTGGTTTCTTACCTTGATTAATTGTTTGAGCATGGATATTGGATTATCTGCTTTTGATTATGCAATTGCACCTCATTCACATGAGACTGTGTATCAAATAAATTTTTTATTTGATTTATTCCTGATTATTCCATGTTTCTCACCCTGGATATCCCTAATCTATGATCATTGGCCAAGAACACTTGTCCATCAATGATTTTAACTTTTTTTCTTTTGCCTTCCCCCACCATTTCTTTGCGTTCTTTGTCGTTGGCCTAAGGTGCCACTGTTTGACATTTTGGGGAAGGACCAAGTTCGTTCAGGCCCCCAGATTCATGGTGGATGTGTGTAAAACAACTAGATCATTGATTTGTAGACATACCGGGATGGATTTTATATGTTCCTTCATATATATTGTATCTGAAGCGGTGAGAATCGAAGGTGCGAGGATCTACTGACAACTGGAGGGAGATGCTTGATGTTGCAGGCTCTAAGGGGGTCACTAGATCCTGATTTCCGGCCACTAGAGGGCCAGAACCAATAGTCGAAGATAGATACCACCAATTTCAAGAAATCAATAAGTAATAAATTTAGGTCTAGAAAACACATGAAGAAACTAAAGTTTCTACGAAAAAAACAACAACATGACATGTTGTCTAATGAACACATGTCATGTAGATTAGATCTAAGTGGTGGATAGAGTTTCATGATGAGTTAAAGATAACACACTGTGTGATGGGACCGCATGTTGTGTGAAACCTAGATTAAAAGAATGGTGTGTATAGGGGTTACATTCCTAGGAGCCCATGTGGATCCACACGCCGTGTATGGCACGAAACACATCATGTATATTGAAGAATACACAAGCTTGGGAAGACAACCCATGCCAAGTGTTGGTCCGACCTTGTCACATTGTCTGTAGCATGGATCACACCGTGTAATTTCACATGTACCATATACATGGGAATGAACTAGTTTTATATGGATAGGCTTCAAGTTTCCAAGACATGCCGTGTGAAACCTTGAAACATTGTATATTTCCTTTTCTCTTCATTTAGAGAAACTTTTACCTCTCATATCTCCTTTATTTTGACTTGGATTTTGACCCACGAGTATTCTATCCTAAATGTTTTTCCACATGGAATGCAATAGTGGTCTTCATAGTGGATTTTGGGATACGATGCAAGAATTTCTAAGCATGACGCTTCTTTAGGTGTCACTTGATGATGATAGTGATCAGACATGATCATTAGAGAGTTCTGATAGAGACAACACTCTGCTGTCACATTAGCATGTATGTCCTCTGTCCGTGGAGATGGTACTCCATTATGGTATCATCATTCGAGTCCTCCACACTTCTTATCCATAGAGGAGATACTCCCCTATACGGGCTCATGTACTCTATCTGTGGGGATGGTACTCCCCTATCACACCAGGGTGTGAGTCCCCCATATTCAATACTTGTAATTCAGATAGAGACAATACTCCATTTTCATATTCGCATGCGGGTCCTCTATCCATGGATATGAAAATCCAATGTCATATTACTGTGTGGTTCCTCCATACTCGTTCCTCAGATAGATATGACACTCCACTCTCACATCAGCACGTAGGTCCTCTATCCATGGAGACATTACTACACTATTGTATCATCATGTGGGTCCTCCACACTGCTTTTTTAGGCAGAGACAGTACTCCCCTTCGTGGGAACGAGTACTCTATGTAGGGAGATGATACTCCACTATCTTATCAGCATGTGGGTCATCCATACTCATTTCAAAAAGAGATGGTAATCCACTGATGTATCGATGTGTGGGTCCTCTAGCATTAGAGATGGTACTCTGTTTTTGTATCAGCGTGAAGGTCCTCTATACTTATTATTTACCAAGGGGCATCATTCTCACTATCATACTAGGGTGCGAGTCCTCTTTTTAATGTATATTGTTCTCCCTCAGGTTGTGGATCAATGGAGAGGCGTGATCCCTCACCATGACTTCTTCATACATACACGCGATATATTGTGCATCAATGATGGACCTTTAGAGCTACAGGAAGACACATCATCTTGGGCTGGGCTTTGAAATGGAGATCTATTTTTTCTCATATGGGTTTCTTTTATGAGCATATATATCTATGTTGTTGGGTTTTGAATCCCTCTTTCTTTTATTTGAGATGACTACTTCTATCATGTATTATATTGCTCCCTCTTCAATTTTCAAGGCGCCTTACTGTGTATGTATATACTCACCACTATATGTGTTATGCCTGCACATGTCATGTCTTATGAAGATGACAAACAGATCGATGGTGATTTAGGTGGAGCATAGGGATACTCGATTGCATTGACTGCATGTGGTGGTTGGGGCTTGGAGATTTGGAGCATGTCTTTCTCAACATTTCTTTTCCAGTTTTTTTCATGTTGGTACATATTTTCTAGATAGACATGTATTTTTCCCCTTTTCATTATGGTTTAATTTTCCACACCCTTTTGTATTTAATAGATGTTATTTCATGCATTATTTTTATTCTAGATTTTATTTATCTCTTATTTTTATTCCTTTTCACTTCGTCATGGATATTGTTGGGTGCGTGCGTACATATACTTTAGGCAAAGGCCTCCCCATTTAGTTATTCCTTCTCAGCGCTTGTTGCCATCCTCTAGCCTATGAAGGTAGGCTTGGGGTTGTGGTGGCCTAGTCGCCCACCAGATAGGTGGGCCCTGGTAGGTTAGGTCATTATAATTGGTTCCATCGTTATGACTATACGTGTGAGTTAGTGATGGAAAACAAATGACATTGGTTCGTGAGGTGGTAGTCCACCTTACACATGAGCTATAATTTTATTTCCCATTTGATGAAGAAGGAGATAGTTAAATATTATGGAATAAACATAATAACATATCAATATATGATATATATTGGTGTTATTATATTGTTATTTTTAGTACATTATTGAAGGAGGAAAAATAACTAAAATGAAAGAGCTTCGTGAAGACGATTACTTTCTCTTAGAGACACTTCTTTTGTATCTCTTCTTAAGGGCCTTAGGGATAGTCTTTTGGGAAGACTAGTAGATTTAAAATGTGGATAATGATTTTGGAGAGAGACTTTGGTAGGGGTTGGTCGATCTAGATGTCTTAATGTTTTGTAATCAAGAGAGGGAGGAGCACCCTTTTATAAGTGGGGGAGAGGACACATTTGGAATTTTTAAAGCAATAAAATTTATTAATGTCTTATTCAAGAAACATAGCTCCAAAATAGAACATTTATGAAGATTATATGTTATAGGGTCTAAATATGGATAAATAATATAAATTAGACAATTATTTAGGTAATTTTTACTCTTATCTCTTTTGTTTAACCCCCGGTAAACCTGTTTTAACCTTAACTGTGATGATTTGTTTTACTATTTTTACTATTTATTATGAACAAAAATTAAAGTGTACTCATTAAAATATTTGGAAATGATGATTTAAAATATGGAATCCATTTTTTTAAATTCAAAAAACATAATTTTCAGAATTTATTTTAAAAATAAACCCACAAAACATGATGAAAAGCTATTTTTTCAGAAAAAATGTCCTAAGTATGAAAATGTTTTTATACAAAATTAAAGTATAAAATTAATTTGAGAGACCATATCTTGATTATTAATAATATAATTGAATAAAATTTTCTTTGAGGCCATTTTAGAAAAGAATGGAACTTTGTAAATTCTTGAAAATAAAAGACAATTTTCAATAAAAATCAATATTTTTCACTATTTATTGAAAAATCAAACTTTTCAGAAAAATTGGAAAGATTAACCCTAAGATAATTTTGATACGATTATTTAAAAAATTAAGATAATTTTATCAAATAAATTTTAAAAATATGGAAACAATTATTTATATTATTTTCTCATAAAAAAGTAATAAAAATCAATTTTTAAGAAAAATGTAACTTTTGAAGAATAAAATGACTTACAAATAATTAAATATTTATCTTCTAATTAGTATTAAATAAATTTTCATTGAATAATACCTTGATATATATTTCATAATGTGGTTATTCTTATTCATACCTGCCAATTATACTGCTAGGTTATAACAATCATATTTAAATAGTAATATTTTATCGTTCGTTTCAGTTTGGTGTTGTATGTTGTATATTCTATCGAACATAATGTTCTTTTAAAATATAAGGATATTAAAATTTACCCTCCTATAAAAATTTATTCCACATAATTTTAATGGATCTCCATTCTAAAAAAATGATGGTAGTTCATCCTCAAAACATCCTTAGGTTCCCACATCGCTTCTTCCATTTTGTGATTTATCCAAAGAACCTTTACTAGTCGAGTCATCTAATTACTCAACACTTTCTATCTAGTGTTAAGAATCTAGATGGTATCTTCACAGTATGATAGATCATGTTTTAATTCCATTTCTTCAGAGGTGAGAACATGTGTTGGGTCAGACATGTACTTCCTTAACAATATGATATTGAACACATCGTGTACTTTGGAGAGACATGATGAAATTTCCAATCGATAAGGAATAGATCCAATTATTATCAGAATTTAAAATAATTCAATGTACCTAAGTCCAAATTTTCCCTTATTAACAAACCTTATAACACCCTTCCATGGATATAATTTCATAAAAATGTGATCACTAACTTGAAATTCCAAATCTTTTCTCCGGTTATCAGTATAACTCTTTTAATTTCTTAGATATGCTTTAATATGAGTCTAAATAATATTTACATTTTTCATTATCTCATCAACAGGTTCTTGACCTACAATCTTCATTTCACTAATTTCATTCTAAAAAGTTGGAGTACGACATCTCATGTTGTATAATGCTTCATACGTTTCCATTTGAATACTTGAATGGAAGATATTGTTATAGGAAAAATCTAAAAAAGGTACATACTAATCCCAATCCCCTTGAAAATCAAGTGAGAATGACCTTAACATGTATTTTAATGTTTTAATAGTTCTTTCAGACTATCCATTTGTTTGCAGATGGTAAGAGGTGGTCAAATGAAGCTCGATATCAAGAGGCTTCTAAATACATTTCCAGAATTTTGATGTAAATCAGAGATCATGACCAGACACAATCAAAAGTGGAGTGACATGAAGTCTTGAAACTTAATTAATATAGATCCATGAAAAGTTCTCAAGAAGAAAATATTCTCTTATAGTAAGGAAATGTGTAGATTGGGTATGATGATAAACAATAACCTATATTGTATCATTATTTCTAGGAGACTTTGGTAATATGGTGATAATTTCCATAGTAATACCATCCCATATATGTATAGGAATAGGTATTGGTTGCATGGATCCTCTAGGAAGTCATATCTTAACCTTAAACTGCAACAAACCATGCATATTGATACATAGTCAACAATTTATCACTTCATGTCATCCCACCAAAAATGTTCCTTAAAATCCCTATACATCTTGGTGCTATTAGGCTGTATTGAGAAATTTGATCTATGAGAATCATCCAATAATTCCCTTTGTAGCTTAGATATAGATGAAATAAATAGCCTCTTTCCAAATTTCAAAACTCTATCTTCATATATGAATTTTCACAATTTCCCATCATTCACAGCATTAATTTTCTTGTTAAAATTATAATCATTAGGTTGATAAATTTTTATATTTTCTGATCAATATAGTTTGTTAATCATTTGAAAAAGTGGTGATGTTTCCCATTCCTTAATAATTTCCATATCCATATTTACTAAATCCATGTACATAAGATCCCTGTCAATCCTCATTTTGGACAAAACTCTTGATCTTTTTTTCTCAATGCATCTGCTACCTTATTTTCCTTCCTTGGGTGATAGTATATCAAACAACAATAATTCTTGAGTATCTTGAGCCATAATCCTTTCCTTATGTTTATCTCTTTTTGTGAAAAGATATATTTTAGAATATTATGATCTATGTTTATCTTACATCTTTCACCATAGAGACATTGTATTCATATCTTCAAAGAAAATATTACAACTGCTAACTCAAGATCATGATTTAGATAGTTTTTTTCACGAGTCGTTAATTATCAAGATGCATATGTAATAAATTTATCATTCTGCATAAGGACAAAACCAAGACCCTTCTCTGATGCATCACCTTATATCACAAATCCATCATTTCCTAATTCTAGAGTCAAAATTAGAACAGTAAATAATATCCTATTCAATTATTCAAAACCTTCTTCACATTCCTTTTCCCATGTGAATTTAACCCCTTTACGTGTAAGCTTGGTTAATGAGTTAGACAATCAATTTTTTTTGAACGAATCACTGATAGTAACCTACCAAACCAATGAAACTTTTTACCTCAGTTATGTTAATTGATGTAGGCCATTTTTTGACTACATTTCTCTTTACAGGATCAACTGAGATTCTATCCTTAAAGGAAATATGACCAAGAAAAGAAAATGTCTAAAGATAGATTTCACACTTGCTAAATTTCTTATATAACCTTTTCTTCTATCAGACTCATGAATTATCCACAAGTTTTTCTCATTGTCCTAATAGCTTTTTGAATACACCAAGATGTCATCAATAAATTCCACAAAAAATAATCATGATATTCCTTGAATAATCTATTCGTTAGATACATAATATAAAGGGTGCATTAGTCAATTCAAATGTAATTATTGTAAACTTGTAATGTCCATACGTAGTCTAAAAGGCTGTCTTCAAAATATATTCCTTATTTACTCACAATTTATGATACCTAGAATGAAGGTAAAATTTTTTAAAATATTTATCCATGTGAAAGTTGATCTAATAAGGAATCAATGAGAGTTAGATGATACTATGTTTAGCATGATATCATTAATTTCCCTATAATTAATGCACAACCTCATATATCTATCTTTATTTTTAATAAAAATAATAGGGAATCCCCAAGGTGAAACAATAGGGTGTATAAATCCCTTATCACACAATTACTCTAGTTATTTATTCAACTATACTAATTCCATAGTGGCTATTCAATATGGAGTCTTTGATATAGGTCTTGCATCAAGGATTATATCAATGGAAAACTTAACTTTGTGATTTAGTGGATTTCAAGAAAATTTCTCAGGAAATGCATCAATGTATTCATGTACAATAGGTACATCATCAATTTTAAGATAACCTTTTTCATCTGTAGATTGTGACTACTCTCATTCCCCATGAATCTCATTCACAAGAGCTACTAGAGGTGGATTTAGACATGACACAGATGATGAAGTCTCCCCTCTAAAGATAAGAACTTCCACATCTTCATCATGAATCACAATTTCCTTATCTTTGTAGTAAATTTTTGCATCATATTTTGAAATACAGACCATACCAAGGATTATATCAAAGTCAACCATAGGTATGGAAATAAAGTTAGCAAATAGGGAATGCTTATGTGTCACAATGAAAATTTCCAAACACATCCTTGTTGTAGTGAGGTGTCCACTATGAGTTTTGACTAATAACTCCTTTCCTAAGTTATAAGGGAAATATATAATTTTCTTGGAAAAAAAGGTAGATATAAAATATTTTGATGATTCAGAATAAAATAAAGCATTATTTAAATTTGGAGATATGATTAAAGTAATTTCCCTCTCATATTTAGGAACTTCAACTGTAGTGATCACATAAGCTTAACCTTCTCCCCTTAGACTCTTTTGTGGTAGGTTTCTTTGATGCTTGAGACATTTTTTTGAATAATGCCCCATTTCGTTACAGTTGAAACACTGGATATCAGTGATATTTTTTTCCTTACATTCATTACCCAAATTAACCTTATATATGCACTTGTAACAAAATTCCATTCCCTTCAGCCATTTTCCTAAATGTTTATTTACACAATTTTCACATGATGAAAATTGATTCATATTATTATTCTTTAATTCATTTTATTTTTATTGGTGTTCAAAAGACTTACACTTTTTTTGATTTCCCTGAAATATATAGTATTTATAGAATTCCTTATCTATTTTGATGAAACATAATACTATTTTATTATATGATGATTTTTTTGAGAAACAAGTTCCCTTAATAGGTTCATTTTAATCCCTTGCAATGAAATGATAAATATTACTTTTCATATTATGTATGTAATCCGTATCATACCATGCTAGTTATTCAATGTATCCTTATATTCCACAACAATTGCTTCTCCCATTTGCTTTAAGATGAAGAGATCTCTCTTTATTTATGTTCATTTCTCACAACGGAAGTATTTATCGAAGAATGTTACTTTAAAATATCTCTATTCCAAATGTTTTATTTATTCTTATTCCCTAGTTTTCTGGATCGATAACTACCATTGATCAATATTGAATCTAAGGAAATATATCATCAGTATAACCTTTTCTCTTTCATAGTATCCCCAAAAAAGAAATTTATTCTTAGGAGACATAATGCATTGATAAATTACTATGATATCTGTAGTTCCACTAAATGATGGAGGCTTCTAGTGCATGGAATGATCCAAAATAGGTGAATCACGCTGTGGAACAAGTGGTTTCCCCATTCGAGTAAGGTTATTCATTATAACCTGAGTAAGCTTCCCTAATATGGTCATAATATACTTTGTTCCAATACCAGCTATATCAGTCTTCTTAGTAGTGAGATCTATACAATGGCCATAAGTATTAATACCATTCTTTCTTCCAAGAACCATTTATAAACAATGACATATATTAGATTAGTACATATCATTATGAATCAAAATATATAATTATAAATATAATGTAACATTTAATATAAATTAAAATTTTATGCATTGTTAATCGTATAATTATAAACTTGGATTATTTGAGAATATCTTTAAATCTGTAACATCTTGGCTTGATTAACTATCAAACTAGTATCCAGACAAATCACCACATGTCCTCAAGTGCACCCCCCTATACACCATATGTTTTCGACTAGAAGCGAGAGTTTAATGATGGTATGGTGGGGAGACTATACCGTCATAATTAGAGTAGCATGATGGTATAATAACAAGGAATCAATAGACAACAAAAAAAGAAGTATAAATAAATGAAAAGCACTGAAAGAATCATAATAGACTGAATAAACTGGGTAATACAAAATATATAGAACTATGCATGCATGTCCATAAGATGATACAAAACAAAATAAGAAACATACAATATTTTGTGAATACATTATATAAATAAATAGAATAAAATGACCCATGGGATAACTCCATGAGAATCCCAATCCCTAGCCTAGTCTCTTGCTTCTTACTCCTAGGTACAAGCATAACAACACAAGTAATAATTCATGGACCTATGAACATGAGACCTGCTCGCATAACCCAGTGAAATGGTGGCCTAAAAAGGGTGTGAGATAAACTCAATAGGACACCATAAATGGTGTATCAAGCATGATCAAGTCTATGCATATAAAATATAGAAGTGTGCAGGTATAACTGATAAATAAATAAATAAATAAAACAAACCAGTTGGATCAAGTTCCTCAGGGATACATAACCGATAATTCCTGGTTTGGCCTACACTAGAATATATATGAATAAAGGATAACTTGTACAGATATAAAAAAGGGTGTATCATGATCCTTTGGAACATGTGCCGAGACATATAACAGGGCCTAACAAAGAGGCGAGTGTTAAGCAAGGACCGAACCCAAGCATGTTATTTGTCTTGGAGGATGCATCCTTTAATTTAATTAATTAGCAATATCACTCTTTTAAATAAAGGCATCTCTATAATGTAATAACTCGACATCCTGGGTCAGTCCAAGGTGAACAGTATAAGGAACCCAAGTATTGCATCATGACCACAACAAATAATCCAAGTAATAAGAGTCCATCCAAATAAATCCATAAATGGAACCCCAAGTATCACTCCCAACCTAAGGTAAATCATGCACCCTCCGATCCCATCCTTGGTATTGCACAAAGGGGGTTCAAGTACAACTTGTGGCTTTGTGGAGCTATCTTGACACCGAGTCTATCCACATGTGATCCATTGGGAACCATTATCACTCATATAGAGGTAAGTAACCCACATAGTGTTCCCATCTATGATATAACATATATCGCTCCTAGCGTACAAAATCTCAACAACTAATAAGCCCGTCGTTGGCATTCCATAAAAAGTATCCCAATTATCACTCTAGGTGTAATTATACATTCATTACTTTTTAAATTTAATTAATAAATAGGCCATGTATATAAACATTCCATACATTAATCTAGTTTGAAGAATAAACAAGGCCACATACTAAGCATGCCACATCACCTGATAATTACACTTTAAAGAGGGGCCTCACCATTTGTCATTCTGATTCTAAATAAAAAGGTCATTTGATTCTGCATGCCATTAACAAAATTTATTTATAAATAAAAGGAATGTCATTCCATACTTGTTCCATTTACATAAAGCAAGAACACTAAAGGTGTGACAATTCATTTGTTTCATGCAACTCAACCATTGAAAAAGCATATTGCCTAACACATGGATAATCATCTTTCATTATATAAATTCACATTTCAAGGTATATATTATGAGGAAACACACCTAAAAAGGTGATTTAAAATTTTAAGGTAAGGGGAAAATAGGCCCTTAATGAAAGGCACACCCATGGGGTGGCTTATGTCGAGGCAGATGCCCAACGATGTTATTTCGTAGGTAGCTTGGGTTTCACTAAGCATGAAAACAAGATTTAATTTAATTTAATTATACGTTATGAAGGTGACGCCATAATGTTCAGAATGCAACACACATGGCCTGAAAAAAGAAACAAGATGTTAAGGTAAAGATAGAGACCACATATCTCATTCTTAAGATGCTCTACTCATCCAATATCGAGCCTTTAATCGAGCCAGTTCGAGAGAAATCGAAGAAACAGACAAATGCCTTGAAAATAGGGAAAATCAGCTAGCACCAAAATAGCGCAAGAGATGAGAAGATAAACTAAGAGAAAGATTAAGAGTTGAGAGCTTACCTCTACACATCTAAAAAGACTAATGGAGATCCAAATGGATTTCAGATGGAGGTGATCCATGGATCCCTAGTTGAGGGAGGGAGGTGCTGCCGAGTAGGTGATCCCCTTTGTGCGTGGAGGAAACAAGGGGTCGAGCCCCTGTTTCCTATTTTTTAAAAAGGTTCCCGCATAATACATATCATGTAAATTTTACATTCTATGTAACATATACATGACATGTATCCTATACATGATGTGTATTCCTCAAGCAAGCTCCTAACCATTCACAACATGAAACTACCAAATCACACCCCATGAAACCATTAGACTCCATGTAAATCCTAAAACATCCATTTTATGCTACTTTACCATCTTCTCTTCCTCCAGTGTTTCAACTGAACCATTAGGACCTCCATTTAAGCTTAAACCTCACCTAAAAATATCATTTCAGGACATTCAAACCTTCAAAACCTCAATGGGATTCCTATAATTCAAAATGACCCGTCCATCCAATGATGAATTCAAATTCCTTTAAAAATTTCAATTTGGTCCAAAACATGGGACAATACAATATCCCCACTTTAAAACATATCATCCTAGAGAAGCCTTGAAAAACAATAAAAATAATCAACCAACTAACTCGGGTCATGTAGTTTAGTTTAAATGGCCACGTTGTATTTTCAAACGCCCAATGCACCTCCAACATCACTTAAAACACATGGTACGTGGGCTGTTAAAACTGAAACCAATGCTCATACCCAAAAATAAACCCCAATATGATTCTTACTCGATCATGTATTTCTAGAGACACAATGAAATTGTCATCTCTTTAAATCCACCAAATCATTGTACTACCCTCCACAGGTTCCAACTTGAATAGAAAATTCTAATCCACAATACTTCCACTTTCTAAATTTCTAATTAAAGCATGCCCAGAGCATTCTAATGATGCTCATGATACAATTCTAAAAAAAGAATGGTCATATCCCATATGACCTCATTTTCCTGGTCAAGCTAACTCTTCATGAAAAGCCTAGACCGAATTGCACTATGCTCATCTCATCCCTAAGGCATTCCATAAGAGGTTCCACACTGACCATATGCAACAAACAAGAGGGAAAAAATTCAAGACACTTACAACCAACTATTCTAAAAATGACCGGCTTAGATGGTCGATGTAATACAACCTGAAACACGACACCTTCTCTAAGGCAACTCGTGTTTTCTTATAGTACATACACCAAATCCCATAATCACCTTCCAGTGACATATCTATCCAAAACATCCATTTATATTGTCATGACACAACATGAACATAGATGTAAACCTGATCCATCACATTGAATCATCATCCTTAAAAAATCACATCCAAGCCAGACAGAAGTATGAGGTAACCTCAGAATCATCCACTAGAATCCAAGGAGCTCATCCCAGGTAGTCCATACATCATATTTTACAAGCGAGACATCATCCCAGATCCAAAATGTCCATGCATAAAATGTTGAATGATCCTAATGACAATCAATTCAAATAACTAGCTGGTGTTCGTGAGTCTATCCAAGGAAGTCCTACTCAAGAATCCAAGTATTACTCATGACTAACCAAGACTCTATAAACATCCATGCTTCCAGAACACAACTCTAATATATTTTATTGATCAATCCCAGTAGCATTAAATTTAGCGTGACATATAACTGACACTCTCTTAGTGTATCCAAGACAATTTCAAGATAAGAGACATGATCATCACTAGGTAAGATTACACTAAGAGAATATCAATAATTACCAAGAATTTCTGAGATACTTCAGTCGTAACCAATATGAAGTGCTCGGTATGGGTTCGAACCAACCCTACACACCCAAACAATAGACAAGAAGATAAATCACACCATTTTTGTTTAACTTTCATTGAAATGATTAGATACACCTGTTGATGCTTCAACATTACCCAATCATGATGCTCTTACCACACGAGGCATTCTTTGATCATTCAAGAACAACCACCAAAGTGCATCCCTATCCAATAGTGTTCACAAATATTGTGTAAACGGACAAACATTCATCATCAATGTACTTCATAAGCACCAATTCATCTCAAAATTTACTAGTGTTAAGGGAATTTAAAGAAAAGATAACCATTTTAAAATGGTCCTTTCACAGCTATGATACTTATACTTAGAAGGACACACTAAGACTACCCAATGTGATGCTCCCCACCATAGGAGTGTTCTTATCATCACATTTACTGAAAAATGAACTTTATCATACGATACATGATCCATCAACCACTAAACATAGTTCCTATTGGTGGACAACATGATTTTATCAAGAACTAACTATAATACAGAAATACAACTATCTATGTAAAGGCACAAAAGATTATATTTACTTTAGAAATATACATGAAATTTATCTCGAGTTACATCTATGCATGCCATATCATGAGGAATTTAATCCAAAACAAATAAGAATTGTGTGTCAAAATACCAGATCCTTTTTGCACCATCAACCCAAGCATTGGGGAGAGTCATATTTCCTCTAATTCCCAAGTCACTATACCTCAAAGTTGACCCATTATCAAAATGTAACTGCTAAAATTTTAATTTTTATCACCAAACTCATCGGGTTCTCTATACCATTTAAGCAACTAGATAGACACCATGTGTATCTATGCATACTACCCTGAGATTCTCCCAGTCAAATGGAACATCCTTGATACTATCCATATGATTTCTGGCCTTATACATCCAAGTATCTGATGACACATACAATAAGTTTTAACCTAGAGTTGAATCATCCCATATATCTAGTTACATGGATAACAACATACTTTGTTGTCCATTACAGAAAAATGAGAGAAATGGGGGGTCACATAACCTACTAAGCGGCTGACCATGCCCTAGGCATGTCTAACCCATTGAAATAAAGCATTACATGATGTTCACACCACTAAAAAGGGTCAAAAAACCACATGAACACCCATTAAACCGAGTATTAGTTTTTAAAACTAAGAGTCCTACTTGGGAAAAATGAAACTTGAATGACACCACACATCTGAAACGATTCATATTCATCTAGAAAAAATTTAAATCTCTAAGTGAGATACCTACCTCAATTATACCTTTACAAAAGCATAAATAATCAACCCTATAGTTAGGTCACTAAAGTGGTAACGAGGCCCTACCACCTATCATTTATATTATAAAATTATATGGGCAATTCTCACATTACCACGCTAAGGAAAAACTCAAGAAAAATATTAACTACCCTTACACGAGGGTTAAAACCAAGAACACCACTTAAGGTTTTATTTTAAGGCACTGAACTAATTCATATTTAGTTCTTTAAAAATTTAAAGGTTTAGTTTTAAAATGGATATCAAGAATTATCCATAACGTAAAACTACGTAGTACTTTATTTTGATGAAGACACTAAGCACAAAAACAACCATTATTAACTTCTTTTTAAATATTATTTAACTTACGTCCCATTATATGTTTTAGGAAATTTATATTACAAACTCTTTTTAATAATTTCATCTAACTATAAAGTTATCAAAATTGGACTTAGTTAAGGAAAATGCAAATTACAATCTAAAGAGTAAAACACCTTTTAGATTGAAATTGAAATTTCAATTAAATAAAGCCTCATATAAGAAATATCAAAAGAAAATAGTAGGTCGGTGATAGATTATAGAGTGATTAGTCAAGTAAGATGCCACCACACATCTATATGTGAACCCATATAGGTGGATGCAGACAATTTAAATAACTATACCTATATAACATAAATAAATCCCCATGGGGTTAAGTACCAAGGCATAAAAGTAAGAAAAGGTAACCTATGAGGGTCCAATTATATCTAACATGGTCCACAAACAATAATAGTTTTTTTAATTATCAAAGTTTCAAACACACCCTTAATGGGTTTATCTCATAAAGAAAAAATATCATGACTAACCTACTTGGGTTGGGTCAAGCCTACTTCATAAGCAATATGCCCGAACTGATCTACTTGGGTCCAGTTGTGCATTGTATTTTAGTGATACAGGTCATATGACCAAGTGATACAGTCACAAGAATTTATATAGGAAACAAAAACATTTTAAAAATACAAAATATAATATCTTTAACATTTATACAACAACCTCAAGGTATATAAGGTTCATAATCAATGGTTCAATTATGTGGGTTACCATTTAACAATTTATAAAGCACACATACACTTTACAAACAAAAAATTGTGTCCCATTTATTTGTAACCAATATGTTTCATACCATGAAAACAATGGTTTATGGTTCAAACATGTCATGATTGGTTAGTTAAGGTGCCACCATCAATCTACGTGAGAAAACACCTTTTAGGTTAATGATGAGAGTTTAATTACCAATTGTATATCACAATTCTATCAAAGTATTCTAAATAAACCACAAAAGCATAGAATATAAGAAAGGCATAATAAATAATCACCTAAATATGGATATTACACTACATAAAGAAAAACCAGAGAAGCATGGTATAAAAGAAAGCATGCTAACATAACATAAGAATCAAAAAAACATGATGTATATGCAATGTACTAAATAAATCACACATCTGATTATATAAACAAGTATACTAATAAAATACCTAAACAGGCATACAACTAAACATGTTACTAAAATACCTAAATTTTTATATAATAGACATGCTAAATAAACACAAAAGGAACATCTATCAATAAAATTACATGGCATGACATACGCATGACAGGACAATATTTTTGTTCTGAGGATGATGCATGTAACAATACTTCATTTATATACCATGTCAAGGGTAAAATTCTATAAAGAAGTAAAAATCCAAAAGTACACCAATCAAATGTGGTGAAATAATAATAACTATAACAATGAACAATATGAAAAACAATACCATCCCTAACCACTTGGCCTTTTCCCGATGCATGGGTTGATCAGTCCATGAAACGACTATTTACCAAGTGCTCACACATTCATATTCTCCGATCTACCAACCCAAAATAGCAATGAAAAGTAAAAGAAGATCTGATACCACTTTGTAATGACCGAACTTGACTTAATATGAAACCAATAGGTGGATTGGTCACTATGTGGCATCAAGCGCGCCTCCCTATACACTAGAGGCTGTCAACTAGTAGTGAGGGTTAAATGATGGTATGGTGGGGAGGTTATACCCTCATAACTAGAGTAGCACAATTGTATAATAATAAAGAATCAACAGACAACATCAGAAGAAGTATAAATAAATGAAAACTGGTAGAAGAATCAAAATGGACTGCAAAACAAAGAATGAAACATACAAAATGTGGTCATACAATACACAAAATAAATAAATATAATAAGAATCACCATAGTATAACTCCATGAGAATCCTGAGCATCGCCCCAATCCCATGCTCCTAACTCCTAATTAAGAGCATAGCAGCACAAACAATAATCCATGGATCTACGAACATGAGATCTTCTCTATTAACCCAATGAAATGGTGACCTTAGAAAAGTGTGATATAAAACCAGTAGTCCCCTACCAACGGGGTCTAAATCATGATATAGTTTTTGTGTATAAGATATGGCAGTGTGCAGATATAACTGATAAATAAATAAATAAATAAAATAAACCAATTGGATCAAGTTCCTCAAGGACACCTGGATGAAAATACCTGCATCATTCTAAGCTTTAATATCTCTGAACAAAGGATAACCTGTAAAAATATAAAAAGGGGTGTATCATGATTCTCTAACACATGTTCTAGTAAATATAATAAGGCCTTACAATGAGGTGAGTGTTAAGTAAGGATCAAACCCAATCGTCTTATTTGGCTTGGACAATGCATAATTTAATTTAGTTAATTATAAATCTTACTCTTTTAAATAAAGGAATATCTAAAATGTTATAAGGTGAAAACCTAGGCCATTCCAAGGAGAATTGTATAGGGAACCCAAATATCACATTAGGAGCGTAACAAATAATAAAATCCATTAGATTATGTTTAAGAAAATCCATAAATGGAACCCTAAGTATCACTCTTAGAAAAATGTAAAGCATGTCCCCTCTGAGCCCATCCCTAGTATCACAAAAAGGGGGTCTGATATCACTCATGGACTAGTGTAACCATATTTCTACCGAGTCTACCCATGGGTTCTCCCCTGGGAATTGGCTTGGTGAGCCCATCCAAGATATAACATGTATCACTACCAACATACAAAGTCTCAGCAACCTATGAGCCCATCCTTGGCATTCTGTAAGATGGAAACCGATTATCACTCAAGTTGTAACAATACATTCATTCCCTTTTGAATTTAATTACTAAAGAGGCCATATATATAAACATTCCATACATTAATCCAGTTTGAAGAATAAATAGGGAAATGTACTAAGCATGCCACATCACCCGATAATTACACTTTAAAGTGGGGCCACACCCATTTTTCATTAACATTGTAAATAAAAATTTAATGAACTTCTACATCCCATTAACACAATTTATTTTTATATAAAAGGAATGTCATGCCATAAAAAATCCATTTACATATAGCAAGAACACTAAATGTAGGCCAATTCATTTGTTTCATGCAACTCAACTATGGAAAAAGCATATGGCCCAACACATGGCCAATCAAATTTCATTAGATAAATTCACATTTCAAGGTATATATTATGAGAAAACACACCTAAAAAGGGTGATTTAACATTTTAAGGTAAGGGGAAATTTGGAACTTTAGTAAAGGCACACCCATGTGGTAGCTCATGTCAAGGCAGATGCCCAACGACGTTATTTTATAGGTAGATAGGGTCTCACTAAGCATGGAAACAATATTTAATTTAATTTAATTAGACATTATAAAGGTGATGATAGAAATTCTGTCATGCATTAGATGATGCATGAAAAAACAAAAGAAGACTTTAGGGAAAATATATAAACCACCCACCTCATTCTTAGGATGCTCTACTTGTCCAATATCGAGGCTTGAATCAAGATGGTTTGAGAGAAATTGAATAAACATACAAACACCTTAAAAATAGGGAAAATCAGATCGAACCAAAATACTGCAAGGGATGACAAGATAAATGGAGAAGATAAAGAAGAGGACTTCAGTCCTTACTACTACTCATCAAATGAGAATTAAGTCAATCAAAATGAACTCTAGATAGAGGAGATCCATATATACCTAGGAGAGGGAGGGAGGTATTTATATAACAAACCTCACTTTTCATACATTAAAATTTCATCATTTCTGAATAATACTTAATACATTACACAAACATACGCTCGAAGACATTATTAGTTTAGTGCCTTTGGAAATATGGAAACGTAAACACTGATACATAAGTGAGAAAAATTCTCTCTCACTAAATTATTCATGACTAGCACCATTCATAGACACATCATACATAATAAATATCTTCATAACCTGGGTAAAGGAAACATAAAAAGGGTGAGCTCAGATGCTCAGTAAGGATGAACAAGGGACACATGTAAGCATATCATGAGAATAAGGGTATGAGAACATGATCATGAAAATATAAGATCATACCATGTATATCAAAAATCATTAGCAAGAGTCATGACATAAATATTGTATATCTATAATATATGAATAATAAAAGAATCAAGAGAATAATCAATGAAAGCATAACATAATAATAATACATGGAATTTGTGGCAGACACATAAACATGTAATATCATTACCTATAAGTCAATCCACACAACCAAAACATAATAGGGAACTTCATGGGGACTACACCTACTGGATGGGACACACCACTATCCATAGTCATAGTCCTTTCCTTTTAAGGGATTAGGTTTCCCCATATTCCATAATTGATCAAACCCATCTACTTGATAACCACCATTATCTCATAAGACATAAATCTTTATCCAATTTATTGGAGGGAGATATTGGTCCCACCCATCACATAATGAAAACAATACATATTTTTTCCATAATAACATAAATCAATCATCATATCAGAACCCATGGAATGAAATGGGTTTCATAAACATCGTTAAATCATAACATAACCCAGGGAAAAGAAATGTGTTTCATAAATATCATTCCATCCTAAACATAAACCATTCTTAGAAAGAATAATAATGGTGTCATTGAATTATATCCCCAATAAAACATAAGTTACATCAAATAATGTTATCTTATATGGAACATAATTTTTAAATCTCACTTAAAAATAGTTTATAAGGAAAATATCCTTTCTACTTTGAAAACATTTTATTTTCTTAAAATGATGTACAATTTTAAAAGAAAAAAATTTATTTGAAAATTACCCTGGAATATTGTAAAGGAAACTTCAAATAATTAAGGTGTCATGAAAATGGAAAATTCCATTCATGATTTATAAGTTAAAAAACATTCCTTTCGTACTTTTTCTAGAAAAGTCACAAAGTACCTCGTTTGGTAAATGAAAAAAGATTCCTTTCAAACCATGTAGTAAAAAGTCAAAAATAGTTAAAAATGAATTTAAAATTCCATATTAGAATAAAAAAACATTTTTAAAATAAATTTTAGAAAACATGGACATGGAGGATAAATATTTTCCAATGGAGACTTAAAATGAAACAATCCAAAATATTGATGAGATTGTTTAATAAATACTCATCACTTTATAATAAATAGAATCTTATGGGAGATGAATGAAAGAAAATTATATGGATATGAAAATACCATAATATTATATAAAATACTCATAAAATACATTCATGTGAAGCATATACACCATGTAGAATAAATAATTAGTTTATAAGGCATGTGTCCCAAAGAAATAAAAGTGAGACATAAATCACTTACCATATGTATTGAATCTATTTGTATTCATTCAAAACTCTTGTATAATAAATATAATTTTATTATAAACCTATTATATAACCATATTAAATTAAATCATACCATATATGATTCACTTATTTCATTATATTATATGTTTATTAATTATTCAATGTTAATCTCACGTTTTAGGTAATATCTGCTTATTTCGACATGTTATTATTGGTCCTCTTACTCACATCATGATTTAATTATTTACAGAATGTAAAAAATGATATAAATATCATATATAATAATTATATAAATATTTATAATAATATATAAATATTTTAAATATGAAGTGGAATACACTATTCATGGAGATAGTAGGCCATATGTACGCATGAACACTGATTTCATTTAATTATCATTTAGAATGAAAGAAAGTAAATATAATATATATAAATGTGTGTGTGTGTGTGTATATATATATACATGATTTCTATAAGCATAAATACATCACATATATCAAATAAAAATAGATTTTCCATCATAATTCCCAACTATGAGCGGTGGTAAAGGAAAAATGAACAACATCATTTCATGAGGCGATAATTCTCTGTACACAAGAACAGTAAGTTCATTAACCATTTGATGGATGTTTGTGTAATTTTAGGTTGAAACATAAGAATAAAAAAATCTTTTTATATTGACTATACTGATGTTATTACACAATCATTGAATAATAAGAGTTTAAGGGATGGAAAATGAAAATAAAACAAAAGATCTTGTGAAAGGATGTTACCTCTTCTTTGGGTAACTCCTCTTGGTTTTCACCAAAGGGGTTCCTTGGTTGACATTATTCCCAAAGGGATGCTTCTAATATTAAAGTAGGGATGTTAGAAGGATATGTGGATAGAGTTTGTCTAAAAAAAATATGATTTGTAGTTTGAATAAAATAGAAGAATAGGTGCCCTTTTATAAGAGAGGTGAGGGGCAATTTTGGAATTTCTTTAAAGATTAATTTATAATAAATTCAATCTCAATAAAAATACCTAAAAATGACAAGTATTCAAAGATAATATGATATAGGATTATAATATCATCAAATAATAGATTTTATGAAAGTGTTTTTTATTATTTTAAACCTTATCATTTTGATTAACCCTTAGTTATCTTATTTTAATTTTAACTAAGGTAACATATTTTTCAATATTAAAAGGTTGTAATTTTTAATAATGTGATGTTAATTAAATCAATAGTTAATAATTTATAACATTTTCAACCATATTATAATTTCATTTTATTTTTAAATATGTTTATTATTTTTAAATAATTTAATATAATATTATTTTTATAAAATACCATTATTGGCAATTTTGATACTATTAATTTCATTGACCTTAAGAAAATCAATACAAAAAGATAACTTCAAAGAAAATTTTTTAATACACCCTTCCTACAAATCTATTTTTTTATTTTCTAACAACCACTTTTTGGTTTAGTGGGAATCACTGATATAAGAGAAAGGTGCTCATGGGGGCGTGAATTAGTGGAGTCCTAGCGAGTCTTCTTTAACAAAAAGTTACAGTCATTAGGCAGAGAACCAATATCGTTGTAAAGAATGAGTGCATCATTTAAGTCCCATTTTCAATCTAAGATGTCCATTTCCATGTTTCCCACCCTTCATGGGTGAAAAACCTCTGTACCATGATCAATGTGGAGCCTGCAGTTCTTGATGAGATAGGTGAGATACTAGGGAGTTGTGCACTTGTACCTGAGAGTATCCACTAGAATATTAGAGTTTGATTACACCTCCCCAATGGATATAATGAATAAACCACATAAGGACATTCCACTATAAATGGCTCTTGCTTCCACCTTAATGGAATTACCTTCCTCATAAAAGGTTATTAAACCGAGAAGCAAAGATCCCCTTCCATATCGAACCAAATCACCTCCCCACATCTCACCTTAAATATTGGACCCATAAATTTTATGTTTTTACCCCAAGCATGGTGAAATCCATTTGATCCATCTTCCTTTACCTAAATGACTATAAGATCTATAGATGACTAAGCTCCTTGGACTCAAACCCTGATTGGCCACTATGAGGCTACCACCTAAAAAAAGAGCACCCAGATCTACAACCTAAGAAAGGATATGCATTTGGAATTGGAGAAGTGATAGTTAGAATCCTCCTTTTTTATGGCCTCACACAATTCCCAACACATAGTTTCACAAATCATGCTATGGTATTTCCCTTTGTTACCCTTCTACTTCACCCCCAAAAACCAAGAGATGATGAAGTATGTGGAAGATCCTCTGTGCACTGTAATATTTAAGTGTTATCCAACAAGATCCTTGGTGAACTAAGCCCACCCCCTTCAAAAAATAGGTGACTTGATGTATTCTTGTTGAAATCCTCACAACACCAATAGTGCGAGGCAAGGTGAATGCCTTTCCTTTTCAGGTTTTCATCCATTGAGAGAGCCTTATTTGTAACCCTCCATTCAAGAAAGTTGAGATTAATTGGTATCACCTTACACCATAATCGGACTTCCCAATTATTAGTCTCCTGTTCATGATGTGTTAAGGTGTGAAAACCATTTATATAAAAGATCCCTAATGTTGTGACCATGAAAATTCATCTATTAAGAGACTCATCCAGTTGAATGAATGAATGTACTTTCTTCTGTACGTTAATGAGAACAGTTTTAATGAGACCAGGGTATTTAAAACGTATGTTCGGAGTTAGGCACCTTGGAAAATAGAGAGTTTTCCCTGCCTAGTTGTCCTTCCAAAACATGATGTCCCCCCTCTCGACAACCCAATGTTATTTTTTGTCCAGTAATTCAAAATCATCATCCATGTAGTGGGATAAACTCGAGAGTTGGTTTTTGTTCTCCTTCCATATGGTTTAGTCATCCCTTTATATATCTTTTATAAACCTTTCCCAAAGAGAATTCTCAGAAATAATATTCCATGATAGTTTGGATTTCATGCCTTGCTTCATCTCTATAACGTTTCTCAAGTTCACACTACCTTCATCAATTGGTTTCTCCAGTCATTTCCATGAAGCCTAGTGGCACTTTCCCTCCAACTTATTATCCAAGATAGAAGAATTTCGGAGTTTATCAATTCCTCTGAGAGTACCTTTGGGAACTTTAATAACTGTAAGAACATGCATCAGTATTGAATTGAGGTCGGTGTTAGAAAGAGTAATTATTCCACCAAAATAAATAATCCTATTTTTCCAATTGCATATGGGCTAGGTTATTCAATTGGTCAGATTCACAAAGAGCTCTTTCTTCAATTTCCCATTAGATCTAGCTGCTTTTAAATAATCCATTGGAAATTATATCTAATGAATACCCAACCAATACATAATGATTTTTTCATGCCTTGATGAGAATATTTCTGAAAGGAAAAAATTTCTTTTTTCAAAGTTGATTTACTATCCACCTCAGATGCAATAAACATTCAAAGTATGATTACTGCGTCATCATTGTGTAATTATTTATAAAACTTATTTCTTTACTAAAACATAAAACTAAATTTACATGATGTAGATAAACCTTTTATATTTTATAAGAATATATTTATTAGATCATATATTCTATTTATCCCCATATTAAAAATATTATACTTATTAAAAGTAAGAGAGTGACAGATTTTCACTCTCTTTGATTTTAATAATATATAAATCATTTTCATGGATAAGTGTCCATTAAATAATTCAATTTCGAATCCTTAAGTGATATGGGTCGATTTATCTTCATCCAATAACATTTTAGCAAGTATTAGGGTAGTTTTCTAATATTTATAATATTATTTTTACCCTTAATTACCTAATCTACCCTTAATTGTGGTAATGAAATTACCAAAATTACTATTCATATTGTCAAAAAAACAAAAGGAACCTAATTACTAAATTTAGACCTTATGATTACAAATATGAAATACATTTTTCATAATTCAAAACATAGAATTGACTAAAATTAATTTAAAATTAATCCCCTTGATGGAATGAGAACTCGGAATGTGCATCAAAGAGACCCAAGATCAAACCCAGGCGGAGGGATAATTTCTGGGTTACTGTAGAAATACTCTAGTAGGTACCACTACTAGAATTCAAGGTATTTGTGACGAGTTATTTGCAATGGGATCCGGTCGCAAATATGCTTTAGCGACGGGCCCCCATCGCAAATAGCCCGTCGCAGAAAACGCCACTCCAAAAAATATTATTCGCAACGGGCCAATTTCAAATAATATTTTTTGCGATGGAAACTTCACCATCGCAAATAAGTCTCTGATTATATACATTATATATATATATATAAGATTTTTGCGATGGGCCCGTCAAAAATAATTTTTTACGATGGGCCCGTAATCCCATCACAAATGTTTTTTAAAAATATTCTTTTTAAACTATTTGCGACAGACCCGTAATCCCGTCGCATATACCTTTTTTAAGAAAATATTATTTAGACTATTTGCGACGGGATCCTGTTGCAACAAATCTGGTCGCAAATAATAAATAATTTTTAAAAAATATATATTTTAACAAAATTATGATTAACGAAACAATAATATTAATATTATTAAAATAATAAAAAAATTAAAAAAATATTAAAATTCTCTATATTCACAAAAAAAATCATAAAATATTAAACAATAAATTATATAATAATCACGCTGATATAAAAGATAGAAACTGTAAATAGTTCATATTACAACAAATTAAAATTCAAATGTTTTTTTACATAAAAAAAACATTGGGGGGTCGTCTTCTGGAGGAGGTGGAGGAGCTGAAGGAGATGGTGGAGGAAACTCCATCCCTAAACTACGAGTCAGACGATGCATGTACTCCATCTGCTCATGATGCTGCTGCTGCCATCGACGCATCTCCTCGTGCTGCTGCTGCTGCTGCTGACACATCTCTTCTTACTGCTTCTGCAAACTCTCTATAATGTCATTCTGAGCTCGGAACTGCTCCTGATACTGTGAGCTAGAATATGATTCCTCTTCATGAGCTCCACTTGAGCTGGACTCCGACATCACAACTATAAGGACCCTGCCTTAAAACCTTACATAATCATGAATTAAATGAATAATTCACATAGAAGATCTTTTCAGGTTTAGAGTTGTAGAGAATTAGGACATAACTATTAAATCTCAAAAGATAATAAAGTAGACACTTCTACTAAGTTTCCATAAAATAAAAACACTTAAAAAGAAACATGTCTAGTTACATGTTTTAGATAGCATGTCTTTCCTTGATCCCATCCTTGACCCTATTCATATTTAAGTCCTATGGAAAACATTTCAAAAACATGGGATGAGCATAAAAAGCTTAGTAAGGGTTATAAAAATATGGAAAGAAAACATTATTTCATGTATACATAAGAATAAAGGAAATCATACATTACTCACAAAACATAAGCAATTTAACATACCTCATGGAATCATAAGATTTATACATAACTCAAAAGAAATCATAAGACATAAAGGTAACTTGAGGCATTCATAACATTCTTAAATAGGGAGTAACTCTCATGGTTATGTTTGGAATACCCATCAAAGTATATTCCCTAAATCTATTTGGAGAAACCTTAGCGTTTAACTCCTTTGCATTACCCAATGCATTGGGGAGCTATATCGGGCTCACCCGCCCTTAGTTTTTTACGGAACCACCGGTCTTCATAAAAAATGGCCAAGAACCATAAAATAATCATATAAAATAACTTTCTCATAAAGTAAAGATAACATTCGCACATTTCAACAACAATATAACATTTTAAGATATTGAAATAATGTATCCATTCTAAAACCATTTTCAAAACCATTTAAATCATTTAATAAAGAGATTTTTGAATCAAAGTGTCCCATACCACATTTAAGATTTTAACATTTTAAACCATTAATATCCATATAAATAAATCCTTAAAACCATTCTAAAAACATATATATTAATGAGAAATATTTATAAGAATAAATCATTAAAACATTTAAAATGATATTTTAGTTAAAGAGTTTTTAACAAAATGAGAGACACTTGAATACAAATAATTGAGGAATAACTTTTAATCATAACTTGATAATATAATGAGAATAAAGGGATTCATGATATAATATTTCAAAGGGCATTATATACACCATATAAGAGTGAGTTGGTGCATAACAACAATGATGTCTCAATAGAAATGTAAAATGAGATGAAATCCCTTATAAAGAAGGTATCCTTAAATTAAGGTCAAATCAATCTCATAATTATGTGTGAAAAATAAACATACAACCAATATAAGTGGATATTAAGTTTAAAACAAACATAGGTCATTCACACATATTCATAGGATGAAATATTCTATAATTACAAGTTGAACCCAATGAAATCGAAATTGGGTTAAGAAGTTCCCTTGGTAAAATTCGACAACCTAACGACATCACATTAAAATTCAGAAAACGAGTTGATGAGACAAAAAGCGTATCTCATCACTTGGAATTTTTTTTTACATAAATAAGGATATGGAAGAACATATCCCAACAAAATAAGATGTAAATTAAAATACCTAATAAATAGAAGACTTTTAAAAAGAGGAGGGTGAAAGGTTCCCTTACCAACTTGGGTAACTTTTAAAACGTACACCCCATGAGAGAAGAACTATACAACATTGATGTAAATACTCATAAACTAAATTATATTACAAAAAGAGTAGAATAATAGGTAGTACATATACCACTCATAGGAAATGGTGGAAAATGTAGCATAAATCTCACAGGAATAAAAGTGAGATGAAAAATCCCTTACGAAAACTCGGCAGCCTAACGACGCCACTTAAAACTTCAAAAAATGGATTTATGAGATCAAAAATGTTCTCTCATAATATGAACATAAAAAGTACAGAATTAGGAATATAAAATAACATCCCCAAACATAAGAAAGATGAGTTTAAAATAAATTACATAAAAGATAGTACTTAAAAAGAAAGAGAGAGGTAGGATCCCTTACCTTAAGTCCGACTTGTCTTGTTCGTTTATTTATATTCCTGAATAATAAAATTTGGTCAATTTATAATTTCTTAAGGACCTAATTTAAATATTATTATTCATTTCATATCACATATTATAATTTTATAATAATTCATTAATAATGTGAGTTCATATCAGACGTTTTGGCCGATGTTTGGTACATGAGTAAAAAATGAACCTGTTTGAAAATGATTGTCCATGTTGTTATAAGTAAATCATTTCCAGAATATTATTAATGATTCAAATATCATATATATCCAGTAAATATTCATTTTATACTATTCCATAACATTTGAAGATAAAAAATGAAAATCACCGTTCATGGAGACGGTAGGCCGTACGCACGCATGAACGCTACTTTCATTTTTTTGTGTCATATTAATGGAATTAAAGCTAAAAAAGAGATATATATATTATAGTTCCAGAATTATATCCATCATTTAGATGTAATATATGAAATATATATCAATTATATATATATGTACTTATAATAGTACATAACATTGTGAGATAAGAAATGAAATGTACCGTTCATGGAGACGGTAAGCCGTACGTACGCATGAACGCTACTTTCATTTCATTGTCATATTAATGGAATTAAAAATAAATGAGAGATATATATATATTATAACTACAGTATAATATATCTGTTATATAGGTCACATATGTTCATTAATTTCATTCTTTATACATTCTATGTATTTCATGAATGAGTCACATCACTTGAGGGGGCGGTAGTCCACACTTCCTCATATGAAATTATCGCATTTGCACAACATGCAATGAATAAAGGTATTTTTTTTAAATATAAAATACAGAAGCATATATAAAACATAAATACCATTTATATCATATATAAAATACAGTTACATCATAATGGCCACCTTTAAATGTGTTAAAAGAATATTGAACAATCATAGTTTCGTGAGACATTAATTCGCCATCCACAAAAACAGTATGTTCGTTAACCATTAGACGGATGTGTGTGTAAGTGTAGCTCGAATTCTTCTTATAAAAAAATCCTAGTATATTTAAGATACTGGTTTTGTTACAAAATAAAGTAATAAAAAGAGTTTAGGGGGTTGGATAAGCAAAATAAAACAAAATAACACTAGGGAAGACTTTACCTTTAAATTGGGTAACTCTTTTTGATTTGAGCTCAAAGGCTTCCTTGGAAAGAATTCTACCCAAAGTGAGGATTATAGGAGTAAGAGAGGAATTTTTAGAGACAAAATGGGCAGGGTTTATCCAAGCCAAAGGCTTGAGAGGTATGGGTAAGGTGGTAGAGGTGGGGGCCTTTTATAAGAGGAGAGGAGGGGCACTCTTGGAAAGTTAAAAATGTTACTTTATTATAAAATGCTTTTCGGATTTTAATGGTCCCAGAATTATATATTTTGACTATAAGGTGATAAGAGTTTGAAATAAACCCATAAAATAGGTTTTTTTACAAGTGTAGGTCTTAGATTTTACATTATCTTCTAATTTTATTTAAATCGTTAAATAATGAGGTAATCGCTACATCATCATGGTGTCAAAACTAAATTAATTTATTTAATATCTAAAAATTATAAAAAAAACATCATGATGTAGGAAATAGTTTTATATTTCTAATTAATATTTATAGTAAAAAATATGACTTGTATAACCCCCTAATTTTTTTTTGGTAAAATAATACATGTTTGTGACATTTTTATTTTAACTTTAAATGAATAGTTATTAATGTCATTTTCTTACCCAAGGGGCTCCATGGGGTCCCCAAGTTGACCCATGGATTTTCTTGGAAGTCCATGACTCATCCAATAAGGGTAGGACATGTGTCATGGTCATTTCATATTATTATAACATTATCTTTACCTTAAATTACACTAATTACCTTTAATCACGATTAATAAAACTTAAAAGTTATTATTCAACAAAAAAATTATTTTAATTACATTGAACCAAATTTTAAATCCTAATTACAACCATGTATGTAGGACTTTTGAAATTAAAATCACAGAAGTGGTGAAGTTTCATTTAAACGGAAAATCAGTTTTTAACTACCACTTAGTGGTTTCACTATTCATCAAAAATTGAAGTTTTTCAGAAAAATAAAAAAAATTCACCCTAAGATATATTTGATATTCCAAATTAAAAAATGATGTCTATTTTAAAAAATTCAAAACATATAATTTGCATTAATTAATTTAATAATTAATTCTCGCTGTCAAAACAAATAGCTTGTTTTTAAGAAACAATATCTATTAAAGGATTGACACTGGTTTAAGTCCAATTTCAAAGTGAAATTAATTCCAATGACCACCATTGGATTAAATGGTAAAAATATATTCTAATTTAACTTTAACACCAATTAAAAATATGATCTAGTCATATAAATAAATTATATTAAAAAGAGGTTTTTAATTAAAATACAACATTTTTCACTTATTCATTAAAAATAAACTTTATTAGAAAAATACCCAAAATTTACACAAAGTAAATTTTGATATCCTAATTCTAAAGAAGAATTTCATTTTGTCCAAAATAATTGATAAGAGTGAACAAAACTATATTAAAGAGGGTTCACCATCAAAAGGAAATAAATCGACCTTTTAGTGAATTTTAGAGTATTTATGCTTAAAATTGAATTCTTTTCTTATTTAATACTTTATCTTTTATTGGATAAATGTAAAAACATTTAAAAAACAAATATAATCATATTTTAGTTATTTATATTAATTTCTTCCAATACAATGGCTAGGCATTAACTACCATTTAAAATAATATTATTTTATTATTAGAGTGCAACGTAAGATTTCAAAGAAACTCGTTGTTGCGTATTGGGTACTCTATCGATCATAGCGTTACCTTTAAAGTAATATTAATATTTTATTCAAAAATATTAATAAATATGAAAAAGTAATATTATTTATTTACCTAGGATGTTATATCCTTCGCCTCTTTTGGGAATTGCGTCCTTGCAATTTTAAAATTGGGCTTGGAAACTTCATTGAAAGCCCCACATCGAAAAAGGAGTAAATTAAACTATCACTTTAGAATGAAAGTGAAGTACAAAGGTCACCCGAGTTAACCCATACTAGGATTACATGTAGGAAAACATGGATTTGGAAGAAAAAACAAAGGGTCATATTCTGAGGGAGAGTGATAGAAAACATGTTTAGGAGAAAGTTAACCATTAGAAAATCACAAATTGGTGATGGGTTAAATGGTATTTGATTCCCCAGTAGTAAAAGTTAACAGACCACATTTTTGTTTTAAGTTACTTTTCATTGAGGAATTTATTTTTGAACTTAACTAAATCATAAGGAAACATACTTACTTGTCATGTAGACATTCAACTTTTACTAGATTCATTACTCAAACTCATATGTTCTCCAAAAGATGAGTAGTTAAGAATACATTTTCGCATTAAGAGAGCTATAATCAACATTTAGAGAATCAACTAATCCACAAAAGATAAATATATATTTCCCATGTCTTTAGACCTTAACCAAAACCAAAATTTTCAGAACAAGATAAGATAATCCACAAATGGATAATAATTTATAAAAAAGAAAATCTATTCTTAATATCCAAAATTTGTCCAACAAAACCCAAAGTTCAATGAAGAACATTCAATAAACAATTTGTCCATAAGATTATTCAAAGTAAACGAAAATAAGATTGAAACCCAAATATTTGAAGGATTTAATCACATAGTCGTCCAAGGTACAAATTAACATTTATCTCCAAATATCATCAATTTCTCTTAAAGTCTCATATTGAAAAGTAATTAACCTAATCACATATCCTCTATGATAGGTTAATAATTTCTATAGATAACCCAAAATCAACTTACTATTGATATATAAAACCATCTAACTAAAAAGAATTAGTCAAATTAACCAGGGACTTCACGTAGTCCAGTGGTAAGAGATAAATACCAGTCTCACTTTGGTTGTAGGTTTGATTCCTGCAGCTTTTTCCAATGTGATGGGTTGTCACACAGTCTGCGTGTTGTCCTTTTTCCAAAACTATATAATTCTTAAAACATTCCCCAAAAAGAGATAAAATCTTCAAAAATAACCATAACCTAATTTATCCTCAAGTTTATCTCATGCCTTTCATTTTCCATCATAACATATAGTAACCCATAATTACCTCAAAAGTAAGGATCATATAAACCCTAATGGTTACCATTATAATTATCACCTAAACTTCCACATCGAGTTGGTTCTCTCGTACATGATGCATTAGAGAACTCACCGACGTTCAAGTGGTTGATCATGACTCTTGATAGTTGGTTTAGAATAACCACGAGATTTCTCATTGAATCCCCCATTTCTTCCAGTCTCTTAATCAGAGAACCACCACAGTTTCCTTTAAATCCATTGTCACATTGGCACCTGCTAGATTAATCCATTTACTAAAACAAAAAATGTCAGTGTGAGTATATCAAAAAATCATCATGTACTAAAGAGGAAGATAAACACAGTGATATAATTATCCAAGTTATCTCAAACTCATTCCAAATTTCATAAATAACAATGAATCTATATAATATAATAACCGTTGTGGTTATACACAACTTGTCACTTATGCTTAAACAACAGCCTAACCTCTAAAGTTATCTAAACCCTCCTTTGATACCAACTATAAGGACCCTGCCTTAAAACCTTACATAATCATGGATTAAATGAATAATTCACATCTAGGATCTTTTCAGGTTTAGAGTTTTAGAGAATTAGGACATAACTATTACATCTGAAAAGATTACAAAGTATACACTTCTACTAAGTTTCCATAAAAAAAACACTTAAAAAGAAACATGTCTAGTTCCATGTTTTAGATAGCATGTCTTTCCTTGATCCCATCCTTAACCCTATTCATCTTTAAGTCCTCTGGAGAATATTTCCAAATCCTGGGATGAGCATAAAAAGCTCAGTAAGGGTTATAACAATACAGAAAGAAAACATTATTTCATGTATACATAAGAATCAATGAAATCATACTTTACTCACAAAACAAAAGCAATTTAACATACCTCATAGAATCATAAGATTCATGCATAACTCAATAGAAATCATAAGACATAAAGTTAACTTGATGAATTCATAACATTATTATGTGGGGAGTAACCCTCATGGTTACGTTTTGAAAACCCATCCCAATATATTCCCTAAATCTCTTCAGAGAAACCTTAGCGTTTAACTCCTTTGCGTTACCCAATGCATTGGAGAGCTATATCGGGCTCACCTGCCCTTAGTTTATCACAGAACCACCCATCTTCATAAACAATGCCCAAGAACCATAACATAACCATAGAACATAACTTTAGTATAAATGAAAGATAACATTCCCACATTTCAACAACAATATAACAATTTAAGATATTGAAATAATGAATCCATTCTAAAACCATTTTCAAAACCATTTAAAACATTTAATAAATAGATTTTTTAATCACAGTGTCGCATACCACTTTGAAGCTTTTAACATTTTAAACCATTAATATCCATACAAATAAATCCTTAAACCATTCTTAAAATATGGATATTAATGAGAAATATTTATAATAATAAATCATTAAAACATTTAAAACGATATTTTTGTTAAAGAGTTTTTAACAAAATGAGAGGCACTTGAATACAAATAATTGAGGAATAACATTTAATTAGAACCTGATAATATCATGAGAATAAAGGGATGCATGATATAATATTACAAAGGATAGTATATACACCATATAAGAGTGAATTGGTGCATAACAACAATGATGTCTCAATAGAAATATAAAATGAGATGAAATCCCTTATAAGGAATGTATCCTTAAATTAAGGACAAATCAATCTCATAATTATGTGTGACAAATAAACATACACCCAATATAAGTGGATATTAATTTTAAAACAACCAGAGGTCATTCACACATATTCATAGGATGAAATATTTTTTAATTACAAGTTGAACCCAAAGAAATCGAAATTGGGTTAAGAAGTTCCCTTGGTAAAATTCAACAGCCTAACGACGTCACTTTAAAATTAAAAAAACGAGTTGATGAGACAAAAAGGGTATCTCATCACTTGGAAATAAATTTTACATCAATAAGGATATGGAAGAACATATAACAACATAATAAGATGTAAATTAAAATAACTAACAAATAGAAGTCTTTTAAAAAGAGGAGGGTGAAAGGTTCCCTTACCGACTTGGGTAACTTTCGAAACGTACACCCCATGAAATAAGGACTATACAACATTGATGTAAATAATCATAGAAGAAATTATATAACACGAAGGGTAGTATAATGGTAATTACATACACAACTCATAGGAAATGATGGCAAAGGTAGCATAAATATCACGAGAATAAAAGTGAGATGAAAAACACCTTACGAAAACACGGCAGCCTAACGTCGCCACTTAAAACTTCCAAAAATGGATTTATGAGATCAAATAGGGTCTCTGATAATATGAAAATAAAAATTTCAGAATGAGGAATATAAAATAACATCCCCAAACATAAGAAATATGAGCTTAAAAGAAATTACATAAAAGAGAGTACTTAAAAAGGAAGAGAGTGGTAGGATCCCTTACCTCAAGTCCGACTTGTCTTGTTCGTTTCTTTATATTCCTGAATAATAAACTTTGGTAAATTTATAATTGTTTAATGACCTCATTTAAATATTATTATTCAGTTCATATCACATATTATAATGTTATAATAATTGGTTAATAATGTGAGTTCATATTAGACGTTTTGGTCGATGTTTGGTACATGAGTAAAAAATGAACTTGTTTGAAAATGATTGTCCATGTAGTTATAAGTAAATCATTTCAAAATTAGTATTAATGATAAAAATATCATACATATCAAGTAAATTTTCATTTTATACTATTCCATAACATTTGGAGATAAAAAATTAAAAGCACCGTTCATGGAGACGGTAGGTCGTACGTACGCATGAATGCTACTTTCATTTTTTTGTGTCATATTAATGGAATTAAAGCTAAAAGAGACATATATATATTATAGTTCCTGAATAATATCCATCATTTAGATGTAATATATGACATATATATCCATTATATATATGTACTTATAATAGTACATAACATTTGGAGATAAGAAATGAAATGTACCGTTCATGGAGACGGTAAGTCGTACGTACGCATGAACGCTACTTTCATTTCTTTGTCATATTAATGGAATTAAAAATAAATGAGAGATATATATATATTATAATTACAGTATAATATATATTTTATATAGGTCACATATGTTCATTAATTTTATTATTTATACATTCCATGTATTGCATGAATGAGTCACATCACTTGAGGGGGCGGTAGACCACACTTCCTCATATGAAATTATCACATTTGCGCAACAGGAAAAGAATAAAGGTATTTTTTTAAATATAAAATACAGAAGCATATAGAAAACATAAATACAATATATATCATATATAAAATACAATTACATCATAATGTCCACCTTTAAAGGTGTTAAAAGAATATTGAACAATCATCGTTTCGTGAGGCAGTAATTCGCCTTCCAAAGAAACAGAATGTTCTTTAACCATTAGATGGATGTGTGTGTAAGTGTAGATTGAATACTTCTTATAAAAACATCCTAGTATATTGAAGATACTGGTGTTGTTACAAAATAAAGGAATAAAATGAGTTTATGGGGTTGGAGAAGCAAAATAAAACAAAAGAACACTAGGGAAGACTTTACCTCTAAATCGAGTAATTATTTTTGATTTGAGCTCAAAGGCTTCCTTGGAAAGACTTCTGACAAAAGTGAGGCTTCTAGGAGTAAGAGAGGGATGTGTATAGGAAAATTGGGTATGGGTGGCTGATCCAAAGGCTTTAGAGGTGTGGGTAAGGTTGTAGAGGTGGGGGCCTTTTATAAGAGGAGAGGAGGGACACTCTTGGGAAGTTATAAAATGTTACTTTATTATAAAATGCTTTTCAGATTTTAAAGGTCCCAAAATTATATATTTCAAGTATAAGGTGATAAGAGTTTTAAATCCACCCATCCAATATGTTTTTGACAAGTTTAGGTCTTATATTTTACATTATCGTTTCATTTTATTTAAATCGTTAAATAATGAGGTAATTACTACATCACCATGGTGTCATAAATAAATTAATTTATTTAATGTCTAAAAATTATAAAAAAATATAATGATGTAAAAAATCATTTTAGATTTATAATGAATATTTATAGTAAAAAATATGACTTCAATAACCCCCTATAATTTTTTTGGTAAAACAATACATGTTTGTGAAATTTTTATTTTAACTTTAAATAAATAGTTATTAATGTCATTTTCTTACCAAAGGGGCTCCATGGGGTCCCGAAGTTGACCCATGGATTGTCTTGGTCGGCCATGAATCATCCAATAAGGTTAGGACATGTGTCATGGTCATTGAATATTATTATAACATTATCTTTACCTTAAATTACACTAATTACCTTTAATTGCGATTAATAAAACTTAAAAATTACTATTCACCAAAAAATTATTTTAATTCCATTGAACCAAATTTTACATCCTAATGAAAAACATGTATATCGGATATTTGAAATTCAAATCACATAAGTGGTAAAGTTTCACTTCGGCGAAAAATTAGTTTTTAACTACCACTTAGTGGTTTCACTATTCATCAAAAATTGAAGTTTTTCAGAAAAATACCCAAAATTCACCCTAAGCTATATTTGATATTCCGAATTCAAAAATGATGTCTATTTTAAAAAATTAAAAACATATAAGTTTCATTAATTAATTTAATAATTAATTTCCACTATAAAAAAATAGCGTGTTTTTAAGAAATAATATCTATTAAAGGATTGACACTAGTTTAAGTCCAATTTCAAAGTGAAATTAATTCTAATGACCACCATTGGATTAAATAGTAAAAATATATTCTAATTGAACTTTAAAACAAATTCAAAATATAATCTAATCATATAAATAAATTATATTAAAAAGATGTTTTGAATTAAAATACAACATTTTTCCTTTATTCATTAAAAATGAATTTTATCAGAAAAATACAAAACATTTACACAAAGTAAATTTTGATGTCCCAATTCTAAAGAAGAATTTAATTTGGTCCAAAAGAATGGATAAGAGTGACCAAACCTATATTAAAAAGGGTTCACCATCAAAAGGAAATAAATCTACCTTTTAGTGAATTTTAGAGTATTTATGCTTAAAATTGAATTCTTTTCTTATTTAAGCTTTTATCTTTTATTGGATAAATGTAAAAACATTTATCAAACATATATAATAATATTTTAGTTATTTTTATTCATTCCCACCAATACAATGGCTAGGTGTTAACTACCATTTAAAATAATATTATTTTATTATTAGAGTGCAACATAAGATTTCAAAGAAACTCATTGTTGCGTATTGGGTATGCCATCGAGCATAGCGTTCCCTTTAAAGTAATATTAATATTTTATTGAAAAATATTAATAAATATGAAAAATTAATATTATTTCTTTACCTGGGATGTTACAGCAACAATACCATAATAAGTACCAGGAGTCACATGGGAGCCGATACCAACTACTCGGCCCTTCTCAAAGCTATACTGAGTCACCTGCATCTATGCCGCCTCATCGAAATGGTGGGAACTGGTCTGATCAGTTGCCTCGTCCTGACCCTCAGCTTGTGTATGAGAAGTCGCAGCCTCATATGACTCCATCAATTCTAATTTGAAATTAAAATTGTGAAAATATTATATGTAGTTAATTGTCAAACTGAAAAAATAAGACTAACCAAAATCTGATGCTGACAATCATCTCTAATCTCTCCGGTGGCTGGATCATTGTACATCCTCTGATAAACATTGTACTATGTAATATTGGGATGCTTGAATGCCTATATGAATATAAAATAAACTATTTATATTTGAAGTTATATAAAATATTTAAAAAAAATACTTAACAGATGCTCTCTATGCGTACTGAATGTATGACTACCAGCTCGATGCGTCACCTCCTGTCTCCCTTGGTTCCGCCGACCTAATGAAGATCTCCTCTGAAATCCACCACCCAACCAGTGTGCACATAATCCATCCCAAAGCTGAGATGAAATATACTCTGGTTGGTGGGCTCTACATGACTGATCAAATATTGTCGCTCCTACTTTCTTAATGGCCGTATTTCTCAAATTTTGCAAAAACTAACGCAAACGCTCCCGCATAGCCACCTCCCATCACTACGGGAAAAATGGTTAATAGCGACGGGGTATTTGTGACGGGAATTATTCCCGTCGCAAATACCTTACGGAACGGGTTATTTGCGAAGAGTTTCTTTTACCCGTCGCAAATGGTTTGGTGCGAAATCCGCGCCAAACCGCGTGAAATTTATTTGTGACGGGGTTCTAACCCCAACCCAAATAACCAGCGGCGGTTAAAGAATATTTTCGATGGGTTTCTTTTAACCGTCTCAAATGGTTTGGCCCGAAGTTTATTTGCGACGGGGTTAGAGCCCCGTCGCAAATAACAGGCGGCGGTTAAAGAGTATTTGCGATGGGGATTATAAGGCCCCAGCCTTAAACCTTACATAATCTTGAGTTATCACAAGATTACACGTTGAGGATCTTTTCAGGTTTAGAGTTTTAGAGAATTAGATCTTGAAACTTTCATTACATTCCACCTTTAAACAAAGTGGTTACATAAAAGACAGGATTCATTCTTCCCAACAACGGAAACATATTTAAAATAAAACTTGGATTCTTTCTTGACTCATCCTTGACTCTATCATCTTATCATGTACCTTTCCCTTGACCTGTGAAAAACATTTCAAAAACTTGGGATGAGCATAAAAAGCTCAGTAAGGGTTATAAAAATATGGAAAGGAAACATGAGTTCATATATACATAAGAATGAAATCATACTTTACCCATAAAACATAGGTACTTTAACATACCTCATCAAACCATGAATAAATCATAGAAAACATAATACATAAAGGTAACTTGAGGCATTCATAACATTCTTACGAAGGGAGTAACCCTCTTGGTTACGTTTGGAATACCCATCATAGTATATTCCCTAAATCTCTTTGGAGAAACCTTAACGTTTCACTCCTTCGCGTTACCCAATGCATTGGAGAGCTATATCGGGCTCACCCGCCCTTAGTTTATCACAGAACCACCTGTTTTCATAACAATGCCCAAGAACCATAACATAAACGTATCACATAAAACATTCATAAAGGAAACAAAACATTTCCACATTTCAATCACAACATAACATTTTAGTATTTTGAAATAATGAATCCATACAAAAAGAAACCATTTCCAAAACCATTTAAAATATTTAATAAAAATATTTTTGAATCAAAGTGTCCCATACCACCTTGAAGCATAAAATTTTAAACCATTAATATCCATATAAATAAATCCTTAAAACCATTTTGAAAACATGGATATTAATAAGAACAAATAAATAAAACATTTAAAGCGATATTTTGGTTAAAGGGGTTTTACCAAAATTAGAGACACTTGAATACAATAATTGAGGAATAACATTTAGTCAAAACTTTATAATATCATGAGAATAAATGGATTCATGATATAATACTCCAAAGGACAGTATATACACCATATAAGAGTTAATTGGTGCATAACAACAATGAACTCTCAATAAAAATGTCAAATGTCATGAAATCCCTTATAAAGAAGGTATCCTTAAATTAAGGACAAATAAATCTCAAAAATATGTGTGACAAATATAAATACACCCAATATAAGTGGATATTAAGTGTAAAACAATAAAAGGTCATTCACACATATTCAATGGATGACATATTCAATGACTACATGTTGAACCCAAAGAAATCGAAATTGGGTTAAAAAGTTCCCTTGACAGCCTAACGACATCACATCAAAATGAGTTGATGAGAGATAAAAAGTGTATCTCATAACTTGGACATAAAGTTTACATCAATAAGGATATATGAGAACATATCCCAACATAACAATATGTAAATTAAAAGACCCAACAAAAGAAGTCTTTAAAAAAAAGAGGAGGGTGAAAGGTTCCCTTACCGACATGGGTATCTTTCAAAACATACACCCCATGAAAGAAGGACAATAGATCATTGATGTAAATACTCATAAACGAAAGTATATTACACAAAGAGTAGAATAATGGGCAGTACATACACCACTCAATGTAATTTGTGGAAAATGTAGCATAAATCTCACGGGAATAAAAGTGAGATGAAAAATCCCTTACGAAAACTCAGCAGCCTAACGGCGCCAGATAAAACATCCGAATATGGATTGATGAGATAAAATAGGGTATATCATCACATTAAAATAAAATTTAATGAAAGAGGAATATAAAAGAACATCCCCAACATTACAAAGAAGATCTTAAAAGAAGTGACATAAATGAGAGTACTTAAAAAGAAAGAGAGAGGTTAGATCTCTTACGAAAGTTCGGCAGCCTAACGGCGCCACTCAAAACTTCCAAAATGGATTGATGAGAGAGAATAGGGTCTCTCATCACATGAAAATAAAAATTACAGTAATATTAATATAAAATAACATCCCAATAACAAGAAATACGAGCTTAGAAGGAAAGACATAAAATAGTGTACTTAAAAAGAAAGAGAGTAGGATCCCTTACCTCGGGTCTGACTTGACTCGATCGTTCTTTAACGTCCTGAATAATAAACATGAGTTAATTCTTACTTCCTTAAGAACCTTTTTCAAGTTCAATATTCCTTTTATATCACTTATTACCATTTCATAAACATTATGTAATCATTTAACTTAACAATATTTGTTTTGCCGATATTTGGTTCTTAAGTCGAAAGTGGACTTCTTACAATTACATGTTGTTCGTGTGGTCAAAGGTTATTTATATCCTGAATGAAATTCCTGATTTGAATATCATATATATCATATATATCCAGCATATACATGTATTTATAACATTACATAATCATTTAGAGGTAAGAAATGAAATGCACCGTTCATGGAGACGGTAAGCCGTACGTACGCATGAACGCTACTTTCATTTCTTTGTCATATTAATGGAATTAAAACTAAATGAGAGGTATGTATATTTTAATTACATAATTATATTCATCATTTAGATGTATCATTCATCATATATATCCATTATATACATGTACTTATAATAGTACATTACATTTGGGGATAAGAAATGAAATGCACCGTTCATGGAGACGGTAAGTCGTACGTACGCATGAACGCTACTTTCATTTCTATCTCATACTTTAATGGAAAATAATAATAATGATATATAGGTATATAATAATTCCAGTATAAAATCATATATAATAACATTAAATCCATCCCTTATATGTCCCACGTATGGCATTAACGAATCACATCACTTTGAGGGGGCGGTAGTCCACACTTCCTAAAATGAAGATATCGTGTATACCCATAATGGAAGCCATAAAGGTAAGACACAAATGAAAAATACAGAAGTATAAGTAAAACATAAACATATTATATATCATATATAAAAATAGTGACATCATAATGGCCACCTTTGAAGGTGTTAAATGAGTATTGAACAATCATCGTTTCGGGAGGCAGAATTTCGCCATCCACGGAAACCGTATGTTCATTAACCATTTGATGTACTTGTGTGAGAGTGTAGCTCAAATACATCTTATAAAAACATCCTAGTATATTTAAGATACTGGTGTTGTTACAAAAGAAGTAAATAAAAAGAGTTTATGGGGTTGGAGAAGCAAAATAAAACAAATGAACATGAGAGAATGAATTACCTTTAAAAGTGTAACTCCTTTTGATTTGAGCCTAAAGGCTTCCTTTGAAAGGATTCTTCCCAAAGTGAATCCTCTAGGATGAGTAGAGGGATGTGGAGAGAGTAAATGGGCAGGGTTTGGCCGAGCCAAAGGCTTTAAGAGTGTGTGAAATGAGGTAGAGGTGGGGGCCTTTTATAAGAGGAGAGGAGGGGCACTTTTGGAAATTAAGAAATATTACTTTATTTGAAAATGTGTTTCGGTTCTAAAAGGTCCCACATTGATATACTTCGTGGATAAGGTGATAAGGGTTCGAAATCCACTCATCCAATTGGTTTTTTCCATGTTTAGGTTTTAGATTTTACATTATCTTTCCATTTTATTTAAATCGTTAAATAATGAGGTCATCGCTGCATCATTATGATGTCATAAATAATTTAATTTATTTAATGTCTAAAAATTATAAAAAAATTACTATGATGTAGGAAATCTTTTGGTCTTTTCAATGATTATTTATAATAAAAAATCTGACTTGTATAACCCCACTTAAAAATTGTTTTAGTAAAACATATCATGTTTGTGTCATTTTTACATTTACATTAAATAAAACGTTATTTATGTCATTTACCAACCGAAGTGGCTCCATGGGGTCCCCAAGTTGACCCATGCCTTGTCTTGGTCGTCCATGACACAACCAATGAGGGTAGGACATGTTTCAAGCTCATCTGATTTTATTAAAGCATTACTTTTACCTTAAACTACACTAATTACCACTAATCGCGATTAAAAACTTAATAAGTTACTATTCACCAAAAAATTATTTTTATCCCATTGAACCACATTTTACTAATTAATGACAACCATGTATGTCGGATTTTTTAAATTCAAAACACAAAGATGGAAAAATTTCATTTAAATGGAAAAATCAATTTTTATAAGTACCACTTAGTGGTTTCACTATTCATCAAAAATTGAAGTTTTTCAGAAAATTCCCAAAAATTCACCCTAAGCTATATTTGATATTCTGAATTCAAAAATGAAGTCCATTTTACAAAATTAAAAACATATAAGTAACATTAATTAATTTAATAATTAATTCCCGCTGTCAGAGCAAATAGCGTGTTTTTATAAAACAATAAGTATCGAAAGATTGACACTAGTTTAAGTCTGATTTCAAAGTGAAATTTATTCCAACGACCACTATTGGATTTAATGGTAAAAATATATTCTAATTTCACTTTAAAACCAATTCAAAAGATAATCTAATCATATGAATAAATTAGATTAAAAATAGGTTTTGAATTAAAATACAACATTTTACACTATTCATTAAAAAAAATGAACATTATCGGAAAGATACCAAAAATTTACACAAAGTAAATTTTGACGTCCCGATTCTTAAGAAAAGATTTATTTGGTCTAATAGAATTTATAAGAGTGAACAAAACTATATTTAATGACGGTTCGCCATCAAAAGGTGATAAGTGAACCTTTAGTGAAAACTAGGGCATATACGCCTAAAATTGAATTCTTTCCGTATTTTAAGCCTCTATCCTTTATTGGATAAATGTAAAAACATTTAAAAACATATATAATCATATTTTAGTTATTTTTATCCATTTCCGCCATTACAATGGCTACATGTTAACTACCATTTAAAATAATATTATTTTATTATTAGAGTGCAACGTAAGATTCCCAAGAAACTCGTTGTTGCGTGTTGGGTACGCCATCGAGCATAGCATCCCCTTTAAAGTTATATTAATATTTTATTCACAAATATAGATAAATATGAAAATGTCATATTCTTTATTTACCTGGGGTGTTACATCCTTCCCCCCTTTTGGGAATTGCGTCCTCGCAATTTTTAAAATTGATCTTGGAAACATCCCTGAACGTCCCACATCAGAACAGAGTCGGTAAAACAATCACTTTAAAATAAAGGAAGATAATTACAGAGGTCACCCGAGTTAACCCATACTAGGATTCCATGTAGAAAAACATGGACATGGAGGAGAAAACATAGGGTCATGTTCTGATGAAGAGTGATAGAAAATATGTTTAGGAGAAAGTTAACAATAAGAAAATCACAAACTTGTGATGGGTTAAACGGTGCTGGGTTCCCCAGTAGGAAAAGATAATAGAAAACATTTTTGTTTTATGTTACTTTTTATTGAGGAATTTATTCATAAGGAATCATAATCACTTATCATGTTGGATTTCAACTTTTACTAGATTCCTTACACAAACTCATATTTTCTCCAAAAGGCGAGTATTTAGGAAGACTTGTTCGCATTAAGAGTACTATAAACAACTTCTTAGAGGAGATCCTAATCCACAAAAAAGAACTATACAATTCCCATGTCTTCAAACCATAACCAAAACTAAAACCCAAAAGGTTACTACAAGATCAGATAATCCAGAAAAGGATAACCCTTTAAAAAGAAAATCTATGCTTAATCTCCAAAATTTGTCCAACAAAACCCAAATTCAAAGAGGACCATATGATAAACAATTTGTCCATAAAATTCTTCAAAGTAAACCCATATAAGATTGAAACCCAAATATTTGAAGGATTTAGTCACATAGTCTTCCAAGTTAAATCGTAACATTTATCTCCAAACAATATCAGTTGCTCCTAAAGTCTCGCATTGAAAAGTAATTATCCTAATCACATATCCTCTATGATAGGTTAATCATTTTCATAAATAACCCAAAATCAACTTACTATTAATTCATAAAATCATCTAACTAAAAAGAATCGATCAAACTAACCAGGGACTTCACGTAGTCCAGTGGTAGGCGATAAATACCAGTCGCACTTTGGTTTTGGGTTCGATTCCCGCACCTTTGTCCGACGCGACGGGTTGTCACACGGTCTGCATGTTGTCCTTTTTCCAAAACTATATAATTCTTAAAACATTCCCCAAAATGAGATAAAATCTTCAAAAATAATCATAACATATTTTAACCTCAAGTTTATCTCATTCCTTTCATTTTCCAGCATATGATATAATAACCCATAATTACCTCAAAAGTAAGGATCACATAAACTCTAATTGTTACCTTTATAATTATTACCTGAACTTCCACATCGATTGGTAATCTCGTATATGATGCATTACAGAACATACCAAGGTTCAAGTGGTTGATCATGACTTCTTGATAGTTGGTTTAGAACAACCACGAGGTTCCTCATTGAATCCCCCATTTTATCCAGTATCTTAATCATAGAACCACCACAGTTTCCTTCAAACCTGTTGTCTCTTTGGTGCCTGCTAGATCCATCCATTCACTAAAAACAGAAATTTCAGTGTGAGTATATTAACAAAACCATCATGTACTAATGAGGAAGGTAAACACTAAGATATACTTACTCATTCAATTTATCTAAAACTAGGACTCTTTCTAAAATCCTATCCATTATGGTACTGTCACTTATGCTTAGAGAATACCCTAACCTCTAAAGTTATCTAAACCGACCTTTGATACAAACTATAAGGCCCCAGACTTAAACCTTACATAATCTTGAGTTATCACAAGATTACACGTTGAGGATCTTTTCAGGTTTAGAGTTTTAGAGAATTAGATCTTGAAACTTGCATTACATTCCACCTTTAAACAAAGTGGTTACATAAAAGACATGATTCATTCTTCCCAACAACGGAAACATATTTAAAATAAAACTTGGATTCTTTCTTGACTCATCCTTGACTCTATCATATTATCATGTACCTTTCCCTTGACCTGTGAAAAACATTTCAAAAACTTGGGATGAGCATAAAAAGCTCAGTAAGGGTTATAAAAATATGGAAAGGAAACATGAGTTCATATATACAGAAGAATGAAATCATACTTTACCCATAAAACAAAGGTACTTTAACATACCTCATCAAACCATGAATAAATCATAGAAAACATAATACATAAAGGTAACTTGAGGCATTCATAACATTCTTACGTAGGGAGTAACCCTCTTGGTTACGTTTGGAATACCCATCACAGTATATTCCCTAAATCTCTTCGGAGAAACCTTAACGTTTCACTCCTTCGCGTTACCCAATGCATTGGAGAGCTATATCGGGCTCACCCGCCCTTAGTATATCACGGAACCACCCGTTTTAATAACAATTCCCAAGAACCATAACATAAACGTATCACATAAAACATTCATAACGGAAACAAAACATTTCCACATTTCAATCACGACATAACATTTTAGTATTTTGAAATAATGAATCCATACAAAAAGAAACCATTTCCAAAACCATTTAAAACATTTAATAAAAAGATTTTTGAATCAAAGTGTCCCATACCACCTTGAAGCTTAAAATTTTAAACCATTAATATCCATATAAATAAATCCTTAAAACCATTTTGAAAACATGGATATTAATAAGAACAAATAATTAAAACATTTAAAGCGATATTTTGGTTAAAGGGGTTTCACCAAAATTAGAGACACTTGAATACAATAATTGAGGAATAACATTTAGTCAAAACTTTATAATATCATGAGAATAAATGGATTCATGATATAATACTCCAAAGGATAGTATATACACCATATAAGAGTGAATTGGTGCATAACAACAATGAACTCTCAATAGAAATGTCAAATGTCATGAAATCCCTTATAAAGAAGGTATCCTTAAATTAAGGACAAATCAATCTCAAAAATATGTGTGAAAAATATAAATACACCCAATATAAGTGGATATTAAGTGTAAAACAATAAAAGGTCATTGACACATATTCAATGGATGACATATTCAATGACTACATGTTGAACCCAAAGAAATCGAAATTGGGTTAAAAAGTTCCCTTGACAGCCTAACGGAATCACATCAAAATGAGTTGATGAGAGATAAAAAGTCTATCTCATCACTTGGACATAAAGTTTAAATCAATAAGAATATATGAGAACATATCCCAACATAACAATATGTAAATTAAAAGACCCAACAAAAGAAGTCTTTATAAAAAAGAGGAGGGTGAAAGGTTCCCTTACCGACATGGGTATCTTTTGAAACATACACCCCATGAAAGAAGGAAAATAGATCATTGATGTAAATACTCATAAATGAAAGTATATTACAAAAAGAGTAGAATAATGGGCAGTACATACACCACTCAATGGAATTTGTGGCAAATGTAGCATAAATCTCACGGGAATAAAAGTGAGATGAAAAATCCCTTACGAAAACTCGGCAGCCTAACGGCGCCACATAAAACTTCCGAATATGGATTGATGAGATCAAATAGGGTATCTCATCACATTACAATAAAATTTACTGAAAGAGGAATATAAAAGAACATCCCCAACATTACAAAGAAGAGCTTAAAAGAAGTGACATAAAGGAGAGTACTTAAAAAGAAAGAGAGAGGTTAGATCTCTTACGAAAGTTCGACAGCCTAACGACGCCACTCAAAACTTCCAAAATGGATTGATGAGAGAGAATAGGGTCTCTCATCACATGAACATAAAAATTACAGTAAGAGTAATATAAAATAACATCCTAATAACAAGAAATATGAGCTTATAAGGAAAGACATAAAAGAGTGTACTTAAAAAGAAAGAGAGGAGTAGGATCCCTTACCTCGGGTCCGACTTGACTCGATCGTTCTTTAACGTCCTGAATAATAAACTTGAGTTAATTATTACTTCCTTAAGAACCTTTTTCAAGTTCATTATTCCTTTTTTATCAATTATTACCATGTCATAAACATTATGTAATCATTTAAGTTAATAATATTTGTTTTGCCGATATTTGGTTCTTAAGTCGAATGTGGACTTCTTACAATTACATGTTGTTCGTGTGGTCAAAGGTTCTTTATATCCAGAATGACATTCCTGATTTGAATATCATATATATCATATATATCCATAATATACATGTATTTATAATATTACATAATCATTTAGAGGTAAGAAATGAAATGCACCGTTCATGGAGACGGTAAGCCGTACGTACGCATGAACGCTACTTTCATTTCTTTGTCATATTAATGGAATTAAAACTAAATGAGAGGTATGTATATTTTAATTACAGAATTATATTCATCATTTAGATGTATCATTCATCATATATATCCATTATATACATGTACTTATAATAGTACATTACATTTGGGGATAAGAAATGAAATGCACCGTTCATGGAGACGGTAAGTCATACGTACGCATGAACGCTACTTTCATTTCGATCTCATACTTTAATGGAAAAAAATAATAATGATATAGAGGTATATAATAATTCCAGTATAACATCATATATAATAACATTAAATCCATCCCTTATACGTCCCACGTATGGCATTAATGAATCACATCACTTTGAGGGGGCGGTAGTCCGCACTTCCTAAAATGAAGATATCGCGTATACCCATAATGGAAGCCATAAAGGTAAGACACAAATGAAAAATACAGAAGTATAAGTAAAAAATAAACATATTATATATCATATATAAAAATAGTGACATCATAATGGCCACCTTTGAAGGTGTTAAATGAGTATTGAACAATCATCGTTTCGGGAGGCAGAATTTCGCCATCCACGGAAACCGTATGTTCTTTAACCATTTGATGTAGTTGTGTGAGAGTGTAGCTCGAATAAATCTTATAAAAACATCCTAGTATATTTAAGATACTGTTGTTGTTACAAAAGAAGTAAATAAAAAGAGTTTATGGGGTTGGAGAAGCAAAATAAAACAAATGAACTTGAGAGAATGAATTACCTTTAAAAGTGTAACTCCTTTTGATTTGAGCCTAAAGGCTTCCTTTGAAAGGATTCTGCCCAAAGTGAATCCTCTAGGATGAGGAGAGGGATGTGGAGAGAGTAAATGGGCAGGGGTTGGCCGAGCCAAAGGCTTTAAGAGTGTGTGAAATGAGGTAGAGGTGGGAGCCTTTTATAAGAGGAGAGGAGGGGCACTTTTGGAAAGTAAGAAATATTACTTTATTTGAAAATGTGTTTTGGTTCTAAAAGGTCCCAAATTAATATAATTCGTGGATAAGGTGATAAGGGTTCGAAATACACTCATCCAATTGGTTTTTTACATGTGTAGGTTTTAGATTTTACATTATCTTTCCATTTTATTTAAATCGTTAAATAATGAGGTCATCGCTGCATCATTATGATGTCATAAATAATTTAATTTATTTAATGTCTAAAAATTATAAAAAAATTACTATGATTTAGGAAATCTTTTGATCTTTACAATGACTATTTATAATAAAAAATCTGACTTGTATAACCCCACTTAAAAATTGTTTTAGTAAAACATATCATGTTTGTGTCATTTTTACATTTACATTAAATAAAAAGTTATTTATGTCATTTCCCAACCAATGTGGCTCCATGGGGTCCCCAAGTTGACCCATGGCTTGTCTTGGTCGGCCATGACACAACCAATGAGGGTAGGACATGTTTCAAGCTCATCTCATTTTATTAAATCATTACTTTTACCTTAAACTACACTAATTACCACTAATCGCGATTAAAAACTTAATAAGTTACTATTCACCAAAAATTATTTTTATCCCATTGAACCACATTTTACTTCTTAATGACAACCATGTATGTCGGATTTTTGAAATTCAAAACACAAAGATGGAAAAATTTCATTTAAATGGAAAAATCAGTTTTTATAAGTACCACTTAGTGGTTTCACTATTCATCAAAAATTTAAGTTTTTCAGAAAATTCCCAAAAATTCACCCTATGCTATATTTGATATTCTGAATTCAAAAATGAAGTCCATTTTACAAAATTCAAAACATATAAGTCATATTAATTAATTTAATAATTAATTCCCGGGGTTAGAGCAAATAGCGTGTTTTTATAAAACAATAAGTATCGAAAGATTGACACTAGTTTAAGTCTGATTTCGTAGTGAAATTTATTCCAACGACCACTATTGGATTTAATGGTAAAAATATATTCTAATTTCACTTTAAAACCAATTCAAAAGATAATATAATCATATAAATAAATTAGATTAAAAAGAGGTTTTGAATTAAAATACAACATTTTACACTATTCATTAAAAAAATGAACATTATCGGAAAGATACCAAAAATTTACACAAAGTAAATTTTGATGTCCCGATTCTTAAGAAGAGATTTATTTGGTCTAATAGATTTTATAAGAGTGAACAAAACTATATTTAATGACGGTTCACCATCAAAAGGTGATAAGTGAACATTTAGTGAAAACTAGGGCATATACGCCTAAAATTGAATTCTTTCCGTATTTTAAGCCTCTATCCTTTATTGGATAAGTGTAAAAACATTTAAAAACATATATAATCATATTTTAGTTATTTCTATCCATTCCCGCCATTACAATGGCTACATGTTAACTACCATTTAAAATAATATTATTTTATTATTAGAGTGCAACGTAAGATTCCCAAGAAACTCATTGTTGCGTGTTGGGTACGCCATCGAGCATAGCATCCCCTTTAAAGTCATATTAATATTTTATTCACAAATATAGATAAATATGAAAATGTCATATTCTTTATTTACCTGGGGTGTTACAGGGACGCAGCCCCGTCGCAACTCTGCCGGCGGCAGGGGTTATTTGCGACGGGGCCCGTCACAAATAAGCCCGTCGCAATTAATCTAACCTATAAATACTGCCAACCGTTACAGTTTTTTTCACTCTGAACTTCTTACGAAGATCAGTTGTAATTTTTTTTCGATTTTGAGGAGTCAGTTGGTGGAGTCCTACAACTACAGCGGCTCGACATTGACATCGAGTTTAAGGTTTTTATCTGAATATTAATTTAATATTTATTTTATTTATTTATTTTAAATTTTTATAATTTTTTTTTCTGATTCCTAATTAGAAATAATTATGAATAACTATTAATAATTAACAGTAATTAGAGACAATTAAACATTAATTAATTTAAAATAGTTAGCTGTAATTACAATTGATTAGCAGTAATTATGAAAAATTAAAATTAATTTGAATTAATTAATAATAATTAGAAATAATTAACATTAATTAGTAATAATTACTAATAATTAACAATAATTAACAATAATTAACAATAATTACCAATAATTAGTAATAATTAGTAATAATTATCAATAATTACTAATATTTACCAATAATTGTCAATAATTGTCAATATTTTTCAATAATTACCAATATTTACCAATATTTACCAATAATTGCCAATAATTGTCAATATTTACCAATACTTAGGAATAATTACCAATAATTAGGAATAATTACCAATAATTAGGAATAATTAGGAATAATTACCAATAATTAGGAATAATTACCAATATTTAGGAATAATTACCAATAATTACCAATAATTACTAATAATTACCAATAATTACCAATATTTACCAATATTTACCAATAATTAGGAATAATTTCCAATAATTAGGAATAATTACCAATAATTAAAAATAATTACCAATAATTAGGAATAATTACCAATATTTAGGAATAAATACCAATAATTACCAATAATTACCAATAATTACCAATAATTAACAATAATTACCAATAATTAACAATAATTACTAGTAATTAACAATAATTATCAATAATTAACAATTATTAGTAATAATTAGTAATAATTACCAATAATTGCCAATAGTTGTCAATATTTACCAATAATTCTCAATACTTGTCAATATTTACCAATAATTAGGAATATTTACCAATAATTAGGAATAATTACCAATAATTAGGAATAATTAGGAATAATTACCAATAATTAAGAATAATTACCAATAATTAGGAATAATTACCAATAATTAGGAATAATTACCAATAATTAGGAAAAATTACCAATAATTAGGAAGAATTACTAATAATTAGGAATAATTACCGATAATTAGGAATAATTACTAATATTTAGGAATAATTACCAATAATTAGGAATAATTACCAATAATTAGGAATAATTACCAATAATTAGGAATAATTACCAATAATTAGGAATAATTATCAATAATTAGGAATAATTACCAATAATTAGGAATAATTACCAATAATTAGGAATAATTACCAATAATTAGGAATAATTACCAATAATTAGGAATAATTACCAATAATTAGGAATAATTACCAATAATTAGGAATAATTACCAATAATTAGGAATAATTACCAATAATTAGGAATAATTACCCAGAATTAGGAATAATTACAAATAATTGGGAATAATTACCAATAATTAGGAATAATTACCAATAATTACCAATAATTAGCAATAATTAGGAATAATTACCATTAATTACCATTAATTACCAATAATTACCAAAAATTACCAAAAATTAACAATAATTACCTATAATTAAAAATAATTAGTAATAATTAACAATAATTAGTAATACTTAACAATAATTAGTAATAATTCCCTATACTTCCCAATAATTGTCAATATTCACCAATAATTTGGAATAATTACCAATAATTAGGAATAATTACCAATAATTATGAATAATTAGGAATAATTACCAATAATTAGGAATAATTAGAAATAATTAAGAATAATTACCAATAATTAGGAATAATTACAAATAATTACTAATAATTAGTAATAATTACCAATAATTAAGAATAATTACCAATAATTAGGAATAATTACCAATAATTAGGAATAATTACCAATAATTAGGAATAATTACCAATAATTAGGAATAATTACCAATAATTAGGAATAATTTCCAATAATTAGGAATAATTACCAATAATTAGGAATAATTACCAATAATTAGTAATAATTAACAATAATTAGGAATAATAACCTTATTACATTATTATTATATTTTATTATTAATATTAAAATAATATAATTTTCTATATTATATACAATTCTTCTTTCATCTGTGTGTTTTCTGTCTCCACATATAATATTTGCATTCTTTTTCAAAATTATCAACCTACTCACTAATGGAGAGGTGAAAGTGAATGCAAATATTATATGTGGAGACAGAATGTTAAACACACAGATGAAAGGAGAATTGTATATAATATAGAAAATTATATTATTTTAATATTAATAATAAAATATACTAATAATGTAATAATGTTATTATTATATAATTAATATTTAAAAAAAATATTAGTATTATTAAAATAATAAAAAATTTATATAATATTAAAATTATCAATATTTGTAACAGGTTATGCTTTATTCTTAACATGTCCAATTCTTAAAGGGTCAATTTTTAGGTCTATCCCAATAAAAAGTTTGCATCAGTCGTGTCTGATGTAAAATCTATAATTATCCTTGCTTGAGTGTTTTTTCTAACAAATTATTCAAAACATGTAATGCTTTTATATTTTATAGAAAAATATGGAACAACGAGGTCGTCATAAGTCATTATTAGATGACCGCATATGAATAAATCAACATAGAAATCAAAACGGTTCTGGTTTAAATCCAGTATATATAGAGGGTGTGGAGACTTTTTTTATCATTTGCGGCATGAAATCCAGAATTTGTTTCAGAAGGCATAATAAAATTCCCTTGTAGAAAATGTGCATTGAGAACGTTTGACACGTTTGACAAAGTGGGGGAACATCTCTTGCATTTTGGTTTTCAACCAGATTATGTTTTTTGGTATCAACACGGTGAACGCAGTTCCAGAGTAGGTGATACCAACATTATTCCTGATCCATCCCGGTTTCAAGATTTAGTACATGATGTTGCAGGTTAATCTATTCAACATACAGAAAATCCGGCTGATATAACTTCAAATCCTGAGTTGGGATTGTCTAAATTTTATGATTTTTTGAGGTCTGCTGAGGATGCATTATATCCTGGCTGCAAGATAAGCAAATTAAAAGCAGTTGCAAAATTTATGGCTATCAAATCAGATAACGGAATGTCAAACACCTGTTTTGAACAGATATTTTCTTTGCTTAAAACACTGTTACTCGAAGGAAATGTTTTGCCTGCAAATTACTATGAGAGTAAGAGGCTGGTTCAAAATTTGGGACTTAATTGTCAGAAGATTCATGCATGTTAAAATGACTGCATTTTATATTCTAGGGAAAATGAGTCGTTTGATAGTTTTCCCACATGTGGGCAACCGAGATATAAAGAAGGGCAACATGGGAAGTCTGGTTTGATTCCTATAAAACAGTTGAGATATTTTCCTCTTACATCCAGACTACAGCGTTTATTCATGTCTAAGAATACAGCGACAATGATGTCATGGAATAAAGAGAATATTTCAACTGATAAAATCTTGAATCATCCAGCCGATGGTGATTCATGGAAACATTTTGATTGAGTGCATCCATCCTTTTCTTTAGAAGCTAGAAATGTTCGACTGGGCCTTTCCACTGGTGGTTTCTATCCGTTCGGATCTTATGGTAGTCAGTATTCATGTTGGCCTATTTTTTAAACTCCGTACAATTTACCTCCCTGGATGTTGATGAATGAGCCCTATATCTTTTTGACTTTACTAATTCCAGGACGTCCGAAGAAGAATATTGATGTTTATTTGAAACCATTGAATGCTGAATTAAGTTTATTATGGAGTACTTGTGTCAGTACATATGATGTTTCTACGAAACAAAATTTCATACTAAGAGCAGCATTGATGTGGACAATTAGGGACTTCCCGGCTTATGGGATGTTATCTGGATGGAGTACACATGGTCAGAAATAATGTCCTTACTGTGTGGGAGAGAACAAAGCATTTATGCTCATTAATGGAAAAAACCTTGTTATTTTGACTGTCATCGTAGATTTCTTCCAACTGATCATCCTTTTCACGGAAACAGATCTCATTTCAGAAAAGAAACAGTTCAAATGGATGGACCTCCAAAAATGCTATCAGGTTTGGAGTTAAAATCAGTTGTATTTTCATTACCTCCCATCACTTTTGGTCCCACAATAAACCCACAGAAAATTTCTGGTTTTGGGAAAGAACACAATTGGATTAAATGTAGCATATTTTGGGATTTTCCATATTGGTCTGATTTGCTGGTCCGCTACATGTTGGATGTCATGCATATTGAGAAGAACTATTTTGATAATTTGATTCATACAGTTTTGGATATGCCAGGAAATAGCAAAGACAATGTTAATGCACGTTTAGATCTTGCCCAAATTTGCAGGCGTCCAGAACTGGAACTGTTTGAGAATGTCAAAAAAAAGTTACTGAAACCAAAAGCAGCTTATACACTATATAAAGAAAACTATTTATTATTTTGTCAGTGGACTGCAGATTTGAGACTTCCAGATGGTTGTGCTTCCAATTTGGGTAGATTTGTAAAGAATGATCATATTACTGGATTTAAAACTCATGATTGTCATGTTATAATGGAAAGAATTCTACCCATTGGATTACAAGGTCTGTTGAATTTTGTGATTTGGGATTCCATAACAGACATGTCATATTTTTTTCGGGACATTTGTGCGGATACAGCAGATTATGATGCTCTATGGAAACTTGAAGAAGATGTTGTTGTAATTATATGTAAACTGGGAAAAATATTTCCGTCGTCTTTATTCGACTCAAAAGAACATTTTCCATATGAAGACAAATGTGGAGGTCCAGTACAATTTCGATGGATGTACCCATTCGAAAGATTCATGCAAAAATTGAAAAGAAAAGTACGTAACAAAACATCTGTTGAAGGATCTATTGCAGAAGCTTATTTGCAAGAGGAAATATCTTTTTTCTGCTCCCATTATTTTGAATCTGAGTATCCTTCAAAACACAACTGAATGGGATGGAATGAGAGGAATATTGATGAAATCGATAATCAATTATCTGTTTTCAACCAGCCAGAGCTTGGTATTGGTGGAGTTCATGAACGCTGGCTTTCGGATGATGAACATCACAGAGCTCATACGTATGTTCTACTCAACTGTGAAGAGATGACATCAGTTGTACTGTAAGTGTTTATATCACTTATTCTATCATTTATGTTATAGTAAATAACTTTGTTTTTTATAGGTTGTATGATAATCATATCAAGAAACAAATTCCACAAATTACAGCAGCTGCTCCCGAAGAACGCCGACAGAAAAATTTCTCTCATTGGTTTCAAAAACTGGTAACATAAATTCTTTATCTTTTAGAAACTCATTCAATGTATAGTTTACTATATTGATAATTATTTCACAGATTTTCAGGTGTCTCAACATGCTGATAAAATTAACAAACGACTGTGTATATTGAGTAACCCACCTTCCAAACTTGTTAAAACTTATAATGCATATGTGGTGAATGAATTTCGATTTCATACACATGCATATGAGGAGTCAAAAAAACAATGAACAGTGGAGTTAGCTTGAGAGGATCTCATTATCGAGAAAATGAAGTTGACATTTATGGCATGCTTGATGAAATCATTGAACTCTGTTATCTTGGACAACATTACATAACCATTTTCAAATGTCGGTGGTTGGATACAGAGAGAGGTGTGCATGTTCATCTGACTCATGGAATCATCGATATTAAATGTAAAAGTGTTCTCGCAGTAAATGAACCATTCTTATTGGCTTAACAGGCACATAAAGTTTATTACACAAAGTACTGTGCTACGTCAAAAGACTTGACTGATTGGTGGAGTATAATAAAAATCAAAATTCGAGACAATCAGTTTAGTCAAAGTGAATGTGCTTTCACTGATGTGCAAGGAATTGAATTTTTTCAAGAGAGTACTCAAAATCAATATTTTTTACAAAGAGACATGAGTATCGATGACGGCACCCCACATTTAAGAGTTGGTGATGACGATGATGTTAATGATGTCACATATGAATTTGAAATGGTAAGAGATGAAGCAATTGGAACTCGAATGGATATCGATGATGTTGAGGAGGAATATGAAGAAAACATTGACATATATGAAGATGATGATGAAGATGAACACTGATAGAATTCCATGGTAGTTATATATAATCATAACTAATATATATATATATATAATAGTAATTATGAATTATTTGCTAACAACATTAACATTTTCTGTTTCAGATGTACGACGACGCATTTCGTGAGTTGGCGGATGCTGACCTGTCTTTCGATGCAGATGAGTTGCTGGCAGATGACCCTCAGCCTGCAGGTGCTTTAGGGAATCCGTGGAGGGGGCACAGTCTTGCACGATTGATGATTCCTGACCCTGTCCCTGAGCAACGTCCACATCTTGGGTTTGATCCACGCACAAGGAGGTATGATAACCTGTGTGATAACCTATGGATTTGACTAAAATTTCATTAATCTATTCGCATAATAAATGTTTATTATTTTTACAGTTTTTCACATATAGTAGTCAGACAGGGCATCGCTATTTTGCGCAACTATTTCTCTCAGCTTTGGACCACATGGGAGAAGATTCCCATTGATGTGCAGCAGGCCATGTTCGGCAATTGGTTGGTACGTACGTAAATAAATAATTTTTATTTCGAAAATTATTTCATTTCTAACTTGATATTTTGATTTATTTGTAGGGTTTATGGTATCCGATCGAGTATACCATGCATGGCCCCATCCACGATGCATGGGAGGTGGTCATGCATGATCGATTTCGTCAGTTTTTGAACAACATGAGGAGAGCGACCATGAAAAAAGCAGGAGTATCCGTTTTTGATGACTCTTGTAGAGCGCACCGACCACAGTACATTTCATCCCACCTATGGGATGGATTATGTGCGCACTAGTTGAGTGATGCCTTTCATAGGAGATCATTGGTCGGGAGGCAGAATCAGGGGAGACAGGAGGTGACTCATCGATCTGGGAGTCGAACTTTCAGTACTCATAGACAGCATCTGGTACGTACATTATTTATAAATATTTTATATAACTATAAATATTAATAGTTTATTTTTTATTCTTATAGGCTGTCGAGCACCCCGATATTACGGAGTACGATGTATATCGGAGGATGTATAGTGATTCTGCTACTGGGGAGCTCAGAGGTGATCGTCAGCGCCACATCGTGGTCAGTATTATTTGTTTTCATGTTTAAAAATTAATTGCATATAATATATTCACAATTTTAATTTTAAATTGAAACTATAGGAGTCATATGAGGACGCAGCGTCACAGACCCAGCCTGAGAGTCAGACCGAGTCATCAGATCAGACCAGTGTCCATCAGTTTGATGAGGCGGCATGGATGCATGCCACCCAGTATGCCTTTGAGAAGGGCCGGGTAGTTGGTATCAACTCTCGACTGACTCCTGAAGATTATTATGGCAGTTCTGCGATGTCGGTGTCCAGCTCGAGAGGAGCTCGTGCATCTTCTTCTGCTACACAGTATGAGGATCAATTGTGATCTCAGACTGCACTGATAGAGAGTCTCCGACAGGATCAGGAGGAGATGCGTCAGCAGCAGCGGCAGCATGAGGAGGAGCGTCGACGCCAGCAGTAGCTGTACGAGGAGCAGATGAGTCAGTGGCAGCAGCAGTAGCAGGAGCAGATGGAGTACATGCACCGACTCACTCGTGCTTTAGGGATGGAGTTTCCTCCACCAGCATCCACAGATCCCCCTCCCCCCTCCCACCTCCCCCTCCTTCAGATTACAGTTTGTTTTTATGTTATAAAGTTTGTCAAATCAAAATATGAATTTTTTTCTATTCGTAGTTTCTGTCTCATTATAAAATATAAATAATATTATATTTTGAAATAGCAATATTAATATGAATAATAATATTATTTATATTTTATAATAATAAATTATATATATATATTTTAAAATTTTATAATATTATAATTTAATTATATTTTTTTTGTAATATTTGAATTATTTTAATATTTGAATGTATTATAATTTTATTATTATTATATTAATTAAAATAACTTATTAATGTTTATTTTATTTATGAATTATAATTCTAATATAATTATATTAATTAAAATCATTTATTAATATTTTATTATTTTTTATTTTTGAATTATAATTCTATTATTATTATATTAATTAAAATAATTTATTAATAATTTATTATTTTTATTTGTGAATTATAATTCTATTATTATATTAATTAAAATCATTTATTAATATTTTTTTTATTTTTTTATTTTTGAATTATAATTGGATTATTATTATATTAATTAAAATAATTTATTACTATTTTAATTTTTTATTTTTTTATATTATTTGCGACGGGTACTATGCCCGTCGCAAATAGTATTATTATATTAATTAAAATAATTTAGTAATATTATTTTTTTATTTTTTTAAAATATAACGACTAGTATTTGCGACGGGAAATATTCCCGTCGCAAATACTACTTTTAGCGACGGGCCCGTCACAAATAATTGTTGTTGCGACGCCGTTTTCCGCAACGGGCTATTTGTGACAGACCCCCATCGTAAAAGAACATTAGCGATGGGATCCCGATGTAAATGCCCCATCGTAAATTTCCTTATTACCAGTAGTGCATGCTGCATGGATATTGTCACGCATGCTATATCGATGTGATACCATAAACCCTAAAAATAATTTATAATATCAAGGTATTGATAAAATAAATTTCAAAATAAATATTATTTATTTAAATACTATCCAATGATTGTAATTACGAGCTGCACATCAACGAGAATCTGTTCCCATGTGGTCCGTGATTGAGAAAAATAATTGCGCAAGATAACGCTCCCCTGTCCAACAGCTACATGCACAAAATAGTGAAGAAAAAATAAATAATCAAGAAATTAGTATATATATAAATAAATCAATGAAATATAACTAAAATATATAGGTTACCATACCTCCGTGTGCGTGGATCGAAGCCAAGACGTGGACGTTGCTTGAGGATAGGGCCAAGAATCATTAGTCGCGCAAGACCGCGCCACCTCCGCGTATCTCTTGAATCACCAGTAGGCTGAGGGTCAGATGATCCCACACCCCCTCATCTAAAGGTTGCTCAGCCTCCTCTAACTCAGGCAATAGATCAGAGTCCATCTGAAACACAAAATGATTGTTGTTAGTAGATAGTTGAACATAACTATTATATATATATATTAGTTATGATCATAACCATCATTTAACTATGCCAATGTTCACCTTCATCATCATCTTCATATCTAATGATGTCAATATCTTCATATTCCTCCTCGGCATCATCAATATCCATATGAGTTTCAATTTCATCATCCCTTGTCATTTCAATTTTATTTGTAACATCATTAACATCTTCATCACCATGGACCCTTAATTGTGGGGTGACCTCATCGATAATCACATTTATTTGTGAAAAAGATGGATTTTGAAAAGTCTCTTGAAAAATTTCAATTTCTTCCACTTCAGCAGAACAACATTCAGTTTGAGTAATTTGATTTTACTGAGATTTCATTTTTATTATGCTCCATCAATCACCCAGGTCTCTTGAAGTAGCACAGTACTTTTCATAATAAATTTTATGTGCCTGTTGATCCATTAAAAATGGTTCATTTACTGCAAGAAGCCTTTAATATTTAATATCGACGATTCCATGAGTCAGATGAACATGGAAGCTTCTCTCAGTATCCAACCACTGACATTTAAACATCGTTATATAATTTTTTCCAAGATAACATAGCTCAATAATTTCATCCATAATTCCATAAAAGTCAACTTCAGTTTATTTATGATGCGATCCTCTCAAACAAACTCCACTATTCATTGTTTTTTTTGATTCCCCATATGCACGTGTATGAAATCGAAAACCATTAACCACATATGTATTATAAGATTTAACCATTTTGGATGGTGAGTTACTCACTATACACTATTGCTTATCAATTTTATCAGCATGTTGAGACACCTAAAATTTTTTAAAACAATTATCAATATAATAAATAGTAAAATGAATTGATATTAAACCATCAATAATTTATGTTACCATCTTTTGAAACCTTTGAGAATTTTTTTGCCTGCGTTCTTCAAGAGAAGCTGATGTAATTTGTGAAACTTGTTTCTTGTTAAGATTATCATATAACCTACAAATAAAATAAGTTTACATACTGTAATAGAAATTATAGGATAAGCGATAGAAGCACTCACAATACAAATGCTCTTATTTATTTACAGTTGAGCAGAACATATGTATGAGCTCTGTGATGTTCATCGTCTGAAAGCCATCATTCTTGAACTCCACCAAAGCCAAGATTTGGCTGATTAGAAACTGATAAATGATTTTCCATTTCATTATTAACATTTACATCATTTCATCCCATGCGGTTTTTTAGGGATATTCAGATTCAAAACAGTGAGAGAATAAAAAAGAAATTTCCTCTTGCAAATAAGCTTCGGCAATTGAGCCTTCAACTGATGCTTTTTTACGTACTTTTTTCTTTAATTTTTCCATGCATCTCTCTAATGGGTACATCCATCAAAACTGTACTGGACCTCCAAATTTTGCTTCATGTGGCAAATGTAATATCAAATGTTCCATTGAGTCAAAGAAAGTAGGTGGAAAGATTTTTTCCAGTTTACATATAATTACAGCAACATCTTCTTCTAGTTTTCATAGCACATCGTAGTCAGTTGTCGCCACACAAATGTCTCGAAAAAAATATGATATGTTTTTTATCGAATCCCAAATCAGATAATTCAACAAACCTTTGAATCTAATCGGCATAAGTCATTCCATTATAACATGACAAACGGTAATATGACCATTCTTAACACATCTTCCCAAATTGGAAGTATAGCCATCTAGAAGTCTCAAATCTGTAATCCACTGACAAACTAATAAACGAATCTCTTTGGACAATGTATAAGATTCTTTTGGCTTCATTAACCTCTATGATATGACATTTTCAAATAGTTCAAGTTCTGGTCGCCTGCAAATTTGGGCAAGATCTAATCATTCTTTTATAGTATCTTTGGTCTTACCTGGTGTATCCAAAAATTTATGAAATAAATTATCAAAACAGTTCTTCTCAATGTGCATGACATCCAACATGTGGTGGACCAACAAATAAGACCAATATGGGATATCCTAAAAAATGCTTCGTTTTATCCAATTATGTTCCTTCCCAAAGCCATGAATTTTCTATTGGTTTACTGTTGGCCCAAATGTGATGGGAGGTAATGAAAATACAACTAATTTTAACTCTGTAACTGAGATAGTTTTTCGATGTTCATCCCTTTCAATTGTGCCTTTTTTGAAATGAGATTTGTTCCTTTTAAAAGGATGATTGGTTGGAAGAAATCTGTGATGACAGTCAAAATAGAAAGGTTTTTTTCCATTAACGAGCATAAAAGCTTTGTTGTCTTTCATATAGTAAGGACATGATTTCAGACCATGTGTACTCCAGCCAGATAACATGCCATATGCCAGAAAGTCACTAACCATCCACATAAATGTAGATTTTAATGTGAAATTTTGTTTCGAAGCAACATCATATGTACTAACACCATTACTCCATAATGAATTTAACTCATCAATCAATGGTTTCAAATAAAAATTAATATTCTTTTCGGATTTCATGGGATTAATAAGGTCAAAAAGATATAGGACTCCTTCATCAACATACATGGAGGTAGATTGTACGGTGTTATAAAGATAGGACAACATGAATACTGACTACCATAAGAACCAAAAAGACATAAACCATTAGTTAAAAGACCCAATCACACGTTTCAGGCTTCTAAAGCAAAAGACGGATGCAGACGATCAAACTGTTTCCATGAATCACCATTAGATGGCTGATTCAAGCTTTTACTAGTTGAAATATTGGTTTTGTGCCATGAAATCATTGATGCTATGTTATGAGACATAAATAAATGTTGCAGCCAGGGTGTAAGGTGGGAATATCTCAAATGTTTTATAGGAAGCGATCCAGAATTCCCTGGTTGAGCTTCTTTATACCTCGATTGTCCACATGTTGGACAACAATCCAAAAACTCATTTTCATCATAATATAAGATGCAATAATTTTCACATGCATGAATCATCCGATAACTAAGGCCTAGATTACGAACCAACATCTTACTCTCATAGTAATTTGCAGGAAACACATTTCCTTCAGGTAACAGTGTTTTAACCAAAGAAAATATCATATCAAAATAGATGTTTGACTTTGCATTATTTGATTTAATAGCCATAAATTTTGCAACCACTTCTAATTTTTAATCTTGCAACCATGATATAATTCATCCTCAACAGACCTCAACAACTCATAAAATTCGTATGGTGCCAACTCAAGAGTTAAATCAATATCATCGTGAGTTCTAGTTTGTTGAACAGATGCACCTGCAACATCATGTACTAAATTTTGGAACTGTGATGGATTTAGAATAAAGTTATTAGTATCTTCTCTGGAACTGCTTTCACCATGTTGATACCAAAAAACATAATCTGGTTGAAAACCAAACCGCAAGAGATGTCCCCCAACCTTGTCAAATGTGTCAAACGTTCTAAGAGCACATTTTTTACCAGGACACTTAATTGTGCCTTCTGAAACATATTCTGGTTTTGATGATGAAAATTCTAATAAATCTTCATCACCCTCAATATATACAGGATTTAAAATATAACCATTTGGATTTCTGTGCTGATTTATCCAAGCGCGATCATCTAATAATGACTAATGTCGACTTCTTTGTTCCATATTTTCCTACAAAATATAAAATCATCACTGTTTTTGAATAATTTTAAATTATGAAAATACTATCTGAAAAAAGAAGATAAATAATCACTAATACTTCTTAATAATTACAATTAATTAATGGCGACATAATTTCCAGTGGACTGCCGGCTTCTCTTTTGTCTGACACCTCATTTACTTACATCTTTCTCACACTGAAATCACAATGAAGAATCTAGTCAGAGGTACGCATATTCATTCTCGTATGCACAAGAATGAATATACGTAACTCCGACCAGATTATTCATTGTGATTTCAGTGTGAGAAAGATGCAAGTAAATGAGCTGTGGGACAAAAGAGCGCCCTTTTCATCGATGAATCGTCTTCTTCCAACTGTCACCGCCTAAAAACATTATAAAAAATATGATCCTACGAATTCATATCTAATCTCATATATTCGAGATGGAATATGCCTATGTAGCAGCACATTTTTCATATTGTTTTGAGTTAGTGAGAGTTGAAAGGAGAAAAGTCATCGAGTAAAAGGAGTGTCGTCAATCCACTGAAAATTGTGCCAGGTTCTTTGAATTTTTTAAATTTTTTAAATTTTTTTTCTAACTATTCCTAACTAATTATTACTATTTATTACTATTTATTACTATTTATTATTAATTATTACTAATTTATCAATACTTAGAAATACTTATCAAAATGAAAACTGCTTGAATAATGAATGGAAATTTGGTAATCATCGTTGTGGAGATGATTACAAATTTTCCCTTCATTATCCAAGCAGTTTTCGTTTACTAATGATAATTATATCTAATTATTACTAATAAAAAAAATTATATTATCAATATTTATGAAAAAACAATATTAATATAATTAAAATAATAAAAAATTTATAAAATATTAAAATTATCAATATTCGTAATAGGCTTTGCTCTATTCTTACCATGTTCAAATGTCAAAGGGTCACCAATTGTCAGGTCATGCGCAATAAAAAGTTTGTGTCAGCCATATCCAATGTATACTCTATAATTGTCCTTGCATGGTTGATCACCTTGCAAGTAGTGTTGCAATAGCACGACCAAAGAAATATTGTTCTCGTCTCTAAGAATCATCTCGCTCCCTTTACATAGATCATTCTTCCTTAAAATTTGAGGGGACATCAATATCGTTCCCTTAAATTTTCAAGGAAGAATGGTCTATATAAAGGGTCATGTGTGATAATTCTTATAGATGAGAAAGGCATGGCTTGGGTTGCCCTATTTGCAACGCTATATGCAAGGTGATCAACCAAGAAAAGACAATTATATCTAGTTATATCTAATTATTACTAATTATGACTAATTATGACTAATTATGACAACTTATTACTAATTATGACTAATTATGACTAATTATGACTATTTATGACTAATTATGACTAATTATGACTAATTATGACTAATTATGACTAATTATTACTAATTATTACTAATTATTACTAATTATTACTAATTTTTACTAATTATTACTAATTATTACTAATTATTACTAATTATTACTATTTATATCTAATTATTACTAATTATATCAAATTATGTCTATTTATATCTAATTATTACTAATTATATCTATTTATTACTAATTATTACTAATTATTACTAATTATTACAAATTATTACAAATTATATCTAATTATTACTAATTATTACTAATTATATCTAATTATATCTAATTATATCTAATTATTACTAATTATTAGTAATTGTTACTAATTATTACTAATTATTACTAATTATATCTAATTATATCTAATCATATCTAATTATTACTATTTATTTCTAATTATTGCTATTTATTTCTAATTATTGCTAATTAGTACTAATTATTCCAAATTATTCCAAATTATTCCTAATTATTACAATTTATTCCTATTAATTGCTAATTATTGCTCATTATTGAATGTTATTTCTAATTATGGCTCATTATTCCTAATTACTGCTAATTATTCCTAATTATTCCTAATTATTAGTATTTATTAGTAATTATTACTAATTATTAGTATTTATTAGTTATTATTACCAATTATAGCTAATTATTACTAATTATTTCTAATTATTCCTAATTATTACTAATTATTCCTAATTATTGCTAATTTTTACTAACTATTACTAAATATAACTAATTATTTCTAAATATTACTAATTATTAGTATTTATTCCAGATTATTAGTAAATATTACTAATTATTAGTATTTATTCCTAATTATTACTAATTATTCATTTTTATTACTAATTATTCCTAATTATTACTAATTTTTCCTAATTATTACTAATTATTCCTATTTATTAATATTTATTGCTATTTATTAGTAATTATAGCGATTTATTACTAATTATTACTAATTATTAGTATTTATTAGTTATTATTAGTAATTATTAGTATTTATTACTAATTATTACAATTTATTACTAATTATTACAATTTATTACTAATTATTATTAATTATTGCTAATTATTGCCAATTATTACTAATTATTGCTAATTATTACCAATTATTTCTAATTATTTCTAATTTTTTCTAATTATTCCAAATTATTGCTAATTATTTTTAATTATTGCTAATTATTACTAATTATTAGTTAGTATTAGTAATTATAAGTATTTATTCCTAATTATTCATAATTATTCCTAATTATTCATAATTATTCCTAATTATTACTAATTATTCCTAATTATTACTAATTATTCCTATTTATTAATATTTATTTCTATTTATTACTAATTATTTCTAATTATTGCTATTTATTTCTATTTATTGCTAATTATTTCTAATTATTCCTAATTATTCCTTATTATTTCTATTTATTTCTATTTATTGCTAATTATTTCTAATTATTCCTATTTATTGCTACTTATTGCTAATTATTAGTAATTATTAGTAATTATTAGTATTTATTACTAATTATTAGTATTTATTACTAATTATTACAATTTATTACTAATTATTACAATTTATTACTAATTATAACAATTTATTACTAATTATTATTAATTTTCCCTAATTATTATTAATTATTCCCAATTATTACTAATCATTCCTATTTATTACTAATTATTCCTATTTTTTACTATTTGTTGCTATTTATTACTAATTATTACTAATTATTGCTAATTATTGGTAATTATTGCTAATTATTCCTAATTATTCCTAATTATTGATAATTATTCCTAATTATTGATAATTATTGCTAATTATTGCTAATTATTGCTAATTATTTCTAATTATTGCTAATTATTCCTAACTTTTAGTATTTATTACTAATTATTAGTATTTATTAGTAATTATTAGTAATTATTAGTATTTATTACTAATTATTACAATTTATTACTAATTATTGCAATTTATTAGTAATTATTATTAATTATTGCTATTTACTGCTATTTATTACTAGTTATTGCTAATTATTAATAATTATTGCTAATTATTCATAATTATTGCTAATTATTACTAATTATTACTAATTATTACTAATTATTAATATTTATTCCTAATTATTACTAATTATTACTAATTATTCCTATTTATTACTATTTATTGATATTTGTTACCAACTAGTACTCGCCCGTGCTATTGCATGGCGTATTTAATTAATGGTTTTTCTTCTAATAAGTGATTAATATTTAGAAACTTTACAAAGAAAACATATGTTGAATAAAATTTAATTAGGAAGTAATGTTGTCTGATAATGGAAAAAGAGGGAATAGAATATGAATACATCATTCAAGTAGTTGACAAATAGATCAGAGACAAAGATGAAACAGAGGATACTATTGAATAAATTAAAGACACGAAAATAGATATTCAACATCCACTACATAATACTTAACGTGTAATTGAATAAATAATAGATGAAGAATAATTGAATCTGGTTGTTACTTCACTAAATGTCAAGAGACTTGGTATTTGATTGAATACCCGGTCCTCTACCATACTATGTACTGGTGGTTGTTGCTTGCGACCGCCCACTCCTGACCATCTAGACACCACACACATCTCCCATCTTCATGTGAACCTTATTCAGAATAAAATCATTTAAATAAATGGTAAAAACACACATCTTCAATTAGAAATTCTGAAAATAAAATTGTATGGGAGCACTTATTATAAATGTCAATTGCAATAAGATTTTTTCCATTAGTTTTCTAAATTGGAACAACATTATTAGTGGAGTGCACCAACCAAGGAGATATTTACCTGAATAGTCTCACAGATGTCCATTACAAAGAGCACTAATTCACATCTTCGATAACAGTTACCTGAACCCTGCAAATTAAATGTCTTTTAGAGAAATCAACACATTAAAGGGGAAATGTCTCTCATGCACTTTAATTAGGAAGTTCGAAAACATCAAAAACATTGAAAACAATTTAGAAACACAAACCTGGATATTTGGTTATGTTTCCAACAACAATATGATTCGATCTTCAAGAGGTGGGTGGAGTGCTATCCTGTTTTTTTCCTACCCAGAAAACAGAAAGGAAATGTTATTAAATACAAAAATAACTAAAGGAAATAAAATAAATTAAAAGGGACAAATAGATGCACAATATAATCAGTGAAAATGCAATATCACAAACGGCAATGATCACAACCAAAAAACTGCCCAACAAATAGAAAATAATTACAAAGATAGATTCAATTTCTAATTTGGATTCTCAAAAGCTAAATACAGAAAGGGCCATCAGCATCGCTCTTCTAGGAAATAATCATCATGTCCCATCTTCATAAATAATGATTTCTGACCCCAAAAAAATTGAATGTGAATGAAGGGAAGAGTTCTTCAATCAAGCTGAAGGACTTTAATATGAAAACATAGCAGAAAAATGGGAGAAAATATAGCATCAGTTCATATGCAGCACGACTCCAGTGCTCAAGTGATCCAGACTGCTGAACCTCTATATCCATCATTGTAAGTTGATATCCCAAATTTGTGAATAAGTGTAGGGAGAGTGTCATATATAGCACCCACTCAAGGAATCCAATATTTGAATCCTCTCCCCATCTAGTATTTTAAAATAAAGGTGGACATCCAACAATACAGTAACAATTCCCAGTATCCCTTATTCTATGATAAATATTGAGAGCCCCCTTTGTTTCACCTGATTCCAGAGAGAATGGGACCTTAAGAAATAGAGTTCTAAAAAATCAGAAGATTCAAGTATTTAAAAAACAAATAAAATGAAAATGCAAATATTCAAGCTCTGCTCTTTTTTCCCAATCAAACTCGTGAGTATGCACCTGACTTAGGAAATAGGAATCCCATGTTACACCATATGGTGTTGCAAAGGCATAGAGATCAATAAATGTTCCACTATGGGCCTTGCGAACCTTCTCAATAGATAAAATGGAGTTTTAAGTCAATAACAGTTAAAACATATATACAGTTAAAACACATATACATTTTCTTCCCACATAATTGGTAAGATATATAATTCACATAGCCACCAATAACTGGTTCAATATAATGAAAGTGAATAGAAACACATAATAGTCAAGAGAAGATTATATTAATCATGTTTCTATAATTGTGATTTCAGTTCAGGAAAACTGGAAAATGGAGCATAAATAAACAATGAAAATGGATTCGAACAAATATACAAAAGGAATAAAATATAAAACGCACACAGTCTAATTGGACCTCTTTCATATGCCATGGATGGGTAATGGTTGGAATTGAAAAAAAATATAATCAAACCGAAAGTAATACATGCTTTAGAAGTTTTCAAGGAGTTATTTATTAGACAAAATGATATATTTCAATAATTCCATACAACATCAGTTGGAATAGGTTACGTTATTAGGGATGTAAACATACTGCATATATTCTAAAAAATCAACAATAGTTAAAAAAGTATACTAAAAAAAGGGCATATTTTGTTGTCATCCATGCATGTATAAGGGGTAAACATACATGTACTTTCTATTTGTAACCTTCTTCATTGTACATATAACATATCTTCTCAAAAAAATTGACATGTTTTGTTCAGCAAAACCTGTGCAATGAATGATGGAAACAAATGAGAAATCAACATGTTCAATGTATCAATTTTTTCGGCTGATATGTTCAGCATGTAAAAATATAGGTAATACACTACCTATGATGGCTGTTAAGATTGAAGGCTGGTTGATTTTATATAGCCCATTTATTCCACCAATAGGATCAACATCATTTGTCAATGAAAAAAAACAGTACTGCATCATGAGAAGTAATCGACCTGGAGAACATAAAAAAAATAGTAGTGCATCATGTGAATTAAATGATAGGGAGAGCATCTATCCATAAAAAAGTGGTGAACATAAAAAACATGGAAAACAATAGTGGAAAATGATATTAAAAACATTATGTAATACATTTGAAATCATACGAACCTGGATGTTATACTTTGTTTTAAATGAGATAGTATTGCATGTTTGAAAAAGTAGTGCATGTTTTCCCAAGAAAGTAGTGAATGTTTCAATGAGAAGTAGTTCATGGTTTTTTACTTGAAAACAAAGTAGTGCATCATGTGAATTTGAAAACGGTAGTGCATCATGAGAACTAAATTTGAAAACATACGAACCAAGATGTTTGTTTATGCTTCCAAGAACAGTATGAATTGAACTTTAATAGGTTGATGGGTTGCTATCCAGATTTTTTTTGGCCCAGAGAACTGATAAAAAATAGAGGGAATTACATGCAAAGCCTACCCATTCTTTAATAGGTGCATGGGGTGCTGTACAGGAGCTGGTCGACCATGCCAAGCCTATGCTTTGTTCAAAAATGAAACATTAAGAAGACATCCATGGACTGCCAAAAAGATGCTAAATTGTTAATCAGAAAATAGAGGGAATTCCAGTGGAGAAATTAGCCCACGAAAAAGGAAAAAAAATACCTACCATCAAACAAATAGGTCTGCAAGTCTAGGATAGCATCAAGTCCTCAAAGCAGATCAATGAACATGGTGGAAAATCCATTATCCAGTGCAAGCTAGCTAAGATATCCAGCAAACCATAAAAAACAATGAATTCATAACCAAATGCTTTAAGTCATCATTTTCCCTATCATAATTACTATGTAAAACCAAACAGTTATGGACTTTCTTATTTATTTTAAAATAAAACATAATTTATTTTGGAGGCAGGATTGAATAATTTAGGTTGATGTGGAATCATGGCTAGGTGACATGTAGGAAGAATCCACCAATATTTAGTATATATAATTTATGTCAATTATATTTTTAAAAACAATTATCATAAGTGATAAATATATTAAATATTTCTTTAGGTATCATAAAAAAATGGATGCTTTCAAACCTGATTAGAAATATAAAGGAATTTTGCACAAATAGAAGTAATACTGAAACAATTCCATTAAATTTAATGTAAAACTTATATTCCAGTAGGGTATACTGAAGAAAATCATATAACATCAGCAAAAAAAGCAGTATATAATACACCCAAAAAATATCTTACCCATGCTAAAATAGTTCCAGAATCCATCCACAGAATTCATGAAGCCCCACCAAGATACATAGCCTAGAATATTAATCATATACATGAATGATATAAGGATAATTGTGCTCTAGAGATGCATCTGAAAAACATGTACCACAAAAGGCATTAATAAAGAAACATGAAACATTAACAAAATCATTACAGTAGTCAATTTTTCTAAAGTGGGGACATGGTCACATGCATGAAAAGAATGTGGTAGTTTAAAATATACTTCTATTAGTGAAAAGAATAAAATATTTCTATTTACTAAAATCAAAATTGCAATATAAAAAAAGGAGGATGTGAGAGAAAGGGTTTCGATCATGGGATTCAACCATCTCATGTTCCACTCTAAATGATTTCAAGACATACATAAATTAACAAAAATAAAAAATACTTGAATAGAGTAAATTTATACAAAATATGAAAAACATAATTACTCTCTCTACCCATATTGATCAACAAGTTGAACATATGCCATGTTCATTAGAAAAATACAACAGAACATATATTATAGTCAATAAATGGTGTAAAACATATTCCCTGTATTTACAATAGGAAATTCAGAAAGGAGAAAACCTCTTAAGATTTGTTCTAATATAAAGGAAACATGCCCTGAATAGTCCTATACAATGCTCACTCTCATATTCTGACCTCTTAAATCTTGCACAAGAATTCCAATTATAAAATTATCAATCAAACTAAGCCTTGCGAAGTGTTCTCGATGAAACCTTAAATTAAAAAAGTGACAATCACATCACCTAGTTAGTCCAAGAAGGTCTCTAGACCTCACATACCTAATAAGACCCAAAGTATGCTAAGTATGTCCAACATTGTAAATCCCATAGATATATATATATATATATATATATATATATATATCCTATGTTACTATAGTACATTTCATTACAGTTCATTCCAATTATTTTAAAATCTCAGAAGCTAGTTCATGATCAATTTCACACTACCCTAATTTCCACTTACAATAAAATTCCATCATACTGCAGTTGGTGTAAACATTCAAGTATGTTTCAGAAATCTTTAATTCCATGAAAACTTATTTGGTGAATTATATTTCACTTTTGGTATCCAAACACTTTAGTAAATACTTACAGGACCTGCTACTTGGGTAAAAACCATCTTTCATAGAATAAAATAGGAAAGAGATCACACAATTCAATATGAATGGATTGAAATATAAATAGTATGAAAATGTAAAATAAAAAATCAAAGGAAACTTTCAAATGAGAGCTGACCTACTATGAAGAACTGAATAATTATCCAAAAAAATTATGAGAGTCGACCTACTGTGAAGAACTATATTGTGCAACAATCTAGAAAAATCATATGAACTAAGTGAAATAGTGAAATACAAAGCAGAAAAAATAATACGGAGAAGATACAGAGGAGAAAAGACCATATGCATGATGCGGGAGCTGATTGAATATGGGCTTAGGAAAAAAATTACCCTTCATCAAATTCTGTAAAGGAACTGGAAGAGTTATTTTCAAAGAAAATAGAACATTTAGGTGATGGTGAATGGATTCGCAAAGCGGGTGTGAGGCGTGCTTTACAGCGGTAGAGCTCGGAGGATACTGATAATGCCTAGAATCCTCATAGACAGCGACACATTTCATGACCAGTATGGGAGGCGGTTAGAGGGATTGAGCACGATGGGAGGAGTAGACTCTTGGTTGAAGGCGGTAGATCTCGTAGGAGTCTAATAAGACCGAGAAACCTAGGAGATTGGACGCCGACCATCTGTTTCAGTAATTGTAAGAGGATATGACTGGATTATCGAGGATGAGAATCAGAAGAATAGTAGTAAAATGTCGATGAGGATGAGGGCAGTAGTCTTCGGGATGAGCCAGACAAGGGAAGGTGATACCAAATTGGGAACCCTAGGAGTTACCCTAGGAATTTCCATGGAATAGAATGACGGGCGTCGCGTTTGGAGGGTGGAGGCTCTCGCGGAATAATGCTACGAGGCTCGTTGTCGAATTGTGGGAGGAAGACACTGGAAGACGGAAACCCTAGGTGGGGAGACGGGCTATGATTGGTAGTCGATTTTCGATGGGTATATCGGGTGTTAAATTAGAATTTGGAGGGGTAATAGGTAAATGGGTAGCTGAAGTTGGTGACATGGATGAATAGGGTTGTGACACATAAGCAGGGTTACACCTAGGTTTAGTAAATATAGTAGATTATTATTAATTACTAAAAATTAAATATATACATTACTAATTATCATTAATAATTAATAATTACTACTAATTATTAAAAATTAATACTAAAACTTTCAATTTATTAGTACAAATAAATACTAATGACCAAACAATTTAAATTTAATTTAATTACAACTAATCAACAATAAAAAAAATTAACATAAAAAAATGAAATAAACAATAAATTAAAGAAACATAAATACCTTTAAGACTGATTTTATATTGATGAAGATGGCTTCACAACTTCTTCGTGAACAAAAAAATTAACTTAGAAAAATTCTCTCTCTAAAATCCTAGTTTAGAGAGAAATAAGATCTAAAATTGGAGAGGAATGAGAGGAAAAATGGATGGGGGTATATATAGGATAGATTATTTGTGACGAGATACCCGTTGTAAATACCTACGCCCGTATTAATTACTGTCGGCGGTTAAAAAGTTATTTGCGATGGGTCCCATCTCAAATAGTCCATGCCGGCACACCTTTTGCGATGAGATGACATCCCGTCTCCAAAAGATATAAACTGTCGCCGGTCATTTTTGACAGGACCTGTCGCAAATATGTAACTATTTGCGATGGTGGGATCCCGCCATCGCAAATAACCTTCGTGCGGTTTGGCATGCTATCCGTGCCAAACTATTTGCGACGGGAGATGAAATCCCATCGTAAAATTCTATAAACTGCCGTCGGTTATTTGCGATGGGGCCCATCGCAAATAACCTTCGCGTGGTTTGGCGCGCGAGCCACGCCAAACTTTCTGTGACGGGAGACTAAATCTCATCACAAATAGTTGGTTATTTTCAACGGGGGTAACGGGCCATTGCAAATAACCTCTTGGACGAAACTTTTGTGATTGGATTTATTCCTGTCGCAAAAGGCCCGTCGCAAAAAGCCCTTTTTACCGTAGTGTACTATTTGATACTATAGTAGCCAAAACTATTCATTCGTTTGGGCCACTAGTTTGTTTTTTTGGATCCTTCAAGGAATCTAGGTTACCCAAGGCCTTCAATAAACTAGGGACATCAGGCCACCTTAAGTGCTTTCGAACATCTCAAAGCCTTTAGGCCATCTCAAGGCCTTTAGGGCACATGAACAATGTAGTTTCCCCAGACCTACTCTACAAGGAGTAGATCCATACGAGGATTCAGAGGAGGCGCATTCACCATAGTAGAGCTAATAGATATGTATGAATGATAGGGTATTTAAATTCCACTGGGACTAGCCTTTGAATTCATGGGAAGCTTTTCCAAATAGCCATGTGAAGGTGGAGAGATTTCATCATGATGCAGTTGCTTGAGAGGGGAAGTTCCAAGTAGTTATAGTCTGGTTGATTTCCTCTAAGACCTTCAGGTCAAGTAATGTCATGAATCCTTTGTTCCATGTTACGGTTCCCCATAAAACCTTAAAAGGGGGATTATCAAAAATAAATAAAAATAAGGCATTCGGTCTATTCAGGTAGAAAACAAATGTCCAAAATATTAAATTGTTTGTATATCCAAATTCAATGTGAAATTGATTGAAATTACCTAAATTGGATTAAATAAGAAAATTTTTATCTAATTATAATTTCAAAATAATAAAATATAATATTTAACACTATAAATTATTTCAATGAAAAATCTGTTTTCAATTAAAATTCAGTATTTTTCACTATTCATCAAAACATGAAACTTATCAGAAAAATACCAAAAAATCAACCAATATAAATTTTGATATCCTAATTTCAAATAAGAAATTTATTTTGTCAAATATAATTTATAAAAGTGTCAAAAATATATTTAAAACTAGTGTGCCATTAAAAGGCGACGATAATTTCTTTTTAGAAAAATACTTCTTTTATTTGTAAAATTGGATTTTTTCTTATATCCTATCTATAAAAATCATAATATGAATGTTAAAAATTATATTGAATATATATTTCATTAATATAATCCAACATGAGTGATTTTTTTACTTTATTTGTGCATTTAAAAGTTTTTTATAAAAATATTTCCTTTTAATTTCAAAAGGGTTTTACATATATAAACCATACTTACATAATTAATTTAATCATTTTAATACACTCCATTATAATGTATAGGTTTTAATTGTATTGTTTAAATAATTATGAAAAAAAGTTTTTTCATAGAAAATTATTGTTTTGTGTAACACAAGACAAGTCGGTGTTGCATGTAGTTCAAGATTATCTTAGTGTACGATAAAAAAAAAATAGAATGCAATAAAATACATTAATGAAAATTAATTTATTTGAATAAAAAAGTTCATAAAAACTCAGGGTGTTACATTCTACCCCCTTATAATGAATTTCTCCCTCAAAATTTATCATTCTGATATAAACAAATCATAATACTCATCCTTCATTATATCCTCAAGTTCCCACATAGCTTCCTCTAACTGGTGGTTTCTCCACAAATCTTTGACCATGTGAGTGGTATTGTTTCATATAACTTTCTCTATATGATACATAATTTCAATTGGTTGTTCTTCATAAGAAATATCCTACTTCAGTAGTATGACTTCAGAGTTCAGTACATGTGAAGGGTCAGGTTTGTACTTTCTCAAGAGAGATACATGGAACACATCATATTCTTGAGAGATATTTGAACGAAGTGACAAGAGATAGGCTAAAATCATGATATGATCAAGAATCTCAAAGGGACCGATATTCTTAGGGATTTGTTTCCCTTTATTTCCAAACCTCATAACCTCTTTCCATGTAGAAATTTATAGAAACACATTATCACTAACTTCAAATTCTAGATCACGCCATCAGTTATCAGTATAAATTTTCTACCAACTTTGTAATGCCTTGATATGGTAATGATGGTTCTAACCTTCTTAACCATTTCTACAGTGATGTTAGGCCTCAATAGTTTTCTTTCTCCAAATTCATCCCATCATGTTGGAGCACTACATTTCTTCCCATCTAAATTCTTGAGTGAAAGATATTATTTTATGAAAACTCAACTAGAGGAAGGTGTTGATCCCAACCACCTTTGAATTCAAAAGAACAAGATCTCAACATATCCTATAGGATTTGAATTGTTTTTCCAAAATCACCATATGTTTGAGGATGATAATTTGTGATGAAACTCAATTCCATATCATGTGGTTGCTAAAGACTTCGCCAAAATTTTGAGGTAACCCATGGGTCTTGATATGATACAATAGAATTTGTTACTCCATGCAACCTTACCACTTCATTAATGTATAACCTAGAAAGTTGATCCAGAGAGAATTCTTATCTGATAGAAATGAAGTGTGTTAACTTAGTAAGGAAATTGACTACCAAACATATAGAATTAAACCCTTTATAGGTTTTGGGGAGTCTAATGAAAAAATCCATAGTGATGTTATCTCATTTACATTCTGTTATGTGTAGTGGATGTAACATCCCCTTAGATTTTTTATTTCAACCTCAACTTGTTTCCATACCAAGAAACAAGATACAAACTCTATGATATCTCTCTTCATGCCATCCCACCAAAATTATTCCTTCAAATATATAGACATATTTTTAATTACAAGATGAATAAATAATGAAGAACTATGAGATTCCTCTAATAGATCCTTCTTTATATCCTGTAAGGAAAAAATAAATACACAGCTCCTAAACCTTATCATTCAATCTTGATCAAGGTTAAACTCAAGAACATTTATAACCTTCTTTGGAAGCTCTACATCTTACTTCAGTTCCTCTTTAATCTTCACATGGATGGAGGGTTGATTTTCAACTGAGCGAGATATGATTTTACCCCATCCATGAAGATTTCAAGATCTATCCTTTGAAAATCCAGAAATATTGGATATTTTGAGATCCTCATCAGGGATAAGCTAACATGATCTTTTTGACTCAAAGCATCATCCACCTTGTTCACTTTCCCTGGGTAGTAATGTATTGAGGCGTCGTAATCCATTGTCAAATATTACCATATCCTATGGAGCATGTTAAACCCCTTCTGTGTGAATATATATTTCAGACTTTTATAGTTGGTAAATATATCACACTTTTCTCCAATGATATAATTCCTCGATATATTTATGTAAAAATTACCACGACTAACTCCAAATCATTAGTTGGGTAATGTTTCTAAAGAATCTTCAATTTTCAAGAGGAATAAGAGATAACCATGTTATTATGCATAAGGACACATCCCAATCCATTATTAGATTCATAACTATTGATTACAAACCCTTATACATTACTAGTTAATGTTAGCACAGGTGTGTTGAACAATGTACTATTTAGTTCCTTCAAATTTTCCTTACATTCCTCTTTCTATAAGAACTTGGAACCCTTCTGAGTTAACTTAGTCAGTGGATTAGATAGCCATGATAAATTCTCAACAAACCATAGATAATATCCAGCTAAACCAAGAAAACTCAGATCTTAGTCACCATGGTTGGTCCAGGCCAACAATCAATAGCCTCAGTCTTTGTTGGATCTACTGCTATACCATCTATTGAGACCATGTTACCCAAAAATAAAACCTTTTGAAACCAAAACTCACACTTCATAAAATTTGAATATATTTTCTCCTTAGGGTATTTAGAAAAATTCTCAAGTGGTCTTCATGCTATTACTTTTTCTTTGAATAGATAAGAATATAAATGATAAAGACAACCACCAACTAATTGAGGTAATATCTAAAGAATCTATTCATCAAATCCATGAAGATAGAATGGGAATTAGTAAGACCAAAAGGCATCACTATATATTCATAGTTCCCATAACTTGTACATAATGACATCTTGGGTATATCCTCCTTCGTGACTCCGAATTAATGATATCCAGAACAATGATCAATCTTGGAAAAGTATTGAGATCCATGCATTTGATCAAATAAATCATCAATACAGGGAATACGATACTAGTTCTTGATTGTGATCTTGTTTAACCCTCGATAATCATTGTAGAGGCACATTAATCTATATTTATTTTTCACAAAAATAACCAGTGCACCCCAAAGTGATACACTTGGCCGAATGAAACCCCTATCAAGGTTTTCTTGGAGTTATTTCATCAATTAGTACAACTCAATTGGGACTATTCTATAGGGATTCTTTGAAATTGGTTTAGAAATAGGTATGAGTTATATCAACAATTAAACTTCATTCTACAGTGGAAGACTAGGAAACTCTTTTATAAAGGCATCCATAAATTCATGAACAATAGGAATATCATTGATACTGATTTTATTCCCAACCATTTGAGATAAACAGCCCTTTAGAATGAGAAATAATACCTATATACTGGATTTAATCTCCATAGGAAGTTCATACTTATCATTACATTGATAGGCGATCATAGGTTGGTTTGAAACATCAAACATAAATTCATTTCCTTGATAATTGATGCAGTCTTTTTATAGGGGAAGATAATCCATGCCTAAGATGTCATCAGATTAGACCAGGGAAAGAATGACAAGATTTATAGAAAATAAATTCTCAGAAAAATCAATCGGAGAGGAATCATAGACTCAAGATGAAATCATCGTACCATTAGGGGGTTTCATTACTAATTCCACATCTAATCATTTTTTTAGAATCTTAACAACCTTAAAAAATTCATACGATATGAAAGAGTGGGTAGATCCAGAATTAATAAGATATTAGTAGCTCTAGAGTGGACGATAAGTGTACCTTTCACCAAATTATTATCACACCCCTAAGTAGAAATAGTGATCACATGAGATTTACCCTTGTCCCTCAACTTAAGAGGTTGATAATGCTGATCATCACCACTAATCCTCATGTTTGGGCACAGGTTATAATAATTACCATTATCCTTACACTTGAAGCACTGAAGTGTGGAAAGGGAATTCTTTGAGGATTTCCCTCTATTCGCATCATCAACCAAATTTTTTCCCATCAGTTCGACAATCAATTGCCTGATGTCCTTCCCTTCCACACTTAAAGCATTTAGTATACCCCATAAAAAAATTTACTGTAGGATTCTTTCCACACTTAGAGCATAAAGGATCATCTTATTTTCTACATGGTTTTTAGATTTTTGTTTGAACTCCATCTTTATTTTCTTGTTAAAACCATGAAATTGATACATAAATCCAACCTCCATTTCAAAATTGATTTCACAACATAAAATATCTTCATAGTTACTAATGTCTCTTATGGTTAATGTCCTTTTAAGACTTGGATTTAACCCACTACAGAATTGGAAACCCTTACTTTCCAGTTGTATGATAATTCCAGATGCGTACCTCACAAGTCTTGTAAAATTAGCCTCATAGGTACCGAAAAATTCATCATCATTTTGATTCAACTCAAGGAACTCATTTTCCATATTCATATGAAGATAATGAGGAATGTACTTATTGAAGATTAAGTTCTTGAACCCATCCCAATCCATGGATTGAATTTAAACTTCCTACCACATATCCTTGATTAGAGTCCACCACTGGTCTGCTTCACCTTCTAACTAATAAACAGAAAGGATTAATCTCTCATGTTCTGAACAATGGAGAATAAATAATATTTTTTTAGTGGTACTGATCCATTATTCAGCAACAAGTGGATCATAAGACCCACTGAAATAAGGTGGATGTTTCCTCATGAAAGACCCAATAAAATATTGTTTCTTTATTTTCTCATTTCAATGTCTAGAATGGTTCATATCTTGAGAAATTTGTTTGAGAATAGTAACAATATTTTTCACTCCATCACCCATAGCATTGAGTTGCTCCGGAGGGAAATTGTTGCATTGTCCACTGTAATCTCCATTAACGTAGTTCCTTCAGATGGAAACCATTTAATAAAACAATAAATAATAGAGTAAGAAATAGTTTTCATAGTGAGGAACCACATAATAATCAAAAAACATCTATATGATGTCAAAATTATGACACCTTCTTTAATCTATGACACCTTGGGATCATTATTAGATACATCCCTAGACATATCCTTATAAAAATCTCTAGAGATTTGAACAAAGTTTTCTTATCCTAGTTTCCCAAGGCTAAAAAAACTTTTTTTTGTGATACAAAATATAATGAACCACACTTTTCATATGTTAACATTTCATCATTTTTTTTATAATTCTTAATGCATTACACAAACAGACACCCAAAGATCGTATTAGTTTAGTGCCTTTGGAAACATGGAAAAATAAAACCTGATAAATATGTGAGCTACATTCTCTCCCACTAGATTATTCATGACTATCATGATTCTTAGACACATCATACATAATACATATCCTAATAACATGGGGAAACTAAACATAAAATGGTATGAGTTTAGATACTCATTAAGGGTAAACAAGGCACATATGTAAGAATATCATGAGCATAAGGGTATAAGAACATGATTGTGAAAAACAAAGATCATACCCCACATACTAGAGATCATAAAAAAGAGTCATGAAATAAATATTGGTAGTTTATAATATAAGAATCATACATGAATCAATAGCATGATACATGAAATAATAACATAAGGATAAGACATGTAATTTGTTGCAGATACATAAACAAGTAATAGAATTCCCTATAAGTCTAGGAGCATTACCAAAATCTAATAGGGAACTTCATGGGGGATAAAACTACTTGGAGGTACAAACCACCATCCCCAGTTGTATTACTTTATTTATGAGGGACTAAGTTTCCTTATCTTCCCATAGTGGATCGGGTTTGTCCATCTTTTATAGTGGATCGAGCCCATTGACTTGATTACCATCATTATCTCTTGAGACATAAATCTTTTCCTAATGAATTGGAGGGAGATATAGGTCCCACCCTTCAAATAATGAAATCCATGAATATGTGAGCTAAAAGATCATAAATCATTCATCATATTAGAACCCATGTAATTAAATTGGTTTTATAAACATCATTCAATCATAATATAACCCTTTAAAATGAAATGGGTTTCATAAATATCATTACATCATAAACATAAACCGTTATTATAATTAATAAGAATGGTATAATTGAATAATATCCCCAATAAAACATAAGTAACATCAAATAATTATATCTTAGATGAAAAATAATTTTGAGAGTTCACTTGAGAACAATTCTTGAGGAAAATATCTTTTCTACTTTGAAAAAGTTTTGTTTTCCTAAAATGACGTGTAATTTTAAAATATTTTTTTTTGAAAATAACCCTATAATTTTATAATGGAAACTTAAAATTATTAAGGTGCAATGATGGAATAAAATATCCTTCATTCTGTATAATTTTAAAAAACATTCCTTTCATACTTTTTCTGGAAAATTCACAAATTACCTCATTTGAAAAAAAAGATTCCTTTAGACTGTGTAGTAAAAATTAAAAAATTGGTAAATATGATTTTAAACATCCATATGAGAATTTTGAAAACATTTTTGAAATAAGTTTTATAAAACATGGACATGTAGGATAAATATTCATTAACGGAGACTTAAAATGAAACAATCCCAATTACTGATGAGATTGTGAAATAAATACTCATCACTTTATAATCAGTAGAATCATATTATACATGAATGAAAAAAATATATTGATATAAAAATAACATAATATTCTTGATATTTCTCATAAAATAAATTCATAGGTAGTATATACACCACATAGAAGATACAAGTAGTGTATATGACATATGTCCCAAAGAAATAAAAGTGAGACATAAATCCCTTACCTCATGTCTCGAATCTCTTCGTATTTGTTCAAACATCATGTATAATAAATATATATTTATTATAAATCTATCACAGAACCATATTTAATTTTATCATACCATATATTATTCATTTATGACCTTCTATTAACTTTTTATTAACCATTCCATGTTAGTGTTATGTTTCAGGTAATATCCGCTTATTTTGACTTATTATTTTTGATCCTCTTACTTAAATAATGTTTTAATTATTTAAAGAATGTAAAACATGATATAAATATAATATATAATTATTATATAAATATTTATAATAATATATACAAAATATATATATTAAATGGAATACACCATTCATGGAGATGGTAGGTCGTACGTACGCATGAACGATGTTTCCGTTTAATTATCATTTTAGAAGAAAGAAAGTAAATGAAATATATGTATACATATATATTTTAATTAAAGAAGCATAAATACGTCATATACATCATATAAAATCTATTTTTCCATCATAATTACCAACCGTGAGAGGTGGTAAAGGAAAATGAACAGTATCTTTTCGTGAGGCTGTAGTCTGACATACAGAAGAATGATAAGTCTGTTACCCATTTGATGGAAGTGTGTGTGAGTGTAGGTTTAAACATCAGAATAACTAAATCTTAGTATATTTATTATAATAAGGTTATTATATAATCATGTAATAAGGAGAGTTGCAGGGGGGTGGAGAATGAAAATAAAACAAATGAGCTTGTGAAAATATATTGCCTCTTCTTTGGGTAACTCCTCTTGGTTTTCACAAAAGGGATCCCTTGGTTGGATTTATTATTATAGAGAGGATTATAGTATTAAGGGAGGGATTTTGGGAAGATATTTGGATAGTTTTTTTCAAAAAATAATTGGTTTTGAAGTTTAAATAAAAGAGAAGAAGAAGTTCCCTTTTACAAGAGAGGTGGGGGAACTTTTGGAATTTCCTCAAAATATTCATTTATAATAAATTAAATATCAATCCAAATACCTATAAAAGGACATTTATTCTAATATAAGATTATATTGGGTTTTAATATTATCAACCAATATATTATAGACAAATTTTGGTATTATTATAAACCTTATCACTTTGTTTAACCCTTAGTTATTCTATTTTAATTTTAACTAAGGTAACAACTTTTTCAATATTAAAAGGTTCTAATTATTACTTTTGTGATGTTAATTAAATAATAAATGAATAAATCATAACATTTTATACCATATTATAATTTCTTTGTATTTTCAAATATGTTTTATGTTTTTTATATAATTTAATAATATATTATTTTTCTAAAATACCAATAATGTCAATTTTGACACTATTCATTTCACTGACTTTTAGAAAATCAATACAACATGATAAATTAAAAAAATAATTTAATACAAAATTAGTATGTCATATTAACCTATAAAATTCTTGGATCACATAAGTCAAATTATATTTCTTTTAATATTTCTAATATCATTTAATTGTTTGTTTTATTAATTGAATAATTATTGCATCTTCATTGTGTAATTATTTATGAAATTTATTTTTTCAATAAAATTTGAAGATATATTTTCATTATGTGTATAAAAATTTTATATTTCATAATTATATATATATTTGATCATATATTCTATTTATCCCTATATTAAAAATATTATACTTATTAAAAGTAAGAGTGTGACATTTTGTCACTCTCTTTGATTTTAATTTTGTCTAAATAATTTTCATGTAAAAGTGACCATTAAATAATAAAATTTAGAATCCATATGTGATATGTGTTGAATTAAATTCATATAATAATATTTTATCAAGTGTTAGGGATGTTTTTAATATGTATAATATTATTTTCACTATTAATTATTCGATTTACCCTAAAACGTATTAATAAAAATTACCAAAGTAACTATTCATATTGTCCAAAAAATAAAATAGACCTAATTAATAAATTTCAAGCTTATGATTAAAAATATTGAATCCATTTTTCACAATTCAAATCACATAATTGGATAAAATTTATTTAAAATTAATCACCTTAACAGAATAAGATAACGAGTTTTAAAGTGAAAACGTCAAAAAACTTGAATTGTTTTTATATCCAAATTCAATATAAAATTGATTCAAATGATGTAAATTTGATTACATAATAAAAAGTTGATCTAATTATTCTATAAAACCATTCAAATATATAATTTAACAGTATAAATTATTTTGATGAAAAATCTATTTTCAATTAAAATTCAGTATTTTTCATTATTCATTAAAACATGAAACTTATCAAAACAATTCCAAAAATTCAACCAGTTTAAATTTTGATATCCCAATTTAAAATAATAAATTTATTTTTTCAAATAGAATTTATAAAAGTGTTAGAAACTAGAATAAAAATTAGTGAACCGTCAAAAGGAGAAAAAACTGCCTTTTTGAAAAAATATTTCTTTTATACGTAAAATTGGATTTGTTATTATATTATATTTGGAAGGTAAATAATATGAATGTTAAAAATTAGACTGAATATATATTTCATTGATATAATCCAACATGAGTGATTTTTTTAACTTTATTTGTATAAAACACACTTATGTTCATTTAAATAGTTTTTTCAGGAAAAGATTTTCGTTTAATTTCAAAAGGGTTTTAGATGTATAAACCAAACATCAATAATCTAGTTAATCATATTAATAATCTACATTATAATGGATAGGTTTTTAATTTTCTGGTTTAAATAATTACAAAAAAATATTTCTTTGTAGAAACTCATTGTTATGTATAATTAAATCCAAGTCGGTGTTGTCTGTAGCATGATCTTATCTTGGTTTAGTGTATAATGAAAACCTAACTTCATGTAAAATGAAATAAATAAAAGAAAATTAATTTATGTGAAAAATGTTCATAAAAACTATGGGTGTTACAATTTTCAAGTGGGTGATCCCCTCTGTACGTAGAGGAAATAAAGGAGTGATCCCTTGTTTCATCTTTTTTAAAAAGGTTGCCCGCATAATACACAGTGTGTAACTATTACATGCCATGTAAAAGATACACAACGTGTATCCTATACATGAAATGTATTTCTTGGGATATATCCCAAGCATGCACATTTTGAAACCATTGAACCACACCCCATTAAACCATTACACACGGTGTAAGTAATTTACACACTATGTAAATCTTGTAGTAGCTATTTTTAACAGCTTACCCATCCGCTCTTCCTCTAGTGTTTCTCCATAATGCTTTGGACCTCCAACAAATCTTAAAAAATGACCGAAATCATTTCAGGATGTTAAAACCTTCAGGATCTCAATCAAATTCCTAGAATTATAAATGAACCATCCATCAAATGATGAATTCAAATTCCTTAAGAAATTTAAAATCGGTCCAAAACACGAGACACTACAAAATCATAAAAATATTTTCAAATACTTCATAATGGTTTTTAAATATATTGTGAACTTAAAAATCATACCCACTTAAGAGTTTAAAACTGATTGCACAGTAAGGGTACACTCACCGTGCACTATAATGATGGATAATATATACTAAAACCAACTCTTTTTTAGGGTTATTACCCCTAGATGAATTTGTACCAAAACTATGTCCAATTTTAGTATCCATATAGGGATATATTACTAGGAAAACAAAATAATCTTTACCTTACGAATAAATTAGGATGTTTTCCTATAATTAAAATTATCCTCAAAGTCTTTTATAGGGGTATGATCCATAATCTACGTTTTCTTAAATCTAGTTTGTAAGGTTTCTACTAAACATCATTTGATACCAACTGTACTAACCCAAACTCCAGTAACATAGAGTTAGTTTCTATTTTATTACATTGGTATAGATACAAGGAATCTAATTCCAAAGTACCGATCAGTTTAGTAGTCGTATAGAACTAAATACATAAATGATATCCATTTTACATTTGGAATAAACTATAAAACATAAAAAAGATAAAACTCAACATCCTTCAAAATAATTCCATGATTTCATCCTCATATCATGAGGAAATGGAAAAAAATAATGGTGAGCTCAAATATTTAGTAAGTGTTACATATATCAGAAGATATCATGAGTAAATAAGACATAACCAATATGATAAGGTAAATAATAGAAAGGATATGTAATTTAATCAATATCTTGAGAAAAAATACATCCATAGATAATATCAATGAAATAATATCATAGATAATAAAAATTACTAAATTCACAATGAAGTAAATTCATAATACTAGATATCATGATCAGATACATCATTATATCTATACCATTATGACCTTATTCCAAGATAGTTTAATTTATGGGGAGATATACACCAACAACCTATTTAATTTGGCCAACTGATTTGTATCACGAGACCTATCGATGCATAGAAGGGATATCTTAACTGAGCCCCACTTTTCACTGTATGTCCATTGAATTGTTCATATATTGGATGATTAATTCCGTAAATAATATTCCTTATCAATAAATATTCATATTGAGTAAAGAATATAGATTTATCAATATTTTCCCCAATAAATCAAATAAATTTTATAATAAAACACCATATTCCAAAATGGTATACAATTTAGGAAATAATATTATCCATGATACAATGAATATGGTTATTTAAGATAAACATAATGTCCAATGATCACAAGAAAGTTAATTCTTCAATAAAAAGTTAATAATCACAAAATTAGTGAGAGATAATATAGATTTTGATATAATTTATTTTTTTAGAGATTAAGAAAAAGAGAATTAAAAAATTAAAATAATATTTCTAAAAAGAGTTTTATTTGTAAAATAATTGAAAAATTGTAAAAAACATTAAATTTCATAAAAAGGTTATGATGGTGGGAAAGTATCTTAACACCTTATATGTTAAAAATATTCCCTTTTAATTCTATGAAAAAAAGGTAAAAATGAGCCTTTGGGGTAAAACAATAGAAGGATTCCTTTCAAACCATGTAAAAAGTAAAATATAACATAAAATGTCATTAATAAACTATTTGAGTAATAAATAATACTTTTATAAAATAATTTATAAAAATATAGACATGGAAGAAAAAAAATATATAATCAAAAAGAGAAATAAGATAGGTTTTTCTTATAAACATTAATCTTGAAAGAGTAAATTTAATTAAGTCATTAATTATCATGATTAAATATATAATCATGTTAAATACTTAAAAGGGTATGTATATACACCACAAAAGTAATAAGGTTCATAATATAAAATATGTCTCAGTGAAGTGAAAATTGAAATGAAATCCCTTACCTCACGCTTTCATTTAGTTGAACATATATTAAATTCATATATAATGGTTAAAAAATGTCATTAATTTATAATACAACCATATTAATTTTTATAATATCATATATTGTCATCTTATTACCCATTTTTTAATAATATTTCATTATTACCGTCATTTTGTGTGTTAAATGTTTAATTTTCTCATGTATGCTTTATCATGAAAATTTTGGTTCTTGTGAATAGTATATAGTACTCTAATATTCAGAATGATAATAATGTTATAAATATTATTTTTATTCACTATATAAATTTTTAGAATCATTCTTGAAAGTTGAACATCGAATGTGAATCACGTCGCCTTGCAGATATGGTTGGCCATACGTACACACAAGTGATGTAATCATTTTCTTAGAGGTGAAAGGCTAAGCAAGTAGATGATATAATAATTTTAAATAATAAATATTATGTAATATGTATCATACATATAATAATTGGTTCCATTATTATGACTATATATGTGAGTCGGTGATTGAAAACAAATGACATCGGTTCATGAGGTGGTAGTTTTTCATACATGTGAGTAATGGTTTTGTTTCCCATTTGATAGAGAAGGATATGTTTAAGTATTAAGACATAAACATAATAAAATTTTATTATATAATAGATATTTTTTTTATTATAATGTTTTTTTAGGAACTAACTGAAGGTGGTAAAAGAATAAGTAAAATGAAAGAGTTTCGTTAAGATGATTACATTCTCTTAGAGATATCTTCTTTGTATATCTTCTTAAGGGCCTTAGGGTTGGTATTTTGGGAAGAAAAATAGATCTATAATGTGGATAAATATGTTGTTAATATATTTTTATAGGTGTTGGTGGATATATATGGTTCAAAGTGGTTTAAAGAAGAGACGGTAGGGGTTTCCTTTTATAAGTGGGAGAGAGGACACACTTAGAGTGTTTAAAAAGAATAAAATATATTAATGTCTTACAAATAAAAAATGTCTCAAAAATAGATCATTTTCTAATATTAGATGAGATAAAGTTGAAATATGGAGAAAAAATATTAATTATATAAGTTTTAAGCTATTTTAACCATTATCCATGTAGTTTAACCCCCTTGGTAAAAATGTTTTAACCTTAATTATGATGACAATGTTTTTTACTATTTTGACTATTCATTATGAAACAAAATAAAAGTGGCATCATTAAATAATTTTTAAATGATGATTAAAAATAAGGAATCTATTTAATCAAATTTAAATCATATAATTTATATAATTTAATTTGAAAATAAACACGCAAAACATAATGGAAAACGTTTTTTCCAGAAAAATGTCTTTTTAAGTATTTAAATGTGTTTATACCAAATTCAAGTATAAAATTTATTCTAAAAACCACAATTGGATTAATAATAATATAATTTTAATTTTTTGTCTTTTAAACCATTATATAATAAAATGTAACTTGATAAATTCTTGAAATGAAAATACATATTTTAATAAAAAACATCAATTTTACTATTCATTAAAAAATAAAACTTTTAAGAAAAATCCCAAAATATTAAGATAAGATAATTTGGATATTATGATTTAAAAAATAAAATTTATTTTATTAAATAAATTTTCTCAAAGTGGAAAAAATTAATTATATTATTTTATCCTAAAAATTAATAAAAACCATTTTTGAAGAAAAATGTATCTTTTGAAAAATAAATTGACTTATGATTAATTGAGTGTTTTTATTACCATTAATCAATAAATTTTCATTAAATATTCCCTTCATATATATTTTATAATATGGTTATTCTAATTCATACTCGTCGATTCAACGACTAGTTTATAATGATCATATTTAAAGAATAATATTTCGTGGTTCATTTAAGTTCAATGATGCATGTCATATAAACTATAAAAAATAATGTTATTTTAAAATCTAGATATACTAAATTAAATATTAATTGATGAAGGATTTATATCCCTATTATAAAACCCCATTCTTGTACAAGTTGTAAAATGTGATAGGGAGGTTGATTTTTCATTTAGAGGATAGTTTGTTTTCGGAATCGGGACTTGAAATGAGAATATGAGGGATAAACATTCAAAAATGGTGTTTTTGGATGGTGTTTAAGGTTAATAGCTATTAAAATTATTTAGGAGGATTCCATAAGTGTTTACATGGTTAGTAGGATACTGAAAACTAGAGCAAAATCCTATTCATGTTTTGAATAGGGCATTCACGATGTGAAATGAGTTTGTGGGGTGTGACAGAATGATTTAGGATGAGAAAAGGGGTTTTAAGGACTTTTACAAAACTTTAACAACATTAAACTAATGTTCACACCATGAATCATGGAAATTAGTGTTTTTAAAGACTGAAATGGGGGGCTTACACCCCATTCTTGTGGCCTACAGTGTGCATAGGATGCTGATGACTGAACCTCCCCTTTCCCAAATCCCATTCATTTGAGGAGTTTATAGGTGAAATTGAATGATGTTTATAGGTAAGTTACTCCACCTCCTCATTACATTCCTCCTTCCCATGTTGTGCTAATTTCATCCTTATTTGGTTTAGGGATAAAATGATGATTTCCCCAGATACTGGTGTAATTTCATGCTTTCGATGGGGCATTGATGTATCCTAAATAGAGGAAATCTCAAGATAGAATCCATTTGTAACTATTCTATATTTCACTAAAGGTGTGTTGAACAACAAATTTATTTATGGGTTTCCTTAAATTTATTTTTTTAATTATTTTATTGGTTATGGTTAATAAGGATTTCACCCAGAATGATGTTGTGAGTCCAATGTGGACCTCCCATAGGTTTCTGGTTATGGTTACTACATTATAAGTACATCCCATGAGTTTCTCACATTTATGCCTTTATTAAATTATGTTTTTTAAATAATTATAAATTTTTATAATTAATTAATTTTGTATGTTCAGTGTATGTTAGTGCCTCACATTGTTTGGGAGATATTCAATGGATTTGGTTGAGCTTGGGTTGAAACATATTAGGTTAGTGAATAGTTATAAAAGCTTCAATTGAGTTAGTTGGGCCTTATAATTAACCCATAATCTTGTTTCCTTTTATAGCGAATCGTTGTGCATTCTCACCTATTTCCTGGGTGATGACCTCAAAAATTAATTAAATGGTTTCATTATTCACTTTCCTTTTTTAAATGTTTTTTTGTAAATGTATTAGAGATCAGTTTATATAGGGAGGTTCCTATGGGACACTCCATGTGGCACTTTACCTTATTTGGGACTAATAAAATACAATATTTGTTTTGTATAGAAATTTTGGGTTTTGAGAATACTAATGGTTCGATTTTTTCCAATGGGTTTTAGAATTTAAACGCATTAAAAAGAGAATTATGACATGATCAATAATTGTGAAATGATAATTCACCATCATTGATAATTGGAAATGGGTTTATAAATTTTTTAACATGGAATGAAAAAGGACCTTTAGGAGTAGTGTTTTTATAAACAGTAATGGATTTGGTTATGTAAATTGTAACACCCCAGGTAAATAAAGAATATGACATTTTCATATTTATCCATATTTGTGAATAAAGTATTAATATGACTTTAAAGGGGACGCTATGCTCGATGGCGTACCCAACACGCAACAACGAGTTTCTTGGGAATCTTACGTTGCACTCTAATAATAAAATAATATTATTTTAAATGGTAGTTAACATGTAGCCGTTGTAATGGCGGGAATGGATAGATATAACTAAAATATGATTATATATGTTTTTAAATGTTTTTACATTTATCCAATAAAGGATAGAGGCTTAAAATACGGAAAGGATTCAATTTTAGGCGTATATGCCCTAGTTTTCACTAAAGGTTCACTTATCACCTTTTGATGTTGAACCATCATTAAATATAGTTTTGTTAGCTCTTAAAAATTCTATTGGACCAAATAAAACTCTTATTAAGAATCGGGACATCAAAATTTACTTTGTGTAAATTTTTGGTATCTTTCCGATAAAGTTCATTTTTTTAATGAATAGTGTAAAATGTTGTATTTTAATTCAAAACCTATTTTTAATCTAATTTATTTATATGATTAGATTATCTTTTGAATTGGTTTTAAAGTTAAATTAGAATATATTTTTACCATTAAATCCAATAGTGGTCATTGGAATTAATTTCACTTTGAAATCAGACTTAAACTAGTGTCAATCTTTTGATACTTATTGTTTTATAAAAACACGCTATTTGCTCTGACAGCGGGAATTAATTATTAAATTAATTAATGTGACTAATATGTTTTGAATTTTGTAAAACGGACTTCATTTTTGAATTCGGAATATCAAATATAGCTTAGGGTGAAGTTTTGGTAATTTTCTGAAAAACTCCAATTTTTGATGAATAGTGAAACCACTAAGTGGTAATCAAGCAAAATGATTTTTCAGTTAAATGAAAGTTTACCACTAATGTGTATTGAATTTTGAAAATCCTACATACATGGATGTCATTAGTATGTAAAATGTGGTTCAATGGGATGAAAATAATTTTTTGGTGAATAGTAACTTTTTTCATTAATCGCGATTAGAGGTAATTAGTGTAGTTTATGGTAAAAATAATGTTTTAATAATATGAAATGAACTTGACACATGTATTAACCTCATTGGATGTGTAATGGCCGACCAAGACAAGACATGGGTCAATTTGGGGACCCCATGGAGCCACTTTGGTTGGGAAATGGCATAAATAACTTTTTATTTAATGTAAAAGTAAAAATGACACAAACATGATATGTTTTACTAAAATAATTTGTAAGTGGGGTTATACAAGTCAGATGTTTTGTTATAAATAGTCATTGGAAATCTAAACATATTTCCTACATCATAGTAATTTTTTTATAATTTTTAGACATTAAATAAATTAAATTATTTATGACATCATAATGATGCAGCGATGACATCATTATCTGACAATTTAAATAAAATGAGAAGATAATGTAAAATCTATGACCTACACATGTATAAAACTTATTGGATGGGTGGATTTCGATCCCTTATCACCTTAGCCACAAATTATATCAATGTCGGACCTTTTAAAACCGAAACACATTTTCAAATAAAGTAATATTTCTTACTTTCCAAAAGTGCCCCTCCTCTCCTCTTATAAAAGGCCCCCACCTCTACCTCATTTCACACACTCCTCAAGCCTTTGGCTTGGCCAACCCCTGCCCATTTACTCTCTGCACATCCCTCTCCTCATCCTAGAGGATTCCCTTTGGGCAGAATCTTTTCAAAGGAATCCTTTAGGCTCAAATCAAAAGGAGTTACACTTTTAAAGGTAATTCATTCTCTCATGTTCATTTGTTTTATTTTGCTTATCCAACCCCCTAAACTCTTTTTATTTACTTCTTTTGAAACAACACCAGTATATTCAATATACTAGGATGTTTTTATAATATTTATTTGAGCTACACTCTCACACAACTACATCAAATGATTAAATAACATACGGTTTCCGTGGATGGTGAAATTCTGCCTCCCGAAACGATGATTGTTCAATACTCATTTAACACCTTCAAAGGTGGACATTATGATATCACTATTTTTATATATGATATATAATATGTTTATGTTTTCCTTAAGCTTCTGTTTTTTTCATTTTGGGCATACCTTTATGGTTTCCATTATGGGTAAACGCGATATCTTCATTTAAGGAAGTGCGGACTACCGCCCCCTCAAAGTGATTTGATTCGTTAAATACCATATGTGCGACGTATAAAGGATGGAAATATGATATTATATATTATATTATACTGGAATTATAATATACCTTTATATCATTATTATTCCATTCTATAAAATACGAAATTGAAATGAAAGTAGCGTTCATGCGTACGTACGACTTACCGTCTCCATGAACGGTGCATTTCATTTCTTATCCCCAAATGTAATGTACTATTATAAGTACAAATATATAATGGATATATATGATGTATGATACATCTAAATTATTAATATAATTCTGGAATTAAAATATACATACCTCTCATATAGTTTTAATTCCATTAATACAACATAGAAATGAAAGTAGCGTTCATGCGTACGTACGGTTTACCGTCTCCATGAACGGTGCATTTCATTTCTTTCCTCTAAATGATTATGTAATATTATAAATACATGTATATGCTGGATATATATAATATATATGATATCCAAATCAGGAATGTCATTCTGGATATAAATAACCTTTGACCACACGAACAACATGTAATTGTAAGAAGTCCACTTTCGACTTAAGAACCAAATACCGACAAAATGAACATTATTAACTTGAATGATTACATAATGTTTATAACACGTCAATAATTGATATAAAAGGAATAATGAACTTGGAAAAGGTTCTTAAGCAAGTATAAATTAACTCAAGTTTATTATTCAGGACGTTAAAGAACGATCGAGTCAAGTCGGACCCGAGGTAAGGGATCGTACTCTTCTCTTTCTTTTTAAGTACACACTTTTATGTCATTCCTTTAAAAGCTCATCTTTCTTGTTATTGGGATGATCATATATATTACACTTACTGTAATTTTTTTGTTCATGTGATTAGAGACCCTATTCTTTCTCATCAATCCATTTTGTAAGTTTTGAGTGGCGCTGTTAGGCTGCCGAACTTTCGTAAGAGATCTAACCTCTCTATTTCTTTTTAAGTACTCTCCTTTATGTCACTTCTTTTAAGCTCCTCTTTGTAATGTTGGGGGATATTCTTTTATATTCCTCTTGCAGTACATTTTATTGTAATGTGACGAGATACCCTATTTGGTCTCATCAATCCATATTCAGAAGTTTTATGTGGCGCCGTTAGGCTGCCGAGTTTTCGTAAGGGATTTTTCATCTCACTTTTATTCCCGTGAGATTTATGCTACATTTGCCACAAATTCCATTGAGTGGTGTATGTACTGTCCATTATTCTACTCTTTGTGTAATATACTTTTTTTTATGAGTATTTACATCAACGATCTATTGTCCTTCTTTCATGGGGTGTATGTTTTGAATGATACCCAAGTCGGTAAGGGAACCTTTCACCCTCCTCTTTTTTAAAAGACTTCTTTTGTTGGGTCTTTTAATTTACATATTGTTATGTTGGGATATGTTCTTATATATACTTATTGATGTCAATTTTATGTCCAAGTGATTAGATACACTTTTTATCTCTCATCAACTCATTTTGATGTGATGTCGTTAGGATGTCAAGGGAACTATTAAACCCAATTTCGATTTCTTTGGGTTCAACATGTAGTCATTGAATATGTCATCCATTGAATAGGTGTGAATGACCTTTTATTGTTTTACACTTAATATCCACTTATATTGGGTGTCTTTATATTTGTCACACATATTTTTGAGATTGATTTGTCCTTAATTTAAGGATACCATCTTTATAAGGGATTTCATCACATTTGATATTTCTATTGAGGGTTCATTGTTGTTATGCACCAATTCACTCTTATATAGTGTATATACCGTCCTTTGGAGTATTATATCATGAATCCATTTATTCTCATGATATTATAAAGTTCTGACTAAATGTTATTCCTCAATTATTGTATTCAAGTGTCTCTAATTTTGGTAAAACCCCTTTAACCAAAATATCGTTTTAAATGTTTTAATTATTTGTTCTTATTAATATCCATGGTTTCAAAATGGTTTTAAGGATTTATTTATATGGATATTAATGGTTTAAAATTTTAAGCTTCAAGGTTGTATGGGACACTTTGATTCAAAAATCTCTTTATTAAATGTTTTAAATGGTTTTGGAAATGGTTTATTTTTGAATGGATTCAATATTTCAATATACTAAAATGATATATTGTGATTGAAATGTGGAAATGTTATGTTTCCTTTATGCATGTTTTATGTGACACATTTATGTTATGGTTCTTGGGCATTTTATGAAAATGGGTGGTTCCGTGATAAACTAAGGGCGGGTGAGCCCGATATAGCTCTCCAATGCATTGGGTAACGCAAAGGAGTGAAACGTTAAGGTTTCTCCGAAGAGATTTAGGGAATATACTGTGACGGGTATTCCAAACGTAACCAAGAGGGTTACTCCCTACGTAAGAATGTTATGAATGCCTCAAGTTACCTTTATTTCTTATGATTTATATGATTTATTCATGGTTTGATGAGGTAAGTTAAAGTGCCTTTGTTTTATGGGTAAAGTATGATTTCATTCTTATGTATATATGAACTCATGTTTCCTTTCCATATTTTTTTATAACCCTTACTGAGCTTTTTATGCTCATCCCAAGTTTTTGAAATGTTTTTTACAGGTCAAGGGAAAGGTACATGATGTGATGATAGTGTCAAGGATGTGTCAAGAAGGAATCCATGTTTTATTTTAAATTTGTTTCCGTTGATGGGAAGAATGAATACTGTCTTTTATGTAACCACTTTGTCTAAATGTGGAATGTAATGCAAGTTTCATGATCTAATTCTCTAAAACTCTAAACCTAAAAAGATCCTCAATGTGTAATCTTGTAATAACTCAAGATTAATTATGGTTTAAGGCTGGGGCCTTATAGTTGGTATCAAAGGTTGGTTTAGATAACTTTAGAGGTTAGGGTATTTTCTAAGAATAAGTGACATTACCATAATGGTTAGGATTTTAGAAAGAGTACTAATTTTAGGTAAAGTGAATGAGTAAGTATATCTTAGTGTTTATCTTCCTCATTAGTACATGATGGTTATGTTGATATACTCACACTGACCTTTTTGGTTTTAGTAAATGGCTGGATCTAGCAGGCACCAAAGTGACAATGGGTTTAAAGGAAACTGTGGTGGATCTCTGATTAAGAGACTGGATGAGATGGGGGATTCAATGAGGAATCCCATGGTTGTTCTAAACCAACTATCAAGGAGTCATGATCAACAACTTCAACCTTGGTGAGTTCTCTAATGAATCATGTATGAGATGGCCAACTCGATGTAGAAATTCAGGTAATAATTATTAAGGTAACCATTAGGGTTTATATGATCCTTACTTTTGAGGTAATTATGGGTTATTATATGTTATGATGGAAAATGAAAGGCATAAGATAAACTTGAGGTTAAAATATGTTATGATCATCTTTGAAGATTTTATCTCATTTTGGGGAATGTTTTAAGAATTATATAGTTTTGGAAAAAGGACAACACGCAGACCGTGTGACTACCTGTCGCGTCGGACAAAGCTGCGGGAATCGAACCCACAACCAAAGTGCGACTGGTATTAATCGCCTACCACTGGACTACGTGAAGTCCCTGGTTAGTTTTACTGATTCTTTCTAGTTATATGATTTTATCAATTAAGAGTAAGTTGATTTTGGGTTATTTATGAAAATGATTAACCTATCATGGAGGATATGTGATTTGGTTAATTACTTTTCTATACGAGACTTTAGGAGCAACTGATGTTGTTTGGAGATAAATGTTACGTTTTAACTTGGAAGACTATGTGACTAAATCCTTAAAATATTTGGGTTTCAATCTTAGTTTGGTTTACTTTGAATAATTTTATGGACAAATTGATTATAAAATGGTCATCGTTGAACTTTGGGTTTTGTTGGACAAATTTTGGAGATTAAGAATAGATTTTCTTTTTAATGGGTTATCCTTTTCTGGATTATCTGACCTTGTACTAACCTTTTTGGTTTTGGTTTTGGTTAAAGCCTAAAGACATGGGATGTATATAGTTCTCTTTTGTGGATTAGGTGATTCTCTAGAAGTTGATTATAGTACTCTTAATGCGAACAAGTCTCCATAAATACTCGTCTTTTGGAAAAAATATGAGTTTGATTAAGGAATCTTGTAAAAGTTTAAAGTCAACATGATAAGTGATTATATTTCCATATGAATAAATTCCTCAATAAAAAGTAACTTAAAACAAAAATGTTGTCTATTAGCTTTTCCTACTGGGGAATCGAATACCGTTTAACCCATCACAATTTTGTGATTTTCTCATTGTTAACTTTCTCCTAAACATGTTTTCTATCACACTCCATCAGAACATGACCCTTTGATTTTTCTTCCATGTCCATGTTTTTCTACATGTAATCCTAGTATGGGTTGACTCGGGTGACCTCTGTACTTATCTTCCTTTATTTTAAAGTGATCTTTTTACCGACTCTTGTTCCGATGTGGGACGTTCGAGGATGTTTCCAAGCTCAATTTTAAAAATTGCGAGGACGCAATTCCCAAAAGGGGGAAGGATGTAACTCCCCAGGTAAATAAAGAATATGACATTTTAATATTTATCCATATTTGTGAATAAAGTATTAATATGACTTTAAAGGGGACGCTATGCTCGATGGCGTACCCAACACGCAACAACGAGTTTCTTGGGAATCTTACGTTACACTCTAATAATAAAATAATATTATTTTAAATGGTAGTTAACATGTAGCCGTTGTAATGGCGGGAATGGATATAAATAACTCAAATATGATTATATATGTTTTTAAATGTTTTTACATTTATCCAATAAAGGATAGAGTCTTAAAATACGGAAAGAATTCAATTTTAGGCGTATATGCCCTAGTTTTCACTAAAGGTTCACTTATCACCTTTTGATGTTGAACCATCATTAAATATAGTTTTGTTCACTCTTAAACATTCTTTTGGACCAAATAAAACTCTTATTAAGAATCGGGACATCAAAATTTACTTTGTGTAAATTTTTGGTATCTTTCCGATAAAGTTCATTTTTTTAATGAATAGTGTAAAATGTTGTATTTTAATTCAAAACCTATTTTTAATATAATTTATTTATATGATTAGATTATCTTTTGAATTGGTTTTAAAGTGAAATTAGAATATATTTTTACCATTAAATCCAATAGTGGTCGTTGGAATTAATTTCACTTTGAAATCAGACTTAAACTAGTGTCAATCTTTTGATACTTATTGTTTTTTAAAAACACGCTATTTTCTCTGACAGCGAGAATTAATTATTAAATTAATTAATGTGACTAATATGTTTTGAATTTTGTAAAACAGACTTTATTTTTGAATTCGGAATATCAAATATAGATTAGGGTGAAGTTTTGGTATTTTTCTGAAAAACTCCAATTTTTGATGAATAGTGAAACCACTAAGTGGTAATCAAGCAAACTGATTTTTCAGTTAAATGAAAGTTTACCACTAATGTGTATTGAATTTTGAAAATTTGACATACATGGTTGTCATTAGTATGTAAAATGTGGTTCAATGGGATGAAAATAATTTTTTGGTGAATAGTAACTTTTTTTCATTAATCGCGATTAGAGGTAATTAGTGTAGTTTAAGGTAAAAATAATGTTTTAATAATATGAAATGAATTTGACACATTTCCTAACCTCATTGGATGTGTAATGGCCGACCAAGAAAAGCCATGGGTCAACTTGGGGACCCCATGGAGCCACTTTGGTTGGGAAATGACATAAATAACTTTTTATTTAATGTAAAAGTAAAAATGACACAAACATGATATGTTTTACTAAAACAATTTTTAAGTGGGGTTATACAAGTCAGAGATTTTGTTATAAATAGTAATTGTAAATCTAAAAAGATTTCCTACATCATAGTAATTTGTTTATAATTTTTAGACATTAAATAAATTAAATTATTTATGACATCATAATGATGCAGCGATGACATCATTATCTGACGATTTAAATAAAATGAGAAGATAATGTAAACTCTATGACCTACACATTTCTAAAACTTATTGTATGGGTGGATTTAGATCCCTTATCACCTTATCCACGAATTATATCAATGTGGGACCTTTTAAAACCGAAACACATTTTCAAATAAAGTAATATTTCTTACTTTCCAAAAGTGCCCCTCCTCTCCTCCTATAAAAGGCCCCCACCTCTACCTCATTTCACACACTCCTCAAGCCTTTGGCTCGGCAAACCCCTGACCATTTACTCCTTCAACATCCCTCTCCTCATCCTATAGGATTCCCTTTGGGCAGAATCCTTTCAAAGGAAGCCTTTAGGCTCAAATCAAAAGGAGTTACACTTTTAAAGGTAATTCATTCTATCATGTTCATTTGTTTTATTTTGCTTCTCCAACCCCCTAAACTCTTTTTATTTACTTCTTTTGTAACAACAACAGTATCTTCAATATACTAGGATGTTGTTATATGATTTATTCGAGCTACACTCTCACACAACTACATCAAATGGTTAAAGAACATACGGTTTCCGTGGATGGTGAAATTCTGCCTCCCGAAACGATGATTGTTCAATACTCATTTAACACCTTCAAAGGTGGCCATTATGATGTCACTATTTTTATATATGATATATAATATGTTTATGTTTTCCTTAAGCTTCTGTTTTTTTCATTTTGGGCATACCTTTATGGTTTCCATTATGGGTAAACGCGATATCTTCATTTAAGGAAGTGCGGACTACCGCCCCCTCAAAGTGATTTGATTCGTTAAATACCATATGTGGGATGTATAAAGGATGGAACTATGATATTATTTATTATATTATACTTGAATTATAATATACCTTTATATCATTATTATTCCATTCTATAAAATACGAAATAGAAATGAAAGTAGCGTTCATGCATACGTACGGCTTACCGTCTCCATGAACGGTGCATTTCATTTCTTATCCCTAAATATAATGTACTATTATAAGTAAATATATATAATGGATATATATGATGTATGATACATCTAAATGATTAATAAAATTCTGTAATTAAAATATACATACCTCTCATATAGTTTTAATTCCATTAATACGACATAGAAATGAAAGTAGCGTTCATGCGTACGTACGGCTTACCATCTCCATGAACGGTGCATTTCATTTCTTTCCTCTAAATGATTATGTAATATTATAAATACATGTATATACTGGATATATATAATATATATGATATCTAAATCAGGAATTTCATTCTTGATATAAATAACCTTTGACCACACGAACAACATGTAATTGTAAGAAGTCCACTTTCAACTTAAGAACCAAATACCGACAAAATGAACATTATTAACTTAAATGATTACATAATGTTTATAACATGTCAATAATTGATATAAAAGGAATAATGAACTTGTAAAAGGTTCTTAAGCAAGTCTAAATTAACTCAAGTTTATTATTCAGGACGTTAAAGAACGATCGAGTCAAGTCGGACCCGAGGTAAGGGATCCTACTCCTCTCTTTCTTTTTAAGTACACACTTTTATGTCATTCCTTTAAAAGCTCATCTTTATTGTTATTGGGATGATCTTTTATATTACACTTACTGTAATTTTTATGTTCATGTGATGAGAGACCCTATTCTCTCTCATCAATCCATTTTGGAAGTTTTGAGTGGCGCCGTTAGGCTGTCGAACTTTCGTAAGAGATCTAACCTCTCTCTTTCTTTTTAAGTACTCTCCTTTATGTCACTTCTTTTAATCTCCTCTTTGTAATGTTGGGGGATATTCTTTTATATTCCTCTTGTGGTACATTTTATTTTAATGTGATTAGATACCCTATTTGATCTCATCAATCCATATTCGTAAGTTTTATGTGGCGCCGTTAGGCTGCCGAGTTTTCGTAAGGGATTTTTCATCTCACTTTTATTCCCGTGAGATTTATGTTACATTTGCCACAAATTCAATTGAGTGGTGTATGTACTATAAATTTTTCTACTCTTTGTGTAATATAATTTCGTTTATGAGTATTTACATCAATGATCTATTGTCCTTCTTTCATGGGGTGTATGTTTTGAAAGATACCCAAGTCTGTAAGGGAACCTTTCACCCTCCTCTTTTTTAAAAGACTTCTTTTGTTGGGTCTTTTAATTTACATATTGTTATGTTGGGATATGTTCTCATATATCCTTATTGATGTCAATTTTATGTCCAAGTGATGAGATACACTTTTTATCTCTCATCAACTCATTTTGATGTGATGCCGTTAGGCTGTCAAGGGAGCTTTTTAACCCAATTTCAATTTCTTTGGGTTCAACATGTAGTCATTGAATATGTCATCCATTTAATATGTGTGAATGACCTTTTATTATTTTACACTTTATATCCACTTATATTGGGTGTATTTATATTTGTCACACATATTTTTGAGATTTATTTGTCCTTAATTTAAGGATACCATCTTTATAAGGGATTTCATCACATTTGACATTTCTATTGAGGGTTCATTGTTGTTATGCACCAATTCACTCTTATATGGTGTATATACTGTCCTTTGGAGTATTATATCATGAATCCATTTATTCTCATGATATTATAAAGTTCTGACTAAATGTTATTCCTCAATTATTGTATTCAAGTGTCTCTAATTTTGGTAAAACCCCTTTAACCAAAATATCGTTTTAAATGTTTTAATTATTTGTTCTTATTAATATCAATGTTTTCAAAATGGTTTTAAGGATTTATTTATATGGATATTAATGGTTTAAAATTTTAAGCTTCAAGGTGGTATGGGACACTTTGATTCAAAAATCTCTTTATTAAATGTTTTAAATGGTTTTGGAAATGGTTTCTTTTTGAATGGATTAAATATTTCAATATACTAAAATGTTATATTGTGATTGAAATGTGGAAATGTTATGTTTCCTTTATGCATGTTTTATGTGACACATTTATGTTATGGTTCTTGGGCATTGTTAGGAAAACAGGAGGTTCCGTGATAAACTAAGGGCGGGTGATCCCGATATAGCTCTCCAATGCATTGGGTAACGCGAAGGAGTGAAACGTTAAGGTTTCTCCGAAGAGATTTAGGGAATATACTGTGATGGTTATTCCAAACGTAACCAAGAGGGTTAATCCCTACGTAAGAATGTTATGAATGCCTCAAGTTACCTTTATGTCTTATGATTTCTATGATTTATTCATGGTTTGATGAGGTAAGTTAAAGTGCCTTTGTTTTATGGGTAAAGTATGATTTCATTCTTATGTATATATGAACTCATGTTTCCTTTCCATATTTTTTTATAACCCTTACTGAGCTTTTTATGCTCATCCCAAGTTTTTGAAATGTTTTTTACAGGTCAAGGGAAAGGTACATGATGTGATGATAGTGTCAAGGATGTGTCAAGAAAGAATCCATGTTTTATTTTAAATTTGTTTCCATTGATGGGAAGAATGAATACTGTATTTTATGTAACCACTTTGTCTAAATGTGGAATGTAATGCAAGTTTCATGATCTAATTATCTAAAACTCTAAACCTAAAAAGATCCTCAATGTGTAATCTTGTAATAACTCAAGATTAAGTAAGTTTTAAGGCTGGGGCCTTATATAAATGATGGGATATAGAAGGGGGGGGGGGTTTCTTATGAAATGGGTTTTTTTTTATAAAATGGAAAACAATTTTATGAATAGTTCATGGATGTGGTTATTGGTAAAAAAATGTGAAGAAATAAGAGGGGAGGTGAATTTTATCCTTTTAAAAACACTTTAATAATTTAAACTAAATCCTCATTTGTGATCCTTAAGGGAATATAGTGTAATTTTAGTCAAACAAACTAAGAAGTGAAAAATAAATAAGATAAGAAAACATAATTTTGTATAGTGGTTCAAGACACAAATATACTTTAGTCCACCCTACCAACACACTCTACATGAGATTAGTGATTTTCACTAATAAGGTACTTTTATCGAGGATCTCTACAACTGAGTAAATACAGTTGACACCTTACAAAAAATAAATTTCGTTTTTAAGGAACCTTGATATCCAAAACATAGTTTGAGAGTTGAAACACCACCATGAATAATTACAAGTAATTGACACTCCAAAAAATAAGATAAGTTAGTTTGTTGAAAAACTAGTTTAGAACAAAATTGCAGTAACAACTAATAGATGGATGATATTATTTTTTAGATAATAAAATATTCAATAAATTATATCTCTAGAGTTATCCTTGTTTGTAGATGATCTTAAAAGAGATACAAAAACAAAAGAATAATTTTTCATAGAAGCATGATGAACACAAAACAACGGATTACAACATGTATGTCTCAAAAGTGTATTCCTGAAATCTTCAATGAACAAATTTAGGTAATAAAAAATATATCATAATAACTTCAATATATAGAAAGTTTTTTCCTCTATAATAGTTGAATATAATGAAAAACAAAGTAGGATATTTGATTGATAATATTCATGAAAATGTAGATAGTTATAAATGACTATAGATAAGAAATTTTAAAATAATATATCTCTTATTAATATCACAAAAACCATATAATAAATTTGTTGAGAATAAATAATAAATCCATGTCAATGTTCATTAAATAGATCCGGAAATATCTCTTGATAAATAATGATATTCAAAATTCTCAGTGCATTTGAAATTTGAATATTTAAATCCACTGAATATCATAACTTCCCTTAGAAATAGGGATGATTTAATCTATTTATTAAAATACATTGAATAATTATTTTAAAATATTTTAATGAGATATTTATTCTATATTAACCGTTATTAAAATCTCAGGAAATATATTGAATTAAAATTCCACAGATGATAGTTTCAAACATAGGGTTTTCTTTGCATACGATGTCCTAAAAAGTATGGTTCAAAATGTACTATTGATTCCAAACATTGGGTTAACTAACCATACCATTATATACATGATCATTGGGTTCTTCACAAAAGTTTGGTTCCCAATATAAAACTTTAGTTTAAATGTAGGCTATAAAATTATCACTCTTTATTGAAAAATCAATTCCTAAACCCAACATTCTTGAAAAATGTAGGATTAAAAAAACGATTCCATACTACTTAGAAAAAATCCATATCACTTAGAAAAATTCAATTACTTCCATATTTTCATAGTAAATAAAATAAGTATTTCAATAAATATAATCCCAAAACTCACTTAAATTAACTTCTTCAGTAAAATATATAAGGGTATTTTTGAGCATCCAAATCAATGAGAGATTAAAGAATATTATTGGATCAGCATATGAAAAAAAATTCTCTATTTTATATGATCAAAAAAACCATTGAAATATTAACATAAAACATTGGTTTTATTTAATGGATCAAAAAAAATCATCAAATCAAATAGGAGAATTTTTAGTTTTTCCAAAAAGATAGTAAACTAAATTTCTTGCCTATAGAAATTTTGTGGTTATCCAAATTTTTTCTCATTTTTAGGACATAAAAAAGAAATTATATGGATATATTAAAATACATTTAATGTAGATATAAAATTTTATTAATTTAATTTTTATCCAAAGATAAATGAATCCTAAAAAACCAGTAGACTTAGACATTAATTAATATGAAAATAGTAAGTAGAAAAAAAAATATATAATATAAATGAAATAATTGATGTTCATTAATCATTCTTGATTAATTATTTTTGGCTCAATGGTAAAAAGGTAAAAGTGTATGATGGAAAGAGGGTATAACTTCAGGCTCTTACAGGGATGATGATATAATAGTCATGGAATCTATGACCATATGATAAACTAATTTCAACACCTCCATTAACAACTCAAAATTTATTGTTTATTATCCCGAACCATTCTTTCATCAGCAGCCTTGTTTCCTAACTCATCTTTAAAAAGTACAATAAATTCATCTTTAGAAAGTTCTTAATAGGTTTTTTTTGACTGGATATACTTTTCCATCATATCGCCTAACTGATTGAACAATGTTCTAACACTAGGCTTTGCAGATGTTAACTTTGCAAGAAGATCTTGCTGATTGTCCATAAGAGTGTTTAATGGAATACTATCACACTGTAAAATTTTACCTCTATCATTAATGATATAAAAACAATAGTAACAGATTCAAATATTCATATCAAATATCGAGATGTTGTTACACTAGAGGTAGAATCCCTCCCTTGGCTTGAACTTGCTTTGACCAATTCGATATGGATTCACAAAAACTGCTTCATCTCTCTAAAATTATATTTTTAAATTGATTCACTTTTGATATTACCAACCCAATCACAAAATTCCCTCTTGAAATCATCAAAACGCCTTCTTGAAATTGAATTTTCTTATAAACTTTTAATTTGATCCTGAAGAGATTCAAATTCCATTCTGGGAATAAAATAATTCCTCAAATCATTAATAATATTTTGAGAAATTTCAACTTCTCTCTTCAATATAAAAGACTCATTATTCATTTGATTAAATTTAAGAACCATGTTCACACAAAAATATTGAGTCTTATCTTCAAAATAATTATCAAAATCTAAAGAAACCTCTTTTATTATAATAGATGGACCACAAACTTCAACTAATCAAAGTGAATGAATTTCCATTTTTCAACATATGGAGATGGTAAATCTCTAAGAACTTTAGTTTTTTCACCACCTTTAACTTCAGTAGTCCTTTCCAAGGACACAAAAAGCGACATTGTCTAATCCCCAATTAGATCAATTGTTTTATCTAAAGGGGCATTGGAATCCTCATCAAAATGAGAATTCCCAACATCTTGCTTTTCAACATGTGCTTTACGCTCATCATGTTCTTGAGTTAATTACTTATGTATTTCTTTATCTAATAATCTATCACCATATTCCTCCATTCTATCTTCAATAACTAGAATTAGGTGAATAACCTCTTCAACCATAGGAATTATAACCCACTCAACTGGCTCTTTCCTTCTTCTTGATTTAATAACAAGAACTATTTCACTATCTGATTCTCAAGAAGGATCTTGAATTGATCCATGAATTCGAAGAACTCCCCTATCCTAGTACAAATATTCTCATCCACAAACTATCTTCTTATTATGGATATTATAATGCTGGTAGCACCTACAGATCCAACTTTAAAACCTCTAGTTCTTCAATTATGGATTCCATAACTTCCTCAACTCATCTTCTAGCCAAAATATCCAATTTCTACCTTCTTTTATCCCCCTAAAAAAGAGCTCAAGATGGATCTTCATCTTCATCTCCAACATGAATTAGCTTTTTCCTGAAATGCTCGGAGTTACAATGATTGAAAGTTTTACAGTTTTATAAGAGATCTAACAAAATAATTAGAAGAATATGAACAAAAATACAACAATTTATATTGTTCTGGAAATAATACCTATATCCATATAGCGGTAAAAAATTCACTATGTACGAGAGCAAGATTACATGGTACAATCAGAGTTTAAAGAATGAAAAAACCCTAGATTGAATGAGATCATAAATAATATGATGTCACTGTTCCACTCACTATAATTCAATTGGGTTATAGTTACTAGTGGTCAAAATTTCATAGAACTACAATATTACTATCTCCAAAGTCCATTTTTCGATAGTTACTAGCAGCTGGAAGTCCACACTGTTATATTTCCCTATCAGTTTTTCCTGGTAAGCTATGTTATAATTAGTCAGAGATGATATAATTCCCCAAAATTTAGACCATGGACCTTTGGACCTTGGGCCTCCAGAGTAGGGGCACACTGCCCCCCTATAACCCCCAATGACCTCACTGTGGAGGTCAAACCACAATAATTACAGTCTACTATACATTATAGACCACTGGAATTTGACCCAACATCATCAAAATGAATCAAGATAAACCATTCCACCATAGATTGAATTTGATTTTTCTCTATAAAAATCAATTTTTTATCATCCCAGCCGAGAGACTGATACTATTGTAACATTTAAGGCTTGTCTGAATGTCATAGATCTTTTCTCTCTTATATAGTAAATGAGAAACAATTCTTGTAAAAGGGTATACAAACATCACTGCATGTCTCTACTAGAAATGATCCATATATCTCAATATAAATCTTCTGAAATTAAATTTTATGTCACTCATCATCAAGAAAATGACAAAAATATTAGGAAAAATAAGTTTCTCTAGATCTATTATTCTTGGAACTACCATGGTTGGAACAAACTTAACCAAAATTTTATGATCATCCTCTAGATCCTTCATAAACATATTTCTAATTTGGGTGGTCCCAAATAGAAAAAGACATTATGTTCTTTGATTTATGTACATTATACCAACTGACCTTAAGCCGAAATGGAATTCACCTTCATGGGAGAATCAGAAAATCTGAGTGAGATCGACTATTGAAACAAAAAATTCATTGTTGTTTTCTATTAACGAGATGACATCCTTTGAATCTTATATCTAAAATGAGTATTTTCACTAAATTCATTCACATACATATCAAATACATACTCTCAATTTTTTCCATTGAACAAATATTACAACCCTTTAAATCTTTGGGCATGATTCAACATGAGATTTATCAGGAATAAACACTAAAATTCTACCACTTTTCCTAGAATAACTCTTCTTTCTAAAATAGAAGGCCTATATATCTTCAACCTACCTAGAATAGATACATTGATATACATATTATTATAAATCTTGAGAATCAAAAGATTGAGTTTTATAAGTTTAAGTTCTAAGAGAGAGTTTTAGAGATCATAAAGTTGAAAGGGTGTGAGATTAAAGGTAGGAGAGAGAAGAACTTTCTGTGATGGTTTCTAAACTACTATTTGAATTTTCAATCCAAAATATATGAGTAATAATTTGGGATTTTAAAATTTTAAAAGAAAAATCCATGAAATAAATTACATAAATAAAAACTTAAACATTTAAATTTAAATAAATAGAATAAATATCAAAAATAAAATTGTAATGGAAAAATCTCAAATAATTGTTTTTAAATTATATAGAGATTAATCAAGGAAAGTTAAATACAATTTAAAATTAAATATACCCAAATCCACCATAATAAAATCAAAACTTACAATGGGAAGAAATTTAGTGAAAATATCTACAAGTTTATATTCATTATTCAGAAATTCAATAAATATATTCCCTTTCTGAAGATGATCTCTTAGAAAATGATGCCTTATATCAATATAGTTTGTCCCAAAATGACTCACATAATTTTTTGAAATATTAATAGCACTAGTATTATCACATAAAATATGAATATGATTAAACTTTAGTCCAAAATCAAGAAGAGTATGTTTCATCCACACCACTTGTGAACAATAACTTCTAGTAGAGAAATATTCAACCTCTGCTATTGAAAATGAAAAAGAATGTTGTTTTTTACTAGACCAAAAAATCTTGGAATTTTCTAAAGAGGAAAGTTCCCAAGGTACTATATCTATCTAATATACAGCCTCCAAAATCCTAATATAAATATGATATTAAATTAAAATAAGATGTTTTCAAATAATTTAAAGATAGAAAAATAGTTCCCTTAAAATATATTAAAATCCTTTTAATAGTAGTAAGATGAGATTCCTTGGGATTTGATTGAAATCTTACTTATAGAAAAAAGGAAATTATGATGTATAGTCTAATATAATTAAGATATAACAAACTACCAATCACACCTCTATATAAATTTTTGTCCACGAGTTTTACAGCTTCATCCAAATCAATTTTTATATTAGTACACATAGGAGTTTCATATGTCTTACTATTTCTAAGTCCAAACTTTTTCAGTAAATCAAAAATATATTTTATATGATTCAAAACACTTCAAAATTATTTTTGATAAATTTTAAAACTAAGAATAAAATTTAATTCTCACATTATACTCATTTCAAATACCTTTTTTATATGTTTTGAAAAATAATTATAAATATTTTTATTAGTTAAACAAAAAACAAAATTTATAGAAATTTATACGAATAAAATACCAGTAGAAGGGTTTTATTCATAAATAGAGTAGTATCTTACAATCCTACTGAAAATCCATTTTTCAAAATAAAATAGCTTAATAATTCATTTCAATCTATTGGTGTATGTTTAAGTCCATAGAAAGATTTATAATGTTTAAAAACAGAACATGGTAGATGAGGGTTTTCAAAACATGGATGTTTCTCAACATAATATTCATCCATTAAATATAAATTTAAAAAATGAAATAAAATATTACATTTATATTAAATAATTTGAAATTAATATGTAATGAATAGGGTAACATGATCCTAATGGATTCTAGTCTATAAACTAAAGTATAAGTTTCCTCATAATATATTCCTTCCTCCCTGTTATAACCTTTAACAACTAGACTGTCCTTATTCCAAGTGATTATACCTTGATCACCTTACTTATTTATAAATACCAATTTGGTTCTTATCACTAGATGGTTTGAGATCCTATAAACTAATTCTCAAACTTCATTCCCCTTAAACTAGTTTTGTTTTGACTATATAGATATTATCCATCTCTCAAATTATAAGTCTTATTCTACAGATTTATATTGTAACTGGGATAGAAATGTAGAAATCTTAGTTAGGTTTCCAATATTAATTCAAGTACTAACAACTTAATATAATTCTCCTATAACAGTATCTAAAGGATTATCTTTTAAATTTCTAGGCCATCTAGGTAAGAAAATTTTAGGTTCACCAGTTTAATGTTCTTTAGAACTGGATTGATTATGATCACAATCATTATTTATTTTAAAAATTATCTTTAGAAGAGTGAAGTCTCAAAATTTTAATATAATAATTGATATCATCTATTTTTTTGTGATCAGATGTATCACTTTCATCAAAATGCACATGAACAGATTCTTTAATTTTCCTTGTCTTTTTATTTTACATTCAAAAAGATTTAAAAGTAGTAGAATATCCGAGAAAGATATATTCATCAGATTTTGGATTAAACATACACAATTTGTTCATAGTGTTCAATATATCCACCTTACATCAAATAACATTGAAGTATTCAACTTTAGATTTTCTGTTATTCCATCACTCATAGGGTGTCTATTTGAGAATAGGTATGATTAAAACTCTATTGATCATATCAAAATCTGTACTTACAGCTTCTTCCTAAAAATAGGTAAAAAGACATTATTAATTTAGAATAGTACTTTCCATTTCTTGAGTATTCCTATTTATTGTTTCTAATATTTCATTCTATTGAGGTGTTCTTAGAGTAAAGAATGTATGTTTTACACCAAATTTTAAGGAAAAATAATTAAATTCCAGATTCTCAAACTCTTCTCCATGATCACTTCTTAATGAAATTATTTTGAAATATTTTTCATTTTGAAAAAATTTACAAAAACTCACAAATAATGAGAAAGATTCACTTTTATGTTTTAAGAAATATACCTAGGTAAATCTGAAAAAATCATTAATAAAAAAAAGAATCTTATTGCCTAGATTTAGACTGTTCAGGGTCCAAAAAAATCCATAGGATAAGTCCTAAAAGCTTGGATGTATAAACCTTGTTAATATATTTAAAATATGACTTATTCTACTTAACTATTTTCCATGCATCATGAAGACTATTCTCATCAATCTTTAGACTAGGTTGATCTAAAACTAAAATTTTCAAAGGTAACTTAGATAAGAAAAATATATTAATATGTCCAAGTCTCCTATTCTATATCAAAGATTCAATTATTTTAGTAATTAAACTGTTCAATTTCAATTCACAAAAGTAAATAAGGTCTACAATATAAACAGTATAGGTGGTTTAAACTTAACCAGTTTATCTTTAAAAATAGAGCAAGCATTTTTAAAAAAATTAACTAAAAAGACAACATCACCTAGTTGAGAAATGATTATTTTATTGTGTTTCAACACAATAAAATATAGATTGTTTTTATCTAGATAGGTTTTGGATATACCACTGATCCAACTCTAATTATCTTTCCTATAGGATTTTCTCCAAAGGTAACCAAGACTCCATCTACTTTTGAAATTTTGAAATTTTAAAAAGTATCCTCTAATTTGTGTTTAATATCCACTATACATATAACATATTACTCTTCTATTCATATGGAGTTTTACCTCTAAAAACATCAAACAAAACTTGTTTTGGTACCCAAATTATCTTGGGGCTAGTTGTGCCGACAAGTAATGATCTGGGAAACCAGACCTGCTTATTTTTTTTAGAAATTACAGAATTAACTTTAAATAATATTCTAGAGATATATAATTTCTTTACAATACTAATATGAGGATAAATAATGTAATAATTATTAACATAATGACAATTAATTCCATAATAAAATTAAGTAATATTAGACATATTGTTATTTCTTGGACTGGGTAGAAAATAATTTTTTTAAATCATTGGACTTCCACCATTTCTTTAAATACCATATTTATATTTCTTGTGATCATTTTCTCCAAGAATTTTATTTAAGGAATATTTTCCCTCAGTTAATGTACTAATGAAACTTTTAAAGTATTTTACTTCTACCTACAACTCTTTAATTCTAATTTAATGCATAGTGTAATTTGAAATTGATTTAATTTGTTTTCTTACTAATTCTATGTGATTTTTTATCACATCCTTTTCACTTAAAACCTCATTATGAATATCTTTTATTATTTAAATTTTTTTTACTATATATTAGAATTTCTCCTAAAAAATTATGTAGCTAATTTACCATTTGAACAACTTTCAAAATTAAAAGTAGAAGATGAATATGATTGTATCTATTATTCATTATCCATGAATCACTTGTTTGATTTCAGATTTGATTTCTCCTTTATTGAATCAGAATATGAAGTGCTACAGGAGTCTTCAAAAACACTCAATGTAGCCTTCATACCTTTGTTTCCTTTACGTTCATAGTCAGCTTTATTTTGAAACTTATTTTCATTATTTTTTCTGTTTTCTTTTATCCTATTTCAGTTGTGGGAGATTAGGTCTGATGTCCCCCATATGTTTTCATTCATAACATTTAAATTATTTCATTACATGGTCATTTTTCTTCAAATCATGGAAATAATCCTTGAATCCTTTCTTATTCTAATAAATCATACCGAATCTTCTTACTATCTAACCAAGGTCAATTATAGAATTTGAAAAACTATAATTATTTGAAGATATAACATACTCTTTTTATTTGTTTTCATGTTTTAGATTAGTAACATTAAAATATGTTTTATCCCTTTTTATCTGTTACAACCCACCTTCACCAAGATGAGGGAAGGGACAGAAGATTTCCATACCCTTCCTTCTTCAAGTTGAAGGAGAGATAATGACCCCTGAAGCCTGCCTTCAATAGGTCCCAGAGTGGTGATTATCCCCAAGGGTATAGAACCACTCACAAGATGGAAGGCATCACCATTTTCTATTAATAGGATCGATAGATAAGATGATAAAACCCAACAACACCAAAACTGGAAGTAAAAGTAAAGCCAAAGAACCATTCCATATGCATGATACAAAAGTAAATTTCACAGAGTACAAGGGACTACAAGGTACAATACCAAAGAAAAGAAAAACAACAACTGCAACTGTCCCAACTGCTGAGCTAGTACGCCCCGTACGATCCCTAAAGTCCCCCTAGAAACCTAAAAGTAGTTTTATATATGTATGGTGAGCATACAAGTATACTCAGTAGGGAAAACCAAAGAATCATGCACAAGTGGGGAGGCATACAAATGAGCTGTGAGAAAAGAGGTAACCAAAGAACCGAACAAGGAAAACTAACCACCCAAGCCTCACCAAGGCACACTCCCCAAATAACACAAGTCACGTAATGTATAGTAATATCACATAGATGTTTGGGTACCCGATGCCACTTTCCCACTAGTTATTGAAGACATCCAACACATCAAACCAATCCCGCTATTCTCACCGCAGTCCCATTACCACATTCCGCCCGCACACACCAATTCCACAACCACACATCCCGCCCACAAACACCTGGGCCACAATCTCTATCCCACCTGCAAACACCTATGCCACAACTTTCACACATAACCATGCCTGCAAACACCTAGTCCAGAACAACCACTTCCACACCCGAAGACACCTGGGCCACAAAGCTACTATCACGACCAAAGACACCAGAGCCTCATCCCCAAGGTACTTGGGAAACAACTTGCCCGCAAACACCTGAGCCAACCACCACACTACCCTGCCCAAAGATTCTGGGGCTAATAATGGACTTCAAGCCATCACAGCCAGCCCGAAGAGTCTTGGGATATTCGGGAAAGGGATGAAAAATGGAGCTAATAACCAGCCACTCATAGGAGTGCTGATAAAAACATCCTCCCCCATGAAATGGGGGTGTTTGGCACTAAGTTCTCAACTTAGGTGGGGTGAAAATAAGAAACATGAAAAACTACAATTATATGTGTAGGTAACAAAAACTCATCCCAACCTAGGGATTCCAAACCAACCTAAGCACAAACACCCTCCTTACTACTCATAGGAAGCACACTGCTCACATCCGAGTCACAACTCATCCCAAAACCAATTTCTTGTTTGACTCATTCTTGTTTTCATGTTCAATGATTATAATTAAATAAATTCTACACTACTAGGCAATTAGAAAGCATAACACAAGTCAAGAGATAAAACTACAGCCAACCAGCAATTTAAACATTCACACCCGGTTCTCTTGTAAATTCACATCGCGAAAGAAGTCAAAGTGAGATCCCTCCAAGTATTGGAACCAAAGCAGGTCAAAGTGAGATCCCTCCAAGTATTGGAACCAAATAAGGTCAAAGTGAGATCCCTAAAAGTATTGGAACCGAATCAGGCTTCGAGATACAACCCCACATCCCCAGAACCATGAATCAAAAGGTTTCACAACAGAAGAGGATTCCACCCCAATTCGTGATACAAGCAGAGCAACCAAACCGCTCCAGATTAAAAACCAACAACTATGACACAAAGGATCCCATCCTCACCCACATAACCTCATAAGAAAAAAACAGAACAATACACATACTACCAAAATAGATCAGAGAAGCGTATGGGTTTAAGAACATCATTAATTAGATTCTATTGGTTAACCAGTGTGACCACACAAAGATTCATGTTCACTGGGCATCCATTTAACCAACCGAGTTTAGTCGAATAACCAATTTCCATGTTACAGTCATTTAATCATCACAAAATACAAGGGTTCATTAGTGCGCAAGGAAAGACCACCAACGGCCATGATTTTTAGTGAGCATAAGCCCATACAGTTCACAACATATAGCAATTTAAAAGAGTACACCAGAAAAGTCAAACACACCCCATCATCCTTTAACAGTCTGTTTATAATCTTTTTTAAGGTTTGGTTTCGTCCATCCCCACAAAAATAGTAGCGTACCCACCCCGCATGATACACGGTAAGGAGAGATGAAGGAAAAATCCCTACCTGGGTGATCAAAGATCGAAGTTCTTCTCCACGTGCCAAGAACAGGGGATGTGCGGCTTGCAGGGGAGGAATTTTATAGACTCCAAGATGTGCACAATATTCCAGTAGAGGCGTACCACAAGCCACGGGAAGGAGGAATCCAAGCGCGCCAGGAAGAAGAAGGAAATCCAATCAAGAAGGGGAAGGAAGAAACTCTAGTGGGAGATATAAAGAGGAGATCATACTGTTTCGGGATATGGAATTTTGAACGCCTGGAAAATAGATTGTGGTTTCCTACGTGGGTAGGCAGTTACACATGATGACATTAAGTTGTTATTTAATATCCCCCCATCGTGGGGGGGGGGGGGTGTTCCTCGGGATTTTTAGGAATTAATTCTGGGCTTTAAATGGCTTTAAAAAGGGTATTAGATTTAATTTACGTCAAAAGATACGTTACGGGAGCATAAAAGTCAGGTAAAGGAAAAAGGAAACGAGGGCTCGGTGAGGACACGGTGCCACCGTCATGGTGCCACCGCCTTGGTGGAGCTGTGTTTTGGCAAAGTAATGGGCTGGGATGGTCCAAGCCATTACATTAGATACCTCTAAAACTATTCTCACCCTCGAGAATTAAAACCAGACCCAAAGGAAAGTGGGGTCTGAACAACCACCCTGGAAGATACCTCTCAGGAGTGGACATCCTTGTTACCAAGGAACGCCCTATTCACCACAAAACAAAATCTTAAACCATCCAGTCATGTGGGTGAGGGGTTTCCCTTATTCCATGTTAGGATACTAGCCACTTTTGGTGGCACTGACTCGCCCACACAGGTTTAGGTGCATCCACTTTAATGCGTCTTAACTAGGGGTTAGGTCCTCCCCTCACTACATTTTAGGACACTTCACAAACACCCACAGAAAATAAAACCACACATTTTATAGTTAAACAAGGTAAAGGGTTCCATAAACTGAGTACAAACAAAATAGAACAAGACTCAAAGCAGCTCTGGGTACTGGGCACGCATCTGCGCTTCCCTTTCCCAAGTACTCTTCTAAAGCCCACCATGTCTCCACAACACACAAACCAAAGGAATGGTTCATCCACGAAGAACATTCTCCTCATGATCCTCGATCATCACTGGTCACTCTACGAACGTTGCATCATCCCCGATATCTAGCTCTCCCTAGTCGAGGTCGTGCGAATCGTCGTGCAGATACCGACGGAGCTGGGACACATGGAAGACATCGTGAACCCTTTGTAGCTGTTGTGGAAATTCCAACTGATAAGCCACCTCACTAACATGCTATAACACCTTGAAGGGTCCGACGAACCTAGGAGAAATCTTACTTCCCCTAACGAACCTCTGTCTGCCCACGCCAAGGGGAGACCTTCAAGAACACATGGTCCCTGACCTAGAACACCAAGGGTCTCCTCCTATCATCAGAATATGACTTCTTATGGTCTTGAGAAACCTTCATTCTTTCTCATATAAGCTGAACCTTCTCCGTCGTGCTCTGCACCACCTACAGGCCAAGAACACCTGCCTCTCCGACCTCTGTCCAGCACATGGGTGAGCGACATGGCCTCCCGTACAAAGCTTCAAATGGATCCATGCCAATGGTAGAGTGATAGATATTGTTATAGGAAAACTCCACCAGAGGGAAGTGTCAATCCCATGATCCCCCAAAGTCCAAAACGCATGCTCGTAGCATATCTTCCAAGGTCTGTATGGTGCGCTCTATCTGTCCATCTGTCTGGGGGTGGAAAGCCGTGCTAAGACATAGCTGGGTGCCAAAAGCATGCTGCAATCCCCTCCAGACTCGTGAGATAAACTGTGCATCCCTATCCGAGACTATGGACCTCAGAACTCTATGCAACAGCACCACCTCATCCACATACCTCCATGCTAAGGCATCCACTACGCCCGACTCCTTGATCGCCAGAAAGTGAGCCGATTTCGTCAACCGGTCCACCACTACCCAGATAGTGTCGCAACCTCCTTGAACCTTGGGTAGCCCTATGATGAAATTCATCGAGATTTCGTTCCACTTCCACCCAGGGACATCTAAAGGTTGCAACAAACCACCTAGGACACTGTGTTCAACCTTTACTTGCTGACACACTAGGCACTTGGCCACAAACTCTGCCACTGCCCGCTTTACCCCGGGCCACCAAAACTGTCCCCTCAGACCCTGGTACATCTTGGAAACTCATGGGTGCACCACGATGGGTGAGTTTTGAAACTCACCAAGGACTCTCTCACGCATCGCCTCTAGAACGATCAACTTCCCCTGGAAAAGCATCGGATTCTGACCATCCTCCGTCCATAATTCTGGGGTATCACCTTGGGTAACCCAGTCACAGATCACTTCACTTTATGAGTCTACCTACTGAGACTCCTCCAACTGCCATAGGAGAGAAGACTGCAGAGTCATCTGATACAGGAAACCTGTACCACTACCCATCCTTGCATCCAACTGCAGGGCAACCAACTCCTCCATCACCTTCCATGCATCTGCCGACTCTCGAACTGCATCCTTCTATTACTTCCTGCTCAAGGAATCAACCAATAAATTCCCTTTCCTGAAGTGTAGGAAATCTCGAAGTCGTAGTCCAGAAGGAAATCCATCAATCTTTTCTGCCATAAGTTCAAGTCCTGCGGGGAGAATACATACTTCAAGCTTTTGTGATCCGTAAAGACCACAAAGCGCTCCCCGATGAGGTAATGCCACCATAACTTTAGTGCAAACACAACTATGAAAGCTTTAGATCATCGGTGGCATAATTAAGCTCATGAGGACGTAACTATCTAGACCCATAAGTGATCACCCCTTGATGTTGCATCATCACGCACCCCAAGCCTTAGCCTGAGGCATCACAGAATACCTCGAATGTTACTCCCTCCTCTGGTAATCTCAGCACTGGGGTGCTAACCAACTTCTCCTTCAGATATCTCATGGATGCCTCACATTTCCCACTCCACACGAAATCCTGGTCCTTCTTGGTCAAGGCTGTCAAAGGCGCTGCAACTCAGTAGAAGTTGGGTACGAACCTCCGGTAGTAACCTTCCAACCCGAGGAAACTACGAATCTCTGCCACATTCTTGGGTGCTGTGCAAGAAACAACTGCCTCGACCAATGATGGGTCCACTGCTACTCCCTACTCGGACAACACGTGCACAAGGAAGTGCACTTCTCGCATCCAGAACATGCACTTCGACAATCTCCCATAGAGTTGGTGCTGTCGGAGGACCTCCAAATCCGTCCTCAAGTGATTAGTGTGATCCTCCTATGATCTTGAGTAGATCAGGATGTCGTCAATAAAAACGACTATGAACCGATCCATGTACTCCCAGAATACGGATTTCATGAACCCCATGAGCACAGCTGGAGCGTTCGTAACGCCGAATGACATAACCACAAACTCAAAGTGCCCATATCTGCACCTGAAGGCTGTCTTCGAGATGTCACCCTTTTTCACCCTCAAATGGTGATACCCAGATCACAGATCGATCTTAGAGAACCATCCTACCCCCTTCAAATGGTCAAAGAGATCGTCTATCCTCGGAAGAGGGTAGGCATTCTTGACCGTCACCTGATTCAGTCTCCTGTAGTCTATGAACAGCCTAAGACCACCATCTGCCTTCTTTGCGAACAAGAATAGAGCACCCCATGGTGACACACTTGGTCGAAGAAAACCCTTCTTCATCAGATCTTCAATCTGAATCCAAAAATCCCGTAACTCAGAAGGTTCCATCCGGTAGAGGGCCATTGAAATTGAACGAGCACCAGGTTGCAAGTCTATCCTGAACTCAACATCACATTGAGGGGGTAGAGCTGTAACCTCTTTAGGGAAGACGTCCATAAACTCACTGATGACCCCTGGAACTTCCACCATCTCTGCATACACCGACTCCATTGATAGCTCAGCTAACAAGTAAAGGAGGGGCGCCTCTCACCTGCTACTTTTATGGCCTCCCCGCTCATTGGTGAAAGTAACACATCAGCCACCCAAGTCTGAAAACACGATCCTTCCTCAGATGCAGTCAATGATGGCACATACAGAGAACAACCAGTCAATGCCTAGGATGACATCGTATGGTTGTATCTGTAATAGTAGGAGATACCTGACTGACTGATGTGGCCTTATCATCATTCTACATCCTTGGATAACATACAACAAGTTGGTATGACCTCATACTGGTGTGCTCAGCACCAGGGGCACTGGAGGTCTCTCAGCGTCTAAACCAGTGCACGGGCAAGACTGGGTGCAAAAAAGTAGTGCGAAGCTCCGGTATCAAAAAAGCCATATGCAAGAGTACTAAAACAGATGATTGTGCCTCAAACGACCTCTGGCCCTGCTGGAAATGCTGCCTCCGTGGCGTGCAACTGCCCACGCTCAGCTCTTCTACCTCTCAGCTATCGGCCTCCTCCCCGACCATGCCCTGTTTGAGGTCCCTGAGGAGCTCCCTGAGGTCGGCCTCCTCCTGTGATGTCTACCCTTGGAGGAGCTGGGGCTTGCTGCCCCTGTTGCTGTTGCTGCTGAAAAGGCCTAGCTGGAAACTGCTGCTGCTGAGGTGGGCGCTGAGCCTGCCCACCGCTGCCATACTACACTCTCTCCGGGCACTGGTTCCGAAGGTACCCATGGCTTCCACAGATGAAGCATCTCAACCCTGGGCCTAAAAGGAAAGGGCGAGGGCTAGGGGATAAGAACTGGAACTGCTGGGGCCTGATTCCTACTGGTCAAAACTTAGAGGGTCCCAATGCTGGAGGCCTACTGCTGATGACCTTCCACTTAGATGAGCCCAACTGGATCCCCTCTCGAGATACACCTCCCAGCATGTGAATCCTCTCCACCACTTCATCCTTCTTCTGGACCTCCAGGTACGTCGGTAGGGTGAAGGGGGTAACATCATAATGGAGTGAAGGTCAGAGTACCTCCTCCAAATGTCTCGTCTGAGACTCCTCATCCAGAAAGAGGTCCGGGGAAAAGCGAAGGAGATCCTTGAACTTGATCCCCAACTCCCTCACTAACACACTCCCCTACTAATGGTAGAGTATCTCCTGTCTCTTCTTAGCCTTCATGGTGGAAGATAGGAATTTTTCCTAGAACTCCCTCTCGAAATCAGCCCAAGTCACCTCAGCCTCCTTCTTATCCCCCAGATAAAGCATCCACCACTGACACGCTGCTCCCTGCATCTGGATCACGGCCAGAGGAACCCAGTACTCCGTCAGGGCCCAGATCAAGCTGAAGTATATCACCAGCTCCTCTAGCCAGCTCTCCGTGTCTACGTCTGAGATTTCACCCTAGTACTTCCCAAGGGTCTGCCACTGAAAGGCACGAAGGGTCTTCAGCCACTGATCATCCTCCTCCTCTCGGTCCGTCCTCTGCCGATCGGCCAAGTCAACGTCCTGGGCCTGGATCACCCGCACCACTCGTGGTCGTCTCCTTGGTGCCATAACTGCAAGGTAAACAAGGGATGCCTAAGCTCGAGTAGTGCAGAATATTGTCCTTAAATTTTCATAGATTAATTATTAATTTTTAAATCCCCACAATACCCACAAAACATAAGAACACAAGTCATTATAATGCATATACCTTTCCTAGGGTCTCTACCCTGCAATCAGTGTAGCCTCACTTGGTCGTTTGGTAGGTCCAGAGTCCTTGCATCGGATCACGGTGGGCCCTAAAATCCGGTGTCCTAGCCGGTTTTCCTTGGCCTATTTCACGCAGAAAGATCACCCAACACTGTTTCCCTACCATCCCATGAAATCCTTACTGTGCCTAACTCCAAACTCCAAAATCCATCCTATCTCTCAACCTGCCTTTGATACCATTCTGTCAAGACCCGCTTTCACCAAGATGAGGGAAGGGACAACAAATTGCTAGACCCTTCCTTCTTCAAGTTGAAGGAGAGATAATGACCCCAAAACCCGCCTTCAATAGGTCCCAGAGTGGTGAATAGAAACAAGGGTATAGAATCACTCACAAGATGGAAGAAATTACCCTTTTCCTTAAATAGGATCGGGAGATAAGATGATAAAACCCAACAACACCAAAACTGGAAGTAAAAGTAAATCCAAAGAACCATTACATATGCATGATACAAAAGTAAATGACACAGATTACAAGGGACTACACGGTAAACTACCAAAGAAAAGAAAAACAGAAACTGCAACTATCCCAACTGCTGAGATAGTATGGCCCCACACGATCCCTGAAGTCCCCTTGGAATCCTGAAAGCAGTTTTATATACGTAGGGTGAGCATACAAGTATACTCAGTAGGGAAAACCAAAGACTCTCGTGCACAAGTGGGGAGGCATACTAATGCCCTATGAGAAAAGAGGTAACCAAAGAACCAAACAAGGAAAACTAACCACCCAAGCCTCACCAAGGAACAATCCCCAAATAACACAAGTAAAGTAATGTATAGTAACAGAACATCGATGTTTGGGTACCCCACGCCACTTTCCCACTGGTTATTGAAGACATCCTAAGCATCGAACCAATATCGTCATTCTCACCGTAGTTCCACTACCACAACCCTCCTGCAAACACCTGGGCCACAATCGCTATCCCGCCCATAGACACATAGGCCAAAACTGTCACACATAACCATTCCTACAAACACCTAGGCCAGAACAACCACTGCCATGCCCGAAGACACCTGGGCCACAAAGCTACTGTCATTCCTGAAGACACCTGGGCCTCATCCCGAAGGTATTTGGGAAACAACCTGCCCACAAACACCTGGGACAACCACCACACTACCCTGCCCGAACATCCGTGTGATAATAATGGACTTCAGGCCATCACAACCTGCCCGAAGAGTCTTGGGATATTCAAGAAAGGGAGCAGAAAAGGAGCTAATAACCATCCACTCATAGGAGTGCTAGAAAAAACACCCCCCATGAAATGGGGGGGGGGGGGGGTTCGGTACTAAGTGATCAACTTGGGTAGGGCACGAATAAGAAACATGAAAAACTACAATTATATATATAGGTAACAAACACTCATCCCAACCTTGGGTTTCCAAACCAACCTAAGCACAAACACCCTCCTTACTACTCATAGGAAGCACACTGCTCACAGCCGAGTCACAACTCATCCAAGAACAAATTTCTCGTTTGACTCATTATTGTTTTCATGTTCAATGGTTCTGTTTAAATAAATTCTGCACTACTGGGAAACTAGAAAGCATAACACAAGTCAAGGGAGAAAACTACATCCAACCAGCAATTTAAACATTCACACCCGATTCTCTTGTAAATTCACATCACGAAAGAAGTCAAAGTGAGATCCCTCCAAGTATTGGAACCAAAGAAGGTCAATGTGAGATCCCTCCATGTATTGGAACCAAAGAAGGTCAAAGTGAGATTCCTCCAAGTATTGGAACCAAAGAAGGTTTCGAGATTCAACCCCCATCCCCAGAACCATGAATCAAAAGGTTTCACAACAGAAGAGGTTTCCACCCCAATTCGTGATACAATCATAGCAACCACACCACTGCAGATTAACAACCAACAACTGTGCCACATAGGATCCCATCCTCACCCACATCACCCAATAAGTAAACAAAAAAAAACAAGACACTTACTACCAAAATAGAGTAAAGAAGCTTCTAGGTTTAAGCACATCATTCATTAGCTTCTGTTGGTTCACCAGGGTGACCACACAATGATTCATGTTCACTGGGCATCCATTTAACCAACCGAGTTTAGACGATTAACCAATTTCCATGTTACAATCATTTAATCATCATAGAAGAAAAGGTTTCATTAGTGCACAAGGAAATACCACCAAAGGCCATGATTTTTAGTGAGCCTAAGACCATACAGTTCACAACATATAGCAATATAAAATAGTACAACAGAAAAGTAAAATGCACCCCATCATTCTGTAACAGTCTGTTTATTATCTTTTTAAGGTTTGGATTCATCCATCCCCATAGAATCAGTAGCGTACCCACCCCGCATGATACACGGTAAGGAGAGACAAAAGCAAATCCCTACCTGGGTGATCCAAGATCGAAGTTCTTCTCCATGCGCCAAGAAAAGGGGATGCGCGGCTTGCAGGGGAGGAATTTTGTAGACTCCAAGATGTAAAGAATGTTCCAGAAGAGGTGCACTGCAAGCCACGAGAAGGAGGACTCCAAGTGTGCCAGGAAGAAGAAGGAAATCCAACCAATAAGGGGAAGGAAGAAACTCTAGTGGGAGATATAAAGCGGAGAACCTGCTGTTACGGGATATGGAATTTTGAATGCTCGGAAAACGGATCGTGGTTTCTTACGTGGGTGGGAAGTTACACATGATGACATTCAGTTGTTATTTAATATCCCCCCATTGGGGGGGGGGGGTCCTCGGGATTTTTAGGAATTAATTTTGGGCTTTAAATGGATTTAAAAAGGGTATTAGATTTAATTTACGTCAAAAGATACGTTACGGGAGCGTAAAAGTCGGGTACTAGAAAAATGGAATGAGGGCTCAGCGAGGACACGGTGCCACCGTCATGGTGCCACCGCCTTGGTGGAGCCGTGTTTTGGCAAAGTAATAGACCGGGAGGGTCCGGGTCATTACATTATCATTCTATGATATTCTATTTCATCTTGAATTTCATCTCCATATATCTTTAATGTACCAATTCCTTCCTTCACTGATAAAATTTTGTTAGTGGGGATTGTTGTATTAGAAATTTCATTCCATTCAGAGGGTAAAACTCTAAGTATTTTCTTGATCTAGTTCTGGAATTGGTGTTCCTAACACAACAACACTGCTGAATATCTCATCCAATCTTCCATTTATTTGATTAATTATTTCACCATCATACATTCTGAAAGTATCATATTCTATCTTAGCAGTGTTATATATAAATTGTATGACATTTTTAGTTCATTCATAAGGAATGAATATAGTTTAACACATCTCATAGGTGGTGGATTGTTGTAAAATAGGATTAAATTCATCATGAACAAGTCTATATATGGTAACATTCATAGTTTTTGAGTTAACATCATATTCATCTTCTTTCAATAAATCCCACTTTTTTGGTTCTTCAAGAACTTTATAAGGATTGAAAATATTTATATTGACATTAAAACCAAGTTTCTTAAGATAAATTATCATTATTTCTTTCCTACTACCTTAATTTTCTCTATTGAAATATGCTACTCTAATCATTGACATCCCTTATCTGAGTTCACACGTAGAAAAATTTTCACCATAGAGATCCTAAAATCTAGTTTTCTATGGATTAATGGATTTTTACAAAGAAAAATCATTTGATACCAAATTTTAGTTTAAGAAACCATACCTTTGGATACTAGAATGTGTGTTTCTTCACAAAAGTTTGCTTCCCAATCCAAACATTTATCTTAAATGAAGGGTACAAAAGTAGTATTCCTTACTGAAAGTTTGGTTCTGAAAACTAATGTTATGAAAAAACATAGGGTTCATAACATTGATTCAAAACTCCTTAGAAAATGTCCAAAAAACTTAGAAAACTTCAAATACTTATAGAATTTCAGAGGAAAAAAATCAAGCATTTCAAAAAATATAATCCAGAAATTCACTTAAAATAACATCATTAGTTAAAAATATAAGGCTATTTGGGGCATAAAAATCAATGATAGATTAAAGAATATTATTGGATCAAAATATTCCGAATACTGTTAAATGTGTTTTTTCCCTTAGTTGGTTTCTTTGTTATGTTTTTTAACAAAATGTTAAATATCCCATATTCTTGTAATTGTTCATTTTATGTTATGGATTGTTCCGATGGTAAAACCTGAGGTGAACATAGTCCCTAGGTGGATGTAGGTTTACGGTTAAACCCAAAGTGAACACAACACTTAGGTGGATGCTTGGTTTATTGTTAATATCTAGGTGAATACAAACCCTGAGTGGGTGCATGGTTGGTTGTTAAACCCACATGATTGACATGACCCTAGAGTGGATGCTAGGGATTTGGGGAAGGGCATATTACCCCCATATGCTGGTTGGAACAAGGATGACTATATTAACCCCTAGTTAGGAGTTTTTTGGTTGGAACATTCACCGTGATGTGCTCGGATACACCCTGACACTACTTGAGGAAGGTATTCATTATTACTAGGGTGAACCCACCCCCTAGGTTAGATGTTTTTTATGCATTTAGTTTTTATTGTTTAACTTATTTTACTTAAACTATTTTACCTGGATCACATCTTCATGGACCCTTTATAGGCTGGTTATATTTAGGGATGCAATTGGAAATGGCCTAATGAGTTGTAATCAAACCCTTATTGGGATTCCATGACACTTGGGTACCTGAGAAACCATTACTAATTATAGGACCAGGTTGGGATAAGGCTTGATATTGAATGTTCAAGTGGGAGAAACACGTATGATATTTAGAGTTATGGATGAGGTGGGGCTTGAGGATTATAGAGGAGCCTCCTACACTTTTATTTCTATTTTATTTTTCTTCTTTCTCTTATATCTATATATATGATTGTCCCAATGGGTGATCCATCTTGTATTTCTATATGTTATCATTTATCTTATTCATCATCTTTATTCCATTATTTCTTTTTTATATCTGATGGATGTTCATATTTTTGAATGAATTTTGGTTATTTATATTATGTGTTTTTAATATAATACATGGGATATATCCTCATCATGGTAGTTCCTTATACTCTCACTGTTAGTAGAGGCCCTCCTGAGTTCACACAATTTTTCGGCCCGATTACTATTTAGAGTGAGCTTGGATGTTACATTACACATATAGCAACCCATCTATTTTATTTCACACTTAAACATAATTTATTACATAAAATCTTCACTTGATACAACATACAAGATCAAAGGGTATAGTGTATTTTGGGATTAGGAACATTACATAACAACTTAAAACATGAAATATATATCTTTATTGAAAACTTCTTTTACATTACCACAAACATTCCTTCATACTTAGCATTGCATGGGATAACTTGAGGACATGCATAAGAAAAGGGTGATTTATAAATCCCATTAAGGGTGTAAAAAAGGAATAAAATGAAGAATAGAATACATTTTATGTAATATACATATCAATGGAGCATAATAGAAACATGAACATAAAGACATGTTATAGAATGATTATCATAACATGGAAATGTGGCAACAATATTTAGCATGATATTAGCACGAGGAAAGGATAATTGCAAATGGATCATGATTAAAACCTCATTGAAATTGAATTAGCATGATTAAACCCTCATTTAACTTGAAGTATCATGATACTAATCTTTACCCAATTCATTGGAGTGCTATCAGGTCACACCTTTCTTAATCATTTCATTTCATGCATAACTGAGCCACATAGATCATACAACATGGATTCATTAAACATCATCATTTATTCCACGATAAAGGAATGAAGAATTAATACATGAAACTATATAATAAATAATTAAATGTGTATAAAAGTGGATGTCCTTGATATATAGATGGTCATGGTATTCACTACACAATGACTTTGACTTGGAAAAGTGCAGTGCAATTTCAGCAACATAACGACATGACATAAGAATTCATAAAACTATTTGACGAGAGATAAAGGGGTGTCTCATAATATGTAAATGAAATTCATAGTAAGGGGGTCATATAGAAACATTTACCAACATATGTAATGGAATATAGATTCATAATACAAAATAATTTCTTGAATGTAAATGAGGAGAGATAAATTCCTTACGAAATTTCGACTTGGTAACAGGTGTATATGGAAGGCATTAATGAGAGAGAAAGGGGTATATCATCATTAAAAAATAAGGAGGGAAGTATATATGAGGTGTGAAATCATACCCCCAACATTTTTAATTGAAAATAAAGGGGTATAGAAACATAAAAAACTTAGAAAAAATGAGAGAGAAAGAAATCCCTTACTTGGAAGTTCGATCCCAAAGGATTTGGAGAGGCTTGAGAGGGGATTATTAGGAGATTGGGGAACATTATTAGGATTATAGAGATAAGAGGGAAGAGGTTGGTCAAGATGAAAATGTTTTTAGTGAAGAGGAAGAGAGAGCTTGGTTGAGTCTATATAGGAAAAGAGAGGGTATTCTTTATTATTTAGGTTTTGGACACTACACATTAAACTGATCAAAACCACAAACTGTACCATGGTTTTTGCCCATGTTTATTTTCCAAATTGGAGTGTAGAACATTATTTTAGAATTCCAATGGCAGAAATTATTATAATATTAGGATTTCATATGTGGAGGTGAGTCACACACTCAAGGAAATCATTTAAAAAGGTAAAATGTTTTATAAGTCTTGGAGGGTCCACTAAGGCACCATAAAATTAACAAAACAAATATGAAATAAAATTATTTTAAATTTAGAACATATATTGGTGGAAAATCCGATATATAGTATTTTATTACATCACTATTGGTTCATTATTATGTCATTAAACACATTATATAATTAAAGGGTATTTAATTTTTACCCAAAAAATTTACCATCTTCGAAAATTATGAAAAATTCAGCGTTAGACAATTTTATAATCCTAAATCCAAAAATTATATTAATTTTATCTAAATAATTTTCTAAATATGTGAATTTTTACTTTTAAAATAAAAACCGATATTTATCGAAAATTCATATGTTTTGACAAAAACAGCTTTCAAACCTTAATAAAAATTACCATTATATTCATAAAAATTATAGGATCATTTATACTTAATAAAACTTAATTTAGTAATAATATTTATTAATATATTATTTAATTAAAAAATCCATTAATTCATCAAAATAGATTTCTTAATTGAATATTAATGAAAAATACTATTTGTGCTTTAAAAACTATTTAAAAAGTGACAATAATAAAATGAATGTATATTTTTTATTCTATAAAAAAATAATGCAAATAATTATATACTAGGGTGTTGTTATATAACCCCTTAAAACACCCACATAAGACCTAAGGGTATGGTGTATGATGGTGACAGACTCTTGGGTGGCTCGGGTAACATCACTCAGCTGGTAATATCTATTAGCTTTTACTTCACCCATAGGTGGTTCTGCTCAAGATTAATGTGTTAAATCTCAGCTTGGGATTGGTCAAGAGTGAAGCCCAATGACACCACCTCCTTTACAAGCCCTGACAAATGGGCTTCATATGGAGCAATTCTATTGGATGAGGCCATCACTACCTTTTTCTGAGTAAATTGGATTTATTAAAGCCATATATTTATACTAATCATGCGATAAATTTTCAAAGGCTATATTAGAAATGGTCACAATTATTAATGGTATATTAAAATAAAAAAACATAAAACCAATGTAGTTCTTATGATATATAACCATTTTACATAGTAAGACATTTAATTAGATCAAGAAGAATTTTCATTAATAAAATTTTTGGTCGTTACAATATTCCCACCTTAAGAAATTTCGCCCTCAAAATTTTCTTTTCCCACACTAAAAAAGATAAGGATAACTCTGCTTCATCACTTCCTCCGATTACCACATTTATTCTTCAAACATGTGGTTGCGACACAACACCTTGATGAGGGGCATTGTCTTATTTCGTATAATTTTTTCCATACGATCTAATATTTTCACCAACATCTCTTCACAAGAGATATCATTCTCTAATGGTACCACCTCTGGATTGAGTACATGTGATGAGTTAGGTATGTACTTCTTCAAGAGTGATACATGGAATACATCATGTACTTAAGATAGGTTCAGTAGAAGTTCGAGTCGATAGTCCACTACTCCAATGTGATAAAGGATCTCAAAAGGGATGATGCACCTTGGAACAAGATTTCCCTTATTCCCAAATCTCATAACTCTATTCCACAGTGATTTTCGGATGAATACCGTGTCTCTAACATCAAACTCCAGGTCCCATCGACGATTATCAACATAGCTCTTTTGTCAACTCTAAGGAGCTTTAATTTGCTGTTGTAAGGTCTTAACCTTCTTCACTATTTCTTCGACCATTTATAGACCTAGGAGTTTTCTCTCCCCAACTTCATCCCAACATGTATGTGTTCTGCATTTCTTCCCATAAGGGGCTTCATAAGGATCCATTTGGATGCTTGAGTGGAAACTGTTATTGTAAGAGTACTCAAATAGAGGAAGATGTTGATCCCGTCCTCCTTTTAATTCCATTGAGCATGCTCTCAACATGTCCTCAAGTGTTTGGATAGTCTTCTCAGATTGGACATCAATTTGAGGATGATATGCCATACTAAAGTTCATATCAGTATTCAGGTCATGTTGAAGAATCTTCTAGAACTTAGAGGTGAGTCTTGGATCTCAATCGGATACAATAGATAGTGGTACTCCATGAATTCCTACCACTTCTTTGATATATATTCATTCTAGTTGATCCAATGAGAAATCCTATCGAATTGTAATGAAGTGTGCAGTCTTTGTAATACGATCCACAACAACCCAAATAGCATTATTTTATTTGGATGTATTCGGAAGTCTGGTGACAAAGTCCATAGTGATGTTACCCTATTTCCATGTTGTTATAGGTAATGGTTGCATCATCCCCTGATACTTATGTCTCTCAGCCATCACTTGCTAACATACTAGGAACTTTGATGTATACTTAGTGATCTCCTTCTTCTTGTTATCCCACCAATAATGCTCTCAAAAATCTCAATACATCTTTGTGTTTCCTAGGTTAATAGAGAAATTCAAACTATGTGCATCATCCAAAAGTTATCTCTTTAACTCTGGATTTGATGGAACACATAGTCATGCCCCAAATATCACAATTTATTCTTCCTTAACATTGAATTCTGAGGATTTCCCTTTTCTTATAGTTTCCACTTTCTTATGAATTCCTACATCATCCTTTTGATCATCCTTTATCCTTTCCAAAAGAGACAGCTGAGCAATCATTTGTGAAAATATTGATGATGATACTTCTTTATGATTCCTATGTCCATCTTCATCAAATATAAGAAGATTGTATCCTTATAAATTACCATCAATGATAGAATTGTTGGGACCTTTCTACTTTAAGCATCCTCCACCTTGTTTTCTTTCCCAGGATGGTAATGGATTGAGCAGTCATAGTCTTTGATCAACTCTAACCATCTTTGTTGGAACATATTTAACTCTTTCCATGTGAATATATACTTGAGGCTTTTGTGGTCTATATATATTTCACACTTCTCCCCAAAGAGGTAATGTCGCCAAATTTTTAAAGAAAATATCACTGAATCCAACTCCAGATCATGTGTGGGATAGTTCTACTTATGAAATTTTAACTTCCTTGAAGCATAAGCAATGACATTGACATTTTTCATCAACACACAGCCTAGGACCTTCTTCAAAGCATCACTAAATACCACAAAAAGTTATCTACTTGTAGGTAGTTTGAGAACGAGTGCAGTGATAAGACTCCTTTTAAACTCCTTGAAGATCTCTTCATATTCATTACTCCGTGAAAAATTGAATCCATTATGAGTTAGATTGGTAATAAGGTTTGAAAATTGTGAGAAATTTCTCACAAATCAGAAATAATATCCAACTAACCCCAAGAATCTACAGATATCAGTCACCGATGTTGGACTCATCCATCCCTCAATTTCATCTATCTTGGAGGGATCCACGGATATCCCATTACTTGTGATGGTATGACCCAATAATGAGACCTCCTTAAACTAAAACTCACACTTGTTGTACTTTACATAGAGATTCTCCTTTCATAAGGTCTCTAGTAAAGTGCTTATATGCTCCTTATGCTCCTCCTTGGTTTTGGAGTATATTATAATATCATCTATAAAGACTTCCAAAAATTTGTCGAGGTAATTTCTAAAGACTATATTCATCAAGTCCATGAATATTTCTAGAGAATTAGTGAGTCCAAAAGGCATTACTATGAATTCATAGTGCTCGTACCTTGTTTGAAAAGCAGTCCAAGGGATATCCTCCTTCTTCACCCTTACTTGGTAATATCCTGACTGAAAATCCACCTTGGATAAGTATTGCACTCCATGTAGCTAATTAACAATGTCATCAATTCGGGATAGAGGATACTTGTTCTTTATCATGATTTTGTTGAGCTCATGATAATCAATGAAATGGTGCATTGAACCATCCTTCTTCTTGATGAGGAGGACTTGTGAACCCCATGGTGAAGCACTTGGGTGTATAAACACTTTATCTAGATTCTCCCGTAGTTGTTTCTTTAGCTCCTCAAGATCCACAATAGCCATTCTATATGGAGTCATGGATATTGGAAATTCCCTAGGTATAAGATCAATTGACAATTCAAAATCTCTTATAGGAGGAAGATCATGAAATTCCTCAGGAAACACTTCAATGAATTCCCTCACAATAGGCATGTCTTCAAGGATGGTTCCTTCCCTATAATTAATAATCTGAGCAAGATGCGAGTGCTCATAGGGTAGTAATATCCATGCTTGAGATGATGGTGCTAAAGAATATTCATCCTCCTCCTTTCACTTGTACAGAATCGGGGGTCGATTCTCCATATGGAGAGTGATTTCCCTCTCACGTAAATTTATATTGGCTCTATATAAGGAAATTCAATCCATGCCAATAATTGCATCAAATTCCACAAGAGGGAGTATGAAGAGGTTCACCAAGAAGTTCAATCAACAAATTATAATAGGGGATGATTTATATTCATGGGTTGAAATGATTACCCCATTTTCCTTTCTCACCAACATTTTTACTTCCATGATTTGTGGTGGTGTTGGGATTGTTCTACTAAACTTTTGGTATATAAAAGAATGTGTTGAACTATATATGATAACCCTAAATTTTACATTTATATTTTGTTTCTAATATATCTATTAGAGACACATGGATAAGTATTTTTAAACTATTAAACACATAAATGGGAATCCAAAAAAAGGGATAACTTATAAATTACTTTTATTTCTTTAACTTATGAATTTATAGGCTTCAATCTATGTTATCCATGATCTACTTCCCAACATATATTCTTAGGGGAATTTTAATTTTATTACCTTAATAATGTTTCATACTAATCTTACGAATTTACCAAATCATATCCCCTAGGAGTGTTGTATCCAAGAGTACAACAAGGCCCATTGTCGTGAACCAGTTCCCATTCGAGTCTAGCTCAAAGCGGTGTTTTTGGGTTTTACCCCTAGATACATCTATTCCAGAGCTGCCTCTACCTGTTAATATCCAAACAAGGATATATATTATTTATAAAACACTTACTCAATACTCAATAAAATTGAGGGATGTTTTTATTATACTTAGTTTTATCCTTAAGGCTTTCACTAGGGTTTTCTAATCCTAATCCAAAAAATAACTAAACCTATCCTATGATACCACCTATAACAACCCTACACTTTTATTTCACACTTAAAAATAATTTATTACTTAAAATATCCAATTGATAAAATATAGAGGAACGAGATGTCTAGTTTATTTGGATATTTGGAACATTACATAACAACTTAAAACATGAAATAAACATCTTTATTGAAAACTTCTTTTACATGACCACACACATTCCTTCGTACATAGCATTGCATTGGATAACCTGAGGACATGCATAAGAAAAGGGTGAGATATAAAACCTTGTAATGGAGTAAATAAATCATAACATGAATAATACATTACATTTTAGGTAATAAGAATATCAATGGAGCATAATAGAAACATGAAAATAAAGACATGATATAACATGATTATCATAACATGGAAATGTGACAACAACATTTAATATGATATTAGAATGAGAGAAGGATCATTGCACATGAAGCATGAGTAAAACCTCATTGAAATTGAATTATCATGAGTAGACCCTCATTTCACTTGATTTATCATGATACTAATCTTTACCCAATGCATTAGTGCGCTATCAGGGTGAACCCTTCTTAATCATTTCATTTAATGCATAAGTGTGCCATGTAGATCATACAACATGGATTCATTAGACATCATCATTTATTCCACGATAAAGGAATGTGGAATTAATACATTAAAATATATAATCAAAAAGTAAATGTGCATAAATGTGAATACCCTTGATAGAGAAATGGGCATGGTATTCACTATACAATGACTTTGTCTTCGAAAAGCACGATGCAATTTCGGCAGCATAAAGACTTGACATAAGAATTCATAAAAATGGTTGATGAGAGATAAAGGGGTGTCTCATAATATTTACATGAAATTTATAGTAAGGGGATCATATATAAACATGTCCCAACATGTGTAATGGAATTTAGATATATAACACAAAAGAATTGCTTGAATGCAAATGAGGAGATATAAATTCCTTACGAAATTTTGACATGGTTACAGGTGTACATGGGAGGAATTAATGAGAGATAAAGGGGTATATAATCATTCAAAAATAAGGAGGAAAGTATAGGGGAGGATAATAATCATACCCCAACATTTTTAATTGAAAATACAAGGGTATAGCAACATAAATAAACTTGGAGAAAAATGAGAGAGGAAGAAATCCCTTACTTGGAAGTGTGATCCCAAAGGATTGGGAGAGGATTCAGAGAGGTTTATTAGGAGCTTGGGGAACCTTGGGAGAATTATAGAGAGAGTATGTAAGAGGTTTGTTGAGATCCAAAGTTTTTGAGTGAAGAGTAAGTGGTAGCTTGGGTGTGTTGATATAGGAAAAGAGAGGGTATTCTTTATTATTTAGGTTTTGGACACTACACATTAAACTGATCAAAACCACAAACCGTATCATGGTTTTTCCCATGGTTTTTTCCAAATTGGAGTGTAAAACAAAATTTTATAATGACAATTTCTGAACGTATTAGAATATTAGGCTTTCTTATGTGGAGGTGAGTCACACACTCAAGGAAATCATTTTAAAAGTTAAAGTGTTTTATAAGTCTTGGAGTGTCCACTAAGGCACCACAAATTTAACCAACCAAATCTAAAATCACATTATTTTAATGTTAAAACATATATTGGTCGAACATACCATTTATAGTATTTCATTATGTCACTATTGGTTCATTATGATGTCATAAAACACATTATATAACTAAACGATATTTAATTTTTACCCAAAAATTTGACTGTCTTAGAAAATTATGAAAAATTCACCGTTAGATAATTTTGATGTCCCAAATCCAAAAATTATATTAATTTTATATAAATAATTTTATAAATATGTGAATTTTTATTTTTAAAATAAAAACCAACATTTATAAAAAAATCATGTGTTTTGACAAAAACAGATTTCAAACCTTAATAAAAATTACCATTGTATTCATAAAAACTATAGGATAATTTATATTTAATAAAAGTTAATTTAGTAATAATAATTTATTTAAGTATTATTTAATTAAAAAATCCATTAATTCGTCAAAATAGATTTCTTAATTGAATATTAATGAAAAATATTATTTGTGTTAAAAAATATTTACAAGGTGACAATAATAAAATAAATGTATATTATTTATTATATACAAAAATAATGCACATAATTATAGTGACAGTGTCATGTTACATAATACCTTAAAACACCCACATAATACCTAAGGGTAAGGTGTGTGATGGTGACCGACACTTGGGTGGCTCAGATAATATCACTCAGGTGGTAATTTCTATTAGCTTCCACTTCTCCCATAGGTGGTTTTCCTCAATCTTAACGTGTTATATCTCAACTTGGTCTTGGTCAAGAGCGAAGCCCAATGATGCAACCTCCTTTCCATTCTCTGAAAAATTGGCTTCGTACAGATAAATTCTATTGGATGAGGCTATCGCTACCTTTTCCGAGTAAATTGGATTTGTTAAGGCCCTATATATATACTAATCATGTGATCACTTTTCAAAGGCTATATTAGCAACAATCACAATTCTTAATGGTATTTTAAAATCCAAAAACATAAAACCAAGGTAGTGCTTATGTTATATAACAATTTTACATAATAATACATTTAATTAGATCAAGAGGAATTTTCATTAATAAAAGTTTGGGTCGTTACAACACCTATTACCTTAGCTTAAAAATTTAATAGTTTATGTGACACTTATATCTTTTATATTATTTTATGTAAAGAAAAATTAAAAAATATAACTCTCGTATAATATCTCTAATATGTTTTAATAGGGATAAAAAGAATATATGAATTATTTTAAATTGTTATTTTGAATATGAATAATTTTTATGATATTTTTTTAATTTTTAGAGATAATATGATTTCTTTGAATTCTTATGAAATGTTAATGAAACACTTATTCTAGAAATATAAAATACAAATAAATAGTTTTAAAAATACTAAATGTAAAAATATTTAGATTATTTAGATAATTCCATAAATTTTATAAATACTTATGAAGGATAATTGATGATTTAATTATTTAAATTCGTATTACATGGTTATTTTGATGACTTTTAAGCCAAATATTTAAATATTCATGAAATAGACTTTAAATGAAATTTCATGTCTATAAATAATTTTTAAATAATTATAAACTCATGAAGATACTATAATAACTCAATATTAGGAGAAATGTTTTATCCTTTCATGAATGGGTCATGTATGTGCCACATGACATTTTTAAAATTACTCTCATGACCATTAAATATTGAAAACTGTGTCACAAATATTAATTATAATCATGGTTAAGATGTATAGTTTTATTTTGTCATTGGGTTAATTTTGGATAAGTTATATGTGTGGTTACCACTTAACCACAAAGTGTATTATTAGAAAGTTTAAAATGGATTTGGTTAAGGATAAACAGGGTTAATGAGAATGTAAACTAAATATATATGAGTTAAAATAATAGAGAAACTTTTATAAATACTATTGGTTGAATATATTTCATCCCTATCTCATATAACATAATAAATGGAGCTATGTTTTAGCCAATTTTCCATGAAATCAACCCAATTTTATTTCAAATCTTATAATTACATATGTGCCACCTTCCTCAGATATAAAAGAGAACCGCCTCTCCTCTCTTCCTCACACATCATGAGACATTATTTCACCAAATATATATAAAAATACCTTTCTATATTAGTTATACAATTCCTATATCTCCTATTCTTCCATTAATACCAACTTAAGAAGGATTAAGGTGTAATCAAATGGGGGATTTGCAATGAAGAGGTATAACTCTTAATGAGTTATTTTATTTTATTTATTGTTATACTTTATTAAATTCTATTCTAACTATGGTAATATAAAAACAGTAGTAAATACACTTAAAAGTTATTATGATGATGAAAAAACCCTTTTCCATCTCATTTTACATCCTACGAGAAATGAAAACAATGCTCGTGCGTACATGTGGAATAACACCATCACAAAGCGATGCGTTTCAATATGCATCACAACCTCACAAGGATTATTATTATGGTAGATTTAATAAATATATAATATATTAATGACATAATTATGATTATGTAATGGTTATACTTTACTTACTCTCTTACCCTTACATCCTTTGGAAAATTAAAACATCGTTTTGCATATGTGCAGACTACCAACTCCAAGAAGCAATGTGATTCATTTTTCATGTCTATCATTCATGGATTATTCTAAAAGTGTATTCTATGTGTAAATATGATAATTATTTCCTGATTAATATTATGGATATTATGAAATAATTAACCATTTGGCCATGTTTAACCTAACAAAGTTGTTTCGGAATTATAAACTGAACATCCTCAAAATGCCCAACATAAAATTAACTTATTTAATAACTATGTAAGGAATAGTAATAAAGGAAATAAATTGGATAATAATAAGTAAAAAACTGAAAAATGTTCATAAAAACGAATAAAATTAATATAAGTTTATTATTAAGAATATAATGTATGTATGTGGTGAGTTGGACTCGAGGTAAGCAACATTCTTTTAATTTTTTATGGTATCCTCCAATCTATTTTTATTTCATGTCAATGTTCATTTAAATGTTTCAAGAATGTATTTATTTATACATAAAATATTTCTAAAGGAAATTTTTGACTATTCTAGAATTTAATTATAAGTTCGAAACAATTAATCTGTTTAAAATTTCCATATGATTCATTTTTTACTTTCTTTACCAAAGTTAAAAAAGAATATTTGTTTTAAATATTATAGAATAAACAATTATTCTTTCCATCATGACCATTATTTTATTTTAAAATTGACTTACATGTTTCCATTTTTTACTTTCAAAGTTTAACTTTATCTCAATGTTCAATAATTTTTTAGTTTTAAAAAGGTTTCCTAAGGAAATATAAAATTATTCTCATTTTTATAAGATAACTAAAAGTGTTATTACTTATAGGACTAAATTCCAATTCAAATGTGTTTTATGGTTTAAGTGAAAGTAATATGTATTTTTTTGATTTTATGTTTCTTAGAAATTTTATATGATTGATTGGTGATCATGATATATATATTATAATGTATAATCTTGATATATATCTCCAAATAATTGGGTGAAGTAGAAGAGTTTACTGGTGATAGGTTACTCTGAAGAGATATGAGAATTATCTAGTTAGGTGATTCTATTATAAGGGTTCTTATAAAAATGAATGTAAAAATATTGTCCCATGGTACCAATATGATATGTTTGAAATGGTTATTAAAGGAAATACATTTATTTTATAAGTAATCTAGTGAGATTTTGTTTAAAGGAAATTCTAGACACCTTTTATGTGTGAAAAGTATGTTATCAAGAAAGTGTTTTAATTAGTATTTATATTTTATAATAAACCCTCATGATTATGATTTTTACATATATTATTTATTATGATATGTTTTATAAAATCATTTAACAATGAATTTTATTTAATGGGTAGTAAATGATTATTTGAGACTAAAGATTATTATGAAAAAATAAATCTTTCTTATGGGTTTTCTTAAATTTTCGAATGGTCTAACAAGTTTCCTTTCTTTTTGTATTCCTTACTAATATTTCTGTGCTCATAATATGTTTGAAAACTCTTTTTCAGGACCATGTATGAGTAGGAAATGAAAAAAGGTTTATCTTTATGCTATGAGGATTCATCTGAAAAGAAACATATGAGTTTTGAATGAAATATGATTTTAATGTTAAGAATTATGTTTTTATAAAAAAATTGATATTAAGTAGAAGTGACCCCTTATATTGCAAGTTTTTGATATATAATATTTTTTCTTAATTCTCTAAAACTATAATAATAAATGTTCATAGAAATTTAATAATGTTAATCTCTTGTTATAAATCATGTAATTATGGGTTTTAAGATATATGACATTATAGTTGGTATCATAAGAGTGGTTTAGATAATTATAAAGGTTAATATTATTCAGATAAATATATTTTATGAGTTTATATATTATCATGGGTTAATATATCCAATTTTGATCATAATTTTAAAAGAATAGATACCCTTTTGAGGTTTTATGTAATGATATTAGTTTGGGGGACATTTAGTAAGTTTTCATAAATGTTTAAGGTATACGTCACCCTTATGTTTAACTTGTGTAATAGTGAAAAAGTTATTTAAGTAATAATGATTTTACATTTCATAGACATACATTGAAAGGTATTGATAACCTTTATGGTTAAGATGATATTTTAAGTTGAGGTAATTATGGTTAATTAGGATAAAATATTGATTACATTTCAAGAACATATGATTTACTATATAGATAACTGTGATATTAAAAAGTGATTTGGTGACTATGTGATTAATGTTATTTTTTATGAATTTTACTATTTTTATAAATTTACATGATTAAGTTATAAAAAATTTAACTAGATAAGATGAGATTTTATTTTAGGAGTAAATATTGAATTATATTTGGACACATATAGTATTTTATTGTGTCTTTATGCTGATTTAGGTTATTTATGGAAAATATTAGTATATTTGGAGAATAAATGATTATGATGTCTATTTTTTGGCATGTTACATTATAAATGATTAATTATGTTTGAAGTTAAATAATAATTTTATCTTCGAATAATACGAGTTCAAATATTTCTGATTCTTTTTGGGTTTCAAATTTAATCTAGGAAATTTTTAAGAGTTTTGAGGTTAGTTATTTATGAAATGTTTAAATTTGATCTTTGGGTGCTATTTGTTAAGGCTTTGGATATTGATGTAATATTTCAACATATAGGATTTTATTTTAACATGTTCTATACATTTTGGATTTGGTTAATGTCTAAACACTATAATAATGACTTGTTATCCTTTTTTGACCATGTTATTCATTAAAAGTTAATTTTAGTGATTTAGAAATGACAAATTCCTCATGAAAATTCATCTCTTGGAGTAATAATTAATATAGAAGTGAAAATTGATCAAATAAAAACCAAAAGATGAAAAATATTTTATAAAATGAAAAGAAATCATGTATATTTTCCCATGTTCCCTATCTTGATAGGAAAAATAATCACTCAACAGTACAAAAAAGGATGTTAAAATATAAAATTTATCTTTTTACCACCATATTTTATTAATTGATGGTATTATTTATCCCTTACTAATATATGGGGTTGTTTTGATTAACCTTCTCATGATCATATTATCTATTACCCACTATTTTTTCATAGATGTTATTTTTCTCCTCCATATCTATATTTTTATTTCCCATCAATTTTATCCTTATTTGGGAACATGATTATGCGTTATTATAGTTTTCCTTCATATTTTTATTATCCTAATTTGTAAAGGATATTTTATTATCCCTTTTTATGATATAGGTTTTCAGAAAATGTATGTTGAAAAATTAAAAATGTTTTTCCTTTCATGATCTTAAATTTTATTTTACACTCTTTTGATTAGTTTTTTTAAAATGTTTAAAACCATTTTTTTCTAATTTGATATAAAATTACAAGGATGAAATATCTAAAACAGGGGTATAATATAACACCTTATTATTTTAAAATTTATTTTTTAAAATAATATATTTAATAACATGTGATATTCACAACATCATGCTTAAACTAACTCTAATATACTATTATTTAAATATGATAATAATGGAATATCCATTGGTATGAAATTTATTAATATTAAAACATTTCATGGAGGGTTATTACAAGGAAATAAAGAAACTACTGTGCATATAAGTACTCGGGGAGACTCGATCCTAAGACCTCCCACGAGACCCCTCAAAGGCATAGCCACTAGGGTACGCCCCTGGGGGAAATGTATGAAGATGAATAATCATATTATGGAATATATTTAGAATTATTTTCTTAATAAAATTAATATAAATCATGAATTGATTATCAATTGGTTGTAAATAAAGGTAAAATATTTTAATGGTAAAAGTGATGTTTTTCAAAAATAATTTTTTATGCGTGTAATGTATTTTTACATTAAATGTTTAAATTCAGCAATAATGATAATTGAATCTATTTAAATAATTGAATTATATATTCAACTTAATGAATTAATATTCATTTAATTATGGTGAGTAGTAATGGATTGAGAATAATTTATTTTTCTTAAAAAATACACTTTCTTGAAAAATGGTTTTTATTTTGTGAATGGATATTATAAGTAATTTCCATAACATTAAGATTTTTTATTTTAAAAAATGGTAATAATATTTTAAATAATCATTTCATAAAATTATTAGGATTATTTTTTATAGTTTTTATGAAAATATTGATTTTAAATTGAATAGTGAAAAAATGCTGATTTTTAGAAAATTATCATTTCTTTTCTTTAAATAAAGTAATTTAAAATTTACATTATGTTTTGAATGTAGTATTAATGTAACATAAGATAAATTTGAATAATAATAATCTAAATAATTTCCTATTAATCAACATTATATTTGGTTTCATTATAAGTTCATTTTTGTGCTTAAAAATGCAATTATCTAAAACTAGCTTTTGTTGTGTTTTACGCACTTATATTAAAATAAATTTACACAAATTATAAAAATTAAATATTTAAAAATGGATTTAGTATTTTTAATAAATATTATACAATTCAATAATGAGGACACTTTTATTTTTTGTCATTATGAATAGTAACTATAAAAAAAATGTGTCACTACGGTAAAGAGTAATTTAGGTTAATTATGGTCAATAAGTTGTGATAAGTCTATAAAAATGTAAAATTATATATTCTTGGCTAATTTATTTAGAACCATATCACCTTATCTTAAAAACATATATTTTTTGTTCCACCAGACTATGATTATGACCTTTATATTATTTTAATTTAAGAAAAATTACAAAATTTCACTCTCACTTTTTTAATATCTCTAATATATTTTCATAGGGATAAAAAGAATATAAGAATAATTTTAAATGGTTATTTTTAGTATGAATATATTATTATTTTTTAATTAATATATTTTTATTTTTTAGAGATAATATAATTTCTTTGAATGATTACGCAATGCCAACATAATGCTTATGTAGACAATAGAAAAATAAAATAAATTGTTTTAAAAATATTTAAAGTGATAATATTTTGATGATTTGTGTTATTACATGAATTTTATAAATGATTATGAAGGAAAGTGAATATTTATGTGTTTTAATTCATATTACATGGCTATGTTGATGCTTTTTATGTAAAAATATGTGAATGATCATGAAAATGACTTTAAATGGTATTTAATGTTTAGAAATCATTTTTTAAATCATTAGAAACTCATAAAAAATCTTATAATAACTCAACAGAATGGAAAATTTACTATATTTTCTTGATTTTTTCATGTATTTTCTAGTTTAAATTTTAAAAATTACTTTCAAAACCTTAATTATTGAAAATTGTTTCACAATAGTTAAGGGTAAATAGAGTTAATTAGGGGTTAAAAAAATATCTAGTGGTTAATATAACCTAATTTTTTTCTAAATCCTATTGGTTGAATGTATTTCTACCCTATCTCATATCAGCTTCCATACGGATCTAATTTGATCCAATTTTCAATGAAATTTACCTTATATTATTGAAAAGCTTATAATAATTACAAGTGTGCCACCCACCTCATCTATAAAAAGGGAACCACCTCTCCTATCATCCTCACACTTCATAATCCATTTAGTTTGGTCAAAATATACAAAATTATATTCATATATTTCTTTTATAATTTCTAGAGCTTCTAGTCTTCCCCTAAGACCATCCAAGAAAGGCTTAATGTCTCAACCAAAAGAAGATTTCCAAAGAAGAGTGATAACTCTTAACAAGTTATTTTATTTTTTTATTCTTCTAGAAAATTAAATTCTATCCTAACCATACTGATAAAAAATATTAATATTTGAAATATTCATAAATGTTATTATGATTATGGTATAACCCTTTTCTGTATCCTTTTCCATCATATGAGAAATGAAACTCTCACTGTAATGCCCTTATTCCTAAATCCTTTCCCTTGTGTATTTTCCAAGGTTTGGAGGTGTTGAGGGATTTTTTGGGTATTATTCTTCCTAAAATTTACATGTTTTTTATTTCAGTAATACCAATCCTTCACATGGTCACATAATTCATTCTTGCGATTGGTGTTTTTTTCACATGGTTTCACAATTACTTCACACAGTTGTAGTTTTTTCTTATGGCCACACCATTACTTTTTCTAGTAATATATTTCATTCATGAAATCATTTATTTACTTCATGTATTTATAGTTTTGTTAACACAATCACATAATTCCTTAATGTGATCAAAACAATTTCTTGTAGTCTCACCACGCCTTCATATGGTCGTAATTTTTTCTTATGGTCACACTTTTCCTTCTTATGATCGAACGCTTCATGATCAATCAAGTAATTTTCAAAATTCATCAGTTATTCAAAATGATGAGATTTTCTAGAATGATGTGAAAATTAGTTTTAACATAAAATATGGAATTTAAATCTCAATAAATATTTTTTAAATCATATTTGTAGATATTAAATCTAGGAATTAAATCCCTTAAATACCATGGTTTCAAAATGGTATATTCTGTATGTTTTAAATGAAAATGAATTAAATGAAAATTAAAAATGAATGATTAATGTGTTAATATTCAGGAAAATAATATCTATAATCTTAAAGGAATGAGAAATTTTACATTCATGTTTTACTTACTTTCTTTGAGTCTGAATGAACCATCACATTGTCTTCTAACCTTCAAGAGTTGTATGCATCCACTTGGAGCCTAAATTTTCATGATTCGAGGCATGTTAAACAGTTTGGTTTCAACAATTTTTTCTATAGCAGTGTGTCTAATTTGAGTTAAGATCTTGTTTCTCCATTATATCCCTCCTCTAAAAAATTGAAAAGGTTGATTAATCCCTTACCTTTTGGATATTCAGGCGGTGATATCATCATATTTTCCCCTATTCTCGGTGCAGTGTGTTTGGGAACATCCTATCCAGTTTGTTGTGATTTATCTAGTTTTTTTATAATATTTCTATTAATGACTCTTGTTTAAATAAAAAAATATTTTTATATACATTTTGTAACTATTTAATATTCATATCCCTTATTGTGATTAATTTTTGAACACACCACTCATAAAAAGTTAAGCACATATATGTGACTAATGAATCAGTTGTGTGCAAACCAAGAAAACTATGTAAAAATACCATAGAAAAAGAAGATAATTTAATGGAAAATCCCCCAATAAATGAATTATGGTAAGATATATTGTAGAGAAATATATTACGATGTTCATACGATATGTTTTTAGTTGTCCTTATAGTTGTGTGGATTTTTGGGTTTTGTGATATGTTTTGGTGATCAGTTAAGATGTGGTATGTTTTATGGTATAGGAAGTGTAGTAGTAGATTAATTCTTTCTATGTGGTTCCTGGTAGTAGTATACTAGTAGGAATGAAACTTTAATTATTAATGATAAAATAAAAATAGTGTGGTATGATAATTTTTCCTCAAAAGTATACTGGAATTTTATATTTGGTAACTGAATTATTAATTGATTAATAATGAATACTGGATGTTAATGTAACAATATAGAATGGTGGGTAAATATATAACTAAAAGGTAATAAAAAGTTTGGTATTGAATGGGAATTAATATGAGGGATGGATATAACGACTTTTCTTCTAATATAGAATCTAATATACAACTTTAAACTAGTTAATCTATAATTGAAAGAAAGAACTGTGGGTTGTGTGTTATTGTTCTGTGGATGTGTTATATCTTATTGGTGGAAGTGGGTGATAATGTTCATATATGGTTGATGATAATGGAAAGGTTATAAAGTATTGATGTAAAATACTTAGGCCATGCCAATGTGATATCTATGTAAATATATATAAATGCTTTTATTTTCATTTTATTTATATAAACACCCCACTAGCATTGATTACCATATACAGAGACCCATATGTTCTGGGTGTTTTTATCCCCAACATCTAGATAGTGATGAATGGATGGATGATTACCCATTCTTCCTCATTTTTCATTAGTAGTAGTATTGGGAAATGACATAGTTTTTGGAATAGCCTAACCCTTGATGATGGATCACATGGGGGTGATGCCCGTCCATAAGAGGATATGATATGTGGTATGGGTCATTCATGGTAGGAGGATTGAATGTGGTTGATATCCTTTATGTTCATGACACCATACTATCCTGGTTCATGATGAGATGTAATGTGGATGTGTGATGATGTAGTAGTGGAATGAGATTGGCTCATGATGGCATTGGTACCAACATGAGATACTAGGCCCTACAGGAGGTTGGGGTAGGTAGGGTTGAAACCCAACCCACATTAGAGGAAATTTGATATGTGCTGACGAGATGACACAAAAGGGATGAGATACATGATGTTTGATACTTGGTCACGAGAGCGACAACTCAGTTGGGGAAGTGTATGTGGGGTGTATATAGAGATATTTTCATACTACTACTTTACTAATTTATTGTGTTATTTTTGGAGTGATCCATGGTGAGGTAGGGGTGAATAGTTTCCACATTTAGGTTCTTATTGGTTCTAATATTTGTTCACTAGTTCATTATTATTCACATTTGACATTTTCATGGAAGGATTTGGGTATGATCCTACTGAGTATACATATTATTCTCACCAAAAATATATAAACTATTTTTTAGGTTTCCAAGAAGGTTATGAGGATTGATCTAGGCTTAGTATCTTAGGGATTTGTGTTTTTGTGGAGTTACTACCTTGGTTTTTTCTTTTGCTATTATTTAGAGAATTTTTTTTGAAATTATTTATGCATTATGAGATGGTTTGGTTTCCAGTTTTTACATTATTATATAGAGTTATTTATGGTTGATTTACCCTATCCCCTGATCCTTATTAATTTTTTTTGGGGTAATTGTAACACCCTGAGATTTTATTATATTTTCTTTGTAAATAAATTTAATTTCTTTGATAACTTGCTTTAAAACTGTGACTAAGTTTAAATAAATTGTTAAAAAATATTGAAATATTATTATGTTATTTTATTATCTTTTTTTAAATATTAATTCTAATATTATCCTAAATTTAATTTTTGTGATTTTTTTAAAATTATTTATTTTTCAGTGAATAGTGAAAAATTCCAATTTTTCTAAAAGTGGCATTTATTTTATTTAAATAATTTAATTTTAAAGTTCCATTATATTTTATAAATTTTTATTAAATTTTTATAAGATCCTTTTAATTTACAATAATCTAATTAATGTCATTAGGATCTTTATCTTACAATATTTTAATATAAGTTTGTTTTTACGCCTAAAAACACATTTTTTCTAATTTTTTTTATTTCATTTTACTTATTTTAATGAAAACTAATTTCTTCCACTTATAAATATTTCATTAGGAAAAATTAATTGTATATTTTGAACTAGGAGGATCAAATTTGGTAAATATACCACTTTAATATTTTTTGAAATTATGAATAGTAACTGTGGTAAAGGTTATTACCATGGTAATGGGTAAATTCAGAAATTAATGTTGAAAATAATGTGATAAGTAATTAAAAATATAAAAATTTAATTTATTTAATCAGATGATATTATTTTGACCATATATATACTAAATTCAAATATATGGCATTTTGCATCCAATTTCCTTAGATAATGATATTTGTGTCATCTTAAGTAAAGAAAAGTACAAAATGTCACTCTCTTACATTTAAATTCATCTTATATATTCACATATGTATAAAAATAAGTTTTTAATGAATATTAAAGTTTATTTTGAGAATAATGAAATTATTTTTATGACGGTAATTTATTTCTAATTTTTGGTGGTTATATATTTACATTAAATGTTTATACAATGCTGCCATAATGTTTTTGCAAACAGTTGAAAATCAAATTAAATAATTTTAAAAACTTTTAAAGTAATGTATTTAGGATTTATTATGGTTCCACAGGAATTTTATAGTTAATAATAATGTATTATTGATGGTGAAAAATATTATATTTTAATTCAATCTTTGTCTTCATGTTTTTAAAGTCAAATTTTGTGAATAGTTCTTAAAATGACTTTAATAGTATTTTATATTAAATAATACAGTAAAACATTATTTTAAAATCATAAAAAAAAAATTCAAGAGTACAATTAGGATTTTAAATAGTCAAAAATACCATCCTTTGTCCATTTATGATCAATTTTTTACCTTATATGTAAAATTATAACCCATTGTGATTGAAAAAATCATTAATATGGTTAAAGTTAAAATTAGTTAATGAAAGGGTTAAAAAAGATAAGATTTAAAATACCAATTAAACCTATACACATTTTATTGGTTAAATTAATTTCAAAAATTTATTATCTTATTTTATAAATTCTTTACACATAGTTCCACTTGAAAATGAAAATTAATTTATTATATTTAAATCATTTTGTTAATTACATATGTGTCCTTTTTCTCACTATAGAAGGCACCACTTATCCTCTTTTACTCTATACACATATATCCACTTATATCTAGAAAAACCTTCAAAAAAATTATAAACATCCTTATACAAGTTTTATAGGTTTTGGTCCTCCCTAAAGACTAACCCTAGTTCTTTTAAGAGGATATATAAAAGAGATCATTCCTAGAAGAGGTGATCATCTTCAAAGAGAAATTTTATTTCTATTTTAAGTTTAGAAAATCAATAATTCCTTACTATTCCAATACAATAACACCATTATCTCCCATAAAATAAATTTCATAATATTTAGGCATTTCATTCTCCATCAAATGGTAAATAAAACCATCACTCATGTATATGACAGACTACTACCTCATGAAATGATGTAAATTTTTTCCATCATCACCTCACATGGATTGTAATAATGATTGAAATAATAATTATATATGATAATTATAAAATAATTATAATTATGTATGTGTAAAATATCATCTAATTGATTACCATTCCTCCAGTTAACAAATGATAACATTTCTTGTCCGTACGTGTGGACTTCCACCTCCATGAAGCGATGCGTTTAATTTTTCATGCCCTCTTTTCATGAATGATTCTTAATATGTATATAATGAATTTTCATTATTTTTATATCATGATTAACATTATTTATATGATATAACCATGATCAAGATACATGTAGCACAACCATTGACAAAGGAGTTAACACTCAAAACAACAAAACTAATAAAATATCATTAAAAAACGAGCGATAAGATGTAATAAGTTGATCATATATGATATTATAGGTATGAATATGTTACTGGTATGTAATTATAATAAATCTAAAAATTTTATATAGGAGGTTAAAACAACTTATAGGGAACGTCAAACTTGAGGTAAGATTTTTGTCACAATTTCAACTCCATTGAGAGATATTTGGTAAGATGTGAATATTTTATTTTATGTGGTATATATACTACCTATTTTATTTATCTAAAAAGAATATATGTTTATTCATGGTGAATAATGTTTCAATTCATGTTTACTATTTTAAGGGATTACAATATAAAAGTTACCAAATATGTAAAAATATATTTTACAATCTCATTTTTTGGATTGTTATATTTTTCATTAAAGGAATCTTATAATCTATCCTTCCTAAAATCTATCTATTTTATTATCCTATGAATATTTAAGGTTTTTCATTCCAAAATTTCTTCTCTTTATAACTTAAATGAATAAAATAAACATTTAAAACAAAATCCAATATTACTTCTCTTTTATATCGATAATCTTTTTCTCCCATGCCCATATTTTTTCAAAATTGTTTAATAAAAGTCATATTTATTCACTAAAATGATTTATTAAGGAAATTTTACATTAAATGTAAATTTTTATAGGGTTTGAAAGGAGTATTTATAATGTTTTCTAAGAGGTTCATTTTTCATTTTCATAACTAAAATTCAAAAAGAATGTTTTTTAATGTATACAGAATTAATAAATTTTCCCACCACTATAAACATTTTATACTATTTGAAATCATCAAAAGTTTTAAATGGTTTTAAATATAAAAAATTTAATTAAATATTATTTTAATGTTTCCCTTCCATTTTCTTTTATTTTCAAAATTACATAATTTCATTACAATACCTATATTTCTAATGAATTTATGTTATCCTTATCTCTTATAAATTTTGCGATCATTAACTTTCTCTTGAAACCTTCCATTTCTTATGATCATTTTTTCATTGGACATTACATTTATCTTAAATATCCATATTCTTTTCATTATAGATATTAAATTTCTTAAACCATATACCATTTCAATGTATGGTGTTTTATAATGAAAGTGATTTGATTGGTTGGGTAAATCTTAATATTCCATATTATTAACTAAACAAGTACTCGCCCGTGCATTCACATGGTGATATAAAAAAATTCTTTATACGTTCGCACGGTGATATGGTTCAATGATTTTTTAAAGAAGACAACACTACATTTCAATGTTAATAATGAACATAAATATTTATTAGTTTGAAATCAAAAAATAAGGATAATTATTAATAGAATACAATTGGACAAAATATGAAAACATTATTATGAATATAGAATACTTATTGGATAAATACATATCAAAAGATGATGAATAATCTATAATAAATAAGAAATTATTTTCACCATGGAGATTTTAATTAAATGAATGAAATGAACATTGAAATTGACATTTGTAATTCAGATAATCATGATAATTAATGTTTTAATTGAAGACATAGTGATGTAAACAGAAAAACCTAGAATAATTGATTAGATTACAAAACATATTATGTTATAGTAAAATAGAATACATACAACTGGAAAACATAATTTTGAAAATAGTAATCAAAATAGTGAACAAATAATATTTATTTCAAGTAAAATCTCATGGAAGTAAAGATGGCTCAACAATACTTGATATAAATTAGAATTATAGTCAAACATGCCTAGAATATGTTCCTGTGGAAGAAAGTATAGACTTGAAATCGGAATGGAATGAAATCCAGCATGTTCAATTACATGAGGGCGTACACCCTCACCATGATATGAATGCTGGTCAGGGTACCAATACGGCCAGTGATCCCCTACACATGAAATAATAATTGTAGTCAATACTGATGCTGGATTCTGAACCAGTTGATCATTTTGACTCAATTTGAGTTTGGATTATAATCCCCTGCACATGGAATAGTCATTGCAGTGAAGACTCATGCAACCATTGTATCCTCTTGTGTACCCTATAAGTAACGGTACCATAAAAACATCAGATGCAGAAAAGAAAGAGTACCTTCATTTGAACAAAAAAAGTATAGAGGTGCTCTCGATCATCTTGACGTATCGAGAAGATCCGAACAACGTCAATGATGAACCGGTGGAATGGTTCACTAATTTCCTGATTATGAGTTTTAAGTACAGTTTAACAATGCATGAAATATGGATGTAAAAAGAATTAAGATCAAATTAAAAACACTTCAAAAAAATAGAGCTATTGTTTATCATGGACATAATTTTCTTTGGAGTTTTTGTAGTGGAATAAGAGGTAATATTCCAGAAGCACACAACCTATAAAATCAGCCAATATGTCAATCTCAGATACAATTTTTTTTAAAAATAAATAGTACATACAAATAAATGATGAAATTAATTAAAGTAGAGAAAAAGGGATGGCTTGATTCGAAATGATACCTTGAAATGATCCAATAGTGTACTTGGACTTCACCACCACATCAGGCTTTGCCAGTATGATCTCCACTTCATGAATTGACGATGCAGCTAGCTCCTGGCATGGGACAACATTTCTGTAGACTTCTCTTCTAACAGAAAAAACACATTGAAATGTATACATACCATGATATACCACAATAAAACAATAGTTACATGAAATAAAAGAACATAATAGTAGATATAATCAGAATAATTCCATTGGGAAAAAATAGTTGATATATATATTTTCATATTCATATTTGTGACATGATGTTGAATTGCAACCCTAAACCTGAATGGGGCCTTTGCATTATACTCTTCTTTTGTAGCAAGAAAAAAACATTAGATATCATAAAAGTAGATAAATTGTTTTTTGGAACATAATATATATAATCAGAGAATGGGAAATCTGGAAACAAACATCAGTATTCAGAAATAGTATGTAATGTTTATAAATATGAAATTACAAATCCAGTTGTAGGTATGAAATAATACAAAGAAACTAAAAATATGACAAATGCATTTTCCAGTGGTACATAATACAAAATATGTGGTGTATTTCCTAATAGAATTAATAGTTGGTTTAAGTAGTGCATTACATGATGAAAACAGATGCATTAACCCTAGTTTTCGAGACCTATAATTGTTCCCTTCAAACTTCACCCATAATTATCATTATGTGCAACTCCCCCTATATTCCCCTCATAGAAATCATGGTTCCTAAACTTTATTGATGATCCGATCACTGTAAAAGGAACATAAATGAACAGGGAGAGCAGCATATCAAATAGAAAATACTGCAATAACCTCAATTTATGGTTTTAGTTTCTCTTGAGGTGGCTTGGGTGAAGTGCATTCCATTGAAAAAACATCCATAATATCAATGTTCCTAGAGAGGGATGAAGAGTTTCAATTAATATGAGATGGGAAAATGAAAACTGGGAACCAAAACAGAATTTTTATTCCAATGAATAACCAAGATAATTATTTTGTAAAATGTATTTTTAACTGGACATGTCCTTTATTGAAACAAACTTGTAGTTTTGATCCCAGTAGTCAATTTACCATAAATGATCAATGAAACCACTTTCATCAAAGTACAATAATCAATGCTATTTCAGAGTTACAAATGAAAAATGTCTATTCAAAACAATCAAAAAAAAGCTGTGAATACAAATTCAAATTCAACTCAATACAACAGTTGGAACTTCCATACCTGTAAAGATACAGACAATCACCAGGTTATTAATGGCCATTGTGCAATATATTAGGTATTCAGTAAAAAAATGACCAAGAGAATAAATGAAAGATAGAAAAGTAGCCAAATAAAGTGGACTGTTTTCAAGGTTGAATGTACACAAGAAACAGAGGGTGGTCTTCTAGCGATTTAAGAAATATGTATAGACAGTACCATGAAAATCTGGTGGTCTTCTAGCGATTCATTGGAATTCAAGTGGTATATCAACTATCTATAAAAACAAAATCCACAAGTGATATTTGAGACTTGAAATGAAGCTATATGAAACATTAAATTAAATAATGAAAATTCATACCTTCATGATCTAATAATCAATGAATGTGAGTATTCAATATTTGATATTTACCATAATAGAAGTATCCAATTCATCAATTCTTTATAAAAATTCATAGGTTCTCAAGGAACATCTTCTTTGTGTAAATAGAAAAAAAGAGAGATCTGATATTATCTTCCAAGGATTTAAAATTATAAAAAGTATGTGGTTTGGATCGGGTCATCATTTACCAAAGCATGGCCAGTTCCGCTGGGGCTCTCTACAACAACAAATTCACATTCTTAATGAAATGCACATTGGAAACCAAGAATTCAGAACCTAGGATGTTCCACTAGGTCTTGCTGCAACATCAAATTCATCTTCTTTCTTAATGAACCGCACATTGGAAACCACACATTTTGAACCTCCCATAAAAAACCAGTGTACTCTGCGTTATATGAATGTTAAGGACTCAAGATGATAAAGGAATAGCTACACTCATATTTCAAGCTACTTCAATATTAAATTATTGAAATTATTTTAATATCTCATGCATATTATCTATCACTATAGATTTATTTATTATGATTATCAAGATTCGATCTCAAATTTAATATTTATGGAAGCGATAAGTATTTATAGAAGTCACTACATTCATATTCAATTCCAATATTATTACAAATTATATTATATGTACTATTTTATCATCTCATAAAAAATATATTACAATGTAATAGTATATCAGATGTCATAAATAATTCATTTCATGGATTTATAATCATAGAAATATGAACAATAACATTGGGTGATGTGATTACAGTGAGTTGGCCATTGATTTTGGAAATGATTCATCTTTCTAAAATTCGAACTGAATGTCAGCCTCATATAGAGATAACAAATTTCAATGAATACTGTGAAAAGTAATCAACATGGAAGATGGATGCAGAAAAACATTCACTCAATCTGGACCACACTACGACATCTATGAACGTGCATTTTCATTTAGGTATCACGATGAAAACAACTACATCTCTTCATGTCATGCCTACTATACACTAAAATCTTGGGAGAATACAATATGAAATATTACAGAATTTTACACCATACTCTTGTTCGTATAAGTTGGATTCTATCGGAAGGCACTGATTCATTGCAACATGCCATACATGAGCCTGATCAAGAACACACATGATGATGAGTTAAACTGGATGTCGCTTCAATCCATTTATCTACATAATTTGATGTTACATCATGTTGTTAGATAATATTTTCATCACAAGGAGTACTCCATGGATCTAGAATACTGTACAGGATCGTGCGTAAAGAGAAGCCTTATTAGGAAGAAGTTGCATCAAAAAAGATATGTCTACACTGAGAAAGAGCTTACCCTGGAAGGTTTTTTAGATGCATATGTTCATTGAATGGTTTCTCAAAGTATAGAATTTACCAAGACAAACCTCAACATGTCCAGTATCATCCCAAGAGGTGCATATATGTGGGATATTGAGTCATGAATGTATACGATTGACACATCCTTCTTGTGCAACCTTGAGAAACAATCCATGCACATATAATAGGTAAAGATATGGTTAACAATTGAGACAAATCAATGGTGTCACGAGAATGACATAATTTTGATGGAAATGTAAATAAAAAAATTGTGAATCAATAAAAACATAAGGTAACCTGCAAAACTGGTGGTCTGAGATCCACCATGCTCTTCCTCTTCATCTTCATCACTGTCAAAGGGATATCCAAAGTGTTATTTGTAACATATGTCTATTTAATCAATGAAAAGACAACTATACAGAACAAAAACACACAATAAAGTGTAAATCATGGTTAACTAATCTCTTAATGGAAAACAAAATCCATAAAAACATTGTTAATGTTAGACCAGTTTAATATTTCACAGGAATTAAAACCATAAAATGTAAATAACTTATGGGAATGTATCATGTTAAAATACTTGGACTTTGTACCAATATACTCCCGAAGCACAACAGGAGGCTCTTGTCTCAAATGTGAACAAAATGTGATGTGATTGAGCAGATAAACTAGTAACCTTACCATTAACATTGATACCAATCAAGCATACTGATTATGAGGCGTTCAATAGTGATTCAAAAGTACATGAAAATATTGTAAACTATGTGTTATAAAATGATTTTTTAAAAAAATTGGCTAGAGTAAAAAACATTACTAGGGATAGTAAACATTCACTAACATTATCTCAAAATAATTCATCATTTGAAAGTCTTTGTGACATTAATGTATGATCTCATGAAAATTTAATGAAATATTTGAGAATGAAAAGATTCAACTGCACGAAATAATGGGATAAATTGAATGATGAGTAAAGAAAAAATAAATAACTAAAAACATTAAAAGTGATTTCAAAACACTTTAATAAAGAAAATCAGATATTATTTCTTGAAAAACACAATGGAAACATAAATAACTAAAGATGAATGGAGAAACAATAATATTGAACACAAACTCAATACATTATGTGTTGGAATGGATTGTACTTATGGCGCTAATGATTCAAGTGTTGATTCCTTCAAAATATCTACAATGACTATTGAATATTGTATGTTTCAACTTACGATTGAAAGTAAATAGAGTCATACCTTTACATGAAGATGTTTAGGAGGAAATATGTAGGTGAACGATGTTTCCAATGTTGGGAGGAATCTTCCAGAGTATGTAGAACTGGATGAGCATGGGTGTATGTTAGATTAATGAATGAAATTATATTATTGAAATTAATATGGAGAAATTTTTAGTGAATTTCCCAAAATATAGTGGAAATGTAAAATTTTACTAATAAAAAATAACTAAACAGAAAAATAGTAGAGAAATTGGTATTGAATTTCTCTTCAACATGCCATACATGAGCTTGATCAAGAACACACATGACGATGAGTTAAACCAGAGGTTGCTTCAATCCATTTATCTATATAAGTTGATGATGCATCATGTTGTTTGATAATATTTTCATCACAAGGAGTACTCCATGGATCTGAAATACTATACATGATCATGCGTAAAGAGAAGCCTTATCAGGAAGAAGTCGCATCATAAAAGATATGTCTACACTAAGAAAGAGCTTACCCTAGAAGGATTTTCAGATGCATATGTTCATTGAACGGTTGCTCAAAGTATAGAGTTTACCAAGAATAACCTCAACATGTCCAATATCATCCCAAGAGGTGCATATATGGGGGATATTGACTTATGAATGTATATGATTGACACCCCCTTCTTGTGAAACCTAGAGGAACAATACTTGCACATATAAGAGGTAAAGATATGATTAACAATTGAGACATATCAATGGTGTCACGAGAATGACATAATTTTAATGGAAATGTAAATAAAAAAAATTGTGAATCGATCAAAACATAAGATAACCTACAAAACTGGTGGTCTGAGATCCGCCATGATCTTTCTCTGCATCTTCATCACTATCATAGAGATATCCAAAGTGTTATTTGAAACATATGTCCATTGAATCAATGAAAAGACAACTATACAGAAAAAAACACACAATAAAGTATAAAGCTTGGTTAACTAATATATTAATGGAAAACAACAACCATCAAAGAATTGTTAATGTTAGACCAGTTTATGATTTCACAGGAATTAAAACCGTAAAATGTAAATAACTTATGGGAATGTCTCATGTTAAAATACTTGGACATTGTACAGGTATACTCCCGAAGCACAATGAGAGGCTCTTGTCGCAAATGTGAAAGAAATGTGGTGTGTTTCAGAAGATAAACTAGTAATATTACCATTCACATTGATACCAATCAAGCATACTGATTATGAGGCATTCACCAGTGATTCAAAAGTACATGAAAATATTATAAACTGTGTGTTATAAAATGATAATTTTTAAAAAAATGGCCAGAATAAAAAACATTACCAAGTTTAGTAAACATTCACTGACATTATATCCAAATAATTGATTATTTGAATGACTTTTTGACATTAATATATGATCTCATGAACATTGAATGCAATATTTGAGAATGAAAGGATTCAGCTGCATGAAACAATGGGATAAAATGAATGATGAGTAAAGAAAAAATAAATTACTAAAAAGGTTAAAAGTGATTTCAAAACACTTTAATAAAGAAATCAGAGATGATTTCTTGAAAAACACAATGGAAACATAAATAACTAAATATTAATGGAGAAACAATAATATTGAACACAAACTCAATACATTATGTGTTGGAATGGATTGTACTTACGGTGCCAATGATTGAAGTGTTGATTCCTTCACAATATCTATAATGACTGTTTAATATTGTTTGTTGCAACATACAATTGAAAGTAACTAGAGTCATACCTTTACAGGAAGATGTTCAGGAGGCAATATGTAGGTGGACGATGTTTCCAATGTTGGGAGGAATCTGCTAGAGTATGTAGAATTGGATGAGTATGGGTGTATGTTGGATTAATGAATGAAATAATATTCTTGAAATTAATATGGTGAAATTGGTAGTTAAATTCCCAAAATATAGTGGAAATGTAAAATTTTACTTATAAAAAATAACCAAACATAAAAATGATAGAGAAATTGGTAGTGAATTTCACTACAACATTCCATATATGAGCTTGATCAAGAACACACATGATGATGAGTTAAACCGGAGGTCGCTTCAATCCATTTATCTACTTAAGTTGATGTTTCATCCTATTGTTAGATAATATTTTCATCACAAAATGTACTCCATGGATCTGGAATACTTTACAGGATCATGTGTAAAGAGAATCGTTATCCGGAAGAAGTCACATCACAAAAATATGTCTACACTGAGAAAGAGCTTACCTTGGAAGGATTTTTAGATGCATATGTTCATTGAACGGTTGCTCAAAGTATAGAATTTACCAGGACTAACCTAAACATGTCCAATATCCTCCCAAGAGGTGCATATATGGGGGATATTGAGCCATGAATGTATACGATTGACACATCCTTCTTGTGAAACCTTGAGAAACAATCCATGCACATATAAGAGGTAAATGTATGGTTAACAATTGAGACATATCAATGGTTTCATGAGAATGACATAATTTTAATGGAAATGGAAATAAAAAAATTGTGAATCGATCAAAAAATAATGTAACCTGCAAAACTGGTGGTCTGAGATCCGCCATGCTCTTCCTCTACATCATCATCACTATCATAGAGATATCCAAAGTGTTATTTGAAACATATTTCCATTGAATCAATGAAAATACAACTATACAGAACAAAAACACACAATAAAGTGTAAAGCTTGGTTAACTAATCTCTTAATGGAAAACAAAATCCATAAAATCATTGTTAATGTTAGACCAGTTTACGATTTCACAAGAATTAAAATCGTAAAATGTAAATAACTTATGGGAATGTCTCATGTTAAAATACTTAGACTTTTTATAAGTATACTCTCGAAGCACAACGAGAGGCTCTTGTCGCAAATGTGAAAGAAATGTGGCGTTTTTGAGCAGATAAACTGGTAATCTTACCATTCACATTGATACCAATAAAGCATACTGATTATGAGGCATTCACCAGTGATTCAAAATTACATGAAAATATTGTAAACTATGTGTTATAAAATGATAATTTAAAAAAATGTCCCAAATAAAAAAAATTACCATGGTTAGTAAACATTCACTGACATTATCTCAAAATAATTCATGATTTCAATGTCTTTGTGACATTAATGTATGATCTCATGAACATTTAATGAAATATTTGAGAATGAAAAGATTCATCTTCATGAAACAATAGGATAAAATGAATGGTGAGTAAAGAAAACATAAATAACTAAAAAGGTTGTGATTTCAAAACACTTTAATAAAGAAAATCCGATATGATTTCTTGAAAAACAAAATGGAAACTTAAATAATTAAATATTAATGTAGAATCAATAATATTGAACACAAACTCAATACATTATGTGTGGGAATGGATTATACTTACGGTTCCAATGATTCAAGTGTTGATTCCTTCACAATATGTACAACGACTGTTGAATATTGTATGTTGCAACTTACGATTGAATGTAACTGGAGTCATACCTTTACGGGAAGATGTTCAAGAGGCAATATGAGGGTGAATGACATTTCCAATGTTGGGAGTAATCTGCTAGAGTATGTAGAACTGGATGAGCATGGGTGTATGTTGGAGTAATGAATGAAATAATATTCTTGAAATTAATATGGATAAATTGGTAGTGAATTTCCCAAAATATAGTGGAAATGTAAAATTTTACTAATAAAAAATTACTTAACATAAAAATGATAGAGAATATTGAAAATTAAAATAAATCAAAACTGACCTTCAAGTGGAGGAACACTTCACCAATTTTCACAGACTCTTTAAATAATGAAGCTTGCATAGAAAAATATGTAATTATAGTTAATATATATCAAGAAAATGAAATTCTCTAATAATGGAAAAAATTAATAATAAAATGTATTTGGGAACATTACATTTTTTGGGAGCATGAATTATAATTCATATTCTTTTAGCAGTTACAATAGATGATGTGAAATAGTGCCATATAAATACACACTAAAATCAATAATTTTTCACAAAGGACCAAACTAAAATAAACTATATATGTAATAGAGGGTGGGGATTAGATGCTTGAAATAGAATGTAATCATTCAGAATCATGTAACAATAGATCAGTTCAATTTCATATAGTAAATAACATTGAAATGAGAGAGAAGAAACCTACGACCAAATAAAAATGCATTTAATGTGTTCTTGAAAATGAATTCATAAGAAATAGGAATACCTGAAAATTAATTCATTATGTACTGGGACATGGATCATTAAAATGCTTCGTTTATGCACATGAAAATGAAAATAAGTGTAGTAGTTATTACATAGAAAGGTATAAGAACATTAAAGTTGGTAATCAAGTATATAAAATGAGAATTCAAATAAAAAGAATAAGAAATTCAAAAAAAAGCATCCTAATATAGTTAAGTTATTAAAAAACTACTATGAAAGAATAAACTCATACTACTAAAAAAATTAAAATAATTACAGAATATAATATTTCTAAAAGTTATAGATACTACATTTAAATCAACGGAACCAGAATAAATGTAGTGACACAAATATGGGTTACAAAAGAGGAATAACCATTGATCAAAAAAGATAAATTAAATAATGTTGAAAAATAAGGGTTTTAGTAAAGGAAGAGAACATGGAAGGAAATCCATGATCAAATGGGAAAAAATCATGGATGGAAGAACGAAAAAAATTAAGTATTTTGCAATTTGGAGAGAACCCATTGTGAAGTTACAGACTTCATCTGAACTGGAACCTTCTGATAGAAATACTCATTCCTTGATGTGAACACAACTCCTGAAATCCAAAAAATGCATGTATCAATAAATATTTCAAATATAATATCATTATTTCAAACTGTAGGTTTATATTAAAAAGGTTTGAACATGAAAATTACATTAGATAAAAGATATCTTTAGAACTATCACATGACAATAGAAATTAAAAATTAAGTAACATTGGCTGAGAAGAATTAGGATTGGAAGCTGATGAGATATTTTTAGTAAAAATAATGCCCAAAGATATAGTATTAAAGACACCAAAAATTTAATGCATATAGAAAAAAATCAGATATAATGGATTATATAAGTTAAAAGTTGAATAGTGCAGATTATGAAAAAAACCAAATAAAGAGAAAAAATTATTGAATCTAAAAAGAACACTGCAGGGATTAGAGAATACAATACACATTAAATTTCAAAATTAAGGGTTGTTATTCTATATTTAGAGTATGTATATACACAAAGAATAATTTTTTATTCATAATATAATATGTATTAAAAGAACTTACAGATAGATCATAAGAAAACCTAAATACTGAATATTGTAGAGCAGAGATACAATTCTATCTGGTGGTACGTATAACACAACTCATGGAGTGCAGTGGAGATTAAGGGTCAGTGAAGGCACATAGTTTTAAAGAAATACGCAACCATGAAATCCATTATATTACCTTGTTGCTGATAGAAACTGATGGAAGTGGGACCCTAATTCCAGATCCCCGAATGCAGATAGTTTAATACAGTATGAAAATTTCGTATTAATATAAAAAGATGATATATTTAATGGAAAAGATTAATGTGGCAGGGATGATTGAAAGATAAAATTAACCTAGTCGAGATATGTTTGAGTTTGTGGTTGATCTTGGGTTTCGTGAGATGACTAGTTGTCATTGTGAGAGGATTGGATTGCTATAAGAATTTCATTAACCCACTGGGCAAGGGTTTCGAGGACATATGAAACAGTTTTGATATCAAGGGATTAGGGGCAGGGATTAGAGATTTTGGTGGAGCGTATGGGTTTATGTGAGGCAACGAAGATTTTGAGGAAAATACCTATGGTGGTGGAGGGAAGTCAGAGATGAAGCACGTGCGGGATGACACTCTGGGCAAAACCATCGATGAAAGAGAGAAGGAAATTAGTCGATTGATATGAATGTAGACGATGAATACCTATAACACGAACCCTAGAACGATTGATCGAGCAGAAGGAGAAATACATGGGATGTTGGAGGAGGTAAAATTATAGGAGTCGAAATCGGAGGAGTCTTAGTCGAAGGATCTGAAGTCAGAGGAGCTGGAGGCGGATCACGGACAGGTGTATTCGGGACTGGAGAGGGGATTCGGGGAGGGAGGGGAGGGGAGCGGGAGAGTAGATTCGGGGAGGGGTGCGAGAACCCAAGAGCAGGGGAAAGGAAATCGAGGAGGTGAAATGAGGAGGGAGGGAATGGAAATGGAAAATCCTGATGAGTCGGGATCGCGGTAGATATTTCTGGTTTTGGATGGTGGGAAGGGGAATTTTTGGTGACGTGGATGCATGGTTTTGAGACACGTTAGAAGAAAAAAAATCCAACTTTAGAAGATATATAGATATGAATATTTTCTGATAAGACATATTGTTTACAAATTAAATTGTTAATTAAATATATGAAAAATGCAATGGACATGCAATTATGGGTGGGTCTCAGTTATTGATATTCCCTCGATACACTGACAGGTATCTTGAGACAAAAAAGTTATCTAGACTTATTAAATGGGTTTTTGGTGTATACCTACCCATTGATTAAACTTCCTTACTGTAATACCTTGATGGGAAAGATATCATGATGTATGAGATTATGGCGTGAAACATTTAATATTTCCTTCATTATGAATTCGGTAATTATTATCCATGAGATTACTACATTTTTATTATCCATAGATGTATTTCATGTTCAAGTAATTGATTTAATAGTATGCATTTTTAGTTATTTACCTTAAGATTTTGATTATTCCTATTTACCCATGATAAATTCCATTGTATATAACCCTTACTAATAATCTTAAATCAAAATTTATTTGTTTTCCTTTCCATAGGATATGATAAATTATATTATGAATAATATAAAGGATGCAAGGATGTTTTTTATGCTATGATTATTATATTTTATATTAAATATGATAATCATGTATATATATGGTTATTTAATACTACTAAACGTATTGGTACTTCAGGATGATATCCATTGTATCTTATTCAAATGTTAAAATGTAGAAAATCGCTCTGGGTTACCAGAGGAGGGGTTGTTGGAGATGGTATTAGAGAAAGTTTGGTATAAACATTGGGAATTATATTTAGGAAAAAATGTATTAGAGAACATAACCCTATGACAGACTCTAAGGATAATTCTATGTATAGGATAATATCATAGAGTTTTGGTAAAGTATATATTGTGTGGATTTATTAAAAAATAAACCCCTATATAGATACTATAAAGTGGATGAAGTTGTGGCACAAATGCACCTAGGGGTAACAAATCTAAATGGGGGTCGATTAGGTATTAACTTAATCATCATCAGAGAATGATTGGTGATACTATAATTTCACACCTAGCCAGACACTCCTAAGGATATTATTTGTTTTATTTACTTACTATTTATGAACCATTATGAAAGATTTTAAAATATTTTTGTGACTTGAGGATTGTGCTGATGACCCTAAGTAATGAAAAGTTGTATGAAATTTTTTTCAAGTGTGAATTTTGGCTAAAAAAAGACTCATTATTAGGTCATATAATTTTTTGTGAAGGAATATCATTGGATCCCTCAAAGACATATGTTATTGATTAACGACCTATATAAAATATAGTAAAAAAGATCCATATTTTTTGGGATGTATGGATACTAAAAACTTATTATGGGATATTTTTCACAACTATATAATATACTCACCTTGTTGACCCAAAAAAGGAACCATGTTCTTGTGGATAGTTGAATATGATAAGAATTTCAAATAACTAGGGTGATGTTTTGTCAATAAACCTATTCTTACGCTACCCTACAATGGATAAGGGTTTTTGATATATAGTGACAAATAAATGAATGGAATGTGATGCATCCTCTTGCATAATGATGTAGTGATAAATTATGCCTCTCTGTAATTGAAAATTCATGATAAAAATTACCCAACTCATGATTTGGAGTATAAAATGGTAATTTTTTAATTTAATATATAGAGTAATTTTCTATATAGTTAAATATGTGATATATATAATAATAATAAAATCATGAAGTATATATTTACACATAAGAAGATGAATATGTTCCAGAAAAGATGGTTGGAGTTGATAAAAATTTATCATTGTTTAATAAATTACCACTATGGGGAGGAAAACAAGGTGGTAGATGATATGAGTTGAAAATATCTTACTAGTTTCTACATGATGAGGATTTAAAGAGATCCAATATTTATGGATTTGTAGAATATGGATATTTAAATCTTGAGGAAATGGGACAAATATGATCTTTCTCAAATAAATGTTCAACCATCCATCCATGAGAGGATTAAAAAGGAATAAAAGGAAGTTCTGGAATTATAGAAGAAGGTGAGGAATGTTTTTAAGTTCAACCATGATCATACTAGAATGATATGATTTAAAAACTGAGTATTTGTTTTGTCAATAAAAGACTTGAAAAGGGAGCTACTGAATGAATCTCACAATTCAACATTCTCTTTTATCCCAAAATTATGAAGATTTATATACATCTAAAAGTGTATTTCCAGTGAGATAATAAGAAAATGGATATTGTAGAGTATGTATCCTTATGCCTAGAATATTTTATCAATGATTTATCTATGTATTTCAAAGGTGGTTGGGATATAAACCTTAATTTGGTAGAAGTTTATTACAATAATATATTTCACCAGAGCATTTAGATGGATCCTTATAAATTCTTCTATGGAAGGTTGTTACTAACTATAATTATTTGGGATGAAGTAAGAAATATAAATCTATTGAGGCTTGATGTAGCTAAGGAAATGGAAGAGAATGTTTGATCCATTCAACAAGACATGAGGGTAGCTTACAGTCAACAAAAAATTTATTCTAACAACCGTTGATGAGATCTAGAGTTTGAAGTATGTGATATGTTATTCCTATGAATATCTTCTTGGAAGAAGGATATGACATTTGGAATGAAGGAAAAATAGGTCCCTATAGTATATCAAGATGATATCTTATCACATGGAAATTCTAATAAATCTCTCTCAATTTCAAAAATGTATTCCATGAATCTATACTGTGGAAGTACATACTTGATCCTTCTCATGTACTAAACCTAGATTTCATACTCTTGGAGGATGATCCTTCTTATAAGGAACAACAGGTGAAGATTCTAGATCATAGAGAGACAGTGCTACGAAATAGGACCACTCATTTGGTCAAATGTTTTGTGGTGAAACCATAAATTTGAGGAAATTATGTGGGAACTTAAGTATGTGATGGGGAAAAAGGATATAATATTTCAAAGAAAGGAAAATTGATCCCTAGACTATATCAGCATGATAGCTTATCGCTTGATGCTTCCTCTAAATATCTCTCAAGTTCATAATGTGTTCCATGAATCTCTCTTAAGAAATTAAATAACTACTCCTTTCCATGTAATGCACCTAGAGGTCATACTCATGGATCATGATCCATCTTATGAGGAATAATCGGTGAAGATTCTATATCATAGAGAGAGAGTTCTATGAAATAGGACCACTCATCTTGTCAATGTTTTTTTTGTGAAACCGTTAATTTGAGGATGCTATGTGGGAATAAGAGGATACGATGTGGAAAAACTATCCTTAGTTTTTTAATTATAATTAAAAAATTTCAAGGGATAAATTCTTATGAAGAGGGTAGATTATAATACAATGAGATTTTATCATATTTTTCTCCTTAAATAAATTTTAATTTCTTTGATAGCCTGCTTTACACGCAACATCGGGTTTTAAAAAAATGGAAAACTTTTGATATATCATTTTGTTTTATTTATATCATTATGGAAATTATTATTTCAATATTATATTAGGTTATATTTTTGGGATTTTTCTAAAAATAGTTTTTATTAAATATTGAAAAATTCCAATTTTTTTAAAACTGTAATTTATTTTATTTAAATAAAATAATTTAAAAGTTATATTATATTTTGAATTTATTATTAAAGTGATATAATATAAATTTTATTTATAATAATCTAAAAAATTCCATTATCATAAACATTTTACATGATTTTGATATATGTTAATTTTTTTGGCTTAAAAATGTATTTTTTTTATAAAAACAAATTTTTATTGCATTTTACGCATTTATATTAAAAATAATTTGAACCACTTCTAAAAAATTAATTATAAAAAATTGATTCCATATTTGGAATCAAGAGTTTCAAATTTTTTAATTAGGTCCTATTTATTTTTTGAAATTATGAATAGTAACAATGGTAAAATTTATCACCTCGGTATATGGTATATCAGGTAATCAAGTTTAAAAATAATGTCATAAGGCATTAAAAATCTATCTAACAATTGATATTTTTTATTTATATTTCATTAATTATAAAAAAGCCATCCTAACTTAAAATATATGTATTTTTGTTACCATTTTTCTTTGATAATGATATTTTTACTATTTAAACTAAAGAAAAGTAGAAAATGTCATTCCCTTTCCTTTAAATTTTGGGTATATGTTCACATAGGGATAAAAATAAACATTGAACTAATATTAATGGTTATTTTTAGAATAATGGAATTATTTTTATGAAAATAATTTATTTTTAATTTTAGTTATTATATAATTATATTAAACACTTATACAATACTAACACAATGTTTGTGAAAGCATTGGAAAAAATCAAAGTAAATAATTTTAAAAATGTTATATGTACTATCTTTAGGATGAATTATGGAACCACACTAATTTTATAGTTAATAATAATTTATTATGGATGGTGAAAAGGAGTATATTTTAATTATATCTTTTTTATTTATTTCATTAAATTCAAATTATATGAATAGTTCTTAAAATGACTTTAAAAGTATTTTATATTAAATAATATTTTATTAAATTATTTAAAAATAATAAAAATATGTCAATAGGACAAGTAGGAATATAAATGGTCTATAAGTTCATCCCTTGACCATTTATGAGAAAATATTTACCTTATAAGTAATATTATAACCCTTTAATATTGGAAAAGTTCTTACTATAGTCAAGGTTAAAATTGGTTAACGAATGGGTTAAAACAAAAGATAAGGTTTAAAATACTGCATAAACCCACCAAAATTTTATTGGTTGAAGGTATATAAACCATATATTATTTTAGATTCTAAATTATATCCACATGGTTTCTCTTTCACATGAAAATGAATTTATTATTTTTAAATATTTTTATTAATTCCGTGTGTGTCATTTCATTCACAATAAAAAACACAACTTCTCTTCTATTATTAACACCATCTAGAGACACTTATATCAACAAAAATATATGGAAACATCTTCTAAAAATCATTATCCAATTATATAGGCGTTTTAATTCCCAAAATACCAACCCTATATCCCTTTAGAGTATATTTAAATGATCTCTTTCAATGAAGAGGTGATCATATTCACTGAATTCTTTTTTTATTTTTCTTTTACCAAATTCAATCATTTCCTAATAATTTAAATATAATAACACTGGTATCTTCCATATACTTATATGTTATTTTTTTGATGGTATAATGTTTAACCATCTCTTTATCAATAAAATTATAACGAAAACCATCAATTGTGTGTACGGAGGACTACCACCTCACGAAAAGATGATTTTTTCCATCAACACCTAACATAGATTGTCATAATGATGGAAGTTGTAGCACCCTGAACCATCTTAATAACCAAAAAATGATTAGGGTTTGTGTTCCATTAGACCTTAAGCATTCATCCTCATATACAAAAGGCTACCAATTAGAAGTGTGGGTGTAATGAGGTGATAATGAAGAGACCATACCCTATGGTGATAATATTAACAATGGTTTATGTATATAATAAGGACTGGAAAAGAAAGTCCATAAAACAATAAGACAAGTAACCCGCTCATGGTGGATGAAAAAAATAAAATAGTAGTAATAATAAATAATCTCAAACATACCAATTACAGAAAAATGCATCCATGTTAGGTCATATACGAAAATAAATAAAGGAGGGTCACTCGTGGATGACCTTAGTACGTACATATAATAGCATGCTAATATAGAAAGAAAACAAAACATACACTCCTACAAAAGAAATACCTCATGATCCCTTGCCTTACATCCCATGAAATATCAATCACCAATATCTATCTTATGAGCTCATACCTTTACCTAAACACAAATCTATAAAGTCTACATGCATCCCAAAGGGCCTGTGTAGGGTGTGAGAAATAATATCAGCAGACCACCGCCAACCTGTACCTATCTTATATATATGATTAAGCATGTGTATACTAAAACTAAATAAAATGAACACTACAAATCAAATTTATAAACTTTCTTCCCTTGTTCTCAACAACTACAATGAAGTAATCACCAAATTTGGCCATCACCGATATAAAGATAATAGAGAGGATCCTTATAATATATTCTAATGAATACCATAATGTAAAACATGTCATAGAGCCCTCAAGAACCTCCTATAATATTATTTTGACACCACGTACCATCTAAAACCTTGTTTCCCATGATAATAACTGATGTCCTGAAGGCATGCACAAACAGATACCTAGTCCCTTGGACCTCGGTTCATCAGAAACCACGTTGTCTCAAATAATGACATATGAGGCATAGTAATACTTTCCCTCAAAATAATAGCACTATCAACTCAATATCCAAACTCCTAAGGAATGATGATATCCTTCCTTACACAAAGTCTTAGCCCAACATCCTCAAGTATGGTGAGTCTCATCCCACAACCAATAGTCTCAACACTATCAAACGAGGGATCCTCACCATCCCCATGGATTTCTGTGATAATAAGATCTAACCATTTTTATAGGACACATCTAATGGAGTTCTATACAAACATGATTGATCAACACTACACCATTATCAGAGTCCTAGTATGTACACACAACTCTAAACAACACATTGGCCAACACGGGTGAACGGTAATAACCAAATAAGTCCATAAAACACATCATTTGGCACCTTTTTTCCCTACAACCATATCACTCAACCTAATTATCATCATCATCTCATATCACTCAGGCCATTCCAGCAACCTGATGAACAATCCACCTCAAACCGATGACCAAGTCACCCAACCAATGATCATCATCACTCATAGAATCTGACCCTCACACAACCTGATGATTATATCGCCTCATACAAGATGTACAATTCCATATCAATCCTTAGGTCATTCCCATCATGTCCCCATTGAACTCAACAATGCATCACAATAAATTTATATAATTAAAATAATTAAATTTAATTAAATTAATACAGCAAAGTAAACCACCCAAGTGGTCTCAAGCCCCATACCCAAATCATTCATGAATGTAATGAATATGGAATTCGTAGAATCATCCCACATGGTCTCACCATTAATTTAAGGGAAAGGTGTTAATTAATTAGGGTTTCACTCGACCTACCCAATGGAGAACTCAAATACACACCCCCAAAACACAAGTTAAATCATAGAGAAATAAAATCACCACCTGCCTCGTGTTGGTAGATAATATCATGTTTGATCTTAGCCTCTAACTCGAGTTGATTTGGAAGAAATAGGTGTTTTAGATGAACTCTATGAAAATAAGGTAAAACAAATTTCATTTATTAAGTGCTCCGTATGGAGAAAGAAAATGAAAAGAGAAGTAAGGGGAGTTGGATCCTTATCGATATGAATCCAATTCCACAAATGAATCAAAGAATGAAGCTTAGAAAAGGATTTGAGCTCAACACGCCATAGGGGGAGAGGATAACTCCACAAATATTGGAGGAGAAACCCACTCATGGGGAATAAAATAAGGGATAAAATCTTAAATAAATTAATGTAAAAAGGTTAAATTCCAACTTTTAAGTGGACCACATGGGTAGCTCTCATGGTTTGGCTAACTATACATTGCCTGTGAAGTATCCCCTAGCCAATATTCCAACTCACATGGAAATGGTGCATGATTTACCAAATTGTGTGCCAATTGTGCGAATCCCCTATACTAAAAGTTATTGTGGTTCCACATGGTAGTGTGTCCCCTCCTTCATGGTTTTGAAATCCATGCATAGAGAACCAAGAGGGACACACGAATTCCCTTAGGATCCACATTGGTTTTGAAAACCATGCACCCCAATATACACACCATAAAAGTTGGGGTTTCAGCCTTCGATGCACCTAAAACCCACTCGAAACCATAAGAAATTTATGATATTTGAAAAATATTTAAAATCAAGGGTTTGTATTAGAGGAAAACTCATAAATGAGTTCTAAAAATCAAGAAAAGAGTTGGTATGCTCGATGGCCTCCAAAAATATAAAATGGGTTGAGGATTTCCACCCACTCAAAATACACAGGACACACAATCTCTATAATTTAACATAGATCATCCCTTAGTTATCAAAAAACACCATATATGGTACCAAACATACCCATATATTTTAAAACATCATGTCCTTCCATCGTCACAACATCAATGGTAAACTCACTCAAGGTGCTCCCCACCTTTGAAGTTAACTACCCAGTCGTTTCCCGACCCAATACTCAAATAAACTAATGGTCCATTGACCACTGCTAGACTCAAAGGTCTTCCTATTACATATATTCTCTCCTACACCTCATTATGTGCTCACACCATACCCATGTCACACCAGAAACCCATCAAGTAGCATATCTCATTATATTCCCAGCTTGTTCCCATGTCGAAAATGACACATATGAGGGCCTACATCTCAAAATATTCCCAAAATAAGTTCTGGTGCCTCACACCTCACATAGATCATGAATCATACTAATTCCCAAATTCCAACACACATTAATTAATCCTACATCACTCAATTAACATAGATAATCCCTATTCCATGAACCTCATATATATATATAACGCATTCGAGATGATTCTAACTTACTAACAAACATTTGGTTAGTCCAAAAACTTACATCCCATGCACTCATGAACCCAAAAATGTACATGTCTACTAAAGGTCCATGATAAAACAAAAATTACCCTAGTCACACCCACGACTTACCTAAGATTGTAACCATCTCACCAGCCTACTCTGACCTTGGAAATTTAACGACATGCACCTAGCCTGAATCTCGAATTCCTAGTGTCCGACCTCCTTGTGGTGATTCACCATCCACCAGCCACTAAAACCACTTCTAGGTCCCACTATGTCTTCCATAAACTCATTTTGTTGCTTCATATTGGATACCATATCTTGGTACCACTCCCAATATGATCTAAGAACCCAACATCTACCCTAATCCCTAGTTGCTAACTACACAAGAAGGATTACTGCATAACCTCTCAAGATGGACAACCTAAACACATGAACAACACTCCTTCAGTGCCTGATCACACTACATCTGCACATGTATCAGATTCTAACTCTAGAATCACATCAGTAAAGACCCACTCTAAAGTGGTCTACCTGAGTCCTTGGCCTGACTACCCTACTGATACACCTCTCTACCTCACTTCATATTATCTGATGCATCATTGTTTTGAAATAAATTTAATTCATAAAACATTTTGAGTATGCACAACCATTTTGATTGCACTAAAATATGAGTTACTGATTCAACACCTCTAATAATGAATCCAACTTGAAGATGTTTACCATAACCTAAATGACGTTCCATAAACCATCCTCAAAACGCCTCACTCTAATGGATTCCTCTCCCATTATACCAGGTGAAAAGTGAGACAAATCTGTGATAGTAGATTTATTGTCCATGTTGGAATTTTCACCCTCTTGTAGGCTCAAGATCTCCTGAGATATCTCCTCCCTCAAATTCTCTGGGAAGAAGTACTTGAAGAACCTAACCTTGAAGTCCTTCCAAGCTAGTCCCTCTTGTCTTCCTTCCTAAACCTGTATACCCCACTAGTGCTTTATCAGTCCTATGAGCATATAGGTATCTGTATTCACCCTCTAGAATTGGAGTGTCACAAGATTATCGAAGATCATCTTAATCGAATTGATCCAGTTCTAAGTTGCATATGGTCCACTCTCACCCTAAAATAGTGTTAGGGGCTACGATTGGAACTCTCGAGTAAGGTATTCCATAGAAGATCTGATCCCTAAGATCCGCTAACAATCCCATGGATGAAACGTACAAGGATCTCTTTGAGCTGATCATCAATCCACAACCTAGAATATTGCAAATATGGTGGCTACCCTGCAAGTACATGTGCCTATACCTATGGATATTTCTCTACCTAAACTTTTGGGGCTTCATCCCAACCCTCGGGGTACTGAACCTATAAACACTCGACTGACACAACATCACTACCAGAATAATTATCCATTAGATCCATTATAGGTGGAATACCACTAAATACCAATACCATTTTCAGAAAACCCATATAAAACACACATATATAACGTAGATAGGAAAATTAGTAACAGGTAGCACAAAATCACTACCCTTACTCTCCCCCATCACAACCATGTCCCATGATATCTGGCCTCTTAGACCCTTATCTGCCCTTATTAGATCTGGGTATCACATATAAATCCATCCTTATAGCCCCTAACCTACCCACATCAGAGTCAGACATCAAGTATTAGTATAAGGTAGCTGAGTAAATTTCCACCAAAGAAGGCTAGGAAGAAAAACAATGCTTATCTTCCTTTAGTGACATTTTAAACAGATCATCCGCATATACCTTGGGCCATGTACGTCATGAAGAACCATGTTGTATCAATCCAATGACCATGTCACCCAACATAGTGATCAAAATCACCCCATATAATCATCCCCATCTACTTATATAAGATCCAGGACAATGAATATATATATATATCACATTTTATATCACATAAAGATTCCATTGGAATCCCATGCATGGGATGGCTGAGTAGAATGATACCAAAGAGAGGCTAGGTAGGAAAACACTAGTTAGCTTCATTTTTTGAAACTGTAACCAGTCCAACCCCTTTTATCATAATCCAAGTTAACAATGAAAATAACAAACATTATATCATGACACATGCATATGTATATATTTAAAATACCCTATGTGACTAACCAGAAAGAAAAGATAAACAACCCTTTCCAAACTAGGATAAGGGTTCAAATATACTCCCTTACCATACCAAGACAGGGGTCACATGTCATAATATATAATAATCACATTCATGTGAACAAATAAAGGTGTAAATAATATTAACTATAAATAGAGTAATACAAAACATCAATTCCCACCCTGACAACTTCGTCTTTCTTCTGTGCGTGGGGATACAGTCACCCAAACATGAAATCTAAACACAATTTTGATAAAATACCAATCTTCATCCTACCATAACAAAAATAATAATACCAAGTAAGAAAATTAAAATCATTTAATGTCGTTAGTATCTATCCGAACACTGATACAAACTCTCAGTCATGAACTTCTCTAATACAACTAAGGTTGGACAAAAGCGAGCCTCAAACCCCAATTGATATTCTCAACACTGTCAACTGATGGATCCCCAACATCCCCATGGATTTATATGGAAATAATCTCTAACTATTTCCCTATGATTCATGTAAAAGAGTCCTATACCCACATGATTGGCCAATACCACATAATCAACTAATTCCAACTGTGTGCACAAGACTCCAATGGTGAATTAGATAACACATGTGAGAAGCAATCACCAAATATGTTCCCAAGAAACATCATTTGGAACCTCATTCCCCTAAGACCATGTCTCCTAACCCTATGTTCATCATCATATCATATCACTCGGGACATTCCCATAACTTGTTGGCCTCTCCATATCAAACTGACGACCAAGTTTCACAACATGTGATTATCATCACTCATAGAATCCAGCACTCTCCGAACATTATGATCACATAGCCTTATACTAGATGGAAAATGATATCTCAATCTTTATTTTATGCCCATCCCATTACCGTGGAACTAAAAAATGCATCAAAATTAATTTATATAATTAAAATAATTTGATGTAATTAAATAAATACACTCATCCCAACCCCCCAAGTGGTATCAAGACCTATATCTAGATCGATCATGGAAGCAATGTCTAGGGTATGCCTAAAATAATACCACATGGTATGACATTTAATTTAATGGAAATGAGTTAATTAATTAGGTTCTCGATCAAAGTACACAATGGAATGCTCAAAGAAACACCCCCAAAACACAATAGAAATAATGGATAAAGAAAATAACCACATAACTTGTGTTGGTAAACCATTTCACACCCTATCTTAGCCTATAAATCAAGTTGATTTAGAAGAAATTGGAGTTTTAGATGAATTCCCTAAAAATAGGGTAAAATAAATCCAATAGATTTATAACTCCATATGGAGAGAGAGAAAGAAAAGAGAAAAAGAGGAGTTGCATCCGTACCGATACACATCAAATACCATATACAAATTGAAGAATAGAGATCAAATGAGAATTTGAGATCAACACATAGGAGGGGGAGACGAGAGATCCACAATTCCTATTAGAGAAGGCCACATATGGGGAATAAAATATTGGATAACCTCTTAATGAAATTAAGGGAAAATGGTAAATTCCCAATTTTAAGTGGGCCACATGATTAGCTCATATGGTTTTCCTAACCGCGTGTAGCCTGTATGGTAGCCCCATCCAAAGGCTCCACCTCACACGATTATGGAACAAGGCTTCTCAAATCATTTTCCAAATGTATGACTACCCTTTGATAAAAATTATATATGTGTTACCTGGATGTGTTCTCTCTCCAACACGGTTTGGAAAACCATTCATAGAGCACCTAGAGGACCGGATGGTTTCCCCTGGGAGCTGTACAGTTTTTTCAAACCTTGTATCTCAGTCTACACACCCTAAAAAAATGATTTTTTGTCCTTTGAAGCACAAAAAACCCCTTACAAATCATGATTAAGTTTCTCTTATATGAAACTCATCTAAAGTTAAGGATTTTGGTCATATTAAAACACATAATTAAGTTCCATAAATCAAGAAAATAGTTGGTGTGCTCACGAATCTCCAAAAATTTCAAACAGGTAGTGGATTTCGACATACTCCAAAAACCTAGGGCATTACAAAATTATTGATAATATATGATCATTATAACATAATTATACATTTTTAAGTATAATATATTGTATACTTCATTAACTTTTTAACCGTTAAAAATGATAATGTTGCTAGTGCGTACCTGTAGACAACCACTTCTACTGAGTGATGTGATTCATTTTCCATGTCTTCCTTTATGGAAGATTATAATTATGTATATAATGAATATTTATGATGTTTATATCAAGATTAAAATTCTGTAGATTATATATCCAAGATCAAGATACAAGGGCCATAACCACAAAAATCAAAACATACAGGAAAAATGAAGTAGTTAACACCTGAAACAATGATAACAACAAATGATTATTAACAAATGGGTGATAAGATGTTATAGGTGGATCATATATGATATTAAAGATATGTATATAGATCTTATTTTTAAATATAATAAATATAAATTTATTATACATGAGGTTAAAATATATTACAAGGCACGTCAAACTTGAGGTAATGGATTTCATCTCAATTTCCACTCCACTGAGACATATTTGGTAATCTTAACATATTTTCTTTTATTTGGACTATATACACCCCATTTGTTTTATTTAACATGAATATATTTTTATTCAATGTGATTAACTTTAAGTTCAATTTCAATGTCACGACCCATCTCCCGGAGCCCATGCTGTGACTACCCCAATCCCACATCCCAAAGGCCAGGGGTTGGCAACTAGCACTGAGTAGACATATACCACAAATGGGATCCATTTTCCTAAGAACATGTACACATTCACTTGACTCAAAGCCACAGTGATGGAGAGTAAAAACACTAAGTAAATAAATATTCATGCATTCCACTATAACCCAACAACAAAGTATGATAGATAGTAAATAAATAAAGTACAACCAGGCTTGATAAAATCCCATTAAAAGAAAGAAAACTACAAATCCTGATCCACAACATGGGTACTGAAACTTCTATAGGAAGCTACTGAAAACACCATTGATTTTATGATATCACAAATCACCATTCAGTCCTGGTCCTCGTCCTTCTTTACCGCCAGACTCCACCAAAGTGTCAGTTGTCTGCACAAGATACGACACATGCGGGTAAGGCCTGTGTAGGGGTGAGTAAAACAATACTCAGCAAGGGACCCCAAAAACGAAAAATAAAAAGACCAGAAAGAAGGTACAATCATATCAAAAAATTTATATTTCGATAACACATATAAGGAGAACATACAGGTATATTCATAAAGGATTCCAAGACACAACGTATCCTCCACTGCCAGCCATATGGTTTTAATCACAGCACGCTCGATTCTGGGAGATCTCTCTACTCAATCTATATGATAGTGACCATGTATAACAAGTCTACCAAGAGTATTCAAGAGATCATCTGGTCTTGATACATCATGATTCATCCCTAAGACATACGGTCTCACTAAGACAAGGGGTATCGATATCACAACCTATCCTCAGCCACATGATCCGTCTCATAGAACACTCGTCCCGGGAGGACTCTCTCCTTGAGATACCAAGTCATCAGAGACCCCCATAGAGTGGTCCATCTTCTTTGGTCCCACTTAAAGAGGACACACTAAGAACTACCCGAAATACATTTATTCATTCGTAACATTGAACATCATGTACTGTTGAGAGACTCATCCCTGATGAGTCACTGAGTTTCGATCGGTTATTGGACCACTGAGGTCCACTCAGATAATGGTCTATAGAGGAATGATAGACTACTGGACCAGTGAGGTATACTAAGATAATGGACCACTTATGTCTGCTCAGCTACTGGACCACTGAGGACCACTCGTCTACTATACCACTGAGGTCCACTGGGCTAATGGACCATCGAGGTCTGCTCAGCAACTGGACCACTGAGGTCTACTCAGCTACTGGACCACTAAGGTCCTCTCGGCTACTGGACCGCTGAGTTCTGCTCTTCTAGTGTACCACTGAGGTTCACTATTTTACTGGCCCACCGAGGTCCCTCTCTTCGTGTCCTTCATGTCACAGCTAGTTGTAGGATTCTTTCTCATAGCCCTCTTGATTATAAGAAAGTATACACCTCAAGACATCTATCACATCTCAATTACCACTAAGTCTCACTTAGAGTATACCTAAAATACCTTCTCATAACAGGGGTCCCAACGTGATAGAAAACGTGTCAATCAGATGCATGGTCTGAAAGATATTGATGTTTTAGTAAACATGGGCCGATTTCATCCGGGCTCGGTCTGACTTGATAGGACCAACCCGAACCAACCCGGCCCAGGGTCTTGCATGGCCCACCCCGATTCGGCAAAAAAGACCTGACATGGTTTGATCTGGACCAAACTGGTTCGACCTATTTTAGTGGCCAAACCCATTGGATATAGCTGGACCCGGCCTGATTCCGCCGTAGGTCTATCCCGCTGGGTCACCTAGTGACCCGGCCTGCATTCTCCGGCCCGATCTGAATTAGTCGGACCAATTTCTTCCCTACTGGGCTTCACAGCGGCCTGACTTCCTATCCGTCCTAGCCCACATGGTGGGCTGGTTCTCCTATAGCTTGGGCCGCCTGATATCCATGTTCACTCCCTCGGCTCGACCTACATCAGCGTGCTGATTTAGGTCTAGCCCGGATGCTACGCTAACATTCAGTTCCCTCAACCACATGACCGGATGAGTCTGGACGCCTCCCCTACACATATAGCATAGTGTGGAAAGAGTTTCAGTGCACACCTTGGCCTACCCCATGGGCCGCTTGAACTAATGCGACACCCGACTGACGCTTCCCCCCTACACCTTTGCGTCCCATGCTGGTCGCGGCCTCCGCTTTCTCAGAGTGCCACCGAGGCACGCCGCCTGCCATACCACTGTATTCCACTGGGTGTGGCCTCTTCTATTGCAGAACGTTTACAGTGCACTCCACCTCTGTGCCGCCATAGCCCACTGGCCGTGGACCTCCCCTACCTGACATGGAACCTCACTGGTGCCGTAATCCCGCACCACTGCAGCCCACTAGTCGTGTCCTCTTCTGATGTAGCGCGCTGCCAGCGCGCACGGCCTTCGGCCTGCGGCCGCTGCCACCATGATCCACATGTTGGGATCGTTGCACTAAAAAATTGGTGTGCAATGATCTGTTGTTCATAACCCCATGAAGAGCACGAGGAAAAAAAGGAGGAACAAAGAACAAAGTCGAGGAACATACCTCCGCCATTGTTCGTTACCGCACCAATCTGCTTCCATTAGAAGGATTAAATGGAGGAAGTCAAAAACATGAATTAATCCCCAAGAATCAAACCTGATAAATACCCTCCAGCAAGAACAATGATCCTCTGGTCAACATGTTCACGGGTTGACCTGTGTTCAACATTTAGTCAAAGAATGGAGAAGAAAAAATCAATAACAACCCCTACCTCAAGTTGGATCACTTGCAGACATAGTTTGATGTCGTGTTGCCATGTCGATCCTTGTTTTACTGGCTTCATAGATTCATCACCACTTGATCAAATCCCAACCTCCGATCCTTCATAACCCACAAGAGATCATCCTATTCATTGCCTTCTAGAAACTTTAGAGGAATTCTCCAGCATTATGAATTCTAATGTTGGACCCTGTCCCGGATTAATGGAGGAAACACGTTAATGCATTTACATATTTTCGTTTTACTGTTTTTCATTGAAACAACATTGTCATACTACTTAATTTATTAAAGGATAACGCGTTTCTCCATGGCTGTATCATAGCATCGCCACAGTGAAAAATGTTAAAAAGTAAATACAATAAAATTCATTAAGTTTATTTTATTCTCTTTTAAAAAGTAAAAAAATTAACTTTTACCCTTGACCTGTGCCGGTCGAGGATATAACTCACTTAATTAAATAAAACCCTCATGATCTCAATGGTACTCTCAAATTTCTAATCAGAGTTAACTTTTATTAGTTATAGGGATTTGAATATAAAATAACTTTATTCAATTATCTTATTTACGGTCACATCCCAAAAATGACTTTCCACAGTTGGATCGTTCCGATCAATGTTAGGATATGACTAAGGGAAAAACACCCACACAAGATCAATTGTGGTATTATATTTTCAATCCGAGTGAAAATTTCTGAGTTATAAAGATTTAAAAAATAAAATAATTTTATTTAATAATTTTATTTATAATTATTCCATTTTTGGGTTTTCTCACTAGAGGAATGAGCTGAATAAAGCTAAGTCACTCCTAGGGTAAACCTGCCATCCTAAATGCAACGGTTCACACATATTTATAATTCGGGAACCCTTTTAATATTTATTCTAATTTTTTAGGAAAGATGATCATGTGTGCTATTTAAAAACTTAAAAATTTTTGATGGACTATTCCGGGCACACCGGGCCTCAGAATCACACGTCGTCTCAGCATCTAGTCTCGTAATTTTCCCAAGAATTTTTAAAAAATAGAACTGAAAGAATCCAAGATGTTACAATCTCCCTACATTAAGTCTTTACATCCTCCAAAATCCAAACAAGGTCCAAACAAATAGTGGTGGTACTGAGAACAGATTTGAGCCTCCATCTCCCCTATGATCTCCTAGAGATTTTTGTGCTTCCACTGAACTCACACCAGAGGAATTGATAATCCATGAAGGATCCACTCCTATTGATCCTCTGTTTACACTGAGAATTATGTAATCACCATACAATCTCCAAGGTCAATATCACCTCAGTTTATGATGTGTGATGGATCATGCACACTGTGCATCTGTGGGGGAAGAGCTAGGCGGCACACCACCTCGCCAAATCTGCTCAAAAATTGAAAGGGGATGATGAAACTTAGAGACTTATTACAGCCTCATGCAAATCTCAGTAATTCCCCATAAAGGTGAGACTTGAAGGAATAAATGGTATCTTTCCTCAAACAACAAATTTCTTTGCCATATGCTAGCACAAAACTTCAGACGATCCTATGCATTCTTCATCCACCTCTAGGTGACCTGCACAAACTCTATAAACATCCTTCTGAAATACCTTCCATAACTAGGATATAAAGAAAGTATCATGATCTAGAATAATTGTCGATGAAGACCCAGGGAGTCGAACAATCTCCAATGCATAGAGGCATCCCAATTCCTCTAGTAACTCTACTCTTGGGTAGCTAGAAAGTGGGTCAACTCGATGAGTCGGTCAAAGATAATCCAGATGATATCGTGTCTCATATACATACATGGTAAACCCATAACAAAGTCCATTCATATCTCTTCCCACTTACCTCCTGATACCTCTAGAAAGAGAATGAGAAACCCATGAAAATTATTCAAACAAGTTTATAGATTTCATCTTAATAGGTAATCCCAGCTTCAACCTATTTTGTCATCCTTGGTGTCTTCCTTGACACCCACACACATATCTAGATGCTTCTCACCGCCCTAGGAATCATTGTTATAGCTGAGAAGAATGATGTTCTCCCTGCCTTTCAAATGTCCATCAGGGGTATTCCCTATGGAAAACTGAGCATGTAAAGACTCACAGTCAATACCACCGATCTGTGCCTCCCTAACTCATTTAAGATTGTACAGGTAACAACCCATGAATAGAGATAAATTTATCCATCAAAATCCACAAAGGATAACTGCAATGAGGACAACCACTCCAATGCCTAATTTTGTAACTGTAAACGGGATTCCTACCGAGAGAATTTTCTTCCACATTACTCTTCCAAGACAAACACTTCAAGATCATTCCATGTAGCCAGTGCTCTCGAAGTGGGTCCAGGACCATCCTCAAGTGTCTTGTGTACTCCTCCTCGGATGTCTAGAACACTAAGAAATCATCAAATAAGATCACATAGGGTTTCCTAGGGTGAAGAACTGGGTCTTACTATGTCATTCCTCTCCAAGTCCCTTCATCTAAACCCCCATCCCAAGAAGCTATTCAAAAGCCATTTGATATGCTGACATAAATATCGGTGCCTCCTCGGGGTGTAGACTAATGCAGAAGTCTAAATATTGACAGAGAGTTATACCTGGAACATCTTAAATGAATATGTCCTTATACTCTTCTACCACTAAGAAACTTGAGGACTCATAACATCCACTACACTGAGGGTCATACTAGACAACCATATAGAAATCAACTACACCCTCCGCTGCCTGATCCCATCAAGAGCTGTAAGGATTTACCTTTTTCTAACAAAGGGAAATCTCGTTCCAACACCATGGATAAACTACATCCTTTTCCTAATGCAGTCAATCATGGCATGAAAGGTAGTAGTCCATACCAAGAATGAAATCGTAAGGCCTCGATGCCACAACCAAGAGATCCCAACCGATACTCTCACTTCTAAGAGTTAGGTCACACTGTCAGCACCAGTGTGTGGTCATTGGGTCTCCTCCAGTAGGAGAATCTAAACATTAGGGTCAATTTTATGGTTTAACCGGAACCTCTAGTTATAAAACAAGAAACGTGGAAGGAAAGGAAATCACTATTACAAGTGTCTACCAATACTGCAACTAATGTTGAAAGACACACATCATACCTTGAATCATCCCTAGGGTCCTGGGTTCATAAACCTTAACAGCCTGCCACTATCTCCTCTAATGTTCTCCAGCTCCCGGATTCTAGTCTGGACCACCTATAGGTGGTGTTGGTAACGCATCTGTCACGACCCGCCTTCACCAAAAGGAGGGAAGGGTCAGCAGATTGCCAGGCCCTTCCTTCTTTAAGTTGAAGGAGAGATAATGACCCCCGAAACCCGCCTTCAATAGGTCCCGGAGTGGCGACTAGCACCAAGGGTATAGGAAATTCTCGCAAATGGAAGGCATTACCCTTTTTATTTTATAGGATCAAAAGATAAGGAGGAGAAAACCCAACAACACCAAGATAGAAAGAAAAGTAAAGCCAAAAGTAAACCATTCCCACATGCATGTTTCAAAAGTGAAAGCCACAAGGTGCAAAAGATGACTACAAGGTAAGTACCAAAAGAAGAGAAAAACAACTGCAACTGCTCCAAAAGTCCGAGCTAGTAAGGTCCTGCGTGATCCCCGAAGTCCTCCTGGGAACCTGAAAGCAGTTTCATATACGTAGGGTGAGCATACAAGTACACTCAGTAGGGAAAACCAAGACTCTCGTGCACAAGTGGGGGAACGTACTAAAGTCCCGTGAGAAAGAGTAAACCAAACACCTAACAAGGCAACTATCCATCCCAAGCCTCACCAAGGTTCGCTCCCCAAATAACGCAAGTCAAGTAATATATATATAAGAGCACATCGATGTTTGGGTACCCCACGCCACTTCCCCACTGGTTATTGAGACATCCTACGCATCGGACCAATCCCGCCATTCTCACCGCAGTCCCACTGCCACACCCGCCCGCACACACCTGGGCCACCACCACACGCAGTCCCACTGCCAAATCCCGCCCGCACACACCTGGGCCACAACCACACGCAGTCCCACTGCCAATTCCAGCCCGCACACACCTGGGCCTCGACTGTCACAAGTAACCATGCCTGCAAACACCTAGGCCAGAACAACCACCGCTACGCCCGAAGACACCTGGGCTAAAGGATCCACTGCCACGCCCGAAGACACCTGGGCCTCATCCCGAAGACACTTGGGAAACCACCTGCCGCACACACCTGGCTAACCACCACAACACCCTGCCCGATGATTCTTGGGCTAATAATGGACTTCAGGCCATCACAGCCTGCCCGAAGGTACTTGGGCTATCCGGGAAAGGGAGCAGAAAAGGAGCTAATAACCAGCCACTCAGGATAGTGTTGGGAAAAACACCCTTCCCCCATAAATGGGGGTGTTCGGCACTAAGTGCTCAACTTGGGTGGGGCGCGAATAAGAAACACAAAGCTACAAGTATAGATATAGGTAACAAACACTCACCCAAAACTTAGGTTTTCCTAGCCAACCTACAAAACACAACACCACAGCGTCCGAGTCACGATTCACGACCCTTGCCCACAAAACCATTTGTCCCATTCTTGTTTCTCGTTCAGTCAAAATGTTCAATTAATTTTAAGCACTACTGGGCAACTACCATAAGCATAACCAAGGAAAACGTCAAGGAATAGATCAACCAAAACACTCACACCCGGTTCTGCCAACAGAGGATCTCTCCCCAATTCGTGATAAAACTCACAACCACTGAAACCAGGAGATCCCATCCCCCAAAATCACACAGCCACCGAGAGTATAAAAAGAACAGGGGATCCCATCCCCTCCCACATTTCCAGCAAACGGCCCGAAAGGAAAACAACCACTAACCACTACCAACACAAGTCAGGGATTTTCAGATTTAAACGACTTAACACACTCCATGATTTCAAAATCCGTGTGTTCTAACCGGGAGTTATCACAGAAGGGCCGGTCCTGGTGCTTTCAATTATTTAGCCGGATATACGTGGTTAACCGATTTCACAGCAGGAGTTAACAATTTCAGCAACCCATTTAAAACATCATGAGGGGATTCAAGTGTACACACACACACGACCACCAACGGCCTCAATTTTCAGAAAACATAAACCTGTACAACAAAAGGGATGATCACAAGATAAAGCATAACGACGATCACGACCCCTTCCCCTTCTTCCTTTAGAACTTCGTTTATTATCTTCATTAGGGTTTGGTTCAACCAATTCCATAGGAACAAAAGTAACGCCCACCCCGCATGATACACAAAAGTGAGAGACGAGAGAAATTCCCTACTTGTTGATGGATGATCGACGTTTAGGCCGGGGGCGCGGAACTTTACGGATAACGACGCGGCGGTCCCGATGCACCAGAAGAGCCACGATCGAAGAAGGGGGAAAACCACGGCCTAACCCTTAATTATAAGAGCTGGGGACGGTTGAGATGAAAACACAAAACCACGGAAGACGAGGGAGTCGTGGGTTGACCACGTGGCTTGACTCATCATTAATGGCACTGGGTGGTTTTAACCGACCCATGAATTAATGAAGCATTTAATTAAGACCTTTGCGCGCGTTTCGGATTTCCAAGATATTTTTAGCAAGGAAGAATGGGGTTTAAAACCCTATTCGCGAAAAAGGAACATTTCTGGAACAACTTGGCAGGGCCGACCGATCGGTGTCACCGATCGGTCTCACCGATCGGTCTCACCGATCGGTCTCACCGATCGGTCTCACCGATCGGTACCCCGCAAGGAAACCGGATTTTCGGCAAAGGAAGGGACCAAGGGGGGTCTGGGTCATCACATCAGATACCTCTTAAACGATTCTCGTCCCCGAGAATCAAAACAAACTAGAAGGAAAGAGAGGATCCGAACAACCATCTTCGAAGATACCTCTTAGGAGTGGACCCCCGCTAATTGAAAACACTCCCTGTCAAGAACCAAGCATCATACCACGCAAAACCTCCCGGTCATGTGGGTTTGGGGAGTTCCCCTCCCCCATGTCAAGATATTATCCGCTTTGGGCGGCACTGACTCGCCCGCACGGGTTTAATCGCATCCACCTTAATGCGTCCTGATTAGGGGTCGGGTTTCCCCTCCCTTTAGCCGGGGCTTTCCACACATAACAGAGGAAAGGAACTAGCACATTTCATAGACAAAAAGGTCAACGTTCTGTCACAACAGGCACCAAAGATTCAAAGCTCAGAACAACTCGGGGTATTGGGCACGCATCCGTGCCTCCCTCTCCCACGTGCTCTCTTCGAGGCCGCCATGTCTCCATAACACACGAACCAGGCCGACGGTTCGTCCACGGAGCACTTTCTCATTGCGATCCTCGATTCTGACTGGCCGTTCCTCGAAGGTCGCGTCTCCTCCCACGTCTAGCTCTCCCCAGTTGATGACATGAGAGTCATCATGTAAGTACTGACGAAGCTGGGAGACATGGAAGACGTCATGGACCCTCTCCAACTGAGGTGGTAGGGCCAGCTGATATGCTACCTCGCCAACTCGCCTCAGCACCTCGAAAGGTCCGATGAACCTAGGGGAGAGCTTACTCCCCTTTCCGAACCTCCGCTGCCCCCGTCGAGGGGAAACCTTCAAAAACACATGATCTCCCACCTCGAACTTTAGGGGCCTCCTCCGACGATCAGCATAAGATTTCTGCCGATCCTGAGCTGCTTTCATCCTCTCCCGCACTAGCTGGACTTTCTCCGTGGTGCTCTGCACTACTTCTGGTCCAAGAGTACCAGTCTCACCAACCTCTGCCCAGCATAAGGGTGAACGACATGGTCTTCCATACAAAGCCTCAAAAGGAGCCATGCCGATAGTAGAGTGAAAACTGTTGTTGTAGGCAAACTCTACTAAAGGCAAGTGTCGTACCCATGATCCTCCGAAATCCAGAACACATGCTCGCAGCATGTCCTCCAAAGTCTGGATAGTCCGCTCTGTCTGTCCATCAGTCTGAGGGTGAAAAGCAGTGCTAAGGCGTAGTTGGGTGCCAAAAGCATGCTGTAACCCCTTCCAGACTCGTGAGGTGAATCGAGTGTCCCGATCTGAGACGATCGTTTTCGGAACTCCATGCAAACGCACCACCTCATCCACGTACCTCTGTGCCAAGGTACTCACGGGTCCTGACTCCTTGATAGCCAAGAAGTGAGCAGATTTTGTCAATCGATCCACCACTACCCAGATAGCATCATGCCCGCCCTGAGCTCTGGGTAGTCCCGTGACGAAGTCCATTGAGACGTCGTCCCACTTCCACTCGGGAACATCTAGAGGATGCAACAGACCACCAGGAACACGGTGCTCAGCCTTCACCTGCTGACACACCAGGCATTTAGCCACGAACTCTGCCACTGCCCGTTTCACCCCGGGCCACCAAAACTGTCCCCTTAGGCCTTGGTACATTTTCGTAACACCCGGATGTACCGCCAAAGCTGAGCTATGGAACTCATGAAGGACTTCATCACGCATCACCTCTGGAACAAACAACCTCCGATGAAAGAGCATCCGATGTCGGCTGTCCTCCGACCATCCTTCCGGGGTGTTCCCCTGATCGACACGATCCCGCAACACTTCCACCTCAGGATCTCCCCACTGAGACTCTTCCACTTGCTGCAACAAAGAGGACTGTACCGTCATCTGAAACAAACAACCTCTAGTACCTTCCACCCTTGCATCCAAGTGCATGGCAGCCAACTCCCCCATTGCCTTCCAAGCATCAGCAGATTCCCGAACCACCTCCTGATGCGGCTTCCTGCTCAGGGCATCAGCCACAACGTTTCCCTTACCTTCAGTGTATGAGATCTCAAAGTCGTAGTCCTGGAGAAACTCGACCCACCTCCGCTGTCGCAAGTTCAGGTCACGCTGGGAGAAGATGTAGCGCAAGCTTTTGTGGTCGGTGAAGACCACAAAGCGCTCCCCAAAGAGGTAATGTCGCCACAGCTTTAATGCGAACACCACCGCTGCAAGCTCCAGGTCATGGGTGGCATAGTTCCGCTCATGGGGGCGTAGCTGCCTGGACCCGTAAGAGATCACCCCTTGTCGCTGCATCAACACGCACCCCAGGCCCTGTCCTGAAGCATCACAGAATACCTCATAGGCCATCCCTTCTTCTGGCAACCTCAACACTGGGGCACTAACCAGTTTTTCTTTTAGGTAGCTGAAGGACGACTCACATTGCTCGCTCCACATGAAAACTTGGTCCCTCTTGGTCAAAGCCGTCAAAGGGGCTGCTACCCGGGAGAAGTTGGGTACGAATCTCCGGTAGTAGCCTGCCAGTCCGAGGAAACTCCGAACTTCCGCCACATTCTTGGGTGCTGCCCAAGAAACAATTGCCTCAACCTTTGATGGGTCGACTGCTACTCCCTGCTCAGACACTACATGCCCAAGGAAGTGCACTTCTCGCGCCCAGAATTTGCACTTTGACAACTTCCCATAGAGCTGGTGCTGTCGGAGGACCTCCAAAACCGTCCTCAGGTGCTCTGCATGGTCCTCTTCTGACTTTGAATAGATCAGGATATCGTCGATGAACACCACCACGAACCGATCCAGGTACTCCCGAAAGATGGAGTTCATAAGCCCCATGAACACGGCCGGGGCGTTCGTAACACCAAAGGGCATGACCACGAACTCGAAGTGCCCATACCTGCACCTGAACGCCGTCTTCGGGACGTCGCTGTCCTTCACCCTCAGCTGGTGGTACCCGGATCGCAGGTCGATCTTCGAGAACCATCCTGCCCCCTTCAGCTGGTCGAAAAGATCATCGATCCTCGGAAGGGGGTAGCGGTTCTTGATTGTTACCTGATTCAGCCTCCTGTAATCAATGCATAACCTGAGGCCACCATCTGCCTTCTTCGCAAACAAGACTGGGGCACCCCACGGTGATGCACTTGGACGAACATAACCCCTCTTCATCAGATCGTCAATCTGCATCCGCAACTCCCGTAGCTCCGAAGGTGCCATCCGGTAAGGAGCCATCGAGATTGGTCGAGAGCCGGGCTGCAGGTCTATCCCGAACTCGATATCGCGTCGAGGGGGTAGAGTCGTCACCTCCTCAGGAAAGACGTCCATAAATTCACGAACGATCTCTGGTGCTTCCACCATTTCCGCATCTGTTGATTCTATCGTCAGTTCGGTCAACAAGGAGAGGAGAGGTTCCTCCCTCCTGTTTCCCTTCGGACAGCTCCGCTCGCCGGTGAAAGTAACACGCTGGCCGTCCAAACCGGAGAACACCACCCTCCTTTGGAAACAGTCGATGACGGCGCACACAGAAAATAGCCAGTCGATGCCTAGGATGACATCGTACGGCCGAATCTGTAGTAGAAGGAGATCCCTAACCGACCGATGCGGCCCCAACATCAGTCTACATCCCCGACAAACAAACAGCAAGTCGGTCTGACCTCCAACTGGTGTGCTCAACACCAGGGGCACTGGAAGTCTCTCGGCATCTAGTCCCAAGGCGCGGGCTAGACCAGGTGCAACAAAGGAGTGCGAAGCTCCGGTATCGAACAAAGCATAAGCAAGAGTGCTAAACACACTGATCGTACCTCGAACAACCTCTGGCCCTGCTGGAACTGTTGCTTCTGTGGCGTGTAACTGTCCACGCCCAGCTCCCCTGCCCCTCGGCTGTCGGCCACCTCCTCGACCACGCCCTGGTCGAGGTCCCTGGGGAGCGTCCTGAGGTCGGCCTCTCCCTCCTATGTCCGTCTGCGGAGGAGCGGGAGCTCGCTGTCCCTGCTGCTGCTGCTGGAAGGGTCTGGCTGGGAACTGCTGCTGTGGCGGATGCTGGGGATGACTGCCACCGCTGTACTGCACCCGATCGGGGCACTGACTCCGAAGATGTCCAGGGCTCCCGCAGATGAAGCACCGTGGTCCCGAGCCTGAAGGAAAAGAACGTGGGCCAGGGGATCGAAACTGAAACTGCTGCGGCCTACTCCCTGCGGGTCGGAACCTGGAGGGTCCCGATGCTGGGGGCCTGGTGCTGACGGCCTTCCCCTTCGATGGTCCCAGCTGGATCCCTTCTCGTGACAGTCCGCCTAGAGTGTGCATCCTTTCCACCACTTCGGCCTTCTTTTGAACCTCTAAGTATGTCGGAAGGGTAAAGGGAGTAACAGCATACTGGAGGGAGGGTCGGAGCGCCTCCTCCAAACGTCTTGCCCGAGACTCCTCATCGGGAAAGAGGTCTGGAGCAAAACGCAGGAGGTCCTTGAACTTGATTCCAAGTTCCCTCACGGACATGCTCCCCTGCTGGAGGGAGAGTAGCTCCTGCCTCTTCTCCGCCTTCATTGTCGAGGAGAGAAACTCCGCCCGGAACTCCTTCTCGAAGTCCGCCCAAACAACCTCAGACTCCTTCCTACTCCCCAGGTGAAGCATCCACCACTGACGTGCCGCTCCTCGCATCTGGCTAACAGCCAGAGGAACCCAGTACTCCGTCGGGGCCCGAATCAGGCCGAAGGCTATGACTAGCTCCTCCAGCCAGCCTTCCGTCTTCATGTCGGAGGTGCTGCCCTCATATTTCTCGAGGGTCTGTCTCTGAAAGGCTCGAAGAGTCTTCTGCCACTGGTCGTCCTCTTCCTCCCGATCAGCTCTCTGCTGATTGGCCAAGGTAGTCTCAGGAGTCTCGATCGCCTGTACCACACGCGGTCGCCTTCCAGGTGCCATAACTGCAAGGTAAACAAGGAATGCCTAAGCCCAGTAGTGCAAAGAAAACCGTTCTCAAAACCTATTAAGATTTAATTTATTCTTAATTTCCCAAGACATCCCAGAAACACAAGAACACAAGTCATTTATGATGCATGTACCTTTCCTAGGGTCTCTACCCTGCAATCAGTGTGGCCTCACTTGGTCGTTCGGTAGGTCCAGAGTCCTTGCATCGGATCACGGGGGGCCCTAAAATCCCGTGTCCTAGCCGGTCCTCCCTGGCCTATTTCACGCACCAAGGTCACCCAACGCTGTTGCCTTACCATCCCATGAAATCCTTACTGTGCCTAACTCCAGACTCCGTCCTATCCCTCAACCTCCCCTCTGATACCATTCTGTCATTATCTCTCCTTCAACTTAAAGAAGGAAGGGCCTGGCAATCTGCTGACCCTTCCCTCCTTTTGGTGAAGGCGGGTCGTGACAGCATCAAAATGAAGTCCACCCTATATTGCTTCCCCAGCTCTCCCACCATGTCCTCAGCCAGATGGATATGTCTACTCTTGCCATTGCCTCTTCCTTGGTGGTCCATCAACCGCCTCTCGGACTGTAACACGAACGGTGGGGAAATCTCACATGAGATTCCCCCTTTCATGAAAAGTATAACAAAGCCTTACCTTATGGGAACTGTCATGTCTTTTATGATAAAAACTTTGGTTCTACAACTTACGTTGTGCACCTACAATTAGTAGGCTCTACTGACCCTACATCTTGGGATATCGCTACCTCGGATGCCTATGACACATATTTGAACCATATTCCTCACCACCCAAAACCAAAAGATCCATCCACAACTTAGTATGGAATGATTCATCCTCCTGAACCACTGGAGGTGGCCCTACTAGATGATCATCAGGAGAAACCGTCACCTACTAACCATCTTAAAGAATAACTTCTCTGTGTCTAGCTCCCATCAGGGAGGCCTCTTACAGCATAGAGTCAAACTCCTAATACTTTTGTTGAAACCTCACTGGATGGCATCATGAACACATTGTGAGTAAAAAAAGATGTATCATTATTTAAAGATTATACCTGGTGAGATGGCTCAAGAAGGAGATGGAAAACACAAACCATTCCTATATGATCTATGTACCTTTATATCCATGCAACCAGTTTTTTCATACACCGAGTTTGAAAGCAAGTTCCTAGAGGCCAGTGTATAGATACATCAGCCGCCACACCAACACTGGATTCCCTGTCCTAAAATCCGAACTGAAAACACTCAACACTGTTTCCCCAAAGCAAAACCACAGACTTTTGGTATTTAAGGTATAACCAAAATCCTATGATACCACTTTGTCTGACCCGTCCCCCCCAGGGATCATTCCATAACTACCCCAATCCCACCTCCCAAAGGCCAGGTGATGGTGGCTGGTGCCAAGTAGGCATGTCCCACAAATGGGAGGTATTTTCCTAAAAACATGTACACACGCACCCAACTACAAGCCATAGGGTTGGAGAGTGAAAACACTAAGTAAATAAATATGAATGCATTCCACTATAACCCCAAAACAATGTATGATAGATAGTAAAGTAGTAAAGTACAACTAGGGAAGAATAAAAGAACACTAAAATAAAGACAACTACAAATATTGACCTACAAATGGGTATTGAAGCTACTGTAGGAAGCATCCAAAAACACCTCGGCTCATCAGATCTCAGAAATAACCTTCCAATCCTGGTCCTGGTCCTTCTCCACTGCTAGACTCCACCAAATCATCAGTAGTCTACAAAATACATGAAACATGTTGGCAAGGCCCGTGTAGGGGTGAGTAAAATAACACTCAATGGGGTACCCTAAAAACCACAAATAAAAAGACCACCAAGAATGTAAAATAAGATCAACATAGGTATATGTTGACAACAAATATAACAAAAACATATAGGTACACTCATAAAGGATTCCAAGAGGAAACATATCATCCACTTCCATCCATATGGTTCTGCTCATAACATGATCAATTCTGGGAGATCCCTCACCTCGAGCTATCTGATAGTAACTATGTAGCACAAGTCTACCAAGAGTATTCAAGAGATCATATGGTCTCGATTCTTCACGAAGCTTCCTTGAGACATCCATTCTCATTAAGAAAAGGGGTCTTGATATCACAACCCATCCTTAGCCACATGATTCTTCTCATAGAATGCTAATCCCCGGAGGATTCTCTCCATGATCTACAAAGTCATCAGAGACCTCCGTAGAGAGGTCTTGCTTCTTTAGGCCCCACCCAAAGAGGACACACTAAGAACTAACTAATGTACACTACATTAGTCATAATGTTGAACATACTATACTATTGAGGGACTCATCCATGATGAGTCACTAAGGTTCGATTGTTTACTGGACCACAAAGGTCTGCTACACTACTGGACCACTGAGGTTCAATGGGCTACTAAACCACTAAGGCCCGCTCAGCTAATGGACCACTATGGTCCACTTAGATACTAGAACACTAAGGTCCACTAGGCTACTGGACCACTGAGGTCCGCTCAGCTACTAGACCACTGAGGTCTGCTTGGCTACTAGACCATTGAGGTCTGCTCGGCTACTGGACCACCGAGGTCTTCTCGTCTATTGGACCACTGAGGCCCACTCTCCTATTGGACCACCAAGGTGCACTTTGCTACTAAAACACTGGGGTCCTTCTCTTTATATCCCTCGTGTCACTATCAGCCATAGGATTCCCACTCATAGTGCGCTTGATTCCAGGAAAATTTACTCCTCAAGACATCGATCGCATATCAACTACCACAAAGTATCACTTAGAGTACACCCAAAGGACAGTCTCATCTCAAGGGTCACAACTCCATAGACGGAGAGTCAACCAGACACATGGTTTGAAGGATATTTATGTTTTATTAGACAAGGGACGATTGAATTTCGGCCCGGTTCGACTTGGTTAGACCGAACTGAACCAACTTGGCCTGGGGTCCCGTATGACCCATCCCGATTCGGCCGACCCTCCCTGAATCGGTTAGGTCTAGGCTGACCCAGTCCGGGATGGCTCAGTTTCTAGGCTGATTAGGCCTTTCTGAACCCAACCGAGTTCGGCAGCAGGTCCATCCTGTCAGGTCACCCAGCAGCCCAGTCAACATTCTTTGGACCAATCCAAATTAGTCAAACCGGTTTCTTCCCAGTCAGTCCGTACAATGACCTGGTTTTCTATTCGGCCCGAACCATATGGAGGGCTGGTTCTCATTCATCCCGGGCCGCCTAGTGGCCCGATTCACTCCATCGGCTCGACCAGCATTAGCGAGCCGGCTTGGGTCCAGCCCGGATGCGGCGCTGGCGTCTGGTTCGCGCAGCCACACAGTCAGCTGAGGCCAGCTGCCTCCCCTCCAATGCGGTCTAGCGTGGACCGCATGCCAGTGTACGCCACGGCCTGCCCCACTGGCCGCTCGAACTAACACGAATCTCAACCTACACCTCCCCTCAGTTCCGCTACGACCTCTACCATCTCGGTGCACCACCGTGTTGCGCCGCCTCCCAAACTACCGTGGCCCGCTGGCTGCTGGCTCTTCCGATGCAATGCACCACCGGCCGACACCGCCTCCGCACCATCATGACCCAATGGAAGGGGACCTACTCCGCATAACACAACACCTCACCGACACCATAATCTTGCATCATCGTAGACCACTGGCCATAACCTCTGCCACTGCGACACATCACCAGCGCGCGCCACCTTTTTCATGCAGCCACTACCACATGCCTCCATCGCCATAATCTGCGTGTTGTGATCATTACACCGATAAATAGGCATGCAACGATCTATTGTTCATAACCCCATGAAGAACGTGAAGATCACATGGAAAGATGAAGGAGGAACATAGAACAAGGTTGAGGAACGAAACTATGCCATTGTTCGTTATGACATCGATCCGCTCCCTTTATACAGATTAAATGGAAAAAAGTCAAAAACATGAATTCATCCCCCAGAATCAAACCTGATAAATACCCTCTTGAAAGAATGGAAATACTCTGGTCAACTTGTTCATGGGATGACCCGTATTCGACATTTAGTCAAAGAAAATATAAGAAAAAAATTAATAACAACCCTTACCTCGAGTTGAATCGGTTGCAGATGCAGTTTGATGTTGCGTCGTCACATCAATCCTTGTTCTGCTGGTGTTCGTCGATTTCTCACTGCATGATCGAATCTTGACCGCTAATCCTTCATCGCCGGTGAGAGATCCTCCTCCTAATTTCCTTCTAGAAACTTCAAAAGAATTCTCCAGCGTTATGAATTCTAATGCTAAAACCTATCCCCAATTAATAGAGTAAAAATGTTATTGAATTTACGCATTTTTGCATTACTGTTTTGCTTTAAAACATCATCGCCACACTTCTTTATTTATGAAAGGAGAACAGGTTGCTCCGTTGATGCATTGTACCATCTCCATGGTGCAAGACATTAAATAGGAAATAAAATAAACTTCTTTAAGTTTATTTTATTATCCTTTAAAAAGTCCCAAAATTAGCTTTTACCCTCGACCCGTACTGGTCGAGGTTAGGCCCCACCTAAGGAATGAAAACCCTCACGAGCTCAATGGTACTATCAAATTTCCAATATGAGTTACTATTTATTAGTTATAAGGATTTGAAAATTAAATAGTTTTATTTTATTATTTTATTTACGGTCACGACCCAAAAACTACTTTCCACTATTGTTCCGTGCTGGAAAATGTTAGGATTTTATTAATGGAAGAATGCCCTCACATGCTCAATGGTGGTATCAGATTTTTAATATGAGTAACCATTCATGAGATATAAGGATTTGATAAATAAAATAATTTTATTTAATAATTCTATTTATAGTTATGCCATTTTTGGGTTTTCCCACTAGAGGCCCACACCAAAAAATGTTAAGTTGTGACTAGGGTAAACCCGCCTTCCTAAACAAAATGGTGCCCTAAAATTTCTAATCTAGGAAACCATGTAAGAGTTATTCCACTTTTTCCGGAAAACCACTCATGCGTTCTATTTAAAAAATTAACATTTTTAGATAGACCATTCTGGGCACACCGAGCCTTGGAATCACACGCCGTCTTAGCACCTATTCTCGTAATTTTCCCAATAATTTTTAAAAAATAGAACAGGGAAAATATAAGCCATTAAATTAACTATATTATTGGGTTTCAATTAAAAAGGTACCTAATTGGTAAGAATTTATTTTACAATCTCATTTTTTGTATTGCTTATATTTTTTGTTGAAGAAATCTTATAATATATCCTTCATAAAATCTATATATTTTATTATAATATGGATATTTAAGGAATTTATATGATTTATTATAACTTCTACTCTACTTAGAAATAAAATCATGTAAATAAATTCTTAAAATAAAATCAGATCTTATTTCTCTTTTTGATTAGGTATATTTTTATTCCACGTTTAAATTTTTTCAAAATTGATTTAGAAAAGTCCACTTTATTCACTCAAATGATTTATTAAGGAAATTTTATTTTATCCACTACTGTTTACATGTTTTTGAATTAATGTTTTTAATTTTTTTGAAAGGTTCATTTTCCACATTTATTAAAAAAATTATAAATTAATTCTTTTCTAACATATATGAATTTAATGAATTTTCCCATTTCCGTAACTGTTTTTTATTATTTAGATTCTTCTATAAGATTTTAATGGTTTTTAAAGAAAAATATTTAATTAAACATTATTTTACTATTTCAATTCCAGTTTATTTTATTTTCCAAATGACATGTTTTAATTATAATACCTACATTTCTGATTAATTTATGGTCATATTTCATCTCTTATTAATTTTATGGAATTATTTTTTTCTTTAAGCATTCATTTTCTTATGATAATTTTATATTATAAATTATATTTCTATTAAATATAGATATTCTCTGTATCATTGTTATGATTATTTCTTAAACAATATACCATTTCTATATAAGTGTTTTACTATGAATGTTATTTTATTGATTAGGGAAATCTTAATATTCCATATTCTATACTCAATATGGATATTTATTGAAAAGGAATATTGTTTATGAATTAAATAGTTCATTAAATATATGAGTAATGAATTTGACATATAGTTAAGGCTGGGGAACAATTATAGATATCCCCTCGATGCATTAGTAGGTCTATGGTGACAGACCAATTGGCTAGCCTTATTAAATGGGTTTTTGGTATATTCCCACCCATCACTTAAATTTTCAAGGAATAAGGCCTTGACGTTAAAAATATCATGATATCTAGGATCATGAAACCCAAAAATAGCTATTTACACTATTGAGAATTCAATTATTATTACCCTTGAGATTATTACATTGATATTTTAGATGGATGCATTTCATGATGATGTTATTGATTAAATGAAATTTGTTTTTAGTTATTTACCTTCCCATATTGATTATTACTTATTTAATCATGATAAATTCTACTTTACATAACCCTTATGAAGCATTTTATCTCAACCTTTATTTTTTTCCATTCCCTAGGACATAAATAAGGTTATTATAAATAATATAAAGGATGTAAGAATGTTTTTTATGATATGTTTTTATATTTACAATGTAATATGAGAATCATACATGAATCTTGTTCTTAAAGACTACCAAACTGATCAGTCCTTCAAGATGATATCCCTTGTATATTATTCTAATATAATAACGTAGACATCAACTCTGTATTACTGGAGTTTGGGTTATAACATTAATTCCCTTTATATGAGAATTTTTTTACAATTGATTCTATTCTCTAACTGGGGTTCTACTGAAGGTGGGATACAAGGGTCATTATATCACTTCCTTTATTTCCTCCCAGGGGGTACCTTTAAAGGGAGGGGGTAGTGACAAAGTGGTATAAAAGTGTTATGTTAGGAGATATGATGTAGTTTTTAGTTAGTCACTATGAGTATTGATTTAGTTGGCAGGTAAATAACTTATATCAATCTTGGTTCATCACATAAGTTAGAGAGACTGACCAAGACACTGGATTTTAGGTCCTCCATGATCTGATGCAAAGACCCTGAGTTTACCGAACAACCGTGTGAGGTGGTGCTGCTTGTAGGTTAGAGACCTATGAGTGGAACATGAATCATGATTTTTTGTATTCATGTTTTAATTATGTAATCTTTGGATATTAAAAAATGAAATTAATTAATTAATCTAAATTAATTTCATGTAACTAGTCTTAGACCTCCTTTCCTTGTGTTTTTTTAGATATGGATCCTAATTTTGTCCATTAATAGTTTGGAAGGTGGAGGTTTAGTAGGATAAACTAGTTGATCATTAGAGATCTAATTCAACATTGGATAATGAAATTTGGAAAATTGAGATGCATGATTTACAACATAAATGTCTGGAAAATTATAAGGGGAGTATCTTTGATCTAGAGACAGAGTTTTGGATTGAGGAGAGTGATATTTCCATATCTATGATCTATGCCTGAGGTGATTATTGGGTTTTGTTAGAAATCATTCAAATGTGGGGAGTATCATGCTAGTGGTGGACATTGTACATTGGGGAGAAGAACGTGGATGATTTTTCTTGGGTGAAATTATAAAAGGCATTTTGTATTGAGTTTTTATTGTCGATGATGAAGAAAACAAAGAGGCATGATTATAAATCCCTTTAGAAAGGGACTTTGATCATGCACGATCTAGGTATTAAGGATCTATATTTCATTTTTCTATTGATTGCTCCCCTAATGTGGAATCTAGAGCATGAAGGGTTGATGAGGCATTACATCCAATGATTAAATATATTATCACACCATTTATTCTTCCTGCACATGTTGTGGTGTAGGGGAAGGATGGATTGAGTGGATTCACTTGCAGGGAGGGGTTCATTGATAGGGATTCCAATAGAGATTCTTGATGATCATGGATTCACTTGATGGATCGAAGATGTCAATATATAGAAGGTTTCAGTCAACATGGAGTTAATCACAACTGTATTCTTCACAATTTTTTAGGCCCAATAGTCCCAATTAATCTACTAGGGGATTTATGTTTGTGTTATATGATTACAAAGCTTATATGTACGATCAAAATCAGTTATCAAACAATCAAGAAGGTTGGTTTAGTTTGGGTGGTCAGGTCCCATCGCAACAGTAGCAGATCCCACCATCGTTTTCTCAATAGGCAAAAAGATATGGAGATAGTTGAGTTCAAACTGTTGGATCAGATTATATCAAATATAAACAAGAGGGGGGGGGGGTGAATTGTGTCTTTTCAGAATTCTTTGCGAAATTGTGTTATGACCTTTTTCTTTAATCAGATGATATGATGCAGCGGAAATTTAAATAGCAGAAACATAGGATGTATAGTGGTTCGGGGAACAGAAGGCCCCTAGTCTACTCCACCAACACTCTACTCCATGAGCTTTGTGATTTTCACTATTTGGTCCTCGTTTCAACAGACTGGTTCCTAATTGAGTATAGGTAGTTGAATCCTTTACAATTAAATGAAAAATAAAGCCTTTTGGTTCACTTACAGAACCTACATAGCTTATTACGAGAATCTAGTCTTTTAAGGATAGAAAAGAAAGATTTTCGTAATATGAAAATACTTTTCAGATGTTCTTCACAATTGCAACAGCATGCAATTGACAGTAGATGGATCTTCGTCTTCAAAAATAATAATCTTCACCTAAGAGTTGTTCTGAGTCGATCCCGTTGTAGTAAATATAAAAATATAATTCACAACATTAGAAACAATAGATTCACAGTAGAAAATTGATATAAAACAAGTGAATCTTCTATCATGATTTTTCAATTTCAGAAAATAGAGCTTCGACATCCTCTTGAATCAGTAGATCGGTATATTTCAGTAGTCCTTGTTTTTCTTCCCTTTTCTCAAAATAACAAAAAAATCACACACGATCGATCAAATGTAACTTTTTAAAAAGCACATATATACAACATAACGATAATAATTTATCCTGCAAATTCAGATCCACAAAAGTCACCTTACAACTCGCGATATTCAAACATCTGAATTCTCAGAGTAGTCGTAACTTCCCTGAATACTCGGCATAGAGAGCTCCTTTTAATTCTATCATTTAAACCATCGATAAAATAGATTTGAATCAGTCAAGATCGTATATTAAAATAATATTTAAATCTGGCTTGAAATCTGCCTAATAATCAGCGTACTAGCCGTTTCACAAAACATATTGACTCTAAATTCTCTGACGCCAAACGTAAGGTTGAGTTGAACTGTATGCATCCTCTGAACATAAGGTTGATAACGTGGCCTTAAAATGTAAGGTTCATAACATAAGGTTCATTCCAAACGTAGGGTTGGTCATCCATACTTTTATATTCATCTTTCAAACGTATGATAAAAGATCCATACTTTTACATGATCCATACTTTTCAAGAACATATGGTTGTTTACAAAAGTAAGGTTGAGGAAACATACTTTTGAGAAACAAACATAATGTTTAATATTTATGTACGGTTCTCCTTCCATACTTTTCGGATATCCCAAACGTAGGGTTCCTTTCTAATGTAGGGTTCTTCTTCCTTACTTTGCTGATAACGTATGGTTGGTTAACCATACTTTTCTCTTATCTCAGAAAGTATACACACTTTTCATCCTTACGCTACGTTTATCCACGTTGGGTATGAACAGTGTTTCCAGAACATGCTAAAGCAGATTCCAAGTAAGTAGCGCATGAATAGTGTTTCCAGAACATGCTAAATATGAATACTTTAGTAATAAATTATCGTTATTTCAAGAGAAAAATAAAATAATAAATTCATGCAAAATACTTAACAAATAAAATCATTATAAAATAATTAAGGGTATTTGTGAGCATCAAAATTATCATAAAGAGATGGAGTATTAATATAAATAAACTCCATCTTTAAATAACAATATTATGTATTGTTGAAAACAACACTTACTCAACAATCTCCCCCTTTTTTATGATCACAAAACCCATATAATAATTAATGAAATTAAGTTAATTTACAAAATTAATTATATATAGTTTTAAATTTTGAAAAGAAAAATACATTATTAATTTCTCCTTTTAAATTATCCATGTTTTAATTTCTCCCCCAATAAAATAAATGAAAATAGTGTGTTTATCCAAATTTATCCCCCTTTTTATGATACCAAAAAGAATGATAGAATGTAGAATATAACACATTTAATGTAGCACTAAATTTAGTTAAATGCTAAGTAACTGTTTTATAGTAAAGAAATCTGGATTTCCAGCATATCTAAACAAAGACAGTAAAGTAAATAAGTATAAAGAAACAAAATTTCTTAAAATTACATGAATAATAAATACAGGAGTAAAAAATTTTGATTAAGTGATTGGAATAGATATAATAATGATTAATACAGGAATCATGGGTTGGTCAGGGTATAAAATAGGTTCTATCTCCTCTGAACTACAGACTTGATTTCTGTCAACTATTCCCTCAACCTTTTCATTATTCCATCACTGAGCTTAATGATAAGATCTTTGTCCTCTTGAGTCATAAGAATATCTTCAATGAGATTGACTCTGAAAGACTCATGATGTCTTTATTCTTTCTCTATAAACAAGGAAAAATTCTTTGTGAATTTATTCAAGACAGATCGGATTCCTGGCTCACTAGATGTCAACTGATCAACCAAGAATTTTTTATTGTCTAACAGAACAGATAAGGGAGCATTGTTACATTGAAGATCATTTAACATGTCATTCATGTTTCTCATTGTGGCTGTGATAGCTTGAAACCTTCTGATTAAATCAGGTGAAGTGCCTGATCCACTAGAAGCACTATTCCCAACTGATGAAAATTGTGTCCCCATAAACAACTTAAGATCTGAGAAATATGACTTCATAACCATTTCAGATTTCAATTTTGAAACATCATTTAGAATATCTTCTTTAAAAAGTTCAACTTCTTGCCTTGAAACTGTACTCTCCTTAATCTTTTGAAATTTCAACTGTTCTGAGGCTAAGGTGCTTCTCAGAGAATCATTCTCAGATTGCAGTTGAGATAACTTTGTTTATAACTCCTCAACTTCCCTATTCCTTGAATTAGAGGAAACATGTGCTTGATTCTCATTCTTAGGCTCTGTGTGTTGCAGCAGTACTAAAGGTAATGATTCAGCATCAGATTTTTCTTTCTCCATTACTTCAGTAGGTTGGTCCATAAATTTTTCCTCAGATTCCTTTTCGGACTCTTCCATAGAAAAATCCTCTTGAAGAACTTCTGTGTGAGATTTAGAAGCATGGTCATCACGAACATCAACAATTTGTTCTTCCAATTAAATTTCTAAAAAATATCCTCCGAAGTTTCTTAAGGTCTGGCCACTTCCTCACCAGTTTGTGCCTTCTTTTCTTGTTGAAGTTCAACATCATCAACAAGCTGTTGTTCTGATCTTTCAACAACAATTCTTTCAGGATAAGGGTCTGTAACAGTCACATTCTGTTCTTGAGGTTGTTCAATAACCTTTTCTCTAATAAAGTATTAAGAGAGTAAATCTATTTTTGTTAATTCAGGGTAAGTATGATCCTCAATCACTGGTCTTCTCCTCTGAGTCTGAAGTCCCTCCTAACTTCTTTCTTCCTCATTTTCTTCCACTTCAAATCTGATCCTCCTTGCAATAGTGTTGACTCTCGATTTAGCATGTCCCTCCTTGGACTTAGCAGATTGGGCTTGAGCACTCTCAGTTTCATCCTCAACTCCTACTGGAAAAAGTTTTCCTTTGATAGTACTCCAGAAATAGCCAATATTTCCTAAAGTTCCAGCATTAAATACATTACTATGATGACAACGAACTCTGGCATCCACCAGTCTCACCATGTCCTTCTTAAACAACAGTTTGGAGATGAAATGACCAAAAGGATAAAAGTTCATTTGAGCATCACTCTGACAACAATATATTAGGTATCTAACCATATACCTAGGAAACCTGAGCTTAATATCACTGATAAAAAGATACATTATATACATATCAGGATATAATATTTTTTCCATCTCAGACATCCTTGGTGGAATCCCTGTTTGCATAAATTTTACGAAAATTTTATGATCAGGCTCCAAATCCTTGATAAACATTTTATTTACAAACATAGTACCAAAGAGAAATGACATTATGTACTCTAATTTATACAAAAAATCACCAATATTTTTCAAATCGAAATGGAAAACTCCCTCATGAGGTCAGTTGAGAATCTGACCAATTTCTACAGACGAGATTAAGAAATCCCTATCCTCTATCTTAGCCAGCATACTGTCCTCAGTGTCCCCTAGACTAAACTGAACATATTTGAAGAAGTATCTATGTTCTACCTCATACAGAAATTCTGAATTCTCACTGTTGAATGTTTGTTCAAGGTTCTGAAATGATAGATTTTGTTTCAACAGTAGATTTGTCTCAAACAACCATTCAAGATCGATCACCTTTCCCTGCAAGATTTACCATCCTTCAAAGAGTTGTCATTTGATATTACTCATCTCGGCATTGTCATGTCTCTTAGTTTTTTCCATCTCTATAAGAATCTATGAAGGTTTTAAGGTTAGGTTTATTAGAGTTAGAAGATTAGGGATTACGAGCAGAAGTGATGTTCACGGGTTCGAAGAGGTTTTGATAGAAAATGAAACAGTTTAGAAGATAAAAGGGTTTATGACAACCTAGATTCCCATGTTTTTAATAATCATTAAATAGATTTAAAAATAAATAAAATAGATTACACGGGGAAAAGAAATTTATTTTGATTGAAAAACAAATAGCTAAATTATTTTGAATAGAATTAAAATAATGAAACAACATAGTTAAAATAAAACTTTATTTAAAATTAAATAAACCAAGCTCCCCCTCAATAAAATCAAACCTTGCAGTGGGAAGTGGTTTAGTAAAAATATCATCTAATTGAATTTCAGTACTTAAAAATTCCAAAGATATATCTTTTTTAAGAACACGATCTCTTAGAAAATGATGTCTAATATCAATATGCTTAGTTCTATAATGATTAATAGGATTTTATGAAATATTTATAACACCAGTATTATGACATAAAATAGGAATATTATTAAAATTTAGTCCAATGTCCATAAGATTGTTTTTCATCCACAACACTTTTGCATAGTAACTGCCAGCAGAAACATATTCTGCCTCAGCTGTTGACAGGGAAACTGAACGTTGTTTCTTACTTGACCATGACAGTAATGAATTTACTAAAATGTGACAAGTCCCTGAAGTGCTTTTCCTATCTAATCTAAAACTCTCAAAGTTTGCATCTAAATTTGAAATCAAATTAAAATCATAAGTTTTGGGATGATGAAGAGATTGAGAAAGATTTCCTTTTAAATATCTAAAAATTCTTTTAACAATAGTTAAGTGAGATTCTTTAGGATTTGATTGAAATCTTGAACAAAGACATACTAAATACATTATATCTGGCCTGCTAGCAGTGAGATATAATAAACTACAAGTCATACCTCTGTATAACTTGTTGTCAACTAGTTTTCCAGTTTCATCCAAATCAAGTTTTATATTAGTAGACATAAGATTTGTATATGTCTTGCTGTTTTCAAGTCCAAATTTATTTTATAAATGAGTAATGTATTTTATTTGATTCAAAACATTTCCAAAATCTTTTTCATAAATTTGAAGTCCTAAAAAGAAATTTAGTTCTCCCATCATACTCATTTCAAATTCTTTTTTCATTAACTTTGAAAACTCATGACAAAGAGTTTTATTAGTTGATCAAAAAATTACATCATCAACATAAATTTCAACCAATAAAATATTAGAATTTACAATTTTCTTAAAAAGTGTTGGATCTTCCATTCCAACAGTAAAATCATTTTTCAAAAGAAAAGAACTTAATCTTTCATACTAAGATCTAGGTTCTTGTTTAAGGCCATAAAGATCTTTAGCAAGTTTACAAAAAGAATCATGTTTTTGATAATTTTCAAAACCAGGAGGTTACTCAAAATAAACTTCCTCCATTAAATAACCATTTAAAAATGCAGACTTAACATCCATCAGAAAAAATTTAAAGTTCATATGAGATGTATAGGCTAAGAGGATTATAATGGCTTCTAGTCTAGATACAGGTGAAAAGGTCTCATCATAATCTATACCTTATTCCTGATTATATCCATTAGCTACAAGTCTAGATTTATTTCTAGTTTTTAGTCCTTGATCATCTTGCTTATTTCTAAAGACCCATTTGGTTCCTATCACTGGATAGTTCTGTGGTCTTTAAACTAATTCCCAGACTTCATTTCTTTTGAAATGGTTTAATTATTCTTGCATTGCTATCGTCTAGATTTCATCATCTAAAGATTCTTCTATGGTCTTGGGTTCTAATTGGGATAGAAAGGCAGAGAATCCTACAAAGATCCCTATATTTCTTCTAGTTTATATTCCTGTGTCTAAGTCACCTATTATAGTTTCTAAGGGGTGATTATTTAGGGTTCTAGTCTGTCTAGGAAATACACTTATAGGTTCTTCAGTATCATGTTCTTTTGAACTGAAATGAATTTAATTTATGTCTTTTTCAAAATAATTTTTCAAGTTCTCAAGCCTCATGTTACCATTAGAGTCAGATTCATCCATTTGATCTGTCCTTTTCTCAAAGGGATCAGGTTCATCAAATTTCACATGAACTGATTGTTCAACCATCCTTGACATCTTATTATAGACTCTATAAGATTTTGAGGTAGCTGAATATCCTAATAAATTACTTCATTATATTTTGGATCAAACTTACCATGATTATCCTTGGTGTTCAATATGTAAACTCTGCATCCAAAAACTTTAAAGTAGTTAACTTTAGGTTTTCTGTTATTCCAATGTTCATAAGGTGTCTTTTTCAAAAGAGGTCTAATTAAAACTCTATTCATTATATAGCAGGCTGTGCTTAGAGATTCTGCCAAAAAATAGGTAGGAAGACTGTTTTCATTTAGCATAGTCCTGTCCATTTCCTGAATAGTCCTACTTCTTCTTTCAACAATTCCATTTTGTTGAGGTGTTATAAGTGCTAAGAAGGAATGTTTAATACCCATATTTGAGCAGAAGGAATTAAATTCCTGATTCTGAAATTCTCCACCATGATCACATCTTAATGAAATTATTTTAAAACCTTTTTCATTTTGAACAGCCTTCCACAAACTTTCGAATAATGTAAAAGCTTCATTTTTAAATTTCAAAAAGAAAATCCATGTAAATCTAGAATAGTCATCAACTAAAACATATACATATGACTTACCAGCCAAACATGCTACTCTTGAAGGTCCAAAAAAATCCATATGGATAAGTTCTAACGGTTTAGATGTAGAAATTATGTTAATAGATTTGAAGGATGATTTTTGTTGCTTGCCAAGTTGACATGCATCATAGAATCTGTCACTTTAAAATTTGAGACTAGGAAAATCAGAAACTAAATGTTTCTTAGATAAATTATTTAAAATATATATATTGCAATGTATAAGTATCATATGACAGATCTAGGATTCACTTACTTTAGAAATTAAGCAATTTAATTGTTGTTTACACAAGGAATTTAAATCTAGGGTAAACACATTGTCAGTTCTTGGTGCTCTAAATTTAAGCAATTGTTTTTGAAAACAGAACATCAATTGTTGGAAAAATCAAAAACATAACCATCATCACATAGTTGAGAGATATTTATCAGGTTGTGTTTCAATCCTTGTACATAAAGTACTTAGTTAATTGAGACAGCTTCAGGATCTCCAACTGTTCTAATACCAATGATTTTTTCCTTTGGAATTGTCACCAAAAGTGACATGTCCACCATCTCTTTGAGTGAGTGTAGAGAAATTCAATGAGTTTCAACTCATATTCCTTGAACAGCCACTATTCATATACCATATGTCCTTTTTTCTTTTGTGACCTGCTCCGTGCAAAGGCATTTACACAGATTGATTTGGTACTCATATTTTGTTGGGTCCAAGGGTGTTAGCTAGCAAGGATCTGGGAATCCATACTTTATTTTTTTTTCTAATTTCACATGGATGAAATAAATCATTTGATACAAAGGCCTTATTAATACCACTTATTTGAGGTTGTTTTAAGAAACAGTTTTTAGAAATATGCCCCCTTATTCCACAGTTATTACAATTTAGTCTTTTTTCACTTGGAATAAAATAGTTTTTGTACAGCTTGGGTTTTTCACCTTTGCTGGGAATTCCAAATATTTCCTTTTTTAATGAAATGTTTCCCAAGGATTTCAGGTAATGTGTTTTATCCTTTTGTAAAAACAAGAGCTGCAGTTTTATAAGTTTCTACTTCAGTTTACAGTGATTTTATCTTTGATTCATAATCTGTATTGTTCGTGTTAATTGAGTCAGATTTTTCAGTTAACTCCTTATATTGTTTTAGCATTGTATCTCTTTCATCAGAAATATCTTTATGAATACTCTTTGAGGATTTATTCCTCTCAAATAGAGAGTCATATTTTTCTTCAAGCATATTGCGGTAGGCTGCAAATTTTTCATTAGAGTAACTAGATTCAGAACTAGAGTCAGAAGAGTAGTAAGACTGTACCTCATCTGTTTCTGCCATAATGCACATGTTGGCTTTCAGATTTTCTTCTTCCTTCTCTGAGTCTGATTCAGAAGTGTTACTAGAGTCTTCAGATACACTCCATGTAGCTTTCATATCCTTTTTGTCTTTATGATCATAATCATTTCTTTTGATGATTTTCTTTTTCTTGTCTTCTTTCAGCTGAGGATAGTCGGGTCTGATATGCCCCATTTTCTTGCATTCATAGCATCTGACTTCCTTTTCATCCTTTTTGAAGGATTTTCTAAATCCCTACTTTTTTTATAGAATTTTTTTAATCTTTGGGATAGCTGAGCCAATTCCACATCAGAATTAGATAAATCATAACTCTCTGACTTCTCTTTTACACTTTTCTTCATCTTTCTGTTTTTTCTCTGTGATAATGATTTCAAGGCAGTATCGTCTCTTTTGATAATAACTTTGTGTTAATTTACATCATCTTCCATATTAGATTCATACATCATTAATTTTCCAATCAGTTCTCTCATGGTTAAATCTTTGACAGGTGTTGACTATCTGATTGCTACAGAGATTCCATTCCATTTTGTAGGCAGTACTCTCAGTACTTTTAAAGCTTGAGCAACTTGTTTAATGGGACACCCAAGGTAGTTATGTTATTGAAAATCTCTATAAATCTTCCATTCATCTGAGTAATACTCTCACCTTCAACCATTCTGAAAGTATCGAATTTAAGCTTAGAAGTTTCATATCTCATCTCCCTGATATTTTTAGTTCCTTCATAAGAAACAGCAATAGTTTGCCACATTTCATATGATGTTGGGAATTGAGATACTTTGTTAAACTCACCAGGTCCTAGACCACATATAATTGCATTCATTGCCTTTGAGTTCATATCATAATCTGCTTCAGTAGCTGCACTCCATGTTTCAGGGTTTTCTGGTATTTCATATGGAGTCAGAATCTTAGAATATACTCTATATCCAAGGTTTTTCAGATATATAATCATTCGTGACTTCCAGCATCCATATTTTTCTCTATTGAATTATGGTTCTTTGACCATAGACATTCCCTCTATTGTATCAGTCATCTTGTTCTGTGTATAATCACTTTCATCTTGTTACAGATTTATCGGAAAGCTCAACCTCTTATACCAATTATTGGATTGTATTATATCAAATATACACAAGAGGGGGGTGAATTGTGTCTTTTCATAATTCTTAGTGAAATTGCGTTCTGCCCTTTTTCATTAATCAGATGATATGATGCAACAAAAATTTAAATAGTAGAAACACAAGATGTATAGTGGTTCGGGGAACAGAATGCCCCTAGTCCACTCCACCAACACTCTACTCCACAAGCTTGGTGATTTTCACTATCTGGTCCACATTTCAATAGACTGGTTCACAATTGAGTATAGGCAGTTGACAAATTTACAATTCATGGAAAAAAAGCCTTCTAGTTCACTTGACAGAACATACACAAATTAGTACGAGAAGCTGGTCACTCAAGGATAGAAAAGAATGATTTTCGTATTCTGAAAATACTTTCCAGATGTTCTTCACAATTGCAACAACATGCAATTGACAGTAGATGGATCGTTGTATTCAGAAATAATAATCTTCACATAAGAGTTGTTCTGAGTCGATCCTGTTGCTGTAAATATAAAAATATAATTCACAGCTTTAGCAGCAGCAGATTCACAATAGATCTTAGATATAGAACAAGTGAATCTTCTATCGTGATTTGTCTATTTCAGAAAACAGAGCTTCATCATCCTCTTGAATCAGTAGATCAGTATATTTCAATAGTCTCAGTTTTTCTTCCCTTTTCTCAGAATAAAAAAAATCACACACGATCGATCAGATGTAACTTTTTAAAAAGCACACATATATAACATAACGATAATAACTTATCCTGCAAATTCAGATCCACAAAATTCGCCTTATAACTCGTGATATTCATACATTTGAATTTTCAGAGTAGTCATAACTTCCCTGAAGACTCGGCATAGAAGATCCTTTTAATTTGATCATTTAAACCTTTGATAAAACAGATTTAAATTATTCAAAATCGTACTTTAAAATCAGCTTTAAATCTGGCTTGAAATCCACCTAATAATCAGCGTACTAACCATTGCCCAAAAAATATTGACTTTAAATTAACCGACACCAAACATAAGGTTGAGTTGAACTATATGCATCCTCTGAACATAAGGTTGATAACATAGCCCTCAAACGTAAGGTTCATAATGTATGGTTCATTCCAAATGTAGGGTTGGTCATCCATACTTTTCTTTTCAACATTCAAACATACGGTAAAGGATCCATACTTTTACATGATCAATACTTTTCAAGAACTGATGGTTGTTTACAAAAGTAAGGTTGATTAACCATACTTTTGAGAAACAAACATAATGTTTAATATTTATGTACATTTCTACTTCCATACTTTTCTGATATCCCAAACATAGGGTTCCTTCCTAACTTAGGGTTCTTCTTCCATACTTTTCCAATAACGTATGGTTGATTAACCATACTTTTCTCTTATCTCAGAAAGTGTACATTATTTTCATCCTTACGCTATGTTTATCGACGTAGGGTATGAAAAATGTTTCCAGAACACGCTAAAGTAGATTCTGAGTAAGTAGCACATGAACAGTGTTTCCAGAACACATTAAATATGAATACTTTAGTAATAAATTCTAGTTATTTCAAGAGTAAAATAAAATAATGAATTCCTGCAAAATACTTAACAAATAAAATCATTAGAAAATAATTTGTTTGACCCAAGTTCCGAACATCAACAAAATGTCTGATATGAAATCAAACAATTAAATAATTTTTATATAAAGGTATTAAGTGATATAAAAGGAATAAAAAACTTGAAAAATATTCTTAATCAAGTATAAATTAACTTAAGTTTATCATTCAGAAAGAACAAGGAACATACGAGCAAGTCAAATCAGACTCGTGGTAAGGGATTCTACCTCCCTCTTTCTTATTAAGTACTCTATTTTATGCATCATCATCATCATAATATATTATTTAAAGACACCATACAAGACAAAAATCAAAAAAAATAAAATAAAACAAACAAGCAAAACGTGGACAATGGAGGTCTGAAATGGTGGAGCCCCAGAGCATCCCCTTTGACCAGGTTCTCTCCCTCTGGAAGTAATAACACAATATCTGGAGAGCCAAGGGTGTTCACCCCATGGATTGACAACGATGCAAGAAAGTCAGAAACCTTATTCCCCTATCTCCGCGTATGGATAATGTCATTGTTTTTATCCAAGAGACTGAGACATTTCCTAATGATGTAGGATATGGACCATGGGATGGGGCACTTACCTAACATAGAGTTGTAGAGAATAAGGGAGTCAGTTTTCACTAATTCCTTTTGTGTGGTGTGTGTACTGCCCATGATTGTATTATTTTTTTAATATAATATAATTTATGTGTATTTACATCTCATTTTATGATGTTTATTTCATGGGGTGTATGTTTCGAAGGTTACCCAAATCGGTAAGGGAACCTTTCAACCCTCCTCTTTTTAAAAGACTTCGTTTTGTTATGTCTTTTAATTTACATCTTATTATTTTGGGATATGTTATTATATATCCATATTGATGTAAATTTGATGTAAAAGTGATGATATACCATTTTCTATCTCATCGAATCATTTTCTGAATTTTAAAGTGACGCCGTTGGGCTGTCAAATATTTGCAAGGGAACTTCTTAACTCAATTTGAATTATTTGGGTTAAAATTGTACTCCTTTAATATTTTGTTCTATGAATATGTGTGAATGACCTATGATTGTTTTACACTTAATATCCACTTATATTTGGTGTATTCCTTTGTCACAAAAAATAATTAATTGTTTTATCCTTAATCAAAGGATACCATCTTTATAATGGATTTCGTCTCAATTTACATTCCATTAAGACTTCATTGTTGTTATATGCCAATTCAAATTGATATAGTGTATATACTATAATTGAGAATATTATACCATGAATACCTTTATTCTCTTGATATTATAAAGGTTTTATTAAATTTTATTCCTTTAAAAGCTTCAAAGTGGTATGAGACACTTTGATTCAAAAATCTCTTTATTAAGTTGTTTTGAAAGTAGTTTGATAGATCTTTGAATTTTTTTGATATCTTGAAACTATATATTGTGATTTCAAATGAAATTTTAATAGTGAAATGTTTATATTTTCAATATTTTATGTGCTATTATTTTTTAATGGTACTTGGACATTTGACGGGTGGTTACGTGATTAACCAAATGATGGGTGGTGTGGTGAAAACCAGGACGGGTGGTTACATTATAACCTATAATGCATTGGGTATGGAAGTCAGCCATATGGCTATTCCATTTAGTGATATGTGTGGAAGTAGACCATATGGTTATTCCATTTAAGAATATTTATGTCCCAAGTTACCTTTATATGTTATGTGTTCTTTATATGGGTTTTATGGGGATCTTTTGGTTGCAAAAAAGTAAGAAATGATCTTTTATTTAGTGAGGAGTATTTACTACTTCATAATGGTGAAAATTATTACTTATGATGATATATTCATTATTTACATGTTGTTTTAAAAAGCTAACATCTTTCCTTCTTTTTTTATCCCTTACTGAGCCTTTTATGCTCATCCCATGTTTTTGAATTTTTTTTCACAGGGCATAAAGATGAATAGGGTCAAGGATGGGATCAAGGAAAGACATGATATCTAAAACATGTAACTAGACATGTTTCTTTTTAAGAGTTTTTATTTTATGAAAAAAATCAAAACGGAGTAGTTATGTCTACTTTGTAATCTTTTGAGATTTAATAGTTGTGGCCTAATTCTCTAGAACTCTAAAACTGAAAATATCCTCAATGTGAATTATTCATTTAATTCAATATTATGTAATGTTTTAAGGCCATGTCCTTATAGTTGGTATTAAAGGTCGGTTTAGATAACTTTAGAGGTTAGAGTGTTGTTAAAACATAAGTGATATGTTGTGTATAACCACAATGGTTAGTATATTAGATAGAGTCATTGTTATTTTTGAAAGTTGGAATGAGTTTGAGATAACTTGGATAATTATATCTTAGTGCTTATCTTCCTCATTAGTACATGATGATTTTTTTATATACTCACACTGACATTTTTTTTAGTAAATGGATGGATCTAGTAGGAACCAAAGTGAAAATGGGTTTGAAGGAAACTATGGTGGTTCTCTGAATAAGAGACTAGATGAAATTGGGGATTCAATGAGAAATATCGTGGTTATTCTAAACCAACTATCAGGAGTCATGATTAACCACTTGAACCTTGGTGAGTTCTCTAATGCATCATGTACGAGAGAACCAACTCGATGTGGAAGTTCACATAATAATTATAAAGGTAACCATTAGGGTTTATATGGTTCTTACTTTTGAGGTAATTATGTGTTACTATTTGTTATGATGGAAAGGAATGAGATAAACCATTGAGGTTAAATTATGTTATGGTTATTTTTGAAGATTTTATCTCTTCTTGGGGATTGTTTTAAAAATTATATAGTTTTGTAAAAAGGACAACACGTAGACCGTGTGACAACCCGTCAAGTTGGACGAAGCATCAGGAATCGAACCCACAACCAATGTGCGACTGGTATTTATCGCCTACCACTGGACTACGTGAAGTCCCTGGTTAGTTTGACTAATTCTTTTTAGTTATATGATTTTATTAAATAAGAATAATTTGATTTTGGGTTATCTATGGAAATTATTAACCTATCATGGAGGATATGTGATTAGGTTAATTACTTTTCAATATGAGACTTTAAGAGTGACTGATGATATTTGGAAATAAATCTTAAGATTTACCTTGGAAGACTTTGTGATTAAATCCTTCAGAGATTTAGGTTTCAATATTTGTTTGGATTACTTTGAATAATTTTATGGACAGTTGTTTATTGAATAGTATTTGTTAAACTTTGGGGTATCGTTTGAAAAATTTTAGAGATTAAGAGTAGTTTTTCTTTTTATAAAAGATTATCCTTTTTGGGGATTATCTAATCTTATACTAACAATTTTGGTTTTTGTTAAGGCCTAAATACATGGGAAATATATAGTTCTATTTTGTGGATTAGGTGATTTTCTAGAAGTTGACTATAATGCTCTTAATGTGAACAAGTCATCCTAAATACTCATCTTTTAGAGAAAATATGAGTTTGTGTTAAAAATCTAGTAAAATTTGAAAGTCTACAAGACAATTAAGTATGTTTCCTTATGTTCTAGTTAAGATCATAAATAAATTTATCAATGAAATGTAATGTAAAACAAAAAAGTTTTCTGTTAACTTTTCCTACTGGGGAATCAAATTCCGTTTAACCCGTCACAAGTTTGTGATTTTCATATTGTTTACTTTCTCCTGGCTATGTTTTCTATCACTCTCCATCAGAACATGATACTTATATTTTCCTCCATATCCATGTTTTCATGGAATCCTAGTATGGGTTATCACATGTGACCACTGTATTTTTCTTTATTTATTTTAACCTGATACTTTTATTGACTCCTTTTCTGATGTGGGGCTTTCAATGAAGCTTCTGAGCCCAATTTTAAAATTGCGAGGACGCAATTCCCAAATGGGGGGAAGGATGTAACATCATAGGTAAATAAATAATATGACATTTTCATATTTATTAATTTTTTTTTCTGGATTAAATATTAATTTTACTTTAAAGGGCTTTCTATGTTCGATGGCGTACCCGATACGCAACAACGAGTTTCTTGGAAGTCTTACATTGCACACTAATAATATAATAATATTATTTTAAATGGTAGTTAACTCGTAGATGTTGTAGTAGAGAGAATGAATAGAAATAACTAAAATATGATTATATATGTTTGTTAAGTGTTTTTATATTTATCCAATAAATTTTAGAAGCTTAAAATGCAAATGAATCCAATTTTTAGAATGAATACTCTAATATTATTTAAAAGGACGATTTATCGTCTTGTGATGGAAAACCCTCTTTAAATATAGTTTTGGTCACTCTTTTACATTCTATTGGGACCAAATAAAATTATTATTTAGAATCGGGTCATCAAAATTAACTTTGTCTGTGTTTTTGTTATTTTTCTGACAAAGTTCTTTTTTTTAATGAATAGTGAAAAATGTTGTATTTTAATTCAAAACCTCATTTTAATCTAATTTATTTATATGGTTAGATTATCTTTTTAATTGGTTTTAATGTTTAATTATAACATATGTTTACCATTTAATCTAATGGTTGAAATTGGAATTAATTTCACTTTGAAATTGGACATAAACAAGTGTGAGTCTTTTGATATATATTGTTTCTTAAAAACACGCTATTTGTTTTGACAACAAAAATTAATTATAAAATTAATTAATGAAACTTATATGATTTGAATTTTGTAAAATATAAATCATTTTTGAATTCGGAATACCAAGTATAGCTTAGGGTGATTTTTTGGTATTTTTCTGAAAAAATCAATTTTTGATGAATAGTGAAACCACTAAGTGGTAGTTAAAAAAACTGATTTTTCATTTAAATGAAATTTTTCTGCTTTTGTGAAATTAATTTCAAAAATCTCACATACATGGTTGTCATTAGTAAGTAAAATTTGGTTCAATGGGATGAAAATAATATTTAGTGAATAGTAACTTTTGAGTTTTACTAACCGCGATTAAAGGTAATTAGGGTAATTTAAGGTAAAAATAATATTATAAAAATATAAAAATATCTTGGAACATGTAGAAACTTTATTGGATGAGTCATGGCCGACCAAAAAAATCCATGGGTCAACTTGGGGGCCCCATGGAGGAACTTGGGTAAGATAATGGCATTAATACCTTTTATTTAATGTAAAAATAAAAAATGTCACAAACATGTATTATTTTACTAATTTTTTTTACATGGGGTTATATAAGTTATTTTTTTGAATATAAATATTCATTAGAAATATAAAAATATTTACTACATCATGGTAATTTTTTTATAATTTTTTGACATCAAATATATAATATTATTTATGACATAATGATGATGTAGTGTTTACGTCATTAATGAATAATTTAAATAAATAAGAGGACAATGTTTAGAATAATATCAAAAACATGTCCAATTATTATTGGATGATTTTATTTCGAACATGGGACACCTTATCTTCTACTTTAATGATTTTTGGAACTTTATAAACCAAAAAGCATTATATAATAAAATAATAGTTTAAAGATTTCCAAAAGAGCCCCTCATCTCCCTTATAAAAAGAACCCACTCCCTACCCCTTTCTCACACTCCTAAAGCCCTTTGGCTCGTTCAAAATCAACTCAAATAAGCTCCCAAGATTCCTCTCTTCATCCTAGAAGCCTTAACTTAGGCAGAAAGCTCTTCAAGAAACCCTTTTGGTTCAAACCAATGGGAGTTAACCAATTTAAAGGTAATGTCTTCTCTTATGTTCTTTTGTTTTATTTTGCTTCTCCAACCCCTTAATATAATGCCCCGACCCGAGTTACCTAGAGTTTGTGCATTATTACATAACATGGGCAAGACCACAAGAAAGATCAAATCTCGAAAGACCGATTGGTTTAGTAGCCTTGGAAACACTAGATATATTCATAAAGTTTTTTATCACATCATAAAGTGAAAAACTACTACAACAACATATTGTATCCATAGTCCACACTATTATCCTCTTATAATATCCCTACAGGCCATTCATAATTTACTTCTTCACATCCGGGGAAAAATAAAACATAGAAAAGGGGTGAGCTCAAATTCCCAGTAAGGATAACAATATAGTGGAAACTTTCATAAATAAGAATAAACATATAAGGCAATGTATAACTAAAACCAAATCCTCTTAAAATTGAACTTCAACATAGTATAGCAAAAATAAAATGAAATAATTCCATTTAGTTATTCACATGGATATTCTACTAATCGAATAATCACATGCAATATCAATAACCACTTTCATAATGATGGAATGCATAATACCAGACTATCATAACCACATAGCCAAGGCCTCGTGCCAAGACTACAAATAAGATTTTTCCAAGGCCTTATTCCAAGACACTAGTTTGTCTCATGAGACCTACCAATGCATCGAGGAGCTATAGCGGGCTCCACCCGTCACATATTAAGTCCAATGCATTCCCATATGAAAAGGTTTAAACATAACATAAACATTCGTATTAAAACTAGCAGATGAAATGTCAATACATTCACCATAAACTATGAATGGTATAAAAATAACACATCCACAGTCAAACATATCACAAAACCTTCAATACAATATATAAGTTTTGTATCATAATAAATCAACTTCAAATAAGCGTAAAATCCATCAAAGGATGTTTACATAGATAAAATCAATACTCTTTTTAGGGAAATATTTCTTTCTATTTTGAAATCATTTAAGAGTCATATATTTATAAAATAAAACATTTTATTTGAAAATATTCTTATAAGCTTGTAAGGGAAGCTTCGACAATTTTATAACGGCAGAAAATTACCGCATCCGCCGTATAAGTTAAAAAAAACATTCTTACCTTAATTCTATCGAAAAGGTTAAAAAGCACCTTGTTTGGAAAACGACCGAAAGATTCCTTTATAAAACTCTTATAAAAAGTCAAAAAAGGGTATAAATGAATTTAACCCATACTCTTATAAATAGTAAATTTTTTTTGAAATTCATTTTTAAGAAACATGGATGTGGGTGATAAAGAGATCCCAGTAGATTATTACGTATAAACAACCTCCGATAATGAAGAGATTGTGAAATAACCCTTAACTTGTACTTTTCCTTGGTTGGGGTAGGTTAACCTCCTGTATAATGGTGAAATAATTTTTATTAAATTATACAAGAATCATATACATTAATATGATATCATATATGATCTTTTAACATTGATTTGTTAATAATATCTTAGTATTATCGTAGGTTCGGGTGTTAACTTACTCATTTTCTTTTATATGTTTTGTTACGTAAGACATGTTTGTAATGGATAGGTTGTATCTTAATAATATCAAGAATGATATCAAGTCCTTAGATACTATTATTAATCATCAAATGAGAATTATACTTGAATGGATACGATTGAGAATGAATCTCATCGCGTTCGTGGAGACGGTAGTCTGTACGTACACACGAGCGACAATATCATTCTTTTGATATTAAAATAACATATAATTGGATGGTATATCATATATACTGAATAATTATCATGTTACATTTATTATTTACATGAATTAAACATCATTATTATACCCATCCAAATAATAATTTACTGAATAACAATTACACCACGATGTGGAGACGGTAAGCTGTACGTACGCACGTATGGCGACATGTTATTCAAAGGGTGGATAGAATACTGAATATGGTTGTACAATATTTATAATAACATCAGAGTATATATATCATACTGGAGTTATTATTTTAGAATGGTAACAACAAATGAAGAGGAAGTGGAAGAAGAAAGGAACTTGAAAAAGGGTGGTGAAATCATTACCTCTTCTTTGGGTTCTTCGTTTTGATTTGATCAAAAGGGATCATTAATTTGGATTTCTGACTAAAGGAAGGCCTCTAAGGTGACGTTAGGGAAGTTGAGAGAGTATTTGGGCAGAGGTTGGCCGATCCAAAAGGCTTTGAAGGTGTGAAGTAATGAGAAGGGGGAGTGCCCTTTTATAAGAGGGGTGAGGGGCACCTTTGGAAAGTTAGAAATATTAATTTATAATAAATTCATATTAGGTTTATAATGGCTCCAAAGTTGATTATTTAAAGGTTAAGGTGGGTATGAGTCTCAAAAAACTCATCCAATAGAATTTAGACAGGTTTGGGTTACCATATTAACCTTATCTTTAAGTATTAACTCTTAGTTAATTAGTTTCACTTTTACAATGTCTCTTTGTATTTTTATATTATATGGTTAATAAACGTACTATATACATTCAAGAGACCGACCAAGGGGTCCATTAATGATACACCTATCATGATATAAGTCTCTTTCCCGAACCTTAGATTTTTAGGAATTTAATATCAATTAATAATATACTATTTGTTTTAAAAACTCTTTTATGTCAATTTTGACATTATTCAATAATTGATTTTTGTAAAATTCAAAACAGAATGATTAAATCGAAAAACGTTAATTAAATCATTCCTAACATGTCATATTAACTTATAAAATTAGTTTAATTCACAAAAAGTCTCAAATTATATTTATTTGGATATCTATAGTATCAATCATTTTAATTTTTCACTATTATAGTAATTTGTGCATCACCATTGTGTCATATATAAATTAACTTATTTAATGTCTAAAAATTATAAATAAGCTACCATTATGTAGGAAATCCTTTTAGCTTTCTAATGAATATTTATATTCTAAAATATAACATATATAACCCTATGTAAAAAAATTGTTTCTGAAAGATATATGCTTGTGTCATTTTTGTATTCATTTTATCTTAATTAAAATAAAGTGTCCCTGTCACTTACAAGTGGCACCATGGGGTACCAAAATCGACCCAGAGATACCTATGGTCGAACATGTATCAGCCAATAAGGTTAGTACACGTTTTAGGGTAATTTGTTTTTATTATAATATTATTTTTAACCCTTATTTTCCGGATTTACCCTTTAACCATGGTAAATAAAATATTTACCGAAGTAATTATTCAAAATGACAAAAAATAAAAGTTATCTATTTACACAATTTGAACATCGTGATTCCAAATATGGAATCCATTTTTCCAAATTCAAAACACATAAGTGGCAGAAATTAATTTAAAATTATTTTCCGTTGTCAAAATAAAAAGCATGTTTTTAAAATATAATAACTATCAAAAGATTGATACTTGTTTATATTCGGTTTAATTGTGATATTATGTCCAATGACCAAAATTGTATTAAATGGTAAAAATATATTCTAAATATACTTTAAAACCACTCAGATTCATAATTTATCAATATAAATTATTTTGATTAAAAAAGTTGTTTTTAATTAAAATTTAGTAATTTTCACAATTCACCAATATATTAAAGTTATCCGAAAAGTACCAAAATTTCACCATAGGCTAAATTCAATATTCCGAATCCAAAAATGAAGTCCATTTTCAAATATAAAATATATATAATTTAAAAAATTAGGTATTACTATTCATAACGGATAGTTTGATTGGTTTTGGTGTGTTAGAACTCGGTGTTGCGTACAACACACGCTATCACATTATTCAAAGAGAAGCGTACCATATAAGCTTGGGGTGTTACATTATACCCTCCTTAAAATATTTTCATCCTCTAAATTTCTAGAATATTATCGCATGAGAAGACTTGGGTGGTTCTTCATCATAAGTTCATCGGGTTCCCACGTTGCCTCTTCCATCATATGGTTTCTCCACAAAACTTTTACCAGACGCGTCGTCCGGTTTCTCAGTACTTGTTCTCTCATATCAAGAATCCTGACGAGCTCTTCTCAATAAGACAGATTGGGTTCCAATTCTAATTCCTCATAGGTGAGTACATGTGTTGGGTCATGCATGTATTTCCTCAATAGAGATACGTGTAACACATCGTGAACTTTGGAGAGACATGGCGGCATTGCCACTCGATAAGCTACAACCCTAATTTGTTCTAGAATTTCTAAAGGTCCAATGTACCTGGGACTCAATTTACCTTTCTTACCAAAACGTATGACTCCCTTCCATGGAGATAACTTTAGGAAAACATGATCACCGACTTGAAATTCCAAATCCTTCCTTCGATTATCGGCATAGCTCTTCTGCCTACTTTGAGCTGCTTTGATGTGATTTTGGATTACCTCCAGCTTTTCCATCATTTCCTCCACCTGTTCTCGACCTACAAGTTTTCTTTCACCAACGTCATCCCAACAGGTTGGTGTGAAACATCACTTTCTGTATAACGCTTCATATGGTGCCATCTAAATACTAGAATGGAATCTATTGTTATAGGAAAATTCTACCAAAGGTAAATATTGATCCCACATACCCTGAAAGTCAAGTGAGAAAGACCTCAACATGTCTTCTACGGTTTGAATAATCCGTTCTGATTGTTCGTCTGACTGAGGGTGGTAGGCAGTGCTCAAATGAAGTTCATTATCTAGGGATTTCTGAAGACTCTTCCAGAATCTTGAAGTAAAACGGGGATCACGATCAGAAACAATCGATATGGGTACTCCATTAAGTCTAACAACTTCATTAATATATAGTCTTTCTAGACGTTCCAGTGGTAGATCTTCTCTTATAGCATGAAAATGTGCTGACTTGGTAAGACGATCAACAATAACCCATATTGCATCGTTCCTTATAGGAGTCTTTGGTAGCCCCATGACAAAGTCCATCGTAATATTGTCCCATTTCCACTCCGGTATGGGAAGAGGTTCCATAACTCTTCCAGGGTGTTGCCTTCCAGATTTCACTTGTTGACAAACAATACATCTTGACACAAAATCTGCTATCTCCCTCTTCATATTGTCCCACCAAAAATGTTCCTTCGAATCTCTATACATTTTGGTGCTCCCAAGGTTTATAGAGAAATTTGAACTATGAGCATCATCCAGCAATTCCCTTTTTATATCAGGTATATCGGGAACACAAAGTCTCTTCCCGAATTTCAAAATTCCATCTTCATACACAATGTCTCTAAATCTCTCATCATTCACAGCTTTAATCTTCTTTTGAAATTCTTCATCATCGGTATGAGAACTCTTAATTCTTTCTAGTAAAGATGGTTTCACAACCATTTGAAAAAGAATTGATGTTTCACCTTCCCTGGTTATTCCCATGTCCATCTTCACTAGATCCATGAAAATTAGATCCCTTTCAATTCTCATATTGTTCAAAACTCCATGGTCTTTTCTACTCAAAGAATCTACCACCTTGTTTTCTTTCCCCGGGTGGTAGTGTAACGTACAAACATAAACCTTGAGTAATTCAAGCCATATCCTTTGCCTCATGTTGAGTTCTTTTTGTGAGAAAATATACTTCAAACTCTTATGATCAGTATAAATCTCACATTTTTCACCATAGAGGTAGTGACTCTATATTTTCAAAGAAAATATCACAGCTGCTAACTCGAGATCATGAGTAGGATAGTTTTGATCATGAATTTTCAACTGTCGTGATGCATAGGAAATAACCCTATCATTCTGCATAAGGACACAACCATGTCCTTTATTCGATGCATCACTATAAATAACAAACCCATCATTCCCCGATGGTAGAGTCAATATAGGAGCATTGAATAATCTTCTCTTCAGTTATTTGAAACATTCTTCACACTCTTTTGTCCAAAAAAATTTAACCCCTTTACTTCTGAGCTTTGTTAATGGGTTAGCCAACCGGGCAAAATTCTGGACAAAACGTCGATAATAACCTTCTAAACCAATAAAACTACGTACCTCAGTTATACTCGTCGGTGCTGGACATTCTTAGATTTCCTTGGTCTTTGAAGGATCAACAGAGATTCCATCTTTAGAGACAATATGGCCAAGAAAAAAAATCTCCTGAAGCCAAAATTCACACTTTCTAAACATCCCATATAATTCATGTCTTCTTAGAGTCTTGAGGATAATGCACAAGTGATTTTCATGATCTTTGTAGCTTTTGGAGTATAACAAGATATCATCAATAAATACCACCACAAATTCATCGAGATACTCCTTGAAAACTATATTCATCAGATCCATGAATACAGAGGGTGCATTAGTCGATCCAAAAGGCATTACTGTAAACTCGTAATGCCCGTACCTGGTTCAAAATGCTGTCTTCGGAATGTCTTCCTTCTTCACACACAACTGATGGTATCCAGATCGAAGGTCAATCTTTGAAAAGTATTGAGCTCTATGCAGTTGGTCAAATAAATCATCAATGTGAGGAAGGGGATACTTGTTCTTTATTGTTATAGCATTGATTTCCCTGTAGTCGATACATTACCTCATAGATCCATCATTCTTTTTAACAAAAAGAACAGGGGATCCCCATGGAGAAACACAAGGGAAAATAAATCCCTTATTAATAAATTCCTCTAGCTGTTTCATTAGTTCCACTAATTATACAGTGGCCATTCTATAAGGGGTCTTTGATATAGGACTTGATCCAGGAATTAAATCAATGGAAAATTCAACTTCTCGTTCTGGAGGATGTCCAGGTAAATTGTCCGAAAACACATCTACATATTCTTTAACAATAAGTACATACTCTATTTGAACATGCCTTTCCTCACCCACTGTAATTTCATCCTCTTCCTCCGTAATAATTGAATTTAGTTGAGCTACTGGGGTGGATCTAGATAAGAATTAGGTGGTGACGATTTTTTCTCAAAAGATAAGGTGTTCCTTATCATCATTATCAAAAATCATAACCTCCTTCTTCTTACAATAAATCTTTGCATCATAGTCTGAAAGCCAATCCATACCGAGGATTATATCAAACTTAATCATAGGTATGACGATGAGATCAGAAGATAAAGAACATTTATGTGCTCTAATGGGGACTGATTCACAAAACTTTATTGCAATGATACTTCCCATATGAGTTTTAACTGACAACTCCCTTGTTAAATAAAATTAGAAATATATAATTTTCGTAGAAAACTAGGAAGATATGAAACAATTCGATGATCTAGAATCAAATAATGCATTTTCTAAACTTGAGGAAACCATTAAATTACCTGCCACCACATCTTTGGGAGCTTCTACCTCAGTAGTAGTGATAGCATAAGCTTGGCCTTGATCACTTGGCCTTTTCTGAGGTACGTTCTCTTGATGATTAGGACATTCATTTGCATAATTCCCCATATCCCTGCAATTTTAGCACTGAAAATTGGTAGCTTCCTTATTCCCCTTGCAATCACGAGCTTGGTGGCCTTTTTCACCACACATGTAGCAGACACCCGTTCCCTTCAAGAAAGTACCGGGGTGTTTCTTACCACATTTACCACAGGATGGATATTCAACCATTCCCTTCGTCCCCTTATTTCCATTCCCAGATTGATCAGTAGGTCTCTTCTTCTCTTTCTTTTCTTTAAAGTCAGAAGACTTAGAGAATTCCTTTTCAGTCTTGATAGCACATGAGACAATGTCTTCGTACGACGAGAAGGATTGTGAGACTAATGCTCAAAGGAGAAATGTTTTTAAACCAACAATGAAATGATCAATCTTACTTCTTGGGTTATGTATATAATCTCCATCATACCTTGCTAACCTTGTAAAGTTAGCCTCATACTTTATGAAATTCTCATCCTCCTTTTGTCTCAGACTCAGAAATTGCCTTTCCATATCTGCTCGATGGTCGCGAGGAAAGTATTTTTCTAAAAACAGATATTTGAACTCACTCTATTCCATATTGGATACTTCATCATCATCCTTTGTATTTTGAATCAATGACCACCATTGATCAGCATCTCTAGTGAGGCGGTAAACTTCCATGATAACTTTTTCTTTTTCACTACTCCCAAAGCCTGAAATATTTTCTCTAGGGAATTTATCCATTGATCAGCTACTAAGGTATTTGTAATCCCATTGAACGTTGGTGTTTTTTGCCTCATGAATCAATCTAACATTGATCCTCCATGCTGCAGATCAGGGTGCTCCATACGGGTAAGGTTATTATTCATAACCTGAGTGAGTTGTCTCAGTATGGTGATTAGCTGATTGGCACCAGTTGCATCACCAGCTCCACTATAATTATCTTGAGTAGGAGGTAAATCCCTACATGGAGTGCGTGGATTGATACGGTTTCCATTTCTTCCACTAGGTTCCATTTCAGAACAATGACATAAACTAGATTAGTTTATGAATCAAAATACATAATTCCAAACTTATAAAACACTTAACACAAATTGAACTATTTATGGATATAATCCATAATCATAAAAATGTTTTCATTGAGGAAGTATATACTCATAAACCCTTCATAATGATTTGTAAATAAAATGAGAGTTATCCTAAGCATATCCCCTGGGAGTGTCGTAACCATGAGTGTAGCAAGGCCCGTTGTCGTGCACCAGTTCCCGTTCGAGTCTAGCTCAATGCGGTGTTTTCGGGTTTTACCCCTAGGTACATATGTGCTAGAGCCGCCTCTACCTACTCGTATCCAGACAGGGATGTATTACTCGGAAAAGTCACAAAATCTCTACAATACCAAAATTCTAGGAAGTTATTCTATACTAATCCTCAAAGTTCATCTTAGGTCTACGTGCTCTAATCAGAGTTTATCGAAATCTAGCTTCCAAGGTTTGTACTAAACTTCCTCTGATACCAACTATAATACCCCGACCCCAGCTACCTAGAGTCGGTGCATTATTACATAACATTTTCATGATCACAAGAAAGATCAAATCTTGAAATACCGATTGGTTTAGTAGCCTTGGAAACACTAGATATATTCATAATGTTTTTCATTTCATCATAAAGTGAAAAAATACTACAACAACATATTGTCTCCATAGTCCACACTATTATCCTCTTATAATATCCCTGTAGGTCATTCATAATTTACTTCTTCACATCCTGGGAAAAATAAATCATATAAAAGGGGTGAGCTCAAATTCCCAGTAAGGATAACAATATAGCAGAAACTTTCATAATTAAGAATAAACATTTAAGGCAGTGTATAACTAAAACAAAATCCTTTTAAACTTGAACTTCAACATAGTATGACAAAACTAAAATGAAATAATTCCATATACTTATTCACATGGATATTCTACTAATCGAATAATCACATGCAGTATCAATAACCACTTTCATAATGATGGAATGCATAATGCCAGACTATCATAACCACATAGCCAAGGCCTCGTGCCAAGAATAAAAATAAGATTTTGCCAAGGCCTTGTACCAAGACACTAGTTTGTCTCATGAGACCTACTGATGCATCGAGGAGCTATAGCGGGCTCCACCCATCACATATTATGTCCAATGCATTCCCATATGAATAGGTTTAAACATAACATAAACATTCGTATTAAAACTAGCATATGAAATGTCAATACTTTCACCATAAACTATGAATGGTATAAAAATATCACATCTACAGTCAAACATATCAAAAAACCTTCAATACAATATAGAAGTTTTGTATCATAATAAATCAACTTCAAATAACCGTAAAATCCATCAAAGGATGTTGACATAGATGAAATCAAAACTCTTTTTAGAGAAATATTTCTTTCTATTTTGAAATCATTTAAGAGTCATATATTTATAAAATAAAACATTTTCTTTGAAAATATTCTTATAAGCTTGTAAGGGAAGCTTTGACGATTTTATAATGGCGGAAAATAACCGCACCCTCCGTATAAGATAAAAAAACATTCTTACCTTAATTGTGTCGAAAAGTTTAAAAGAACCTTGTTTGGAAAATGACAGAAATATTCCTTTATAAAACTCTTATAAAAAGTCAAACATGGGTATAAATGACTTTAACCCATACTATTTTAAATAGTAAAAATGTTTTGAAATACATTTTTAAGAAACATGGATATGGATGATAAAGAGATCCCAATAGATTATTACGTATAAACAACCTCAGATAATAAAGAGATTGTGAAATAACACTTACCTTGTAATTTTATTTTTTTGGGGTAGGTTAACCTCCTTTATAATGGTGAAAAAATTGTTATTAAATTATAAAAGAATCATATACATTAATATGATATCATATATGATCTTTTAACATTGATTTTTTAATAATATCTTAGTATTATCGTTGTTTCGGGTGTTAACTTACTCATTTTCTTTTATATGTTTCATTATGTAAGACATGTTTGTAATGGATAGGTTGTATCTTAATCATATCCAGAATGATATAAAGTCCTTAGATACTATTATTAATCATCAAATGAGAATTATACTTGAATGGATACGATGGAGAATGAATCTCATCACGTTCGTGGAGACGGTAGTCTGTACGTACACACGAGCGACAATATCATTCTTTTGATATGAAAATAATATATAATTGGATGATATATCATATATACAAGATCATTATCATGTTCCATTTATTATTTACATGAATTACACATCATTATTATACCCACCCAAATAATAATTTATTTAATAACAATTACACCACGAAGTGGAGACGGTAAGCCGTACGTACGCAAGTATGGTGACATGTTATTCAAAGGATGGATAGAATACTGAATTTGGTTGTACCATATTTATAATAACATCACAGTATATATATCATACTGGAGTTATTATTTTAGAATGGTAACAACAAAGGAAGAGGAAGTGGAAGAAGAAAGGAACTTGAAAAAGGGTGGTGAAATCATTACATCTTCTTTGGGTTCTTCCTTTTTATTTGATCAAAAGGGCTCCATAAGTTGGCTTTTTGACTAAAGGAAGGCCACTAGGATGAAATGAGGGAAGTTGAGAGAGTATTTGGGCAGAGTATTGCCGAACCAAAAGGCTTTGAATGTGTGAAGTAATGAGAAGGGGGAGTGCCCTTTTATAAGAGGGGTGAGGGGCACCTTTGGAAAAGCTAGAAAGATTAATTTATAATAAATTAATATTCAGTTTCTAATGGCTCCAAAGTTGATTATTTAAAGGTTACGGTGGTTATGGGTCTCAATAAACTCAACCAATAGAATTTAGACAGGTTTGTATTACTATATTAACCTTATCTTTAAGTATTAACTCTTACTTAATTAGTTTCACTTTTACAATGTCTCTTTATATTTTTATATTATAAGGTTAATAAACTTACTATATACATCCAAGAGACCGCCCAAGTGGTCCATTAATGATACACCTATCATGTTATAATTCTCTTTCCCGAACCTTAGATTTTTAGGAATTTAATATCAATTAATAATATATTATTTGTTTTAAAAACTCTTTTATGTCAATTTTGACACGATTCAATAATTGATTTTTGTAAAATTCATAACAGAATGATTACATCGAAAAACATTAATTAAAGCATTACTAACATGTCATATTAACTTATAAAATTAGTGTAATTCATAAAAAGTCTCAAATTATATTTATTTGGGTATCTACAATATCAATCATTTTAATTTTTCACTATTATAGTAATTACTACATCACCATTGTGTCATATATAAATTAAATTATTTAATGTCTAAAAATTATAAATAATCTACCATTATGTAGGAAATCCTTTTAGCTTTATAATTAATATTTATAGTTGAAAAGCTAACATATATAACCCTATGTAAAATTTTTTTTTCTAAAAGATATATGCTTGTTTCATTTTTGTATTCATTTTATCTTAATTAAAATAAAGTGTCCCTGTCACTTACAAGTGGCACCATGGGGTCCCAAAATCGACCCAAAGAGGCCTATGTTCGAAAATGTATCAACCAATAAGGTTATTACACGTTTTAGGGTAATTTTTTATTATTATAATATTATTTTAGCCCTTATTTACCAGATTTACCCTTTAACCATGGTAAATAAAATATTTACTGAAGTAATTATTCAAAATGACTAAAAATAAAAGTTATCTATTTACACAATTTGAAAATCCTGATTCCAAATATGGAATCCATTTTTTCAAATTCAAAACACAGAAGTGGCAGAAATTAACTTAAAATTATTTTCTGTTGTCAAAATAAAAAACATGTTTTTAACATATAATAACTATCAAAAGATTGATACTTGTTTATGTTCGGTTTAATTGTGAAATTATGTCCAATGACCAAAATTGTATTAAATGCTAAAAATATATTATAAATATACTTTAAATCCACTCAAATTCATAATTTATCAATATAAATTATTTCGATTAAAAAAGTTGTTTTTAATTAAAATTTTGTAATTTTCACAATTCATCAATATATTAAAGTTATCCGAAAAGTACCAAAATTTCACCTTAGGCTAAATTCGATATTCCGAATCCAAAAATGAAGTAAATTTTCAAATATAAAATATATATAATTTAAAAAATTAGGTATTACTATTCACAACGGCTAGTTTGATTGGTAATGGTGTGTTAGAACTCAGTATTGCATACAACACACGCTATCACATTATTCAAAGAGAAGCGTACCGTAGAAGCATGGGGTGTTACATTTAAACTATTTTTATTCATTTATTTTGTAACAAAACCAGTATATTCAATATTTTAGAATGTTTTTATGAGAATGATTTGAGATAAAATTACACACACCTCCATCTAATGGGTGCAGAACATACTGTTTTTGTGGACGACGAACTACGGCCTCACGAAACGATGATTATTCAATTATCTCCTACCGCATCACACGGTGGACATTAAGATGTCACTGTATTTTTATATGATATATATTATGTTTATATTTTAATTATTCTTATTCATTTTTCATTTATTTCATACCTTTATGGTTTCAATAATGGGTAAATGCGATAATTTCATTTTAGGAAGTGCGGACTACCGCCCCTCAAAGTGATATGACTCGTTCATGCCATACGTGGAACGTATAAAGGATATAATTTATGACCTTATTTAACATATATAACATACATATTATAATGTAATTATAACATACCTATGTATCATTATGTTTTCATTCCATTAAATGCGAAATAGATATGAAAGTAGCGTTCATTCGTACGTACGGCTTACCGTCTCCATGAACGATGCATTTCATTTCATATCTCCAAATGTTATGTACCATTATAAATACATATATATATATATATACTGGATATATATGATATATATGAAATCTAAGTGATTAATATAATTCTGGATATAATGGAATCTTGACCACATGGACGATTTATAATTATAACAAGTTCAATTTTGACTCAAGTTCCGATCATCAAGAAAATGCCCGATATGAACTAAAACAATTAAATAATTGTTATAGAAAGGTAATAAGTGATATAAAAGGAATAATAAACTTGAAAAATATTCTTAATCAACTATAAATGAACAAAGAACATACAAGCGAGTCAAGTCGGACACGTGGTAAGGGATCCTACCTCTCTCTATCTTTTTAAGTACTCTCTTTTATGTCACTTCATTTAAGATCCTATTTATTATGTTGGGGGTTTTTGTTTTATATTCCACTTACTGTAATTTTTATGTTCCTATTATGAGAGACCCTTTTTGATCTCATCAATCCATTTTTGGATGTTTTATGTGGCGCCATTAGGCTGCCGAATTATTGTAGGGGATTTCTTATCTCACTTTCAATTCCGTGAGATTTCCATTGTTCACCACTTATTTATGGAATGTGGTGTATTGTGTACTGAAAATTGATATATATTATCATTATTCTATAAATATTCATGTTGTTCTCTAATTCATTCAGTGGTTATTATCTTTTGATCATACGACTCGATTTATTTCAGCGAGGTAAGGGGTTTTTCATCTCACTTCTATTCCCATGAGATTCATGTTACATTTTCCACTATTTCCTTCTGTGTGGTGTGTTTAGTTCCCTTGATTGTAATATTTTTGTAATATAATTTAATTTATGGGTATTTAGATCTTCATTGTATGATCCTTATTTCAATGGGTGTACATTTCGAAAGTTACCCAAATCGGTAAGGGAACCTTTCAACCCTCCTCTTTTTATACAAATTATTTTTGGTATGTCTTTTAATTTACATATTATTATATTGGAATATGTTATTCTATATCCATATTGATTTAAATTTTATTTACAAGTGATGAGATACCATTTTATCCCTCATAAGAACATAATCTGTATTTTAAAGTGACGCTATTGGGTTGTCGAATTTTTGCAAGGGAACATCTTAACTCAATTAAAATTCTTTGGGTTAAACTTATACTCCTTGAATATGTCATTATATGAATATGTGTGAATGACCTCTGATTGTTTTACACTTAATATCCACTTATATTTGGTGTATTCTTTTGTCACACATAATTCTGTAATGGTTTTATCCTTAATCAAAGGATACCGTCTTAATAAGGGATTTCGTCTCAATTTACATTCCATTGAGACTTCATTATTGTTATGTTCCAATTCACTTTGATATGGTGTATATACGATCCTTGGTCATATTATATCATTAATACCTTTATTCTCATGATATTATAATGTTTTGATTAAATGTTATTCCTTTAAAAGCTTCAAAGTGGTATGGGACACTTTGATTCAAAATTCTCTTTATTAAATGGTTTTGAAAGTATTTTGATAAATCTTTGATTTTTTTGATATCCTAAAATGATATATTTTGATTTAAAAAGAAATTTTATTAGTGAAATGTTTATATTTTCAATATTTTATGTTCTAGTATTTTTTAATGGTACATGGACATTTGACGGGTGGTTACGTGATTAACCAAATGACGGGTGGTGCTGTGAAAACTAGGACGGGTGGTTACGTTATAACCTCCAATGCATTGGGTATTGAAGTCAGCCATATGGATATTCCATTTAGTGTTATGTGTGGAAATCGACCTTATGGTTATTCAATTTAAGTATGTTTATGTCCCATGTTACCTTTATATGTTATGTGTTCTTTATATGGTATTTATAGTGATATTTTGGTTACAAAAAGGTAAGAAATGATCTTTTATTTAGTGAAGAGTATTTACTACTTCATTAAGGTGAAAAGTATTACTTATGATGAAGTATTCATGATTTACAAGTTGTTTTAAAAAACTAACTTCTTTCCTTCTTTGTGTGTCCCTTACTGAGATTTTTATGCTCATCCCAAGTTTTTGAAATGTTTTTCACAGGGCTTAAAGATGAATAGGGTCAAGGATGTGATAAAGGAAAGGCATGTAATCTAAAACACGGAACTAGACATGTTTCTTTTTAAGAGTTTTTATTTTTTGAAAAAATGGAAACTAATTAGAAGTGTCTACTTTTTAATATTTTGAGATGTAATAGTTATGGCCTAATTCTGTAAAACTCTAAACCTGAAAAGATCCTCAATGTGAATTATTCATTTAATTCAAGATTATGTAATGTTTTAAGGCCGAGTCCTTATATTGGGAGTCTATTGTCTACGACATAGTTTCCTCAATTGTCCATGGGGAGGATGGGACCATTAATCATTGGTGACTAATGGGATGAGTGTGATCCCACCTATGATACTATAAAGTATCTAAATGAATATAGGTAATATCCTCATAATCCTAAACCTAATATAAAATGAGGATGTTTTATTTCTTAAGAGAGAGACACCCAAAATTATTAAGTATGAGTATAGGGGTTTCTTACCCCATGATGATCCTTTTGTGTCAAACTAGAAATCATATAATCATCTCATTAAGGTCCTACAAATCTATAAGAAATGTTGGGATCATAACATTTATTATATACTCCTACACTGACATGTTAAAAGTTTTAAGATAGATATGTTATGTGGGAGAGAGTTAGTGTTGGTTCCTAATCACCATGGTAATTGTGGTAAAAATAACAACATATGCATGTGGTCTATTGAGATAGTGATTTTGGGTTATAGATAGACCAGTGTATTTTGGGTTTCTCCCATTCCTATTGGATTCTATAAAACCATGGTTTTGATTATAATTAATTTTGATTTTGAGAGTCATAAAAATAAATAAAATCATTAGTATAGTATCATAAACAAATTTTCATGATTGAACCATCTCATTAATGGGTAATGGAATTTCATGGAAGGTTTACAATTTACATTCATGAAATTTCTTCCCCTGCCTATTTAATTGGATTTTATTTCCTAGTGAGAGGAAACTAAATCATCAGTTTATTATGGTGTATATTACAATACTGAGAGGATGTTTGGTCAAACCATCCAACGTAAGAGCCTATTTTCTTATTTGGATCTCTCTAATAGACAACAAACTAGTTCACGAAATCCTTCACAAAACAATACCTATTTATTTTTCATCTTATTCTACCATAGAGTGGTAATTTCCCATTACTAAAAATATAAATTAACACAGTGGCATATGTGTTGACACTAAATTAAATTAAATCATCATGAAATTATAGTGTGTAGCATATCATGTTTATTATATGAAGATGACTACATGTGTGGTTTCACTATAGTTTGAACCTACATATAAAGGCCCTCTAGATTTTAACAAATTTCATCAAGGAATTGGAAGGAAAATGTTATTTGGATTGAAAGTGACACAACTACAATCATTCAAGACCATAGACATGGTATATCTAACTTGTCTTGGGAACTTACTTCTAAATGGATCATTTTCCTACAACACCTCTCAAGACATAATCACATCATCACGCACACCTACAAAGAGTTGAACAAAGTTTCAGATGGTCTTGCCAAAAAGGGTGTCGACAGTAATAGTACATACATGGAGAACCTGCCTACTGATCTCACCCTCTTTATTAGAAAGACTATAATAAAATCCCCACTTTCTGGCTTTTGTAATTTTCTCTTTCATTTATTCTAGTACGTTTTCCAAAAAACTTTTTTTATGTGTAATCTATTTACACACATGAATTTTTAATTTAGTAGAACATCACTAGAGAGATTAAAAATCATGTTGGAGTTTGAGGTTCCCATAGGAAGACTTGTGGTTCACAATGGAGTTTTATTCTAATAAAGAGGGAAATGAGATATCCCATGTGGAATTATATTTTAAGAGGTATTATATTGAATTATCATCACATACATAGATTATTGTTCTACTGACTCATCACCTATGGAATTCACATATTGGATCATCAAGAAAATATTTGATTATTTTTTGGATTGTAATTATCATTTTGGGTCATCACCAATAAATTTTTTCATTGTGTCATCACTATGAGATATATTGGAAGGGAAGGTGTTTATTATGAAGAATAACTGTAAAGGTATCTGAAGATTCTTATTTTTCATGAAATAATAATAGTTAGACTAGTATTTAGTGTATCTAAATCATGATTTGGGGAATTATGGATTTGTATTCCATTATGGAATTCTTAAAGTTTAAAATTATATATATTTGATGGGTTGTGGGTATTCATCATTTAAGCATTTAAAGTTGAATAAACCCATGGAATACTCCAATACATCTTCAATAGACACAAAATTATATAAATGAAGAACATAAAGTTTACATATTCTGTCAAATAATCCATATTTACTCTTTGTTGTACTCTTGATAAATATCACCCAAGTAGTTAACAAAATGATTCCTAACTATAATGGAATTACACCAGATAATTGATCCATGTTCGTAACGTGAGGATCCTAAATCTTCAAAGGGGTGATAACACTATTTTAAAAAAACATGAATGAATAATATAGTAATATGAGGTAATATTTAATTATAGTATGAAAGAATGGTTACTAAAATAGGTGGGTTCTAATCCATTTTATAGCCACTTCGAAGGGAATCAAATCACCAGAGTTCCTGTATCAATCTCATGGTAGCCAAATGTTTCTTCCTATTGGAGTATTATTCATTTAATTATTTAATTAATATTTTAATCCACTAATAAATCAATCACATTGAGTTTCAACTCATGAAATCATGCAAGTGAATATGTAAGTGATGCATGCACTTGCATCCCATGCAATCATAATTCCTATCTTGTGATATGATATTTGAAACAAAAGCATCCCATACTTCATTATAATATAAGTGTATCATAATATAGGATATGATTATCATTAATACATATATTATAACCCAAGGTATATCATATTCTATGATATCCCTCATTTTAGTTTCATATCCAAAAATCCATAACTTTCAATAAAACCTCATATGTTCATTAGGAAAAACATCAGAACTCATTGTGAATCCAACAAACAATATATAGGATACCATTCATCAAAATATCTTCATTATGGAATATTTTTTAAAATTTAACCCTTATATAGAGTCCTAATTGTTTTACACTTCTGGACATAGTATCGTTGATAAGAAAATGAAATCCCAATTTCAGTGTTGTATGCAAGGAGATGTCTCTAGTAAATTATTAGTGCTTCTCAAACTACTAAGCGGTTTAGTTTGATCGTAGTCAAACAAACTCATACCACCACATGGTCATATCTATCAATATATGTAATATATAAAACATATTTTGGAATATATAATACAATTTTCTAGGAAATAGAGTGACCACTAGACATAGAACATGAAAATATATTATAGGTTATCTCATTCATTCATGATTCTATGAAATAGATTGACCATGGCGATGAATACATCACATTACATTGATATATTAGATTATCACATAAAACATATCTCATCCAAGTTGTTAAGAACATCATATATATACCAGCTAAAAATTACCATAAATTTACTCTGTCTAATTCAATCAAGTACCAAAAGTTTTAATCTCATTATACGAGTGAATAAATACCATCTTCGTGGACCTCCAATTGATGAAATGATTAGAAATATACCCAAACACCAATGAATATCTAATACTCATTTTTTGAAAATATAAGGTATAAAAGTTTTAAGGTTCTTTTACTAGTTATCTCTTCAACCTCAGGTAATGAGGATTGATAAGAATCACACATCCAATAGTATATCAATGAATGAATGACATTCTGTGAGTTATACATTGTAGGACTGTCCAAGTAATAATTATCAACATATTTCCTCATTAATCCATTATTAATATATCCTATAAAACCCATTGTAAGAAGTATTGTATTCTATTACAACTAACCTTATCATAACATTAAAATCCATAATACTCCTTTATGATCATCGATTATAGAGAACAAAAATGTTAAATTTTGAGGGGCTATTCCCATTATACTATTCATATAAAATAATTTACCACAGGCATGAATTAATGATAAAATGAAATTTATGTTATTTATAAAATCCTGATATATGTAATACCATTATATTCAACCTCTTATGTATTGTATACCAAGAGATTTAACATGAAACACATGTTGTTGTTGTGATAATGTATTTGTTTATGGATCTACTAAATTTTTATATGTATCAACCTAACAGATCCTAACATCACCACTTTTAGTAATATATCATATGATATGTTAGTTATGAAGGATGTGTTTGGTCAATTAGTGAGTCTAAGGGTCCTTATCCTGAGTAATGACTCTATTGTTGTCATACTATATCTTGATTTCACCCCTGATGCTAGGAACCACCCTATATTTAGAGATAAACTTTTCAATCTAAATAGATAACTTTATAGCATCTGATGAAGTGACGTACTCTTCCTTTGTTGTCAAATCCTCCATAGTGGCATGTTTAAAACTATTCCAACTAACTTCTCCACCATTCAGAAAAAACACAAAACTAAAGTGAGATCTCACATTTCCTTTATCAGATTAGAAACTAGAATCAGTGTAACACTTTATATTGATATCATCCACCCCTTTGAAAACCAATAACATATCCTTAATCATTATTAATTACTTATTTATATTCTCTATAGTAATCTAGTGACTCTTACCAGGATTATATTGGTTTATACTAGATTTTATAAGCGTGAAAGTGGCATCACATTGAGTATACATCATGGAATACACGATAAATCATGTGGTATATGTATAAGGGATACTACTTATCCTTTATAACTCCTTAGAAGGATTCCAAAAAATACTAATATTTTTTTTTAATTTAACACTAGTGAATTATCCTTGGTAGAGTCTTCCATGAAAAACCACATTATCAATTCACTATTTTATATGTCCTAACACAGTCCAAAAAAAATTATAGTTCTATTTATATAGATCCTCATACAAAACATGTCATAATATTCACTCATGTATTTCATAGAGAATCATTTACCCAACTACATCTTTATAGAGTGTAAATTTAGGATGTCATTTTTGAAAAGTAGTATATCAACTAAATATAATATCAAAAACACTACAACAATCCCATTAATATTATTATATACATAGGAATCATTCATGTTTTTGATGAACCCATACACTTTGATTAAATCATTAAATTGAATATTCTAGTTTTAATAAGATTGATCCAATCCATAAATAGACTATTGTAACTTTCATACCATAGAAGGATCATTTGAAACATTAAAAACATCATGTTGCATCGTATAAACACACTTTAAAAAATTATAATTAAGGAATGTGGATCTAAAATTCATATAATATTTATCATAACCATAATTATATGTTCCGAAAAGAAATATATAAATAAAATTTATCATCATAACATTTGAAAAGGTTTCTTCAGCGTCAATACCATGAATTTTATTATAACCCATTTCAACTATGCATTCTTTATTGGTGGAAAATATAGCATCAATATAATTTTTCTTTCTAAAAACCCACTTTCACACAACGTGTATCACCCCTTCAGGTGAATCTACCATGTTCCAAACATAGTTAGTGTATATGTTGTATATTTTAGATTATATGCCCTTAAATAATTTCTCAAAATCCAAAATATCAATAGCCTCTTGGTAGGTTGTAGGTTCATATCTAATGTGTGTTACTTCATCATTATTTGACATAATAAATCCACACCTCTCAAGCTATTAATGAATCATACATCACCTTCATGGTTCTTAGGTAATTTTCATTGGTTATTCTTTAAAAATTGTTAATGAAATCAACTCAACTTATTTATTAGGAATACATAATTTTTATTTGTCTTAAACTTATCTAAGTTTAACTTCCCCCCATTTATAATTAAAAACATGTGTTAATTCTAAATAAATACACCATGTATGGACACAATCACTTTGTGTCAGTTAGGTTTATGAAAGAAATATTCCATAATTTCTTTGGGATAACAAAAAAATATGTATTTTTTGAGTGATGATTTTGTTAGAATAATACTTTTATACACATGTTTCACAATTCCAAATCCTCATCAATTATATATCATTTAATTTCCATGAAAAATATCATATAGAGTATTTATGAATACTTTTGATATAATGCAGTTATGTTAGAATAAAGAAATCACTAGATAATAACCCTAGAATGAAATAGGAAGGTCACACTAACTCATCATTCATAAAACCGTGTTTAATAGAGTATAATTCCTCCAATAAAGTATAACATTCCACCATAGTGCTATAGGTTGAGTGATTTGTGGAAAACTTCCTCATTATCTCAGATGACCAGTGAATTCCAAGATCATGTATTCACACCTTGATCTGATCTAGGAATATTAATACTTTTAACTAAATGATTGTAGAATTAATTTTGAATCTCTTTGAGATTTTCAAATGTTTCACATTATAAATACATAACTACATTGACTAAAGTCATAAATAAAGGCAACTATGTACCTATAAACACCACATGGTTGTGTTCTTATTATCTTACACACATCACTATGTATGATATGTTAGATCCATCTATCACATTAAACTTTTTACTCAATGATTATTCAGATACCTTTCTTAATAAGTAAGGTTCACATGTATTTTAAAATTCATAATATAATGAGTTCAAAAATCAATATCTGTAGGAAATTTGAAGGAATTTCTCATTTATATGTTGAAGGACATAATGAAAAAGGTATTTGGGGATAGAATAAACCTTAAACTTCTTATTATTAATTTTATAAATAGAATTATCTATATATATAATCTGTAAACTGTTAACCATATTGCAAATGGCATAAAAATTTCATTCTTATATATATAAAAAATCTTGTTATTAATAGTAAATCAAAATCCCATACTATACAAACAAGATAGAGAAATAAAATTTTTATTTATGATGAGAACATAATAACATTTCTCAAATTATAGTAAAATACATTGGGTAGAATTAGATAATAGGATATAATTTCTAATGTAACAAATATTTCTCAATTACCAACACAAATATCTACTTCCCCATTCATCAATTCCCTTCTATATCCATATTAGATCTCATGTTTTGATCCTAATAGAATTAATGAAAGAATTTGAGCCTTTTGTTTTGTGGATGTTCTAAATTTTAATTTGATATTCAGAATAGAATTTCGATCATTGGAAAATAGAAAAGTGTTTTTTATCTAGAGTCAAATTCCTAATAAGTTTCTTGGGTCTTCTATTGTGTTTTGGGAGTTTTGGTCTTTAAAATCCCGATTTTTTGAAATTAAAAGGAGATTCACAGTTAGTGCATGATTGGTGATAATAATGCATCTCAACCATGTGGGGTGTAGAGTGGCTCACATGGGTTTTAAAACCATGAAACCAAGGCCACATGAATTTTATATCCATTTATATAAAATTTACGAACCAAAACACACTGGTTGTGTATGGTTAGACAAACCATGTCCCTAGTCGGCACGCTTAGTCCCACATAAGTAGTGAGCCTACATAGTTGGTCCATAGTATAGAAAAACTATACAAAGAGAGCTAGAATCTCATTAAAAATGTGAAATTACATTTATTACCTTAATTTATTTTAACCCCCTCCTATATTATCTCCTCCCACACACGCACAATATCTCCCCATGCATGGATCTATTCTCTCTTCCTCATATGCCTCGATGGTTCTCCATTACATGAGATAAAAATCACTTTTTATTAGTTGAATTGGAAAGACCTCAATAAGACTACAAATCCTATTTTTTCATGTATATTACCATATTTATCATTATCTTCATGTGAGATAATTCACCCTATTTTATGTTAATTTATCTATTATTATTTTTCCTATAGAACTGGTTCAAATCAAAGCTTAGTTGTAGATTAGTGAACCATTATTGGTATAATGTAGGTGATCTATAGATTTTCCCTTAAAGTTCCATCAATTTATAAAATATTATATTGTACCATACACATTATTTCCCATGTTCCTTATTTTAAACAGGAAATTAATTTTTTAAATGTTAATTCCTTAAATTAAATAACTATTGTGTGTTTAATTTTACCATTGGAGGTTCTTCCCTCAACTCAAACCACCCATTTTTGGGTTCTTTTCTTATATTATTGTGACCAATTATTCATATAGGAAATTAAATCACCCTTTTAGAGTTCTATTTACATTATTTGGCTATAGTGATCTTTCCACACTTTAACCACCTTGAGGTCAGTTATATTAACTCAAGGATAAGATATGTTTAATTTTAATTAAATGAGTTGGTATGATAACCATGACCTGTTTTGTAATAAAAATTCCTATGAGGTTAACTACCTACTTTAATAAAAAATAGAAATTAAATTGATTATTTTTGAGTGAAAAATGGCATAGACCTTCCCAGATACTTATTAATTACTTATAAATGGAAGGACCTAATATTTTATACATAATTTTTGATATTGATTAATTATGTACATGGCCTATTTTTTATTCATACTTGAATTGGGATATGGTTTTCTTACTAAAATATCCTTCCTGATTACTTAAATTTAAGTGGTTAGATGAATTATTTTATACCTTGAGTGAAACATGGTTTCCAAAGTAGAAATTCCTTGGATGAACCCATTGTTTAGAATAATTTTATTAATCATATGGTGATACTTGGGTTACATATATGGAATTCCTTATACAGACACATATGTTGAATTACTTTTTTAAGCCCTAAAAGATACACAGGATCCTTATGTGGAATACCTTGGATAGGATCAAAGGTAACATGAATCCTATTAATACTTGAGTGATACCGGGGTTCCTTATGTATAACACCATGGATGAGCTAATTGTTTATATGAATTATAATAGACCATGGAGCGATACTTTCATTCCTCAGATGTAACACCTTTGATGGGGGTAATTAGTTAAATTAATTATAATAGATTTGGGAGTGATACCTGGTTTCCTTATATGGAATTCATTATATTATATCATTAGTTAAATGATTTATAATTATCCTAGAGTGATACATGGATTACCAAGTAGGAATACCATGCCCGAGCTCATAGAAAAAAAATAAGATTTTATAACTTTCTTATTCACCTTTATACATAGAATTCATTGGTTTAACCTAAGTACTATACAAATGTTATACTATTATTTCCTTGGATATGTTCCCTTATTGGGATGTTTTGTATGATTAATTAATTAAATAATTAAATCTTTTGATACAATTATGCATGGATTCTTGAGTTATCCCCTAATTCATTGCTAGTATAATGTAACTTAATATATCTCTATATATGTTCCTACATATATAGTGCATATATATACCGATATACACACATATATATATATACCTATATATGTGGTGAAAAATAATTAGAGGTGTTCCTTCATAGGATGAAGTAGGAATGATCAGTTATGTATCTGTAAGGAACTCAAACTCGACTCATTTATAGTTATTTATTCACTTCCTTATTTATTATACCTACACGCTACTTATTTTATACTCAGTAACTGGATAAAATTATACACCATTGGTGGTGGACTACTGAGTTTATCTCACACCCTATTCGGGCCACCATTCGGTACTCAGATAGACCTCATGATTGAATGTTCAGGATCATGGATCGTGATTGTGTTGTAACTCTTGTATATGGGAGATTAGGAACATATGACTGATATGGAGATTAGGATTCTCATAGAGGTAACCTTGATGATTTTTTTATTTTTTATTTTTCAAAATATTCCCTCTACGTTGTATTCCTATTTTCCTTCTTGTATTGACATTACATCATTATGTATATTATATTGTTTAATTGGAATTGGCTAGTTTATCAATATCATTATTATATAAGCTATTACTGTATTCAACTAATTTTTATTTAAAATTATTCTAATATTGTATAATTTATTATATACCACCATTCTAATATTATCATGAGGATATAGTCTCACCACCATACTATCATTAGACCCTCACTTCTCATCAGCAACCTATGGTATACATGGAGGCATGCTTGAGGACATGTGAATGACCAACCCGGGTCACTATTTTAGTATATTATGTTTTGTGATGTTACAAATTTGTATCATAGATTATTTTTTCCTTTACATTATATTTTTAGGTTGGTAGATATGATATTAGGAATGGGTCATTTCTTGGTAAATAGTTGTGTCTAGGAGTGATCAAACCCTGCACCAGGAAAATCGAAAGTGGCCAGGGATGGGACTATTGTTCATGATGTTCATTATTATAATTTGTTATGATTTTACCTTGAGTGATTTCTTTACTTTAAAATAATTAATTATTTATGAGATTTATATTATTTTAACCTTGTCCCGATATGACAATGAATTATTGTTACACGCATCATTATAGACATACATAGATTCACATTCCATGCATAATCCATGCGATGTAGATTGAAACGCTCGGCTACTTGATACATGTTGGATGTGTCTCGTGTGATTTATTAGAGTACTTATCTACTAACCATCTTTATGTGATTATTTATCATTATTTTACTATATAAAATTCTTATATATTTTCTTATTTATATGTATGTATTTTTTATAAACATGGTATCTTGTCCAGTTATAAGTATAATAAAAATATTTGGTTATTAAAGTTTCAAGATCAAACCAAATGGAATTTTCTCATATAGCCTAATGTTGTCACCTTAACAACCTAATTTTAAAACATTTAGGTTATGGGACATTGGTTTCATTGGATGAATCATTTATTTTTTTAAATAAATTGGTGCTAAAAACAATTTATAAAGTGAATGGGAATTTAGAAATTAGTAAGTGCTACCCATATAACGAAACAATTTTATATGGATTTATTATATTTTGAGACTAAAGGTAAAAATCTAGTCAATGTTACATGAATAGTAATTATAATTTCTAAAGGCTTATACCTTTATAACATGGGAATAGTTATTCATCTATCTGGACCATTATATAAATATAAAATCTATTAGAGTCTGACAAACAAATGATGAAATTACATATTGATAGACTTATCTCTACACATGCAGGTCAGTCATAGTTCTTATTTAATATCTAATAAACCCACTAAGGGTGTGAAAATTGTGATAAATTTGCTTTTATTTGGTTTATTTTAGATGGACCTTGGTTGAAATAATGGGATCCTCATAGGTTGCCTTTACTTATTTACATTCTTAGTACTTAACCCCATGTGGGTATTTTCACTATAAATGGGATGTAATTTAATGTATCTGTAACTTCTTATGTAGTGTTACATATATACGTATAGTGAAATTTTACTTCACCAGTTCACTTTTTTTGAAAAAAATACCATTTAGTTTCTTTTAGCATTATTATTTTGAGGCTTTATTTAATTAAAATGGGAATTTAAACCTAAAGGGTGTTTTCCTCTATATCTTTAAATTTAAATTTTATATAACTAATCCAGTGTAATAACTTATAAATAAATAAAATTTATAAGAGGTAGTTATGAGATAAATTGATTCAATTTTGATGGGATGTCATCTAAGTAAATAATTTTTGAAATGAAGTTTTATATAACATGTCTGTGTTGCCTTATGAGATTATCTAAATAAAGTACCAAGTATCTTGTACTTATTTACTGGTACTAACTATTTTTAAATTCCGATTTGGAAATGTTTAAAATAAATATGAATTAGTTTAAATGATGAAATAAAAACCATAAAGTAGAATTTTTAGCTTCAACCCACATGTAAGTATTAAATTTACGGGGAGCTTAGAGGATAGCCTAGTATGAATAGGGACCTTATCAGTGTGACCTAGACATAGGGTCACCACCTTTTGTTTTAGTACATGGATATCCTAATAGAGGCAATACTCTCATAACTTAAAATATTTTTTAAATGTTTATGAATATTCTGAGGCAAGAGGTTTCATTCATGTGTCATTTTTCCTGAGTAGGACTCTTAGATTTTAATACATCACATAGGTTAAGTTGGTGATCATGAATTATTTTACCCATTCTAGGAGTTAGAGAACAGTGTAATTCTCTACATTCTATGAGGTAGACATACCTAGGGTATGGTCGGCCACTTATTAGTCCATGTAATCCTTTTCATTTTCTGAGATGCATGGAACAATTGGTCTTATAAAATAAAGACAGAGAAATGATCTTATTTCACTGTTGAGAAGTCAGGGTAGTATGCATTGTTATATGCTTTTACATTGATTAATAAGTGACCCAAAGAAAAATACATGTTTTGTGGTAATTTTTTAATCCATGAAATTTGTTAATATGTTCATAAGTCATCTTTATAGGATAATGACTTGGGTATTGGAGGATTTAATTTTTCCTAGTTCTAGGGGTTGGCAATGTAAAAGGATCGGGTTGTGTAACATTAACAATTAGTTTAGTTTTAGATTATATGCATGATTCTAACGGAACATGTGAGCATGGATTAAGATTACATCATCCATATATCTTGATAGATTCTAATCTATCATGATTTTAGGAGGCTAGTTTTCCATTCCTTTCATTCTGGAACTTGGTAGAAGTTGGTTGGCCACATCCATAATCTGTGTTTGGGGGTGAATGGAGTGTGTTCCATGGGATGAGTTTATATTCTTTATAAAATGAAAACTAGGGCACTCCTAAGGTGGGGAGTGTCATATTGATCGAGGAAAATTGTGTCCTTCCAAGTAAAGGAAGAACAAACATAAAAGACCCATTGGTAGTAGTAATTAATTCTCTTAAAATTCCATGAGATTGAAAAATTTGAGACTTTAGTCTCTGATATAATACTCAATATAAAATTTGTTTATGGGATCAGAAAGAGTGAAAACACTTGATTTAGGCATGGGGTGTATGAGCGACCTAGAGAATTTAATGCTTCTGTGGTGTTCAGTGAGTTCATTGTAACACAATGATAAAATGGTTTTATGGGTATGAATCCTCTTAGGACACCATGAGTAGAGGTTGAAATATGGTGTGGGCATCATGGTCAGTAAATGATGATGTTTTTTAAGGTGTATCCATGATCATTGAAAGGATTTCAAACATAAGTGGTTTAGCAATTATTCTAATGTGTAGTTAGATATGGTTGTTGGAAACCATGCTCGGAATATTGTTTTGATATGATGCAAATGTCTTGGGTATTATTAGTAATCATCAATATCCTATTTTGTTACTTATGACTTAGATATGATCATGGTCTATATCTTGAAATCATCCATAGTTTGATGAGAAATAGTTGGTTATTTGATAAGATTAAAATTTAAAACCCCATTATGTTTTGATAAATAGAACCCACCCCCTTCGGTGTTTTGCATTGGGAGAATTCATATTTAGATAGGTGTGGGTTGTCTTAAGTGATACATGGGTTCCTAAGTAGGAATGACTTGGACAGACTCATGTACAACATCCATTTTTGTGTGTTGACTTTTAGGTGAGATAATGTTGTTGGGATCAATCAATGTTCTTGATATATGGACATATCATCTATATACCGCCATTACACTTGTATTATATTAAGAATATAATACCTTAGATAATCACCATGGACTCCAACAGTTTATTACGAGGTTACCCAAACTTATGATTATGGTCGGTTGATATGGTTAGTGTGTGACGATCCAAGGGTGAAGGATCAAGTATACACCTATATTTGTGCACTGAAAAAACAACAGATTTGATCAGTTTTTATAGAAACATCACCAAAAATAGGTTATGGGTTTTAGTGATCATGCTTAAAGAAATATCTAGGTAACTTTTCAAAAAGTGATTAAGATCATGTTTTGGACATGTTATCTATTTAATATAAGAATTTTTTGAAATATTCGACTAATAGTGGATCTATTTTTTTGAATAAATGATGGTAGTGTGGAAATACATCAAAATAATTTTCTGGATTAGTTCAGTGTGGTGAAAATGTCAAAAAATGAATTTGATGGAAAATTTGGAGTGACCAGGATAAATATGGTTGATTGGGAATCAACCATTTGATCAGAAGGAGAATCTTGCTAGTATAATAATTATAATTATAAGGTCTTGTTTCCTTAATCAATTTTGATGGTGGTGATTATTGTGTTTCATAATTTCGTATTCCATGATAGAAACTATGCTGGTATTCACTATGAGATATATTAGGAAATAGACGATGATGTAATCTTGTATCATGTAAATTGGGATCATGTATGTGTTGTCTTTATTTTTTTAGTTTTCAATAAAAGCATTTTATCGAGTTTCAATGGATTCTATATCATGTGTGAAAATTGATTCTTAGAGGTGCATTTGGAAGTTTAAAACACAACAAAACCATTTTAAAAAATATTCATGAACCAAGTTTTTTGGGTGTTTTTTCACCATTTCCATATGAATTCTTGGGGATGATATGTTCTAATTTGGGGAGATTATAAGATCTTATGTTTTGAACCAGATAGATATTCCAAAATAATTTAAATTTTCATTTGGTGGACTATAAAAATTTCAATTTGATCTAAAAAATGGAATTTCAAGCATTGGAATACTTAAAAGTGTGATTTTTGGATAAACTTTAAGGTTCGAGAGGTGTCTTGGGTGATCCATTGGGTTTTGGGATTGTAGAAATATGGAAGATTAGTTTTCATAAAACCAAAGGGAGGAACATGGTTAGCATATGGTTAGTAATAAATGTGTTCCTCAACCGTGATGTGCCTATAATGTGTCCCATAGTTTGTTTAACTATGTACCTAAAGCCTCAGATCTACATGATCCATCAAAAGAAAATTTTAGAGACAATTCACATGGTCTTTTCACGTTTAGAAAAACTCTGCACCTAGCCCACATTCTTAGTTACACTTTAATAGTGATCCTGCATGATTATTGTATGGTTTGGGAAAACCATGGGACCAAATAGTGGACTCATTAAAATGGTAAAATTATATTTTCTTACCCTTATTTCCTTTAACCTTTATCCTCCCTTTTCTCCTTCCACTCATGCTCAACAACTCCCCATCCATGGATCTCTTTTCTCTTCCTCCTTGTCATGGATGGTTCTCCCTCACATGATCTAAAAATCACTTGATGTCGATTGTGTTGGATATCCCTCGGTAAGACAACTAATCATATTTCTTATTTTCTTCATTTATCTTTCCATATTTGGAACTATCTTGATGAAAGATTATTCAACCTATTTTCAAGGAAATAGTATATTCTTCTATTTCTCTTGACTGGACATGAATAAAATCTTGGTGGTGGATGAGTGAATCATCATTGGTATAAGGTAGGTGGTGAAGGTTCAGGGCGCAGCAGAAGCATGGTTGGGACGAGACCCAACTTTTATTTTTACCATGATCAATGATTGTTTTGAGATCAATACAACAATGAATGCCAGTATCCACAGAATATAATCAAAGATTTATATAAAGAAGAAAGAGGCCTAAAACTTTTAGATAGGATCTTGCACATCATGTTTATAATTAATTTAATTAATTTCATAAAGAAAAATAATACTTTGATCTTTGGTATTTTTCTTCTTTGATGATGTTGATCGTCTAGAATGGCCCTTCCAAATTATCTTGTTGCGCTTGTAAGGATCCAAACTAGAATCCCTCTAGCAGTGATCCACACGTGTTCTGATGTCCTCCTATCGACATCGCTCGTTCTTTCGGTGCTAGTACGGTGAAGTGAGTGTCTTGTGTTGGTTGTTATTGATTTCCCGTTCTTCGGTCTTGAAGAACGTATCTCACTCTTGATAAGGGAGAGATGAAGATTCAAGAGAGAAATTTTTTGGATCAACAAATCTCAATTAACCAGGCATGTGGTGAGGTGTATGACACAATAGGGGTACTTGCCTATTTATATACATGGAATTTAAGTTACAATATTTACTTGCATAGAAACAATTAAATACATTCATGAACTTAGAGAAAACCCATACATTTAATAATTATATCGTGTGATTATTTATGGTGAGCTAACTTGCACAAAACAGAATAAATAAAATTCCACGTCACAAATAATAGCAGCATTATTTTAATTTATGCCAACTAGTTAAATAATTATTTACCATCTTGAAATTAATTATTTTACTACCGGACCGACCTTGGTTCGCTCGAACTCCACTTCTATTTATTGAACACCGGAATAAATAATTAATTTATTCTCTTAAAAAAATATTTTATTTACTAACTAGTAAATAAATATTTATTAAATGTTCAATAAAATAAATAAATATATTTAATTTAATTTATGCGATCATTTTGACTTGAATAGAATTATTCATCTGTCTTTAGAATAATATTTATCTCATTAATTAAATTCAAATAGAATTTGAATGGGAGCACTAAAAACACTTAGTGTGTGACCCTTTATGATTCTTTCTCATTGGCATTATGCGAGCTTTCTTAAAGTCCAAGAGTACTGTAAAATAATGGGTCAAGGCACCCAAGAGAAAGAACCTAAAGTCTCAACAATGACATCCGCATACGAACGCTCACTGTGTAATATAATCCCTTTGTCGTAATATCCCATCAAGTAGGTTTCATGATTGTGTCATCAACTTTTAGTCTTGATACTTCATTCTTTGAATAATTGAAATAAACTCATCGTTACACCACGACCATGGAATTTCACAGGAGAGTTCTATTTCAATCAAAGTGCTGAGATATCAACTTCCATAAATGGAAGAAAAAAAAAACCTTCCTCAACTTATCCATTAATAACATGTCACTAGTGATGCACCCAACATACTCAACTTCCCGCCAACTGTCTACGTGATAGGTTTCGTCAGTAAATAAAAGTGCACGAGTCGTGAAACAGATTAATGATAATCTTAAAGTCTGAGGATCATTACACCTGCTCGTAGATAAAAATATCTGATGACACCAAAATATGCAGAATTCCAACTAGCGGGTCTGTTATCATAATCTCATATCTTGGAGGTTACCATGTATGAACTTCATGAGAGGAAGTCCCATCTTCTTACAAGTACTCGCACCTGATGGTCTGCATGCTATGTGTCCCATCATAGCATGTCATCAAATCGAATAACTATATTTAAGAATATTTTTATAGCATTTCAAGGTTCTCATCATAGTGGGGAACTTCCATGACCTTATCAATGTAACAAATACTCTAAGAAATTATTATATCATAGTCATGCAGAACAATGAAAAATATGTAATAATACATTAAATATCCATGTAATCAAAGTAAAACCAGTTGGTTCTAGGACACCAACTCTTACAGGTGGTATATGGATTTTCCCTTAAAGTTGAACAAATTTATAAAATATGCTATTATTTTGTGCACCATATTAATCATTTATTTCCTTTTAAACATGAAATTAATTATGTAGATGATAATACATTAAATTAAATATTATTGTTTTTGTTTAATTTTACCATGGTAGGTTCTTCAACTCAACTCAAACCACTTTTTTTGGGTGTGTTGCTTATATGTTCATGAACAGCACTTCGTCTAGAGATTTAAATCTCTATTTTTTAGTTTTCTTTAAATTATTTGAATATAATTCTAATCCCATGTTTTAATCACCTTGAGGTTTATTGGATAATCTATAGGGTAAGAGATGTTTTATTTTAATTAAATGAGTTGGTATGACATCCATGCCCCATTTTTAACATAACAACCTGTGATCCAGATTGTATTCTTTAATAGAAATTTGTAATTAAATGAATAATTTTAGAATGATAAATGTAATGGATCTTCCCTTGAACTTCTTAATTACCTACAAATGGATTGGAACAATATTTTAAACTTGATTTTTGATATGGAAATATTATGTAATGGCCACTTTTTTATTCATACTTGAATTATGATATGTATTTATTACTAAAATCACCTTATTTATTACATAAATTAAGTGTTTAAATGAATTATATTATACTTTTAGTGGACCTTAGATTCCAAAGTATGAATTAATTTTATGAAATCATTGTTTAAATGAATTTTATTAATCATAGAGTGATACTTGGGTTCCTTTTATGGAATTCCTTGGAAAATCTCATAAGTTGAATAAATTAAGTATCCACTGGGCGATAATTGGGTTCCCTTTGCAGAACACCTTGGATGGGATCAAAGGTTACATGATTGATGTTTTTCCATGTTTGATACCTGGGTTCCTTATAGGAAACACCTTGTACATGTTCATTAGTTAAACGAATTATAATATATTATGCAGTGATTCTTGGGTTCCTTACATAGAAAACCTTGGATGGGTTATTGTACTATACAACCATTATACTATACGACTTTCTTGTACCTTGTACTATCCCCAAATACGGTCTCCTAATATGTATATAATCAGCATTAATTGATGTCACAAGCATTAAATTTACCAAATATGACTGTAATAATAATCTTAATAATTTGAAAAAGTATGGAGTAGAAGAGTATCAGTAGAATGGTAACAGTAGCCTTCAAAATGGTAGGATTCAATAGTAGGTGCACACCGACAACCTTCAACGGTGACCTTCCATCAGTAACTTTCCATCAACGACCCTCCAATGGTAACATTACATCGATAGCCTTGCATTATTGACCTTTTCATCGATGACCTCTACATCGGTGACCGATGCATCGGTAACCTTTACATCAGTGACCTTTTCATTGGTGTCCTTTTCATCGGTGACCATTGTAGTGGTGGGCTTTGCATCAGTGTCCTTTTCACTTAGAGAAATTTTGTGCTGTGAGCTTAAACAAGAGAGTAGTGAGATTTAAAGTACATAGTTATTACTTTGATACAAACAAGATTTCACATAAATAATTATTCTGTAAGAGAAAAAAGATGTGTAATAGTAATGAAACATGATTTGGGATTATCAAAACAGGTAATTCCAATAATCTCCCCATTTTTAATAATCACAAATTATGTTAGTATTTTCTAAATTAGGGTTCAGCACATTTTCTAATATCTTCAGAGGTGTGTATTTATAACATCGAACCATGTGTATTAGGAAATGTAGATAGTATTTATGTGAAAACATTCCAGTTATCTTTAATATATATCCCCTTAATAGTTCTACCCCTTTGTGATTAGAAAAAAGAATGAAAGATAAAAAGAAACAGAAAATGATTTTTCATTAATAAATAAAAAGTAAAATATACAAAAAAACTTACAAAGATCCCTATCAACTGAGACACCCCACATTCAATCCAAATCAGATAAATCCAAGGGAGATTTCTCTTTGGAATTTGAGGAGGTAGGTTCTGAAGATGGAGGGATAGGTTGAGGGATAACTATCAGCATGGTAGGAGGAGCTACAACAGAAGCATCAGTAGACCAGTAGTGAGTGGATCTCTAAGGAATCATAAGGGTCAAGCTTATGTTGGCCTGAGCAAGAGACATCATGGGTGAAGAACTGGTAGATCCTGAAGCCGCTAAGGTAGAAGGAAATGCTGGAGGAATAATGATGGGAGTTTTTTCCACATGGAGGAAGGGAAAAAGAAGATTTTTGAAATCCATAATAATACTTCCTCCTCATTCCATGACTGAAATAAAATCATCCTTGTTCTCCATACTCTTATTTAAGGCAAGAGTCAATTCTATGAGCCTACTAACCTAATCCTTAAATGCTTGAGTGACAGGAGAAATCCTAATGTTCTCTAACAAAAAAATGAAGTGACCATCCATCTGATTCTTAGTATATACCCTTTTTTGGTATAAATCAACTTGCTCTTTGATGTCCTTTTGTTCATGAGAATATTCTCTTATATAATTTCCCACAAGGTTATGAATCTCTCAGGTAGTGGAAATAACCTGAGTCATAGATTGAGGGTTTGAGGTACTTAAACCAGAATATTTCTCCATTTATTCTTTGAAAATTGACACGAAGGCTTCTAGATCAACATGAGGTGCAACTGAAGATGGAGCAGCTGCACACAAAGGTTCCATAGTGAAAGCCACTGTCTCCTTAAAGGATTTTGTCATCCCACTGATTAGCTTCTTCACATCATCATCTTATCCTTTCACATGTGTCTATATAGATTTATTAATGTCCTCAAACACTATGACCATTTTATAAACCACACTTTTAACATACCTAAGATCATTGTCGACATGATCCCTTAAATCCATATAAGAATCTAATATGGAAATAGAATGCTTCATAGAGTCCATATAATCTACCAAGGTTCTGATCTGATTCTGAATGCCCTTTACTTCCTGTAGCAGGGTGGAGTAAGAGGTAGAAACAAGCCTTTCCACTGGAGGAATAACAACATCTTGATTGTGAGTCATATCCCTCTCTAAACCAAAAAAAATCTCTAAAAAAGGTAGCTCTTCAGATCTAACTTCAATGAATCCGAATCTTCTTTCTTTACATAGTCTCAAGGCAAAAGTACCACTGGCTTCACAATATTGGTTTCTGAAATAGTTGGAATTAGAGGTCTTCTGATAGGATAGTCATCATCAGAATCCCCATAATCTAAGCCTAAGACCACAAAACCAGGGTCTTCTGACCAATCCTTTATTCCATGAGCTATAAAAACTGAACCTATGGAAATAGTTTCCACCCCCTCACTTGGAGAATTCTCCTGATCAACCACATTCCAATCTTCCATAAAACCTTGAGAAACTTCATCAAAAGAAGGGTCCATTGCCAAATCCTCCATAGAATCTTCAACATCTTCTTAAAAAATTATAGCTTCAACTGAATCAGAAACCTCTTCATCTACACTTTAAAACATTTTGGTATGCCCTATCAAGGGACTAAGACTTAGATATTCTTCTTCACTTTCATCAGTAGCAATATAAAAGTCATCATGAATAGATTCTGTTTCTTCATCCTCATCTGAGGTCTCTCTAATGTCTCTTAAGACATTCTTTTCCCCTTATTCTTCACTAGTCTCTTCATCATCACTGTACCTTAAGACTATATCCCTTCTAGGAAATCTCTTTGGTGGGATAGGCTCACCAAAGGATACAACATTAGCATGAGGACTTGAGGTAAGGTCATGATCACTCCTGTCATCTACAGGAGAATCCTCTCATTCTTTCACATCACCAGATTCTTCTTCTTCATCAGAATATGCAGGCTCTACTTCACCAGACTTTATACCAGGATCTATCTTATTATTAGGCCTAGTTTGATGAGTGAAAAAATTGAATCCCTCATAAATATTTGCCTCATCATGTTCCCATCTTATTTTCCAAGGGTTCCAATTTATCTTCATCAATATTAAAATTACCTTTGTAATGAGAAATTCTCCCCTACTACAAATATTTCCTCCTTATCTCTAGCAACTCCTTTCACATTCAACATCAAGGAGATCAATATAGCATGAAATAAGGCATTGGATTTGGAACTGGAATTTGTCATATATTCTAATTGAATCATCATCAGCCTACATAAATTGATCTTCTGTCCATTCTTCAACAGATACAAAATAAATACATCCTGAAAATTCAATGTAGCAAAGTCCCCTCTCTTGGGACTCAAGACATGCTGGAAAAATATAAACAGTAACTTGTCATCTCCTTCCATATCGAAAATAATGACATTCCTAGGGATCCCACTCCATGCCAGTTCAGCTAAGGATTCTTCATAACTGAATAAATCATTAGTGTGAGGCGCCAATCCTGAGTAGTAAATCATAAATCCCTTAATTTGGTACTCTCAGACATCCATCCCATTCAATAGAGGAGAATGTTACACTTACTCCATTTACCCTTGATGAAATTCTATTCTCATCTTCATTCTGTTCGAATTTCAAAAACTCATAAAACTCCTTCACTAACTTCAGGTAATAGGGCCCATTGTTGTTTGCAAAGCATTCGACCCAGCCTTGAGATTCAAGTGCCTTCAGCACTAAAGATCTTCTTGTCCGAAACCATTCAAAACAAATCTCGTTTTAAACTATGATTTCTATCTTTGATAGATGAGGTTTGATCAATTTTTCCACTACCTTTGTTCCACTGCAAAACTCAGATCGAGATCTCTTTAGATTTGGTGCATCCCCATCAACACTGACCATCAGTCTCTTTACCCTTTCCATTGATCTGGAGAGGTTTGAGGGTTTCAGAAAAAGGTTAGGTTCTGAGAAATAAGTAATACAGGAAATGTTTCAGATTCTGGCAGAGAAAATGCTAAGTCTTGGAAAAGTTCAATTGTCAGTAAGGTAACAACAGTGAGGTCTATCGGTACAGTTCATAATGATGAGGTCATATCGGAGAAGTTACTAATGGTGAGGTCCTATCAATGAGGTTCCTAATGGTGAGGTCCTATCAGTGAGGTTCCTAACAGTGAGGTCATATTTGTAAGGTTTCAAACGGTGAGGTTCCTAACGGTGAGGTCATATCGGTGAGGTTCCTAACGGCGAGATCCTATCGGTGAGGTTCCTAATGGTGAGGTCCTATCAGTGAGGTTTCTAATGGTGATGTTCTATCGGAGAGGTTCTTAATGGTGAGGTCCTATCGATGAGGTTCCTAATCCTTAATAGTTTATCATACCTAACTCTTGTTTGATGTAATTTAACCTCTCAGAATTCAAAGGAGTTGTGAATATAGAAGCTAATTGATGTTTAGTACCAATTAATTCTAGAGTGATATCACCTATTTTATAATGATATCTCAATAAGTGATGTCTCACATCAATGTGCTTTGTCATAGCATGAGATATTGGATTTCTAGAGATGTTAATAGCACTTGTATTATCACACTTTATAGAGACATGTTTGAATCTATATCTATAGTCTAGTAAAGTGTGTTTCATCCAAATAATTTGAGCACAACAACTAACAGCAGCTATATATTCAGCTTCCATAGTAGATAATGAAATAGAATTATGTTTCTTACTACACCATGATAATAGTGGCTTCCCTAAAATATGACATGTTCCAGAGGTTATCATTCTATATAACTTGCAACTAGTAAAATCAGTATCCGAATAACTTATTAAATCAAATTATTTTCCTCTTGGATAAAATAGTCCTAAGTTTTTAGTATACTTGAGATAATTAAAAATCCTTTTAACAACAGTTAAATGAGACTATTTAGGATTTGATTGAAAATGAGCACACATGCATACACTGAAAATAATGTCAGGTCTACTAGAAGTATGATAGAGAAGACTCCCAATCATACCTTTGTAATTGGTTTGATCCACTAATTTACTAATTTCATCAGCACCCAACTTTTAGGCAGTACTTATAGGAGTATCACTTCCTTTTTTTCCCATACTAGAATGTATAAAAATATCTTTAGTATATTTACATTGATTTAAAACAATAACATTTTTATTTTTAAAAATTTGAAATCCAAGGAAAAATTTAAGTTCCCCCATTAAACTCATCTCAAATTTGTCTTGAATCATTTTTTAAAAAATAAGTACACAAGGAGTTTTTAGAGGATCTAAAAATTATATCATCTATATAAATAAGAGAGTAGGATATTTTATTCCATTAGTAAAACCTTTTGAAATAAGAAAAGAGATAAGTCTATCATACCAAGCTCTTGGAGATTTATTTAGACCATATAAATATTTTGATAGTTTAAAGACATGATTTGAAATAATTGGGATTTGTAAAACCAGGGGGTTGTTCCACAAATACATCTTCAACTCTATACCCATTTAGAAATGAACTGTTGACATCCATTGGATAATGTTTGAAATTCAGATGAGCTGCATAAGAAAGTAGTATCCTAATAGATTCTAGTTTGGCTACAGGTGAAAGGGTTTCCTCATAGTTTATTCCTTATTATTGAAAATATCCTTGTGAAACTAGTCTAGCTTTATTTCTAATTATGTTTCCAAACTCATCAACATTATTTCTAAACACCCTTTTAGTGAATATGGTCAAAGTATCTTTAGGACTTTCAAATAATTACCAAACATTGTTTCTTTCAAACTGATTTAATTCTTCCTGCATATCCATCACCGAAAATTCATCATTAATAGCATCATTGATATTTTTAGGTTCAAGGTGTGAAAGAAAGGCATTATGTCCAACCTGGTTTCTCATAGAAGCTCTAGTTCATGTTCCTCTATTTAAAACACCTACTACAGCTCCTAAAGGATTATTTTTGAGAGTTATAATACCTCTAGAAAGAGTTGAACTAGGATCATCAAGATTTTATATAGGTTCAGATTCACCAAGCTCAGAATCTGGATAATTTCTAGAACTGGTTGTTTTCACTAAGGGTTCACTATCATTATCATTAAGGTCCAGAATTGACATATCTTCTTCAAGATGTTCAATAGAGGTTTTGGATTAGTGGGGATCAGTCTCATCAAATTTGACATGAATAGATTCTTCTACACATTTGGTTCTCTTATTGAATACCATATAAGATTTACTAGAGACTAAGTAACCTAGTAAAATTCATTCATCACATTTGGAAGAAAATTTGTCAAGATTGTCCTTAGTGTTATGGATAAGGACTTTGAAACCAAAAAATCTAAATTAATTAACCTTGGGCTTCCTATTATACCAGAGCTCATAAGGTCTCTTCTTAAGAAAATATCTAATTAAGACTCTATTGATAATATAACAGGATGTATTAATAGCTTCAGCCCAAAAATAGATAGGTACATTATACTCATTAAACATAGTCTGGGAAATGTAACACCCCGACCCTAGTTACCCAGAGTCGGTGCATTATTATGTAACATAGGCATGATCACAAAATATCAGGTCTCAAAAAACCGATTAGTTTAGTAGCCTTGGAATCACTAGATACATTCATAAAATTTACATTACATCATAAAGTGAAAAACTAAAACAACATCATGTCTCTATATCCCCCATACAATCCATGTAGGTCATTCATAAAATACTTCTTCACATCTTGGTAAAATTAAAACATTGAAAGGGGTGAGCTCGGATGCTCAGTAAGGATAACAATATAGTGAAAACTTTCATAAATATACATAAACATTTAAGGAAATGTATAACTAAAACAAAAGCCTTTTAAAATTGAACTTTAGCATAATATGTCAAAGATAAAATGAAATAATTCCATTTACTTGTTCACATGGATATTCTACTAGTTGAATATTCACATGCAATATCAATAAACACTTTCATAATGATGGAATGCATAATGTTAGACTATCATAACCACATAGTCAAGGCCTTGTGCCTAGACTACAAATTAGATTTTGTCAAGGCCTTGAACCAAGACACTATTTTGTCTCATTAGACCTACCGATACATCGAGGAGCTATAGCGGGCTCCACTCGTCACTTAATAAGTCCAATGCATTCCTCATACGAAAAGGATTAAACATAACATAATAATTTGTATTAAAACTAGTATATAAATTGTCAATACTTTATCCATAAACTATGAATGGTATTCAAATAACAAATCCATAGTCAAACATATTACAAAACATTCAATGAAATAAGGATGTTTTGTATCATAATAAATGAACTTCAATAAACATAAAATCCATCAAAGGATGTTGACATAGATGAAATCAAAACCTTTTTTAGAGAAATATCTCTTTCTATTTTGAAATCATTTAAGAGACAAAAAATTATAAAGGAAACCTTTATTTTTAAAATATTCTTATAAGCTTGTAAGGGAAGCTTCGACGATGTTGTAATGGCGGAATATAGTCGCAGCCTCCGTATAAGTTATAAAAACATTCTTACCTTAAATTTGTCAAAAAGGTCAAAAAGTACATTGTTTGGAAAATGATGGAAAGATTCCTTTAAAAACATATAAGGTAAAATAAGGGTACAAATGTATTTAACCCATATTCTAGTAAATAGTAATTTTTTTGAAATATATTTTTAAGAAAACATGGATGTGGATGATATAGAGGTCCTAGTAGATAATTACATATAAACAACCTTGAATAATGAAGAGGTTATAGAATTAACCCTTAACTTTTAATTTTACTTGGTTTAGGGTATTTAAAACTCATGTATAATAGTTAAAGAATTGTTATTAAATTATACAAGAATCATATACATAAATATGATATCATTTATGATCTTTTAATATTTATTTTTTAATAATATTTTTGTATTATCGTCGTTTCGGGTGTTAACTTACTCGTTTTCCTTTATATGATTTGTTATGTAAGTAATGTTTGTTATGGTTAGGTTGTATATTATTCATATAAATAATGATAAAAGTCCTTAAACATTATTTTTAATCATCAAATAAAAATTATTCTTGAATGGATACGATGGGTAATGGATCTTATCGCGTTCGTGGAGATGGTAGTTCGTTCGTACGCACGAGCGACAATATCATTCTTTTGATATTAAAATAGTATATAATTGGATGGTATATCATATATACAGAATCATTATAATGTTATATTTATTATTTACCTCAATTATACATCATTATCTTACCCATCCAAATAATAATGTTTTGAATAACAATTACACCACGACGTGGAGACGGTAAGTCGTACGTACACACGTATGGTGACATGTCATTCAAAGGATATATAGAATACTGAATATGGTTGTACCATATTTATAATAACATCAAAGTATATAGAATATACTAGAGTTATTATTTTATAATATAAATAACAAATAAAGAAGAAGTGGAAGAAGAAAGGAACTTGAAAGAGGGTGGTGAAATTATTACCTCTTCTTCGGGTGTTTTCTTTTGAGTTGATGAAAAGGGCTACTTAGGTTGGCTTTTTGATCCAACTATGGCCTCTAGGTTGAAGTGAGGGAATTTGGGAGGATATATGGGCAGGGTTTGGCCGAGAAAAATGGCTTTAATGGTGTGAAATTGAGAGAAGGGGAAGTACCCTTTTATAAGAGGGGTGATGGTCACTTTAGGACAAGCTAGAAATATTATTTTATAATAAATTCATATTCGGTTTTTAATGACTCAAAACAGATTTATTTAGAGGATAATGTGGGTATGGGTCTAAATCCACTCAACCAATAGATTTTAGACAGGTTTGGGTCACTATATTGACCTTATCATTTATATTTAACTCTTAGTTAACTAGTTTGACATTAACCATGTCTCTTTGTATTTTTATATTATATGGTTAATAAAAATACTATATACATCCAAGAAATCCCCAATTGGTTCATTAATGATACACCCATAATCACATAAGTCTTTTGACCGAATCTTAGATTTCTAGGAATAGAATATCAATTAATAATATAATATTTGTTTTAAAAACTCTTTTATGTCAATTTTGACACTATTTGAGAATTGATTTTTTATGAAAATCATAACATAATTATTACATAAAAAAAGTTAATTATATCAATCCTAACATGTCATATTAACCTATAAAATTAGTGTAATTTTTAAAAAGTCTCATATTATATTTATTTGGATATTTATAATATCAATTATTTTTGTATTTCAATAATTAGGTAATTACTGCATCATCACTGTGTCATAGTTAAATTAATTTATTTAATTTCTAAAAAAAATAAATAAAATACCATTATGTAGGAAATCGTTTTAGATTTTTAATTAATATTTATAGTTTAATTTATCTTATGTGTAACCCTATATTAAAAATGTTTTAGTTATTAAACATTGATTTTAACTCTTTTAAATCTTCTTTGAATTAAATAAAAATAAATGTCCCAATCTAATCCAAGTGGACCTAAGAAGTTCATATTATATTACTAAGGTTGATTTTTGTCGAATTATACTTATCCAATAGAATTAGGACATGTGTTAGGTTAATTATAATATCATTTTTACCCTTAATTACCCTATTTACTTTTAACCGTGGTAAATAAAAGTAAAAAGTTACTATTCACCAAAAATTATTTTCATCTCATTGATCCAAATTTTAATTACTGATATCAACCGTGTCTCTCAGATTTTCTAAATTCAATCTACAGAAGCGGTAAAATTATGTTTAATGAAAATTTTCAAATTCTCTTAGGAGGTGGGTAAAAGACGGTGGAATGTTCCATAAAATTTTTATATATCTAAAATTATTATAAATTGAATCCAATGAATTACATTGAAATTATATAGGTATTATTTATCTATTTTGAACTAACATAAATTTCAATAAAATAAATTATTATTTACATAAAAATTCAGTTTTTAAATAATAAATAAGTTTTTTTCACTATTCATCAAAAATTGAAAGTATTCTCAAAAATACCAAAAATTCACCCTAGGCTAAATTCGATATTCTGAATCCAAAAATGAAGTCCATTTTGAAAGATAAAATTTATATAATTTAAAAAAGTGTGTATTACTATTCACAATGGTTAGTTTAATTGGTTGTGGTGTGTTATAACTCGAAGTTGCGTAGAACACAGGCTACTGTATTATTGAAAGAGAAGCATACCATGGAAGCTTGGGGTGTTACATTCTACCCACCTTCAATAAATTCAGTCATTGCAATTTGAAATTATTCTTCGAAAATAAAAGGTTGAAAATAGAAAATACCTTTGTGAAAAACCCATATCAGAAGTAGGGTTATTAAAATTTAGTTTTAATAAGAGGGAAATGTAAATGAAAAGGTCACCACATAATAAGGGTTTCGAATAGGAGAAAAGTGGTGGAAATTATAGACATGTAATTAGAGGAAAAACTTAAATATTTATAGGTAGTGATTGAGGTCATCAATCACAAACAAGTGTCAAATTGAGGGCCTCAAAGCCATCAATCTTTGATGATTTAAAATATCATCAGTTCAACAAAACATAACGTATTAGGATAACACATTTTTGATTTTAATATCCCTTCCTTAATGTTTAAGAATTAGTTTCTTCATAGAATAAGATATATATATATATATATATATATATCTATATATATATACTTGACAAGTATAGTTTCATCCTTCAAATAATTTCTACCACAAACTCATCATTCACACCAAAAGATAATAGAACTCAAAAATATTATATTTATCCTAATCGTATAAGGTTACAAATACTAACACATACCATTAAAATGAAGAAATATATTTTGAAATAACCAGGGACTTCTTGTAGGCTAGTGGTAGGTAATAAAGGCCTGTCTCACTATGGTTGTGGGTTCGATTCTTGCAGATTTGTCTGACGCGAAGTGTTATCTCCCAACCTGTAGGTTGTCCTTTTCATAAAACTATAGTATTATAATATTCTAAAAATAATCATAAGAAATTTTTTAACCTTCAACAATACTATCCAATGTTCAACTTAATCTATTACAAACATTATAGTTATCCCAAAATACCTCTATCCAGACTCTCTGTAAAAGGTATCTAAATTCCAAAATCAATCGTGAAATCAGATTCCCTAGAAAAAGTAAAGTTTATCTTATTGCCACATATTGAAAATATTATTACCTTACTCATATTAAAACCTTAGTGAAAACAAAAAGTACTTCAGTACAATCCCTATATATATCACATTATTCTTATAACCAGAATATAATCCTTCAGTCCAAAAACACAAATACATTAATTATTCCACTTCAACTGTAGTAACTGCATAAGATTGGCCTTGATCACTTGGCCTTTTCTGATGTAGGTTTACTTGGCGCTTAGGGTATTCATTTCCATAATTCCTCATTTCTTTACAATTGTAGCATTCAACATTGAAAACCTCTTTTTTTCCCTTGCAATCACGACCCCAGTGACCTTTTCTCTACATTTGTAACAAACTCCCATTCTTTTTTGGCAAGTACCGGGGTGTTTCTTCCCACAATTATCACATAATGGAAAATAATTATTTCCCTTTTTACCTTTATCTGCCTCTTGTTCTACCATTCTCATCTTCTCTTACTTTACATTATTGTCATAAGATTTAGAGAATTCTTTTTCTGTCTTTATTTCACATGAGGCTATGTCTTCATACGTTGAGAAAGATTGTGATACTAATGATCGACAGAGAAAGGGTTTTAACCCATCAAAGAAACGATCAATCTTACTTATTGGGTTACATATATAATCTTCTGATGCCTTGATAACCTTTTAAAGTTAGCTTCATACTTTGAAACATTCTCATCCTCCTTTTACCTCAGTCTCAGAAATTGTTTTTCCATATCTACTCGATGGTCATGCAGAAAGTATTTTTCTAAGAAATTTTCTTTAAACTCCCTCCACTCCATATTTGATACTTCATCACCTTCCTTTGTGTTTTGAATCAATGACCACCATTGATTAGCATCTCTAGTGAGGTGGTATACTACAATGACAACTTTTTCCCTTTCGCTACTCCCAAAGGCTTGGAATATTTTCTCTAAGGAGTTTATCCATTTCTCAGCTACTAATGGATTTGTACCCCCTTTAAATGTTTGCGGTTGTTTCCTCATGAAGCGATCTAACATTGATCCTCCACATTGCGGATTAGGGTGCTCCATGCAAGTAGGGTTATTATCCATAACCTAAGCGAGTTGTCCCAGTATGGTGACAGGATGATCAACACCAGTTGTATCACCATCTCCACTGTAATTATCTTGATTGGGAGGGTAATCCCTACATGGAGTGCGTGAATTGATACGGTTTCCATTCATTCCACTAGGCACCATTTCTATACAATGGAATACAGTAGATTAGTTTATGAATCACAATGCATAATTCCAAACTTATAACATACTTAACATAAATTGGACAGTTTTATGGATATAATCTGTAATCATAAAAAGGTTTTCTTTTAGGAGGCATATACTCATAAATCCTCAATAATGTTTTGTAAAGAGATCATGAATTATCCTAAGCATATCCCCTGGGAGTGTCATAACCAAGAGTGCAGAAAGGCTCGTTGTCATGTACCAGGATACCCCCGATCAAGCCTGAAACTCCTTGTCGGAGTTTTCACTCCTAGGTACATATGTGCCAGAGCTGCCTCTACCTACTCGTATCTAGAAAGGGATGTATTTATCAGAAAATACACAAAATCTCTACTTTACCAAAATTCTAGGATGTTCTTCTACACTAATCCTCAAAGGTTATCTTTGGGCTATGTGCTCTAATCAGAGTTTATCTAAATCTAGCTTCCAGGGTTAGTACTAAACTGCCTCTAATAACAACTGTAACACCCCAACCCTAGTTACCCAAAGTTGGTGTATTATTATGTAACATAGGCATGATCACAAAAGATCAAGTCTCGAAAGACCGTTTGGTTTAGTAGCCTTTGAATCACTAGATACATTCATAAAATTTACATTACATCATAAAGTGAAAAAATACAACAACATCTTGTCTCCATATCCCCTCATACTATCCCTGCAGGTCATTCATAAAATACTTCTTCACATCCTGGGAAAAATAAAACATTTAAAGGGGTGAGATCAGATACTCAGTAAGGATAACAATATAGAGGAAACTTTCATAAATATATATAAACATTTAAGAAAATGTATAACTAAAACAAAATCGTTTTGAACTGGAACTTCAGCATAATATGGCAAAGATAAAATGAAAAAATGCCATTTACTTATTCACATGGATATTCTACTAGTCGAATAATCACATGCAATATCAATAACCACTTTCATAATGATGGAATGCATAATGCCAGACTATCATAACCACATAGTCATGGCTTTGTGCCAAGACTAAAAATAATATTTTTTTCAAGGCCTTGTTCCAAGACACTAGTTTGTCTCATGAGTACTACCGATGAATCGAGGATCTATAGCAGGATCCACCCATCACATACTAAGTCCAATGCATTCCTCATACGAAAAGGTTTAAACATAACATAAACATTCGTATTAAAACTAGCATACAAAATGTCAATACTTTATCAATAAACCATGAATGGTATAAAAATAACACTTCCACAATCAAACATATCACAAAACAATCAATACAATAATGAAGTTTTTTATCATAATAATTCATCTTTAAATAAACTTAATATCAATCAAAGGATGTTGAAAAAGATGAAATCAAAATCTTTTTTAGAGAAATATCTCTTTATATTTTGAAATCATTTAAGAGACACAAAATTATAAATGAAACCTTCATTTTTAAAATATTCATATATGATTGTAATGGAAGCTTTGATGATGTTGTAATGGTAGAATATATCCGCACCCGCCATATAAGTTAATATAACATTATTACCTTAAATTTCTCAAAAAGGTCAAAAATCACCTTGTTTGGAAAACGATGGAAATATTCCTTTAAAAAAATATAAGGTAAAATAAGGGTATAAATGTCATTAAACCATATTCTAGAAAATATTAAAAATGTTATGAAATAAATTTTTAATAAAACATGGATGTGGATGATATAGAGGTCCCAGTAGATAATTACTTATAAACAACCATAAATAATGAAGAGGTTGTAGAATTAACCATTACCTTGTACTTTTCCATGGTTGAGGATAGTTTAACCTCTTGTATTATAGCTAAATAATTGTTATTAAATTATACAAGAATCATATACATAAATATGATATCATATATGATCTTTTAATATTGATTTGTTAATAATATTTTTGTATTACCATCGTTTCGGGTGTTAACTTACTCGTTTTACTTTATATGATTTGTTACGTACGTAATGTTTGTTATGGGTAGGTTGTATATTATTCATATCCAGAATGATATAAAGTCCTTAAACATTATTTTTAATCATGAAATAAAAATTATTCTTGAATGGATACGATGGGTAATGGATCTTATCGCGTTCGTGGAGATGGTAGTTCGTTCGTACGCACGAGCGACAATATCATTTTTTTGATATTAAAATCGTATATAATTGGATGGTATATCATATATAAAGAATTATTATAATGTTATATTTATTATTTACCTCAATTACACATCATTATCATACCTATCCAAACAATAATGTTTTGAATAACAATTACACCACGACTTGGAGACGGTAAGCCGTACGAAAGCACGTATGGCGACATGTCATTAAAAGGATGGATAGAATATTGAATTTGGTTGTATCAAATTTATAATAACATCATAGTATATAGAAGATACTGTATTTATTGTTTTAGAATAGAAATAACAAATAAAGAAGAAGTGGAAGAAGAAAGGAACTTGAAAGAGGGTGGTGAAATTATTATCTCTTCTTTGGGTGTTTCCTTTTGAGTTGATCAAAAGGGCTCCTTAGGTTGGCTTTATGATCAAACTAAGGCATATAGGTTGAAGTTATGGAAGTTAAGAGGATATTTGGGCAGGTTTTGGCCTATCCAAATGGCTTTGATGGTGTGAAATTGAGAGAAGTGGAAGTTCCCTTTTATAAGAGGGGTGAGGGTCACTTTAGGAAAATCTAGAAATATTATTTTGTAACAAATTTATATTCAGTTTATAATGGCTAAAAACTGATTTCTTTCAATTTTAAGGTGGTTATGGGTCTCAATCCACACAACCAATAGATTTTAGACCGGTTTGGGTCACTATATTAACCTTATCATTTATATTTATCTCTTAGTTAACTAGTTTGACATTTACCATGTCTCTTTGTATTTTTATATTATATGTTTAATACATTTACTATATGAATCTAAGAGAACAAAAAGTGGTTAATTAATGATACACCCATCATAATATAAGTCTTTTTTCTGAACCGTAGATTTTTAGGAATAGAATATCAATTAATGATATAATATTTATTTTAAAAACACTTTTGTGTCAATTTTGACACTATTTAGGAATTTATTTTTTTGAAAATCATAACAACATGATTACTTAGAAAAAAGTTAATTATATCAATAATAACATGTCATATTAACCTATAAAATTAATGGAATTCATAAAAAGTCTCAAATTTTATTTATTTGAATATTTATAATATCAATTATTTTATTATTTCATTAAGTAGGTAATTACTACATCATCACTGTGTCAATAATAAAATAATTTATTTAATGTCTAAAAAATATAAATAAAATATAATTATGTATGAAATCTTGTTAGATTTCTAATTAATATTGATAGTTGAATTTATCTTATGTGTAACCTTATATTAAAAATGTTTTAGTTATTAAACTTCGATATTAACTCTTTTAACTCTTCTTTGAATTAAATGATAATAAATGTCCTAATCTAATCCAAGTGGACCTGAGAGGTTCATATTATATTCCTAAGGTTGGTTTTGGTCTAATTATACTTATAAAATAGAATTTGGACATGTTTTATGGTAATAATAATATCAATTTTACCCTAAATTACCCTATTTACTTTTAACCGTGGTAAATAAAAGTGAAAATTTACTATTCACCAAAAATTATTTTCATCTCATGGAACCAAATTTACTTACTGATATCAACTGTGTTCATCAGATTTTAGAAATTCAATTCAAAAAAGTGTTAAAATTAGGTTTTATGCAAATTTTCAAATTCTCCTAGGAGGTGGGTAAAAGACGGTGGAAAGTTCATTAAAATTTTTCTATATCTAAAATTATTATAAATTGAATCCAATGAATTAAATATAACTTATATAGGTATTATATATCTATTTTGACCTAAAATAAATTTAAATAAAATAAATTATTATTTAAATAAAAAAGTTGGTTTCTAAATAATAACTAAGTGTTTTCATTATTCATCAAAAATTGAAAGTTTTCAGAAAATTACCAAAAATTCACCCTATCCTAAATTCAATATTCTGAATCCAAAAATTAAGTCCATTTTGAATGATAAAATTAATACAATATCAAAAGTGGGTATTACTATTAATAACGACTAGTTTGATTGGTTGTGGTGTGTTAGAACTCGAAGTTGCATACAACACACGCTACTGTATTATTGAAAGTGAAGCGAACCGTGGAAGATTGGGGTGTTACATTCTCCCCTCCTTCAATAAATTGCATCCTTGCAATTTTGAAATTATTCATCGAAAATAAAAGGTTGAAAATTGATAATACCTTTGTGGAAAACCCATATCGGAAATAGGGTTAATAAAATTTAGTTTTAATAAGAGGGAAAGGGAAATGAGAAAGTCACCACCAAATTAGGGTTTCAAATAAGAGAACATTGGTGGCAATTATAGAAATGTAATTAGAGGGAAAATGTAAATATTTATATGGAGTAATTGATGTCATCAATCACAAACAAGTGTAAAATTGAGGGTCTCAAAGCCATCAATCTATGATGATTTAAAATATCATCAGTTCAACAAAACAGAAGGTATTAGGATAACACATTTTTGGTTTTAATATCCCTTACCTAAAGTTTTAGAATTAATTTATTCATAGAATAAGATATATATATATATATATATTCATGATAATTAGAGTTTCATCTTTCAACTAATTTCTACCACAAACTCATCTTTCACACCAAAATATAATAGAACTCAAAAATATTATATTTATCCTAGTCTTATAAGGTTCTAAATACTAACACACACCATTAAAATGAAGAAAAATATTTTGAAATAACCAAGGACTTACTGTAGGCTAGTGGTAGGTAATAAAGGCCTAGCACACTATGGTTGTGGGTTCAATTCTTGCAGCTTTGTCCGACGCGATGGGTTATCACCCGACCAGCAGGTTGTCCTTTTCTTAAAACTATAGTAGTATAATATTCCAAAAACAATCATAAGAACTGTTTTAACCTTAAACAATACTATAGAAAGTTCAACTTAATCCATTCCAAACATTATAGTTATCCAAAATACCTTTGTCCAGACTCTTTGTAAAAGGTATCTAAATTCCAAAATCAATTGTGACATCAGATTCTCCAGACAAAGTAAAGTTTCTCTTATTTTCACATACTGAAAATATGATTACCATACTCATATTAAAACCTTAATGAAAACAACAAGTAATGAAGTACAATCCTTATATATATATCACATTATTCTTATAACCAGAATATAATCCTTGAGTCCAAAAACACAAATATGTTAATTATTCCACTTCCACTGTAGTAACAACATAAGATTGGTCGTGATCCCTTGGCCTTTTCTGAGGTAAGTTTCCTTGGTGCTTAGGGAATTGATTTGCATAATGCCCCATTTCTCAACAATTGTAGCATTCAACATTGACAACCTCTTTCTTTCCCTTGAAATCACGAGCCTGGTGACCTTTTTCTCCACATTTGTAACACACTCCCATTCCTTTTAGGCAATTACCAGGGTGTTTCTTCCCTCAATTATCACATAATGGAAAATCCTCATTTCTCTTTTTGCCGTTGTCTGTCTATTATTCCACCATTCTCTTCTTCTATTTCTTTACTTTATTATCATAAGATTTAAAGAATTCCTTTTCTGTATTGATAGCACATGAGACTATATATTTGTACGTTGAGAAATACTGTTATACTAATGCTCGATGGAGAAACAGTTTTAACCCATCAAAGAAACGATCAATCTTACTTCTTGGGATACGTAGATAATCTGTTGCATGCCTTGCTAACCTTGTAAAGTTAGCTTCAAACTTTGCAACATTCTCATCCTCCATTTGCCTCAGGCTCAAAAATTTCTTTTCCATATCTACTCGATGGTCATGCGGAAAGTATTTTTCTAAGAAAATTTATTTAAACTCCCTTCAATCCATATTTGATACTTCATCACCTTCCGTTGTATTTTGAATCAATGACCACCGTTGATCAGCATCTCGAGTGAGGCGGTAAACTTCCATGACAACTTATTCCCTTTCGCTACTCACCAAGGCGTGGAATATTTTCTCTAAAGAGTTTATCCATTGCTCAGATACTAATGGATATGTACCCCCTTTAAATGATGGTGGTTGTTGACTCATGAAGCGATCTGAAATTGATCCCCCACATTGCGGATCAGGATACTCCATACGAGTAAGGTTATTATTCATAACCTATGTTATTTATCCTAGTATGGAGATAAGCTGATCAGCACAATTTGTATCACCAGCTCCACAATAATTATCCTGAGTAGGAGGGAAATCCCTACATAGAGGGCGTACATTAATACAGTTTCCATTCCTTCCACTAGGTGCAATTTCTATACAATGGAATACAGTATATTAGTTTATGAATCGCAATGCATAATTCCAAACTTATAACATACTTAACATAAATTGAATAGTTTTATGGATATAATCCATAATCATAAAAATGTTTTCTTTGAGGTGGTATATACTAATAAATCCTTCATAATGGTTTGTAAGGAAATCATCAATTATCCTAAGTATATCCCCCGGGAGTGTCATAACCAAGAGTGCAGCAAGGCCTGTTGTCATGTACCAGGATACCCTAGGTCAAGCCTGAAACTCCTTGTCAGAGTTTTCAATCCCAGGTACATATTTGAAAGAACCACCTCTACCTGCTCGTATCTAAATAGGGATTTATTGCTCGGAAAATAAAAAATTAGCTACTTTACCAGAATTCTAGGATGTTCTTCTACACTAATCCTGAAATACTATCTTAGGGCTATGTCCTCTAATCAGAGTTTATCTAAATCTAGCTTCCATGGTTAGTACTAAACTACCTCTTATACCAAATGTAACTCCCCAACACTAGTTACCCAGAGTCAGTGCATTATTATGTAACATAGGCATGATCATAAAAGATCAAGTCTTGAAAGACTGATTAGTTTAGTAGCATTGGAATCACTAGATACATTCATAAAATTGACATTACATAATAAATTAAAAAACTACAACAACATCTTGTCTCCATATCCCCTCATACTATCCCTGCAGGTCATTCATAAAATTCTTCTTCACATCCTGGGAAAAATAAAACATTGAAAGGGGTGAGCTAAGATACTCAGTAAGGATAACAATATAGTGGAAACTTTCATAAATACAACTAAACATTTAAGGAAATGTATAACTAAAAAAAACATTTAAACTTGACATTCAACATAATATGGAAAAGATAAAATGAAATAATACCATTTACTTATTCACATTGATATTCTACTAGTCTAATAATCACATGCAATATCAATAACCACTTTCATAATGATGGAATGCATAATGACAGACTATCATAACCAAAAATTCAAGGCCTTATGCCAAGACTACAAATAATATTTTTTCATGGCCTTGTTCCAAGACACTAGTTTGTCTCATGAGACCTACCAATGCATCGGGGAGCTATAATGGGCTCCACCCGTCACTTACTACATTCAATGCATTCCTCATACGAAAAGGTTTAAACATAACATAAACATTCGTATTAAAACTAGCATATGAAATGTCAATACTTTATCCATAAACCATGAATGGTATAAAAATAACACATCAATAGTCAAACATATCACAAAACATTCAATATAGTAATGAAGTTTTTTATCATAATAAATCAACTTTTAATAAACGTAAAATCCATCAAAGGATGTTGACATAGATGAAATCAAAACCCTTTTTAGAGAAATATCTCTTTCTATATTGAAATCATTTTAGGGCCACATAATTATAAAGGAAACCTTTATTTTTAAAATATTCTTATAAGCTTGAAAGGGAAGCTTCGAAGATGTTTTAACGGCGGAATATATCCTCACCCGCCGTATATGTTAAAAATACAATCTTAACATAAATTTGTCAAAAAGGTCAAAAAGTACCTTGTTTGGAAAACGATGGAAAGATTCCTTTAAAAACGTATAAGGTAAAATAAGGGTATAAATTTATTTAACCCATATTCTAGTAAAAATTAAAAATGGTTTGAAATACATTTTTATGAAAACATGGATGTGGATGATATAGAGGTCGCAATAGATAATTACATATAAACAACCATGAATAATGAAGAGGTTGTAGAATTAACCCTTACCTTGTACTTTTCCTTGGTTGATGGTAGTTTAAGCTCCTGTATAATTTTTAATTCATTTTTATTAAATTATACAAGAATGATATACATAAATATGATATCATATATGATCTTTTAATATTTCTTTGTTAATAATATTTTTGTATTATCGTCGTTTCGGGTGTTAACTTACTCGTTTTTCTTTTATATGATTTGTAACATAAGTAATGTTTGTTATGGGTAGGTTGTATATTATTCATATACAAAATGATATAAAGTCCTTAAACATTATTATTAATCATCAAATAAAAATTAGTCTTGAATGGATACGAGGGGGAATGAATCTTATCACGTTCGTGGAGACGGTAGTCTGTTCGTACGCACGAGCAACAATATCATTCTTTTGATAATAAAATCATATATAATTGGTTGGTATATCATATATACAGAATCATTATAATGTTATATTTATTATTTACTTCAATACACATCATTATCATACCCAACCAAATAATAATGTTTTGAATAACAATTACACCATGACGTGGAGACGGTAAGCCATACGTACACACATATAGTGACATGTCATTAAATGGATGGATAGAATACTGAATATGGTTGTAGAATAATTATAATAACATAAAAGTATATATAAGATAATGGATTTATATTTTATAATAGAAATAACAAAGAAATAAGAAGTGGAAGAAGAAAGGAACTTGAAAGAGGGTGGTGAAATTATTACATCTTCTTCGGGTGTTTCCTTTTGAGGTGATCAAAAGGGCTCCACAGGTTGGATTTATGATAGAACTAAGGCCTATAGGTTGAATTGAGGGAATTTGTGAGGATATTTGGTCAGATTTTGGCCAAGAAAAATGGCTTTTATGGTGTGAAATTGAGAGAAGGGGAAGTGCCCTTTTATAAGAGTGGTGAGGGTCACTTTAGGAAAACCTAGAAATATTATTGTATAATAAATTCATATTTGGTTTCTAATGGATCCAAAAAGATTTATTTCGAGACTAAGGTGGGGAGGGGTCGAAATAAACTCAACCAATAGATCTTAGATAGGTTTGGGGCACTATAGTAACCTTATCATTTATAATTAACTCTTAGCTAACTAGTTTGACATTTACCATGTCTCTTTGAATTTTTATATTATATGGTCAATAAACGTACTATATACATCCAAGAGAACCCCAAGTGGTTAATTAATGATACACCCATTATCATATAAGTCTTTTGGTCGATCCTTATATTTTTAAAAATAGAATATCAATTAATAATATAAAATTTGTTTTAAAAACTCTTTTATGTCAATTTTGACACTATTTGAGAATTGATTTTTGTGAAAATCATAACAACATGATTAATTCTAAAAACGATAATTAAATCAATCATAACATGTAATATTAACCTATAAAATTAGTGGAATTCATAAAAAGTCGCAATATATATTTATTTGGATATTTATAATATCAATTATTTAGTATTTCATTAATTTTGTAATTACTGCATCATCATTGTGTCATAAATAAATAAATAAATTTAATGTCTAAAAAATATAAATAAAATACCATTATGTAGGAAATATTTTTAGATTTATAATGAATATTTATAGTCTAATTTATCTTATGTGTACCACTATATTAAAAATGTTTTAGTTATTAATCTTTGATTTTAACTCTTTTAACTCTTTTTTGAATTAAATAATAATAAATGTCCTAATCTAATATGAGTGGACCTAAGAGGTTCATATTATATTCTTCATGTTGTTTTTGGTCTAATTATACTTATCCAATAGAATTAAGACATGTGTTAGGGTAATAATAATATCATTTGTACCCTTAATTACCCTATTTACATTTAACCGTGGTAAATAAAATTAAAAAGTTACTATTGACCAGAAATTATTTTTATCTCATTGAACCAAATTTTACTTACTGATATCATCCATGTCTCTCTGATTTTATAAATTCAATTCACAAAAGTGGTAAAATTAAGTTTTATGCAAATTTACAAATTCTCCTAGGAGGTGGGTAAAAGACGGTGGAAAGATCATTAAAATTTTTATATATCTAAAATTATTATAAATTGAATCCAATGAATTACATTGAAATTATATAGGTATTATGTATCTATTTTGAGCTAAAATAAATTTAAATAAAATAAATTATTATTTAAATAAAAATTCAGTTTTTAAATAATAACTAAGTGTTTTCACTATTCATCAAAAATTGAAAGTATTCAGAAAAATACCAAAAATTCACCGTAGGCTAAATTCGATATTTTGAATCCAAAAATGAAGTCCATTTTGAATGATAAAATTTATATAATTTCAAAAAGTGGGTATTACTATTCATAACGGCTAGTTTGATTGGTTGTGGTGTGTTAGAACTCGAAGTTGAGTAAAACAAACACTACTGTAATATTGAAAGAGAAGCGTATCCTGGAAGCTTGAGGTGTTACATTCTCCCCTCTTTCAATAAATTGCATCCTCGCAATTTGAAATTATTCTTTGAAAATAAAAGGTTAAAAATAGAAAATACCTTTGTGGAAAACCCATATCGGAAATAGGGATAATAAAATTTAGTTTTAATAAGAGGGAAAGTGAAATGAGAAATTCACCACCTAATTACGGTTTCGAATATGAGAACATTGGTGGAAATTATAGACATGAAAATAGAGGAAAAACATAAATATTTATAGGGAGTGATTGAGGTCGTCAATTACAAACAGGTGTAAAATTGAGGACCTCAAATCCATCAATCTATGATGATTTAAAATATCATCAGTTCAAAAAAACATAAGGTATTAGGAAAACACATTTTTGGTTTTAATATCCCTTCCCTAAATTTCAAGAATTAATTTCTTCATAGAATAACAGAAATGTATATATATATATATATACATGACAAGTATAGTTTCTTCCTTCAACTAATTTCCACCACAAACTCATCTCTCACACCAAAAGATAATAGAACTCAAAAATATTATATTTATCCTAATCGTATAAGGTTCCAAATACTAACACATACCATTAAAATGAATAAAAATATTTTGAAATAACCAGGTACTTCCTTTAGGATAGTGGTAGGTAATAAAGGCCTGTCACACTATGGTTGTGGGTTCGATTCTTGCAGCTTTGTCCAATGCGATGGGATATCGCCTGTCCTGCAGGTTGTCCTTTTCCTAAAACTATAGTATTATAATATTCCAAAAATAATCATAAGAAATGTTTTAACCTTAAAAAATACTATCCGAAGTTCACCTTAATCTATTCCAAACATCATAGTTATCCAAAATACCTCTGTCCAGACACTCTGTAAAAGTTATCTAAATTCCAAAAACAATTGCGACATCAGATTCCCCAGACAAAGTAATGTTTCTCTTATTGTCACATATTGAAAATATGATTTCCGTAGTCATATCAAAACATTAATGAAAAAACAAGTACTACAGTACAATCCTTATATATACCACATTATTCTTATAACCAAAATATAATCCTTGAGTCCAAAAATACAAATAAATTAATTATTCCACTTTAACTGTAGTAACATCATAAGATTGGCCTTGATCCCTTGGCCTTTTCTGAGGTACATTTCCTTGGCGCTTAGGTAATTCATTTTCATAATGCCCCATTTATCTACAATTGTAGCATTCAACATTGAAAGCCTCTTTCTTTCCCTTGCAATCACAAGCTTGGTGACCTTTTTCTCCACATTTGTAACAAAATCCCATTCCTTTTAGGCAAGTACCGAGGTGTTTTTTCCCACAATTATCACATAATATAAAATCCTTATTTCCATTTCTCCCTTTAGTATCTCTTGTTCCACCGTTATCTTCTTCTCTTTCTTTAATTTCTTGTCATAAGATTTCTAGAATTCCTTTTCTGTCTTGATTTTACACGAGACTATATCTTCATATGTTGAGAAAGATTGTGATACTAATTCTCGACGAAGAAATGGTTTTAACCAATCAAATATACGAAAAATATTACTTATTGGGTTACGTATATAATCTGCTGCATGCCTTGCTATCCTTGTAAAGTTAGCTTCATACATTGCAACATTCTCATCCTCCTTTTGCCTCAAACTCAGAAATTGCCTTTCCATATCTGATTGATGTTCATGCGGAATGTATTTTTCTATGAAAATTTCTTTATACTCCCTCCACTCCATATTTGATACATCATCACCTTCCTTTGTGTTTTGAATCAATGACCACATTTGATCAGCATCTCCAGTGCGCCGGTAAACTACCATGACAATTTTTTCCCTTTCACTACTCCCCAAGGCGTGGAATATTTTCTCTAAGGATTTAATCCATTGCTCAGCTACTAATGTATTTGTACCCACATTAAATATTGGCAGTTGTTACCTCAGGAAGCGACCTAACATTGATCCTCCACGTTGCGGATCAGGGTGCTCTATATAAGTAATGTTATTATTCATAACCTAAGGGAGTTGTCCCAGTATGGTGATAAGATGATCAGCACGATTTGTATCACCAGATCCACTATAATTATCTTGAGCAGGAGGGAAATACCTACATGGAGTGCTTGCATTGATACTGTTTCCATTCCATCCACTAGGCGCCATTTCTATACAATGGCATACAGTAGATTAGTTTATGAATCAAAATGCATAATTCCAAACATATAACATACTTAACATAAATTGAACAATTTTATGGATATAATACATAATCATAAAAAAGTTTTTGTTTGAGGAGGTATATACTAATAAATCTTTTATAATGGTTTGTAACGAAATCATAAATTATGCTAAGCATATCCCCCAGAGGTGTCGTAACCAAGAGTGCAGCAAGGCCCGTTGTCGTGTACCAGGATACCCCAGGTCAAGCATGAAACTCCTTGTCGGAGTTTTCACTTCTAGGTACATCTGTGCCAGAGCAGCCTCTACCTGCTCGTATCTAGACAGGGATGTATTTCACTGAAAATACCCAAAATCTCTACTTTACCAAAATTCTCGGATGTTCTTCTATACTAATCCTCAAAGACTATCTTAGGGCTATGTGCTCTAATCAGAGTGTATATAAATCTATATTCCAAGGTTTGTACTAAACTGCCTCTGATAAAAACTGTAACACCCCGAACCTAGTAACCCAGAGTCGGTGCATTATTACGTAACATAGGCATGATCACAAAAGATCAAGTCTCGAAAGACCGATTAGTTTAGTAGCCTTGAAATCACTAGATACATTCATAAAATGTACATTATATCATAAAGGGAAAAAATACAACAATATCATGTCTCCATATCCCCACACACTATCCCTGTAGGTCATTCATAAAATACTTCTTCACATCCTGGTAAAAATAAAACATTGAAAGGTGTGAACTCAGATGCTCAGTAAGGAGAACAATATAGCGAAAACATTCATAAATATATATAAACATTTAAGGAAATGTATAACTAAATGAAAATACTTTTATACATGAACTTCATCATAATATAGAAAAGAAAAAATGAAATAATTCCATTTACTTATTCACATGGATATTCTACTAGTCCAATAATCACATGCAATATCAATAACCACTTTCATAATGTTGGAATGCATAATTCCAGACTATCATAACCACATAGTCAAGGCCTTGTGCCAAGACTACAAATATGATTTTTTCAAGGCCTTGTGCCAAGAAACTAGTTTTTATCATGAGACCTACCGATGCATCTAGGATCTACAATGGGCTCCACCCATCACTTATTAAGCCTAATGCATTCCTCATACTAAAAGGTTTAAACATAACATAAACATTTGTATTTGAACTAGCATACGAAATGTCAATACTTTATCCATAAACCATTAATGGTATAAAAATAACACATCCACAGTGAAACATATCACAAAAAAAATAAATTCAATAAGGAGGTTTTGTATCATAATAAATCAACATTAAATAAACTTAAAATCCATCAAAGGATGTTGACATAGATGAAATCAAAAACTTTTTTAGACAAATATCTCTTTCCATTTTGAAATAATTTAAGAGACACATAATTATAATGGAAACCTTCATTTTTAAAATATTCTTATAATCTTGTAAGGTAAGCTTTGATGATGTTGTAATGGCGGAATATAGCCGCACCCGCCGTATAAGTTAAAAAAAACATTGTTACCTTAAATTTGTCAAAAACGACAAAATTATCTGGTTTGGAAAACGATGGAAAGATTACATTAAAAACATATAAGGTAAAATAAGGGTATAAATATATTTAACCCATATTATAGTAAATATTAAAAGTTTTTTGAAATACATTTTTAAGAAAACATGTATGTGGATGCTATAGAGGTCCCAGTAGATAATCACATATAAAAACCTTGAATAATGAAGAGGTTGTAGAATTAACCCTTGCCTTGTACATTTCCTTGGTTGAGGGTAGTTTAACCTCTTGTATAATAGTTAAATCATTGTTATTAAATTATACAAGAATCATATACATAAATATGATATCATATATGATCTTTTAATATTTCTTTGTTAATAATATTATAGTATTATCATTGTTTCGAGTGATAACTTACTCGTTTTCCTTTATATGATTTGTTACATAAGTAATGTTTGTTATGGGTAGGTTGTATATTATTAATATCCAAAATGATATAATGTCCTTTAACATTATTTTTAATCATCAAATAAAAATTATTATTGAATGGATACAATGGGGAGTGAATCTTATCGCATTCGTGGAGACGGTAGTCCGTTCGTACACACGAGCGACAATAACATTCTTTTGATATTAAAATCGTATATAATTGGATGGTATATCATATATACAGAATCATTATAATGTTATATTTATTATTTACCTCAATTAAACATCATTATAATACCCTTCCATATAACAATGTTTTGAATAACAATTACACCACGACGTGGAGACGGTAATCCGTATGTACGCACATATGGTGACATGTCATTCAAAGGATGGATAGAATACTGAATATAGTTGTACCATATTTATAATTGAATTACAGTATATATAAGATACTGGAGTTATTATTCTAGAATATAAATAACAAATAAAGAAGAAGTGGAAGAAGAACGTAACTTGAAAGAGGGTGGTGAAATTATTACCTCTTCTTCGGGTGTTTCCTTTTGAGTTGATCAAAAGGGATCTTTAGGATGGCTTGATGATCAAACAAAGGCCTCTAGGACGAATTTTGCGAAGTTGGGAGGATATTTTTATAGGTTTTGGACAATCCAAATGGATTTTAAGGTGTGAAATTCAGAGAAGGGGAAGTGCCCTTTTATAAGCGGGGTGAGGGTCACTTTAGGAAAATCTAGATATTTTATTTTATAATAAATTCATATTCGGTTTCTAATGGATCAAAACTGATTTATTTCGAGGATATGGTGGGGATGGGTTTCAATCCACTCAACCAAGGGATTTTAGAAAGGTTTGGGTCACTATATAAACATTATCATTTATATTTAACTCTTAGTTTACTAGTTTGACATTTACCATGTCTCTTTGTATTTTTATATTATACGGTTAATAAACATACCATATACATCCAAGAGAACCCCAAGTGGTTCATTAATGATACACCCATCTCATATAAGTCTTTTTGATGAACCTTATATTTTTAGGAATAGAATATCAATTAATAATATAATATTTGTTTTAAAAACTCTTTTATTTCAATTTTGACACTATTTGAGAATTGATTTTTGTGAAACTCAGAAAAACATGATTAATTAGAAAATAGTTAATTTCATCAATCCTAAAATTTCATATTAACCTATAAAATTAGTGTAATTTATAAAAAGTCTCAAATTATATTTATTTGGATATTTATAATATCAATTAGTTTAGTATGTCATTAATTAGGTAATTACTACATCATCACTCTGTCATAAATTAATTAATTTATTTAAGGTCTAAAAAATATAAATAAAATACCCTTATTTATTAAATCTTTTTATCTTTCTAATGAATATTTATAGTCGAATGTATCTTATTTTGAACCCTATATTAAAAATGTTTTAGTTATTAAACTTCGATTTTAACTCTTTTAACTCTTCTTTGAATTAAATAATAATTAATGTACTAATCTAATTCAAGTGGACCGAAGAGGTTAATATTATATTCTAAGGTTGTTTTTTGTTGAATTATACTCATCTAATAGAATTAGGACATGTGTTAGGGTAATAATAATATCATTTTAACCCTTAATTACCCTATTTACTTTTAACCGTGGTAAATAAAAGTAAAAAGTTATTGTTCACCAAAAATTATTTTCATCTCATTGAACCACATTTTACTTACTGATATAAACCATGTATCTCATATTTTCGAAATTCAATTAAAAGAAGCGGTAAAATTAAGTTTTAATGCAAATTTGATAATTCTCCTAGGAGGTGGGTAAAAGTCGGTGGAAAGTTCATTAAAATTTTTATATATCTAAAATTATTATAAATTGAATCCAATGAATTACATTGAACTTATATAGGTATTATGTTTCTATTTTGATGTAAAATAAATTTAAATAAAATAAATTAATATTTAATTAAAAAGTCGGTTTTTAAATAATAACTCAGTGTTTTCACTATTCATCAAAAATTGAAAGTTAGAAAAATACCAAAAATTCACCCTAGGATAAATTAGATATTCCGAATCCAAAAATGAAGTCCATTTTGAAAGATAAATTTACAAAATTTCAAAAAATGGATATTACTATTTATAGCGGCTAGTTTGATCCGTTGTGGTTTGTTAGAACTTGAAGTTGCGTACAACGCACGCTACTGTATTATTGAAAGAGAAGCATACCGTGAAAGCTTGGGGTGTTACAAGAAATATCATGAAGTGCCCTATTTCTTCTTTCTACAACACCATTTTGTTGAGGTGTTCTAGAAGTAGAGAAATTGTGATTAAAGCCATTTTGTGATAAAAAAGATTCAAACTCCTGATTTTCAAACCCATGGGCGTGATCACTTCTCAAGGTATTAATTCTATGTCCACTAAGATTTTCTACCGACTTGGAGTATTTAATTAAGTAAGAACATGATTCACTTTTGTGATCTAGAAAGTATACCCAACTATATCTAGAAAAATAATCTACAAGAACATAAACATAGTGCTTCCCATTTAATCATGATACTCTAGATGGTCCAAACAAGTCCACGTGAACCAACTCAAGCGGTTGAAAAGTGGAAACTTCTTTATTTGATTTGAATGAAACTTTGTGTTGTTTTCCGTTTTGACAAAAATTACAATATTTATTAATAAGGAATCCCAATTTTGGTAAGTCTGTAACTAAACCATTCCTAGTTAGTTTTCTAAGAGAGTGCACATTCAGATGTTCTAATCATCTGTTCCATAACCAGGATTCCTTACGAAAATCATTTAAACATGGAACATTTTTCTTTGATAAATAATTTAAATCAACAACATATACAATTTCATTTAAAAGAGCAGTAAATATTAAATCATTTTTAGAATTAATAACATTTCAAGAATCATTTTCAAATTTAACATTGAATCCATCATCACTCAACTGAGAGATACTGAGTAAATTGTACTTTAACCCATCAACAAAAAGTACTTTTGAAATTAATATAGTGTTAGGGTTACCAATCTGGCCTAAGCCGATGATCTTCACTTTTACATTATCATTGAATGTAACATGTCCACCATAAAATTTAATTAGGATCTTGAAGCATGAATAATCTCCTGTCATCTGTCTTGAACATCCACTGTCCAAGTACCATAGAGTTTTACAGGATCTCTTCAAATAATTTTCCTGCAATAGAGATTAAGTGTAGGGTAACATTGGTACCCAGATTTTCTTGGGTCCTGAGAGGTTAACAAGTAAAGATTTGGAAACCCATACTTGTCTCACATGTTCCCTATAATTAGAAGACATTTTTTTTTGATTCTTGAACACTTTGTTTGGTCCTTTAGGGATTTGTTTTTCAAAATATGGTCCAGAACATGAACTAGTAGTGAACTGTCCAGATTTTGGAATAAATTTATTTTTGAAAATCCTTCTCTATCCGGGTTGATATCCTATGCCAGTTGTATATTTATGAGAAATTTGATTCCCTAGAAACTGAGTTCGGTTATCTTTACCTGAAGTAAACTTCTCAAGATCCTTTTTAAATTGATCATTTGATAATTTAAGTTCAGTATTTTATTTTAACAGCTGAGCACATTTTTCTTTCTCAATATGCAAATCTGACATACAATTGGCATTTAAATAATGATGTATTTTCAATAATTTATATTTATCCTTGAGTTAATTAAATGTTTCCTCAAGCATACCAACATTTTAAAATAGTTAATATTTAGTCATATTCTCATCATTATTTTATTAACTTTCATTCCTAGAATAATAATCATTATGTACAGGAGAATTGGGTGTTACCTTAGAAGTTATTGTCATGAAACAATGTTTTTCATGTTTGTTATTTTCAATATCCGAAGTGTCAGATCCACTGGAGCTATCATCTGAAGCACTCCAAGTAGCTTTCATAGACTTTTTATATTCCTTTCCCTTGTCTTCATAGTTTTTCTTAAATTTGAGCTTGGGGAATCAGCCTTCACATGGCCATTTCATTTACACTCATAATAGACTATTTCATTTATGTTGTCATTCCATTTTCTCTCTTTTTTCCACTATCCTTTATTATTATTCCTTCCCTTATAGTTGGACTTTTTAAAGAACTTTTTCTTATAGTAGAACTTATTGAATCTTCTCGAAAGATAGATCATCTCATCATCACTGTTAGAATCTGAGTCTTGTCTTGTGGAATTTTCTATAGAATTTTGAGCTTTTTCTTTATCTATGTTTTTTGAGGTAGCAGTCTTGAAAGCTACAGATTTATTTCTTGGTTCTTCATCTTCATCTTGATGTACCTTAATATCTTATTCGTACATCATAAGCTTTGCAATTAGTTCTTTAACTGGTAGATTGCCTATGTCACAAGATTCAAAGATAGAAACAAAAGTTCCTCTCTATCTGTTAGGTAGGCATCGAAGCAATCTCATAATCTGATCCTTGTGGTCCACTGGTTTTCCCAGAAGACTCATGGTATTCACTATTTCATTGAACCTGAGATACATTTCAGATATAAGCTCATCAGGATTCATTTTAAAATTATCATATTTAATAGTATAGGTATTTAATCTCATTTCTTTAACATTGGTTGTTCCCACAAGAGAAACAGATAAAGTATCCCAAATATCATATACAGTTTTACAAATAGATATTCTATTAAATTATTTATCACCTAGAGAACAGTACAATTCATTCATTTCTTTAAAATTATTGTTATATGTAGCTTTAGTCATCTGAGACCATGTGTCCCTTGTAGTACCAAGAAAAACATGTTGTTCTTCAATTATGTACCAGATTTAAGGTCTTATTCTCTCTGGATACATTTTCATTTTTAATTTCCACTGAGAATACTTATTACCATTAAAGAAAGGTGGACTGTTAGTAGTATCACCCTCAAATCTGTTATCCATTGTTAATTAGAATTTTAAAGTTCTAAAAATTTAGATATGACAGAAATTTTAAGATCATTAAGATACAACTAAAATCAGAGTTAAAATGAATTTGACAAGTTACACAAGTAGCTCAGATAGTAGTAAAAAATGTAAAATCATATGATACCAAATTCTGGTCGGAGTGGAATCTTAAGAAGGGGGTGAATTGAGTTCCAACTTAAAATTTATGTTAAAAACTTTATTAAAGATATCCCCCAAATTTTGAAATGACCCAGTTTATTAAGGAAGTAGAGATGTAAATGTCTAGTTAGTCAATAGGTTTCTCAAAGGGTGATGATACCTTAGTTGAATTAGTGTAAAACACTTCTTCATCTTTTGAAATATGTTTACTGAATTAAACATATACACACACTAACCAAAACTAACTATCAAAGTGAATGAAAAAATGTTTTATGTTCTATAAATTATAAGCAGCATAAAATAGATAAAACAGAGTATAACAAAAATTATATAGCACAGTGAAGTTAAAAAAGAGGTTCAGTATCAAGCCATGACTTAGTCCTCTCTACTTGGTGATCAACTTCCACAAGAAGTTTATACTAACAAATAACATGATATACTTCCATTATCAGGCATTACCACAGTTTTCACAAACTGTCCAGGGTTCACACCCTCTACCACAATTGTTCGTGGTAAACAAAAACACTACAGACCACACTCAGTCTCTTACATAGTTATATGTGGGAAACAAAATGTAGGTGATGTTTGATGTGAAGATATTCAGTATCCTCTGGTTCAAGAACGTGAGACAATGTATGTAATAGAAATACACACACTTCTCAGAAATGTAAAATAAAAGAACAAAATAGAGCTAAGATAATAAGATTGAGTTTTTAAAGCTCTATGTATTTTTAGTTCATCTCTAGAATCCTTCGAGTAGAGAATTTTCTATTTGAGTCATTCTTTGAAATTTGTCTCCAAAATAGAGTGTCACAACTCTAGGTTCTAGGTTTGAGTGTTCTGCCTCTGGTGTTGATCAAGATTTTATGAAACACAGGAGGCAGCTTTGAAATTGGTCTCCTATAATGATCTTCTTGAGATTCTTGGATTCATAGTGGAAGTGCTCTAAGGGTTCTTCTTTGATCTAGTAAGTAAGATCCTTTACATGAAAAGATGCACTTTGTATGCTACACACCTCTACAATTTTCTTCCCCAATCTTCTCTTTTATATTTGAGGTCCGATAATAGGAATAAGTAGATCATGTGGGGTCTTTCTTGTACCTCATATTGTCCCCAAATATGGTCTCTTGATATGTCTAAAATTAGAATTAATTAATTTTAGAAGCATAAAATTTACCAAATATGAAAATTATAATAATCTTAAGAAGTTGAAAAAGTATGGATTAGAAGAGTATCGGTAGACTGGTTACGTTTTCCTTTACAATGGTCAGTTTTAATAGTAGGTTCACATCTAAATACTTCAATGGTTACCTTTCATTTATAAATTTTCATCGGTGACCTTCCTTTGGAAACTTTCTATCGGTAGCCTTGCATCGGTGACCTTTGCATCAGTGACCTTTAAATCAGTGACCTCTGCATCGATGAAAGTTTCATCGGTGACCTTTTCATTGGTGAACTTTCTACCGGTGACCTTTGCAGTTAGAGAAATTTTTCATCGTGAGCTTAAACAGGAGATCAGTGAGATTAAAAGTACATTGTTTTTACTTTGATACAAACAAGATTTTTACACAAATAATTATTCTGTAAGAGAAACAAGATGTGTTACACAAATGAAACATGATTTGGGATTATCAAAACATGTGAGTCCAACATGACTATTGTACTATTATGAACCAGAGTCCTATATGACTATTGTACTATTATAAACATGTCCATGTTCCCTAGTTGAGATTTTTTGGATGATGGATTAATTAAATAATAAACTATTTTGATACAATTTTGTATGGTCACTTGCGATACACCTCAGGACCTGGCTAATACTACATATATATACATGTCTATATATGGTACTATGTATAAAATTCATATATATAAATACATACATGTCTATATATATATACCAATATACAGAGTGACACAAATTCAGAGGAGTTCTAGTTTTGGTTGAAGCAGGTATGGTCAGCCAAGAATCCGTAAGGAACCTAATCTCAACTCAGGTATAGTTATTTATTCACTACATTATTTACTATTCATTCCCACTTAATATATTATACTCATGGACCAGATATAATTAGATAATGTTGGTGGTGTCCTACGGAGTTTATCTCACACCCTATTCAAGATGCTGTTGGGTACCCAAACAAACATCATGATTGCAGGTCCAAGATCATGGATTATGCATGTACTATTACTCTTGTTTATGGTATATTAGGAGCACATGATTGATACATAGAGTAGGATTCTCATAGATACACCCTTGATGATTTTGTTATTTTTTTCATTATATATTGTATACCTGATGGCATGTATACCTATTGTACTTTTTTTATTAACATTACATCATTCTGTATATGATACTATTTATTTGGCATTGGCCATTTTATCAATGTTTTTATTCTATCAACTATTATTTTCTTCCACTTATTTTCATTTATCTTACTTATTGTATTATTTTTAATATATCTTTGTTATACTACGATCATGAGGGTATAGTCTCCCCACCATACCATTATTAGATCCTTACTAATAGTTTGCAGCCTCTGGCATATGGGGAGGAATGCTTGACGCCATGCAACCAACTGGATTGGGGCACCATTTTAGTGGATTCTGAGTTAGGATGTTATCATCCATGTATATGTTTATAATCACACATGTGTTATTCACAACCATTATCTAATACCCATGAGTTATAGTTCGAAAAATTGATCTCAATAACATATACATTTATACACCTGTAATGTTTCTCTTTGAGAAAACTTCTTAACCCTAGATTCATATTTTAAACTATTCTTTAGGATATTCTTATAATATTTAATTATTATTATCTTCATGTATTCAATAATATACAACAAAAACATATTTATGAGTGTGTATTATGTTTTATATATTTTCACCATTGACTCTTAATGAATGTATTTCCACAAAAAAATGATGACCCCATACACAATATCCATTTAGTGAGCTATGATCTATATTTCATCATTACTGACCCCATGAATCACATAAGTAAACCTTGAATATATTTGGAATACAACTATTGTAATCTATCTTATATGATTCTTTGATAGCTTAGTGGACAATTCTTTATCCAAATTAATCCTATGGATTTATTCAACTCTATTACTATAATACCATAACTATTAGGGTTTCCAAGATAAGTGTAACCCAAATAAAATTATAAGAAAATTGAACCTAATAATTTCGATCACATTGTTACTTTCCTTCCAAACACAATATAACTCATGGGAACCCAACATTCCTGGTCTCCCATAGTGAATGATCAAGGTCTTGACAAGTACCACTTTAGACCTAATCTCACACTTAATATTTGAGGGGTTTTACTATTAAATTTATCAAAAATATAGTATAAATTATATTCATGTAAAATTCATTATTATTTCATAATATGAAATATTTATCTTTTCATTTTTTATCCCTTTTTGTATGTATATTTATATAAATTTTGTTTTGGAATCCCTATTTCATCAAAAATATTAATGCGTTCACACAACATTATTATGTAACTATTTACCAAAACAATAGTTTGTGTCACACAACCAGATATATATTTCAAATATATTCCAACATATCTAAATTAATACTATGTATAAGGTATATAACCTCTTCAAGTAAAGATGTAGAATCATAAGAGATTGATAACATACTCATGTGTAAGCCCAGAGTTATAGATATACAACCCTCATCATTATAGAACAAGGAAAATTACTCCATTCTAATGGGAAGCAAGATCAAAATCCCCTCTACCTGAGGATACATTACTCGGTAAAAAATTCAATTAATAATAAGTCTAAATCCTAAATGTTCAAACTATATCTATTAACTAAGTTCAAGATAATAACTTCAATTTCATAGAGTTTTCAAGGTAGATGAAAACTAATTCTTATAATTTCATACCTAGCTTGTAATGCATGGAATAATAATATACTAGAATCAATTTTCTCATAGATAAATAATACATAATATTAATATTTCATTATCATTCTATAAAAAATATATTATAAAATAATTATCAAAGAAATAAATAGTATATTTATTTTAAAAATCATGACACATATCAACCATATTGTATGATATATGGACAATCATACTCAATAATTGATATTTCCAATTATGATCAACATTATTGTAATATATAAATTTTATTTTATGACCTCCCATATATCATTACCATGATGCGACACTCTGTTTTTCATGAAACCTAGATTCTTTCATAATTTATGATATCATATATCGTATCCTAAAACATATAACAAATCCAAAATCTAACTCTGTATCTTACATTGTAATCTAGGTTAGTGGTACACTATGAAAAATAAAGAAAATAAATCTAGTGGAGGACATTCAACCTTACTATATCGTATTTTTTTATAAGTCCATAGATGCATTAAAATATTGATATTCTTTAGAAAAATGGAATATTAACAAGTTTATCCTTTGAAGATCATGTCTTTGATACTAATAATAGGTTTTATCATATGAACATTAGTAGTAAATGAAACCCCTGGAATATTCCAATTAATCATTAATAGAAACAACATGAAATAAAATAAAGAATATAAAACATACCTATGATGTTGAATAATCCATATTTTTCTATTTCATGTATATTGATGAAGATCAAATTATTAGTAAATAAAAAACATTCATACCTCAGAGGATATTACACTGGAAAGTGGATCCATATTTATAACATGAGGATCATGATTCTTAAAATGGGTCATTACACCTTCTTTGAATAATATGAATGAAGAATAAATGAACATAAGATAATATCATATTATATCATGAATCAACTGTTATTATAATAGGAGGGATTCTATCCATTTTATATGCCACTTCGAAAGGAATCAAAGCATTGGAGCATTGACTACAGTCTTATGGAAACAAAGAATTTATACATGTTGATGTATTAGTTATTAAAATCTTTAATAAACATGAAAAACAATTAATAAGTTAATCACATTGATTTATGATTTGTGAAACCATGTGGGTGAACATGGATGTGATACATACACATAGATCCCATGAAATAATAATGCCTATCATGAGATACGATATAGGAAACATAAGAATCCCATTCTTCATTATTATATAAGTATATTGTAATCTATTAAATTATTCTTTTGTATATAATATCTTATGGTTTAAGGGATATTATAGGCTATAATATCCCAAATTATAATACAAATATAACAATAAAATATACTATAAATATTTAATGTTTTTATGGAGTTTCATTCTATCTAAGAAGTATTAAGGGTTAAAATTGGATTTAGGATCTCTTAGGAATACATATGGGTACACTATAGTTTCATGTTATCTAAGAATACATAATGATTCACTAGTGTTTATGTTCTCTAAGGAAGATTTCATGTTACACGTGAGTTTTTCACTATCAATGAATGCTTAAGGATTTACATGGGTTTATGGTATCCTAACTAGACATAGTAACACTATGTATTTTAGTTCCATCCATAAATAATTAAGGGTTATGGTTGGATTTAGGTTTTACCAAGAATACTCTAAAAATATATTATATTTTCATGTTTATCATTGAATAACATCACTCTCTAGGGCTACTTAACGGATGGTGTAGGTGGCGTGGTCACACCTCCGACCCCGTCCCTTGGGGGGTGGGGGTCTAATCCAGATCTTATTTTTAAATTCATCCATTCTACCTATCCACTAACCGTAACATTTTAATTAGATTTCATCTGAGTTATTTTTTCCCTAAATTCCCATTATATGAAGATATGTTCCAATATTTTTATTTCCCCTCTATAATTCAAGAATTATTCATCACCAATGAGTCTCACATTGGTGGATTACTTAGGTAAGGGTCGCCCCTCAATGGAAACCTTTAATATGTTAATTTTTTATTCATGTTATTTAATTTATTGGGTGATTTTATAGATTATTGACCCATGTAATTTTTTATATGTTTTACAACTGAATACGACTTAATATCATCCCTGGAAAATGCTCCTCGCACTCTCTATGGTTTCCTCTTTGTTATTTTTTCTTGGTTGTTCATGTTCAACTTGAAATGAGATATTCGACTTCCATATATTTAGATTTTATATCACATACTATCACTTATGTTTTAAAATTTTGGTACTATTTTGTTGATTGGTTATAAGGCGAGCTAATTCTTATGTACTAATAACCATACTCGGGCTTTCTGCTTCCATTTTTTACTACAAATTTTGTTAGCGTTGACATATCGAAGTCTTGAATGTATTTTATCTACATTGAGATTGAAGGAGATATTCATTTGAATCATAAGGTATTATTTGAGTCTTTGGTTGACTAATTTATTTTGTAATCATCCTAGTCATGTTGCGTTTGTTTTCTACTGTAGGGAGAAATATGATCCTTGACTAGGTCACTCAGATAGTATCTCAGTTAAAGAATATAATGACAAATTTGAATCTTATTAGAAGGGGGAATGTACAGTATTACCATAACTGAGGGTTTGAGATAATTTCTTTTGGTTTGATGCATGACTTGTAAGGTTTCAAGCCATTTATGTAGATCACGGGAGAGTCTAGGCCAAGGAACTACTCTAGTGGTTCTACATATACTCAAACCGTGACTTCAAGAAATGTGTATGATGGGAAGGAGCTTATTATTTGTGCTTTTCAAAGAACAAGAAATAATGGTAATTTATACCCTTCATAATAAAATAAGATATAATCAATATAGGTTGGTGTTTTTAGTGTCATTATAGATTCTATATTGAAAATAAATGCGGGTTCTTTAAGTACCCATTTTCTTTTTGGTCTATATTCTAGAGCCTTTCCATTGTAGTATACTTTTAATTTTTAGAATCCCCCATGATCAATCCATATCTATAACTAAGTCAATTCCTTAAATTAAATTATGGTGGGGGATACTGATCCAAAAGGGTGGAACAAGGTTATTCCAAGGTGTAAAAGGAGGAAGTCCATTTACATGATCCATGTTGAAATATATATGAGAGATAAGGAGTCCAATTGCCAATATACTTCAAGCAAAGATTAGGACTATCAATCAATAGTTCTTGTTAGGTCTAGCATGAGGATAGCGAAGAAAGGTATATATGATTCTAGATGTTATTTATTCTATAAAATGATAAAACCTAAACAATTTAAGGATTACTCTAATTTACCAAATAATAGGGCAACCAGATTCTTTGGTAATCTAATGCATACTGAGGTAGAGGTAAGGTTGGATACATCGGAACCTGACCCAAGTGAGGTCTAAGAACATGAAATGCAAAAGGAAAAACAAACACATCCTTTTGATGCGTTCAAGTAAGATAAAGTTGATAGGAAATAAAATTTATATCAGAATATATAATTAGATAACGGTGTTATGAAAGATACATGTTTGGAGGAAGTAGAAAAAGTGAATGCCTCAGAGCTTCTCCTATATTCTAAGGAATATATGCAAGAGGATTATTTCTCAATCAATGTTTTAAAGGATAATTCCACTAGGATTATTGAAAGAATAATTTAAGAAGACCTTCATAAAGAGTAATATTACTAGACTAGAAAATAGGATGAAATTATAACACACAGATTCCATAAAGGGATAAAATTGTTGGAGGAGTACATTTTTTACTAGGATAAGATGACCTTCCAATTTGAAAACCACATCAATGATGATAAAAAAATGATTATAACCTCCATTGAACAGATGTTATATAAGGTGAAGGATTCCAACTCTTTTATTTTTTTTATAATTTCCTGATAATCTCTTATATGGTTTGATATATGGTGTTGTCCTAATCTTTTTTGAGTTCCCACTCACCCCTTAAAATAGATTTTTGAAATAAAAATTTATATTTTTAGTTAGTTTCATGCCATACAAGAATAAATAATATTTATGCTAGGATTTATGATCTCTAAGAAATACCTAAGATATTGATGTAGTCTTTTTCTCTAGAAGAAGGATAAAGGGTATGCTAGGATTTAAGTTCTCCTAGTATGATAAAAGGGTTTATAGGATTTTTTTTCAATCTAATAAGGATTAATTACATTCAAGTATTTAGGGTCTCCCATGAAAACTTAAGGGTACAGTGGAGTTTTGAACCATCCTTGAATGCTTAAGGATATGATTATATTTAAGGTCTTTTATGAAAATAGATTTTTTTTGGGAGAGGTGGAAGGCACCATAGTGTCATGATTGAGCCCATAATGGGATTCCTAGATATACTATGTGGAGGAATGAAAACATACAGAGTATGATGTTATAGTTATAAGCTATATGAAATGTCGTATAATAACTTTTATGTTCATGTAACAACGACCATAGTTATTACTTTTATTTTCTTAAAATAAGGACCAATGGTCTACCTTTTATGTTCATGAAAAAAGTACCACTGTGTCTTTAAATTTAATTTCATATGATGAGGACCATTAGAAAAAATATTCCAAAAAATGGTATGAGTGTAATAATTACATAGATATAGACTTGTAATATTTCATTAACATATTATGAGGTACTATTATGGGTCTTACACCATAGTGGAATCACTTAAAACATGATTCATTAGAAAAACATGACGTGGGTATGGGTCTTACGCCAAAATGGTGACCTATTTGTAACCACATCATATCCATGGAAGATATAAAATGGAAAGAAATTTGATCTTATTAAAAGGTAGGGAACCACTTTAATCTACGTTCCTTAAGTGTTATGAGTTTCTTTAGATACTTAAGTTTCTGAATCCAAAGTAAAATTATTTGGTTTTATGTAGAAGCTTCCCAATGTGTATTGGAGATTAAGAAGTAGGGGAATTTGATAATTGAACTGATGTGTGAATCACCTAAAATGAGTGGGTATTAAAAAAAAGTGATTAAAAATGTGAATCATACTCATGTTCTATTTCAATAGTGACACCCTAATTATTCAGTAGGGGCATACTGTCTCAGATGTTGTGAACATTTGATGGGTGTACGGATTAGTGGTATAATAGATTAATAATGTACGTTACATGACTAGGGTAATATTAACTATTAATTAGGACCAGTGGTTGGAATCATTTTTTATAGGTGACCATCAGTCACTATTGTTCAATGGATGTATTCTTGCAAAGATCATATGTCAGTGATACCTGATTATTGTTTGGGCCCCACTATAAAGGTTGGGTGAGACCACATGTACACATGAACTATCACATAAATGACTTATTTTAAATGTAAATTTAATTTAATTTCCATTCATGATTTGTTTTTGGGGTTTTCCAAGATTTAATGGAGGAATGGGTGAGTTTTCATGAATTGGTCCAAACTGCGAGCACAATTCTAGATTTTAGAATAAATTTTTGATTCCTTTATAACTCCTTCATTTTTCAAGATTTTTCATCGATTCCAATTTCTACTTGTCATCCCCTAATCTATTAACAAAAAAATATTAATTTGGACCATTGAGGAATCCATAATCATGATGGATATGGGTTTTTATTTAAAGGAATGGGCCTACCCGAAAGCCCATTTCTAGTATTAAAAATATTTTTTAATTATTTTATATATTCTTCAATATTTACATTTTTCGGTGATTCCTACTATCACCCGAGCCCACATACCCAAGGCACACCCCATGCTCTCCTCCCCCTCTATAGAGCTCGGTTTCATCGTGAATTTGGATGAAACATCTCTGCATTTCTCAAGTCGCCCAAATTTGAAGAGGTGAATTGATTATTTCATAACTCCTTCATTTCTCAATCTTTTCCCCCATTCTAGTTCCTAAATTATCTATTAAACCTTGATCGAATCTCCCTTGAATGGTTAGCTATTTGTAAATTCAGATGATGGTGTATTTGGGGTGATTAGTTCAATATTTTTCAAGGTACGTGATTCCTTATTGGTTTCTTTCTTTTCCCTTAGGGTTTCCTCCCACTTTCATTATATTATAAAATGTCCAGAAGTTAGGGTTCTAACCTAGGGTTTGATTTTGTGTCTTTTTGGTGAAATATTTTGGTCTAGGGCTGGATTTATCTTCCTTGTGGTACGTTAGTGGTGCGGTTGATGTTTTGCACCATGTTTTGAGGGATTCGACACATTCAGTAGTTGATTCCATGGTTAACCATTCCTTGATGAGTTAGTTTTCTTGTTTTACTAGTTTCTCATGTTCCCCATATGATGTGTGTGGTGCGAAAACCATTTTTGAGGGATTTTGTTTTGTATATAATTTTATAATTTCATTTTTGTTGAAGTTGTGAACTTTTCAAATGTAACACATGTGGCATAATTTGTGGTACTTTTATAAAATATGAAATTGATTTATTAGTTGTTGAAAGGGGATGAAAATTATGTTTTGTTAATGCCTTAGTGTCATGTGGGCCTTGGAAGAGGGGTTTTGGAATAGGTTTGTTGTGTAAAACATTTTTATACTTCTTGAGAGAATTTTATGAAAATGGGTGTTTTCATTTGTATCTTTCGTGGTATTATCCAAGGTGATTTTATAAAACTTGAAAGTGGTTTCATAAATGTCTCTATAGCGGAAAATTATACTTTTTTAATGTTTTAGTGTGGTTTTTTCCTTTAAATATGGTTTTGAAATGGGTTTTATGAGCTAAGATTGGGTATACTCTTTGGAATTGTTTTATGAATGATTTGAATGAATTAATGATTTATGTATGTGGTGAAACCATATTAGAAAAACATTTTTTAGTGTGTATATTATGAAATGGTACATTTTAAAATTGATAGGGGCTGTTTTGTGATGTGTTCCATCTTAGAAATGTTTTACGAAAATGTTTGAAGGACTTACTAAATTGTGTAAGAGATGTGAAAGTGATGTGGGATGTTTTGTGTGAGTGTGATTTGAAAAATGGATTTTGGTTATGAAAAGGGTATTATGTAACATGTGAGTGATATTTTATGTGAGTTTTAATATATTGGAATGGTTTTATAAATTTTTTAATGGATTTTTGTATGTGTTAAAGAAATGTGAAAAGTGTTGTGGGTTATTTTGGTGTGAGTCAGATTTCAAATTAATTTGAATGAAAAGTGGACTTTTGTGACTTGTGTGGTATACATGTGGGATGTTTGGTGAATTATTGATGAGGAAATGATATTTTCATGTGAAAATTATATTTCATGACTTGTGGAACTTGTTTAAGGACAAATGGAAAACCCGGGGATATAGGTAGGTGGACGTGTACTAGTATGCTAGTGAATCCGTGGGGTTTGGACTCAGTTTCACTAAGAAAGATTGACGCTTACAACTATAACTAAACTATGACGATGATGATCAGGGACTACTAGGTTATGGTTATGTTCCATACTAGTGGCTCGTGCACGAGAACAGATATTTGTGATGGTTACTCTCATTGAGATACGAGGTGCCAGGGATCCACAACGAGCTAGTACCTAGGGGTTATTTCCTATTGCTTGTGCTCATTGGATAATTTATACTTACCATCAGCATACATTATATTTGTCTATAAAATTAAGTATCTTTGGAATTTATTTTAAAAGTATTTATTCTTTAAATTACCCCACTTGAAACTGATTTTTTTTAAAGTTGTATCTTTTATAAATTGTAACTACAAATTACATGTTTTTGAAAACATGCATGCTTTTTTCATTGAATGTTTATCGCATGGAATCTATTAGTGGTGGTATCCTAATCGGAATTGGATCACACCATACTTACAACCTTGGGTGGAAGTAGACTTGTTTATTTTTTTTATCGCAGGTTGGGTACAATTTTTAGTTTCAGTGGTTCGGGTATCTAGTAGGTCCTTGGTGGTGAAGTCTTGTGGAGATGTCTTGAGGGAGGTCCCCTTTCTATGAGGGTTCTTGGGAAGTTTCCTTTTGGTTTTGTACCCTTTTTATAGTATTGTTGCGTTTTTTTAAAATATGCAATTTAGTTATGAATTTTTCTAAAAGATTGTTTGGTTTGAAAAATCCATATTCGTTTTATTGGATTCTTTTGTTGTTTTAAGTTTATAAACTTGGGTAAATCATTCCCAATTATTATTTTATGATACCCAGGAACTTGTTCCAGCCCATGGGGATTGGGAACCCTCTTCGATCCTTTTAAAGGGTTGGGTTTGGTGTTGGTTTTGGTGGAAACCAGATATGGTTCGTGACAAAATGGTATTAGATCAGGTTCTGGTTAACTCTCTGGGTCACGTTTTTTGGGGAACAATCGGGATAGTCTATATTAAGGATTGTTGGTACTTGGTATTTAGGTTATGGGTAGTGTTCCGGATCACCACAACTCATGATAGGATTCATGTCACCATGGGAAGTCATGATTTATATGAGTCTTTTGGATTTCTTGGATTGATGATGATTAGGGGAAATGGAAAGAGAAATGGGTTAATTGTCTCGGTTAGCTCGCAGGGCCTGACAAGCCATGTGGAGTTGGGTATATTTACTATACCACTCTTTGTGATGGTGAAGTGATTGGAATATGGCCACTAACCATATTTCCAATCCACCCACTAAAACTAGTTTCCTCTCGTATTGTCTTGTGTTCTTTAGTTTTGAAATCTTGAAACTTTAGATTTAAGGTGACTTGGTTTTAAGAAGAGTAAAGTTTTTGTGAAATGATTATTTAATAAAGAGGGAATGGTTAGATTTTTGAAAATAGAGAACTGAATTTTCATAATTGTACTGGAATGTAAAATGGTGTGTTTGTACATCTTTTGGAAGCATGAACTATGTCAAGGTTAGTTTTGAAAAAGTGTTTCCAATAGAGTTTTTAAACTATTGAAAGGTGTTTTAATGGGATGATATGTTTTGAAATTGATGTGAATTACTTGAAGGTTATTTTTCATTAGAATTCTTGTTCCTTTCTGAAAAGTCTTTTTAATGCGGTAATTTGGGTTCGATTTTGTGGTTAGCAGTCTTGGAGAAAAAAGTAGTATTGGTTGATTGTTTTTGTTTTGAAAAGTGGAATGAGTTTTTGTATTGACCTTTGGTATTTTTGTGATCAACCACATGACTGGGGTTTTATGGAATGATGGATGGTTAATGGAATGACTGGATGAGTTTCGGGATGAATATGAGGAGGGTGCCTGGTGTGGCACAGAAACATGCATGTTTGAGGCCCATGGGGTACCATTGGTGGATACACTTACCTATAAACCAGTTATTTTAAAAAAAATAATTTTAAAGGAAAAACGTAATATCGTGATGACTAGTTTTTTATGGTGTGTATTAAGTGTTTTTGAAAATTTTGATGTTGTGGGATGTTTTGAGTCCCAGAACCCCTCCTATTTGAACTGTGTTTTGGGTTTGTGTTTTGTCGGTAAGCTGTGTTGAAGGGCTGGTTAGTGGTCTCTTCTAAGAAATGGTTTGGGATGCCTTTGTGATGGATCCCTTAATTCTTTTGGATCTATTTTGTAGTATATATTGACCAATGGACCATCTTGGTTGGGTCCTTGGGTTCAATCGTTGGATAAGTTACTCCCCATTAAGGGTTAGTGCACAACTGAATTGCAACCTAGATTATTTCACTGTTTGAAGACCCTCCAGTTGATCAATATAAGGAATATTTTTATTGAGATTTTTAGATTGAGTCTACACCCTTTCCATTCTTGGTTTGGTTTATCCTCTTGTAGCGGGAGAGTAATCATGTAAGGTTGAAAGAGACCTTAGCTTCTTAAGTTTCCTAATTTACCGAATGTGGAAGTGGTTTGGGGTTTTTAGCATGCATGAGTATCTGGATGATGTCTAAGAGGTCATCTTGGTTCATCGCAGTCTCGTAGAAGAAGGCATTCACATTAAACTACCAGTGTGGGAAATTTGGTCATGAGAGGATATTGTGGCCACTTTCCAGAATTCTGTGTTGTTTTGGGATGTTATGTGAGATCCCTCTCCATGAATTGTTTATATCAGTCGCAATGGTCATGTTCGGTGATGATTTGTGATGTCATGTGATCGATTTACCGTAATGGTGAAAGTCGTGCAATCCTCTGCGAGTATCTGTTATGTTGGGAGAATGTATCCCTTGGAAAAGCATCAAAATCATCCATTTTAGAGGAAGTTGAGTATAGGTGTTCTTTACTTCTATTGTTTCTCACTCGAAAAAATAAGGTGTGATATGTGTGCATCTTCTAAGCCCTTGTTTTAGTGAAATATCGGGTTAGGGTAAGGTGAGTTTGGAAAGTGTTATTTCTTGGAAATCATATCGGGGATTGTAGTGTAGTTGTTTGTGGCACCGAAAGAATAATTCTCATTCAGGGGGTTTCCAAAGCCAAACTGTGAGGCCGAAGATGCTTCAATCATTTGTGCTCCAACCATGGGTCTCGGAGAGAAGCTGGTTCATAGTCAAGGGAAATACCAGGGTTGTTTAAACCCTTGTACAATGTCCTATCCTCAGTATTAAAGATAGGAAGATTTTAAACATCTGGTGTCATTATCTTTCTTCTGTTGTTCTCATTCGGTTGAAATAGGTGGAGGTCCTTGTACCCATGTCATCGTCTAATCTAATTCCCTCCCCTTTGGTTTCCATTGAGTCATTAGATAATGGTTGGAAATTTGGGTAGACATGCTGAGAACACCGTTTTTTCATGATTAGTAGTGACCGTGTTCTAAGAAGCCATGCCGAAAGAATGATCTGCACAGTTAGTGCACAGTTTCCCAAAATGTGCGGACTAACCCTGCACCCTTCCCAAATCATTAATTTTTTTAGGTCTTTCTATGTCGGCCCATGCTGGTCGGTTAAGATGGTTGGTTCTTATGGTGGGGAGACCCACAATAATTCTAATGTATTTTCCTTCGTAAACATTGAATGGAATTATACCCTTTTTCTAGGGAGTCCTTCTATACCTCTCTTGTTAGTGTCCTGATTCTATCTCGAAAAAATATAGGTTTTCGGTTATGGTGAGGAACCTATTTGTGTCCCTCCATACCAATAACTCATATTTATTTGTGGTCTTGGCATGGCAGTAGGGAGTCTCGTTCAGAACTATCTAGCTAAAAATATCTTCCTTGAGTAAACGTTTTGATTGGAGATCACCCAATAGATTATTTAAAGTAAGGTAGGTGTAACCTTTTTCGAAGTTGTTGTTCATTTGGGTGAATTGCTTGAGTCTTGATCAGATAGTGTTTGAGGATGTTTATTTTGGGGTAATGTATAAATGTGACTGATCATTTCAGGAAAGTGTTTTATGTTTTTTTTATAGTAATATTTCTTTAATTGATCACTGGAGGTATTTTGGCCCTTGGGGGGGGGGGTGAAACTTGGCAAAGAAGTACTTCTTTGTTTATCGGTTGGGTTTTGTTTTTGTATTTGGCCTTACTGTGCCTTTCCGGGGATGTAAAGTTTTCATGGTGGGAAGAATTGTCACATACATGACTTATTTTAAAGGTAAATTTCATTTAATTTCCATTCAAGATTTGTTTTGGGGATTTCCCAAGCTTTTATGGAGGAATGTGCGAGTTTTCCTGAATTGGGCCAAACCGTGAGCCCAATTCCAGATTTAAAAATAAATTTTGATTCCTTTATAACTACTTAATTTTTCAACATATTTCATCCATTCCAATTCTTACTTTTCATCCCCTGACATATTAACACCAAAATATTAATTGGGACCATTTAGGAATCTATAATTATGGTGGATATGGGTTTTTATTTAAGGGATTGGGCCTGCTCGAAAGCCCATTTCCTGCATTAAAAATATTTGTTAATTCTTTAATAAATTATACAATATTTACGTTTTTTGGTGATTCCAACTCCTCCCTGAGCCCTCATACCAAAGGCGCGCCCCCATTATCTCCTCACCCTCTTTGGAGCTCAGTCTCATCGAAAATTGGGATGAAACTTATCTACATTTCTTAAATCGCGAAGATTTGAATACGTAAATTGATTATTTCTTAACTCCTTCATTTCTCACTATATTCCCCCATTATTGTTCCTAAATTATCCATTAAACCTTATTAGAATCTCCCTTTAATTGTTGGTTATTTAAAATTTTCATATACTGGTGTATTTGGGGTGATTTCTTCAAAAAAATTCAAGGTAAGTGATTCCTTCTTGGTTTCTTCCTTTTCCCTTAGGGTTTCCTCCCCCTTTCATTATGTTCTAAAATTTATAGAAGTTAGGGTTTGAACCTAGGGTTTGATATGGTTTCTTTTTGGACAGATATTGTGGTCTAGGGATGGATTTATCTTCCATGTGGTGTCGAAGTGGTGCAGTTGATGTTTTGTACTATGTTTTGGGGGTTTCGACAGTTTCAATAAGAGATTCCACATTTAACCATTCTTTGATGAGTTAGTTTTCTTGTTTTACTGGTTTTTCATGTTCCCCATATTCTGTGTATTGTTCGAAAACCATTTTTGGTTGATTTGGTTATGCATTTAATTTTATTATTCCATTTTTGTTGATGTTGTATACTTTTTGAATGTAACATATGTGGTATCTTTTGTGGTAGTTATATAAAATATGAAATTGATTTATTAGTTGTTGAAAGGGACAGAAAATTCTTTTTTGTTAATGCCTTAGTGTCATATGGGCCTTGGAAGGGGGTTTTTGGAATATGTTTGTTGTGTAAAACTTTGTTATACTTCTTTAGAGAATTTTATGAAAAAGGGTGTTTTCATTTGTATCTTTCGTGGTATTATCCAAGGTGATTTTATAAAACTTGAAAGTGGTTTTATAAATGTATCTAGGGATGAAATTTCTACTTTGTTAGTGTTTTGGTGTGGTTCTATCCTTGAAATATGGTTTTGAAATGGTTTTATGAGCTGATATAGGGTATACTCTTTGGAATTTTTTTATGCAATATTTGAATTATTTAAAGATTTATGTAAGTGGTGAAACCATATTGGGAAAATATTTTTGAGTGTGTATATTATGAAATAGTACATTTTAAATGTGAGAGGGGTTGTTTTGTGATGTGTTCCATCTTGGAAATGTTTTTCGAAAATGTTTGAAGGATTTACTAAAGTGTGTAAGAGATGTGAAAGTGATGTGGGGTGTTTTGTGTGAGTGTGTTGTGAAAAATGGATTTTGGTTATGAAAAGGTTATTATATAACATGTGAGTGGCATTTTATGTGAATTTTAATATATTGGAATTGTTTTATAAAATATTTTATGGGATTTTTGGAAGTGTTAAAGAAATGTGAAATGTGTTGTGGGCTATTTTGGTGTGAGTCAGATTTTAAATAAATTTGAATGAAAAGTAGAATTTTTTGACTTGTGTGGTATACATGTTGGCTATTTGGTGAATTTTCGATGATATATTTGCATGTGAAAATTATATTTCATGACTTGTTGAACTTGTTTGAGCACAAAGGGAAAACCCGAGTATCTTGGTGGGTGGATGTGTACTAGTATGCTAGTGAATCCGTGAGGTTTGGCCTCAGTTTCACTTAGCATGATTGAAACTTACAACTCTAACTAAACTATAATGATGATTATTGGGGACCACTAGGTTATGGGTTTGTTCCCTACTAGTGGCTCGTGCACGAGAATGGATATTTGTGATGGTTACTCTCTATGAGATACGAGGTACCTGAGACCCACAACGAGCTAGTGCCTAGGGGTTATTTCCTATTACTTATGCTCATTAGATCCTTTATAATTACCGTCGACATACATTATATTTGGATGGAAAATTAAGTATCTTTGGAATTTATTTTAAAAGTGTTTATTCTTTAAATTATCCCACTTGAAAACAAATTTTTTTAAAGGTTTATCTTATAGAAATTGTAACTAGAAATTACATGTTTTTGAAAACTTGTATGCTTTTCATCTTTGAATGTTTATCACATGGAATCTATTAGTGGTGGTATCCTACTGGGCATTGGATCACACCGTACTTACACCCTTGGGTGTAAGTAGACTAGTTTATTTTTGTTGTCGTAGGTTGGGTACGGTTTTTAGTTACAGTGGTTCAGGTTTCTAGTAGGTCCTTTGTGGTGAAGTCTTGTGGTGATGGCTTGAGGGCGGTTCCCCTTGCCATGAGGGTTCTTGGGCTGTTTCTTTTTGGGTTTTTACCCTTTTTATAGTCTTGTTGAGTTTTTTTAAAATATATAATTCTGTTCTGAATTTTTTTAAAAGAATGTTTGGTTTGAAAAATCCATATTCGTTTTATTGGATTCTTTTCATGTTTTAAGTTTATAAACTCGGGTAAATCATTCCCAATTCTCATTTTATGATACCTGAGAACTTGTGCTAGCTTGTGGGGATTGGGTATTCCCTTCGGGCCTTGTCATGGACTGGGTTTTGTTTTAGTTTTGGTGATAACCAGATTTGGTTAATGACATGCACAATGGATCAGATCCTAATGTAGTTTTATATTATTAATTTCCAATTATTATTATAATTAATTTAACCTTCCAATAATAATTTAATGGAAGAAGTTTTCTCTCATGGGTGTGGGACTTACATCTGAACCACACAAAACCCATAAGTGTTCATTTCCCACAATATTTAATTTCTTCTTATTTTACTGTTTTGTTTTTTTGTGTTTTTATTGAGTTTGTGTGAGGTTTAAATATTTGGGTAATTTAGCATATGGGTCTCCCTATATTAATATATATAAAATTTCATGGGGGTATGTCTAGTAAAGGATCTTTTGTGAAGTTGTATCTGATGCATGGTGATTTTAGTGGTATCTTCTGAATATCAAACATTGAAGAATTTACCAAAAATTTGTATCACATCTTGTGTTTTTAGATGAATCATTTGAAAATTCAAAGGCATATCATGTAACAATAACAAATTTATCTTGAGGTTATTTTAATTTGAATTATTGTTTTCTATCATAAAAATGTATGGAATAAGAATAATTTTTGGTTTAGATAGATAAATTTTATGGAATATATTTTGGATTTTTAATAATGTAGATCTAATAATATCTCATTTAGATGGATTTGGATTTTTTATTATCTAGGTTCAAGCTAGAGATGAAGGATTAGGTGGAAACAGAATAGTTAGATGGCAGAAACCTTCGGTTGGTCAGGATTTCATTGACCTAAAATGTATCATTTAACATCTGGTATGTGGAGACGATAAAGTACCTAGCAAACATATATGAGAATATGACGATTCTTATCAAAGTGTTCATAAAGTTGAGGTTCTTCACCATGAGCCTATATTATGGTATAATTGTGGTATATCATGTGAATGAATTCAATATAATTTATGGGAAGATCAAATTAGTGAAAGTGAAGCTTACATATGATATCTTGGCTCTCTTACTACTCTCATCATTGCTGAAGTCATGGGTAGAAATAGTAATTATAGTTATAAACTCTCACATAAATTCTAACATAGTGTTCGAGGATTTTTGGAACTTAATGATGAATAAAGAAGTCATAATGATAGAGATTCAATAATCTTTTAGAAGTATTCTAAATCCTAATGTAATGTGGTTCCCACCTCAACATACAAGTCATAGAAGAACCAATTATTTCTCATGAGATATAATTATTAGAAAATTGGCTAGACGTGGTCTTACATGCTGAAATTTTGGGATAATAAGATATCCCTAGAATGACTACCTGATTTATATGGAAAATTCCAAAAAATGAATCTTCTAGAAGATCAAATTCCAAGAATTTAATGAGGAATGTAGAAGCTCTCTGCTAAGTGTGAACATTCTGGTGCAATCCTGGATGATTGAGTTGGGTGAATCATTTCAATAAATGAAAGATAATGTATTCAAAATCAACTATGTTTCTGAGAAGTTCAGAAATGTATATTTTGAAGATCGTGATTCTTTGGAAGTCATGTGGAAAGAAGATGCGAACATCAGGTTAAATTATGGAAGTTTCTTATAATTTAATAAATTTAGACACATCCCATGGATTTAGAATAAATTATTTTCTATAGGACATCTTGATGTGGTAAGCAATTAAAGTAACTTCACCAATAGATATTTGAATGTGACTCAAGGATCCATGGTGGTGGAATAAAGAGTAAAGTATGGGACCATTTATCTAATTATAAGATTAGATGGAGTGGTAATTAACATAGAAAAATCCGTTGAAGTTATAGAGTAGTGACATAACTAGCTCAGAAACATTATTGATAATAAAATAAAGGTTACAATGGTAAAAGGAATATTTAATATTTATCAAACTAAGTTCAAAAATTTTGAGAGTAGTTTTATTAGAAAATAAATGTGTGTGCTATTGAACCTAAACATCAAGAAGTCTAGATCTTGGATATTAAATCTATTTCACTTTAATATTTAGGGGATTTCCCTTATTTAATATCAATGTGGGACACTTTACAATATTATTTTCATTGATAATGTGATGAGGATATTATGGGTTTAATTTTTGAAGAAAAAGTATGATATCTTTATAACAATCACTCAATTGAAGGACATGGTGGAGAAGTAAACTAGTCAGAAGTTAAAGTGGTTAAGATTTGAAAATGGTGGAGAGTATAATAAAAGTTTTAGGTTTCAGGCGCAGTGGAAGCGTGGTTGGTCCAATGCCCATTTTTGATTTTTCCATAATCATTGATAATTTTTTGATCAATACGACGATGAATTCCAGTATCCACAGAACTAAATCAAAGATTTAGACAAATAAGAAAGAAACCTAGTGCTCAAAAGAGAGGATCATACTTATTTTGTTTATAATTAATTTAATTTAATTAAATAAATACCTCCAAGGTGATTATTTCTTCGTTGATGCGTTTGACCTAATATCAGTGGTGCACCTTTATTGGATTGTAGAGATCAAGAGTAGATCTCATCTAGCAGTGATCCGCATGTGATTTTAAAACCTTTGTACATCACTAAAGGAGTATTAGGGTGATAGCATGGAAGATCATTGTGCTTCCATCACCCACCTTCAATAGTCTGTAGAGTCACTTCCAAAGTGTTCTCTAACCTGGTGGAGGATGGTTGCTCTTATTCTTGAGAACATTTTTGGAGAAAAGAGAGCTCTCAAGGATTGAGATATTTTTCTCAAAAATGTTGTGCCCAACACCTCCTAGATATGTTTCTCTTTCCCTATTCATATAAGAAAATAATAACATAAATTGGAATTTAATTCACTAGGTAATAATAAATAGTTAGCACAAGTTCCATTACTTAATTTATTAATCCATATGAAAACCCATGTCAAATAATAATAGTAATACTATTATTTCCATGACATGTGATTAACATGAAAGTAATATTTAAATAATTTTTAATTAGATAATATTTAATTTTATTTCTCACTGGACCCTTAAACTTAGTCTTCCCATCCTTCTTATTTATCATCCCTTGAATAAAAACTATTTATTTATTAAATAAATAAATAAATTTAACTGTATTATTCAACAATAAATAAATAAATATTTTTTTACTAAAATTAAAAAATAAATATTTACTAAATATCCCTCTCACAACATTTTCTTTCAAATAATGAGTGAAAAAATAAAATGAGATTAGAATTACCTTAATAATTATTTAACCACAACTAGGAATAATATTTATTTAACTTGTTAAATAAGAAATTATTTAACTGAGATTCCGGATACACTTAGTGTGTAACCCTCTATGCCTCTTTCTCATTGGAATTAAGAAATTCTATCTAAATATCAAGGTTATCATCTAACAACAGGCTAAGGAACCCATAGAGAAATAAGATTATGCTGCAATAATATGTCACAACATATGAATGATTATCATGTAATACAATCCCTCTTGTCACAATATCTTTAATCGGGCACGTTTCATGCCAGTGGCATCATCTTATATGTTCAATATCTCGTTCTTTGACTTTCTGAAAAAAAACATTCCTCAAGAGCACCATGGGCATGGATTTTTTAGGCTATATCATTTCCATCAAAATGCATGATATATTTACTTCCATTAATGAATATAAGGGATGCATCCTTTCTCACATTATTCATTAATGCAATATTACTCGTGACATACCCAATATATTCTACCTCTCTATGAGAATACATTTTCATGGTTTTTTTTCAATATAGAAAATTATGTGACTCATAATATCTAATAATTATAATCCTAAAGTCTAAGCACCAATACACATGTCAGCAGATAGAAAAATCCAATAAAACATATAAATTTGGATTTCCTACTATCGAGTTTCATTATCATAATATCCTACTGGATATTACCAAGGGTTTACACCATGAGAAGGTGTCTCAAAGTCCTATGAGTCTCCACCCCTAATATACTATATAATCTTTGTACATTCAAATGATATCATATGGCCATATAAAATTTATTCACAAATAGTTTCATAGCACTTCCGAGTTCTCATCACAGTTGGGAACTGCTATGACCCTTTAGTGCTACAACTACTCTTAGGATATTATAACATACTATGTAACATAGAAGAATAATCATGATATGATAAGGAATTTATTAATATTCAAAACCATGAATATAATTTTATCATATTGTATAAAGAAGTTGGTTCTAGGGAACCAACTTCAATAGACTCCCACTTGCACTAGAGACAACTGCTAACAATCTTCAGTCTGCTAGCTCTCACATGATATTCATTATTTTGATGTGACCTTGTCTCCTTTAAAAGAGAAAATTCTACAGTATTTTCACAATACAATTTCATAGGTTCTCTATGGATAGGAACCACACCAATCTCCTAGACAAAGTTTAGAATTCAAATAGCTTCCTTGGATACATTAGTAGCCTCTATATACTTGGACTCTGCTATAGAATCATCGGCAACCAGCTACTTTTAACTCTTATAGCTCACAACTCCTCCATTGAGACAGAAAAATATCCTGATTTTGACTTTAGATCATTCTGATCTGTTTAAAAACTAGCATCAACATACACTTTTATGACTAGATACTCATATCCTCCACACACTAAGAACATATCCATAGTTCTTCTCAGATACATAAAGATATCCTTAACATTCGTCCAATGTTATTCTCCTAGATCTTCTTGATATCCGCCTACCATGCTCAGTGTATAGGAAACATAAATTCTATTACATAGCATGTCATACATGATTGATCATATCACTAATGATTATGTGATATTACTCATTCAATATTTCTCATGCTGTGTTTGGGGACCCATTTTATTATATAAATTTATTCCATGTGAAACTGGAACCAATCCCCTCTTGGATTGTTCCATACTAAAAATATTTTGTATCTAGTAAATGTATGTACAATGAATTAGTCTGAGAAGTCTCCTGGATTCATCATGAATGGTCTTGATCCCTAGAATGTAGTCTTCTTATCCTATGTCCTTCACAATGAAGAACATGTTCAACTAGCCTTTAACTATCAATAAGTCTTGTATGTAACTTACAATAAGTAATATGTCATCAACATATACTAATAGGATAAAGGGCAAATTCCTATTAAAACTCTTGTAAACACATGGATCACATTCCTTCTTAATGAAACCAAATTCTCTTATGGATTCATCAAATTGAATGTTCTATAACATAGATTCTTCCTTAAATCCATTAATGGATCCCTTCAACTTTAAGACCATTTTTGAATCACCTAGTGTCACAAAACCTTCTGAAAATGTCATATAGACATCTTCTATAAGGTTCCCATTAAAGAATGTTGTTTTGACACCCATCTACAAAATCTCATAGTCATGGTAATATGCAACGAAAATTATGATTCTGATGGATTAAATAATGGAAACTTGTGCAAATATTTCATCCTAGTCAATTCCATGATGGTGTTTAAAACCTTTATCCACTATCCTTACATTATAGGTACTAACTTTACCATCCATGTCCAGTTTATTCATTAATACAAATTTTCAACCAACATGATTTACATCAACTGGAGCATCAGCAAGACCCCATACTTGGTTCTAATACACAAAATCCATCTTATAATTCATAGCTTCTACCCATCTCATAGCGTTTGATCTCTCTACTACCTCCTTATAGGAGAGAGGATCATTATTGTCCAACAATAATGAGTCACCATCCTTAGTGACAAGAAAACCATATCTCTCTGATTTCCTTACCTCTCTTTCAATCCTACATAGTACTTATGTTTTAGGAAATAATTCTTCCACTGGGACTTGAGGAACTTATTCTTGTAATAACTCATGTGTATCATGAGAATCAACTTCATCATAGTCAATCTTTCTCCCACTTTCCTTTTTGAGGATGTGCTCTCTCCAAGAAAGAAATCCTATCTGGAAAAAATCACTTTCTTATCTTAGGGGTTGTATGGGCGGTATCCTCTTGTTTCCATGGTATATCCTATAAAGATACACTTTGTTCCCTGAGGTGCTAGTTTGTTTCCTGGATAAGCCTTAACAAATACCTCACAACCCCATATACATGTATGCGATAAAATAATTTTTTTTCCACTCTATAGCTAGAATGGGATTCCATTTTCTGCCTTAGTTGCTATTCAATTTAATGTGTATGACGCATTTAGAAATGAATATCCCCAAAAAGAAAATAGATGATTTTTATTACTCATCATCGACCTGACCATTTCCCACAAATTATGGTTTCTCCTTTCACTAACACCATTCCACTGTGGTTTATAAGGTGGAGTGAGTTGAGATAGAATCCCAATCTCCCATAGAGAGTTGAAAAACTCTTAGTTAATATATTATTCCCCTCGATCCAATTGAATCTTATTTATCTTCTTACCAATATGATTATAAACTTCATTCTTGAACTCCGTGAATTTCTCAATGGGTTCTGACTTATACCTTATTAAGTTGACATATCCATATGTACTCAAGTCATCAGCAAAATTTATCAAGTAATAATATCCACCGCTATCTTATACTAAAAATGGTCCACACCCATCACGGTTTACCAATCCTAAAATTTATGTGGCCTTTTCACCATGTCAACTGAAGGGTGGTTTGGTTATTTTACCTTGTAAACAAGCGTGACTTCTATCAAGTCGTTTTAGCTCAGAAGAGTGTAAATAACCATATTGAAAGAGCTTTGTCAAGAACTTCTCATTTACATGACCAATACAGTGATTCCACGACTAGGTGTTATATGATTCATGTGAACTTGATTCGTTATCAACTTCTAATACTTGGTTTTTGAAATTTAATACATACATACCATTATTTAAATGTTCCATTCCATGACATATGTCATCCTTATAAAATTAGCAACTCTTATTATCAAATTTGAAAATAAATCAATCTATATCTAAACTCAATACAAAAATTATGTTCTTGGTAACACTTGGTACATTTTAGTAGTCATGCAAAAAATCATCCCGATTGGAAACAAAAGGTGGAAGTACCAATAAAAAGACCAACCAACCTCAAACCATTGTCAACACAAAGATCCACCTCTCCTATAGAAATTTTCTGAAATCTACTTTGTTCCTGGATTTGAATACAGATGTAAGAACCAAAACATATATCTAATACCCAATGTGTACAAATGGAAAAATTTTACTTGATAATGAATGAACCTTTGGCTTCCCCATTCCTTTGGGTCCATTTATTCTTCTAGTGGTCTTACTTTCCACATGTAAATCATACTATCTCATTTTACTTTCCCTGCCTTTGGATCTTCTTTTTCTTAGTCGAACAATTATTATGGAAATTAGAGTATTTATAAATATTATTCCACTTTTCCTTGTCCTTCCCATTCCTATTAACCATAAGGATAATGGGTTTTCCACACCATATGTCCTTATCCACATGGAGAATTAGGGTCAGAAGTTTTGATAAGATCTTCTCATTAGTGCTCATATTATAATTCACAATACAACTAGAGAAGGCCTTGGGAAATGATGATAGTATAAGATCTTTACACAACACATCTAGGAATTTAATCCCTAAGATGTCCAAATGATCAATGTAGCCAATTATCTTGACTATGTGAGGCCCAACTGGCACAAAATATCCAAGATTTATGGTGAATAAAGAATTAGAGATATCATACCTCTCTTGTCTTGCATTCTCTTTATAGAGAACCTGAAGTTGATACATTATGCTATAACATCCATTTCCTCATTTTTCTTCAAGAGATCATTATATATGGATGAAAGCATAAAGCACTGAACATCTGAACCCATCATTCAGATGTTTCTGGTACACCAAGAGTTCCTCAACATGATCCTAATTTCCAGGGAAAACTTGTAAAGGTTACTCCAACCTATAAAGTTTCCTTTCATGATAAAGGATGACCCATATTCACCTTTTCCATTCATGGGAATTGGTGCTGATGAGAAGGGTTTCCTTCTCTTGTATGGATAACAATGATATGTTTGATGTCATTTTGATTGTTGTTTCTACAAATAAGTTGATCATAAATTTAGTACTTGACCTTGAAAAAAATATATAAATAAATAAATTAATATTTATTATCTCCCACTCTTTTGATGAAACGCAATAGCCCTCACCATTGGCATCATAATATCTTATTCCTTGCATAATATAGTGGAAGGGATCCATATTAGATTCTCATTACCCCAAATTGGGATGGTCAATAAATTCAAATGGTTTTAGGTAGGCATTATAAATTCCAATTGCATGAAATAGAAACTCCTTGATCCATTGAGTGGACTCCCCAATCATGAAATAATTTATTTTTATTTCCTCAATCTTTTCCCCTCAGTTACACCAAGTACTTCTTTGGTAATTAACCCTTGATGCAAACCAAGTTCAGTAAACCCAAAAAATCATATCAAAATTCCCTGATAATTGAAATGTCTCTATCTTGGGCTGGTCAATCACTTTGAACTATTGGTTCAATTATAACTGCAGTAATGGAAGGCTATATTGACTCAATATTTTTCATGAGGTATTTTATCCTTTATGTGAAAATTTTAAATTATTATCTTTTACATGCTTGTTAATATTAAGTGGTATATACTTAAGTGATTAACCATGTATTGATAATTTTTACGCATAAGAAATTTTATTTTAGTTCCATATTGCATGATTATTAATTCATTAATTATGTGATCCCAACAATACATCCATAATGAATAACCATTAAACTAACATAATTAAAATAAAGGGTATAATCATGAGATGTTCTATTGGTCAGTTTATCTAGCATGTGATAAACTAACCCTAACCTAGATGAGAATAATCTTTATCCATTTAAGGTTCGTGTTTATAGCTTTGCACCTGTCCACCTTTGTATCTCCTTCGATTGGTTTTTTGCTCATCTCATAAATTGAACCACATCCACTAGATTAGGAGATACTTATATTACATATGATTTTAACTCACACATAGGTGAGAGGTAAAAGGGGGTTTATATAAATGAAACCATGGGCATGCATGCCCTATATATTAATGAGGAGAAGGTACACAAGCCATCAATCTTATTTTAATAAATAAATTAAAATCAAACCAATCATATACAAATTTCTGGTATATCTCATGATCATTTAGGTAAATTCAATGAATTAATCAAATAATAAAACTAGAATTATATTCGTTAATAATTATTATTAAGATAAATCATGCTCGAATCGATAATTTTATCTTTAATTAATAAATACTTTTATCTTAATCCTTTTCTGAATTTCATTGTGGTTCTCATCAAGATAATTTTAAACAAAATAAATTCATTTGAAATTAACCTTTTACATAAATGTACATTGGAGGAAAAATGGTGAATACATATCTGAATCTACCCAAATTGTATTATATTCGTATAATTTTTACTCTTGTGACATATGAAATACATGATTTAATTCCAATTATCACAAAGTTTACTTCATAAATGATTAAAATAATCACATGATTTTTTTGGCCACATGTTATGCTTTAATTCACACAGTAACAACCTATAATATGATTTATATATGATATACGGTTCAGGATATTACAAAAATATTAACATTTTAATTATGTGTAATATGGTAAAGTACAAAATGTGTAGTTCGGATTACATGGCCTGTACTACCTTTACTATCTTATCAAAAGTACACGACAAGGGAATCAGTGTGCGACACATACTAAAAAAATCTTGGAGTACACGACGTGTCCAGTGGGCCACATGCCATGTTGTGCCCGAGTTACATGGTTATTGGTTAGCTAAACCATTTATGCGATACATGGTTTATCCCTAACCTGAGTGGGACTACACACCATGTACAATGGGCCATATGGAATGTAGCATGGTAACCATTTTATAGTCTTTCCTGGTCAACAACCACTGTATGAAATAACTATAGCGCATGTCATTAATGCATACGGCTTGAGTAATCATTGAACTACTCCTAGTGCAATGAACACAACTACACGATGAGTAAACTGTAATACACTGTGTGTATGGAAGATTACACAATGTGTAATTCTGATTACATGGTGTGTACTATCATGTTACCTAAATAGAATCATCAGTGCCTCCCGGTGATATACTCGATTTAATTTTAATCATAAAATTATTCATTTCGGTTATATCTATGATAAATGATGAAGGAGGAACCTATCATGAAATTCAAATGACAATAAATATTTAACATTAAATTAAAAATTAAATTATTAAAGCGTACAACATCAATGAATTATTTATATAATTATAAAAAATATACCCCGCTATGATACCACTTGTAGGTTCCAGGCTTAGCAGAAGAACGGTTGGGAAGATGCCCGATTTTAATTTTTCTGTAATCAATGATCATTATGGGATCAATAAAAAAATTAATGCCCATATCCATGAAATTCAATCAAAGATTTATACAATGAAGAAAAGAACTTAGAACCTAGAAGAGAGAGTAATACCTATTTTTTATGATTAATTAAATTAAATTAAAGAAATACCTCCAAGGTGATTATTTTTTCATTGATGTGCTCAACCACAAATATACAATGTGCATTTGTTGTGTTGTCGAGATAAATAGTATATCTCCACTAGCGGTGTTCTACACATGCTCTGTGAATCTTTTGGATTCACCAAAGGAGTCTCTAGGTGACAACATGGAAGATATTTGCGCTTGCGTCATCCACATTCAATCGCCTTGAGAGATGATTCCAAAGCATTCTATAATTCATTGGAGTATGGATGCTATCATTCTTGAGAATGTTCATAGAGAAAAGAGATCCCTATAGGTTTGAGATATTTTTCTCCAAAATGTTGTGTAGAAAACTGCCTAGCTGTCTTTCGCTTTCCCTAGGTATATCAGAACATAATAATATAACTTTAAATTTAATTCACTAGGTAATAAGAAATAATTAGCACAAGTTTTGTTACTTATTTTTTGAATCCATGTGAAAGCCCATATCAATTAACAACAATAAAACTATAATTTATAGGACATGTGATTAACTTTAGAATTATATTTAAATATTTTTTAATCAAATAATATTTGATATTATTTTATCAAATAATATTTAATATTATTTCTCACTAGCCCTTAAACTCGGTCCTCCCATCCTCCTTATTTATCAGTTCATAAATAAAAACTATTTATTTATTAAATAAATAAATATATTGAGCTGTATTATTCATCAATAAATAAATAAATATTTTATTTACTAAAATTATAAAATAAATATTTATTAAATATTCCACTCACAATATATTCTCTCTAATAATGAGTGAAGAAATAAAATGCAATCAGGCATAACTGATTAATTATTAAACCACAAGTTGGAATAATATTTATTCAACTTTTTAAATAATAAATTATTTAACCGAGATTCAAGATAAACATAGTGTGTGATACTCTAGGCCTCTTTCTCAGTGGAATTAGGTGAACCTGTCTAAAGTGTAAGGTTAAAATCTAGTGACACACTAAGGCACCCGTAGAGAAAGAAGTTTATGCTACAACGACATGTCACCTCATTAAAATTCATACCATGTAATATAATTCCATTATAAAAAAATATATGATTGAGTAAGTTGCATGCCAGTGTCATCAACCTATATGCTCTATATCTCATTCTTTAGATTTATGGAAAAATATATTTTGTAGATTACACCATGGCCATGTATTTGTTTAGTCTATATCATTTCCATCAATGGGCCTGAGATACTTACTTCTGTTAATGAAAATAAGGGATAAATCCTTTCTCACATTATTCATTAATGAAATATTACTTGTGATATACCCAATATATCCTACCTTGTCGAGAGAATATGTCATCATGATTTTCATCAATACATCAATGTTCACAACTCATAATATCCATTAATAATAATATTAATGTCTAAGGAACAATACACACAACCACAAGTAGAAACACCCGATGACACTTATAAATGTATATTTCCTACTGTTGGGTCTCATTCTCATAATATACTACACAATATTACAAAGGGTGTGCACCATAAGAAGGTGTATCAAAGTACTATGAGTCTCCACCCCTAATATCCCATATAATTTTTTCCCTTCAAATGATATCATCTGGCCATAGAACATTAATCCATGAATAGTGTCATAGAACCTAGGGGTTCTCAACATAAAGGGGAACTATTATGACATTTTATTGAGACAACTACTCTTAGGACATTATCAAATACTATTTCATGTAGAAGAATAATCATGTTGTGATAGGGAATTTATTAATATTCAAAACCATGAATATATGTTTATCGTAAAGAATACATAAGTTTATTATAGGGAACCAACTCCAACAAAATGAACTTTTGAAAGTTCTATTCAAAGAAGTGGATCGAGTTATAGATAAATGTGACAGATAAGTCATTACATAATAGTGTTGTAGATTAAATGAAATATAAATTAATGGAAAGGACACAATGTATGTATGTACACTCATGTATTCCCAAGTAAATTTGGGTGGATGTAGTGAACACATAAATACACATTGTTAACCAAATTTCATCTTCTCTATTGATGTAAGAAATTATAAAACAGATATGGTCCAAAAATCCAATGGAAGTTAGCCACCTCAAAAGGTTTAGTATCATTTCCCTTTTCCATATATATGCTGAGGATAAAAAAATATTGAGGAAAATTCAAATTCATATGTCTTTGTAGGATATAAAATGGAAATCTTGTATTTTGGATTTAGGATGATGATAAAAAAATATATTAAAGAGCTAGGATGTTCTCTTCAGTGAGGTTGGAATGTGTAAAATACATAACTTTGAAGATTTTAAATATGATAGAAATGGATCAATATACCAATTCCACGTTTATATGAAATGAGATAATAAAGGGAAAAAGGTTATAGAGAGTTCATATGGAAGTGATGGAGTTGTAGATGTGATTCCAGTTGATGATATTCTATAATTCTATAGGATTTATTAAGCCTACGGGAATTATTCATATGCCAGATTATTAGAATATGGGGATCTAGAATTTAGAAAATAATAAATTTTAGATACTAAAAAAGAAGAACAGTGTGTTCAATTGCAAAGGTCTTCATAATTTAGGAAACAACTCTAAAGGCTTGGGGATGCCATGAATTTTATATATCAAGTGGAGAAAGGATAACATGAACCCTTAAAGAATAATTAACTCTCAGTGACTATGAAAAGTAGTATTGTATAATTTTGGAAGAAATGTATTTGTTGGAATCTAATATAATATGGGAGATGACTATTTTTTCAGAAGGTAAATGAATTCATAAGAATAATTCTGTGTTTCATTTAAAATAAGGAAATGATTGAAGGAAGAGGTAAAAATAATGAAAGGTGGTGAAAGGGTTTTACAAAAATGATTGAATTGAAATATTTGATATTTTTTCTCTTATAGTAAAACATGATACCATCTAAACTATTCTATGTTTCATATCTTTCAAAAATATTCACTTATAGAACATGGATGTAAATATAACATTTCTTCATGATTACATAGAGGAACATATTTACATAAATAAACTTGTGGGTTTCTATGATAATTAGAATGAAGTGATTGTGTTCAAACTGAATTATAGTTTCAATTGTTTGAAAGAATCTCTAAGATAATTGAATAAAAAAATTTTATGTTTTCATGGGTGAGGTATGTTTCACTCAGCATAGTACATATCACAGTTTCTACTAGAAGGCATGTGATGTTAGAGGTTTTATCATAATTCTCATGTATGTAGACAATATATTACTGGATGATCTAAAACTTTCCACGACTCAGGTGTTAAAGTATGAATTTTTTGGATCAATTGAGATGAATGATCTCATATTGGTTAATAAAATCTTGATAATAATGATTGATAAAGATAAATAATACAAGCCTCTAGTTCAATCTTATATGGACTATATTGATATGATCCCAAAAAAATAATAAATGTAAAAATATAAGCTGGTCTAAAATCTATTGGCTAGATAATTAAAAGTTTCAAAGGAAATGGACCATAAAATAAAAGATGATGTTTATAACATAGTGAAATTTTTATTTACATCAATGGTTGGTAGCCTGATATATTCCCTGATATATACCCAACCAAAAATTACATTTTTAGTGGGAGTGGTGACCCATTTCATGACGAATCTAGGAAGGGAACACTGTGATTCTATGATGTGGATTATCTGGAACATGTGGGGATCAAAATATATTCCCTTGTGCTATAGGATAGATGATTTATTTCATGGTTATATAAATATTAATCTTATTGGGTATTTGAAGAAGAAAAATAGCACTAAAGTTTTTTTGTTCACCTTTGGAGTAAGGAAAGTCATCTAGATTTTATCCATGTAATCGGTATTTTACTTTTCCCACAATATAAGATTAGTATTTGGTAGAAATAAATATTTAAAAGGAACTAATATGATTTCTACGCCTATTAATGGAATTCCAAAAATGTTAAGTGGGTGGAGTTTTATTCTGTGATAGTCTAAATTTAATTCACATGGCTCAAAATAATTTTTTATTAAAATAAGGAAACACATCAACATGAAATATCACTTCATCTAAAACTTACTACAGGATAATTTACTAGAGTTATAGAATATAGTTGAGAAGCAGAATCTAGTGAACATGTTGCCAAGGTGTTAACCCAATAATGTTTGAGGCTATAATGTACCTTAGTAGGACTTTATTGGATGAAAATAAATGAATAACACTAATTAATGTTGCTGTGGAAGTGGAAGAATGTTCCATATTTATAGTGGTTTAAAAATAATTCCTAAAATAATTATTCAATTGGGTGATTGTTAAGAATTAAAAGATTTATAAAATGATGTTTCAATAACTAGAAGAAGGAACTTCAAATGTTATTTTGGTCTTGGGGTTTGTTAGTGTTGAAAAAAATTCTTCAATAGGGGGAATTTTTTTCATATGTTTGGAACATCTGTTGGTTGTAATGGTCAGTGGTTAGAAAGTTTTGAATTTAAATTTACTTGTGTAAGGTTAATCTTCAATATTCACTCGGATGAGTAGTTGGGAATATTTTTTATCAGTGATCAATAGTCATAGTTTTTCAATGGTGAGACTCCAAGAAATATAAAATGTTGGTGATATGGATGACTAACTTGGCCCTACAATAAAGGTTGGATTTGACAACTTTTCTACATGTACTTTGACTCAAATTCTATGGTTACCTGATATTATAATTTTTTATTGTGATTGTGATTACTTATGTCTTCCAATAATAATGGAAATATAACAATTTTTCTCCCTTGGTTATAATACTTATGACCTATCCTTATAAAACCCAAAAGTTTTAATTTGAAGTATTGTTTAATTTCTTATTTTTTAAATATTGTTTGAGTTTTGAATATTATTGAGTGTGTGGGTGGTTTGACTTAGATGGCGATTTAGCCTTCTAGGCTTCAAAAGTTTGGATACACCAATGTTCAATAGAGTCTATCTTGTATATAAATTTTTATGAAGTTATGCCTTCATTGTGGTTGTTTTAGTGGTATCTATCAAAAATTGGATGTTTATGGATTTTCTAACAGAATAATATCATGGGTTTTTGGATTGTAGATGAACATGGGGGTGGTGGGAGACCTTTATAGGGGAAAACTAGACTTCACCTTGGTTTATAGTTGATGGAAAATTATGATAGAGTCTTGAATGGGCCACCTCAAGGCATTCAGCCCCTCTCAAGGCCTTCAGCCCCCCTCAAGGCCTTCATGGACACTTGATATGCTGATGAACAAAAGAATTCTACAAGGAAATAACTCCAGAGGAGTATTTAAAGATAATAACACATTGACCAGAGCCTGGCTACTGGATTTTGAATAATGAGAGGGTAAGACATTGCCATCGGTACCGGGCATGTGCATCACTACAGAAGACAACTAGCCAAAAACCCATGAAAAGGTATATAACTGATCACGATGCAAATGCTAGGGAGGGGCGGTTTCAAGTAGTCATAGTTTGTATGATTTCCTTAAGACATACAAGTCCTGTAATGTCTCCAAGCCTACATGAAATGTAATATATAAGCCTATGGGCCTTATAAGGGTTTCCCCACATACATTGAAAGGGGGGTTATCATAAATCAATAAAAAAATAAGGAATTTGGGCCATTCAGGAATGCTTGGATGTTCCCTTGTTAAGGGACATACTCGTGTTAATATGTTTCAAAAGTCTCTCAATCCATATATATCTTTTAGTTCCCTGTGTGAATGTTTGAAATTTTATTTTAAGCTTAGGGTGGAAGGCCTGGAGAACAATTCAATTGATAAGAGTACATGAAAGAGATGATTACAAATATATCCTTTATTTTTTGGATGAGTTATGCACCATTATGAAATGGGAATTGATCTTTATATTTTTTCTACGATACACACATATTTCCATTCACATAATACAGTTTTAAATAATTTCATTCTTTTCCAAATGGTTGATTCCTTCCAAATTTATTATTTAGTGATATATTTAAAAATTGAATAATTCACATAGAAGTATAGATAATTGGATTGGAAATTCTATACTAAAAAGTAATTTGGGGTTCTAGGCATGAAACTCAACATCCCATGAATGTTTGGACTGACTCACTTTCACATGAATGTATGTTGATATTTTATTTTCATTGGAAGGTTCCATGATGCCTTAATGTACGGACATAGAAAGTGCCTATAACTATAATAGTTATAATGTTTCTATTGTTATATGCATGGAAAGGGTATCACATTGGGATCTTTTCATATAACCTTAGGGTATTTACATGGAAAAGACATCACACCGACCTCCTTCTATAGTACATTTGATTATAGGATATCACACTGACGTCCTTTTTTACTGGACGTTTGACATATGTATGAATAGAGAAACACCCTCCATCGTGACATGGGTTAGTCTCCCTCACCTTCCCTTTCCTTTTAAGAATCCAGCAATTATTCCCATGATAGGTAATCTAGTAGGCCAATTTCTCTGCTCTGATGATCGCACTACTGCTATGAGTGATCTGATCAGTCTGTGGGTCTGTGTTGAGGTGGATGTCTCAAAGATATTTGTTGATTGGGTGTGGATTATGGTTGTAGATTAGTTTAGTTGGAAGAAAACTTTGGTTTATGAAACATTGATTTATTTCTGCTTGATTTGCAGTCACTTGGGTCATTCGACCTCAAACTATCATGATGGAATCACGAACAAGAGGCCCTCTGGTCTGGGGAGTGGTTTGGAAAGGCCTCCGGTCTACAGGAGAGGGTTGATGTGGTAGACAGGGATGAAAATTCCTCTGGTCTGGTGGGATTGGGTGAACCAGTGTTGAAAAATTCTTCACGGGTGTCTTCTGAGCTGATAGGCATGGCTGGGCAGGCTAGCGGTGAAGCTCCAGTTGTAGTAAAGGTTGCTAAGACTGAGGTGCCAGAACTATGGGTATTGGATGTCCTTGCCTACCTAAGGTATGATCTGGGGATTATAAAATTGTCGGTGAGTGGAGTGGAGCTAGTACAGGTGGATGGAACAAATAAGGAGTATTCCTTGGATGTTGTTGTGGTGGAACAACAGTCTGCTTTAGCCAGCACAATCAAGGAAGCTGTAATGATCTTGCTAGTGAGTGATGTTCAAGGCTCTAGGGACCCCCAAGGACAGGTATGGGTGGATAAAAACTTGAAACCTCAATTTATGGGTCATGGATATGAGTAGCCCATAGGTTTAACCTTTTAAGTACCACCATGTAGTGATTCTTCTGTGGTTGCCATAAGCATGGAGGCCAAGATAGATGGAGTTCCACTTCCGGGAAAGTATTTTATACATTATATAACAGAATCTCTTCATGGAAAAAGCGGGTAGGAGGGGGTTATTGTATTGGAGCCTTTAGACCCAAACAATCCTATCCCAATTGTCTCATCCCTTCAGAAGGATGGGAGTGTAAGGAAGAAGATTGGTTTGGAGATTAATGAAGGTAAGATGGATTCTTTGTGCAGGTCAAGGATACTCAAATCTAGAATGGGGGTGGACTTAAAAAACTAGTTTGAAGGCTTGGTAGTCCAAGAGGAACCATTGATTCCTGGGGAGGATGATTCAGGTGAGGATAGTTATAGGCAATTCTCAATGGACAACATGGACCATTTACAACGGAATGGTCCTCACAGCCCAAGAAGAAAGAATGGTAAAAAGGTAAGCGTGACTTAGGGAAATGCATTGTGGTCTAGGGGAAAAGAACCATGGAACGCAAATACTATTATCACATTCCTAAACTAATGGAAACCAAGTCATCCAAGAAGTGTGTAATCAAGGAAAGAAAATATCTACAAGATGGGGACAATGGAGATCCAAGCAGTGAACCAAGTGAGAGGGAAGTAGAGGTGGGGGAGTGTTTGAAACTCATACTCTACTACAAGTAATAGATTAATGAATGATTACTTTGTCCCATCACATAAAATTATGATATTTTAATAATACATGAAATAAAGTTTCAAGTCAAGGCCAACGAGGAGAATGAAGCATGGATAGACAAGCAAGACCAAATCATAACATGAGGATTCAACCAAGGAAAAATAAACTTGGAGGAATTCATTCTAACAATGGATCGAATGGTTAATCACCTTGAAAAACTTATCAGAAATTATCTAGACACATATGTTGGTACTCTACACTAGGATTTATTTAGAGTGGCTGCCTCAAATAATCTTATTCTTGTGCTTAATCATTTTGTGAGCTCTTTCACCTTGTAGTGGTACTATACTTTTTGAACTAAGGTTTTATACTTCCCCATAAACTGGCTTAAGAATAATAATAATTTATTTTGGAGGTAACCCACAAACATATAAATAATTACATTAAAAAAACCTAAAAAACTTGTTGACAATTCAATGATGTAATACATACATGAAATGTAGATTAAACATGTTACTAAATAATTTTTTTTAAATCACCCTTATATGGGTATAAAAATGTTGAATATGGACTACAATACCTCTAGAGCTAGACTATGTTTTCCATACATGAAAACCCATATGATATGGGTACCTTAAAATACATGAGTTAATTTTTTTTCTATAAATACATTTCTCACAATTATTTTTATGTGTGAAATGAATCATTGGAACAATATAGAAGTGGGTAAAACATGGTGATTTTTTTTCATTTTTAGAAAATTTATTTAGTTTTTGTAAATTATTATATCAGTAATTTACTATGGAAATGTATTTATATTTATGTTTAATTGGGAGTTACTTAATTAAAAATATAGATTTTAATCATTTATTATTATTATTTGAATTTTAGGTGAAATGAATATGGGCGTCATTCATGGTTTATTGTGATAAACATGCTTATTCCATTAATATTTTCGAAATAAAATGTATTTTTTTATGAATCTATAAATGCTATAATTTTCAAACGTCGAATGATCAATGTGAATAATAATAATTTATTAAAAGGGATATAGAACCAAAATGACCAATATAAGTGTTTTTTCGAATTTATATCCTATATTGTATTTGTAGTCTAGGTATAAAAAATAGGTTACAAAAATCCCATTGGATATTCAGATATAAGAATTATTGGTGAATTGTATTATTATAAGCTTATCAAGTGAAGAAATATTTATTGAAAACTAAATTTAATCCCATAACATCCATTTGATGTTTTATCTTATTAACTCAATATTGGAATAATATTTTTTTGAACATAATCTAAAAATGGGTCAAAACCCTTCTTAATTCACCTGTACCAAACACATCATTAAAATATTTTAAATTCGGTTTTCTAATTTTATATCTTTATCTATCTAGTTAAAAACACAATTCCAGAATTAAGAACTATACATAGAAATAAAATAATACTTTTCAAAGACATATATTATTATAACCAAATCCTTGTGTATCATTCAAAAACCACAGCTATATAAAATTAACAATTGAATACAATTTATAATATCATTTGACATTAAAAAACATATATTTAAACTACCATTGACAGATGAATTGACGAAGTTTCTTGTGGAGAATCTAACTTTTGTCACTATTCCTAGTGATAGTTTTCTATATAGAGACTTAGGTTTTGTTGGAAAAAATCCCTCAAGGAATCATTGAAGCATTTTTGAGGTGATTGTGTTTGTTGAAAAAGCAGAGCACGCTGATTATTTTGTTGACAAAGGGGATTTCCATGGGGAGTTGTCGAGTTCAATAGATAATGTTGACATACAATGTTGACAAAGAACTATGATAAGGGAACAGATGATTTGGTGGCAGTACAAAAAGAACAGATCTAATGTGGCACCGTTTTCCAGTGTTTTCTAATTTTTTGGGCATCACAATCTGAAATTGGAGATACATGTTTTTCGAAAAGGAATTTGCATGAAAGATTAAGATGTTATGGATACTTGCACACAAGGAATGTTTTGGGAGAAGAATGTTGAAAAATTGAAAAGGCATGATGTGCACAAAATATTTGGAAATGGGCGCGAAAGAGGAGATTGCACGAAAGAAACTTGTGCGCCCAATGTGACGTAAAACGGGGTTTTGCATGCTCAAAGAGGAACTTTCTTGACAAAAGTGGAATCTTCCACGTAGGGGTCAATAAATACTATAAATACGAGGTGGCCCCCTCATTCAAAAACACTAGGATAAAATCCGAGCATTGGATCTCATAAGAATTTCACGAAAATGGAGTTGCGCGAAAGCTTTTGAGTTGCGTAAAAGCTAAGAATGTTTCACGTAAGATTTGAGTTGCACGAAATATTGAAGTCACACGCAAGGGGTGTTTCACAAAAAAAGTTTAATCTTGCATGAAAGGAAATAAATTTGCGTTCAAGACATGGTAAGGGTTGCGCAAAAGATTTGAGGTTGTCTGGTACACCCGGTGCAAAGATAGATTCATCTGTAGGTGAAAGTTGGACATCAATAGAGCATCTACATATAGAGAAATATGCATTTATTTGTTCTAATAAAGAGTCCTAAAGGACTATAAACTGTGCGTGGATCTTCTGAAGAAGTAGTGATCACACTTTAGTTGAGAGAGGAGTGAGCTGTCATTTTTTGAGTGGTTGTAAACCAGGAGGGACAGTGAGTCCACTCCAAACATTGTAAAAAGTAGTGTGCTTTTAGTGGATTCGGTACATCAGCACATTTTCGGTGTATGATCCTTGGATTTATCCCAGTGAGGGTGAAACATGTAAAAATTGATGTGTCCTGTGCACAATTTAATTTCTATTAATACTTTGATATAGGAAAGAGAGAGAATAGGGATTTTCATAACAGTGAAACAAGATTAATAGGGGAGGTTGTTTTAATCTTTCATACCCTGATTCATCCCCTATTAGGGTATCTAACCTAGTGAAAATAACAATTGGTATCATAGGGAAAGGTTAATATCAGTGTTTATCTATTAGATGGATGTCACCAATCATAAAGGGATTCTGATCTTCGACGGGAACAATTTTCAGCTATGGAAGAATAAGATAAAACACTACTTCCAATCTTTGGGAATGGATGTGTTTACAGCTGCAATGCATTGTATAATAGACAATATTAATAGTGGTTCATTATCGAAATCCGAGCGAAGAGAATTGGATGCTGACACCAAGGGAAACAATGCTTTAGGGGGAGCCCTATCCAATTCTATTTATATGAAGGTGATGTCATGGAAAACATCACATGCTATGTGGAAAAACGTTTGAACATATATGAAGGAGATACAAAGGTCAGAGAGGCGAAGATGCGAGTTCTGTGGAAAAAAGATGAAGATATGAGAAAGAACCCGAATGGTTCTATTGATGCATTCTTTTATAGGGTAAATGTGGTAGTGGAATACATGCGAGGTCTTGGTGAAGTCATTGAGGATATAAAAATAGTGAAGTGCATCCTGAGGAAACTTCCACCTCAGTTCAATTTGAAAGTTTTAGTTTTGGAAGATAATGACCTGAAAGAGATGATATTGGATAACCTGCACAACACCCTTGTTGCATATGAAATGAGAAATGATGATTACGATGCTTTGGAAAAGGGGAACTATAAGGAGGTGGCATTCAAGGACAAGAAGAATCTCACCAATTAATACTTTTAGGAATAAGAAGAGACAGATGAGGTTATGTCATTCCTTTCCTCAAATAATCAAAGAGGAAAACGAAAGTTCAAAGGGAAACATCCACTTGCCTGTATTAGATGTAGAAAAGTTGATCACCTTGTAGAAAGGTACCCCAAGATGTTTCAAGAATATAAGGAGGATGAAATTGAAATTCCAAAGAAAAGAATTCAGCCTATGTGAAATTCAAGAAAAAATTCAAGAGAAATTTCTTTAAGAAAAAGAAAATTTTTTCACAAGAATGTGGCGGTTCAGATGAATATGAGGTTGTAGAGATTGAAGAGATAGAGAACTTCACAAATCGTGGAGAGAATTCTATGGTGGAAGTTATCGATAGTACTCAGAAAAAGGAAGAAATAGACATTGATGATGAAGAAGAATTTTAAGGAACAGTTGATATGCAAGCTGAGTTAGAGGCTCCTCTTGAAGAGATAAATGTTTGGAGATCTAAAACAAATAAATACAACAAAGTTGTTTGTGATGCCAAGCTCTATATGCAGTAGCATGAATAAGATAAGTCTGAGTTGATGGAAGAAATTGAAAAAATCAAGTCATCAACACAAGAGGACTCGGAATCGGTTAGTGAGCATGAAATCAAGATTGAAGAACACAAAAAGGAGATCGATGTCTTAAATAACACAATGTAAGATAAGATCAAGAATATCAATGAACATGAGTAGAAGTTGTTAGTCTATGAAAAAAAAATGAATACCAGGAAATTTTTTTGATTCCCAGCACGTCATCAGGAATGAAGATCATTCAGAATACTGAAAAGATGAAATATGATCCTATAAGTTCAGTAGGAACAGAGCAGCAACTGAGCTCAGATGTTAAGGTTGATTTGGGGCTTGATAAAAAACCGAAAGAGGTGAAAGATGAAGTTAGACTTGAAGCACCCATTATGAAACTGAAGGTTGATTTGGGCATGAAATAGAATCTGAATATTCAGATATCCCAAGGGAAAACTATCAGTGAAAAAGTGACACGCAAGAATACACCATATATCAGGAGTTATTGTTGTGGAAATATGGGACATTAACTATATGTGTGTTCCATAACTAAGAGGTACTTAAGAGTAGAAGAGAAACACTGGTAGCCAAATAGAGCTCGATACTCTAGAACATCTTTCAAGGGACATTGTTTTTGGTGCGGTGGATTTGGACATAGGGCCAGATACTGTACATCAGGCATGAAATGGAATGTGCCAAAGCAGAATCAAAATGTTCACAAGTAGCTGATCGATGAACCAACAAGAGAATTGAAAATGAAAAATAGATTTAAATCTTTGAAAGATAAAGCCAGTCCATCGTACTCTGAGAAAGATCAAAAGTATAAATAAATATCGAGTGTGAAGATAAAAATATGGACCAAGAATAAGAGACCAGAGAGGGTAGTCGTTACTAAAATTTCCATTAAATCATCAAACTGTTCTGGTGTGTGGATCCTTGACAGTGGTTGTACGTCTCACATGATAGGAAACAAGGATCTAGTTACAGGTATAAAATATGACACAGATGGAGTTTTCAAGTTTGTAAATGATGAAGGCCTGAAGATAATTGGATCGGGAAAGGCCAGGTTTGGGGGAAAAGAAATAAGATGAGCAAATGTCTTGGTTGTAGAAGGTCTCAGTCAAACTTTTCTTAGCATTAGTCAACTGTGTGACTTAGGGAATTCTATATGATTTTCTAAGAAGACGTGTATCATCAAGGGAAGATATGTTAAAATGATCCTATAAGAAAAAATAACAAAGGGGAATCTCTTCCTCGTGAGTGGAGAAGAAGATATGTGCTTTTTATCTAGAGAGGAAGAAAACAAATTGTAGCATAAACGACTTGGTCATCTATGTAAACCATATCTGGAAGATCTGGTAAAGTTTGAAGCATAAAGAGACCTCCAAAAGCTATCACGTGATCGTACACATACATGCGATTCTAGTCAACAAAGGGATATCATCAGGAAGGCGTACAAAGTGAAATAAAATAAGTCAACATGAGTTCTTGAATAGGTTCATGTTGATGTTTGTGGACCTATTTCACCAAGATCCATTGATAGAAAAAGGTACTATGTTCTTTTTATTGATGACTATAGTAGAATGTCATGGGTATTTTTTATTTCCCATAATTCCGATGTGTTCAACTACTTAAAACAGTATTAGATGGAATTTGAAAGGATGCTTGGATAGAAAATTCTGAAGTTTCATACTAAAAATGGAACGAAATTCACAAATATTTATATGGAAGACTATCTAGAGAAACAAGGGATAAGGAATCAAGTTTCTTCAGTAAGAACTCCCTAACAGAATAGAGTTTTTGAAAAGAGAAATCGGATAATCAACAAAATGGCTAGAACATTGCTTATAAAATAGACCTACCAGAGAAATTTTGGAAGGAAGCAGTATTGAGGATGTTCTATGTTTCTAACAGGGATCTGTTTTGTCTGAAGGAAGGAAAGACTTCGTATGAGATGTGGTACAGGAAAAATCCAATGGTGAAGTACTTTCAAATCTTTGGAAGTAAGTTCTTTATACTAACAATAGAAAAAAATAGGAAATTTGGGTCACATGGAGATGAGGGAATACTCCTTGGCTACTAAAGAAAAAGAAAACCATATAAATTCTTTAATAAAAGACTGTGAAAAGTAGTGGAGAGCAATGAAGTCACTATTGTGGAAAATGATGAGAATATTTAATGGCACAGTGAACAAGTTATTGATGAAAGTGATGAAGAGGAAAGAAACACCAGGGGAGAAGAGGTGGCCAATTATGATTCAAAATAAGATACTGATGATGAGAATGAGAAAGAAAAATTTTAATTTTCACAAAAGCCAAGGAGTTGAGTTGAAATTGATAGGAAAAATATCATTGGTGATCAATCAGCTCTAGTTCAGACTAGAAGAATAAAATCTATGCAGCCAAAATCCTTCCTATCTCAGGTAGAGCCTAAGTGTTTTGCTAAGGTATCTGAAGATGAAAACTGGGTTTAGGATATGAATAAAGAGCTGGATCTAATTGAGAAGAATCTGACATGGGAGATTTTTTCGAGGCCAACAGATAAAAATGTCATCGGGACTAAATGGGTCTATCACAACAAGATGAATGAATATGGCATAGTGATTCCAAAAAAATCACGACTAGTGTGCAATGTATACTTCCATATAGAGGCAATAGATGCTGATGAGAAGTTTGCACCGATTTCAAGGCTGGAGACAATCATATTATTCCTAGCCATTGTAGTGCAACAAAAGTTCAAAGTGTTCTAGATGGATGTCAAATCGGCATTATTGAATGGGGTTCTAGAGGAAAAAGTGTATATCGAGCAACCAGATGGTTTTCTCATTCATGAGAATGAGAACAGGGTTTTTCGACTGAAGAAGGATTTGTATGGGCTGAAGCAAGTACCAAGAACATGGTACTTAAGGCTTTATCAGTATTTAAAGAAACTAGGATTTCAGCATGGTGGAGTTGATTACAATCTCTATTTCAACAACAATAGTAATCAAAGGACGATTTTTCTGGTTTATGTCAATGACATAATATTTGGTAGATCAGATGATGCTCAGTGCAGACAATTTTTCAAATTCATGAAAAGTGAGTTTGAAATGTCAATGATTGGAGAGCTGACATTTTTCTTTGGTTTACAGGTGACACAAGGTATGAATGTGACATTAATTTCCCAATCCAAATATTCCAAGGATGTTATGAAAAGATTTGAAATGGAAAATTCCATGTAGATGATGACTTTGGTACCACCCAGATGAAATTATCAAAATATGATGATGTTAAGGCAGCTAAGGCAACATAATACAGGCAGGTTATTGGAAGTTTACTGTATCTGACAGTGATAAGACATGATATTTGGATTCCACATGCCAAGAAGAATAATTTTAAATCAATCCCGAGGAAAATAAGATGCTTGCAGTGAAAAGAATACATCAATATATTAAAGGAACTATGGATTTCAGATTGATGTATAATGAAAAATCTCAGTAAGAGCTGTTTGGATTTACAGATGCAGATTGGACCAGTTCAGCGAATGAAAAGAAATCAATGTCAAGAGGTGCTTTCTATCTTGGTGGATTGTGTATTTATTGGATATGAAAGAATTAATATTTCATTTAATTAAGAACCATAGAAGTTGATTTTAGTGCGGTCACTCAATCATGCCCACAATTATTATGGATGAAGAAACAACCTGATGATATGGGAGTGGAAGTGAAGTCTCTGATCGGAATCCAGTGCGATAACTCAGGTGCTATTAATCTCATCAAAAATCCCTTCCATCACTCAAGGAAAAAGAACATTTAGATAAAGTATCATTTTATCAAGTAGAAGGTTGAAAAGGGAATAGTGAAGTTTTAGTAGGTTCCCACATAACTACACATTGCAGAAATTCTAAAAAATGCCTTACCCAAGGAAGGTTTTGATAGGAATCGACGGACACTGGGAGTTTAGTCGACTCCCCGCACTTGAAAAAGTGTTGATGTGGAACCACCCCCTCTCCCTGAGGTATGGTTTCTTTTTCCATATTGTGCTAATATGTGTTCTTTCTAATGTCTTAGACCACAGAGGAGTGACCTTTGGGTTCATAGATAAAGGGGGAGAAATAGTGACTCCTCAAGGAGGATAAACTATGGCTAAGGGATGGAGAAAATGTCTTAGTAAAAGACATGGGGAGAAGCTGACAGGTGGAGAAACGTGATAGGGGATAAATGAAATTGGGAGAGGGTATTAAATTTGATGATTCTTGGAGTGGTCGATAAAAGATTAGATATCACGATAGGTGAGGATCATGAAAAAACTAGAAGAGTGATGTTAGAATAGTTGAGATGGTTTCCAGTGAATAACAATTGCTATCAGTTTATCAATTGATATCAGTTTGGTGTCAATATTTGGTATCTGAAATGAAGTGATTCATCGATGATCTTTTCATTTACTCTTGTTTCTCTTGGAGAGAATTGCTCATGTGGGGTTAGAGTATGTGTTGAGAGAATCCTTTATCGCTATCTACATCGCAAGAGGTGAATGATGGTTGATGATGAAAGGAGCTTTAGTGAGATATCAAAGTGAAGAGAATAATTATGAGACAAGTTTTTAACAAACCCAATGGGGGATATTATTGGGAAAAAATCCCTCAAGGTATCATTGAAGCATTTTTAGGTGATTGTATTTGTTGACAAAGCAGACATCCATGTTGTCTTTGATGACAAAGAAGACCATGATGATCATTTTGTTGAAAAAGGGTGTTTCCATGGTGATTTGTCTAGTTATAGAGATATTCTTGACATGAAATGTTGAAAAATAACTATGACAAGAGAACATATGATTTGGAGGTGGTACAAAAAGAACAGATTTAAGGTGGCACCATTTTCCACTGTTTGACAATTTTTTTCCTCAAAATCGGAAAATGGAGATACATGTTTTTGGAAAAGGTTGTTGGTGCAAGATTAATTTGGTATGGAAACATGTGTGAAAGGCATGTTTTGGGAGTAGAACGTCAAAAAATGGAAAAGGAAAGATGCTCCTGAAAGATTTGGAAATCAACGCGAAAGAGGAGGTTTTGTGAAAGAAACTTGCGTGCCCAGTGCGATGTCAAATGGTGTTTTGCACGCTCGAAGAGAAACTTGCGTGACAAAAGTGGAATCTTACACACAGGGGTCAAGAATGCCTTTATATACAAGGTTACCCCCCTCTTTCGATAGAGAAAAACACTAGGATCAAATCTGAGCACCGGATCTCGTAAGAATTTCACACAAAGGGAGTTGCGCTAATAATTTTTAGTTGCACGCATGCTAAGAAAGTTGCGGATAAGATTTGAGTTGAGCGAAAGATTGAAGTTTCACACAAGATGTGTTTCATGAGAAAAGTTAAATGTTTCACGCAAGGCAATAAATTTGCGTGAAAGGCGTGGTAAGGGTTGAGCGAATGATTTGAGGTTGTCTGGTACACCCGGTGCAAAGAGAGAATCATCTGCGAGTGAAAGCCGGATGTCAACAGAGCATCTACATACAGAGAAAGATGCATTCATTTGTGATAATGAAAATACCTATAGGTAAATACACTGTGAGTTGATCTTCTGAAGAAGAAGTGAGCACACTTCAACTGAGAAATCAGTGAGCTTTCATTTTGTGAGTGGTTGTAAACCAGGAGGGATAGTGAGTCCACTCCAAACATTGTAAACAGCAGTGCACTTTTAGTGGATTCGGTACATTAGCACATTGCTTGTGTATTCTCCTTGGACGTAGCCTAGTGTGAGTGAACCAAGTAAAAATTGTTGTGTCCTATGCATGATTTAATTTCTGTTAATACTTTGATACAGGAAAGAGAGAAAAGGGAGTTTTTTTAACAGTGAAACAAGATCAATATGGGCAGTTGTTTTAATATTTCATACATAGATTCACCCCCCTTTTAGGGTATTTAATGTAGTGGACCTAACAGGTTTGATGAAAATATGTTTATGATGTATTTAGTGTAATTTAACTTTTATTATATTATTGATAATAACTTTATATTTTTGTATTAAAAGGTAAATGGTTGATCCACTAACTTAGTCAAAAATGAAAAAAATAAAAGTTCCTTTTATTATTAATATTAAAATTGATTTAACCATCCATGGGAGATGATATAAGTTTATGAATGAAAATATTCCCTGATTTGAGAAAAAAATTTATATCCATTAAAATGATCAATATTTAAGTCATATATGGATAAACATTGATCTTCCTTTGGTAAATATTAGTTTCTGAAACATAATTGTACAACTAGAGTGATCCAATACCATTTAGATAAAATAGTGTGTTTTAGATAATATATGAAAGACTTATAATTGGTTTCATAGTCTATAATAGAAAAAGTTATCAATTATTTATGATCCTAGGGATCTTCCACCATAATAAATTAATTGGTTCCCTAGATGATGCAATATAAATTTTAGCATTAACTTTCCTACTTCATGATTATATAAATAATTAGAAGAAAAAACTTTCAGAATGTATAATCTGTAACATGGAAAGATTGGGGAATTACATCTAGATTATTACTTCCCATTAATTAATATGTTAAAATGAAAAATTTATATGTATAACTTCATAAAACATGATATAAAATAATTCAATGAGTCATAAAATATCTTATTAGAGATCTTAAAGAAGTTTCCCGATATAGGATTAACATTTTAGATTATTAAGAATACATTACATAATATAATCATACAATGTAGTATGGAACTCTTTGAAGTTGTTTCTAAGATGTTTAATTTAAAAAAAAATTTAAGGATACCTAAAAACATTTTTGAAATTTAATATGTCCCACATAGAATATTAGTTCATAAAATGAACTCTTTATACATGTTTATAGTGATTTTTGAGGATATTTACTAGAAAATGAATATCAATCAAATAGCATTATTGATGACCACTTTGATAGTAATAATTAATTTTTTTTACTCTATAATTGATTCCTTCTTTGTGTAATAAAAATAAAGGAGAAAATTTATAATATTACTATCTATTTTGATAGTACGATTGAAAAATGGGTGAATATAATTTTATAACGCACCATTATAAAAACATGTAACCGAGTTTTACAATCCATGCTATTGAAATTAGTAAAATCAACTAAAAATTTTATTAAGAGATATACTAAGGAATTGATCAATTGTTCTCAAAAAATAGATACCCCACTGATTCCAAAAATGTTTTTTAGTTATAAAATTTAATAAAGGGAATAACTATCACAACTATATTCCAATAGAACCTCTCATAAGTTAATAATATAAATAAGTATAAACCCTAAATCCCATATCCAAAAGATAATGGGATGAAGACTAGTGTAAAGGGTATAAATCACTAAAATATGTGGAATTACCAACTATGAACATAATGGAAGACTAAAAAAGAAGTTAAACCATCAATAAAGTGAAATACAAAATTAATGATCAATTGATATCATAAGAATATAAAGTGCATGAATGTTATTCAACATAATCTAAATTTTGGTAAATTAAAAACAACTGCTAAATACCAACCATGAAATAAAACCCAAACAACCTATATACCTCACTGGTATATGAAATAATACTCCCTACAAAAATTGCATTCTATCCACCCAAATAACCAATCTGATGAAACTTTTTAACTCCTCTGAAATAGATATATAAACCTATACATAAAACTTGGGTTCACAAAAATACTTTGATCAATTAGCCATCCCCTAAGGACGGAAAACCAAGTAAATATCATACATTTATAATAATCAAGTAGTAAAATCATAATACATAGTCATAACAACACCAACCAAAATAACCCAGGGTAGACCAAGCCAAACAATAACTAGTGAATAATTATATCCTCAATTATTATCATATATCATAAAAAATCGTATTGAATTTTATGAGTCTAAACATGACTAATAATAATTTAATTATATCAAAATATTTGGTTCCCATAATCATCACAAGAAACTCTATCAAAATAATTTTTTTATATTATAACACATGAAACCCAAATATAAAAGGACCTCTATAAGCCAAGTCTCATAAACATTGTCATGAATTGTCCTCGTGCTTCATGTCAAAATAGACGTCAAACATATTCCCTACCCTTTATGATTGTATGAACCAGACATATTCATCATAAAGCACATACACCTCATTTCCTCCTCCCCATGAACATATCAAGTACATATCCACATCATAGCTACATCCACCGATAGTGAGAGGACTAGACTTACTTTTTGGGAATCACATTAGCATGATCCTCAATGATTATTTGGTTTCACCTAATAAAACCCCCATAAGTGGTGGTTATATAGTAATTGGTACTCCCATTGTATAGAATAATATTAAATATAATATGAAATATATCACATAATCACTTTTACCCATAATTGAGTTACTATCCTAGGTCATCATTATAATATTAATAGACCCACTAGTGAAAATCATGATACCTACTTCATTAATATCATACTCATATCATTCATATTGTCATTTTACAAATCACAAAATTTATAATTTAAAGGCACTCATTATAATAATCACATTACTAAAATCCACCTAGTAAACAGATTTTGGGATGACTATATACACATCATCATAAAAAATAATCAATATCACCATCACAATGATGTCATGAGGATATCATCATTGCAACATGGAGGTGGATTGTTGTATTTGTTTTACAATAAATGAAGGATGACTATAAATTGTAGATGGATGTATTGACATGAGGATATGTATAGATTTATTTAAGGATGCATTACATTGACATTCCTAGAATTGGAGTTTGAAGATGATCTTAAAAGATCATGAGTGGAATCAATGAATTAACTATAGTTTCTAAATGTTTTAAATTGTGAATTAATGGAAATAGGTATGTTTATAGTATTTATATAAATGACATTGAATAATAATATTTAGTCTATGATTTATTTGGAATGGATTGATATTTTTATGGGAAAACAATTCTTAGTTTGGTCTATTGAGGTGTTGGAAGAGGTAAGATCATAATAGGATTAATCTAGAGTTAGAATGAGGAACATTGGTGAATGAATAACTCATAACATTGCAATGTAATATATCACACTATAATTACTGGTGTATAAAAAACAAATTGATGGATGAATTGATGTGTTGAGAAGTAGTTGATAAATATATAACATGTTAATTACATAAGATAGTGTGATATATAAAAAATGTGGAATATCAGTGGCTAGAGTCCATTGTTGAGTTAATAGGGAAACATTTCTCGTAAGGTATCCAAGATTAATAGTGATAGTTTTAGTACATGTAGTGTGGTTGACAGGAGTAAGAGGATAAAAAGAAGAGGTAGATCATTGGAATAGGGTGAAACCACCTGGATGATTATTAGTAGAGATAGAATGTCTTAGGTAACTAATACCCAGTTTTGAGAACCTATGTTTATACCAGTTGAAAATTCTAGATGGAATTTGAATATTTGAATTACAAGATGTGTCAAATTTGGATATGGTATTTAGAACAGTGTTATGAGGGTTGGAATGATTCACTGTGATTTTTTAGACATAGAATTAGGATCAAAAGGTATATTAGGTATTTGGGTGAACCTAAAGATCTTTAAGGTAGGTTTTGATAGTTTTGGAGGAATCTTTATTGGGATCACAGTCTGGGGTGTACATTTTAGGGGAAACCATGTGCTACCCAGATCATCTGGCCATTTTAAATTAAATCTATTTTGATCACGATTATATTACATGGTGAGATAATGGTTAATGTAAAATCATGTGAGGTTTCAATGTGACATTTTGCGAGAGTGAAGAGGGGTTATAGATCCACCATCATGGCTAGAACACAGTTTTTCAAATTGTTCATCCAAACCACACAAGGTTGAGGATTAGAGGAATATACAACCACACTATTGGCACACAAATTTTCTAACTCTATAGCATATTAAAAGTGTGTTTTACAATTTTATGATAGTGAGTTTTAGTAAGGGAGGTCCCTTTTTTCTTCCTCCTACTCATGAGAACATTCTAACTGCCTCTACCCCTCCTTCACCTTGGTCCCTCCTTGGATTTTGGTTCTACCAAATGAATTGTATTTAGGGTTTTGCTGAGTATCCTTCTCCATTTTCCTCATTACTCCTCTCCCTCCCTTATACTCTAATTTTAATTTTCTCCCTTTAGGTTTTTGATTCTAATTCCACCAAATCATGGTGTACTTAGATATCATGGTTTGGGATTTAATTTGGTTTATGAGGGAAGTATCCTACAACGCTATATACAACTGTTTTCATAGAGAATAAGAAAGGTATTGTTTCCATTTGTAAATTTTATTAGGTTTTGTATTAAATTTAATTAAATTAATTATGGAATATATTCCATGTGTTAGGAATTTTTCATGGTATGAGGCTAGGGGTACACCATGAGTCATTGACATGGATTTAGTTGTGTTTTCAATAGGATAAGGCTATCAGTGAACCTTCGTTGGTTATAACATTATATAATTTAATTTCAAAAATAATTTTAAAATTTATAATTAATTATTTTATTTTTTTGGGTTGTTTTTGGGGCCTAAAATAAAGTGTAATCTTGGACGATATTGGTTGGAACATGGGAGGGTATTTTTAGCTATTATTGACCATTGAAAATACATAGAAAGATTAAAATAAAATCTAGGTGGTCTACATACTATCCCAATGGAATTTATTATTTTTTACGATACACAAGTTGTGTGGTCGCACACCTTAGGAAGTTGATGTGTTTAATTATTATTTTTAATTAAAATGAAATTCCCAATTAAGATGAAGAAACTTACAAGGCCCCAATGTAACTTGGTAATAGATAGTTTCATTGGAAATATATTCTTAATGTCATAAATTATGAAATTATTAGGCTATGTGGATAGAAATTATGCTATGGATGATGTGAGTGGTTTGCAGATAGACCTGGATAGATCTTGAGAACCAAGGTGGGCCATGTGACATCTCTTGAGTACTGCCAATGTGAGATTCCCTATGTTTCCGATGATGACATAATATAATGATGATGATGTCAGGGGAAGTAGTATCTCAATGAATTGAGTGTTTTCCCAAGACCCAGATCAAAAAATATGACCCATTCTGAGGTGCCTATATTGTATTCTGACCAAGCAGATTCTAGTAGATGATCTGGTTACTGACAGACCTATGTGGGAGAATCTTTAATAAAAAGAGATGGTAGTTGGTTTCACCTTAGAACCTGAAATAAATGTGTAATCCCCTAGAGGTGTGGACTGTAGTGATGGGTTTGTGTGTTATACCAACCCATGAATTTTATTTATGCCTTAATGTGTTTATTTTGGATACAGAAATGGTGCCAAATGTATTTATTATAACCCAATACATGGGACTGATATGAAACTGATGGTATGGTAGGGATTAACAAATATTCTTCCTAGAATACAACATTGATCCTTATATGATTCTATTTTAAGATATCTTAGATTATCAAGTATGATGTCTCATATTATCAAGGTATTGTTCCAAATGAAAAATTCCCAGGACATTGAGATTCAACTTCATGTATATATGAGATTCCATGGATGCCTCAGGTCCTTAGAATGCCTTCCTATATAGGATCTATACATCATGGCTTGGGAATAATATTATTGTGAATACTATTATGATGATGAGAAGTATAGTCCATCTCTACAATCTATCTGTTCAAGCTTGATGATTTTCTTGTCCTTGATCAAGATTCCTGGGATTTTTCCATTTGACCTCGTGACTTGAGGGATAAATTTTATCTAGTGATTTATTGAGATGTCAAGAATGGTACTAGAGACATTATCTATACTTGTATTTGGGAGAGATTCCTAGGTTTCCTAGGATTTGTCTGTGGATCCATTTATCATGAGTTGTTGGCCTTTGAGCATAGATATGAGGGATACAAGGGTTACAGTAGAAGCATGTATTTATATGGTCATCATTAAATCATGATGTGATCAAATAAACACTAAAATTAGATGAAGTATATATATTCATTCATTGTTACGATCCTAAGTATCAACAATGTTATATTTATGGTATATAAGTTTGAACCATTATAAAGATGTGATCAAAGACATTCCATCATTGGGATGAAGAAAGTAATATTTTTTTAATTTTATTACTGTTTAGTAGTTTTTTTATTTATGTTGAGAATATAACATGAACATATCACTACATATTCTAGTAATTATAGGACACCCTCAGTGGTTCCTTACTATGTTTTTTACTCACACCATGCTTAAGTCGCCAATACACATGGGTGCTTGAACAATTATCAAAATTTATTACTGGAATAATTTTGTGATGAGGACTAGGAGAACATGTTCTTAGATGATGACTAGGATGAGGTTATAGATTAGGATGACGTTTGGCACAGTGTATTCATGGAGCTAGTGTATTTTATTTCCTTTTTTCTAGTATGTATATGTGACTAACCCTATGGGAAATCCACTGATTTATGCCATGATTATTCAAGACATTATTCCATTTCATTTATTATAAATACTATTTATATTGATATCTTCCACTTTACATTTATTAATATGAATAGTATTTATATATTTTATATTCTACTACACTCTTTCTAAAAATGGGTTTAAACTCCCCACTAAAACTCCTTATAACCAACTTCTAATCGGCAACCTCTCTCATTTAGGGAGTCACACCTGAGGTCTAGTGGAAAATTTGGATGGGGCACCATTTGAATAGCCTCCAGACCATGATGTTATAGAGTGGTATCATAGATTTGTTTTCTGCTATCTTACTATTTTGGGAGTTGGTAGATAGGAGACATAGGGATGTATTGGGGGTTGCGATGGAATCTGGACTAGAGCATCATGAACACTATTCCCACTAGAATTTAATGTTATCATAGGAATCAGATTGATGTTATTGGTTGGTTCTATTATGGGTTTTGTGATTTTGACCTCATGTGACACACATAAAGTTTGATATTTATGGTCTATGAGTTATTGGTTTCGTCAATTGGATTGTTGGAAAGAGGAAGAGTATAAATTTTGACTCTTGGCCTATAGTGGTGAGAGGTGTCTGCATCATATCATGAATAGAGGATTCATATATTATAGTCCTTATAGTGTTATTATTTTCATTGAAAACTGAGGATCCACTATTTAATGTGTCAATAACTGCTCATATATTGTTTTCATGTATATGTACATGGTGGAATACTACATCGATGGGATGAGTTTTACACATATTTTCTTCTTATAGAAGGCAATGTGGATCCGAGGTGAGGAAGTTAATGATGATAGAGTATTATGTGCTCACAAGAGGTCCAAACTCCCTATTATGTTATTTTGAATTGGTTATTTAATGATCCAGTTACCACCTATATGGTATTTTACCATATGGTTCGGAATGGTACGCCACATGACAAATCCAGTAACTATATTTCTTTAAAAATGGGTCATCTATTAAGGAATTGTTGGTTATATTAGTAATGAATATTTATATTTTGATTCTCCAGGGTAATTTAATGTGGGGATGGCTTGAGAGAATTGATTCCCATATGGGTTAATGGTTTCAGATGTGGTTCTGGGTTATGTTTTGTGATACTGTAGAGTGGGTAGTTAGGCAAGTGAGTTACATTGAGATGTTAAGAAAAGTATAATGAGTAATTTATTATGAGTTATGAACCTAGAGAGACTTGATCTATGGAATTGGTAGCATGACCTAGATACATTGAGATATGAATCAGTGCTAATGAGGTATAACTTTACAAAGATTGAGAGAAACCCTTGTGAGGGGTTGGCCCAGATTTTTTGTTTTATTAAGAGACATGAACAACGAGTAGGATATTTGGAGTATTAGACTGATTTACATGTGGTGAAACCATTTATGAAATATATTAAAATTAATTCCTTGGATTACTTGAGGGAAGACACCTTGAGTTCAAGTGATTTTGGTGAACTGGTGAGTGTGAGTAAACACTCAATGTTTGGTGAAATGCTGAGTGGAAGCTATGTTTTAGGTTGGTTTAAATATCTAGAATGTGTTGTGGTGAACCATATGGTTCAATTAAGTACCTATTTACTTATTTATTTTAAGTATGTAAAGTGTTTGGGTGATCTTTTTGTGGGTTTGGAGGACTTTTGAAATGTTTTAAGGCTTCTATAAAGGTTCACATCTTGAGAAAGGTTAGTAAAAACCATGAATATCCTATAAGAAATGGTGTAAAGTAAGGTAGTGGGGTCCATGTTGGTGAATAACTAGGGACATAATTTTCTAAATCATTCATCCACAAAATATAAATCGTTCATTTGGGGATAAGTTAATTTTCATGGTTAACATACAGTTTTCTTAACAGTGCTCCCTAACCATGAAAGATTAAGAATTAAATCCCAAAATCGAGGATCTCATTTTTAATTGTCCCTTAACTGCTATGTTTTCTTCTATTATGACCCTAATTCAGTTTTATATCCTCTTAAAGGCCGTGGAGACCCTTACAATTGATCTAGTTGTGATTCTTTGGAAAATCTTCATGTGTTGAAGGATGAATTTCTTGTCAAGTCTCCATTCTTGGTGGTTTTCAAATATATATTATTCTTCCCTCTGTTGGATTCATAAATCTAGTTCATTGGGGATATATCTATGATATTTTATTCTAATCATAATGAGATTTGGTGGATTTGATGTTAGGTAAAAAGATCTAAGGCAGGTTTTTGGAGTTTCAACATTGTTTTGTTGAATAATATGTTCCATTCTTCATTTTTTCAATAGTTTCTGAGGTAGATGGATTCAATATTGACTTATCTTATTAGAACGAGAAGCATTAAATTTAAATTTATTTAATTTATTGATTTTAATTTTTAATTTTTTTGTAAATAATGATGAAACCCTCTGTAGTGATGGTAGGTCAAATTATGGAAATTTGGTGTTTTGGGGGAAATCATAATTGGTTTCATGATTTTAAAATGGTGATTTTAAAATTTTTGATTGTGTTTGATAAATAGAAATTGGTTGTAATAGTGTTTTAAATATAAATATTTTTTTTAAATTGTTTGGCATGGTTTTGGAATTAATTATTGGCCATTAATGATATGGTATGGACAATGGTCTTTAAGTACCACTATCAAAGGGACAAGTTATGGATGTGAAGTTCCACGATCAATGGTAACAAAAAACATGAGTGTGTGTGTGTGGTTATGTGAAATGGAATGAGATATGAAAAATGATATTGAGAAATGGTTTAACTACATGTTTGGATTCATTCCATGGAAATGGATTTGGTTTGGAAAAATTATTTTGGTATGAAAAATAATTTACTTAAATTGTTTTTCGTTAATATAAACTGTTTTATATTAATTATTTTATATAAATGTTATAACACATAGTATCATAATGATGTGAGTAGGGAAGTCATTTGGGGAAAACCTACCTAGTTTCATTACTCACACCCTACTTGGATACTTTGGTGCGATAAAAAATATTTTTTATCAAGACGTAGAAAAAGGAAGAGTATCTCATTTATATATTGATGCATCATGATACTTTGGGTTGTACTATGGAGTTAGATCTTGGAGAATATGGGGAGCTATGGATTTTAGGTTTTTGGAGTCCTTGATCTTTGTTAGTTTTGGCTTCCACTATGTTGTTTGATATTGTCCTACTTACTGCTTTGTACTCTACTATAGTCTGTTAATAGTTGGTTACTTTTGAGTTGTATACATTATGTTCATGGATCATGTAGTGGTTTTTTGGTATTTTAATACATGGATTGGTTATTATAATTCTCAAAGGGGAAATCATCCCCAAATTGTTTATGAAACCCTTGACATTTATTTCCAACTTTTGGTGTCTTGTGGATGTCACCTAAGGCTAGGTAACATCCTCCTACGTTCTCATGCTAACGTGGATGGGTGGGATATTACCAGTGGTATCCGTTTATTTGATCAGTAGTTATCAATTGTGTCATTCTTGGATTTGAAAATCATTTTGGTTTAGTCCTTGAGTTAGGATGGTAGAATGGAGTAGGATCATTATGAATTAAAATGTAAAGCATAAGAAACTGTAGATAACCTATTTACGATGAACCTCAAGTTTCCAAGGATCTGGGAACATAAGTTTTTTGAGACACTTACAAGAGTTATAATATCAATTTCATGGATTTAGACAATGAGAAGATAATTCCTTGCATTGATAGAAATAAATTCGCACAAGGAGTTCATATTTCATTTTAAATAATGATGTTTGATTTGTTACAAGGGAGTTCATTTTTGAAAAATGTTGAAATTTATTTCAAATGTTAGATTATTAAAATTCATGATATTTTTACTTTGAAAACAGTTTGATTTTTAAAATCATGGTGGAATTTTCAAAATTTTTTAGAAGTACAAAATGTTGAATTTTGGAGATAAATATTGTGATATATGTGATATGGTAAATTTGATATTGGTAAGACTTCAGTTTCTAGAGAGCGAAACTTATGGCCTTTTTTGGATTATAAAAAATCACACTCGATAAGCATTGTAGAAACCAACCAGAAGAGGCTATTGAGAATGTGGTTGCATTAGGTCCATTGGTGAACGAATATCTAGTTCATAATATTGTCTAGGATTTTCAAGCCATGGATAAAAGGAACAAGAATGATGAACCATGGTAAGTGGATCATTCGTTTTAGTTCCAAAAAAACAATCCAACCATTTTTTGGGGTGATATGGAACCAAATAATGAAGAGTTTTGGGTGAATATTATGAATCAAATATTTGGTTTCCAAGGAACATCATTAGAGTTGAAAGTCAAATTGGAAATATATCTGATTGGAGATGTTGTAATACATTGGTGAGATTTAGTATTTCATGCTTTTTTAGACCAAGCCATTAAATGAGCCGATTTTGACGAATTGTTCAAAAAATAATTCTATCCTCACAAATTCAAGATTGTAAGAATGAATAATTTATTTATTGAAGCGAAAGAACCTCTTAGCGATAGAGTATATGGATAAATTTTTCAATTTTGTCTAATTTTTACCTAAAGTTTCTTCATCTGTATCATTAATGGCATGAATTTTTGAATCAGGGTTGACACAACATATTCGCTCGATGATTTCCTAAATGTTCTGGTTGTAGTGGGATCACGTAGGTGGGTGTACCCAAATTGATTTTAGCATTAACAATGATCAATCTTAGATTCATCACGATAATAAAATCAAGATCAGCGAAATTGAACAAAGAACAAAAAACAAAGAGGGGAGTACTGGAACCATAGAGAGGATCATCATAAGTTGGTGATAATTAATTTAATTAATTGACAAGAATTGCCTTGATAGAATTATTTCTCCATCAATGTTTCCGACCATGATCCAATGTGATTTTTTGTTATGTCATAGAATACAAGTGTAGGATTCCTCTAGTGGTGATCCACACATGCTCCACGTATCTCTGGACTTCGCTGAAGGGATCTATGGGTGCTAGCGTGGAATATCCTTCGGATGCGTTGTCTGCCTTCGATCACCTTTATCAGGTGGAGGAGGATCTCTCTCTTGTAGATCGACTGTGTTCTTGCAAGAAAAGAATTCTATCTTAGCTTGAAATCTTTTTGAAATCTGTTTTTCACACCACCAAAATGGCAAGCCTAATGATAATTATATAATTGGGATTTTAATTATATAGAATAATAAAATGAATTAATTACCTGAAATCATTTAATCATTTCATTTAATTATTAGTAATACCCCATGTCTAATAATAAGAGTTAACTATTATTATTACCTGACTTCCTCCCAACAAATTACACCTAATATTATTTAATTAAATAAATAATTATATTTTTCATAAATTCCTAGAAACAAATACACGGCGTGTACTGTTTCATTTTCCATTGTTTTTATTTCCTCCACCACATTTATTAGACATTGAATGATGACTAATTTTTTCTCAAATAAATATCACTGCATTACTCACTAATAAATATATTATTTCTCCCACAATATATTCCCTTGAATAACTTGTGTAAAAATAAATGCAATCAGGCATCCTTGAATAATTATTAATCCAAAATCGGTAATAATCTTTATTCAACTTGTTAAATTAATATTTAACTGAGATACTTGGACACACATAGTGTGTGACCCTCTAGGCCTCTTTCTCAGTGGAATTTGGCGGATCTTGCCTAAAGTCCAAGGTTAGTGTCTAGAAACATTCCAAGACACCCATAGAGAAGGAAGTTAATGCCGTAATGACGTTTCACCTCCTACGAACACTCACCATTTAATGTAATACCTTTGTATCGATATCTCGAATCAAGAAGGTTGCATGCTAGTGCCATAAACCCATGTGATTGATTATTCTTTCTTCAACTTTCAATAATTGAACTTAACCATTCCTCACTATGGCCATAGATTTATTTATTCTATATCAATTCCATCAAAGGGCCTGAGATATCTACTTCTTTTATGGACCAGAAGGGATAAATCTTTTCTCACATTATCTATTAATGCAGTATTACTTGTGAGACACCCAACATATCCTACCTCATTGTGAACAGTGTGTCGTCATCATTTTCATTAATAAATCTAAGTGCGTGAGTTGTAATACCCATTAATAATAATCTTAAATTCTAAGGACCAATATACATGTCCACATATAGGAACATCCAATGACACTATGAAATGTTGATTTCCTACTGGTGGGTCTCGTTCTCATAATATCCTCCTAGATATTACCAAGGGTGCAGACCATGAGAAGGTACCTCAAAGTTTTATGAGTCCTCACCCCTAATGGACTGTATTATTTCTATCCCTCAAATAACATTATCCGACCATAGAACATATATTCAAGAACAATGTTATGGCACATACGTGTTCAATTCTATAGACACTCTCCTCACTACATCTTGACCCCTTTGATAGAAATCCCTCAAGAGGTGATAATTCCATAGTATGTGATTTTTCTGTTGATGTGACCTTGGTTCTTTTGCAAGAGACACCACTGCAGTATTATCATAATATAATGTGATAACATCTTTACTGCTAGGCACCACATCAATCTCATGGACAATGTTGCGAATCTAGATGGATTACTTGGCTTCATCAGAAGCAACTATATATTCGGACTCCCCTATAGAATCGACAAAAACTGGTTACTTTGAACTCTTCTAGCTCACAGCTCCTCCATTGAGACAGAAAACATATCTAGATTTCGACTTCAGATCGTTCTGATCTATTTGAACACCAGAATCTACATACCCTTGGATGAAAAGTTCCTCGTCTCCTCCATACACCATAAACAAATCTTTAGTTCTTATTATACACTTAATGATAGTCTTAACAGCAGTCCAATGATGTTCTCCAAGATCTTTTTGATATCTGCCTACCATGCTCAGTGCATAGGCAACATCATGCCTAGTACATAACATGGCATACATGATGGATCATATAGCCAAAGAATATGAGATCATACTCATTCTATCATTATCATGTCATGTTTGAGGACACATTCTCTTAGAAAGATGTAGGCCATGTGACACTAGAACCAATCCCCTCTTGTATTGTTCCATACTGAATCTCTCTAGTATCTGGTCAATGTATGTACACTGACTTAGTGTCGAAATATTACGTTCCCTAGACACAACTATTCAGTGCTATTGATTACCATATCATGTATATAGTTATCTATACATGATTTCATCTTACCATTATAGTGTAGACTTATCTTCATCCACTATTGAAATGATAATGTCCAAAGATTAATTGTCGCATTGAAAGGTTATAGCAGTTCCCAGGCTATAATGTGATCCTCTAGATACTATGACAACAATATTAAATATATGTTCTATAGTCTAGATACATATTACTAATTGGAAACAGTATATGTTTGACTATCAGGTGTTGGGGGCTCATAATCATTAAGATTTCTTCGCATGAAGTTCACACATGGTGATCTCTAGTAGTGATATCACGAGGACTGACATGTGAATAAGAACACCACATGTTTCGGGTGTCATTAAATGTTCCTATCTATGATCATGTGTAATGGTCTCCAGACTTGATATCATTACAAATTCATGTCATTTAATTTAATACTTTAATGCAAGAGGAAAACCATAGCAATGATGTCGTGGCGAGGTAGTTTGTGTTGGGAGCGTCATTGGTGTCATGGCATTGGTTGAATTGTCAAGAAAGGATTTGTCGATTCCAGGTCATGGAAGTAATATATCTCCGGCCAAGTTGATATGGATGGAAGTACCATTATAAGATAATGGACATGGCAGTCAAGTGTAAATCCACCTTGTTAAATCAACAAACAGTATAGAAAGAAAAGGGAGATGACATTAGAGTGCGTCTCTCTTTATGATATATTACAGACAAAGATATTATATTACACAGTGCATGTTAGTTGGTTGATTTTCACTGCTATGACAATACTTATTTCATCAGGGGACATAATGGGTTTCTATATCCCGCTCTTGGTCTATGAATACTATTCACTGCTATCGAAATAAGGTCCTAGAGGGTCACACACAATAGAATATTCAAGAATCTTCCCTGTTCAGTTGAATAGAAGTTTTGGACATAGTGGGACCCACCACTGGGGTTCAGGATTTGTCCAAAGTTAAAATATCACCAATGTAATTAATAAATTCATATTATTCGATCTTAGAATAATTAGCATTGAATTTATTTATTAAATTTATTTACGAGTTTTAAGTAAATACATGAAAACTATTAATTGATGAATATTAAATTATTCAAGGTTTAATTAATATTTATGGGAGTGACGATTCAAGTTAATGACCCAATTATTATTGCGTAATATATTTTAATATATTAAAAATAAATAAAAATAATATTTATGGCTCATTTTAGTAGTCATAAAATGTCACTGATAGTTCGTTATGTATTCGGGGTCGGCAAGTCGATACCAGGTATTTTAATTAAGCAATATAAATAGAAGAGGAGGGGCTTTTTCCAAATACTATTAATGAGATTATCTATCCTATCCTCTCTCCCATGTTCTAGAGAGAGAGAGAGGTTCTGGATCCAATGACTTCGGATCAATCACTCTCTCAGGCATCGCTACTGAAGCGATGCAGTGATCGTTGGAGCATCGAAGGCATCGTAGCAATTCCGCACTAGCACCCGGATTGAACGAATGGCGCTCCCACATAATCCTTGAAGAATGTGTGGATGATCTAGAGGAAATAGATATCAGATTCTTTGAGAAATGATTTCCAATGACGAGTAGACGTCATATGCAGCTTCAAATCAAAACCAGGTATTGTTACGGTTTAGATTGTGCTTAAAATCCCTCACGTGTGGTCCTCGACTTTGACCGGGCTACTTTTTGCTGACGTCAACAAGTTCACGTCGAACGAAAATACTTTTTAAAAAAAAAACCTCCTTTTTGGGGTTTTCGCTACATGCCCAGTTCCAATACATATTCCAAGAAGCCTCTTGGATCTATCACGAATGATCTTGATCCCAAGAATGTTTTCCCCTTCGCCTAATTCCTTCTTGGAGAAACACTAGTTTAACAAGTTCTTAAATGACTGTAAGACTGGTACATCATTTCCAATAAGTAATATGTTTTCAACATATCCTAGTAGGATAATGACCACGTTTCCATTAACCCATTTATAAACACATGGCTCACATTCATTCTTAATATAACCAAATTCCCTTATAAATTCATCAAATCGAATGTTCCATGACCTGGATGCTTTCTTTAATCCATAAATGGATTTATGAAACTTTCAAACCTTTTTGTCTTCACCTGGTGTCACAAACCCTTCTGGTTCTATCATATAGTCATCTTCCTGAAAGTTCCCATTAAGGAATGTTGTTTTGACATATTTTTTCCAAATCTTGTATTTATGATAAGATTCTATGATAAGTATGATTATTATGGATTTAAACATGGAAAATGGCGAGAAGGTTTCATCATAGTCAATTCCATGACGCTGTCTGAATCCTTTAGACAATAGCATTTCATTATAGGTTCTAACTTGACCTTCCATGTCCAACATTCTCTAGAATACCCATTTGCATCAAACATGATTTACATCAATTGGCTCATTGACTATAACCTAAACATGGTTCTGAAACTTGGAATCCATCTCAGAATTCATGGGTTCTAACCATCTTATAGCTTATGAGCTTTCAACTGATTTCTTTAGGAGATAGGTTCATCATTGTACAACAACAATGATTCACCGTACTCGGGGACTAGGAAACCGAATCTATCTAGTTCCCTTACCTATCTTATGCTCCTACACAGTACTTTTGTTTCTGGAACCTCTTTCACAGGGATCTGTGGAACATGTTCCTATAAAAAATCTTGTGTTTCTTTAGCATCAACTTTGCCAAAGTCAATCTTGCACCCACTATCCTTTTTGAGGATGTTGTCCCTCTCAAGAAAGATGGCTTGTCTGGAGACAATCACTTTCTTGTCTGAATGGTTGTATTGGTAATATCCTTTCATTTCTTTGGGATATCCTATAATGATACACATCATGCCCTCAGGTGCTTGTTTGTTTAATGAGAAGGCCTTAAAAAACTCCTTTCATCCCCATACACATGTGTGCGACAAAATGGGTTTCTTTCCATTCCATAATTCGAAGGAAATTCTATTTTCTTCCTTTGTTGGTACTCGGTTTAATGTGTATACTGCATTTTGTAATGCATATCCCGAAAAGTATAATGGAAGATCTGCATGACTCATCAATGACCTCACCATGTCCAACAAGGTGCGGTTCCTCTTTTCACTAACACCATTCCATTGTGGTGTATAAGGAGGAGTGACCTGAGATAGAATCCCAAACTCCCGTAGAGGATCGATGAACTCTTGGTTCAGATATTCTCCACCTCGATCCGATCAAAGTTTCTTTATCTTCTTACCAATACGATTCTCTACTTCATACATGAAGTACTTAAATTTATCTATGGACTATAACTTATAACTCATTAAGTAGACATAGCCCTATCTACTCAAATCATTAGTAAAAGTAATGAAGTAAGAATATCCACCTACAGCTTCTTCTGGAAATGTTCTACACACATTCATGTGCACTAATCATAGAATCTCTATGGCCCTTTCACACTATCAACCGAACGACGGCCTGGTCATTTTACCTTGTAAATAAGCATGACATCTATCAAGTGGTTTTAGCTCAGTAGAGTCTAATTATCCATCTTGGTAGAGCTTCGTCAAGCACTTCTCGTTTACATGATTGAGACGATGATGCCAAAATTGGGTGATGTATGAGTCATGTGAGTTTTTTTCATTATCGATTGCCAAAACTTGGTTTTCATAATTTAACACATACAAACCATTATTTAAATGCACCATACCATAACATACATTGTTCTTATAAAATAAGAAACCCTTATTTCCAAACCTAAAAATAAATCCATCCATATCCAAACATGATACAAATATTATTTTTTTGGTAACACTAGGAACATAATAACAATTATGAAAAACCAAAATCATCCTAGTTGGAAACGAGAGGTGGTAATCACTAATGGTTAATGCTGCCATCCTCGCACCATTGGTAGTTTGAAGATCCACCTCTCATTTGGAAATATTTCTAAATATACTTTGTTCCTGAATTTTAATACAAATGTGAACCCCACAATCTGTATATAATACCCAATGTGTAGAAATAGAATGATTACACTAAATAACTAACACACCTTTAGCATCCCCATTCTTCTAGGTGTAATTCCTCTTCTAGTGGCCTGACTTTCCACATGAAAAACATACCACCTCCAGTTCCTTTCCTTGCCTTCGGATCTTACCCTTCATGGAGGGACGGTGCTCAAGGGCTTCAGACAGTTTATAAGTCCTTGACTCCTTTTCCTTGTACTTCCATTGCTTATTCAACATAGGTACTATGGGATTGTAATTCCCCATGTCCTTATCTACCTGGAGAATTAAGTTCATGAGTTTTGATATAATCTTATCATAGTTTCTCATGTTATAGTTGACAATAAATCTAGTGAAGTTCTTAGTCTGTGATGATAACATGAGATCTGTACACAACTCATCTGGGAACTTAATCCCTAAGATGTCTAGGCGTTCAATGTGGCCAATAATCTTGAGTAAATGAGGCCCAGTTGGTGCAGTACCTCCGAGATTAGTTGTAAACAAAGCGTTGGAGATCTCCTATCTCTCTTGTATCGCCTTCTCTTGGTTGAGATCATTAAGGTGATACATCATCCTATATATGGCCATGTTTTCATGTTTCTTCAAGAGATCATTAGACATGAATGATAACATGAAACATTAAAAATATGTGGAATCATCCATATGTTTCATATATATAGATATTTACTCATCACTGGCCTCCTTTGCAGGCGCAACTGGAATAAGCACTTCTAGTACATACAATTTTTTCTCGTGGTGAAGGATGACTTGTAAACGCCTTTGGAAATTTGGGAAATCGGTTCTGGTGAGATGGTTTTCCTTCTCGATTATGGTTCACAATGATATGTTTGAAGTCATTTTCTTTCCATTTCTATAAATTAAGATGAGAAATGTTTTACTACTTTATTATGATAAAACTAAGACAAATAAATAAATTAATACTTATTAGTCTCCCACTATTTTATAGAAATCCAATAGCCCTCACCATTGACTTCAGAATATTATGTTTCCTGAATATTCTAGTGTTAAGGATCCATTTTTCCCATTTCATTTCCCCAACTAGGGTTGGTGAAGAAACTTTAAGGGTTTTAGATAGGCATTCTAGATGCCAACTTCATTATCTCGTAGCTCCTTGATTCACTGGGTGGACACCCAAATCATGAAATCCTTTTATTTTTGATTTCCACAACCTTTTCCTCTTGGTCACAACAAGTCCTTTGGTGGCAGTCAACCCTTAATGTGAACCAAGTCAAGTCAACCCAAAACCTTGAATTATAATTCCTCTATAATTAAAAGTACCCCAACTAGGGTTGGTCAAGCACTTGGATCTATAGTTCAATTCTAACCATGATTATGGAAGGCTATAAAGACATAATATTTCTTTGAGGGATTTTATCCTTATAATTATATTTCCATTTTATTATATTTGATTATAGGGATGTTAATATTATGTGGAAAATAATAAAGTTATTAAACATGTCTATGTTAATATTTACGCATAAGCCGGTTTTATTTTAGTTCCAACTTGCATGCTTGTTTAATTAATTAATTGTGTGATCATGACAACAAACCCACAATAAATAAACCATGCAACTGAAAGAAATAAAATAAATTATTTGATCATGATCTTGTTCTATTGGTTAGTTTAGCTAGGGGTTGATAAACTAACCCAAGATCTTGGTTAGAAACACTTCGATCCTTTTGGGTTCATGTTTATATCTTTACACATGTCCATCTTTGTATCTCCATATATTGGTTTCATCCTGGCTCATAACTTGAGCTGCATCCACTAGCTTGGGAGCTCCATCTATTACATATGCTTTTATCTCACATGCAGATGAGGGGTAAAACATAGTTTTACATAAATGAATCCTTGGGTACGCATACCCTATATATTAATTAGGAGAAGACTCACATGCCAACAAATTTAATTCAAATAAATAAATTCAAAGAAACCATTCACATACCATTGTCTTGGTCTAGATCATGATCATCCATTCATGCAACGATATTTATGCACAAATAAAACTATCATTCAATTCATTAATCATTCTGGTTTAAGATAAACCATGTTCTAATCAATTAATTATCTTTAATTAATCAATCCTTTTATCTTAAACCCATTTTCTAAATTTCCTTGAGATTCTCATCCATCATAATTTTAAACAAATAAATTCATTTAAAATTATCTTTTTACGTAACTTGTACCTTGGAGGAATCCTATTGAATTCTCATTCATAACTACCCAATGAGTAGAAATGAACACTACACAGATGTTAAATTAAACACATATATATAAAAAACCTAACACGTGTTGTGCCAGAGCTTTACACCTACGCTATAGTACATGTATCAAGGGTTTGTATAATATAATATAATATTTTAATAAATCTGCATAATTTGGATGAGTACATGGCGTGTAGTTCAGACTACATGGCGTGTACTTTTTTCTCCATCCATCTGAAGTACATGTTCAGGGACATAGCATGTAAATGTACTTCGGGAATCATCGAAGTACACGACATGTTCAGTGGGACACACTATGTATTGTATTCACGTTACATGGTTTCCAGTCGTGCGAGACCTGTACGGGGTACACGGTCTAACACACGGAGTCTTAAAAACATAGATATACTCCAACACACGACCTGATTTAGGGGACCGGTCCAATTCATTGAATATAGAATACATGACGTATACTACCGAATAAACATCGTGTATTCTGGTGTTGTATGGACAAGAACGTTTGGAACCTCTGGATGAGATCCCCTATTTTATTTTAATCAAAATTAAAAGAAAAATCCGTTTTTGTAAGGTGAACAATAAATGAAAGGGGAGGAATAGATCTTTGGGATTAAGATTTTTAGAATGATTAACTCGAATTGAAATAACTAAATTTTTAAATGGTTAAATCATCAACTAAAAACTAAATAAATATAATCAACGATATGACCCCTATGATACCACTTGAAGGTTCTGGGCATAGCGGAAGCGCATTGGTGGGTGTACCCAACATGATTTTAGCGTTAACAATGATCAATCCATGATCCGCCACGATAATAAAATTCCGGATCTTCAAAATAGAATGAAGAATGAAACGGAAAGAGGGGAGTCCGGGAACCATAGATATGATCATCATATGTTGGTTATAATTAATTTAATTAATTGACATGAATTACCTGGATGTAATTCTTTCTCCGTTGATGTTTATGATCACGATCTGATGTGATCATTCATTGTGTCATAGAACCCAAACGTAGGATTAATCTAGTGGTGATAAACACATGCTCCATGTATATCTGGACGTCACTGGAGGGATCTATGGGTGCTAGTGTGGAAGAGCCTTCGCTTGTGATGTCTGTCTTCAATCGCCTTGATCTGGTGGAGGAGGATCTATATCTCGTAGCTTGAGAGCATTCTTGGAATAAAAGAATTCTCTCTTGTCTTGATAGCTATTTCAAATCCATTGTGCACACTACCAAAATGGATAGGCTAATGAGAATTATATAATTGGGATTTTAATTACAAATAATAATAAAATGAGTTAATTAACTGAAAGCATTTATTCATTTTATTTAATTATTAGTAATACCCCAAGTCTAATAATAAAAGCCAACTATTATTATTAAATTACATACGCTCAACGAATTACACCTAATATTATTTAATTATATAAAAAATATTATTTCTCATAAATTACCAGAACAAAATACACGGCGTGTATATTAATATACACGCCGTGTACTTTTGGATCCAATCTTTTTTTATTTCCCCCACCATATTTATTAGACCTTGAAAAATGACTATTTATTTCTCAAGTAAATATCACTACATTACTTGCTAATAAATATATTATTTCACCTAGAATATATTCTCTCGAATAACTAGTGTTTAAATAAATGTGATTAGGAATCCTTGAATAATTATTAAACCACAATCGTGAATAATATTTATTCAACTTGTTAAATTAATATTTAACTGAGATACTTGGATACACTTAGTGTGTGACCCTCTAGGACTCTATCTTTGTGGAATTAGGTGGAGACTACCCAAATTCCAAGGTTAGTGTCTAGAAACATGCCGATACAACCATAGAGAAAGAAGTTAACACCGCAATGATGTGTCACCTCATATGAATGCTTATCGTGTAATGTAATCCCTTTGTCTCGATATCTCGAATCAAGCGGGTTGCATGCTGGTTCAATCAACCCATGTGCTTGATTATTTTTTCTTTGACTTTCTGGAATTTAACTTTCCCATTCCTCACCATGGACATGGATTTATTTAGGCTATATCAATTCCATGAAAGGGCCTGATATATCTTATTCTATTATGTAATATAAGGGATAAATCCTTTCTCGCATTATCTCTTAATGCAGTATTACTTGTGATGCACCCAACATATCCTACCTCGCTAAGAACAGTGTTTCGCCATAGTTTTCATCAATACATCTAAGTGTGTGAGTTGTAATACCCATTAATAATAATCTTAATGTCTAAGGACTAATACACACATCCACAGATAGGAGAATCCAATGACACTATGAAATGTGGATTTCCTACTGGTGGGTCTCGTTCTCATAATATCATCTTGTATATTACCAATGGCACACTCCATGAGAAGTGAACCAAATTTTTATGAGTCTTAACCCCTAATAGCCTATATTATTTTTGGCCATAAAATAACATCATTCGACCATAGAACATATATTCAGGAAAAATGTTATGGAAATTCCGGGTTCTCATCATAGCAGTGATCCACTATGACCCTTTAATGCAATAGTTTTCATTAGGACATCATCACATGCATTGTCATGCAAAAGAACAATCAAGATGCGATAAGGTATTTATTAATGAATAATGTACAAAGTAGTTGGTTCTAGGCCACTAACTCCAACATTTCCATGATTTGTATAATGAATTATAAAGAGATTGTCAATAGAGAGATAGTGGAAGAAAAATACATCTCTAGAGCTATGGGTGGAGGTAGTATATTGATACCTATGGGAAATGGGGGGAACTATAATGCTTGGAATAAGTAGAAGAGGGACACCTATTTCCAAGGTAGTGGGACGACTCAAAATGAAACGCCTGGATCAATGAATATTCCTTCTAACCACAAGATTAATAAGGGATGTTTTCAGTGTGGATCTATTGCTCACATGAATAGGGATTATACGAAACAACCAAGAGCAGGCCAAAATTGCATCCAGGTGGGGTATCTTCCATGCTATTGTCCTAGTGCACCAAGGTTGGGTGTTAGGACCATATATCATGTTTCAAAAAACAATTCTACTTTATTGGGATGAGGGAAATAGAATACATCTCAATAACAGATTATAGGAAGCCATGGTGATTCAAGGAATACCATGACTCCTCAAAAAGGTAAATATACATAGGGTAATAAATAGAAATGTGTATTGGGTAAAAAATTATATAGGGATGAAAAAATGATTGTGGATGATCAATATGAACCATCGATGGTGATTGGTACAATTATTTTGTATTCTACACTTAATTAATCTTTATTTAATAAGGGTGAATCCCATTCATTTATTACTTCTTATGTTGTTGATCTTCTATGTTTAAATATAGAGATGATGCCTTATGTTTTGCAACATAAAACTCTTATTGGTCAAAGAGAATGTTGATAATTTATGATCAAAGCATGCTGTATAACTATTGATAGAGAAGAGTTAAGTTGGGATTTATTTTTGATTCATATGGATGTCTATGATATAATCTTTGGTATGGATTGGTTGATGATGTTCAAGGATAACATCTATTTTTATACCTGAATAGTATTTTTTTTGAATTATGATGGTTTCAAGAATCTAAATAGAGGAGAAAAGATTGTAAAGGTACGTTCAACATGACTATTTCCAGCAATATTTGGAATGATCTCATTCCAAAGGGATTCTTTGATCTTAACATCAGTGGATGAGATTAGGAATAGTAGTTTTTCATCAATTGTTGATCATTTTCCAGATGTTTTTTTTCTGAAATGTTTTCATGGTTTCAAACCACATGAGAGGTGGAGTTTATGATTGATCTCCTTTTGGGGACTAGTCCAATTTCTATTTCATATTATCAGATGGCATCAAGAGTGTTACGTGAATATAAAGTCCAGTCAAAAGAGTTGTAATGGAAAGGGTTCATTTAGAATAGAATATCTCCATGGTGTAAGAATGGTATAGAGTAAGAGGTTTCCAACCTTTGATACCAATTGTAGGATCGAAATATAATATGAGATTCTCAATATACAAGAGGGGGGGTGAATTGTATACTTTAAAAATTCCTTTGGAACCTTTAAAGTTAGTTAAGAAACTATAGTTTCCTTAAGAAAAGAAAAGGGCTAGGTTTAACAAAGTTAAACTAAGTAAATTCACAACACCTCTAACACCGAACTAAACTTGGAAAGAAATTCCAAAAGTAGGTTCCGGAAATATGGTTCCGGAAATTTAAACTTAACAAAAGTTACAATATGAGATTCTACCTTAAAGCGTATAGAATCTAAATGAATCAGAGTAAGTAAGGAAGTATAAGAAAGTTATACTTTCCTTAAGATACAAATTGCAGCGGAATAAAGACAAGTAGTAAAACTACTAGTAACAAGATAATAGTCTTTTAACCCAAAGAGAAGGGTATCCAACAACCTTGGATAAAGGTCCCTTGATTTATACTTTAAAGCAAGTCTGTCTTACCCACACTAGGGTAAGCCCTCGATACGAAGATTAGAGTCTCTGTCTTGCTATCCCCGCAAGCCCTCAACTTCAAGGTAGTTGGTAACCTCTGTCTTTCTCAGCAAGAAATCCCTCGATCTTTAAGGTAGTCAGCACCTCTGTCTTCCTATCCCCGGAAGCCCTCGAATGTAATCACCAACATTCTGAGTCGCACGAAGCTTTGAGAGTTGATAAGAGACTCTCTCTCTAGAAATCACTTCAACAGCATGTAAGCACTTTTTCAGCAATCAGCATATTAGCCATCAGCATCATCAGCCTCGAGCTCTTTCAAATGAGCTCCTATTTATAGGTAAGGTCGGCTCCTCTCCAACGGTCATATTTTCCTTAAAGATCGGAGGGACCTGTACACGTGTCACTTAGACAACGGTTAGTTTATAAAAAAATGGACGACATCGTTTTATAACAAAGTGAGTGTAATAGAAAGTACGACATCGTTTTAAACTCTAACATAAAGGTTCGGAATAGAAACTTCGGAGTGAAGGTTTGGAATGAATAAATTCAGAGTGTATAAAACAATGATAATCAGATTCTGTTTAACAGGTGAATTCGGAATGAGAATTCAGAATAGGAATTCGTCATCAGAAATCGTAATGAGAATTCATCATCAGAATTCGTAATGAGAATTCATCATCAGAATTCGTAATGAGAATTTATCATCAGAATTCGTAATGAGAATTCATCATCAGAATTCGTAATGATAATTCGTCATCAGAATTCGTAATGAGAATTCTTTATCAGAATTCGTAATGGGAATTCGTCATCAGAATTCGTAATGAGAATTCATCATCAGAATTCGTAATGAGAATTCTTTATCAGAATTCGTAATGAGAATTCGGAATGAGATTTCTTCATTAGAATTCGTAATGAGAATTCTTCATTGGAATTCGTAATGAGAATTCTTCATTGGAATTCGTAATGAGAATTATTCTTCTAAATTCGTAATGAGAATTCGGAATGAGATTTCTTCATTAGAATTCGTAATGAGAATTATTCTTCAGAATTCGTATCCTGAATCTGGAATAGAACTTAGTCAGAGTTCATATCCGGAATTCAGAATGAAACTTCCTTATAGTTCTTGTCCAGAATCCGAACCCTAAAACAGAATGCTTTATATCAAAGTTTCAATGATTCCGAGAAAATGAATCTGAAACTCATACTTAAGAAAAATATGGATGAAAATATGATAAGGATAATTTTTCATATAAAAGCGATTTTCCTTAAGAAAGCAATTTTCCTTATAAAAGCAATTTTCCTTAAGAAAACAATTTTCCTTAAAGATAAGGTGTTTGTGATTTTCAAAACAAGAAGGAATGGAAAAGTCATAAGGAAAACCTTATTGACTCAACAGATGGGAAACTCCATTTTTCTTTCCCAAAAAGGAAGGTGGATGTAGATACCCGAAGCTTAACGTACATGGACATTACATTACTTTTGCGGAATAATTAGTACATAACAAAAACACACACACAAGGACCGTAATAGATTAGTGTCTTTGGAAACTCGGAATATAATCTTCTAATCGTGGGGAAAGATCTTCAACATCTCCCATAAAGATCTTACCCTTTTTTACCTGAAACCTTTCTTTATATCCTGGGGAAAATAAAACATAAAAGGGTGATCTCAAATGCTCAGTAATGGTAAACAAAATAAATATCAATCACATCATATTCATAAGAACATAACATTTTGGAAATCGTAACCTGCAAAAGAGATCATAATATCATAACATGGGATAAATCATAGTAGTGAAATGTAATCCCAATAATCATAACATAAAACATGAAACATTGTGGAATACACACAAAATCATAGATAATAATTTCTTATTAGTCAAGACTCATTTCCAAGTCTATCTTAGTGGACAAAGTCCATTTCTGAACTTAGTTCACTCCTCGTTTCAGTCCTATTTCACTGAACCGGTTTAACTGGCCGTTCCAGCCATGTCTATCTCAGGAGATATAAAATTTTACCCAATGCATTGGAGGGAGATATAGGTCTCACCCATCTCATAATGATACCATTCTTGTGTGTGCCACAAAATCATAAAACATACATCATAGCATAACCCATGTAATAAAAATGGGATTCTAAAACATCGTGACATCATAAAACAATTCATATAAGATAAAGGAATTCATAAAAATAATTCCATCACAACTTAATCAAATCAATGTAATAATAGGGATAGAAAAATAACCCTATATTATCTTAGATGGAAAATAATTTTGATAAAACACTTGAACTCCATTCTTGAAGAAAATATCCTTTCTACTTCAAAAACACTTTTCCTTTCTTAACATGTCATACAATTATAAACTAAAAGAAGTTGAATAAAAATAAACTTGAAAACTTGTAAAGTAATCTTCTTGGAAATAATGTTTTAAAAATCCATTCATGCCGTATAAGTTAAAAAAAATTCTTCTCGTACTTTTGTCAGAAAAGTCAAAAAGTACCTCGTACGAAAAACGAAAAAAGATTCCTTTCATATCTTTTACTAAAAACTCACCGAAGGGTAAAATTGGATTTAAACAACTATAGGTGTATGTAAATAATATTAAATATTTTGGAAACATGGATGTGGATGATAAAATACACCCCAGTAAATACCAAAGTATAAACAATCTCGTATGAAAATGAGATTGTGATATTTTCCCTTACCTTAGGTCTGATTTGCTTCATAAGTACCCAAACCTCCTGTATAATGATTTAAATAATGTCATTGACTTATTATAGAATCATACTCATTGTTATGATATCATATATTGTTCACTTATGTCTTTATATTACCCGTTCTTTTGTAAATTCCATGTTAAAGAGTGTTTTGGGTAAAATCATTTCATTTGTCGTCTGTGTTTTAACTTGTAATTATTCATATGATTACTTAGAACATGATTACTTAATTTCAGAATATAAAAAATTATTTATATATAATATATATTCAGAATATACATATATATAATATATCAGTAAATGGAAAGAAATACATCGTTCATGGAGACGGTAGGCCGTACGTACACATGAACACTGTTTTCGTTTCCTTATTAAGTCGAATTGAATTAAGTAGATGACGTACATATATATACAAATAAATCCAGTATCATTATTATGTCATATATTTCATGATTACTTATTATATATACTTTATAATCATTCATGAATGGATAACATGGAGAATGAATCTCATCGCATTGTGGAGACGGTAGTCCACACGTATGCACGAGCGATGATATCATTTCCATAATTATTGAATTGAATTGGAGTGGATGATAAAATATATCAGAATCATTATGATGTTATAATAACTATTTATTTTTATTTTTTACACCATTATACCCATCCATGTAAGGTGGTATTGGAAAAACAGATTACACCACAGCGTGGAGACGGTATTTCGTACGTACGCACGCGCGGTGATTTCATTTTCCATAGGATGGATAGAAGGTGAAATGGGGTTGTTTCATACTTATAATAACATATAAGTATATGAGTGATACTTATGTAATTACTTCATAATGAAACAACTAACGAAGAATAAGTGGAAGAAGAAATAATGTTGAAAGAATCGGTAACAGACTTTACCTCTTCTTTGAAGCACCTCTTTGAGACCTCCTCTTAGGGCACTAAAATTGGTCTTTGAAGAAGACCAGAACCTATAAGATGTTTCTAGGGAAGTGGAGAAGAGAATTGTTTTGGGTTTGGCCGAGCATGAAAGCTCAATGTGGTGTGAGGAAGAGAGGGATGAGGTGCCCTTTTATAAGGGAGGAGAGGGGCACCTTTGGAAAAACAAAAATATTATTTTATTATAACGTCATATTCGGTTTTAAATAGCTCCAAATTGATTTATTTCGATGCTAATGTGGGGATGGGTCGCAATCCTCTCATCCAATAGAATTTGGACAAGTTTAAGTTACTATTTTAACCTTATCATTTAGATTTAACTTTAAGTTAGATAATTTTACTTTTACAGTGTATTTTTGGGTTCTTTCACTATAAGGTTAATGAACTTACAATAACAGGCCAAATGAACCCAAAGTTGTTTATTATTAATATATATAACCTTATATAAGTCATTTTTCTGAACCTTAGATTTTTAGGAATAAAATAACAATTAAAAATATAATATTTGTTTTAAAAACTATTTTATGTCCATTTTGACACTATATAGTAATTGATTTTTGTGAAAATCATAACAGAATGATTAGTTCGAAAAAAGTTAATTAAATAAATACTAACATGTCATAGTAACCTAGAAAATTACTGTAATACATAAAAAGTCTCAAATTACATTTATTTGGGTATTTATAACATCAATTATATCAATATTTCATTAATAAGAGAATTACTTCATCATCATTGTGTCATAAATAAATTAAATTATTTAATGTCTAAAAATTATAAATAAAATACCATTATGTAGTAAATATTTTTATCTTTCTATTGAATATTTATAGTCGAATTTGTCTTATGTATAACCCTATATTAAAAATTATTTACTTATTAAACATTGATTTTACCTATTTTAACCCTTCTTTAAATAAATTAATATTAAATGTCCTAATCTAATCCATGTGGGCCTAAATGGTCATATTTGTTTCCTAAGGTTTTTTTGGTCTAATTACACTTATCCAATAGAATTATGACATGTGTTAGGGTAATAATTGTAACATCCCAAGTAAGTAATGAATAATAGATATTTTTATCTATGTCTATTAATGATTAAGATAGTGTTTTAGAGGCTTAAAATGAAAATAAATCCAATCTTAAGCATGGAATACACTAATATTCTTAAAAGATTGTTTTACTGCCTTATGATAGAAAACCCTTTTTAAATCTATCTTTTGAAAATTTTATAAACTATGTTTGTCAAAATAAACTTATTCTTTATTATTGGGACATCAAAATTTACTTTGTGTGATTTTTTGATATTTTTCTGACAATGTTCATTTTTTAATGAATAGTGAAAAATACTGCATTTTACATCAAAACTGCTTTTTAATTTAATTTATTTATATGATTATATTATCTTTTGAATTGGTATTAATGTGTAATATGAATATATTTTTACCATTTAATCCAATGGTGGTCATTGGAATCAATTTCACTTTGTAATTGGACTCAAACTAGTGTCAATCTTTTGATACTTATTGTTTCATAAAAACACGCTATTTGCTCTGACAGCGGGAATTAATTATTAAATTAATTAATGTGACTTATATGTTTTAAATTTTGTAAAATAGACTTCATTTTTGAATTCAGAATATCAAATATAGGTTAGGGTGAATTTTTGGTAATTTTCTGAAAAACTTCAATTTTTGATGAATAGTGAAACCACTAAGTGGTACTTATAAAAACTGATTTTCCGTTTAAATGAAATTTTTCCATCATTGTGTTTTGAATTTCAAAAATCTGACATACATGGTTGTCATTAAGAATTAAAATGTGGTTCAATGAGATTAAAATAATTTTTTGGTGAATAGTAACTTATTACGTTCTTAATCGTGATTAGTGGTAATTAGGGTAGTATAAGGTATAAATAATGCTTTAATAATATGAAATGACCTAGAAACATGTCCCAACCTTATTGTCTGTGTCATGGACGACCAAGACAAGCCATGAGTCAACTTGGGGACCCCATGGAGACACTTTGGTTGTGAAATGACATAAATAACTTTTTATTAAATGTTAAAGTAAAAATGACACAAACATAATATTTCTTACGAAAAGAATTTTTACATGGGGTTATAAAGATCAGATTTTTGATTATAAATAGTCATTGGAAAGATAAATATATTTCCTACATCATAGTATTTTTTTTATTATTTTTAGACATTATATAAATTAAATTATTTATGACATCATGATGATGCAGCGATGACCTCATTATTTAACGATTTAAATAAAATGGAAAGATAATGTAAAATCTATGAACTAAACATGTCCAAAACCAATTGGATGAATGGATTTCGAACCCGTATCACCTTATCCACGAATTATATCAATTTGGGACCTTTTAAAACCGAATCAAATTTTCAAATAAAGTAATATTTCTTTACCTTCCAAAAGTGCCCCTCCTCTCCTCTTATAAAAGGCCCCCAACTCTTCCTCATTTCACACACTCCTCAAGCCTTTGGCTCGGCCAACCCCTGCCCATTTAATCTCTCCACATCCCTCTCCTCATCCTAGAGGATTCCCTTTGGACAGAATCCTTTCAAAGGAAGCCTTTAGGCACAAATCAAAAGAAGTTACACTTTTAAAGGTAATTCATTCTCTCATGTTCATTTGTTTTAATTTGTTTCTCCAACCCCCTAAACTCTTTTTATTTACTTCTTTTGTAACAAAACCAGTATAATAAATATACTAGGATGTTGTTATAAGATTTATTTGAGCTACACTCTCACACAACTACATCAAATGGTTAAATAACATACGGTTTCCGTGGATGGCGAAATTCTGCCTCCCGAAACGATGATTGTTCAATACTCATTTAACACCTTCAAAGGTGGCCATTATGATGTCACTATTTTTATATATGATATATAATATGTTTATGTTTTCCTTAAGTTTCTGTTTTTTTTCATTTTGGGCATACCTTTATGGTTCCCATTATGGGTAAACACGATATCTTCATTTTAGGAAGTGCGGACTACCGCCCCCTGAAAGTGATTTGATTCGTTAATACCATATGTGGGATGTGTAAAGGATAAAGTTAATGATATTATATATGTTATTATACTGGAATTATAATATACTTATATATCATTATGAATCCATTCCAGAAAATACGAAATAGAAATGGAAGTAGCGTTCATGCGTACGTACGATTTACCGTCTCCATGAATGGTGCATTTCATTTCTTACCTCTAAATGTGATGTAATATTATAAATACATGTATATGTTGAATATATATGATATATCTGTTATCCAAATCATTAATATTATTCTGGATATAATGAACCTTTGACCAAATTAACAACATGTAAGTGTAAGAAGTCTATTTTTGACTTAAGAACCAAATACCGACAAAATGAACATTATTAACTTAAATGATTACATGATGTTAATAACATGGTATAAAAGGAATAATGAACTTGAAAAAGATTCATAATCAAGTAGAGATTAACTCAAGTTTTTTATTCAGGAGATTAAAGAACGGTCGGGTTAAGTCGGATACAAGGTATGGGACTTCGTCTCAATCTCCTTTCGTTGAGGCATATTTTATTTTATACACAACATTCTTTTATACGGTGTATAAACCCCTTTGACTTTTATGTTTATTCAAAAGGAATCTTTTTTATATGAAGCGTTTACTAAATGAAAAAAGGGAATGTTTTTGTCGTACGTATGCGGCGACAACGACTTCTCCGCCGTCATGACCGTTATTTGAGTTTCGGCTTCCTCTACAAGCCATACCTTCTTTTTAAAAGAAAAATAAATACAATTTTTTACTTTTCTTTTATTTTAGTATTGAAAATGGTTTTCATAATGTTTTTATCAATGTGTTGTATTGATATCTCGTGATTGAAATGTGGAAATTTTATGTTTCCTTTATGCATGTTTTATGTGATATGATTATGTTATGGTTCTTGGGAATTATTATGAAGACAGGTGGTTCCATGATAAACTAATGGCGGGTGAGCCCGTTATAGCTCTCCAATGCATTGGGTAACGCGAAGGAGTGAAACGTTAAGGTTTCTCCGAAGAGATTTAGGGAATATACTGTGATGGGTATTCCAAACGTAACCAAGAGGGTTAATCCCTACGTAAGAATGATATGGATGCCTCAAGTTACCTTTATGTCTTATGATTTATATGATTTATTCATGATTTCATGAGGTATGTTAAAGTGCCTATGTTTTATGGGTAAAGTATGATTTCATTCTTATGTATATATGAACTCATGTTTCCTTTCCATGTTTTTTATAACCCATACTGAGCTTTTTATGCTCATCCCAAGTTTTTTTGAAATGTTTTTCACAGGTCAAGGGAAAGGTACATGATATGATGATAGTGTCAAGGAAGTGTCAAGAAATAATCCATGTTTTATTTCAAATGTGTTTCCATTGATGGGAATGAAGAATACTATCTTTATGTAACCACTTTGTTTATATGTGGAATGTAATGCAAGTTTTATGATCTAATTCTCTAAAACTCTAAACCCGAAAAGATCCTCAATGTGTAATCTTGTAATAACTCAAGATTAAGTAAGGTTTAAGGCTGGGGCCTTATAGTTGGTATCAGAGGTCGGTTTAGATAACTTTAGAAGTTAGAATTATATTAAATGATTATCCAAAAATATTTTTTTTGAAATGATATAGCATTTGAAGATTACCATGTTGCTTCATCTAAGACATGTTTGTTCAGAATGGTTTTCCGCAGAGGAAACAGGGAAACAATGCTAGGAAGGCATATAGAAGGAAATAACCTTCCGAATCAGCATCCTGAGATGGTCAGAATTGGAACTGAATAGTTTGTTGCAGTAATGGCGCAGTTGACTCAGGCTATAAATGGTGGTTGTATCCATGCACGAGGTCATCCAGATCAACCGCAGAGGAACATGTCAGTGGTGGAACATTTCATGAGGCAACATCCACCATCATTCAGAGGATCATCTGACCCTGTGCTAGATAAAGGGTGGATTAAAGCACTGGAAAAGATTTTTGATGTCATGGGGTGTTCAGACAATCAAAAGGTTAGTCTTGCTATTTACCGCTTGGAGGGTGAAGGAGATCAGTGGTGGTCTATGGTTAAAAATATCAGGGACGCCGATGAGATTGATGCTCTTGACTGGGATGAATTCAAAGGTATGTTTCTTGAGACGTATTTTCCTAAGGCTGTTCGACTTAGGATAGAAAATCAATTCTTTGAATTGAGGCAAGAGGAAGACTCAGTGGCTACCTATGAAGAAAGGTTCACTCGATTGGAAAGGTATGCTCCAAATTTTATCCGAGACCTTGATAGTAAAATCAATCGTTTTTACTCAGGATTAAAGCCAAAATATCGAAGGGCATTAGCTTCTCGTGAGTGTAAAAGTTATGAAAATCTTGTTCGATGTGCTGAGAAGGTGGAAATGGAGTTTTCCGATGACTAAGTGTTCTATAACAACCAGCAGAAGAAGAGACCGAGGTGGCAGGAGAAAGGTAAGAATTATTCAAAAAAGTCTGATGGTAAGAGAACTAAGTTTACAGTTTGTGATAAATGTGGAAAAAGGCATGTTGGGGAATGTCTTATGAATTCTGGAAAGTGCTACCGATGTGGTAAGATGGGACATAAGGCTCGTGATTGCACTGAAAAGGATCAAGGTGAAGGTAAGAACAAATTTGATTTACAGTTAGTGAAATGTTTTAAGTGCAATGAGATGGGTCACTATGCAAATGAGTGTCTGACAAAGAGCTTCAGTGATGGGAAGCAGTTAGACTACAAGCAGAAAGGGGTGGTGAAATCCTTTGCAACTACTTCAGCAGATGTCGTGCCATCAAATGAAGTTGTATCAGCTCCAGGGAGCTCAGTTGTTTTCAAAGATTGACCTGAGATCGGGGTACCATCAACTGAAGGTAAAGGAGGCAGATATTCCGAAGACCGTGTTCCGTACGAGATATGGCCATTATGAATTTGTAGTAATGCCTTTTGGGCTAACCAATGCACCTGCTGTATTCATGGACTTAATGAATAGAATTTTCCATGAGTTCTTGGATAAGTTTGTGGTGATTTTCATTGATGATATTTTGGTGTTTTCTAAAAGTAAAGAGGAGCATGCAAGACATTTAAGGGTTATCTTTCAAACCTTAAAAGAAAATAAACTTTATGGGAAATTCAGCAAGTGTGAGTTTTGGTTGCAACAAATTTCTTTCCTTGGTCACATTGTTTATAAAGATGGAAAAACTGTTGATCCTGCAAAAACAAAAGTTGTGGAAGAATGGCCAAGACCAACAAATGTAACTGAGATTCATAGCTTCCTTGGTTTGGCGGGCTATTACCGAAGGTTTGTTAGAAAATTTTCACGGTTATCTAGTCCAATGACTAAGCTAACTCGGAAGGGTGTTAAGTTTATCTGGACAAAAGAATGTGATGATTGTTTTCAGGAATTGAAAAGAAGATTGGTGAATGCTCCAGTTTTGGCACTACCTTCCAGGAATGGTGAGTTTGTTATATACAGTGATGCTTCATTGAAAGTACTTGGTTGCGTCCTAATGCAGAATGATCAGGTAATTGCTTATGCTTCACGATAGTTGAAAACTCATGAGGTAAATTACCCTACACATGATTTGGAATTAGCTGCTGTTGTTTTTGCTTTAAAAATTTGGAGGCATCATTTGTATGGAGTAAAGTGTGAAATATATACCGATCACAAAAGTCTAAAGTATATATTCACTCAGAAAGAGTTAAACATGAGACATAGGAGATTGCTAGAATTAATCAAGGATTATGATTGTACAATTCATTACCATCCGGGAAAAGCAAATAAAGTGGCTGATGCTTTGAGTCGAAAAAGTAATGCTTCATTAACAATGTTGTGTTTGGAACGTGATCCTTTGGTTAAGGATTTGATGAACTTTGGCATAGAAGTTGTTGGTGAAAGAAGTCCTTCTGTTTTGATTGAGGTATCAGTGAGATCATCTCTATCAGATAGAATCAAGAAAGCACAGAAGCACGACAGTGAGTTGTAGGAAAAGGTAGAGCTAGTTCAGAAAGGTAAGTTGCCTGAATTCAACATTGATAATGATTGTGTTTTGAGATTTGGGAAGAGATTGTGTGTGACTTGTGATTCACAGTTGAAGAGAGAGTTGTTTTGTGAAGCTCATAGTTCTCCGTTTTCAGTTCATCCGGGAAGTACAAAGATGTATAGAGATCTGCGGGAGTATTACTGGTGGGATGGAATGAAAAGAGACATTGCTGATTTTACTGTGAAGTGTTTGACATGTCAACAGGTTAAAGCAGAGCGACAGTTACCAAAAGGGATGCTTCAGCCTTTACCAGTGCCAGAGTGGAAATGGGAGAATATAACCATAGACTTTGTTGTTGGATTACCAAATACATCTCGAGGTAATAATGCAATCTGGGTTATTGTTGATCGCTTGACCAAATATGCTCATTTACTTGCTATACGAGATACGTTTTCCCTAGATCAACTTTCCCGTTTTTATCTTAAAGAGATAGTCAGGTTACATGGAGTTCCTCTCTCCATTGTATCGGATCGTGATCCCAGGTTTACTTCTAACTTTTGGAAAGGCCTTCAGAAGTCGTTGGGTACTGAATTAAATTTTAGTACAACTTTTCATCCTCAATCAGATGGGCAGTCAGAACGAACAATTCAGACATTGGAGGATATTCTACAAGCTTGTTCTATGGATTATCAGGGAAGTTGGGACCAACATCTTTCTTTGGTTGAATTTTCATATAATAACAGTTTTCATTCCAGTATACAGATGGCACCATTTCAGGCATTATATGGGAAGCAGTGTCGAACTCCAGCTTTCTGGGATGAATTGGGTGAAAGGAAGTTGATGGGACCAGAATTGGTAGAATAGATGGTAGAAAAAGTTCAGCTGATTCAGAAACACATGAGAACAGCTCAGAGCAGGCAGAAGAGTTATGCGGATAACCGGAGGAAGGATCTATCTTTCGAGGTAGGTGATCATGTTTTTCTCAAAGTATCACCATGGAAAAGTGTGATGAGATTTGGTAAGAAAGGAAAGCTAAGTCCAAGGTTTATTGGACTATATGAAATTCTGGATAAAGTTGGATCATTTGCATACCGAGTGGCTTTACTTCCGAGTTTATCTCAGGTACACAATGTTTTTCATGTTTCGATGTTGAGAAAATATATGCCAGATCCATCTCATGTTTTGAGTCCAGAGGTAGTTCAGCTGGAAGAGAACCTATCTTATGAGGAACAACCGGTCCAGATTCTTGACCACATGGAGCAAGTGTTACGAAATAAGGTGATTCACCAGGTAAAGGTTTTGTGGAAAAACCACATGATTGAAGAGGCAACATGGGAATCTGAAAATGAAATGAGGGATAAGTACCCCCATTTATTTGATAAGTAAATAAATTGCGGGGACAAAATTTTCTAAAGGGGGGAAGGATGTAACATCCCATGTAAATAATGAATAATAGATATTTTTATCTATGTCTATTAATGATTAAGATAGTGTTTTAGAGGCTTAAAATGAAAATAAATCCAATCTTAAGCATGAAATACACTAATATTCTTAAAAGATTGTTTTACTGCCTTATAATGGAAAACCCTTTTTAAATCTATATTTTGAAAATTTTATAAACTATGTTTGTCAAAATAAACTTATTCTTTATGATTGGGACATCAAAATTTACTTTGTGTGAATTTTTGATATTTTTCTGACAATGTTCATTTTTTAATGAATAGTGAAAAATACTGCATTTTACATCAAAACTGCTTTTTAATCTAATTTATTTATATGATTAGATTATCTTTGGAATTGGTATTAATGTGTAATATGAATATATTTTTACCATTTAATCCAATGGTGGTCATTGGAATCAATTTCACTTTGAAATTGGACTCAAACTAGTGTCAATCTTTTGATACTTATTGTTTCATAAAAACACGCTATTTTCTCTGACAGCGGGAATTAATAATTAAATTAATTAATGTGACTTATATGTTTTGAATTTTGTAAAATAGACTTCATTTTTGAAATCGGAATATCAAATATAGCTCAGGGTGAATTTTTGGTAATTTTCTGAAAAACTTCAATTTTTGATGAATAGTGAAACCACTAAGTGGTACTTATAAAAACTGATTTTCCGTTTAAATGAAATTTTGCCATCATTGTGTTTTGAATTTCAAAAATCCGACAAACATGTTTGTCATTAAGAAGTAAAATGTGGTTCAATGAGATTAAAATATTTTTTTGGTGAATAGTAACTTATTAAGTTCTTAATCGCGATTAGTGGTAATTAGGGTAGTTTAAGGTATAAATAATGCTTTAATAATATGAAATGACCTAGACACATGTCCAAACCTTATTTGTTGTGTCATGGCCGACCAATACAAGCCATGGGTCAACTTGGGGACCCCATGGAGACACTTTGGTTGGGAAATGACATAAATAACTTTTTATTAAATGTTAAAGTAAAAATGACACAAATATAATATGTCTTACGAAACTAATTTTTACATGGGGTTATAAAGGTCAGATGTTTGATTATAAATAATCATTGGAAAGATAAAACGATTTCCTACATCATAGTATTTTTTTTATAATTTTTAGACATTAAATAAATTAAATTATTTATGACATCATGATGATGCAGCGATGACCTCATTATTTAACGATTTAAATAAAATGGAAAGATAATGTAAACTCTATGAACTACACATGTCCAAAACCAATTGGATGAGTGGATTTAGAACCATTATCACCTTATCCACGAATTATATCAATTTGGGACCTTTTAAAACCGAAAAACATTTTCAAATAAAGTAATATTTCTTTACTTTCCAAAAGTGCCCCTCCTCTCCTCTTATAAAAGGCCCCCACCTCTACCTCATTTCACACAATCCTCAAGCCTTTGGCTCGGCAAAACCCTTCCCATTTACTCTCTACACATCCCTCTACTCATCCTAGAGGATTCCCTTTGGGCAGAATCCTTTCAAAGGAAGCCTTTAGGCTCAAATCAAAACGAGTTACACTTTTAAAGGTAATTCATTCTCTCATGTTCATTTGTTTTAATTTGTTTCTCCAACCCCATAAACTCTTTTTATTTAAATATTTTGTAACAACAAAAGTATCTTCAATATACTAGGATGTTGTTATAAGATTTATTTGAGCTACACTCTCACACAACTACATCAAATGGTTAAAGAACATACGGTTTCCGTGGATGGTGAAATTCTGCCTCCCGAAATGATGATTGTTCAATACTCATTTAACACCTTCAAAGGTGGCCATTATGATGTCACTATTTTTATATATGATATATAATATGTTTATGTTTTCCTTAAGCTTCTGTTTTTTTTTATTTTGGGCATACCTTTATGGTTCCCATTATGGGTAAACACGATATCTTCATTTTAGGAAGTGCGGACTACCGCCCCCTGAAAGTGATTTGATTCGTTAATACCATATGTGGGATGTGTAAAGGATAAAGTTAATGATATTATATATGTTATTATACTGGAATTATAATATACTTATATATCATTATGATTCCATTCCAGAAAATACGAAATAGAAATGGAAGTAGCGTTCATGCGTACGTACGGCTTACCGTCTCCATGAACGGTGCATTTCATTTCTTACCTCTAAATGTGATGAAATTTTATAAATACATGTATATGATGAATATATATGATATATATGTTATCCAAATCATTAATATCATTCTGGATATAATGAACCTTTGACCAGATTAACAACATGTAAGTGTAAGAAGTCTATTTTTGACTTAAGAACCAAATACCGACAAAATGAACATTATTAACTTAAATGATTACATGATGTTAATAACATGGTATAAAAGGAATAATGAACTTGAAAAAGATTCATAAGCAAGTAGAGATTAACTCAAGTTTATTATTCAGGAGATTAAAGAACGGTCGGGTCAAGTCAGATACGAGGTATGGGACTTCATCTCAATCTCCTTTCGTTGAGGCATATTTTATTTTATACACAACTTTCTTTTATACGGTGTATAAACCCCTTTGAATTTTACGTTTATTCAAAAGGAATCTTTTTTATACGAAGAATTTACTAAACGACAAAAGGGAATGTTTTTCTCGTACGTATGCGGCGACGACGACTTCTCCGCCGTCGTGACCGTTATTTGAGTTTCAGCTTCCTCTACAAGCCATACCTTCTTTTTAAAAGAAAAATAAATACCATGTTTTACTTTTATTTTATTTTAGTATTGAAAATGGTTTTCATAATGTTTTTATCAACGTGTTGTATTGATATCTCGTGATTGAAATGTGGAAATTTTATGTTTCCTTTATGCATGTTTTATGTGATATGATTATGTTATGGTTCTTGGGCATTATTATGAAGACGGGTGGTTCCGTGATAAACTAAGGGCGGGTGAGCCCGTTATAGCTCTCCGATGCATTGGGTAACGCGAAGGAGTGAAATGTTAAGGTTTCCCTGAAGAGATTTAGGGAATATACTGTGATGGGTATTCCAAACGTAACTAAGAGGGTTACTCCCTATGTAAGAATGATATGGATGCCTCAAGTTACCTTTATGTCTTATGATTTCTATGATTTATTCATGATTTTATGAGGTATGTTAAAGTGCCTATGTTTTATGGGTAAAGTATGATTTCATTCTTATGTATATATGAACTCATGTTTCCTTTCCATGTTTTTTATAACCCATACTGAGCTTTTTATGCTCATCCCAAGTTTTTTTGAAATGTTTTTCACAGGTCAAGGGAAAGGTACATGATATGATGATAGTGTCAAGGAAGTGTCAAGAAATAATCCATTTTTTATTTCAAATGTGTTTCCATTGATGCGAATGAAGAATACTATCTTTATGTAACCACTTTGTTTATATGTGGAATGTAATGCAAGTTTTATGATCTAATTCTCTAAAACACTAAACCCGAAAAGACCCTCAATGTGTAATCTTGTAATAACTCAAGATTAAGTAAGGTTTAAGGCTGGGGCCTTATAATAATAACATTTTTACCCTTAATTACCCTATTTACTTTTAACCGTGGTAAAAAAAGTAAAACGTTACTATTCACCAAAAATTATTTTCATCTCATTGAACCACATTTTATTTAATGACATCAACCATGTCTCTAGGATTTTTGAAATTCCACTCACAGAAGCCGTAAAAATAAGTTTTATGTAAATTTGCAAATTCTCCTAGGAGGTGGGTAAAAGACTGTGAAAAGTTCAATAAAATTTTTATATATCTAAATTTTTTATAAAATTACTCCAATGAATTACATTGAACTAATATAGGTATTATGTATCAATTTTGACCCAAAATAAATTTAAATATAATAATTATTTAAATAAAAAGTCAGTTTTTAAATAGTAACCCTGTATTTTCACTATTCATCAAAAATTGAAACTTTCCAGAAAAATACCAAAATTTCACCCTAGGCTAATTTTGATATTTTGAATCAAAAAATGAAGTCCATTTTTAAAGATTAAATTAATAAAATTTCAAAAAGTCGGTATTACTATTCATAACGGCTAGTTTTTAAAACATATCGTTGTTTAGCGAAACTCGGTATTGCGTACAACACACGCTATCATGGAAGGTCGCGATTTCGTGTAGTGCAAGACAAGTCAGGGATGCGTGTTGTGCAAGCTCCTATTGGTGTAGCGTACAACACAAGACAACAATGAAATCAAAAAGAATATTTTTCGTAAAATCTTGGGGTGTTACATTCTACCCCCCTTAAACTGAATTTTGCCCTCGAAATTCGTCGGGGTTATAAATGGTTTACTACTCAAAATTTTCTTTAATAGAAACCCACATCGTAAAATGAAATACCAAAACATGTATTTAAAAACTAATGTATGAAACGTAACAGTTACCCAAATTAACTAATCACTGGGTTTCCACATAGGAGAACATAGGTGAAAATATGGATATGTAAGAGAAATCTAACCGTCATGTTCTGATGGAGAGTGGTAGAGAACATCGCTATGGAAAATCCAGCAATCACAAATCCATAGATTTGTGATGATCTAAGGTACCATCTGATTCATGGGATATAAGGGTACTAGGACAACATTTTTGGTTTTCAATATCATTTCCCTAAAGTTGAAAAATTTGAATTAGAAGAAATACTTGCTTGATTTCGGTACAATATCACTGTTGTTGGTGCTTTGAACAATTTCCACTTCATCTCTTAAAGAAATGAAGTTGAATTTTTTCATTTATGAAGTGTTAACAGATCATGTGATAGATTGATGAGTCATTCCATCTATTTCAAACAAAAGGTTAGAAAAAGATATCAAATATACATAAGTCCATCTATGGTGAGGTTAATCGTATATGATTCCAAAAATGAACTTATACTTCATATATCATACCGCGTAATAAAATAATATTAGTTTATACTAACCATGGACTTCCTGTAGACCAGTGGTAGGCGATAAAGGCCAGTCGCACTTCGGTTGTGGGTTCGATTCCCACAGCTTTGTCAGACGCGATGGGCTGTCACCCGTCCTGCAGGTTTTCCTTTTTCTAAAACTATATTACTATAACATCCCATCAACAATATCGAAAAAAGTTCTACCCTTAAACAATACTAACTCATGTCTAACATAATCCATTCCAATCCTTAGGATTATCTAAAATACTTCGGTCCAAGCTCATAGTATAAAGAAAATGATTACTTGAAATGTCACATAACAATCACGTGAATGCCATCATTTATCCCCCATATATCATAAGATATATTTTGTTTGTCAAATTAGAAAAATGGGAATTCCTTAATCATGTATTCTCCTGAATAATGAATACCCACGGAACCTTAGTGAAAACATGAATGCAGTTAAAAATTAACACTTTCCACATACCAAAATCCTCAAAATTCTATATACTTAAACCATGATATCACTTAGTCCTTATATCAATCATGAGATCATGAATACAATCAAACATCTAATTATCTTCTTATCCCTTCATTATTCGCATACCATCTGCTAACCAAGAATATCTCAATCACCTTCCATGGTTACTGGTACTATAAAATTATTGAAAACCACAATAGACCAATACATAAATATTCTAATATTCCATGATACTAAATACAACATTATTATGGAATCCCATTACATAAACACTTAATCATTCCACCACATCGTTGCCATATTCAACATCACCAATAGTGATCGCATGTGACTTCCCTTTGTCCTTTGCCTTAAGTGGTTGCTCATGTCGATCATCATTAACCCTTGGATTAGGGCATTTATTAGCATAATGCCCCATTTCATTACACTTGAAGCAATGAAGTGTTGTTGCTGCGTTCTCTGCAGTCATTTCTTTATTCACACCATTAGAAACCCTTTTTCCATTATTTCAACACTCAGCTGGTCGATGAACTTCTTTTCCACACTTAAAACATTTTCTAGTCTCTTTAAGACAATATCCACCATGCTTCTTTCCACACTTTGATCATAAGGAACAATTATTTTGAGATTTCTCCTTGAACTCCATCTTTCGTTTCTTGTCAAAACCATGAGATGGATATATAACACCAACTTCCATTTCTACCTTAATAGCATAGCGCACAATTTCTTCATAGCTACTAAAGTCTCTTATAGCTAATTCCCTTCGAAGATTTGGTTTTAAGCCCTTGAATAATCGATCAACTTTACTTTCAGGTTGGATGATAAATCTAGAGGCATACCTTGCAAGCCTTGTAAAATTCACTTCGTATATACCGACAGATTCATCATCCTTTTGCTTTAGTTCAAGAAACTCCTTCTCTATCTTTGTTCGAATAATACAAGGGAAGTACTTATTGAAAAATAAGTTCTTGAACTCGTCCCATTCCATGGACTCAATTTCATCTCTTGGCCTCGTATTCTTGATAAGATTCCACCATTGATCAGCATCACCTTCCAAACGATACACTGCTAAGATGACTTTATCATGTTCATAACATTGAAGAACTGAAAATATCTTTTCAGTAGTACTGATCCATTGTTCATCAACAAGTGGATCAAAAGACACATTGAAAGAAGGTGGACTTTGCCTCATTAAGGACTCAATGGAATATTGTTCCCTTCTCTGCTCATTTGGAAGTCCAGAATAATTCATAGCCTGTGTATGTATAGAAATAAGATTTTGCACTCCATCTCCAATAACATTTGTTTGCTCAGGAGGACAATCATTGCATTGTCCATTACATTGATCAACACGGTTCCTTCGGGTTCCAGCCATCATCTAGAACCCAAAAAGAATAGTGTGAGAGGGAAAAATAACGCTAGGGAAAACAACATAATAAAGGGGAAGTGCCTTCAATATCTAATGTCTTGGGTTACCATAATTCTTGTACTATAACCTATACTTATACATAAACTTAGGACCATCCCAAGACATACCTTAGAAATATCTCTAGGGATCTCACAAAAGGTTCTTGCATCCTAGTTTTCAAAGGATGACTAAACCATTCCTCTTATACCAACTGTAGAGACCCAAAGCTTAATGTACATGGACATTACATTACTTTTTCGGAATACTTTGTACATAAAAAAAACACACACACAAGGACCGTAATAGTTTAGTGTCTTTGGAAACTCGGAATATAATATTCTAATCATGGTGAATGATCTTCAACATCTCCCATAAAGATCTTCTCGTTTTTTTACCTAAAACCTTTCTTTATATCCTGGGGAAAAGAAAACATAAAAGGGTGAGCTCAAATGCTCAGTAAGGGTAAACAAAATAAATATCAATCACATAATATTCATAAGAACATAAAATTTTGGAAATCTTAACTTGCAAAAGAGATCATAATATAATAACATGGGATAAATAATAGTAGTGAAATGTAATCCCAATAATCATAACCTAAAACATGAAACTTTGTGGCATACACACATAATAATAGAGAATCATTTCTTATTAGTCAAGACTCATTTCCAAGGCTATCTTAGTGGAAAAATTCCATTTCTGAACCGAGTTCACTCCTTGTTTCAGTCCTGTTTCACTGAACCGGTTTAACCTACCGTACCAGCCATGTCTATCTCATGAGATATAAAATCATTACCCAATGCATTGTAGGGAAATATAGGTCCCACCCATCTCATAATGATACTATTCTTATGTGTGCCCCCAAATCATAAACAATACATCATAGCATAACCCATGTAATAAAAATGGGATTCTTAAACATCGTGACATAATAAAACAATTCATATAAGATAAAGGAATTTATAAAAATAATTACATCACAACATAATAAAATTAATGTAATAATAGGGATATAAACATAACCCTATATTATGATATATGGAAAATAATTTTGATAAAACACCTGAACTCCATTCTTGAGGAAAATATCATTTCTACTTCAAAAACACTGTTCCTTTTTTAACATGTCATACAATTTTAAACTAAAAGAAGTTGAATAAAAATAAACTTGAAAACTTGTAAAGTAATATTCTTGGAAAAAATGTTTTAAAAATCCATTCATTCCATATAAGTTAAAAAAACATTCTTCTCGTAATTTTGTCGGAAAAGTCAAAAAGTACCTCGTACGAAAAACGACAAAAGATTCCTTTCATATCTTTTACTAAAAACTCACCGAAGGGTAAAATTGGATTTAAAAAATTGTAGGTGGATGGAAATAATATTATATATTGAGGAAACATGGATGTGGATGATAAAATAAACCCTAGTAAATAAAAAAGTATAAAAAATCTCAGATAAAAATGAGATTGTGATATTTTCCCTTACCTTAGGTCTGATTTGCTTCGTAAGTGTCTGAACCTCCTATATAATGATTTAAATAATGTCATTGACTTATTCCGGAATAATTCTCATTGTTATGATATCATATAAGGTTCACTTATGACTTTATATTACCCGTTATTTTGTAAATTCCATGTTAAAGAGCGTTTTGGGTAAAATCGTTTCATTTGTCGTCCGTGTTTTGACATGTAATTATTCATATGATTGCTTAGATAATGATTACTTAATTACAGAATATAAAACATGATTTATATATAATATATATTCATAATATAAAAATATATAATAGATCAGTAAATGGAAAGAAATACACCGTTCATGGAGACAGTAGGTCGTACGTACGCATGAACGTTGTTTTCGTTTCCTTATTAAGTGGAGTGAAATTAAGTAGATGACATACATATATATACACATAAATACAGTATCATTATAATGTCCTATATTTCATGATTACTTATTATATATACTTTATAATCATTCATGAATGGTTAACATGGAGAATGAATCTCATCGCGTCGTAGAGACGGTAGTCCGTACGTACGCACGAGCGATGATACCATTTCCATAATTATTGAATTGAATAGGAGTGGATGATACAATATATCAGAATAATTATTATGTTATAATTACTATGTATAGTTATTCTTTACACCATTATACCCATCCAAAAAATGTGGTATTGGAAAAACAGATTACACCACGGTGTGGAGACGGTATTCCGTACGTACGCACGCGCGGTGATTTCATTTTCCATAGGATGGATAGAAGGTGAAATGGGGTTGTTTCATACTTATAATAACATATCCGTATATGAGTGATACTGATGTTATTACTTCATAATGAAACAAATAAATAAGAAGAAGTGGAAGAAGAAATAAAGTTGAAAGAATCGGTAACAGACTTTACCTCTTCTTTGAAGCACCTCTTTGAGACCTCCTCTTAGGGCACTAAAACTGGTCTTTGAAGAAGACCAGGACCACTAGGATGTTTCTAGGGAATTTGAGAAGAAAATTTGTCTAGGGTTGGCAGAGATTGAAAGCTCAAAGTGGTGTGAGGAAGAGAGGGAGGAGGTACCCTTTTATAAGGGAGGAGAGGGGCACCTTTGGAAAAACAAAAATATTATTTTATTATAAAATCATAGTCGGTTTTAAATAGCTCCAAATTAATTTATTTTGAATCTAAGGTGGGGATGGGTCTAAATAATCTCATACAATAGAATTTGGACAAGTTTAGGTTACTATTTTAACCTTACCATTTAGATTTAACTTTAAGTTAGATAATTTCACTTTTACCGTGTCTTTTTGTGTTCTTACACTATAAGGTTAATAAACATACTATAACAAGCCAAACGAACCAAATTTTGTTTATTATTAATATATATAACCTTATCTAAGTCATTTGGCCGAACCTTAGACTTTTAGGAACAAAATAACAATTAATAATATAATATTTGTTTTAAAAACTATTTTATGTCAATTTTGACACTATTTAGTTATTGATTTTGTGAAAATAATAAAAGAATGATTAGTTCGAAAAAAGTTAATTAAATCAGAACTAACATGTCATATTAACCTAGAAATATTATTTTAATTCATAAAAAGTCTCAAATTACATTTATTTGGGTATTTATAACATCAATTATGTCAATATTTCATTAATAAGATAATTACTGCATCATTATTGTGTCATAAACAAATTAAATTATTCAATGTCTAAAAATTATAAATAAAATACCATTATGTAGGAAATATTTTTTTATTTCTAATGAATATTTATAGTCGAATTTATCTTATGTATAACCCTATATTAAAAATTATTTACTTATTAAACATTGATTTTACCTATTTTAACCCTTCTTTAAATAAATTAATATTAAATGTACTAATCTAATCCATGTAGGCCTAAATGGTCATATTTTATTCCTAAGGTTGTTTTTGGTTGAATTACACTTATCCAATAGAATTAGGACATGCGTTAGGGTAATAATAACATATTTACCCTTAATTACCCTATTTAATTTTAACCGTGGTAAAAAAAAGTAAAAAGTTACTATTCACCAAAAATTATTTTCATCTCATTAAACCACATTTTACTTACTGACATCAACAATGTCTCTCATATTTTTGAAATTCCACTCACAGAAGCCGTAAAATTATGTTTTATGTAAATTTGCAAATTCTTCTAGGAGGGTGGTAAAAGACGGTGGAAAGTTCAATAACATTTTTATATATCTAATATTATTATAAAATTACTCCAATGAATTATATTGAACTTATATAGGTATTATGTATCAATTTTGACCTAAAATAAATTCAAATAAAATAATTATTTAAATAAAAATACGGTATTTAAATAGTAACCCAGTGTTTTCACTATTCTTCAAAAATTGAAAGTTTCTAGAAAAAGACCAAAATTTCACCCTAGGATAATTTCGATATTCTGAATCCAAAAATGAAGTCCATTTTGAAAGATAAAATTTATAAAATTTCAAAAAGTGGGTATTACTATTCAAAATGGCTAGTTTTTATAACATATCATTGTTTAGCGAAACTCGGTATTGCGTACAACACACACTATCGTGGAAAGTCGTGATTGTGTGTAGTGCAATCAAAGTTAGGGATGCGTGTTGTGAAAACTCCTTTTGGTGTAGTTTACAACACAAGACATTAATGAAATTAAAAAGAATATTTTTCGTAAAATCTTGGGGTGTTACAGTGGAACTCTTCAATTATGTGTGGATTATCATAATCTTAAACAAGTTATGATAAAGAATCGGTATCAACTTCTATAAATTAATGATATGTTCTATTGATTGAGGAGAAACAATGGTTCTCAAAAAATTTAATTGCTATTATGATATCACCCATTACTAGTTTTTATGGAGGATATTCCAAAAATAACTTTCAGAAGTAGATATGAACATTACAAGTTCATGGTTATTCCTTTCGGTCTTACAAATTGATCATAAATATTTATGGAATTAATGCATCCAATATTTCAAAGGTATCTGTATTCTTATGTGGTGGTGTTTATGGATTTCATATAGGTTTAATCAAGAAAAAATTCTAGGAAAGAGTAACACATGGTGATCGTGTTGGGTATTTTGTGGGATCATCATCTGTATGAAAAATTATCAAATAGTTATTTTTGGATACAAGATGTACATTTTCATTACTAGTTTATTTATTAAAAATTTGTTTCTATAGATCTAGAAAAGGTAAAAGCTGTAATCTCTTTGAGAAAACCAAATAATATTTTGAGATACATCATTTCCTTAGACTGCTAGTCATTACCAAAGTTTTTTTCATGATTTATCATGACCAGCTTCACCTATGACAACTTTGAAAAGGAATTAATTTCCATTAAAATGTAATGATTACTTTTTGAAGTATTATCATGTGTTTTAATTCACCTTACATTATCAAAAATCTTGATTTTTCCAGAATCTAGACAATGGAATTTAGTGTTTTTTGATTCTTCAAGATAATAATTGGGATATGTTCTCATGTAGGGAGATCATGTTGTTTCTTATGGCTCATGGAAGTTATGGTTTCATGAGAAAAACTAACCAAAACACATTTGAGAGTTATTTATGAAAGTTCATGATTTGAAAATTTGGTTTCATTACCTCTTTAGTGAGTAATTTATAGTTTTTACAGAGCTTAAGAGCTTGAGACATATTTTCTGAAAAAAGGATTTGAATTTGAGACAAAAAAGGTTGATAGAGTATCTATGAATGTTTTAATTTGAATTTATGTATACATCGGGTAAAAGAAATTCAGTGGAAGATGAATTAAACAAGAATTCAAATGATTATTTGCAAAAGTAGCTTCAGATCAGTGGCATCTGATGTTGGTGTTAACCAACATTCACATGGTATGAAAATATCGAGGCAACATAGTGGTTTTCTTTCTATTTTCATTAGTTCTTGATCTAGTAGATATGTTAAAATATTTATAGACATATGATTCATAATGTGTTTATATAAGTTCATAACCTAATGGTGGGGAGACCATTGAGGGATGGGAGATGGATCAGAGTAAATGTTTTTGGTTTTGAGATAGGATTATCATACATATGAGTTGTCGAGAACAACTTCTTAATGCATACAACCATTCAAGATGGGATTTTCATCCTGAAATACAGATGATGTATAAGGTGTTGAATGTATTGTTTGGTGGCATAGCATGAAAATAAAGGTAACTCGGTCTCTTTTTAGATGCTTAACCAGTCAAATGGTTAAGGTATATCACCAGTGACCAATGGGTATGTTTCAGTCTTTACCTAATACTATTTGGAAATTGAAGAAGGTACCCATGTATTTTGTGACATGTCTCCCAATGATGGTTTATAAACACTATTCCATATAGGTGATAGTGTATTAGATCACAATGTTGGACCATTTCATCTCTATTCATGAATCTCATATAGTGGGGGACTTGTCTAAAATATTTATCCAAGAAGTGGTAAAGAGGCATGAAGTACCCGTTTCAATAGTGTTAGATTAATATTCGAGGTTTACATCTCATTTCAGGAAATCCTTACTAAAATACAATGGGACTCAGTTGACTATGAGTACAGTGTATTTTTCTCAGATTGTTGGATTATCTGAATGAAAAATATAAACATTATAAAGAATTATTCATGTTTTTGTAATGTATTTTGGTGGCTCATGGGAGGATCATGTACCATTAGTGGAGTTATCAAATAACAACATTTAACAGGCCTTGACACATATGGATTCTATTGAATCATTTTATAGTAGTCCTTTTCATTTTCCATGTTGTTGGGTGGAAACATGTGAGACTTTATTGGTTGGACCAAGCCTTGTCCAAGAGATAATGATGAAGATTCAGTTGATCTATAAGAAGTTAGAGATGGCTCAGATTCATCATTAATACTATATGGATCATTGTTGATGACTATATTCATTTGAGGTAAGTGATCATGTGTTCTTGAGAATCTCTCCACGGTCTGGACATCATCGTTTTAAAAATTAGGGAAAGTTGTCACCTTGATACATATGAACTTCTAAGATACATGAATTATTTGGTGAGGATAAATATAAGTTTTCTTTTCCACCATGGTTCAATGTAGTGCATAATGTGTTTCATGTATCTCAGTTGAAAAAATATCATCCTAATCCTAACCATGATATTTGATGGGATCACGTTGACCTATATCTGGATGCATATTTCGTTCTTGTGATTGTATGGATTGTGTATAGGAAAGATAAAGTATTTGATGGGAAAATAATCATTCTAGTGAGAGTTTTTGTGGAAATATTTTTAGATTTAGGAAGAAACACGGGAACATGAGAAGGAAACTATTGAGCAGTGGATCAAAATATTTTAGGGAAATTCTAGTTTTCTAATTTATGGGGATAGATGGTGGGGAGAATTTAGAACCCCTAGTTTCAAATATATACCCATTTATTTATGTATTTTAGGTGTGTAAGGGGTTTGTGTGATGTTTGGGAGGTTTTAAGGACTTATAGAATGTTTTGGGGGGCTTTTCTATAGGTAAAAAAAGTTTGTATGGTTAGTAAAAACTAGGAAACTCCTATAGAAAATCATACAATATGAGGCAATGATATTTGGGTAAGTTCACAGTTAGGAACCTGGTTTAGTCAATCTGTGCATCCACCTAGGATAAATCATGAATTTGGGGATAGATGCATTTTCATGGTTAGCACATGGTCTTCCTAACTGTGCTCTATAACCATACACAATTAATAATTAGATCCTAAAATTGTGGATCTCATTTAGAATTTCCCCTTAACAACTATTTTTCCTCTATTATGACCCTAAATCGGTTTCTCTCCTTTTAAAGGCTACAGAGACTTTTCCCACTATCCCGAGAGTAATCTATTGGAAAATATTATTGTGTTGAAGGCCATATTCCTTGGAAAGTCTTCATTCTTGGTGTTTTTCTTAAATATCATATTCTTCCCTCTATTGGATTCATATATCATGTCTATTTGGGATATATCTATGATAATTTATTCGAATCATGATGATGGTTGTCTATGTTTTTTAGGTTGTAATAACGAAGTCATGTTTTTGGAGTTTCATATTGGTTTCATTGAAGAATTTTTTCCATTATTAATTTTCTCCATTGTTTCTGAGGTAGGTGTCTTCATTCAAGACTAATATTTTTATCAATTGAAGAATTTATTTTAAATTTATTGAGTTTCTTGATTTTAATTTTGAATTTTTTGTGTAAATCATGTGTAACCCCTCTTTAGCGATGGTTTGTGGAATTATGAAAATTGGGTGTTTTGGTTGAAAGTGCAGTTGGTATAATGATTTTAAAATATTGATTTTAAAATGGTTGTTTGGTTTTGATGAATAAAAACTGGTTTTAATAGTTTCATAAATAAAATTATTATATTTTGAAATTGTTTTGCATAATGTGTTTGGCATGTTTTTGGCATTAATTTTTGGGAATGAATGGAATGGAGGAGGATAATGGTCATGAAGTAACACCATCAAAGGGCCTAGTTTTGGATTTGATGGATGGTGACACCAAGGTTGAGTGTGTGTTTGTGTGGTTATGTGAAATGGAATGGGATATGTCAAATAAATTTGAGAAATATTTTTAGAAACATGTTTTATTTCTTTACTTATAAATGGATTTGGTTTGGAAAAACAATTTTGGTATGGAAATGTTTTTACATAAAAATGGTTTATATTTGATATAAAATATTTTAAGTGTTTTATATAAATATTTTTACATAAATCTACTAACATGTTCTATCCTAGTTTCATGAATATGAAGTTCATTTGTGGAAAACCTACCGCGTTTCATTACTCACCCCCAGCTTGGGCACTTTGGCGAGTTTGCAGATATTATTTATCAAGACAAAAAAAGTAAAAGTATCTCATTTATTTAGTTATTAATCATGATAGTTTTTGTTATATTGTGAAGTTTGATCTTGGATAAAATGGGTATCTATAGATTTTATTGTAGGACCCCAGGACACCCTGAGAGGGGAGGGGTGAATCAGGGTGTCAACTTTTTCTTTTAAAAAAAAGGATCTTGTTCCCACGTTGGTAGGAACTTGTTAAACCAGTATGATGAATATTACCAGCAATGAAACATTCACATGCTAATATATGACACAACAATTTTTACTTGGTTCACCGCTAAGGGCTACGTCCAAGGAGCATACGCCGACAAGTTGTCGGTCGTACCAAATTCCACTAATCTTCACTAGTTGTGGATTACAATGGTTCGGAAATAGTCACTCTGTCCCAAGATCACTGCCTTTACAAAGGTTTAGGGATAGCTCACTACTTCCCTCGGGTCACTCCCGTTGACTCCCCCTGGCTCACTGCCCTTGGTGAAGTCACAATCAGTTTATAGACGTGAAGGTATCTTCAATAGATTTGCATTGTAGTCTTTGTCTCTACTTAGCCCGAGACTTTGCTTGCATCTAAGTCCAGAATTGATGCACTAGAACACACAAAGCCACTGAAACGGATAACCAGAACGTGCAGACAGGCTTCACCGACAATTGCGCGAAACACCAACCATTTGTGCTCAAAACCTTCCTATTGCGTGGAAAATTTACTTTTTTGCGTGGAAAAATATTTCGCGCCATGAAACCATTTTTCACGCAACATAATCTTTTACGCGCAACCCAAATTTTTATGCGCATCTTTTCCTTTTTCGCGCATCCTGGAATTTTCTGCGCAATCCAAACCATTTCGCGCAAGCCCCTTTACGCAACCCTTTTTCATGCATCAGACCTCGGATCTTCTCAAAGTCTTCAATCGTACGGAATGAGGGGGGTCGCCTCTTATTTATAGCCGTCTGAGACCTCTATGCACAAAACCACATGTGGCACGAAAACTTCTCATCTGGTGCGTAATCTTTCGCGCATGAATTGTTTTTCGCGCACACCATCATATTTTTCACGCAGCCCATGCCTTTTCCGTTTTTCGATGTTCTGATTCCAAAACACTGTTTGTGCGAAAAACCTTGATCCTCTATTTCATGCATCCTGCTATTTTCCGCACCCAACATACATATTTCGTTCGCAACATTTATTTTTCGCACACCACTTTCTCTTTTCACCTGCCATCTTTTACCAACAATCCATGTCTTCATTTTCCGATTTTGAGGCCCAAAAATTTGGCAAACACTGGGAAATAGCGCCACCTTCAATACTGTTGTCTGTTGGAACTGTACGATCACTTTTCTGGTACACATTCTGAACATCCACAGAGGATTGACAACAAGCACAAATCATATGCCAATTCATTCCTAGAATAGCCATGGTTCCAACAGTCTCCCCCTTTGGGTTTGCTGGAAATAACCAAATAAAGTCAATGGATCACCATCCACAAGAAAACCAAAAACGCAAGAATCAACTCAGCCAACACTCTTAGTCTATGTGAGCAATGCTCAGTTTAGAAAACAAGAGAGAAAGCTTGAATTGGGTTCCCATGTTTTGGAATTCTCAGTGACACCCAAGGAGCATTACATGACCAATGTATTCCTTCTCATCCTTCCCATCACAGAAGCATTACATGCATGAACATGCCTTGAATTTATTCCTTTCTCCCCCATTGACAAGAAACCCAAATACCGCTAATGTGGTTAATGTTTAGCTCAAACTATACTCCCCCTGGACAGTATCTCACCCACAAACCTGCATCACATCCATAAACAGATAAAAACAGTTATCATAAATGTGGAGAGGATAATTTCGTAACCTCCTTATGCACTAGGAGGTGGATGAACACCGAGGTTCAACATATGCTTCCCAAACACAGTTGCTGACAATGGCTTGGTCAGAATATCCGCAACTTTCTCATCAGTTCCCACATGCTCCATTCTAATCACTCCTTGCTCACCTTTTTATTTGATAAAGTGACACCTGATTTCAATATGTTTTGTACAAGAATGCTGAACACGATTCTTCGTAAGATAAATTGCGCTCTTCTTATCACAATAAATTACCATAGGTTGCTTCACCTCATCACCAATATCTGTTATTTGTTGATTCATCCATAGCAGTTGAGTGCATTCCTTTGTGGCAGAGATATATTCTGCTTCACCAGTACTAGGAGAAGTACTTTATTGTTTCATGCTCAACCAGCCAACACATTTACTCCCAATATAGAATGCTCCACCACTAGTGGACTTTCTGTAAATTATATCTCCATCCCAGTCAGCATCAGAAAATGCTGATTATTCACTATCTCTTCCTGCAGCAAAGTATAAGCCAAAATTGTGAGTACCTTGAATATACCTCATGATTCTTTTTACCGCTGTCAAATGTTCTTCCTTTGGATTACTCTGAAAGCGGGCTGCGAGACATGTAGCAAAGACAATATCTGGACGTGTCGATGTTTGGTACAGTAGGCTCCCAATGATCCTCCTGTAGATGGTGGGATCTATAGAGGTCCCATCCTCATGTTTTCCATGATAGATCCAATAGCAATCAGAGTTGACATTGGTTTGGAGTCTTTCATATTAAACTTCTTCAACAGCTCTCTTGCATATTTTTCCAGAGAAATGAATATGTAATCCTTCTTTTGAATCACCTGTAGTCCCAAGAAATATGTGATCTCCCCAATTATAGACATTTAAAATTCTGATTTCATGTGATTGAAAAATTCATCCACTGATTTCTGCCTGCTGCCACTAAATATGATGTCATCTACGTAGACAAGAACCATGAATTGATCTTCTGGAGAATTGTTCACATACAGATTGTGATCTACTCCTCTTTTTAATTCCATTTTCTTGAGATATTAGTCCACCTGGGAGTACCATGCCCGTGGTGCCTGCTTCAAACCATATATACCATTTCAACATGTAGACCATTGTCTCATCAGTACCAAGAACAAAACCCACCGGTTGTTCAATGTAGACTTCTTCTTCGAGTAAACCATTCAACAATGCAGTTTTGACATCCATTTTATACACTTTATATCCCCTTTGGAGTGCTATAGCATGGAAAATACTAACTGACTCCAGCCTAGCAACTAGAGAAAAGGTTTATTCAAAATCTACACCTTCAATCTGGGAATATCCCTTACATACCAGTCGAGCCTTGTTTCTTAATAACACTTCCATTCTCATCAAACTTGTTATTGAAGATCCATTTTGTACCAATGACATTGTGACCTCCGGGTCTCTAGACAAGATACCATGTCTGATTCTTATCAATCTGATCTAATTCTTCATTCATGGCTTTCACCCAAGATTCATCCTTTGCATCTTCTTCCAAATAGGATTGCTCCACAACTGACAGAAATGCAGACTGCGTGTTATTCCTCATCCTCCTTGTTTGTGTGCGTGCACCCCTATCCCCAATTATGTTAGATGGATCAATCTCAGCTCTATGATTTCTCTTGTATGGTTTAATTGCATTCTCTCCAGCCACAATCTCTTCTTCTGATTCTTCTTCTGAGTCAATATCATGATGTGACTGTTGAGTGTTTTATACAGCTTCCTCTATTTCTATAGTTGTATTTCTTCCATGTTCACTTTCTTCTTCACTTTCTATCACATCAGCATATGACATCCTAGAGGCACTTGTGGTTTTCTCTTCAATTATATTAACATCACTTCTTACTAAAATATTTCCTAATCGCTTGTTGAAACCCTTGTAGGCTTTTCTGTTCATTGGATACCCAAGAAAACTTCTTTCATCAGCATGGTCACCAAACTTCCCTTGATTTCCTTCTTTGTTCCGGATGAAACATTTGCTTCCAAAAACACGAAAGTATTTCAACGAAGGCTTCCTTCTATGCCACAATTCATATGGTGTCCTCGTTTCTCCCATATAAATCCCTGTTTGAATCTAAGTATTCACTTCAGCTTCAACAGATTCTTTCTAGTAATGGCGACAAATACCACTCTCGATCACCATAGTCCTGGCCATATTGTTGACCTATCGATTCTGACGCTCAACAACTCCATTTTGTTGTGTAGTTCTCACAACAGCTACCTCATGCTGTATTCCATGTTTTTATAGGTAGTTTTCAAACTCAAGGGATGTTTATTCCCCTCCATTGTCAGATTGCAGGACTTTTATTGTCTGTCCAGTATCATTTTCGGCAATCCGGTGATATGTTCTCATGAAATCAAGTACTTGTTACTTCCTGTTAATCTCCATTACACAAGCCATTCTACTATAATCATCAATGAAAAGGACTAAGTACCTTTCTCCATGGGTTCCAGCAACATTTATTGGGCCACATACCTCTGTATGAATGAGATCAAGAAGATGTGATGCCCTTTTCTTCCTTTGCCAATATGAACTACAGAACAACTTCCCCCGAATATAAGCATCACAAGAATATTCTCGTTCACGTTTTAGAATGGGAATATCCATGACTATCTTCAGCTTATATTTCTTTTCCATGTCTTGTTGGTTAACGTGCCCCAGCCTTCGATGCCACAAATTGTTTTCTTCTTCAATAGAAAAATAGCAGGAGTTCACTTTGCTGTCAACCTGAAATTAGTTTCCATCTGTTCTATAGCCTTTCATAAGAGAATTCACTATTTTTTATTTTATAGTGAAGACTTTTTGAATGAAGTTTACTATGAGACCTGAGTCATAGAGTTGACTTACACTGAGGAGATTGTGGCGTAGACCATCTACATAAAGAACTTCAGTCTTCTTCAGGTCCCCGTTGGCAAGATTGGTATTCCCACTGCCTTTAATCTTCAAAGCACCATCATTACCAAACCGTACAGTTCCATCAACCTTATTTTCAATGTTTTACAAAAGTTCAAAATTTCCCGTCATATGGGAAGAGCATCCACTATCAAGGATTCAGGTGCTGCTGCTCTTTGTAGCTTTGAGGGATTCTTCTGCAAGATTGGATTTATCGATCTTATTCTTCTCTTTCCTTGAGATATTGGATAGGACATAGGATATTTTTGGCCTTTTAATACTTTCTTCCACATAATCTGATTCTTCATACCCATAATCTCCTTCTGGAGGGGAAAAACTGTTTGTGAGAACAACATCATCAGGAGGATGAAAACTGGCCCGACTTTGAGTGTTGTATGAATTTCTCTGGTCGTACCATTGCCTGAAATACATAACATTATGGCCAATGTTAGAACAATTAAAACAGTAACCATATAAGTTACTTATTCTATAGGATGTAGGATATGAAATTGGCCTCCATTGTTGACTTCCCATATCTTCCCCATTCAAGTAGCTCCTTGCCACTTCACAGTACGACATGATATGGCCCAGATAACCACAGAACTAGCACTTCATGAGAGGAAATATATTTTCACTTGAATTTCTCCTCATGCCTTCTTCCTTGGTAGAATGGTTGAACTGTCTATCATTTCTGAAAGTTTGAGGATAATTCTAAGTTCTTAATTTAGTTGGGATTGAGGGTTTCTTTTTCATAATTTCAGGTAATGTTTTAGCATGTACAACTTTCATCTTGTCGTTCTTTTGGCTCTCTTTACTTCCAGCAGTTGTTGTCTCAGCTTCACAACCAATTCCACTCTTTCCCATGAAAGCGGGTCTTTGATCACTTAAGATTTTCCCAACCCCATCTGAACCACACTTGGCTCTTGCTAGTAATTCTGCATCTGAGAATCTTCCGAAATGAATTTTCTTCTTTCCCTCATTTTTCATTGATTGACATTCAATTTTACTTTTTAAGAGTAACAAATTCATCCTCAAGTCCCTTAACAGTATTGGACTACTCTTCCAGTCTGGATGAAAGGTCATTTATGACCTTTTCTTGTTCTCTAATTTTAAGCTTTAGTTCCGCAACATCATTTTTGATTTCATGGATTGAAGACTGACCACTCACTAGTTTCTCTAGTCGTTCAATATCTGCTTCAAGCTCATCAACATATTCTGATGATTCTTCCACCATTTCCTTCTACTTATTACATCTCTTACATTTATTCTGAAGCTTGGAAAAAGCATACTTAATTTGAGTCTTTGAATCACCATTAAAAGTAATCTGATTATCTCTGTATTTATTGATCAAGGGTTCTGGATTCTCAACCGTAGCCACCATGGAAGCATGCTTTCCCGTTGTAAATTTGGGTTCTTCTTCTTAACAAAATTATGTATCCTCATCTTCCTCATCATAGAAAAAACTCTTCCTATGTATTTTATTTTCAAATTTGAAGTCTCTCTTTTTGAAAAGTCTTTTTCAAGGCTTCTCGATGTTATCATATTCAATATCTTCATCATTGATCTTTCTTAAACATTGAGAGGCAATATGCCCAACTTTTACACAACAAAAACATGCAAGAGGTAACTTCCCTTTAAATTTCCCTTTTCCCTTCTGGAACTTCTTTGCAATGAGAGAAAGAATTTCTTTTTCTTCGTCATATTCACCAATAATATCTTTTAAAATTTTAAGTTTATCCATGGCCTTGAATTCCATTTCCATGCTCACACGAGTCATAGCATCTTCTGGTTTGACTCTCATTTCATATGCTACCAAGATGATTAGTAGATCATTCAGAGAAAGTTTGGAAAGATCTCTTTCCTCAATAGCTGAAAACTTTTCATTGTACAGGGGTGTAAGTCTTCTTCATATTTTCTTTACTATAACAATGTCTTTGATTTCTTAAATGAGACCTCGAATTTCTCTAACCACTTCAGTAATTCGATTGTAGAATGAGTCTTCATTCTGATCAGGATGTATCTTCAGATCATCGAACCGATTGTACAGGACTTGTAATTTTGCCTCCTTCAATTTGATATCTCCTTCATAAATATTTTCAAGTTTATCCCACAGGGATTTAGCTGAGGTGCAACTCATTACCTTTAGATAGATCTGATTAGAAAGGGCTCTGGTGAGTACATTTTGTGCTTTAGCATCTGCATCAAGAATTTTCATATCTTCTTCAGTCATAGCTAGCCCTGTTGGATCAGTAACATTTATAACTTGCACAGTAGAAAACGAAACGTCCATTCTAAGGGATCTTAGATGAGATCTCATTCTGTTCTTATAAATTTGAAAATTACTTCCATCTAATAGAGGGACTCCTCTGAAATTTACTGCATTCTCCAAGATTACAGAAGACATATTTAACACCAGTATCCTCCCTCTGATACTACTTGTTGGACCCCGGGATAGCCTGAGAGGGGAGGGGTGAATTGAGGTGTCAAATTTTTCTTTTAAAAACAAGGATCTTGTTCCCACGTTGGTAGGAACTGGTTAAACCTGTATGATGAATATTATCAGCAACGAAACATTCACATGCAATGAGATGACACAACAATTTTTACTTGGTTTACCGCTAAGGGCTACATCCAAGGAGCATGCACCGACAAGTTGTCGGTTGTACCAAATTCCACTAATCCTCACTAGTTGTGGATTACAATGGTTTGGGAACAATCACTCTGTCCCAGGCTCACTGCCTTTACAAAGGTTTAGGAATAGCTCACTGCTTCCCTCGGGTCACTCCTGTTGACTCCCCCTGGTTCACTGCCCTTAGTGAAGTCACACTCAGTTTATAGACGTGAAGGTCTCTTCAATTGATTTGGATTGAAGTATTTATCTCTGTTTATCCCGAGACTCTGCTTGCATCTATGTCCGGAATTGATGCACTAGAACGCACAAAGACACTGATTCAGATAACCAGAACGTGCAGATTGGCTTCACCGACAATTGCATGCAACACCAACCCTTTTCACGCAAAAACTTCCTATTGCGGGCAAAATTTACTTTTTCGGGCGGAAAAATATTTTGCGCCATGACACCATTTTTTGAGCAACTTAATCTTTTACGCGCGACCCCAATTTTTATGTGCAGCTCTTACTTTTTCATGCATCCCAAAATTTTCCGTGCAATCAAAACTATTTCGCGCAAGCCCCTTTATGTGACCCTTTTTCACGCATCAGACCTCAGATCTTCTCAAAGTCTTCAACCGTACGGAATGATGGGGGTCACCTCTTATTTATAGGAATCCGAGACCCCCACACGCAAAACCACGTGTGGCGCGAAAACTTCTCATCTGACGCGTAATCCTTCACGCATGAATTGTTTTTCATGCACACCATCAGATTTTTCGCGTAGCCTATGCCTTTTCCTTTTTTCGACGTTCTGATTCCGAAACACTATTTGCACGAAAAACCTCGATCCTCTATTTCACGCATCCCACTATTTTCTGCGCCCAACATACATATTTCATGCACAACCTTCATTTTTTGCGCACCACTTCCTCTTTTCACCTTCTATCTTTTACCAACAATCTATGTCTTCATTTTCCTATTTTCAGGCCCAAACAATTGGCAAACACTGGGAAAACAACCCACCTTCAATACTGTTGTCTGATAGAACTGTACGATCACTTTGCTGGTACACATTCTGAACATCCACTGAGGATTTACAACAAGCACAAATCATATGCCAATTCAGGCCTAGAATATCCATGGTTCCAATATTTATATCTTTGGAGTCCTTGATCTTTGTCGGTTTTGTCTTCCACTTTGTATTCTAATATCGTTTTTGGTTTCTGTTTTTTACTCTACAATGGTTTGTTTTCAGTTGGTTACTTATGATTTTAATACATTGTTTTCTTTCATCATTTAGTTGTTGTTTGGTATTTTTATATGTGGGTTGGTGGTTTTAATTTTCAAAGGGAAAATCGTCCCCCAATTTTTTATGATGCACATGACATTTTTTTAAGACTTTAGTGTTTTGGGGATGTCACATAAGGCCCAGTAATATTCTCTTTCCTTCTCAAGAAAATGAGGATGGGAAGGATGTTACTCTATGGAGATTTTCCAGTATTTTGTAATGATGTGAAACCAAATAATTCATGAGTTTGTTTTTATAGTTGGCCACCACTACGGTGTCCAACCCTTGGGGTTAGATCATACTAAGGAAATGTGCATTGGTATGAATGGTGCTTATTGAAATATTAACCAATGAGTTACTGTGTGATATCATGGGAATGGTGAATTTTATGAAATTATACAATCATGGTTTCTTAATAATTTTTATAATATAAGAACTATCCCCTATGGAGGAGCTGAATTCCAGATGGATCAGGTTCAAATAGAACTGTTTTCTAGGAGTTGATCTTGGTTAGGTGTTGACATGATGTAGTGAGAATGTATTATTAGGATATATATTGGTGTGTGTGTTTATAAAAAGAACCTTCTTTGGTCACAAACCACTATGTTAAAAATAAATATTTATGTTGGGGAGTGTGAAAACTTTCAAAGAAATACATCCCTTATGTTAGAGAGGTTGTCAGAGATTGGGACCAGTTATTGGATGGTAATTTTAGAATTTAGATACCAATGAGTATATGGATTTGAGTACATGTAGATTACTTGGTTAATTCTTGGAATGAATTTAGATATGGTTTTGGGGGGATTCTGAGTGTTGGCATTGGTCTTAGTGTGAAATTTAAAAGGGATCCATGGAATCTTGGATCAGACATGCATAAGTGGTTGCGACAGGACATGACAGAGGTTTTGGATACTTGAGGATCTAATCAAGAAATCTCACAATGAGTAATTAGTTTACTTCAATTATAATTTCTATTGGTTCATGATAATCTTTTAGGTTTAGATTCTCTATGATAGAGTTTTTGTTAATGCGTCACTAGGTGGATCTGAGTGTTTTAAAAAAGGTCCATCCTTAGGAGGTCTAAATCGTGTTTTTTTCATGAGATAGAATGTGGTGAGCCAAAAAACTATTTAGGTACATCATTTTAGATATCATGGCTTGTTTTAAGAATTGTATGGGGGTTTTATAGATGTAGTTGGAATGACCATGTTATGATTACTGTGGGGAGTCTCTTCTGTTGGATTTGAATTTGAGAATGAAGAGAGGCAATGATGTTTGATCGATGGTTTCAAGTATGTTTGAGTATGGTAAGACATAAAAAAATCATGTGAATCAATGGAATGTAGTCATAGTTTTACAATGGGAAATTACAACTTCTTCGGGTGTATAAAATATATTGGGATAAGTGATTCTGAGGGTTATGTGTTTCATCGATTTAGATCATCCGTTTTGATCTAAGTTCTATGGTGGGGAGAACCATATGCTAGATGATCAATTGGATGATGAAATGTCTTGGTATATAAATATATTCTTTATGTGTATCACTAAATTACAGTTTTTGAATATGGATACATGTGTTATATTATTGTTTGGTAGCTGAAGCACCATGAGTTGGAAGTTTCACTTTAAAAGTTTGTTTGGTGTTTTGAGATAATGTTCAGTTGATTGATGATGAATCAATGAACCAGATCAGTTGGGAGGTAGGGTTGTATGGACACTAATAATTATTGAGGATGAGAATTTTTACATTGTAGAGATTGTAAGTCCCACTATTTGTATGAGTCAATAATTAAATAAGGAATCTGAAAATTCAAATTATTGGACTAGTCAAATTTTGATTGGGGATTTGGATTGTAATTATGAAGATTGGAATGTATCAAAGTAATTTTTATAGATGTATAATGACTTTTTTGAGGTATCTCATGTGTTCAGGTGTTCCTCTGGAGATTCATGTTAGGTTTTAGTAATTTGGGGGATTTTTCTCTAGGATCATTGTTTGGGGAACACCGTATAGGGGAACATTGCGACATCCTATACCTCTGGACATTTTTAGTTAAATAACATTTGAGCATGGTTAGAATTAATGGATCAAGAATTTAAAATGTTAAACCATAGGAGGTAACATTTGAAAACTAAATTAGGGTGGAGAGGGGATTTAGAACCCCCCCCCCCCCCGCGCCACAAGGTTGAAGCACAGTTCGGTAAATCAAGCAGCCAAACCACGCGACGTGGATGGTTTAGTGGTTGTTAAAACTACATGGTTGGTGCACAAATTAGAAATATATATATACAGAACATGAATCCTATTAATAAATGGTTTATGGTTTTAAACCTATGAGTTTTAAGAGATGCCCCCTTCTTTTCTTCCTCTTTTTCATGCATGCGACCCAACCACATCCTCCCCTCATTCACCTTTATCCATCTATGGATTTTAGTGCTTTCTTATCAAAGTTCTTCAAATTTCTAGTGAGTATCCTTATCCATTTCCCTATTTACCAAATTCAATAACATATCCTATAATTTTAGTTGACTCAATTTAATTTATATTCAATTTATACTAGAGAATGTTGGAATCAAATTATATGTTGGGGGCGTTTATTCGGTTTATGATGAGGGTGTCCCATAACGCCATATACACCCTGTTTGTAACACAATGAGATTTTAAAAGAATAAAATTGGTATTTATAGTGTATATGACATGATACATTTATATTAGACAACAATTTAATACCCTAAGACTTTATTATATAATTATTTTTAAATTAATTCAATCTCTTTCCTAAAATGTGTTACACATGACACTGAGTTTTAAAGAACCATGATATTTCTATTTTAATATGACCATTATAACATAGCCATTAAAAGTGGTGATTTTAATAAGTATATTTTTTTTGAAAATTAGTTAAAATATATTTAGATAAATATAATATATTTATAAACAAGTACTTAATTTTTTGTTAATGTATTTATATACTTCAAAATTACATTTTCTCCACAAATGAATTTTATTTCTTTTTTTGAGAAAATAATAAAATTATATTTTAAAAAATATGTAAAATTTATTTTTAAAAAATAATATTATATTTTTAAATCATCATATCAATGTTTTCTTAGGTTTAAAATTTTTTATTATTTAGAAAATGTTGATTTTCAGTGAATAGTGAAAATAATAATTTTTGTAAAACTGTCATTTCTTTAAAAACAATAAAGTTATATTAAAGTATCCATGTGATTTTAATTTTATTAAAAGTAATATAATCATTCCTTAGTGATATTAAATCCAATAAATTAAATTTAAATCATACTTAAACTGTATTTTATGTTATGTTTATTCAAAGGGTTAATTTTTTTTTCATGAAAACTATTTTGAAGCTCACAATGTTTACCCATTTCCATTAATCAAAATATCCCCTAGTTAAAAATGATTTAAATGATATTTATATAATATAAATAACTATATTTTATAATTTATGTTCATATAATGATGTTTTTTATTTATACAACTATTATAAGGTCATCTTTTCCTTAAAAAATTAATTTCTTAAAAACCGTTTTTTCGAAACATCTGTTGGTTTATTTTAAATTGAATTAAAAAAAATAAATGCGTTGAATTTGATATAATTGATTAAATATTTTGAATCATAATAATTAAAATTATCAAATAATTTCAACTTATTTTTTGACCATAATGAATAGTGAAAAGTAAGAATTAATTACCACCTTTAAAGTAAAAATGGATTTACCCTAGGGTTAAACTAAAATGATAAAGCCTGAAATGACCAACTAACTAGTATTTTACCTATTTAATGGAAATATTTAGACCTTATCACATCTAATGTTCAAATTTCACTAATTTTAGATCATTTTTCATGTTTAAAAAATGGGCACACCTTTTTATTTTCAAAGATACCATGTGTTTCCTCACCCCCACATAAAAAGCCCACCCCCTCTCCTATTCTATTCACAATTACATAGCCATTAATTGGCCATGAAATATCAAAATTCATTACTTACTTCCCTCCACACATCATAAAGTCCTTGGTGAGGTCATCATTTCAATTTAGGAAGGATTTAATTTAAAACTAAAGAGGTTCTTTGAGGAAGAGGTAAAATTCATAACATGATTTTTTTTTAATTTATTATTCCACATCATTTACGTATTCTTAAAATATTATAAAATTCTTATAAATAAATATCATATATAGTTATATTTTATTATTTTTGTGTCATATCCTATTTATATCAAATGGAAAATGAAACCTTTGATCGTGTGTACGGAATAATACCGCCTCACAAACAGATATAATTATTTTTCCATCACAAACATTCAAGGATAGATATAAGGATGTATTTAACATATTTATATTACATTTATGAAATTATTATACTTTTCATTTTTACACCATGTATATCTTATTTATTTCCGTTCCATGAGGGATATGATAACACCGCTCGAATGTACGGGAGACTCCCACCTCAAGAAGCGATGTGAGTCATTTTACACTCACATTTTTCATAAAATCTAATAAAGATAATTTAATGAATATATGTGATATATATGAAATGTTATTTATACTATAAAATTAATATATCACCCACTTTCATAACCTTTAGAACAATAGTAAATTTATATTGTTGCTCAAATGTATGTATGACTTACTGTCTACACGACACAATTTGATTCATTTTCCATGTTAAACAATCATGGATGGTTATAAAAATGAATAAAATAAATAAAAATTAAATTTATAACATTAATATAATTATGGATGTGATGTAACAATATCCTATATACAAGAACCAAAACTTTTATGACAAAAGTTTCATGAGAAAACAAGGCAATTATAACTCAAAATAATAATGGTAATAAAATATTGTTAACCAATGGGTGGTAAGATGTCATAAGGGGAACATATATAATATTATAAACATTAATATGATTTTGGTATAAATTAATAACATTATTAAAAATATTATATAGTAGGTTAAATCATTTTCAACCAAAAGGAAGCACGAGTTGAGGTATTTTGAATCAATTTCCTTTGATTGGGGAATATTGTAAAGTTATGCACCAAATTTAATTTATATGGTGTATATATTAACCCTTTTGCATATAATAGCATGAATACTTCATAATTCATGGTATTTTAATGTTTTAATTTAAATAATTTCATCCAATGGGATTTTAATAGATATTTACCAAGTGGTATATAATTTCATAACTCAATTTATTTTCACGAGGTTATATTAATTTTTAATTGTTTTTAATATTATAAGATTATGTGTGTAATTAATTTGTAACATATTATGATTTATTAACACTTATTTTATGTTTATTTTCATTTGATACACATAATCGATTCACTAATTAATCCTCACTTTAATGTTTGAATCATTTTAATGGTTTCATATTTCAAATTGTCTTCTTCAGAGAATATGTTATGTTATAAACCTATAATATTTTATGAGGTATATCAAATAATTTTTTTTATATTTTATATAATCAATATCTTTATATTTATGGTATTTAATGTTTTATTAGAAGTTATTTTATATAACAACCCAATGGTTCATTTCATATTAACACATGATTTATTACATAAAAGTACACTTAATAAAACCCCAAAGATCGAGGGGTCTAGTGTCCTTGGAAATTAGGTAAATTACATGAAAAATTATAACCATGGGATCAACCACATTTTTGAAAAAGTATTTATGTAATAATAAAATCCTAATGAACTTAAAACTGCATGGGGTATCCTGGGGAAAAGTACATAAAAAGGGGTGAGCTATAAAGCCCAATAAGGGGATAAACAAGGCATAACATGAAAAATATAATACATGTTAGATAATAACCATATCAACGGATAATATAGTAACATGAATATAAATTCATGATAAATCATGATAATAATATCATTGAAATGTGGAAACAACATAAAACATGGTATTATCATGCAACAAGGCACATTGCACATAGAGGAGCATGAGTCAAAGATTATTTTACATGAAGTGGCATGAGTCAGCACACATTTCACATGAATTATAATGATTCAACACTCATTTCACATGATGTATCATGATACTATACATTATCTAATTCATTGGAGCACTACTAAGGTTCACCCTTCTTAATCCTTTAATTTTATGCATAAGTGTGCCACATAGATCATATACCATAGATTTATTTAACATAATAAGTTTTTACATGATCAAGGAATATGAAATAAAAACATATAATTCTATAATTGATATGTATTTTTGGATAAATTTGAATACCATTGATAGAAAAATGGATATGGTATTCGGTTGGTTGGATTCGATGGGGTTGGAATGTGGAAGGGCCTTTGCCTCCCTCTCAAGTAACTATGAGGCCGCAGGTGGTGGAATTAGGAAAGCACAGATCTAGAGGCTTCCCCTTAACAACTATCCTCTAGATCCTTTAGGTTTTATTTGTGGTTTGGTTATGTTATAGGTTCCACGGTGATGTCTGTCATCTTCCCATGATGAATACACAAATTGACTTATCTCCCCGGTTTGTGGTTTCCCCGACTTGGTTCAATAATTCTATAGTTTCGTCTACAATTTATCCTTTCTCCCTCACACAGGACCCCATATGATCTGGTTATATAGATACATTGGTGATTTGGGTGGTGCTTGTGACCTCTGTTATGGTGGTGTGCTTGGGTCCACTTTGTTTTCTTCCCTGTTGTGGTCCTATGGTTCCGATGACGAGGATTTTTGATGTGTTCACATCACACCTGCTTCTGGATTTTGTGTCCTGGTTTATCTTCAATGTACCCTAAACTATGTGTATGGTGTTGAGGGATGCTGATACATGAGCATGTGGGTGTTATTGGGCAGGTCGGTCTTGTTCAGCGTTCCTTGACTTGCCCATTATTTGTTTTTCAGTTTTTTGATGCTATTTTTTGGATTATTTTGTAGTGTTTTTTGGGCCGGTCTAGTCCTTGCCGGGGTTCTTTGTCCTTCCCTCTAATGGATCATTATGAAGGAATTATTTTTATCACTTTTACTCAAAGTGAATTTGTGTGGGTTCTCACTTATCCATAATGTGTTTTTCAAGAATCAAACAAATGAATTTTCAGTCAAAGAAACCCTTACTTGGATGTGTGACACCAAAGTTTTGGGAGATGATTATTGGGAGCTTTAGTACGCCTTGAAAGGGATCTAGGGAGTATATATAAGAGTTTTTATAAGATAAAATGTGTTTTAGTGAAGAGAAATGGAAGATTTTTTGGGTTTATATAGTAAAGGAGATGAATTACATTATTATTTAGGTTTTGGACACTACATAATAAAATAATGAAAACCAGAGACCATCCCATGGTTTTTCCCTTGGTTTCTGGAAATTGTGAGGGGAATATAATATTTTATAAGGGTAAGGGAGGAAAATAATAAAATAATTCCCTTGATTACCTAGAGGTGAGTCACACTCTAAAGTAAATGATTTTAAAACCTTAAAATATATTATACGGTTTGGAGGATTCATTATGTCTCTATAAAATAAATATGAAATCACATTATTTTAATGGGAAAACATATATTGGTCCGAAAAAAACCCATTATATTATTTATTACCTCATTCTTGAGTCATTATGATGTCATCAAATACATATTATAATTATTGGGATTTTATTTTTACTCCAAAATTTAGTTATCTCAAAGACTTTTTGAAAACTTCATAGTGGGATAATTTCGAAATTATGATTCCAAAATAATATTCATTTTACATAAATAAATTTTTAAATATGTGAATTTTAAAATTTAAAATAATATTTGACATTAATTGATAAATTTTGGGTTTTTTACAATAACAATTTTTGAACCCTTATAAAATGTACGTTTCACTTCATAAAATTATATAAAAATATATAATTAATAATCCTTAAATAATAATAATATTTCTTTAAAATAATATTAATTTTAAAAATAAATTAACTCATCAAAATAAACCCCTTAATTACCTGAAAAATTAAATTCATCATATTTAAGAAAACAATTCATAGAACGGAATTGATAGAATATAAATTTTAATTATAAAAAGAGATTAAACAATAAGTATATAATACCTTTTTACATAACCCTTTATAACACTCTCACATAACCAAAGGGTAAGGTGTGTGATGTTGATAGACTCTTGGGTCAGTTCTGATGATATCGATCAAGTAGTGATTTCCATCAACATGAACATTTCCCATAGGCGATTTTGTTCAAGATTAACATGTTGAAGATCAAATTGGCCTTAGTGTAGAGAAAATAATAGTGAATTTACCTACTTCTTGAGTTTTGATAAATGGGATTCATATAGAACAATTCTACTAGAAGAGGTTATCACTTCCTTTGTCAGAGTAAATTGGATTTGTTAAAGCCCTGTATTTCCGTTCATCATGTGATCATTGTTCAATGTCTATATTAGAAATGGTAACAATTTTTAAAGGCCTTTGAAAAAAACCAAGGATGTGAATGTGTTTTATTTGACCATATCACAAAATAAGACATTTAATTAGATCAAGAAGACAATTCTATTTATAAAAGTTTGCGTCATTACAATCTTCCTCCCTTAAAATATTTTTCCGTCAAAATTTTCATTTCCCATAGTAAAATAGATGAGGGTAACTAGGTTTCATCACCTCATGTGGTTCCCATGCTGCTTATTCAATCTTTTGGTATCTCCACAACACTTTGACCAAGTTCATAGTCTTATTCCATATAATTTTGTCTCTATGAACTAATATCTTCACTGGTTGTCCCTCATAAGAGTGGTCATTATTCAAGGGTACCACCTCTGGGTTGGGTACATGTGATTGGTCTAGTGTGTACATTCTCAATGGGGATCTTGGGAATACATCATGTACTTGAGATAGGTTCAATGGTAGTGCAATTCGGTAGGCCACCACTTCGATGCGACCAAGGATCTCAAAAGGGCCGATGTACCTTGGTCTAAGCTTTCCATTATTCCTAAATCTCATCACTTTCTTCCATGGAGATATGTAAAGAAATAACATGTCTCTAACATCAAACTCTAGGTCTTGTCGAAGATCGTCAGCATAACTTTTCTGTCAACTCTAAGCATCTTTGACATGCTACTAAATGGTTTTAACCTTCTCCCGAATTTCCTCAACCATTTTAGAACCTATTAGTTTTTGCTCCCCAACTTTATCCCAACATGTATGTATTTTTCATATCTTCCCATAAAAGGCCTCATAGGGATCCATTTGGATGCTTGAGTGGATACTGTTTTTTTAATTGAACTTGACCAGAGGAAGTTTTTGATCCCATCCTCCATTTAAGTCTATTGAGTATTCTCTCAACATGACCTCAAGTGTATGGATAGTATGATCATATTGGATATCGGTTTGAGGTTGATAGGCCATGATGAAGTTAAACTCATTATTCAGAGCATGTTAGAGACTCTTCCAGAACATAGAGTTGAATCTTGGTTCTTTATTGGATATAATAAATAGTGGTACACCATGAAACTTCACCACTTCCTTGATGTATATCCATGCAAGTTGATCCATTGATAAATCCGCTCAAATTTTAATGCAGTGTGATGTCTTTGTAAGATGAACCACTAAAACTGAAATAACATTCTTATCTCTAGCTATCTTAGGAAGCCTGGTGAAAAAGTCCATTGTGATGTTTTCCTATTTATATTTAGGTATGGGTAATGTTTGCATCATCCCCTTATTTTTTTTACTTTCCACCTCCACTTTCTGACACACAAGACATCCTGATATATATTTTATGATCTCATTTTTCATATGGTCCCACCAATAGTGTTCCCAGATATCTCGATACATCTTTCTAATTCTAGGGTGGATAGAAAATGTTGATATATTTTCATCATCCAACAACTCCTTTAACTCAGATTTTTATGGTACACATAGTCTTGTCCCAAACCTTACAACAACTTATTCATTAACATTGAAATCTAATGATTTCCCTTTTATTATAGTTTCTCCTTTTTTATGAACTCCAACATCATCTCTTTGAGCATCCTTTAACCTCTCCAGAAGAGATGATTGAATAATTATTTGGGAAAGGATTGATGATGTTCCTTAATTTATGATTTTCAGGTCCATACTCTTCAAGTCTAGTAAGACTGGATCCTTCTCAATTCTCGTTAATGATAGAGTTGTTGGATCCTTTCTACTTAGAGCATATGCCACATTATTTTCTTTCCCTATATGGTAGTGAATTGAGAATTCATAGTCTTTTATAAACTCTAACCATCTTTGTTTGCGCATATTCAACTCTTTCAGTGGGAATATATATTTGGTGATTTTTTTGATCCGTATATATTTTACACTTCTCTCCAAAAAGATAATGCCCTCAAATTTTCAAAGTTAATATCACTACAACCAACTCCAGATCCTGTGTTAGATAGTTTTTCTCTTGAACTGTCAACTTCCTTGATGCATAGTCAATAAAGTTTTCATTTTGCATCAATACAGAACCCAAGAACTTATTTGAAGCATCAAGGAATACCATGAAAATATCTACACTTTTGGGTAGTGTGAGCATGGGTGCAGTGATAAGACATATTTTAAAATCTTTGAATCACTCTTCATGTTCATCATTCTAATAAAACTTGAATCCCTTCTGAGTTATCTTGGTTAGGGGGTTTCAAAATCAATGAGAAATTTCTCAAAAAGTGATGATAATACCCAGATAATCCAAGAAAACTATGTATATATGTAACAAATGTTGGCCTCACTCATCCTTTAATTAATTTCATCTTTGAAGGGTCCATATATATCCTATTAATTGTGATTTTATTCCCCAAGAAAGAGACTTCCTTTAACCAAAACTAAAATTTTATATACTTGGCATAATGCTTTTCCTTTTTCATGGACATTATCATAGTACTTAAATACTCTTCATGCCCCTTATTAGTTTTAGAGTATATTATAATATCATCAATAAATACTTCCACAAATTTGTAGAGGTAATATCTAAAGACTCTATTTATCAAGTCCATAAAGATTGGTGGATAATTAATGAGTCTTAAAGGAATTACTATGAATTCATAGTTCCTGTACCTTGTACAAAAATAATTCTTAAGGATATCTCATTTCTCCACCCTAACTTATTAATATCACGACAGTAGATCCACCTTGTAAAAGAATTGTGCTCCACAAAACTCATCGAGCATGTCATAAATCCATGGATGAGGGTACTTGTTATTTATCATGATATTGAAAATCTCATTATAATCAATGGAAATGTGAATTGACCGATCCTTTTTTTAATAAGGAGTAATGGTGCAACCCATGGTGAAGCACATGGGAATATGAAACCCTTATCCATATTTTTCAGTAATTGTTTCTTCAACTCATCCAGTTCAACAACAACAAATTTATATAGAGTCTTGGATAATGGTAACACCCCAGGTATGAGTCATATAACGAATCATACATTACATACATTGGTATTAATTTATAATTGAAGCATACTTATTACAACATATAACAAAACCATGATAGGTGTGTATAGGTATAGTGTCTTTAGAAACTTGGAAATATAAAAAACTGGTTCATAAATCATATACATTTTCCTCCATTTATTTCATCACATATAGAGTCCATTTTGGCATATCCTACTTAATACCCTTCTTCCTGACCTGGGGAAAAGAAAACATACAAAAGGGTGAGCTCAAATGTTCAGTAAGGGTAAACAACAGAAATATCAATCGTATCATATTCATAAGAACATAACATTTTAAAAATCATAACATGCAAAAGAGATCATAATATCATGACATGGGATAAATCATAGTAGTGAAATTTAATCCCAAAAATCATAACATAAAAAATGAAACATTTTGGCATAAAAACATAATCATTTAAAATCATTTCATATTAGTAAAGACTCATTTCCAAGACCATCATAGCGGACAAAGTCCATTTCTGAACAGAGTTCACTCCTCGTTCCATTCCTGTATCACAGAACCGGATTAACTTTTTGTTCCAGCCATGTCTATCTAAGGTGATATAAATCTTTACACAATGCATTGGAGGGAGATATAGGTCCCATCCATCTCATAATGAAACAAGTCTTATGTGTGCCACAAAATCATAAATCATACATCATAGCATAACCCTTGTAATAAAAATGGGATTCTTAAACATCATGCCATCATAAAATAATCCACATAAGATAAAAGTACTTCATAAAAATAATTCCATTATAACATAATAAAATAAGTGCAATAAAAGGGATAGAAATTGAACCCTATATTATCTTAGATGGAAAATAATTTTGATAAAACACTTGAACTCCATTCCTGAGGAAAATATTCTTTATACTTCAAAAACATTTTTCCTTTATAAACATGTCATAAAATTTTAGACAAAAAGAAGTTAATTTAAGATAAAATTTAAAACTCGTAAAGGGAGCTTTATGGAAATAATGTTCTATGAAATCATAAAAATTCATTCATGCCGTATAAGTTAAAAAAACATTCTTCTCGTACTCTGGACGAAAAAGTTAAAAATTATCTCGTACTAAAAACGATAAAAGATTCCTTTCATATATTTTACTAAAAATTCACCAATAGGTAAAATTGGATTTAAAAAATTGTAGTAGGATATAAATAATATTACATATTGAGGAAACATGTATGTGGATGATAAATATTTCCTAGTAAATTCTGAAGTATAAACAATCTCGGATAAAAATGAGATTGCAAGATTTTCCCTTACCTTAGGTCCAATATGCTTTGTATGTATCCAAACCTCTAGTACAATGATTTAAATAATATCATTGACTTATTACAGAATCATATTCATTGTTATTATATCATATATGGTCATATTCTTATATTCTTATTAGTAATATTTCATTTATACTTGTTTTTCGGGTGTTCAATTCTTTATGTTCTTATGCGTGTTTTGTCGAATAAATTCTTATTATTCTTTTTAGGTTATAGATACATTATTTACATAATGGTATTAGTATAATATATATCAGATTTATTCATTTAATTCATTTATATAATCATGGTTTAATGATGATATTTTAGAATGAATCGCATCGCACCATGGAGACGGTAAGCCGTATGTACGCACAAGCGACGATATCATTCCCATAATTATTGAATGGTATTGGAGTGGATGATAAAATATCTCAGAATTAGTATCATATTATAATAATCATATATATTTATTCTTTACACCATTATACCCATACAGGTATGGTGGTGGTGGAAAACAGATTACACCATGACGTGGAGATGGTATTTCGTACGTACGCACACGCGGTGATTTCTTTTTCCGTATGATGGGTAGAAGGTGAAAAAATGGTTGTTTCATATATTTTAATAACATATAATTTTATAACTGATACTAATGTTATTAATTTATAATGAAACAAACAAATAAGAGTATGTAGAAGAAGAAATAAATTTGAAATAATCGGTAAAGGATATTACCACTTCTTCGACGCGCCTCTTCTAAACCTCTTCTTAGGGCACAAAAGCTGGTCATTGAAGAGGACCAGGACCTCTAATATGTTTCAAGGGAAGTGGATAAGATAAATGGACAGGGTTTGTCCGATCATGAAGGCTCAAAATGTTGTGAAGTGGAGAGGGAGGAGGTGCCCTTTTATAAGGGAGGAGAGGGGAACCTTTGGAAACCTCAAAAATATTAATTTACAAAAACCTAAAACCCCACTTAAATACTTCCAAACTAACTCAACTTAGAATATTATATGTGATAGGTTTGTAATATCATAAACCAATACAATTTAGACATGTTGGGAATTTATTTTAAACCTTATCAACTTGATTTATCCTTATTTAATCTATTTAATTTTATTTGTGGTAATAATATTCTAAATTTTAAATTTTTATAAATATTTAATTATGTGTTGTGAATTATACATAATTGGATAATTTATGATGTTTTTGACCATAAAAATTTCAATTTTCAATTTTTACTTTTTTTGGTGATTTTTAAACTATTTTATAATATGTTATTTTTATAAAATAACAACATTGTCAATTTTGACACTATTAATTAATTTTCATTTAAATAATATCTTCATAGAGAATATATTTAAACCAAAATATTTAATAGATTTCTAACATATCATATTCATTTAGAAAATATGTGGAGAACATTAATTAGTTCATATAGTATTTATTTCAGTATTTTTAATACCATTTATTTGATATTTCAACCAATAAAATAATTTCTACATCACTATTCTGTCATCATTAATGATAATTATTTGATCCCTACAAATTTTAAATAAATTCTCATGATGTTTATAATTTTATTTTATTTCTGGATAATATTTATATTTGAAGTTTTATGAAGTTTATCAATAAATAGAAATAATTTCACTAATAAGATATAAGAGAGTGACATGTTGTCACATTCTTTGGTTTTAATAATAATAATATCATTTTAATTGATAAAAGTCCATGAAAGGAATTCATTCCAACCCTTAGGAGATATGGGTCTACTTTTATTAATCCAATAGAATTTTGGCAGGTGTTAGGGTAATTTTATAATCTTATTTTAACCCTTAATTACCCGATTTACCTTTAACTGTATTAAATAAAATTTACCATAGTTACTATTGATAATATCAAAAAATAATAATAAAAGTAACCTATTAACATAATTTGAACCCATTTAATCCAAATATGGAATCCATTTTTCAAAATTCAAAACACAGAAGTTGAAGTAATTAATATAAAATTAATCCTGTTGTTAAGAAAATGGGTTTTAAAAGTTAAAACGTTGTCAAAGATTGAAATGTTTTTACCTATTAATCCAATGTAAAATTAATGGTAATGGCATACATTATATTAAATTGTAAAAATATATTCTATTTATATTTTAAAATCATTAAATTTTATCATTTAACCATATAAATTATCATGATGAAAAAAGTTGTTTTTAAGAAACATTTAGCGTATTTTTACAAATCATCAAAATATGAATGTTATCAAAAAAGTATCAAAAATTTATCCAATGTAAATTTTTGTATCCTGATTCAAAATAATAAGATTATTTTGTAAAATCAAACTTATAAAGTTGTCAAAAATTATATTTAAAATGGGTGCACCATCAAAAGGCGGTAAAACTGCATTTTTTGAAAAATACTTCTTTTATCTGAAAAATTGATTTTTTGTTCATACCTCAGTCTAGAAAATGTGTAAGATGAATTATAATGTTATAAAATTTAGAATTCGGCTAATACTATTCATAACGGCTAGTTCATAATAATATAGTAATATATCATTGTTTAGTGAAACTCGGTATTGCGTACAACGCAAGATATCGAGGAAGGTTTCTCTTACGTGTAACACAAGCTAAGACAGTGTTGTGTGTAGTGAAGGTTTCATTTTGTGCTTCATATAACATTAGACATAAAAATATATATTTTTCTCATAAAATCTCAAGGTGTTTCATTATACCCCCTCAAAATAAATTTCACCATCGAAATTCGTCACTTCGTAACAAACATATGAGGATACATATCCCTCATCATATCCTCAAGTTCCCATGTAGCTTCTTCTAATTGTTGGTTTCTCCATAAAACATTAACCATGTGAGTGGTCTTGTTTCGTAGAAATTTTTCGCTATGATCCAAAATCTCTATCGGCTATTATTCATAAGAAAGATCTTGCTCCAGCGGTACAACTTCTGAGCTTAGTACATGTGAAGGATCAAGTATGTACTTTCTTTGGAGAGATACATGGAACACTTCATGGACATGAGAGAGATTTGGTGGAAGTTCCAATTGGTAAGATACCTTCTCAACACAATCCAATATTTTGAAAGGACCGATATACCTAGGGGTCAGCTTTCCATTATTTCCAAATCTAATTACTCTATTCCAAGGAGATATTCATAAGAAAAATTTATCACTCACTTCAAACTCTAGGCCTTTTCTTCAGTTGTCACCATAACGTTTTTGTCGAATCTGAGCTGCTCTTATGTGTTTTTGAATAGATCTGACCTTTTCTGTCATCTCATCAACAAGATCAGGTCCCAATATCTTTCTTTCCCCTACTCCATCCCAACAAGTTAGAGTTCTTCATTTCTTTCCATAGAGAGATTCATAAGGATCCATCTGAATACTGGAGTGAAAGATATTATTATAAGAAAATTAAACCAAAGGGAGGTTTTGATACCAACCACCTTGGAAATACATAGAGAAAGCTCTCATCATGTCTTCTATAGTTTGAATTGTCCTCTCAGACTGACCGTCTATCTGAGGATGATAAGCATGGTTGAAACTCTACTCTATATCTAGAGCACACTGAAGACTTCGACAAAACATCGAGGTAATCATCAGATCCCAATCAGATATAATGGAATGTGGTACTCCATGAAATCTTACCACTTCCTTTACATGTATCCTAAAAAGATGATCAAGAGATAAATCTTCTCTAATAGCAATGAAGTGTTCCGACTTCGTAAGACGATCAACTATAACCCAGATAGAATTATTACCTTTGGATGTTTTAGGAAGTCCAGTGACAAAGTCCATAGTGATGTTTTCCGATTTCCATTCTAGTATGGGTAATGGTTGTAACACCCCCTTATAATTTTGTCTCTCAACATTAACTTGCTGACAAACCAAGCATCGAGAGACATATTCAGCGATATCTCTTTTCATGCCATCCAACCAAAAGTACTCTTTCAGGACCCTCCACGTCTTTGTACATCCAGGATGAATAGAGAATGAAGAACAGTGAGCCTCATCCAGCATATCCTTCTTTAATTCTTGTATTTTAGGAATACAAACACGGTTCCTGAACCTTATTATCCCATCATAGTCAAGGTTGAATTCAGGAACATTTCTCACCTTCTTCTGTAGCCCAACATCCTCCTTATGTGCCTCTTTAATCTTCAATTGTATAGATGGTTGAACATTCATTTGAGAAAGATAAGATATATCCCCTTTCATTAAAATTCCACGATCCATCCTCTATAAATCCATAAATACTAGATCTTTTGTGATCCTCATCATGGATAAGCTAGCATGGTCTTGTCTACTTAATGCATCTTACACCTTGTTTTCATTCCTAGGGTGGTATTGTATGGAGTAGTCATAATCTTTAATCAACTCCAACCATCTTCTTTGGCGCATATTCAACTCCTTTTATTGGAAAATATACTTTATAATATTATGATCAGTATAAATATCACACTTTTCACAATAAAGATAATGCCTCCATATTTTTAATACGAAGATTACCGTGGCTAACTCCAAATAATGAGTTGGGTAATTTTGCTCATGGATTTTCAACTGTCATGAGGCATAAGCTATCCCCATATCATTTTTCATGAGAACACACCCCAATCCCTTCTTGGATGCATCACTGCAGATCACAATCCTTTCTCTAGTAAAGGGAAGTGTGAACACAGGTGCACTAGATAACCTTCTTTTTAACTCCTCGAAATTCTTTTCACACTACTTCGTCCAAATGAACATAACTCCTTTTCAAGTCAACCTGGTGAGTCGATTAGATAATCATAAAAAGAATTCAGCAAACGTCGATAATATCCAGCCAAACCAAGAAAACATCAGATCATAGTTACTATTTTTAGTCTTGACCATCTTTCGATAACCTCTGTTTTTGCGGGATCCGCAGATATCCCCTCTCTTGAGATTATGTGACCCAAAAAAGGAACTTTTTTGAATCCAAAATTCACACTTGATAAATTTTGCATAAAGCTTTTCCTTTCTCAAGGCCTTCAATTCAATTCTTAAGTGATCTTCATGTTATTCAATGATCATTGAATAGACAAGAATATATTCTATAAATACTACCAAAAACTGATCAAGATAGTCTCTAAATATTTTATTCATTAGATCCATGAAGATAGCAGGGGAATTAATAAGACCAAATGGAATCATTATAAATTCATAGTGTCCATAACTTGTATGAAAAGCCATCTTTAGTATATCCTCCTTTTTGAACCTTAATTGATGACACCCTGAATGAAGATCATTCTTGGAAAAGTATTGAGCTCCACGTAGTTGGTCAAATAAGTCATCAATGCTTGGGAGAGGATATTTGTTCTTCATATTCATCTTGTTAAGTTCTCTATAATCAATGGAAATTCTCATGGATCCATCTTTCTTCTTAACAAACAGAACAAGTGCTCCCCAAGGTGATGAACTAGGGAAAATGAATCCCTTTTCAATATTCTCTTGTAGTTTCTTCTTCAATTCCTTCAACTCAACTGGGGACATTCTATAAGGTGTCTTTGAAATGGTCATAGCACTCGGTATGAGTTCTATTAAAAACTCAACTTCCCAATTTGGCAGAAGTCCTGGAAATTCCTCTAGAAAAACATAATCAAACTTTTGTACAATGGGTATATTCATAATCATTAGTTTATCTCCAACCATTTAAGATAAATAAACTTCATTCATTGGAATCAAGACCCAGAAGATGGAAGAAATTTCCACTGGAAGGTTATATTCATCATTGCATTGATAGATGATCATAGATTGATCAGGAATATGAAATTAAACTTCCCTTCTTTGAAAATTGATATAAGATCGATATGTGGAAAGCCAATACATGCCAAGAATCACATCAAATTCCACTATAGGAAGGATCACAAGATTTTCAGGAAGCACTTTCCCACAAACATCAATTGGAGAAGAATTATAAACTTTTGATTCAACTGTTGTTCCATTAGGAGTTGTCATAGCTAACTCAACAGCTTATTGTAGAGGTAGTACGACGATACCCTTATAAAATTCTTTAGAAATAAACGAGTGGGTGGAACCATAATCGAATAAAACATTTTCTACATTATATTCGATAGTAAGTGTACCTTTCACCACTTCTTTATCGTATTCCACACCGCTGATAGTAATTTCATGTGAAATTCCTTTCTATTTGGACTTAAGAGTTTGTTGATGTTGATCATCATCCATAACCCTTGGATTAGGGAATTGATTAGTAGAATTCCCCATTTCCTTTCACTTGTAACATTGAAGTGTAGGAGGTTCATTCTGTGTATCCCTTTCATTGTTCGCATTATTAGACATCTTCTTCCCATTATTTCAACATTCAATTTACTGATGACCTTCTTTTCCACACTTAAAACATTTACTTGTCCCTTTAAGAAAATTCCCTCCATGACTCCTTCCACACATTGAGAATAATAAAAAACTCATCTTCTTTTCAGTGTGGTCTTTAGATTTTCCATTAAATTCAATTTTCCTCTTCTTATCAAACCCATATGACCGATGGGTTACTCGAATCTCTATCTCAACCTTGAGAGCCCATCAAACAATTTCCTCGTAGCTATTGAAGTCCCTTATGGGTAACTCCCTTCAAAGAGTTGGTTTTACGCCACTAAATAATCAATCTATCTTACTCTCAGGTTGGATAATAATTCCAGAAGCATACATTTCAAGTCTTGTAAAAGTTTCTTCGTATGTACCAACAGATTTACCATCCTTTTTCTTCAGTTCAAGAAACTCCTTTTCCATTTGTTTCGAAGAATATGAGGGAATTACTTATTAAAAAATAAGTTGTTGAACTCGTCCCATTCCATGGACTCAATTTCATCCCTTTGTCGTGTATTCTTGACAAGATTCCACCATTGATCATCTTCACCTTCCAAACCATATACTACTAATATGACTTCATCATGTTCAGAACATTGTAGAACTGATAATATCATTTTAGTGGCACTGATCCATTGTTTATCCACTAATGGATTAGAAGACCCATTGAATGAAGGTGGACGCTGCCTCATGAGGGATTCAATAAAATTTTTCTCCTTCATTTGATAATTTGGATGTACTACATGATTCATAGCTTGAGAAAGTTTAGTGAGTATGACTACAAGATTTTTCATTCCATCTCCCATAATATTTGGTTGCTCAGGGGGACAATCATTGCATTTCCCATCACATTAATCATTAACTTGGTTCCTTTGGGTTCCAGTCATTGACTAAAATGAAGAATCATAGTGTGAGAAACACTAATTAGAATATGAAAACCACATAATCAGTAATAAAATTTCACACTTTAGGTCTTATCATAGGCCATTCATGGCCATTTCTAAAACACTAAGATTGTGTTCTATGCTCAGACATATCCTTAGTGTTCTTACTAAGGATTTCACATCCTAGTTTCCAAAGGTTGATTATACCTTTCCTTTGATACCAACTATAACGACTCATACTTCACACACATTGTTATTACTTCATAATTGAAGCATACTTATTACAACATATAACAAAACCATGATTGGACCATATATGTATAGTGTCTTTAGAAATTGGGAAACATAAACAACTGGTTCATATATCATCTAAATTGTCTCCCATTTATTTCATCATATCTAGAGTCCCTTTTGAAATATCCGACAAAACACCCTTCTTCTTGACCTGGGGAAAAGAAGACATACAAAAGGGTGATATCAAATGCTCAGTAATGGTAAACAACAGAAATATCAATCATATCATATTCATAAGAACATAATATTTTGAAAATATTAACCTACAAAATAGATCATAATATCATGACATGGGATTATCATAATAGTGAAATGTAATCACAATTATAATAACTTAAAACATGAAACATTATTTCATACACACATAATCCTAGAAAAGCATTTCATATTAGTTAGGACTCATTTCCATGACCATCATAGCGGACAAATTCCATTACTAAACCGAGTTCACTCCTCATTTCAGTCCTGTATCACTGAACCAGATTCACTTTTCGTTCTAGCCATGTCTATCTCATGGGATATAAATCTTTACCCAAATAATTTCATGGAGATATAGGTCCCACACATCTCATAATTAAAACATTCTTATGTGTTCCACAAAATCATAAATCATACATCATAGCATAACCTATGTCATAAAAATGGGATTCTTAAACATCATACCATCATAACATAATCCATATAAGATAAAAGGACTTCATAAAAATAATTCCATCATAAAATAATCAAATCAATGTAATAATAGGGATAGAAATAGAACCCTATATTATCCTGGATGGAAAATAATTTTGATAAAACACTTTAACTCCATTAATGAGGAAAATATCATTTTTACTTCAAAAACATTTTTCATTTCTCAACATGTCATACAATGTTAAAGTAAAAGAATTTAATTGAAAATAAACTTGAAAACTTGTAAAGGGAGATTCATGGAAATAATATTCTATGAAATCATAAAAATCCATTCATGCCGTGTAAGTTTTAAAAACATTCTTCTCGTACGTTGGCTGGAAAAGTCAAAAAGTATCTCATACTAAAAATGACAAAAGATTACTTTCATATATTTTACTAAAAATTCACCAATAAGTAAAATTGGATTTAAAAAAATGTAGGAGCATAGAAATAATATTACATATTGAGGAAACATAGATGTGGATGATAAATATTCCCCATTTTATTCTGAAGTATAAATAATCTCGGATAAAAATGAGATTGCGTGATTTTCCCTTACCTTAGGTCTGATATGCTTTGTACATATCCAAAAATCTTGTATAATGATTTAAATAATGTTATTTAATTATTCTAGAATCATATTCATTGTTATGATATCATATACGGTCATATTCTTCTCTTCTTATTAGAAATATTTCCTTGCTACTTGTTATTCGGGTGTTCATTGCTGTATGTTCTTATGCGTGTTTTGTCGAATAAATTCTTATTATTATTTTTAGATTATAGATACATTATTTTAAGAATGGTATTAGTATAATATATATCAGATTAATTCATTCAATTTGTTTATATAATCATGGTTAAATTAAGATCATGTAGAACGAATCACATCGCACCATGGAGACGGTAAGTCGTACGTACGTACGAGCGACGATATCGTTCCCATAATTATTGAATGGTAATGGAGTGGATGATATAAAATTTCATAATTAGTATCATGTTATAATAATCATATATAGTTATTCTTTAAACCATTCCACCCATCCATATAAGGTGGTGGTGGAAAACATATTACACCACGCCGTGGAGAAGGAATTTCGTACGTACGCACGCGTGGTGATTTCATTTTCCGTATGATGGATAGAAGGGAAAATAAGGTTGTTTAATATTTGTAAAAACATATCAGTATATGATTTATACTGATGTTATTACTTTATAATGACACAAATAAATAATAGGAAGAATAAGAAGAAATAAATTTGAAAGATTCGGTTAAGGATATTACCTCTTCTTCGACACGACTATTCTAAACCTCCTCTTAGGGCACAAAGGTTGGTCTTTGAAGAAGACCAAGACCTATAGTTTGTTAATAGGGAAGTGTAGAAGATAAATGGACATGGTTTTGATGATCATGAAGGCTCAAAATGTTGTGAAGTGGGGAGGGAGGAGGTGCCCTTTTATATGGGAGGAGAGGGGCACCTTTGGAAACCTAAAAAATATTAATTTATAAAAAACTCAAACCCCAATTAAATACTTCCAAAATGACTCAACATTGAATATTAGATGCTATATAGTTGTAATATCATCAACCAATAAAATTTTGAAATGTTGGGAATTTATTTTAAACCTTATCAACTTGATTTATCATTATTTAATCTAATTAATTATATTTGTGGTTATAATATTCTAAATTCTAAATTTTTATAATTAATTACTTATGTGTTGTTAATTGTCTATAATTGGATACATTATGACATTTTAGACCATATAAATTTCAAATTATAATTTTTAAATATTTTTTTGATTTTTTAACAATTTTAAAACATGTTAATTTTATAAAATAACAATATTGTCAATTTTGACACTATTCATTAATTTTCATTTAAATAAAATCAACACATAGAATATATTCGAAACAAAATATTTAATATATTCCTAAAATATCATATGCTTCTATAAAACTCTTTTAGAACATTAATTAGTTCATAAAATATTTATTTTAATATTTTAAAACCATTTATTTGATATTTCAATCAATAAAATAATTTCAAAATCACTCTTGTGTCATCAGTAATGATAATTATTTAATACATAAAATTATAAATAAATTCTAATTATGTAGATAATTTTATTATCTTTCTATATATAATTTATATTTGAATTTTTATGAAGTTTATTAGTAAATTAAAATTACTACACTTATAAGAGATAAGAGAGTGACATGTTGTCACTTTTTTTGGTTTTAATAATAATTATTTCATTTTCATGGTCAAAAGTCCACGAAATTAATCTATTCCAATACTTAGGTGATATGGGTATAATTTTATTCATCCAATAGAATTTTGGCAGGTGTTAGGGTAATTTTATAATCTTATTTTTACCCTTAATTACCTGATTTACCTTTGACTATAGTAAATAAAAATTACCATAGTTACTATTCATAATATCAAAAAAAAGTAAGATATTAACATAATTTGGACCCATTTAATCCACATATCGAATCCATTTTTCAAAATCCAGAACCCAGAAGTTGTAGTAATTTATTTAAAATTAATCCTGTTGTTATGAAAACAATTTTAAAAAGTTAAAACTTTGTCAATGATTGAAATGTTTTTACCTATGAATTAAATGTAAAATTAATGGTAATGAAATAAATTATATTAAATGGTAAAAATATATTCTATTTATACTTTAAAACTATTAAATTTTATCATTTAACTATATAAATTATCTTGATGAAATAAGTTTTTTTATGAAAAATTTTGCTTATTTTTAGTATTCATCAAAATATAAAAGTTATCAGAAAAGTATCAAAAAAGTATTCAAAGTAAATTTTTATATCCTGATTAAAAATAAGAAGTTTATTTTGTAAAATTGAACTTATAAACTTGTGAAAAATTATATTTAAAATGGGTGCACCATCAAAAGGCTATAGAACTTTATTTTTTAAAAAATACTTCTTTTATCCGAAAAATTGATTTTGATTTCATACCTCATTCTAGAAAATGTGTAAGATGAATTATAATGTTATAAAATTTAAAATTAGGTTAATACTATTCATAATGGCTAGTTCATAATATTATAATATTATATCATTGTTTAGTGAAACCGGGTATTGCGTACAACGTAAGATATCAAGGAATGTTGCTCTTGCGTGTAACACAAGCCAAAACAGTGTTTTGTGTAGTTAATGATTCCTTTAGTGTTGCATATAACATAAGGCATAAAAAATATATATTTATCATAAAATCTTATGGTGTTACAAGCCAGATTAAGAATTTTTTATCTCAACTAGTAGGAATACCAAGAAATTCCCCGGGAAACACATCAGTGTATTCTCTCACAATGGAAATGTCTTCAAGGATGGTTCTTTCCATAGACTCAATTATTTGAGCTAGATTTTCTTTCTCATAGGACAATAATATCCATGATTGAGATTATTTTTCTAAAGAAGATTCATCCATCGCCTTAAATTGGTATAGAATCAGTGGACGATTTGAAATATGGAGTGTGATTTCCTTCTCCTGGAAATTTATTTTGGCTATATATTTAGAAAGACAATCCATTCCCATAATTGCATCAAATTATGGTAAAGATAGTATGAAAAGTTTCACTGGGAAATTCATCCCACAATCATTGGTAGGTTAGGATTTATATACTTGGGATGCAATAATCTCCCCATTTTCAATTTTTACTTACATCTCTACTCTAATGCCTTGTGGAGGTGTTTAGATAGTTATACTAAAATTTAAATATAGAAAAGAATGTATATAAGGAGAATAAAAAAGCACAATTTCTATTCTTGAATGAATAACTAGCAATCCTATCACTACTTCATTATCTGGATTCACTTCGGTAATTATGATTGTGAAATATCTCCTTTGAGATCTTGGAAGTTATTGGATGCCTTCAAGAACCCTTGGATTAGACCACTAATTCATAAAGTTCCATGATTCCTTGTATTTGTAGGAAAAAAATGTGTAGAGGGTTGACTGATTCATTCCTTTCTACCTTTGTATTATCAGGTTTCTCTTGTTGGAAATTCTTTTCTAGGTGGCCATCCATCCCGAACCTAAATCATTTTCTTGTCCTCTTTAGGAAATTTCTAGGGTGCTTCTTCCCACAGCTTTGGAAAGTGGGATATTGAAATTTCTTGGCATAGTTAGATCTCTCTATCAGACCACCAGAATTCATCTCCATTTTCTACTTTTTATCCCCATAATATCCTTGATATTCTATGATTTCCCTTTCTACATTGAGGGAACATCGTCCCATTTCTTCATATTTATCAAAGTCACAGATCGCTAGGGCCGTTCATATACTAGATTTTATCCCTCCAAAGATGTGATCAACCTTTAATTCAGGGTTACTGACATAAATGAAGGTGTATCATTCAAATATCGTGAATTATTCTTCATACTTCCTAATGGATTCATCATCATTATTCTTGAGGGAAAGGAAATAGCTTTCCATTTTAAGTCATAGGATTCAGGGAAAATATCTATTGAATTTTATTCTTGGAAATCCCTCCATCCCATAGCCTTGATCTCCTCATGCGTTTTATTTTTGATCAAAGTCCACCATTTATTAGATTGAACCTGCATATGACAAGAATCTAGAAGGACCTTATCATGTTCATAGAGTTGAATTATGGGAATATCTTTTCAATTTAATTGATCCATTTTTCAGTGATTCAGGGATCATATGATTCATTGAATGCAGGAGGCCATTGTCTCACAAGTTTCTCAATAAGGACTTATTTTTTTTAGGGGGGGGGGGTTGGACATTCTTCTTGATCCAGGTTTCTATTCATAACTTGAGTTAACTAATAGAGTATCCTGAAAATGTTTTCAATTCCCACTCCCATTGTATTTGGAATCTCATTAGTGCAGTCATTACATTGATCTTCACATTGGTTGTTAACTTGATTCAACCTATTATCAGCCATTGGATAGAATAAAAAGGGAAAATTAAGGATGAGTATCTTAGAAAATATAAATACATAAAAGGGGAATCCATTGACATTAAAGGGATAACTTATAAATTACTTTTATTTCCTTAGCTTATAAATTTATAGGCTTCAATCTATGTTATCCACGATCTATTTCATAACATATATACTTATGGTCTTCTTTTTTCCCTTAATAATGGATTTTAATAATATTATAAATTAACTAATGCATATCCACTCGTATTATCTAACCAAGAGTGAAAAAATCTCGTTATTGTGCATTAGTTTCTATTTGAGTCTATCTCAAAGTAGTGTTTTCGGATTTTACCCCTATATACATCTATGCCAGAGCTACATCTACTTGTTCATATCCAGAACATGATATATTTTCTTGATAAACCACTTACTCTATACTCACCCAAATTTAGGGATGATTTTATTATACTAATCCCTATTCATAAGGCTTTCACTAGAGTTTTCTAATCATAATCCCTAAAATAACTATACCTCCCTTTGATACGAACTATAACAACCCAACACTTCATTACATATTAACACATGATTTGTTATGTAAATGTAATCTTAATAAAAACCATAATATAGATAGTTCTAGTGTATTTGGGAATTAGGTACATTACATGATAACTTATTACCATGGGATACAACACATTATTTAAAACCTTTTTGAAATAATCATAATATCCCAACGAGCTTAAAACTGCATGGGGTATCCTGGGGAAAAGTATATAAAAATGGGTGAGCTATAAAGCCCAATAAGGGTATAAATAAGGCATGAAATGAATAATATAATACATGTTAGACAATAGGAATATCAATGGATTATAAAGGAACATGAATATAAAGGCTTGATAAACCATGATTATCATAACACATAAATGTGTCAATAACATAAAACATGATATTACACGAGAAAAGGCCCATTGCATGTGGAGGAGCATGAGTCCAAACACATTGCACATGAAATTTCATGATTAAACACCCATTTTAGTTGAATTATCATGATTCAACAATCTTTTCACACGACTCATCATGATACTATACATTACCCAATGATTTGGAGCACTATCAATGCACAATATTCTTAATCCTTTAATTTCACACATAATTGTGCCACATAGATCCTATAACATAGATTCAATAAACGTAATAAGTTATTACATGATAAAGGAATGTGTAATAAAAACATTTAATTCCCCATTAAATATGTATATTTTCATAAAGGTGAATACCCTTTATAGAGAAATGAATATGGTATTCACTACACAATTCTTTTGGCATGGAAAATCATAGTGTAATTTTGGCATCATAGTGACATCAAATAGAATTTCATAACATGTTTGATGAAAGAGAAAGGGGTATATCGTCATTCATAAATGAAATGGATAGTAAGGGGTATATTTAATAATGTATCCCAACTAATGAAATTGGAAATTAAAGGGAATATCATGAATTGGGTGCTTGATAAAAAGGGGGGAGAGAGAAATCCTTTACAGAATTTCGCCCTAGTGACAAGTGTACTTGGGGGGGATTAATTAGAGAGAAATGGTAATATAATAATTTTAACATAAAAAGGGTAGTAATTTTGTGTTTTTAAATCATATTCCAAATTTTTTAATTGAAATTTAAATGGAACAATAAGATAGTAAAACATGGATAAAAATGTGAAAGGAACAAAACCCTTACTTGGATGTGTTACACCAAAGGATTGGGAGATGATTTTTGGGAACTTTGTGGATCTTTTGGAGGGATATATTTAGTATAGGTAAGATTTTTGACGAAATACCATGAGTTTAAGTGAAGATAAATGGGATATTTGGTGGGTTTTTGTCGGAAAGGAGATGGATTTGTTTATTTTTTAGGATTTGTACACTACATAATAAAATACTCAAACCCACACACCATCCCATAGGTTTTTATCATGGTTTTTGGAAAAGGGATGTGTTATATAATATTTTATAAGGTTATGTTCCATAAATAATAAAATAATTCCAATTCTTATGTGGAGTCGAGTCACACTCTTTAGAAAATGATTTTAAAACCCTAAAATATATTATATATTTTTTAAGATTCATTAAGGATTTATAAAATGAATAAAATACACTTAAAACTTAATTATTATAATGGTAAAACATATCTTGTGCCTAAAACACCAACTCTATGTTTTATTACACCATTTAGAGTCATTATTATTTCATAAAACAGATATTATAAATATTCAGCATTTAATTTTTACCCAAAAATTCGACTATCTCAGAAAATTATGAAAATTTCACTGTTGGATAATTTAAAAATTATGATTCCAAAAAAATATTCATTTTACCTAAATAATTTTTTAAATATTTTAATTTTCACTTTTAAAATAATATTCTAAATTTATTTAAAAAATGTTGGGTTTTTTAAATTAACAGTTTTTGAACCCTTTTAAAAAGTACATTTCAAATCATAAAAATTATATAAATATTTATAATTAATAATACATACATAATAATAATACTTTAATAATATAATTTTTATTTTAAAAATACATCAATTCATCAAAATAAACCCCTTAATTACCCGAAAAATCATATTTATCATATTTAAGAAAATAATTCTTAGAACGAAATTGATAGAATTGGAATTTTATATATATAATAAGATTACACAATATGTATATAATAAATATTTACATAACCCCTTATAAAACCTACATATTAACTAAGGATATGGTTTGAGATGGTGATATAAACTTGGGGCAATTTGGATAACATCACCTGAGTAGTGATTTCCACTAAATTTAACTTCTTCTGTTAGTGATTTCGTTCAACCTTAACATGTTGAAGCTCAGCTTGAGATTGGTCCATAGTGAAGACCAATGAAGCTAAATCCTTCCCAAGTTCCATAATATGGGATTTGTATGACACAATTATAATGGATGAGGCCATCACTTTCATTGTCTGAGTAAATTTCATTTGTTAAAGCCCTATATTCATACTAATTATGTGATCATTTTCCGATGACTATATTAGTAATGGTTACAATTATTAATGATATTTTAAATAAAAAACAAAAATAAGGAATTCAATGTGTTTTATATGGACATATAACAAAATAATATATTTAATTATACCAGTACAAAATTTTTGTTTATAAATGTTTAGGTCGTTACATTTCTTTCATGGGGGTTATTATTCAAAAGTTACATAAGCAGTAACGGTTTACTTCACAATCTCATTTTAATCAGGATTTCTTATGTTTTAAGATAAATTTATGTAAATTATTTTATTATTATATAATAAATCCACTTCATTTTCTTCTCCTCTATGTATTCATTTAATAGTACCAATTTATACTCTTTATAAATTAAATTGACTAAGAAAATGTTTTAAAGAAAAGTTGACTTTATTTCCATCTTCGATTGAAAATAAATTATTATAAATCTATATATTATTAAAATGATTTAAAGAATTATTTTTTTAATATTATCCATGTATTTTTGAAATTAATTTTAATCGATGATTGTATTTTTTTAAATGTTTTAAAAGGAATATTTCTATCATTTTCCAAACAAGGTATATTTTGATTTTTCATATAAAATTGAGAAAGGAATATTTATTTTAAGGTACTTGACATGAACATAACTTTACACCATCATGAACACTCATTTATTTTAATATTACATCACATTTTTAAAAGTATGTATTTAATAAAAAATAGTTTCCTAATAATCTAGTAATTTTTAGATTTAATTTTTTAAGTTAAAATTGTATTCTTCACAAGAGTTTATTTAAGGTTATTCTTATTTTATTTCTATTAATCACCTACAAAAACTATTAATTTTAATTTTACTTCACTGGGTATATTTTGTAATGATACCATCATTAATAACTATCTAGATGGTTTATGATTAGTTTGACTAGGGGTGTACCTGTTGGTACCATTCATATTACTCTAGATGGTTTAGGATTATGTTTATTGATTGGGGTAATTATTAACATTTCATATGGTAGTTTTGAAATATGAATGTTTATATTGATTATGATTCACCCATTTCATATGAATAATTTGTTGGAAAAAAAAATTGATGGGTGAGGCCTTATATATCCCCTCGATGCATCAGTATGTATAATTAGATAAACTTGATTGAGTATTTGAATGAGGCTTGACCCATTTGTGTAAGATGTATTATTATGAGGCTTTGACAGCATGGTTATGATTTTTGACATTATTAATTCCCTAATTATGATATTAGTTATTGATTCCCATGTGATTATTATATTAGTTAGAATATCCCTGAATAATTTTCAAGCTCATGTGATTATGTATATGGAGTTATTTGATCATTATTTAATTCTTCCATATTATTATCTATGAAAACGTTATTAAAAAAATCGAATGTGTTTTAATTATTTACCTTTACATATTTTTTATGAATTATTGATTAATGATATCTTCTATTGTATGTAACCCTTACTGAGCATTTAAGATTGTACTTATTTTCTTTCCCTTCCAAGGGATCCAGGAAGTGTAATATAAATGATATGTGAGGATATTCTAGAGGGGATACTGAAATTATTGAAAAATATATGTTTTAATTTGTGTTTTTAAATTAAATATGGTATTTACGTATGTATAATTTTTACCAAGACTATAAAACTATTTATTTCTTTAGAATATGATCACTAGTATATAATGACAATGTAATAATGTAGGCATCGACTTCATGTTACTGGGGTTGTGCTCTTTACAGCTGACATCATATCAAGTTTAGTAGAAACCCTAGGAACTAGATGTAGGAAATTTATATTATGTAACATAAATATATTATCTACTTTGAGTATTTGTATAGAAAAATATAATTAATGTTTTGGAATGGTAGATATTTTCTAGTTTTTCCTAGAAATAAATCCCTATCAGGATACTACAAGTAGATGTGGTTCTTTCATAGATATACCTAGGGGTAATAAATCCAAAAACTGTGCTTTAGGAATGACTCAATAATTACCCATTACATGAAAACAATCCTTACTACACATTTGGATTGCCACTAGTAGGTTATATACTTTGGATAATTCACATTTAATTTACAAAACATTATGAAGGATATGAATTGATGATAAAAGTTAACAAACTAGGTTAATACTATTGTGTATTTTATAAAAATGAAGGATTCATGATTTATACATCCTAAAAATTCTTATATGTCGCTTACACTGTGATGATTTATGCTCACACTATTATTTTTGGTTTTATTCAATGGATGGAACCTAAAGAAATCATGTTAACATTGAATAATAAGGACACTATAGGGACTATGAGAAACAAAATGGTATGATTATTTGAGTGAAAGATAAAATGATTATTCATAACTAGTTATCCTAAAATATAATTAACAACATATACCTTAACAATCTTTCAATCTCACAAAATAAGAGAAGGAAATAGTTCAGTAAGAGCCTGAGTGGTGGATACCCTGGAAGAAAGAAGACTCAATTTTCATCAAGTTAGAAATGTTGAAAGAGACACCCGTGAAAGTGTTTCAATATAATTGTAAAATTTTTTATGTATTGAAAAGAAGGGTATATGGAATTGAATTACTGATTAAAAATGAATAGTATTATGGAAGGAAATAAATTTCAGCCTAGGGATCCATTTATCGTCTGTTGTCTTAAAATTTGGGGAACCTGGGAATTATCCATGTCAATTACCCCTACTAAAGGTTAAACCATAGAACAAGAAATGAACAATGTTTATGTAAAAGGGTTTATGTATTTATGTATTTGAATTCAATAATTAAATTATGGAAGAATTTTTATCAATGGTATTTTTGTTATAAGAATCATAAAGCATCTATGTTTTGTGATAATTTTTGGGGAAATATATGTCATCATCTATGAGTAACTCTATAATAATGGGTACCATTACGGGTTTATTTGATTAAGGTTGATCGTATTTTCAAAGTCTTATAAACCCCTTTTTAGGTTTTAAGGTATGGTATTTTCATTTGATTATTGAAATTCTATGAGACATTTCTTTAGGTTGATGTATATGAAACCCTAAGGTTCAACATGAAGTATTATTTAAGTAATAATTCTCTCCTAATAAGTTTAAAGGTATTTATAACCTTTATTTTTATTATTATTATAGATTATCAGCTAGTAATAGTTAGTTAAGATTATTTTACTTTTGTGAAAAAATATAATATAGAAAATCCTTGTAGTTAAAAAGTGATTTAATAATTAATATTATTTCAATGGATAATCATCATATGTTTGGGAATGTTATAGAAATTATATTAATATGGTTTTATAAAAATGACAACCCATATTCTAGGTGAAGACTGATCACATTCGGTAAGGTTGAGGGGCTTGAACCCACAACTAAAGGGAGACAAGGGTGGAGTGCTTACCACTAGCCTACATGATGTGCTGGTTAGTTTGAAAATGTTTTTACATCAATGATCTAACTAATAGATACTTATTGAATGGATTAATTTTAATTTTGGGTGTTACTATTTATTTTATAGATATTATTGTATTATATTGGATAACTTGTTCTAACCATTTTGGATTTGGTAAATATTTAGAGACACATGGAAGGACGTTTCATTATTTTATGGAACTTATGATCTGTTAAACGTTAAGTTCAGTGGTTCATGAATGAAAAATTAATATTTAGTACTCATTATTTGGAGAAACAATTTATATTATTTGTGTAAATTTATTAAAGGGTAAAATTATACATATTAAGTAAGTATATTTTATTATGTTTTCAGTCTATAAGGAAAAGTAATTACTCAACTCTAGGAAAATGATCTTGAAACAAAAAATTTATACATGAAATTAATTTTTGATGAATCAATGGTATTTTTTACACTGTATCATTTTATGTTTTTGGGATCCCTACCTTTATATTTTTCATTCACTTCATTGTGATCAATAGCCTTTTTCACTCTTCATAATTATTTAAGTTTTCATTCCATGTAAATATCATCACTTAACACCAATGCTCTCTAATCTAGAAACCTAGTATGTGATATTATAGATGGCCATTGAACATCACTTTAGCTCTCATTAAAATAAAGTTTTATTAAACATTTTTAGGGTGTGGGTTTTAAAAAAGATATCGTAAAATGTTAACCCCATGATTACCGAGACCAAGATTAAATTGTGAGTACACAACTTATTTAAGGGGGTAGAAAATAACACCCTAATATTTGAAAATAATTAAATTGGTATTGATAGAATATATTACATGTGAAACTAAGATTATATAATAATGTAACACTCTGAGGCTGAATGATATACTTCTTTTTAAAAAATTCATTCTCTTTGATAACTTCTGTTACATAAAACCCTAAGTTGTAAGAACCATAATATGTTTATTTTAACAAGATAGATAAAACCTATACATTAAACATGGTGTTATGAATAATAATAAATAAAACTTTAATATTAACTAAAATTTCTTTAGATATGTAAAATTTATTTTTAAATAATATCTTAACTTTTGATAAGGACTTGCATACTTCAAAATTACTTGATCTCAAAAAAATGTTTTTAAAATTTTTTTATTAAAAAATAATAAAATTAATTTTTTACACTTATATAAATTTGTTTTAAAAAATAAATTTTTTTTGTAAATCTTCATATCAAAATATAATTAGTGTTATATTTTGGGTTTTTCAGAAAATATTGATTTTTTCGTGAATAGTGAAAAATACCAATTTTCAAAAAATATTCATTTATTTACAATAAATTATGTAATATAAAACCCAATTATTATTTGAATTTTATTTTATGTTAAAAAATTATTATTTTCTATATTAAAACAATTTAATTACATTTTCAACATCATAAAACTGGATTTTAGTAAAATTTTACTCATAGGCTTAAAAATGTTTTTTAAAACTGTTTTAAAGTGCATAATGCTTCCCCATTTTAACTGATACAAATAACCAATAATTAGGAATTATTTAAATTATATTTATATATTATATATCAATATTTTTTATTTTAAATTCATATAATTATTATTTCTATTCATATACTTAATATAAGATCATTTTTTCCTTGCGAAATAAATTTATTGAAAACTACCTTTTCAACTTGTCTACAGGATTCATTTAAAATTGAATTTAGTAAATTATGTGAGTTCAATTTTATAAAATGGATTATATGTTTGGAACTAAAATAATTAAAATTATCTAATGAGGTTAAATTAATTTTTTTACCATAATAAACAGTGAAAACAGTAAAAACTAATTACCATGGTTAAGGTAAAAATAGATGTATTTGGAGTTAAACTAAAAAGATAAAGATTAGAATATCATAACAACAATTATAATTTATATTTGATCACCATATTTCAATTTTATCACATATAAGGTTCAAAATTTAAAAATTGTTGATCTTTTTCCATGTTTAAAACAATGGTACACCTTTTTTATTTAAAACATTTCATGTTTGTCCTCTCCCCTAATTATAAAAGGCCACAACTCCCCTCTCCTATTAACACTTCTTAAAACCTTTTTTTTAGTCAATAAATGAAAAAATATCTTACTTAATTCCCTACCCACATCATTTTTTCATTTTTGAGATCATAAATCCAATCTACGCAGGATTTAGTTTAAACATAAAGAGGTTCTCTGAAGTAGAGTTAAAAGACTTAACGTGTGTATTGGTTTCATTTCTTCTTCTAGCTCCATAAATTCATGAAATATAATAATATAATGAAAATATATCTCATATATAATGATATTATATTATGTTATTGGCATAACCTATATCCATATCCACATCTATCAAATGAAAAAAACCATCGATAATTTGTACAACAAACTACCTCCTCACGAATAGATGTAATTTGTTTTCAGTAACTATCATTCAAGGATTGATATAGTTAAGGATTAACCATACATATATTATTTTTCAGAAATTATTATATTTATTTAATTATTAGATCACATATGTATTCTTACTTTCCATTCCATGGGTGTTACAATAACACCGCTCGTGTGTATGGTAGACTATCATCACATGAAGTAATGTAATTCGTTTTTCAATTAAAATTTACATGATAGTTAATAAGGGTAAATTTAATGAATATATGTGATATATATGAAATTATATTGATTATATAAAATTAATATATCACCCACTTCCTTACCATTTCAACCCATTATGAAATGATATCACTGCTCGTGTGTACGTATGACTTACAATCTCAACGAAGTGACATGATTAACTTTCGAGAATGGCTTTAAAAATAAATTATTTAATTAAAATTTATATTTATAAAATTATTATCATTATATATATGATGTAACTTTTTACTATACACAAGAACCCAAAATTTCATAATAAAACATGCCTGATAAATCATGGTAATTATCACCTAAAACAATAATGATAATAAAATATTATTAATGAACGAGCATTAATAAATTATAGTAGGATAATTTATGATTTTATGACCATGAATATGGTTTTATTTTAAAATAAAAACATTCATAAAACTATTATACATTAGGTTAAATCATTTCATTCAAAAAAGAAGGGTGATGTAAGAGATTTTATAACAATTTCATTTCATTGAGCCTTATTGTAATGTTATGCACATGTTTTATTTTTTATGATGGATATAATTCCCTATTAAAAATTAATATCATGAATTACTTATAATTATTTGTATTTTATTATTTCAATTTGAATTTTTTCATCCAAGGTTATTTGACTTGAATGTCACCGAGTGGTAAAGAATTTCATAACTCAATTTATTTTCATTGGGTTATATTATTTTTCCATTGTATTTTATTTTATATGATTATATGTATATCTAATGTAATATGAATATATAATCTTGTATTTGAAATTATTTTATATTTATTTACATTTGATACACATAATCAATTAATTGATTAGTCTCCACTTCAACATTATGATCAATGTAAGGGTTTCTCATCTCAAATTGTCTTTTCGATAAATATGTTATATTATACAAAATATTATTTTATGTGGTGTATCCAAAAGAATATTGACATTTTAAGTCTTCAATATCTTTAATTTAATTTAATTTAATGTTTCATTTGGACTGATTTTTATCATGGGGTTTAAAATTTAAAATTTACCGAAGTAGTAAGAGTTTATTTCACAATCTCATTTTAATTGGGGGTATTTATTCTTTAATTTACATCGAAGGAAATTATTTGATAATTGAATAATAAAACAATTTCACATTCTTCTCCTCTAGGAATTCATGACATTTTCTTGTAATAGTACTATTTTCCACTATTTGATACTTAAAATTACTGAGAAAATGTTATTTAGAAAACTCTATTATATTTCACTCTATGGTCAGAAATCATTTTATTCCAAATTCAAATTTTCTAAAAAAATATTTCAATATTTTTTTTAATATTATCCCAGAATTTTTAAAATTATTTTTACCCATGATTGGTTTTTTAAAACTATTTAAAAAAAATCTTTCATTCGTTTTACAAAAGAGGTATATTTTATCTTTTCTTACAGAAATGCGAAAGGAATATTTTTTTAATATACTAGATATGAATGAAACTTTCCTACATCCTGACCAGTCATTTCTTTGAATCTTTCTTGAAAATTTTAGAAGGTTATTTTTAAGGAAAATGGTTTTCCCAATATTATGTAAATTTAAATTTTTAATTCATTTTTAATTAAAAATAGTATTTTCCAGAAGATTTTTTGGAAGATACTTTTATTTTATTTCTATTCATAAATTAAAAAAAACCTTTAGTCTACTTATATTTTACTGAGGATATATTATAATGATATCATCTTTAATATTTCATTAGAAAATATATGACCAGTTTGATTACAGTTGTTCCAGTCTAAAACCATTCATATTACATGGGATGGTTTATGATTATGTTTATTAATTTGTGTAGTTGTTGTAATTTAATATGTTATTTTTTCAATAATTTTTTTATGTTGATAATATTTCACCCCTTCAATATTATAAATTCATTGGAATTAATAAGTGATGGGTGGGGGCCACTATATCCCCTCAATGTATTAGTGGATGTCATGAGACAAAATAGTTTGGGTGTTTGGGAGAGGAATTACACATTTATGTATAATGTGTTGGAACATGGCCATGATCATATGTTTATGATTTCTAAAATTATACATTCTGTCATTATGATATTATTTATTTATGTTCATGTGATTATTCTATTAGTTATAATATGCATGGAAAAGTTTCCAGAACATGTGATTATTTATATTATATTGTTTGATCATTATTTATTCCTTGCATAGTATTACTCATTTTCAAGTAATTGATTAAATGGAATGCATTTCAATTATTTACCTTTACATATTGTTATTCATTACTAATTCATGATTTCATCTACTTTATGTAACCCTTACAAAGCATTTGAGCTTAGACTTATTTTTTTTCTTTCCCAAGAATCTAGTAATTGTACTATGAATGGTATGAATGTATATTCTATGGGGAATAATGATATACTCAAAAAAATAATGTAACTTTTTTTCAAATGTAATATTATATTCATTTAGGTATTTATTTTAAAAAGAGTACTAAAAAATTTGAACCTTTGGGATGCGATCACTTGTGTCTAGTATGAATGTAATAATTTAGGCACTAGATCTGGTCTACTGGGGTCGAGTTTGTTACATGGTTTCTTAGTGGCTTGGAAAGGTATTTTTATTCTTAATAATTTTCTTAAATTTTACATAATTTTAGTCAAATTAATTATGGAATCAATGTCATATTTTAGGTATTTTCTAGTTTGATGTTGGGGGAAACTATAGGGTATTTGCCTACCTATGACTATGTTTCATGTATGAAAAGGATTCCATTATGATTTTGATAGTTATTAATTTTTATAATTTAGTTGTTAAAATATTTTTAATCGTTATAAATAATTATTTAAAGTTTCTTGGATTGAGTTAGGGGATTGGAATGGAGTGTGACATTAGAAGAGATTGGATAGACCTTGAGAAGGCTTTTCTAGCTTTTTCTAGCACGAGGAGGTAAAAGGAATGGTTTAAATAAATGGTAGGTGGTCTAATTACTAGCCATATGGAATTCATGGTTTCTTATGATTCATGGGGTGTGTAGTCACTCCCCATTGAGAATTTTACATCTTTAATTAATTTTTTTAATTTAAATGTGATGTTTCATTAGGATACACATAGTTACAGGGCCCTGATGGACCTTGGTTATGGTTTTTTTCTTTGGTCTTCGATGATCGAGGCCTTGAAATTTGATGTTATTAGCCTAGGTGGATAGAAAATAGGTTAATGATGAGAATAGGGGTTTGAATAAAAAAAAATTGAGACCTTGAGAAATGTGATGGACCATGTTGCATATCAGGAGTGTTTCCAATGTGAGATGCCCTATGTAGACGGCGAGGTCACGTTGTCTTGATGATGATGCTAAGGAATATAGTATCCTCAGGGAATGAACTGTTTACCTGAGACCTGGATCAAGACTGAGAAACCATGTGAGGTGTCCTCTAATGTATTATTACCTTAGGGACCCTAGAGTTGATTGACTGACCCTGAAATGGTGAGTTTGGATTTGGTAGATATGGTATCAAGTTTCACCATAGAACCTTCACCAAACATGTATGCCCATGGTTATATAGATTTTATTTGTGGGTGTGGTAATATGGAAAATCAATGAATTTTATTTGTGATTTTATGTGTTTATTCTATTTTCATCCATGGTGCCCAGATATTCTTTCTTTGACCTAGCCTAGGGGTATAATGAGACTACAATGGTATGGTAGTGATTAATATAAATTATTTTTGGAATAAAGCTTTGGGAATTATGTGACATAGTTATGAGATCGATTAGATGATGATGTGTTATTGGATTCATGGTCAAATCTAGGATCTAGATATTGAGCCATGTGAAGAAAACCTAGGATGCTGGGAATTGACATCGAGTCCATATAGGAGGCCCAATATACCTTGGGTCCTTAGGACCCTAGTATGTAAAGGATGAAATCATGTAGTTTTGGTAGAATAATTTTTATTGAATACTATTATGAACATGAGATTCCTGGGACATCCATTGGATATAGCTGGTCATGTCTAATGGTTTACTTGTTTTTGGTTGGGATTTCGAAGATTTTTTTAGAGAGGTGGTGCCTTAGTCAAAGACCAAGGAACAATTTATTTCTAAAAGGAAATGGAGTTATAAAAGTCTGAAAGACAGAATCTTATTACAATCTTAATTGAAAAGATGGAGCGAATCATCAGTCAAATCATCCAACCAGGTAAAGAACCTGATTGACCCCCTTGTTGGCCAGACTATCAGCAACCATGTTCGCTTCGCAGAACACGTGTGTGGCAATGAAATTATGATCCAAGAGCACAACAAGACATTTCATCCATCGAGAGGTAAGTGGCCATGCAAGGTGAACCACCCCCTTCCAGATAGCTTGGGAAATAGTGGTTGAATCACATTCATTCCACAGCTTGTTCCAACCCTTTTGCTTGGAAAATTCCACCGCATGAATGACTCCCAACATTTCCGCTTCCAATGTCGAGGCCGTACCACAACCACTGAAGAACTATCCAAGGAATATTCCAAGAATGTATCTGAAGATGGCACCACAACCTGCCGGACCTGGGCTTCCTCTAGAGGCGCCATCGACATACACTTTGATCCATCCGGGAAGTGGGGATTTCCAGAAGACCTCAAAGGTACATCGAGGTTGCCTATAAGATCCCGCAATCCGAAGATGGTGGAGGATCTCAAAATCATAAATAGAGTTGTCACAATGATCCTTCTGAGGAGAGGCAGCATCCTTGATGGCAATGAGAATATATGTTTTACCTGCATTGACGTTGATAGAGCAATTATTATGAAAAAAATTATTTCTATCACACCAGATCACATGCAGGAGCCCTGCCACCGCAACCAGAAAAGGATTCCTAATTTTCTTGGAAGAATCCCAAATCACATGGTGTTGAAGATGAGAGCTAATAGTATCATGAATTGGCCATCTGCAATAAAAAATGTCAAAAATGTAGTTCCAAAGAGCTGCAGATGTGGCACAAGACAATAACAAATGATTTGCATCCTCATGGTGTTGGTTTCACAAATGACTTCTAGATAAAAGAGAAATTCCAAAGGATTGAAGAAACACATCGGTGGGGACACTATTATGAGCAACACGCCAAATGGGAGTAAGGCGTGAGGGATTGATCCAAGGTTTTCTAAAAGCTTTCAACCAAGAAAAGTTAGAAACAGAGTTACAAAAGTTGTTTCTGTAGAAACTTTTAGAATCAAGGACACCATTAAAAGCAGGTTCCCAAATAAGGAAATCATCAGTGTCAGTAAAAGAATAATTGTCAATGATGTGACTGATGTGGTTTGGAAGGTTGATGTCATGAGAGTTAAAAACTTCTCTTATAGTGGAGATGGTGTTCTTAGGATTAGAGGAGGATGTTAGCATAGAGATTAAAGGGACACCAGTCCAGTTTTCCAACCAGAAATTCAAAGATGAATCAGCACTAACCATCCATCTAGGGTTTTCATGATTTTAAAGAAGGAATGTCTAATGGATGGCCAGATGGAAGAAGTGATGAACCCCTGGTTACTATTCTGAAGCTTGGTGACAAATCATTTCTCAAGGAACACCAGGGAATCAGAGTTGCTGTGAATCAGATTCCAAGTCATTCTAGCTTGAAGAGATTCATTTAAAATATTAAGGTTCTTAATACAGAGACCACCTTTATCCATGGGTTTACAACAAGTGGCCCAAGGTATGGTGACAAGTTTTCTTTCAATCATACCACCAGTCCAAATAACATTTTTAATGCAATCATTTATTTATTTGAGAAGACTCACAGGCCACTTATAAACCATCATTGAGTAAACCATCTTGGAAACAATAGTAGACTTAACAAGACAAACTCTTCCAGCCATAAAAAGAGATTTAACCTTCCAAGATGATAGTTGATTGATGATTTGATCAACAATACTGTAAAAATAGCTGGATTTTGGTGTCCCTCAGAAGATAGAACACCCAAATAAGTAAAAGGGAAAGAGCCTTCTTTGATACCTAAGAACTCAATGATGTGATTTTTTCTGTTGGGGGCAAAGCATTTCCCAAAGAAAACAAAGGATTTCTTCCAACTAATTTATTTCCACGAAATATCTTCATAATGTGTTAGGGCACTTTTGGGGTTTTGAATGTTCCTTTTATCTCCCTTTAAGAATAAAATTATATCATCATCACATAAAAGATGGGTCGGAACATTCAAGTTTCTAGAAGCCAAAATGGGATTAGTTTTGTTTTGATTCACAAGGCTCATAAGGATTCTACTTAAATAATCCTCAGCAATAGCAAAAGGAATGGGAGATAGGGGTCACTTTGCCTAACCCCCTTGGTGCATTTGAATAAGCCTTTAGGAGACCAATTGACTAGCATAGAAATGGAAGTAGAATTGAATATGGTACCGATCATGGTAGTAAAGGAGTCATTAAACCCAAAGCTTTTAAGAACCTTTAAAATAAAATTCCAATCCATGGTGTCAAAAGCTTTCCTGATGTCTAGCTTAATGACCACACTGCCTCCTCTAGTGACTTTATTCAGCATATTTGTACATTCTGAGGAAAGGAAGATACAGTCTTGAATAGTTCTTCCTTTGATAAAACCAAATTATTTCCAAGAAACAATTTTATTTGTGATGGAGGTGAGTCTGTTAGCAAGAAGTTTTGTGATAATTTTATAAAGTGTGTTGATGAGAGAAATGGGACAGAAAAGGTTAATCTCAGCAGCATTATCCACTTTAGGAATAAGAGTAAGAAATTGAGCATTTATCCCGTCAGGAAGAACGCCATTGGAGAAAAAGGATTTAACCAGCTTGAAAAAATCCACATGAATGAGATCCCAATATTGCTGGAAGAAACCATTGTTTAAACCATCAGGTCCCAGGGCACTATCAGGGTTGATACTGAAAACAGTGTCCCTGATTTCATGATCTATAGGTATGCTTAGGATAAGATCATTATCCTCAGCAGTGACCATGTTGGGAATGGTGTCAGGAAGAAGATCATTATTAACCATCGGTCCATTAAACAAATTGTGGTAATAACTAACAACATGATTAGAAATGGCATCCTCAATGTCAATAAAAGTGTCATCTATTATATGAAAGGAAATAGGTCTACAAATTTTCCTGATTCTTTGAATAGAATTATAGAATTTAGTATTTCTATCACCATCCGATAGCCATTTTGTTTTAAAGATTTTCTTTAGCATGTTATATTTGAGCTTTAAAAGTGAGTTAAGCTTCAAAGAAATGTTAATTTAATCTTGGGGATAATGTGAAAAATCAGAGTAGGTATTGGAGCTTTGAATTCGAGTGAGTTCATTCTCCAAAGAGGAGACGTCCATGTCAAGCTGTTTTGTTTTAGATTAGCACCACCCTTTGAGATGTTGCTTCAGAATTTTTAATTTATCAATGCAAGAAAAAGAATCATTTTAATGTTTCAAACCATCCCAAAAATCTTTTATCATGTTAGAACATTCTGGGACCACAACCCAAGCATTGTTAAATTTAAAGGGGAGGGGAGGTTTTGAATCCTTATAGGTAAAGATGAAAATAATGGGATGATGATCAAAGTTGATCTTGGGCAAGGTGATAATAGATATGGAATCCCATTTATCAAGGGCAGTAGAATTAGTGAAAGCTCTGTCATGTTTTCTAGCCACTATCCTATTGAGGAACTTTTTATACCAAGTATACTTATCACTAGTAAGGTTGATTTCAATATGGTCACAATATTCAATGGAGGATTTAAATTCTTTAGTTGATATGAGAGAATCTGATGGTCCAATATTTTCACTTGGGAGAAGAATGACGCTAAAATCACAGATCACCAGCCAGGGGTCCTGAACAGAACTAGAAAGGGAGAGAAGGTCAGTCCAGAGGGATCTTCGTTCTTGATATCTATTTTTTGTATATATCAGAGTGTAGACTATATGAACCCCATGGGATTCCAAAGATGACTTGTCTCCATCCATTTGGAATGGTGACTTGGTTTATGACTTTGATTTAGTGATTTTCTAGGATGCCAAGAATCGGCCTCTAGACATTATCCATACCTAGATTTGGGAGAGATTCCAGGTATTCTTGATATGTGACAATGGTTCCATTTATCAAGATTTGTTAGCCGTTGATCCTATATATGAGATATTCCTAGGTATCATAATGATTCAATGTTTATATGGTTGGAATGATATCATGACATGATCACAGACACCCAAACACTGAAAAACTAGTTATATTTGATTAGGCTCAAGATCCTAAGGATTTACAATGGTATGGTTATGGTATATGGGTTGGAACTATCCTCACAACGCACATAGAGATATTCTGGAATCAGGATGAAGTAGAAAGTGTGGGTTTATTTTATTACTATTTAGTAATTTATTTATTTAAATTATACATGTCACATCCAAATATAAATGAATATTCCATTAAATATGATATTGAATTTGTGGGTATCTTCTATGATTTTCACTCAAACTCTCTAGAGGATGCCACTTCAAATGGGTACTAAAACAACTCTCTCATGTTCATTATGGCCACAAGATTGAGCTAAGGCCCAATATTACATGATCGAGAGGAAAACTCATGTGAGGTTGGATATCAATATGTTGTTAGATTTCATGTAGTTTAAACCCAAAGTCTCTTATTTAATTTTTCTACTTTGTGTATGGAATCATCTAAGGGGGATGTCTCTTGATGTATGGAATGTTTGTTCTATCCTTTATTCATTTTTTATTCGACCTGTTTATATTTATTTCTTCATATTTTCATTTATCATAATGAATGATATGTATTTATTTTATATTATACTACACACTCTGGTACATGGGGTATAACTACTCCATGACACCTCCTAATACTCCCTCTACTAGAAATTGTACTTTATCATTCAAGGATGAATGGTTGAGGTCTTATGACGAACATAGATGGGGCATCAGTTGAGTGGAATCCAGAATGGGATGTTACATTGGTTAATAAGAAATATGATATATGGATAAAAAAATATAAAGATAGTGGATCAATGTGCTATAATGAAGGTGACCATGTCACAAGTGATATCATGAAAGGGTTTATAGATTCAATGTCACACCCATTTTTTTCATTTCATGAATTGTTTTTGATCGAGTTCATTGAAAATACCAATAATTTTCTTGGGTTTTGTGTGATATTAATTTTTAGTATTGAACTTCCATATATTTCTAATCATCCTACTTTGGGTTCCCCATTTCTTGTTTGTGAGTTTTTGGAGAAAGCATGGTTACTTCCTGATTTGGTCCAATCATGAGCCCATTTCCAGATTTAAAAATCAAATTTGTTTCTTTTGTAACTCCTTTTTTTCTCTACATTTTTTACCCATTACAGTTCCTACATTTCCTCCCCTTATATATCCAAACCACAGTATCCTTTTGGACCCCTTAAGAATTGATAATCATGGTGAGTTTGGGTTACTTAATTAGGTATTAGGCCAACACATGGTCCCATTTCAATTTTTTAAAAAATAATTTGTTTATTTTATATAATTTATAGTTTTTAATATATTTCAGTGATTCTACCTCCCACATGAGGCCAATAAACCTAGTCACGGCTCCATGTTCCATTTTCCTATTTGGAGCTCATATTTGTCGTGGATTAGGGAAATACTTCTCAATGTTCATCAAATTGTCTAGATTTTCCAAAGGTAATTTTTCTCATTAATAAACTATTCAATTCATACTCTTTCTTCACCAAATATTAATTACATGGTTTTTAAAGACCTTAATAACCTCTCCGAGAAGTTTCAAGACATTCCCTTTCCTCTATTGGTGTAGATCTAAAGGAATACGAAGAGTTTTCTAATTTCCAAGGTGATATTTATCCTTTCTTTTCTCCTCCATCTTCCTACTCCATCTATTATTTCATGGCTATTTCTTCTCCCATGGTCATTAAATTCTTGGGGTTATGTTTTTCATGATTTTTATGGGAGTTATATTCATTTAGGTATTTTCTTCATAGTTTTAGGGTTTATAAACCCGCAGTGGGTGATTTCTGTTGTGCATTTCCATTCCGCGAAGAATTTGACATAGGTTTCCCATTGAACATGACCTTTTTATTTAATATAAATTTATTTCATACTATATTAAAACTCCTCATACTATGAAAATTTTAATTTATTCTTTATATAATTTGATTTGTGTTCCAAGTAGCGGTTAAAACCTTGTTTTTTGGTAAAGTGGTGTAGTTTTGTTAAAATGGTGCACACTATGTGTTTGTTCAAATTACTTCTTAGCTTATACACATGGTTTGTATTATTTTGAATATTTTTAAGTATCTTTAATAAATTTATTTCATTCCATTGACGTTTTATTCCTTTTCGAGTGCTTAAAATGAATTGTGTTTTAAAAAAACAAATGCATGCCATGTGTTTGGTATGTTTCCCAATTGGATTTATGTGTTGAGTATAGTTTAAAATGATTGGTTTGGATTTATAATAATATTGGAAACATGGAAAGACACTTTTCTGGGTTTCTTTTGTGGATTCAAATCAGTTTTTGGTTTTTAGAAAGAAGGCGCATTGGTTTTAATGAATTTTGACTTGTGTTGCTATTGGAAGGACCGTTTTGCACTTTTATAAAAGTGTTGTCTAGTGGATAAGAAATATGAATATTTTAATGGTGGATACAAATGTTTTGAATCTTAAAATGGTGGGTTCTCACATCCTTATTAAATTGGTTATTTATTTCTTTGAAAAATGTTTGTTTGGTAACAATGATTAAAGGACTGTTTGGCCTATCCGAAAAATGTAGAATGAGTGGTTTACATTTATATAACATGTTCCGTCAATTGGGATTTTTTTATGGTCCATGAAAGGATTTTTTTAAATGATGTTAGGGATTCCAAATATGGTTTATTATGGTTTTGTTGTGATTTTATCATTAGAAGAGTGCTTTGGAATGAGTTTTATGTGCAAATCCTCATTACACTCTTTGGAATTGTTTTATGAAAATTCTAAGTTGTTTATTGATCCATTAAAGAAATGTGAAGCATGTTTGTGGGATTTTTGTGTGTTTATGATTTGGGAACTGAATTTTCATGTGTGAAGTTTTTTTGATAATATGTGTAACTTTATTGATAACTAATGGTAATCCCAGGTATCTAGGTTGTCGGACGTGTACTAGTATGCTAGTGATCCCGTGGGGTTTGGCCCTTATTTCACATAGCATGTTTGACGATGACAACACTAACTGAACTATGATGATGATGTTGTTGGAGGACCACTAGGTTATGGGCATTCTCCTTACTAGTGTATCGTGTGCATGAGAACATATATTTATTTTTCTTACCTTCTCTGAGATACGGGGTACCTGGGGCTCAAAACTAACTAGCGCCTAGGGGTGTGCCCATTACTTGTGCTCATTGGATATTTTTTACCCACTGATGGCATGAGGTGTGTTTGGTTGGTAAATTCAGCTTCGTGTGTTATTTATTTAAAATTACACAATCTATAAAGCATACCCCTTGAAAACTATTTTCATTTTGAATTTTCACCTCTTTGAAAATTGTTACTAGAATTATTGTTTATAAAACATGAAAGTTTTTCTGTGGTAATTTTTTTATAGCACGAGAACAAATTTGGAAAACATACCTTTATATATTGTATTTAAAACTTGAAATTTATGTTTCTTTTATTTTAAATTTTGTGTATTGCCAATAGAAAATCTGGCTAACCTAATGAGTTTTAATATTCACACCTATAGTCTTCTTATGTTTTTAGCCCTGGTGCAGGTTTCATCTTGAGTTCGATCCCCTTGGGCGACATGTGATAATTGTGTTTTAGAGTCACCAATAGGGTCACATGGAGTTATTTTGTTATCTTTTTTGGTTAGTTGAGTTATTGGTTTAGTTGTACTTTCAGTTTCTTGTACAAATAATGTTCACTTCAATTTTTATGTAAAATGTATTTTGGGATGTCCATTTCTTTATGCTATTTGTATGATTGTTTATATTTGAGAAAAATTGTTCCCTTGTGTACTCTATTAATTCTCTTGGTTCTTGTCGCCATCTTGGGAGGATCAGGAATGACTCTCGGGACTTGTCGCGGGCTGTCTTGTGTGACAGATTCAGGGTCAACTCAGGCCAGTTTGTTAAAAAATGGTATCATAGGAGGTCGGATTTTAGCAGACATTACTTTTCCCAGCGCCCTACGTTATTTGGTTATTTCAAGATACATAGAGTAGGAATGATGGTACTTGAGGGTTAGTTTTGGGAAGAGCATCGCGAACTCTTGATCATTTCGATCCTCAGGTATCTATGGGAAATCCTGTTTTATTAGAGTCTTTAGTTTTGTTGATTGTTTGGTATTGGGATACAACAAGGGGAGTTGGACTAATGGTCACCATGAGCTCGCAGGTCCTAGAAATTCATATGGAGCCTGAGGAATGGTCCTAATAAGACTCTCTGTGTTGGTGGTGTGTTTAACATATTGTCGTTAACCATATGGTCAAGTCACCCACCGACACTAGTTCCCTTTTGTGGGTCTCTTGGAATTTTCATGAATTTGGATTTTTTTTGAAAATCCTTGTATGAGAATTGTGGAAATGGGTTCTAAAGGAAGGATTGGAATTTTAAAAGTGTAAAAAGGGGTTTTCAAAAATTAAATAAAATTATGGTTTTATAAGGTTGTGCTTTTTGTGAAACAATTTTTTGGGAGAAAGTGCAAATGATTTAAGGAGATTGTATTTTCCCTAATCTAAACATGTGGTTTGTTGAAATAAAATGTTTTGAAAGTATGAATCATTTTAAAATGATTATGAATTGTTGTTTTAAAGGGGGTGTTTTGGGATGTTGAAAAGTGTTTTAATAAGATGAGTTGGTTTTGGAAATTAGTTTTGAGTGGTTGGTATTTTCCTAGAAAGGGTATTGGTCTCAATTTCTATCAAATTATGAAAAGATGCCTTGCTGAATTTTAGAAAATGGGAATTGGTTGTTTTGAGTAGCTTGGTTATTTTAAAAGTTTTTAAAAATGAACAGGGTTAGGTTTTTATGAAAATGGTAATTTTTGAAGTGTGGTTTGTTTTGTGAAATATGAAAAAGGGTTTTTGAATTGGTGGTTAGTGTTCCTTTTTAAGGTACATGATTTTTGTAATGATGTTGTTATGTTTTAGCCTTTGGTGTTTTCATGGGTGCTCGCATGCATGGTTTAATTGATATGTGGAAGGATGTGCTATATGGAATTGTGGTTGGGTGCCCGAGGCTGTATGAAAATGTTCATGTGAGTGGGACTTTATGAAACACCATTGGTGAATGTTTAAATCAACCAAGATAGATTGTTTTTTAAAAAAGTGTTTTAAGATTAATAATTTTGGTATTTGTTTATAAAACGATTGTTATGTGGATATTTGTTTTATGTCTTAGAAGAGTTGATTATTCATTATTCTTCCTTGTGATATGAAATTCATACTCTTGTTGTGTCTTGCGATGGGATATTTTTGGTGGCACAGTTTTGGAGTAATGTTCAGTGGGTTTCTAAAGATGTGTTGGATGTTGTGATGTGGCCCCAGATAGTTCTCTGTTTGCAAGAATTCCAAGTGATCAACCTAAGGATTCTTTCTCATGTTTGACAAGCTATATCCACCTCTTAAAATAATTATTTGTTCCATTTGTTGAAATAGGGAACAGTTTGGGATCGATTTATAGTGCCTTCCTATTATGATGATTCTCTCGGTTATAGAGATTGTGTTCGGTGATGATTGGTGTGTTTCACCGTGTTCCTTGTTCATTTCACTACTTATTCTAAGGAAGTTAGAATGGTGGTGTGTATCCATCAGTATCTATTGGGTATTGGTGTTTTTTTTGAGCTAGTGAGTTTCATGAGATAATGTGATTCGTAGCTCCTGACTGCGGTGCAACAGAAGATTCAAACATTCGGGCTCCATCCATAGGCCTCAGAGTGAATCTTTTCACACATTTAGGAAATTTATAGAGGTGCGGGGAGATTGACTAGGAATGTGCATCCACTAGTGTGGTTTTTTAGTTTCTATCTCTATATTTTGGTTCCTCATCGCTATGAATTTCTTCTCATAACAATGAGCAGGGTGGACTTACCCCTCACATAGTGTATATAGTTATGCCTTTATGGATGTGGTTTTCCATTCAATGTACCTGTGTGGACAGCCAGTGTAAATCAGGTGTGGCCATGGTGTTACTTATTCTTAGGTGGATAATCTTGGGTAGCTCCTTTGTTTCTTTTGTGGTTTCATTGGACTAATTAATGGGTCCCTTTCCCTCCCCTCCTCGAGTTATGGGGGTCTGGATCTGTGAAAAAAGTTTTGGCCTAGTTCTTTTCCCCTCCATTCGGGAGTGGGTTGTTTAGATGTTCATGTTGTAACCCTCTTAACATGGGGTTGTAGTTTGTTTTGGGAGATTTTTTGTGGGACTATACGGGTGAGGCCAAATCCTATTTCACATTGAATTAATTTTTTTGTTCATTTCTAGTTGGTCTTTAATGGTGGGGATACCCACTACGGGTCTCGAAGATCTTTATTTTAAGGATTTCTCATATGGTAGTCGTGATTTAATGGTGGGGATCCCATTCAGAACTGCCCCCAAGTCATTGTATTTCATGAGTGAACATTGGTTTGGGTGATTTTTGTTTTAATTGGTAGATGGACCAACAATATTTTCCTTTCCTTGGTTGTGGAGGTGGTAACTTGAACTTTTTATTGATTTTCACAATGTGGTTGTGAGTTGCTGTTTTGTTTTGGAAAGAGGATTAAGTTAAGTTTATTTTGAATGAAATTTCCTTGGTTTTATAGGATGGATCTTGTTGATATATAATACTTATGTGTTGATCTTTTAGCTGGAAAGTGTTATGGCTTTTCGTGGGTGGAAAGCTTTAATGGTTGGGAGAATTATCACACCCAATTTTTTTTTCTTTTCATGTCTTGGTTTTGATTTGGTTCTTTGAAAATACCAATACTTTTCTTGGGTGTTGTATGAGATTAATTTTGAGTTTTTAACTACCATATATGTTTAATCATACTACTTTATGTGCCTTATTTCTTGTTTGGGGGTTTTTGGAGAAAGGGTGGATACTTTTTGATTTGGGACAATAGTGAGCCCATTTGCATATTTAAATTTCAAATTTGTTTCATTTATAACTCCCTTGTTTTTCCAAATTCTTCACCCACTAAAATTTATACATTTCCTCCACTAAAATATTCAAACCACCATATATTTTGGACCCCTTAAGAATTCATAATCATGGTGAATTTGAGATACTTATTTGGGTATTGGTCCAACCCGTGGGCCCATTTTCATTTTGAAAAACATATATTGTTTCTTTTATATCATTTTCTTGTTTTAATATTTTTCGGTGATACGACCTCCCACTCGAGCCCAAGACACCTAGGAGAACCCCCATGATCAATTTTACCTCTTTGGACCTCATATTTGTCTCAAATTAGGGTAATACTTCTCAATGTTCCTAAAATAATCCATATTTTCCAAAGGAAATTTGTCTCATTTATAAATCATTCAATTCATACTCTTTTTCTGAAAAAAAATTATTTAAATTTGTTTTCTAGACCTTAGGAGCCTATAAAAGTAGTTCAAAGCCATTAAAATTCCTCTATGGGTGTTGATATAAGGGAATATGAATAGTTTTCTAGATTCTATGGTGAGATTTATTCTTCTTTATCCTCCCTCTTCCTCCTCCTTCAATTATTTCATGGTTATTTCTTCTCCCCTGGTCATGAAAGACCAATGGTAATGTTTTTTGATGATTTTTGTGTTGGTTTTATATTCATTTAGTGATGTTATACATAGTTTTAGGGTATATAAACCCTCGACAGGTAATTTTTGTTGTGTGTTTCTATTTTTCCAAGGATTTGAGGTAGGTTTCCCATTGAAATTGACCTTTTTATTTAAGATACGTCTATTTAATTTTGTTTTCATATTCCTCATACTCTGATAATTTTAATTTATGTATTGGATAATCTATTTCGTGTGCCAAGTAGCGGTTAAAATCATGTTTTTGGTAAAGTGGAGTAGTTTTTTAAAATGGCCCACACCACATGTTTCTTCATATGATTTCTTAGCTTCCACACATGGTTTATGGTATTTTAAACATGGTTTAGTGGCGTGAATAAATTTTTGGAATTATATTTATGTTTTATTCCTTTTAGATTTCATAAAATGAATTGTTTTACTAAAACAAATGCATGCCATGTGTTCTATTAATTTCCTAATTGGATTTTATTTTTTGAGTGTGTTCTAAAATGATTGGTTTAGATTTTTAATCATATTGGAAGTGGGGAATGAAATTTTTTTGGTTCTTTATTTGGATTCCAAGTAGGTTTTGGTTTTTAGAAAGAAGGTGTATTGGTTTTAAGGTATTTTGACGTGTGATTCTAATGGAAGTCCCGTTTGGAACTTTTATAAAAAGGTTTTTTAAGTGATAAGTAATCTGAATATTTTCAAGGTGGTTACCAATGTTTTTAATCTTAAAATGGCTGGTTCTCACATCCTTATTAAATTTGGTGTTTTTGTATTTGAAAAATATCGGTTTGGTAATATTTTTTAAAGGCCCGTTTGGCCTATCCAAAAAATGATGAATGAGTGTTTTACATGTATATACCATGTTGTGTCAATTGGAATTGTTTTTTCTCCATGAAATGATTTTATTGAATTTTTTAGGGCTTTAAAATATGGTCAGGAATGGGTTTGTCGTGATTTTATCCTTAAAATAGTGTTTTTGAATGAGTTTTATGTGAAAAGCCTCATTACACTCTTTAAAATTGTTTTATTAAAATTTTAAGTGGTTTACTAATCCGTGAAAGAAATGTGAAGCATGTTTCTTGGATTTTTGTGTGTTTATTATTTAGTAATTGAATTTTCATGGGGAAAGTTTATTTGTTTATATGTGTAACTTGATTGAGCACTAATGGGAATCCCGGGTATCTAGGTGGTCAGATGTATACTAGTATGCTAGTAATCCCATGGGGTTTTCCCCTATTTCACGTTAAAAGTTTGATGATGGAAAAAGTAAATAAACTATGGTGACGATGTTGTTGTAGGACCAATAGGTTATGGGTATGCTCCTTACTAGTGGATCGTTTGCACGAGAATAGATATTTATTATGGTTACCTTTATTGAGATACGAGGTACCTGGGGATCAGAACTAACTATTGCCTAGGGGTGTTCCCATGACTTGTGCACATTGGATATTTTGTACTCTCCATCGACATACGATGTCTTGTTTTTGGTAAATTTAGTTTTGTGTGTGATTTATTTTAAAGTGTACATTCTTTATAGTATCCCTTTTGAAAACTATTTTCATTTTGAAGTTGCAGCTCTTTTAAAATTGCTACTAGAATTCTTTTTTATAACTCATGAAAGTTTTTGCATGGTAAATTTTTTACAGCATAATACATCATTTCGAAAACATACCTTTATATATTTTATTTAAAACTTGAAATTTATGCTTCTTTTAATTTAAAGGAAGTGCATTGGGAATAGAATATCGGGATAAGCTACTGAGTCTTCATACTCATGCCGATAGTCTTATTTTGTTTTTAGCCCTGGTGTAGGTTTCATCTTGAGTTCGATCTCCTTGGGTGATGTGTGATCATTGTGTTGGAGACTGACCAGAGAGGTCACATGGAGATAGTTGGTTATTAGGTTTTTTCAGTTGAGTTATTGATTTACTTTTACTTCCAGTTTCTTGTAAAAATAATGTTCAGTTCAATTTTTATGTAAATGTATTTTGTGATGTCCATTTCTTTCCATGATTTGTATGATTATTTATATTTGGTAGAAATCATTCGATTTTGTACTCTATTGATTCGCTCAATGCTTTTCACCATCCCAGGAGGATTAGGAATGCCTCTTGGGACTTGTCGTGGGCTGGCATGGGTGATCGGTTCAGGGTCAACTCGGGCCGGTTCATGAAAAAATGGTATTAGAGGAGGTCATCTCTTAGCGGACCATACTTTTCAGAGCACCGTATGTTATTTTTGTATTTCAAGGTAGATGCAGTAGGATTTTTTAAACATGAGGGGTAGTTTTGGGAAGAGCGTCATGAACACTTTCTCGTTTTGATCCTCAGGTGTCTATGGGATGTCCGGTTTTATTAGTGTATTTTGTTCTATTTATTGTTTGGTGTTGTGATACAACAAGGGGAGTTGGAATAATGGTGTCTATGAGCTCACAGGGCCTAGAAATCCATGCGGAGCCTAAGTCATGGTCATAAAAAGACTCTTTATGTTGGTGATGTGTTTCACATATAGCCTCCATCTATATGGTCAAGTCACCCTCCAACACTAGTTCCCTTTTGTGGGTCTCTTAGAATTTTCATGAATTTGGAATTTTTTTTGAAAATCCTTGTATGAGAATTGTGGAAATTGGTTTCAAAGTAAGGATTAGATTTTGAAAAGTGGAAAAGGGGTTTTCAAAAATTAAATATAAGAATGTTTTGGAAGGTTGTGATGTCTATGAAACAAAATTTTGGGAGGAATTGGAAATGATTTAATAGGATTATATTTTCACTAATCTAAATATGTGGTTTGTTGAAATAAAATGTTTTGAAAGTGTGAATAATTTTAAGGTGATTCTGAAACTTTGTTTTAAATGGGGTGTTTGGGGATGTTGTAAAGTGTTTGAATCTGATGAATTGCTCTTGGAAATTAGTTTTGAGCGGAGGGTTTTTTTCTAGAAAGGGTATTGGTATTAATGGCTATCATATTGTGAAAATATACCTTTCTGAATTTTAGAAAATAGGAAGGGGTTTTTTAGAGTATCTTGGTTGTTTTAAAAGTTGTTAAAAATGAAAAGGTGTAGGTTTTTAAGAAAATGGTTCTTGATGAAGTGTGGTTTGTTTTGTGAAATTTGAAAAAGGGTTTTTGACTTGGTGTTTAGCATTTCTTTTGAAGGTACATGACTTTTGGAATGATGTTGTTTTGTTTTATCATTTTGTGTTTTCATGGGTTCCCACATGCATGGTTTTATTGATATATAGAAGTATGGCCTATATGGAATGTTTTTTGGGTCCCTGGGGTGCCATAGAAAGTGTCATTTGAGTGAGACTTAATGAAACACCATTGGTGAATGTGGAAATACCGCAAGTTAGATTGCTTTTTTAGAAAGTGTTTTGAGCTAAAAAATTGTGGATTATTTTATAGAATGATGGTTAGGTGGATTTTTTTTATGTCTTATAAGAGTTGTTTATTCAGTATTCTTCTTTTTGATATTTAACTCATACTCTTGTTGTGTCTTGAGATGAGATCTTGTTGCTGTCTTGGCTTTGGAGTAATGTTCAGTGGGTTTTTAAAGATGTGTTGGATGTTTTGATGTGGACACAGATAGTTCTCTGTTTGAAAGATTTATAGTTGATCAACCAAAGCATTCCTTCTCAGGTTTCACAAGTAAGATACACCTCTTCAAATAATTCCTCGTCCCGTTTTTTGAAATAGAGAGCTGTTTGGTCTTGATTTATAGTGCCTTCTTATTATGATGATTCTCTTAGTTATAGTGGTTTTGTTTGGTGATGCTTGGTGTGTTTCACCCTGTTCCTTGTTCATTTCAGTCATCATTCTATGTAATTTAGAATGGTGGTGTTCTTACCTCAGTCTCTGTTGGGTATTGGTGTTTTTTTTTGAGATAGTGCATTTTATGAGATAATGTGATTTGTAGCTCCTAACTGTGGAACAATAGATGGTTCAAACATCAGGGCTCCAACCATAGACCTTGGAGTTAAGCTTTCCACATAGCTAGGAAATCACTAGAGGTGTGGGGAGATCGACTAGGATCCTACCTCCACTATTTTAGTTAGTTAGTTTCTATTTCTATATTGTGGTTCCTCATCACTGTAAATTTCTGCTTTTGACAACGATCATGGTGGACTTACTCCTCACACAGTTCCTATGGTTATAAATTCATGGATGTGGGCTTCCGATCAATGCCCCTGTGTTGATTGCCAGTGTAAATGGGGTGTGGTCTTGGTGTTACCTATTTATAGGTTGATAATGTTGGGTATATAACTTTTTTCTATTGTGATTTCAGTGGACTAATGATTGGGTCTCTTTCCCTCCCCTCCCTGAGTGGTGGGTGTATAGATCCGTGCAGAAAGTGTTTTCCTAGTTCTTTTCCCCACCATTTGGGAGTGGGTGGTTTAGATGTTCTTGTATTAACCCTCCCAACATGGGTTTGTAGATTTTTGTGGGGCAGTTTTGGTGGTCCTGTGCGGGTGAGGGCCAATTCCAATTCATGTTTAATTCATTTTTTGTTCATTTCTTGTTGGTCTCTAATAGTGGGGAGACCCATTGCAGGTCTCGACGATCTTTCCTTTAAGGAGTTCTCAAAAGGTAGTTGGGATTTAATGGTGGGGATCCCATTCAAACCTCCCCAAGTCATTTTATTTCATGAGTAAACATTGGTTTGGGTGATCTTTGGGTTAACTGGTAGAAGGCCAAACAATATTGTTCTTTCCATGATTGTGGAGGTGGTAGCTTGACCTTTTTGTTGATTTTCACAAAGTGGTTGTGAGTTGGTGTTTTTTTAGGAAAGAGGATAAAGTTAATTTTATTGTGAATGAAATTTCCATGGTTTGATATGATGGATCATTTTGATATATAATACTTCGGTGTTTATCTTTTAGTTGGAAAGTGTTATGGCTTTTCCGGGGTGGAATGCTTTAATGGCGAGGAGAATTGTTCCACCTGGTTTTTTTTCTTTTCATGTATTGGTTTTGATTCAGTTCATTAAAAACCACAATACTTTTCTTAGGTGTTTTGTGAGATTAATTTTGAGTTTTTAACTTCCACATATGTCTAATAATCCTATATTGGGTTCCCTATTTCTTGTTTCAGAGTTTTTGGAGAATGGGTGTTAACTTGATGATTTGGGCAAACAGTGATCCCATTTCCAGATTTAAATATCAAAGTTTTTTCTTTTATAACTCCCTTGTTATTATACATTTTAACCCATTACACATCATACATTTCCTCCCCTGAAATATTAAAAACACCATATCTTTTTGGACCCCTTAGTAATTCATAATCATGGTGAATTTGGGAAACTTATATAGGCGTTTGGCTAGCACAGGGTCCCATTTACAATTTTAGAAATACAATTTGTTTCTTTTATATATGTTTTCGTTTTTAATATTTATCAATGATTACACCTCCAAATAGAGCCCAAAAAACCTAGGCTCACCCCCATGTTCTATGTACTCTCTTTGGAGCTCATATTAGTCACAGATTAGGGCAGTACTTCTCAATGTTCTTCAAATCATCCAGATTTTCCAAAGGTAATTTTTCACAATCATAAATTTTTCAATTAGAATTATTTTTTTTCAAATAATTTTTACATGGTTCCTCTAGACCTTAGGATCATTTCAACAAAGTTTCATTCCATTCCCTTTCCTCTATGGGTGTAGATATATGGGAATTTGAAGAGTTTTCTAGTTTCCAAGGTAAAATTTCTTCTCCATTATCCTCCCTCTTCCTCCTCCTTCCATTGATTAATGGTTATTTATTCTACCCTGGTCATGAAAGAACTAGGGTTATGTTTATTTATGATTTTTATGGGGGTTATATTCATTTAGTTATGTTCTTCATTGTTTTAGGGTTTATAAACATGCAACAGGTGATTTTTGTTGTGCGTTTCCATTATACGAAAGATTTGAGGTAGGTTTCCCATTGCAGTTGACCATTTTATTTATGATACATATATTTCATGAAGTTTTCATTTCACTAATACGTTAAAAGTTTTAATTTATTATTTGGATAATTTTTTTGGTGTGCCAATTTGCGGTTAAAACTTTGTTTTTGGTAAAGTGGTGTAGTTTAGTTAATATGGTTCACACCGCGTGTTTATTCAAATTATTTATTAGCTTACACACATGGTTTGTGGTATTTTGAACATGGTTTAGTAGCTTGAATAAATTAATGGAATTACATTGATTTTTTATTCCTTTTCAAGTGCTTAAAATGATTTTTTTTGTTAAAAAATGCATGCCATGTGTTCGGTAAGTTTCCCATTTGGATTTTATGTGTTGAGTGTGGTTTACAATGATTGGTTTGGATTTATAATCATTTTGGAAGTGGGGAAACATTTTTGGGTTACTTATGTAGATTTCATTCAATTTTTTGTTTTTAGAAAGAAGTTTTATTGGTTTTAAAGTATTTTTACACGTGTTGCTAATGAAAGGCCCGTTTGGCACTTTTATAAAAGAGATGTATAATGGATATGAAATCTGAATATTTTCTATGTGGTTACAAATTTTTTTAATATTAAAATTGTGGGTTATCACATCCTTTTTAAATGTGGTATTTGTGGCTTTGAAAAATGTCAGTTTGGTAAAAACATTTATTGGCCCATTTGGCGTATCCTAAAAATGAAGAATGAGGGTTTTACATCTATATACCATGTTGTGTCAATTGGGATTTTTTTATGGTCCATGAAATAATTTTATTATAGGTTTATAGGTATTAAAATAAGATATGGTATGGTTTTTTGTGATTTAATCTTTAAAATAGTGTTTTTGAATTAGTTTCATGTGAAAAGCCTCACTACACTCTTTTGAATTTCTTTATGAAAATTATAAGTGGTTTATTGATCCGTGAAAGAAATGTGAAACATGTTTGTGGGATATTTGTGTGTTTATGATTTGGAATTTAATTTTTATGTGGAAATTGTATTTGATAATATGTGTAACTTAATTGATCACTAAAGGGAATCCTGGGTAAATAGGTGGGCAGACGTGTACTAGTATACTAGTGATCCCATGGGGTTTTCCCCTGTTTCACATGGAAGGTTTGACGATGAAAACACTAACTAAACTATGATGATTATATTGTTGGAGGACCACTAGTTTATGTGTATGATCCCTACTATTGGATAATGTTCATGAGAAAATATATTTATTATGGTTACCTTCACCGAGATACGAGTTGCCTTAGGCTCACAACTAACTAGTGCCTAGGGGTGTTCCCATGACTTGTGATCATTGGATAAATTTTACTCACCGTTGACATACGGTGTGTTTGGCTGGTAAATTCAGATTCGTGTGTGATTTATTTAAATGTGTACATTCTTTAAAACATCTCTCTTGACAACTATTTTCATTTTGAAGTTGAACCTCTTTGAAAATTTTTACTACCATTGTTATATATAAAACATGCAAGTTTTTGTCTGGTAAATTTTTATAGCATGGGACCTCATTTGGAAGACATAACTTTTATATATTATATTTTAATCATGAAATTGATGTTTATTTTATTTTAAAGTAAGTGAATTGGGAATATAATATCAGTATAACCTACTGGGTTTCTATACTCACGCTTATAGTCATCTTCTATTTTTATCCCAGGTGCAGGTTTGAACTTGAGTTCGATTACCGTGGGAGATGTGTGATCATTATGTTGGAGAGTGACCAGAAGGATAACATGGAGGTAGTTGGTTGTCAGGTTTGGTTAGTTGAGTAATTTTTTTAGTTTTACTTTTAGTTTCATGTTCAAATAATGTTTAGTTTAATTATTATGTAAATGTATTTTGGATTTTCTATTTCATTCCACTATTTTTATAATTGTTTATATTTGGGTGAAATCATTCCCTTCTGTACTCTATTGATTCCCTCAATGATTGTCGCCATCTCAGGAGGATCAGGAACCCCTCTTGGGACTTGTCACAGGCTCGCCTAGGTGAAGGGTTCATGGTCGACTCGGGCCGGTTCGTGACATTCCACAATAGAATAGTTGCTTGAGTTTCATTCCTCAATATAATTGATTACTCTGTATAGTAGTAGGTTTAAATTCAATGAAGACCACATGAGATTTGGGTGGGGATTTAGATTCAAATTGATGATGGGATCACATAAAAATAGGTATATCATGCCAAAATTGTTTGAGATATATTGAAAGGTAAGGAATGATCTCGTCACAACACAACTATTGTGTTTTGAGGTTGTGGTTTACAATATGAGTAAGAAGACAAGGAATTTTGGAGTGGCACTGGATAACTAAGGATAAATTCATTAAACCATGGGGGATATCACTATTCCATACTTAGTTAAGGTTAAAATATATTTAGAGGACAAATCCTTGATTTTTAAGGATAATTAAATGAGATATAAAGAAAATTTTATATATTTATGGTTGATATGAATAACACAATATAATAAAGGCCATAAAAACATTTTTTTTTGGTAAAGTTGTGATGTGTTATTCTATAAAGCAGAGTTTTATGATGTGATATTGTTTTAGGAAATATTAAATATTCACTTTAAATTGAAAATGGTAGATATTTGGATTGAATTTGTAGGGGATGGCCAGACATTACTAGTTATTATTGAAAAAATTTAAATATATGGGACACATGGAGAGATCTTGAATCCGGTAGAAGAAAGGACTGATATGAGTAATTTAATTAAGTTCTTGGAAAGTGGAGGGTTCTATATAAACTATATTAGATATTTATATAGATAGAAAATGAAATTTAAAAATCAAATTACACAGAGCTGAGAGCTAATTGATAAAGGATTATTTTGATACATCCAGTACATTTTTATAATGATCCTTATATAGTTTATATTTACTATATCTTATAGATTATATAAAATTAGAATTTTAAATATAGATTTTGTTTTCACAAAGGAGAATATAACGAAGAAACCCACTTTATGTAAAAGATATATACTTGAATCTCTTGAGGAAGAGTTGATCTCATCTAGAATTTAAGGAGAAGAACCACAATGGAATGGTTTTCAATAGAACAACTATTTTTAATTTTTGGAAACATAGTGATCATTATTTACATTCTCATCTTCGAGATATCTTCACATCTATAGACTATTGAAGGATTTTATGAAGTTTTACATAGGAGATAAGAATAGGGACTTACCCTTTAGAGGTAGTGACCATCCCTATAATTTATAAAGGGTAATGTGTCTTGGTACTAACTATCAATGAGTGAATTCTATACATCAAAACCATGATTTTGTAGTGTATTTTGGATTTTTACACATTATCATGTGTATTATCATAAGATATAGCCCATTGTGGGAGAACTAATTAAAATCCTCCATGTTAATATTCTTTAATTTCAATATACATGATTGGTATTTTATGTGTTTACATATAAGGGAGAGAATAGATTGAATGATGTTCCTTCCAATGAGGGAATAATATTTGGTAAAGGTTCTAACACAAATTATAAGAGTTTGAATTAGTAAACACCAAGATTCACCTCCCCAAGGTGCCCTAGGTCCTAATAAATTATATTAGATTATAATGTTATTGATTTGGAGGGTTAATTATCTATATCTATTTATTGTATTTGTTTCACATATTTATTTAAATACGAGGACTCCTATTTTTAATGCTGCCAAATATGATGGCTGGATGGAGGAACAACTTTTATTTCTATAATATAACGGTAAAGATATTATGTTGTATATACATATGTATAATAAATTTATGATAAAGGCAAATAATTAATTATTTGTTTTTACATAAAATTCATTTTATTCCCTCAAATCTATTAATTCGTGGTGTTTTTGAGAATTTTGGAATTAATTAAAAACACCATTATGTTTTTTGAATATTACCTTAAATATATAAATATATAAATTTATTTTATTTTTTAAACACTACAAAAAAATGAATGGAAAACTATTTGTAATACATTGATTTGTTAATTTGAAGGAGAATGAGAATGACACTAGTATTAAATTGTAGCTTCTAGGAATGGATGGATATGTAATAAGAGATCCACGAACACCTTTGTGAAATGTTGAGTCACCACAAAAATGGAGGAAATTTAGAAAAGTATATACATAACATCAACTCTAATGTTCCCAAGTCATAAGTAATGACCCATAAATTACTACAACATGTAAAGGAGTTGAGTTCTCTATGATAGGTAATATATTTTAGGGCCAATAAGGGATACAATTGAAATTTTCGAGGATAATTAGTATATACTTGGTGATACATAAGAAGTAATATTACCATAAATAATATATTTTTAGGGACATGTAAAAAGTAATAAATGGTAAATAATATATATTTAGCGATATCAAAGATAACTAAAATCAATAGTGTGATATGTAAGGTTTTTATTCTTTGATAAATCTGGATTAGTTGCATATGGAATAATAAAATATGTTAAAAAAGTATACATAAGAACTTATACATAATAAAATTTGATGACTGGATTGGTAAATTAGAGTGATAACCCATGATAAACTGTATCTATGAATATCACATTTTTTCTATGTGGATCCACTACATTTTGTGGGTGACCAAAAGAAATAACATTAATGTGGTCTAATGAAATTAAGAATGTAGTACATATTCCACATGATATTAGAGGATATATATTATATATTTTACATTAAAAACTTTATTCATAGAAACTTGTTAAATGTTTTACCTTAGATGATAAATAATAAAATCCCTTAACCTTGTACCTTTTTATCATCTCATTTTTTTCCTAATCTGTAGTGTTGTTTTATATTTTAGTACTATTAATTCTTAGAAAATTGTATTTGTTCCTAGTTGTTGGACCATATGGGAAAGGCCTAATGAAATGATACATGACTCTATATGTCCATGTTTTTAACATATGAAATAAATCGAATCTCTATGATTTTTAATATGGACTACCTCCCATAGGGGTTCCATCACTTATCTGCCTATAGAACCTACATGTTTACTCCTAGGATGATTGACTCCACATCATTAATAGGGGGATCATGAAATGGTTTAATGACATCCCCAAAATTATATTTAAAACATTAATTGATGTAGTGATACTTTTAATGAAATTATGTGAGTAAGGGGTTTAATTAATGAAAGAAACATTGAAATTATCCTTTCTTAGAATGTATTATATGGAGGGTGACATCTGTTTGGAGTTAACACCAGGGTGCCATATAGTGTCTTTTCCATTTGAAAAAGTAGCATAATCCAACTATCAATGGTTAAATATGATTCTCATTTGGTCATTAAGATTATTCATGGACTCTTAATGTGTTACTATTCAGTTATCTAGCTTATTTTTAATGGAAAGGTCAATAAACAAAGAGGATATGATCCAACACACTCATGAAGAGGGGAACATTTTGTTGTAATTTTTATTGGTGAATGGTGATACATTTTTACACTCTTAGTCTATTATCTTTACTTGGTTACCTCCAAAAGGATTTTAATAATATTTCACTATTGGATTCATTCATCCCCCTCCATTTTAGGACCCCTTGAGTTGGGTCTTTGACACTACTTCACTACTATCTTAAAAAATGTATTTTTATTCTATTCTTCTCATAGAGGGATAAATCCATTGTGGATATTTAGAGAGAGAGTCTAAAAACCTTTTTTCCATGTTTTTTTAATAAAAATAATAATTTTATCTTTGAGTTCTTGATCACACTTTTCAGTGTTGGGAAATCGTTTGTTCATGTTTCGTTTTGAATATAAATAATAAAATATTCTTCAAATTATTGATCTTAGTTTTTAGTTATGGGATATTTGATTTGATGTTATTATATTTGGTTCATAGTTATCTACATACTTAAATACTTGTCTTGAGAATCAATTCTCTCTCTCCCCTCGATCTTCCCTATATACGATTGAATTTGAATATTTTTTGGTGAAACATCTAGAGATTTATGATATATGTGTGTGGAAGGAATTATATCTCTATGATTACTTGATAATACCTTCAACTGATTGGGGATTTCCTATATAATTTTGGAGACACTACTACAAAAACGGGCAATAACAGCGCTAAAATCGGGCTTTAACAGCGCTAGAAAAGCGCTGTAAAGCTCAGCGCTGATAAAGGGGGGGAGGGGGTCCTTTAACAGCGCTAAAAAGCGATGTTATATGTTGCCTTTAACAGCGCTTTTTTAGCGCTGTTAAATATCTCCTTTAACAGCGCTTTTTTAGGGCTGTTAAATGTCACCTTTAACAGCGCTAAAAAAGCGCTGTTAAATCCCTGCCTGCTGCTAAAAAAAACCTGCACCAGTACAGCCAGCCGAGCAGACCTACACAAAAACCAGTATATCAACCACAGACCTGCACAAAAACCAGTATATCAACCACAAGCATGTCATCAACCGATCACAACCCAACCAAACAGTGTTCTTAACATGAGTTAGATACCGTCTACCCAGAAACAAAAACTACCTCATTACATAGTATCACAAAATATTCCTACACAACTCAGAAGATAAATACTAGAACATTCCACTATGCATTGTTTCTCCTTGGATTGCCACTTGGTTTTGACAAATCGTGCAGAGCCCATGCTCCTTGAATCATTCTGCAATACATAAAAAGGATATCCCAACTCTCCCAACCATCACCCATAGTAATTATGTATATTAATACAAAAAAGGTAACATATCATAAACTGGGGGACTGTAATGAGACATCAAGATTAACATTCTATATATAGGATCGATGTCTGGTAGGATTGGTTGCATTGATACATGACTCTACCTGGACCTCAAAAATAGATATATGATCTCACTCCAGGACTTTCAGAGAGACTCCAACTATGTCTAGGACGTCCTGCTGAAGCGATCGTACTACCGTAAGTAGGAAAAGATACCAAAACCATCCTAGGAAAGATCATGGGAGCCAACCCTAATGAAATATGTCCTTGATATAGTGTTCAAAGAGATCAATCATGGTACATAAAATTATGTGTCATTTAAAGGGTCACATGCCTTGTCCCTTTACCCTGGGTAACTCCAATGTTCAGCTGCCTGTGTGAATATACATGTCATATCAATAAGAAATTACATGGCATGTTAAAAAACATATACTTGTTACCCTTTGATCTTGTGTCCTCTTATGCACCCTTTCCCTATGTTAGTACATGACGTCGATCCCGTGTGATTCTTCTTGTGTATCTGTACAAGGGATAAACTGCATAGCTGGCTCATTAAAGACGTGTAGTGGGATATATTCCATGTAGGAAAGCCATGTAATCCACCCCATGTTTGTGTATCTCAAAAATTCATGCTAAGTCTTGGGGGAGGGTCTACACTACATGTGAGGTGGATATCTATGTTGTTGATTTCACTTAAAAATAAGTCCATTTTGAACAAAACAGAGGCACTTTGAGTGGTGTCAACCACACCGGGCCTCGGATTGAGTCGGGGTTGACTAATACACATCAAATTTGACCCATGGATCATTGTCCTTAAGTTTCAATAGAATCCGAATGCGTTTGGTCAGTTTCCCGTATGTCAGTTGTTGATTTCTCACTTAAAATTAAGTCCATTTTTAACAAAAACAGAGGCACTTTCAGTGGTGTCGGCCACACCGGGCCTCAGATTGAGGCGGGGTTGACTTGTACATGTCACATTTGACCCATGTATCGTTGTTCTAAAGTTTCAACAGAATCCGAATGTGTTTGGTTGGTTTGTCGTATGTTAGTTGTTGATTTCACTTAAAATTAAGTCCATTTTTTAACAAAAACAGAGGCACTTCAGTAGTTTTGGACGATAACAGAACAATCAACCACTTTTGGTTTGCGGGGTCTGGAACATAAAATACTTGTACCACTTGTGATGCCATTATAAATTGTTCATCTTTGTACCCTTCTTTACTGAAATCAACTTTCACAAATCCCAATTCATCTATTTTAACACCACTGTTGTTATCAACCCAGTTGCATTGAAAAATCGGCAATTGGAATGTCGTATAATCCAACTCCCATATTCTTTTGATAATGCCAAAGTATGACATATTCGTGAAAATTGGATTTCTATCCTTACTACCAGAAACATGCATCGCTTCAGCCACAAGTGTTACTACACTATTTTGCATGGTACTATCTTCATCATGTTTATCTGTATAGAATGTATAACCACTAATTACATAAACATTGTAAGATAATGCATACACGCTTGGTCCGGAAGCTAGCCATCGAAGTCGTTCTGAAATTGAATTCGGATTTTCATCTAACTCCTTAAAAATATGGTCCCGAAACCATCCTATAAACTGGTGATTATGTGTATTTGCTATCCATTTTTGAGCCCTTGATGGATTCAACTGCCTCAAAATTTCTTTGTGGGTTTCAATATATGGAGCAACCTCCCAACTGTTATGAAAAACATAAAGGTGGGCCAACTCCTGATCAGTAATATTGATTGTCACAACATCTCTTCCAGAAATTCCCTCACCCTCAATGCGTCCAGTGTGACGAGATTTCGGCAGACCAATGCTTTCCACATTAGATAGGTATTTGGTACAGAATTCAATGGCTTCCTCAACAATATATTGCTCCACAATACAGCCCTCTGGCCGACTTCGATTTTTGACAAACCCTTTCAAAATCTTCATATACCGTTCAACGGGGTACATCCATCTATAGTGCACAGGACCACAAAGTCGAACCTCTCTCACCAAATGAACCATCAAATGAACCATCATATCAAAGAATGTTGGCGGAAAGAACATTTCTAATTCACATAATATGATGACAATTTCTTTTTCCATAGCTGGAAATTTTGCCGGGTCTAAAACTTTGCTGCATATAGCTTTGAATAAGAAACAAAGTTTGCTTAACGTATGATGAACATTCTTGGGAAAAATGCAATGTAAAGCTATAGGAATTAAATCTTGCATCAAAACATGGCAGTCATGTGATTTCAAACCTTTTAACTTCAAATCATTCATTGACACAATGTTTTTGATATTTTATGAATATCCCTCTGGAACCTTTACATCATTGAAGAAGTTGAAAAAATGATATCTCTCATCCCTAGAAAGAGTGTATGCAGCTGGAGGAAGAAACGTTTGATTTTCACCCTTCACGGGAGCCAACTCTTCTCTTATTCCCATGTCAACCATATCCAACCTTGCCTTAATTCCATCCTTTGTTTTGCCAGGAGAATTTAGCAACGTTCCTATAACACTATCACATACATTTTTTTCCACATGCATTACATCAAGAAAATGTCTGACGTACAGACATTTCCAGTATGGTAATTCAAATAAAATTGATCTCTTCTTCCAACCGATTTTCGTAAGGTTTTTCGAAAATGGTTTACCAAAAACAGTGTTCACATATTTTACTTTCTCAAACAGTTGATCACCTGTTAGTGGAGATGGTGTTTTGCGTTGTTCTGAACTTCCATTGAATGATGTCGTCCAAGATCGGTACTTATGTCGACGGGGTAGTAATCTACGATGTCCTAGAAACACAAATTTGGATGAATGTTTCAACCTAATTGATTCTGTATCTTCTTCGCACACAGGACACCCTTGACTTCCTTTAATGCTATAGCCTGACAAATTTCCATAAGCAGGGAAATCATTTATTGTCCCATACAACAACGCTCTCAACGTGAAATATTCTTTTTCATAAGCATCATACAACAAAACACCTGAATCCCACAGTAACTTCAAATCATCAATCAAGGGAGCCAAATATACATCAATATCATTACTTGGTTGTTTTGGTCCTGATATAAGCAAAGATAACATAATGAATTTCCGTTTCATGCATAACCAGGGTGGCAAGTTATAATTTACCAACATAACATGCCAAGTACTATGAGTGTTGGTTGGAAAAGCAAAAGGATTCACTCCATCGGTAGATAACGCAAGACGCAGGTTTCTCGACTCATTTCCAAATTCAGGATACTCATGATCAATTCTCTTCCATTGAGGAGAGTCAGCCGAGTGACGTAATTTTCCATCTTTATTTCTTTTATTTGCATGCCACGACAATTGTCTTGCAGTTTCTTCGCTTCCATATAGACGCCTAAACCTTGGAATGATTGGAATATACCATAAAACTTTCGTAGGATTGCGTTCATCTTTCTTGTATCGAGAAGCACCACACTTTGGGAATTCTGTAAGTGATTTTTTCTCCTTGAGAAACAATATACAGTCTTTCGGGCAGGCATGTATTCTTTCAGAAATCATTCCCATCGAGTGTAGCATTTTTTTAGCTTCATATGTCTGTCTTGGGAGCTCATTATCTTCTAGAAGCATGTCATTCAAAAGAGAAAGTAGTTCCGTGAAACTGACATCACTCCATCTGTTGCCTGCTTTCAATTTATACAACTTCAGTACAGCTGACAATGCAGTATATTTAGTGCAACCAGCATACAATGGCGTCTTTGCACAACTCTTTAACTTCTCAAACAATTTTGGGCAATCACGGAGTTCATGTTCAACTGTCCTTGTCATTTCCTCAATACGATCTTCATCATCATTGATATCTGTAATAACATCCTCTATACGGTATTCTTCATTATCCATATTTGTAATCATATCTGATGATCCATAAAATGTAGTTTTATTCTAGCCAATAGCTACATTCGCTTTTTCCCCGTGTTTATTCCAAAATTTATAACTCCTATCTATTCCGTGACATATCAAATATTCTTCCAACTCCTCTGGAGTAATTAGTCTAGAATAACAACAACGTAAACACGGACAAAGGAGTTGAGAAGGATCCTTTGCATGATACTGTGCAAACTTGATGAACTCTATCACTCCGTTCTCATACTCTATTGTCAAACGATTAGCATCCATCCAATCATTATTCATCGCCATTAATTCTGAATAAACAACATGGAACATCATGTCCATTAATTACAAATGAACAATAACGAATGTCGTGTCCATTAATTCCATGTAAACCACAAGGAGCATATTGTTCATTAATTTTGAATAAGAAATATGGAACGTCATGTCCATTAATTCCAAATAAATAATAAGGAATTTGATGTCCATTAATTCAGAATAAGCAATACAGAACGCCATGTCCATTAATTCCAAAAAAACAATATAGAATGTTAATTCCATTAATTTCGAATAAGAAATATGGAAGTTCATGTCTATTAATTCCAAATAATCAATATGAAACATCATATTCATTAAAGAAGGTAATAATGATGTAATCACATCCATATCATATTATGATCAAGTCTAAGGAATATCACCCTTTCATTTTATCAATTAATTTGATTAATTTAAGTCTTATAACTGATAATTAGTAAGATGGGGTCCAAGGTATATAATCAATAGCACTACATTGTTTAAAAATGGTTAAGGAACATGGCCTTACCATTCAACTTTTATTTAATTCATTTATAAGTGATCAAGTAGTCCATGGGTATGTCCATTACACATAAATATCATTAATTCCCTTTAATAAACCCATGGGCATGGGATATATCAACACATGTCAAAGGTGGTTCAATTTCAAGCCAAAGATCAATAGGGGTCATGGGCCTATAAGGAACACACCCTAAGGGGGTGATTCGAGTAAGGTATACAACCTCCAAAGAATAAGTTTGGTGCACAATGACTAACCAATTTAAGACATGATAATCTACTAAATTAATTTTACATTTTATAGTCAACATGCAGAAGGTTCACCACACGGCACAATAGCGCATCATATAAACTAGGGGTGTCCATGGGTCGGGTCGGGTTGGGTTGGAGGTGTTTCAAGGCCCGACCCGAACAAAAAAGTTCGGGTTGGGTCGGGTCGGGTCACAAGCTTCCGGAGCAACCAACCCGACCCAGTGGGGTCGGGTTACCCGTCGCATGCCCGAAGGACCCAACCCAACCCAACCCATCGAGGGTCGGGTCAATTTGGGTCGGTTTATATGTGTAAACCCGACCCAACCTGACCCAAACCAATCCAACCCATCCCAACCCAACGAACCCGAACCATCCACTCAAACCCAACCCCCCTAGACCCAACCCGATGGACCCCCTGCACTGCACCAGCCTACTGCACAAAAAAACCAGCCCCCCCTGCACAAAAATTTCAGCCCCCTCCCCCTGCACCCTCTGCCCCCTCCCCCAGGCACACCAGCCCCCCCCCCCCTCCTGTACCCTGTACAACACAACACCCCTCTCCCCCTTCCCCCCCTGCACAGTCTCCCCCCTCCTACACCCCTGCACAAAAAACCAAGACCCCCCCCCCCCCGCACAAAAATTTCAGCCCCCCTGCACAAAAATTTCATCCCCCTGCACCCTCTGTCCCCCTCCCCCAGGCACACCAGCCTCCCCCCTCCTATACCCTGTACAACAAAACAACCCTCTCCCCCTGCACTCCCTGCCCCCTCCCCCTGCACTCCCTGCCCCCTCCCCTCCCCCCTCCTGCACCCCTCACAACACCCCTCCACCCCTGTATGGCACCCTTGCACCCCTACACCAGCCTGCAGCAGCCTTGCACCCCCGCACCCTCCCCCCTACACACACACACCAGCCTCCCCCTCCCCCTGCAAACCAACCAGCCTGCCCCCCTCTCCCCCATGCCTGCACACCAGACCCCCCCCCCCCTGCCCCCTGCACCACCAGCCTCCTTGCACCCCTGTGCCTGCCAGCCAACCTCCCCCCTGCAAACCAGCATGCCCCCTACAAACCAGCCGGCCCCCCCCACCAGCACGCCAGACCCATCCCCCTCCAGCAGCACCACCAACCGGCCTCCCTCCCCCCTCATGCCCCCTACCCACTCCCTCTTGCAAACCATCTTGTCCCCTCTCCCCCTGCCTGCACACACTAAACCAACCCAGCCTATCTCTCCCCCCTGCCTGCACACACCAAACCCAGCCTCCCCCCTACACACGCCAACCCCCTCTCCCCCCTGCATGCACACACCAAACCTACCCATCTCGTACCCCTGCACACACCAGCCCCCCCTCACACCCCCTGCAAACCAGCCCCCCTAATGTGAATCACTATCAACACCAGTAACAGAACCAATTGAAGTTAAAGTGGAGTAAATTCATGATGCAGTAGAAATAAACATTACTAATATAAGGAAAATCAAATAAAAAAACACACAGTAGTAGCAGATTTGAAGAACGAATAAGCGAAAACATATGCAAAAAAAATCATCACCAGGAGTAGAGTGAATAACATTGATTCAGTCTGAAAAGAGGGAGGAGGGGAAGCAGAGGCGACAAATAAATGACAACCACATAAAAACCTACACTGCAAAACAATATTTAGGGCATCCACATACCTTGGGTGAAGAAATCGGAAGTCCAAAGAGGTGAGGGAGCCTTCTGCGCTGCCTGGAAGACGCGACCGCCGGAGTAGGGGTGCACGGGAGGAGCCTCCAACCGTTGAAGAGGAGGAGTAGGGTTCGGAAGGGAGGAAGATCCGCGGAAGAGGGTCGAGAAGAAGGAGAAGGAGTACGGTGGAGGTCCGGCAAAGGGAAGATCGGGGGGAGGAAGCAGTCGCAAGGGTACAGTCCCGCGAGAGCTTGGGGCACGATAAAAAAGAGGAGACTTTCGGCCTCCTTTTAATAAAATCGGAGACAGGTTTTAACAGCACTAGAAAAGCGCTGATAAATCATCCCTTTATCAGCGCTAGAATTCTAGCGCTGTTAATGGTGACCTTTAACAGCGCTAGAAAAGCGCTGATAAAGCCACCCTTTATCAGCGCTAAAATTTAAGCGCTGATAAATGGGGGATTTATCAGCGCTTTTCTAGCGCTGTTAAAACCTTTCCTTTATCAGCTCTAGAAAAGCGCTGATAAATCATCCCTTTATCAGCGCTTTTAAATAGCGCTGATAAAGATTATCCTTTATCAGCGCTTTTTGATTAGCGCTGATAAAGGTAGCGCTTTGCTTGCCCGTTTTTGTAGTAGTGAGAATTAATTTTTTAGATTCTATGTATATGTATGATATATTCCCAAAAACATAAAAAGTAATATTATTATGAGATGGCCCTAGGAACATTGAGGTTCATCAGGGGTGAATCCATGAACTATATTGTTTCATGTTATTTTTAATATTTATTAAGAAATAAAGCTTTTACCCTTATTATAGTGAGAAATATAACTATATAAATCACACTCACTAAGGATAGGAATAAACAAATGACATATGATGTAAAATATTCACTAATCAAAATTATTAGAAAATAATTAGCATGACCTGGAGTCACCCAAGACCACATTACCCACTATAATCACCAATATAGATAAAATTCTTAGGTTATATACTTTCAATCTTGTGAAAAGATAATTAAATTGGTGTGTGACAAAAATTATCCCCATAAATGTCCCCACTATCTTGTACTATTGAGGTAGGTATTATCCTTCATCCTACAATTATATTCTCCCAAAAATATTATAGTTATCCCAAACATCTTCCATATTACAAAATAGTATAACTACCATCTTCTTCACCACAAAATATAGATGTGTTTATTACACACAAACTAATGTTTTCTTTCTATTATTATTATTATACTTTAACTACAATAAGTATTCTCTTCCACATCTCACTTATTCCAATACACATTACACTACACACACTAATATTCTATGTTTCACTCTATTTCTTTTATATAACACACAATTATCCTATTATGAATACTTATCATGAAAAATATAATCAATTATTCATTCATGGGAGACACTATATCTCTCTACATTACCATGTAATACACCATTTCTTTTTGTCATTCAAAATATCAGTAGTTGTGTTGATATTTCAAATTTTAATTTTAATTACAAATCAATAGTAACATGTTCCTTCATATACTCTTACTTAATTTTGATCCTTTAGATCATTTAATACCTATTAGTTTCCAATGATGTGATTAAGAAATTTAAATAATGGGTATGAGTATCCATTAACTCATCAATAGATCCATTTATTTATATCCATCAAAATTAGAAACTCTCTTATGACCATGACTTAATCTCACTTCACCACCAGATATTGTATATCGTTCTAGGAATTATTCATGAACCATGAATTTAAAAATAAAATTTCATACGTCCATTGAATAGAAATATAATAAAAATCATTTAAATTATTCTCAATATTCCTTAAACCATGACAAATTTACGTTTCACCATCTTGAACATGAATATTTTTATTACACCATGGTACGTACCACAACTCGGGGTTCCCTATTTTAAACTATAGATAATATCCAATTTGTGTCTCTCCCCTTAGAAAATATTCCTTGATGTATTGAAGAATTAAGAAAATGGAAACAATTTATTGACTACAATGAAGAACTCACCATTTCAATTCCTAGATAACAAAACTCTTTCTGTAAAATTAAAAATCTTAAAACTAAACTCTTGTATTAGGACTTCTCTTAAATTAAAAAAACACATGAAATTGACTAAAATTTCAACTACATCATGGAAATTCCTATCCTTCTTGAAAACTTACTTCTAAAACTAAATCACAATCCATAAAATATGAAATTGTACATGATATGTATATGCCTCATCATTTCTTACATGGAATAATTTTATCTGAAACTCCTTCAGAAATGATTGCTTTTATAATTAACTAACTATTTACTTGATTTTCAATGTTTATTATTGAACCAAAACATTGTCAAATATACATTCTTAAGAAATTACTAATCCATTTTCCATATAATCCATCACATTTTTAATATTTATACCATATCCATAACCATTCAATGTAAGAACATAGTGTGGTGACGTCACTCTCAATTTAAATCACATTGAACATATATTTTCAACCTCAAAATTATTTTTATGAACTCACGATCATTTAAAAAACATGTAATACACCTTAAATCAAATGAAAAATCATGAAAACCTGAGTTTTCACATGATTTATATATTTAAAAAAATATAACATAGAATATAACTACCAGAACACTTATTCGCTTATTATCATTTAAATTATAAATTACTTTTTCATTCCTGAGATCGATAATCCCCCCATTGTTTTTTTATTTTTAACCAATTAAAATAAATCACTTTCAAACTTATCACACTTAGAAATTAATCATAATTCAATAATTTTAATCCTACATCAGAAAACTTGATGTTGGAAATCATAAAAATGAATAATAATATCAATTTGTCTATAAAAAGTGACTAACATCCACTCTTTAATAGTTCTTGATAGCTCTTGATACCAATAGTAAATAAATGTTACTTCACTTTATAAAAATATATTATACAAACCTTCAAAAACAAGTTCTTGAAAATATTCCTACCAAACATGTTATAATGTTTCACAAAAACTCATACACCCAAATGTTGACCAAACAACTTAACACTTTTAATAACACTCTTTAAATACATGATCCCCCTAAATAAGTGATCTCTCCCCAATTAGTAAGTACACACATATTCAAAATCTCCCCCATTAGCATTTTCATTATAATTTATAAATTCATAAATGGAATAAATATAAATGAATCCATGTTGTCTTTCTCCCCCTTCAACAACAATAATACAATGAACATGTGAGGGAGGGTATAAATTAGTCCTACCTTTTCCTTTGATGGATGTAGGCTAAGAAATATTCTTCAACAAACCTGGATTAAAATTTAAATCCTATATTGAACTAAATAAATTGTATCTTTCATGTTCTTATTCAACGTCCATTTTAGATTAGTTGAACTCAACTTATTTATAACTTCATCAACATGGCATGCCAAAAAATATTTTTTCTTTCTACTATTCACTTTAACCTATTTTTCTGAACCTTTAATTTTTTGTCTTAAATTATAATTACATTTATGTTTTATCATTCAATAATTTCTTCTTCTTGAGATATCTCTTTAATAATTCCTTTTAAGTATACATGTATTTCCACCATTTTCAATTTCAATAATATCTAATGGCTTCATATCATATTACTTATTCTTCTTGTGAGGTATCTTCTTCTTTATTATTTTATTTCTCTTATCTCCAAACTATTTAATTATAGGATCATGTTATTGAAACTATTTAAACAATTGTGTCATGAAAGAATCTTATAAAATATTAAATTGTAGGACACATCACTTACACAATTTATTCATGTTTCTAAAAATGTTTCTTTGACTTTACACCTTATTATCGGATAACATTTTCTTTACATTTTTTGTTTTCAAGGGTTGTCTCCCATTAAATTTCTATGTTACATCAATCTTAATGAACTTAAATTTACTTCCTATGAATGAAAAACACTTCAACATATACCTGTATCCTCTAAAAAACTAATAATGACAGTAATATACCTATATTTTATCTGAACATCTATATTTTCTTGTAAAAAATTTCGTCAATAAATACTCATTTTGAAACTCATTTTCATCTTTTATTAATGAAATTGAAATCTAGGATAATATAAATAATTTAATAATAATGTTATATATATTTATTAATTTTTTATATTCATACATAATAACCAATTTTCAATTAATGATACACTGTCTTGAAAAAACTAATTTTGAAAAATCATTTCTTGAGTTATCTTATTTACTACTCTCAACATATGTTATGAATATTTATTTTATTCAATAATTTCATGATATTTATAAATATCTAGTATATATTATTATTTATTGGAACTATCTAAAAGTATCACATCAACTACATCAATGTGCTCTTCACTTGATATATATCACACTTCATGCATAGAATTAGAAATTATTGGATTTCATTCTGTAAAAAAAATTACTATGTAAATTCAATTTACTATATAAAGAAAGAATGAAATAATAAATAAATATCATATCACATAATGTGTTTTCTTATTTTTATCATTAATATGATAATTTCCTAAGAGTATTTGTCACATAAAAAGGCTGTAACAGTTTCCCACTATAATGAGAATTATGAAGTCTAGTGAAATTATTTTTTAATAGATATCCTATAGCTTAGATGACACCATCTAACTAGACATTTATAATGTTTGGAATATCAGGTGTATGATTCTCTAATAAGGATGAGGATTAGAATGATGAAATTTCACACTTGGTAATCTCTAACAAATGAGGTTAACAGGAAATAAATGCTGATAATAATTCAACATGTTATAAATTTCGTTGTATATCATTAACTATAGATGTGTGTATTAGTCTATAGACATGAGATTATAATAAATTTATATCTTGAATGAGATACTTTGATATATTAATGAAAACCATTATGACATATGTTCATGGAGTGGTAGTATACATTGGGTGCGACATGACCATAAGATGATATCTAAGGCCCTATAACCAGAATTGTACTATTTTATTTTGTCCATGACCATGGAAGTTTATTGACAAGTTAAATTATGGTAGTTAAAGAAAGAAATGTTAAGTGTATAAATTGATTACAGGAGTATGTAACCTTCTTGATTAGATATGTTATGATCACTTTAGGATATTCCCTCATTGGGGGGGGGGGGTGAATCATTGTGGGTGTATTTTATTTAAAATATACATTTATTCCATAATCACATCTTCACTTATTTTGTGAAAGGATATCTCTATCTTTATATCTACTTTGATCGGTATATAGATATATAGTAGGAAAGAAATATAGGATAATATCGGTGTTTGATAACATGGTTCACCTCCTTTAATATGACTATATCCTCAGTGCATTATGGTCATCATCCCATGTTAACGATTAACTTTTTATAACAAAACAAATCACAATCTTGGGTATGACTGTGAATGTGTAATCCTAGAACCAACCAGTTCTAATGAAAGTTATGTATTAACATCACTTTTGTATATGTGAAAATAATTTCACCTCTCTAAATTACAATCATTATTATGGATTTATTCCCTCTAAAAATATATAGATCAATCTATTTCCATCATAGGAAGCATTCAGACTGGCTACCTGAATGATCTTCAGAATTCTACAACATGATGCTTTAAGATGGATATGTCAAAACATCAACTTGTAATGTAACAAGAAAAATCATATAAAATATCTCTTATTTAGGATTATATATAAAATAATTTATATTGGATTACCCACTCAATATTATGCTCCTACCCCTTATTTATTAGTGTTCAAGGATTTATACATCTCTATTATAACTTGTTACTTCATCGAATCAGATAATTTTCAACACAAACAAAATTATTTTTTTCTCTATTTTTATTTGTAATTTTTTTATTAACTATTAAGTGTATTTTAGAACCCTTATCTCAAGTTTAATTATTATTTCCTATAATAAATATTCACACTAAATATTCTATCGATTTTATTCTGCTAAATATTAAAGAAATCACTATAATTTTTAGTAAGATATTCTCTTATTAAAACCCAAAATTTCCAAATTAAATGTCCATTAAAAGATCCTTAGGTATAATATTAATAATTATATATTTTCATCCATGTGATATTTGAAATATCCTGAACTTATTTTCCATTAAAATCTTCCAAAAATAGCCATCTTTTAGTTCACTCAGTATTTCCACATTGGAATAATGATGTGTCATTCCCTTATATGGTGTACAGTACATATCCGTATCTAGTAATACCATTGGATGATTATCTTATATAATAATACCAATAATAATGATCATTTGTTTGATTATTATTTTTTATCAATGGGTAATATTGTATTACATCATTTAATTTTAGGTTTCGTATTCTTGATTGATTGAGTTACCGTGTAACCACCCTTCATGCAGTAGGTCTATCCAACATGAGGAAATACCTTCATGTGATATGTATATGTGCACCATACATTAATCAATATCATCATTCATCCAGTTTAGTGACCATAATACCCTTAATGTGGTTAGTTGAGTTATCATAGTCTCCTTAACACTTCTCTAAGTGTTGACGCCTTATAATTAAACCCAAATCTTACTATGGAATTGAAATACATACCATCATATCAATTTTTTATGTTTAATATTCAAAATATCTCTCAAATCATTATGATCATTATTTTTTCATTTTTCTACCTTACTTCAAAGCCTTGTTATTATCTAAAAGCTTTATGATAAGTTTATACATTCAGAATCAAACAATTATGGCCATCTTAAATCCTTATGAATATAACCTAAAAAACATAAGATCATGACATTTCCATTTTTCTACCTTATCGAAATCCTTACTATAACACCCATATATTTTATGAATTAATTTTTCCAAATAAATTTAATTCCTCTGATAACTTGCGTTACACATAACTCCAAGTTTTAACGAACCACCTTATACCACTAATATTTTATTTAAACACGACCATTATAACCTAGCTATTAAACATTGTGTTATGAGTGGATATAACCAACTTTTATAAATTAATTAAAATAGTTTTAGATAATGAAAATATATTGATAATAAAGTACTTTATTTTTTGGCAAAGTCTTTATATACTCTGAAAATACTTTCTCTCAAAAAATGGTTTTCATTACACTTTGTTAACAAATAATAAAACTAATTTTAGATATATTTATAAAATTAATTTTTTTAAATAAGAATAATTTTTGGTATCAACATGTCAAAATAATATTAGGGTGAATTTTTTGTACTTTTTTTAGAACATTAATTTTTTTAAATAGTGAGAAATATTAGTAATTATTGAAAAAAACCATTTTTCTAAATAATTTATGAATTTAATTTTGTTTTATAATGGGTTTAAAAGTAAAATTAGTTCAATTATATATTTATTAATACAATTAATTACATTATATTATATTTTATATTGAATTTGTATATAAAAACTTTCTCTACTTATGAAAATTTCCTCTTTAGAAACCCGCTTTTTGATCACGTCTACTGGTTTTATTTTAAATTAAACATTAAAAATTATGTAAATAGTATTTGGAAAAATATCTTCCATATTTTGGAACCAAAATAATTAATATTATATAATATGGAAAACTTAATTTTTTCCCATAATTAATAGTGAAAATGACAAAAATTAATTACCATTGTTGAGGTAAAATGGGTTTTTTGGGGGTTAAATGGAAAATATAAGGTTTGAAAATTCCCCAAAACGTTTCAAATTAATATTTTATGGAATATTTATACCTTATAGTACTATGTTGTTATAATGATACATTTTTTATCCTTTATTCATTTGAAACATGTCGGTGACACTTGTTCTTTTTAGAAAAATTCCATGTGTGCCCTCTCCCCCACTTATAAAAGGCCACCCACTATTCTATCCTATTTACACTTAAGAAACAATTTGGTTTACAAAATAACTATAAATATATTTTAATTACTTCCCTAACCACATCCTGAAGGCCATTTTGAGTCCATAAATCCAATCAAATAAGTGTTTAGGTTAAACCTAATGAGATATCCCGTAAGAAATGTATTGTTTTTTACTATGAGTTTTTTTATTTTACTTCATAGTATAACTCCTAAAATGTTTTAAAAAATTAATAAAATAATAACACTAGTATATAATATATACTTATATTTTATTATTTAAATTTAATAAAACATTACCATCTAAACTCCATCAAAATAGAAGAAAAACCCTCAATTGTTTGTATGGTGGGTTGCTGGCTCTTGAGCTGATGTAATTAATTTTGAATCACCACCTTTTAATGGTGGATATAATAATTTTTTTAAAATATTTATATTATACATATGACATTATTATACTTATATAATTATTATATCCCTTACACCTCTTCACTTTCCATTCCTTGGGGGGATATAATAATGTTTCTAGTGGGTACTATGGACTACCGGATCACGAAGTGATCTGATTAATTTTTCAATTATTCTTTGCATTGAAGGTAATAAGATAATGGTAAATAAGGATAATGGTAAATAATAAATGTGATATTTATAACCTAATAATAATTTTATGAAAATATAATATCACTTATATCTTCGTTTCTTCAAATCTATTTGAAAACAATAATGTCTCCCATGTGTACATGTGGAATACCACCTCAACATAGTGATGTGAAATGTTTTTCATTTTAGTTTGGATAGATTTTAATAAAAATGGATTTAATAATTATAAATTATCTAAATCATATAATAATAATTTTTTAATGTTTAATTAATATTTATTTTCATTTCTTTCCATCTATTGAGAAAATGGAAACATCGTTCATGCTTACATATGACCCACCGTCTCCATGAACGATGCATTTTTATTTTTCTATATATAACATTAATGTATTACTACAAATACATATATAATGACTATATTTTATATTAATATCATGGATTACATCCTGGATATTACGGAACCATGATAAAAGTAAGTGGAGTGAAAATATATAATCAAAATATATATGAAAAATAATGTAGTTATTACTTGAACCTTGATTTTAATAAATAATTATTAATAAAAGAGTTATAAAAGTTCATAAGTAAATAATAGATGGTATGATATATATAATTAAGGTTCTATAATAGGTTTATAATGAACCTCTATTTATTATAAAGGAGATTCAAACATGTATGAATGAAGTTGATACTTAAGATATGGTAATTCTAGTATTTCTTTTATTCCTAGGAGACATAGGCCATATTCACCACACATTTCGTTTATATGATGTATATACAACCCATTTGACGTGGTTTATCATACATATACTTGTTTTAATGATATTTAATGTTTCTTTTGATATCCTTTATTTCATTTGGCATACAATTCAAAAGATACCAAAGTGGTAAATGTTTTATGTTACAATCACATATTTATTGGGATTATTTATAATTAAGTTTCCAATGATGAAATATTATGATATATTTCCAATGAAATTCATGAATTTTCTTATACTTAGGTTACTAATAAAATTTTCAATTAATATTAAATTTTTTCTTATCTTTGGTACATAAAATGATTGAGAAAATGTTTTAAAGAATAGATGAATTCCATGATCTCTTTAGTCAAACACCCTTTTTCTTACATAAACATTTTTTAGGAAATGTTTAGAAAAATATTATCATAATTATCCAAATTATTTTCTAAATACATTTTTTCCCTTTATTTTTTTTAAAATGGTTTAAAAGAAATATTTATATTATTTTCTACACAATGCGCGTTAGTATTTTATTGAAAATTTGAATAGAATAATTTTTCATAAAATGTATTATAAGTACATAATTTCCCCCCATCATTACTACTGAATGTTTTAAATAATATTTTATAAGTTTGAAAGTTTATTTCCAAAGAAAATTATTTTCATAATGCATTGTGATTTTTTTAGTTTTAAAATTTTATTTTCAATGTGGATAAGTTATTTTTATCTGGAATTTTTTTAGGATACATTAATGGTATTTTTATTCATTAACAACAACTTCCTTATATGTTACTTTTAATTTTTTGGGGGATATAATCCAATTATAATATATTTATTCTTTCTCTAGATGTTTTATGATTATTATGAAATTATTTTTAGGAAACCCATTTCTCTTCCATGAGTTATGATATTATTAAATATTTATGAAACCCCTTTATTTTCATGGGTTATGGTATGATGAATGTCTATGAGATCCATTTAAATTTTAAGGTTTTGATATGATAATTTTTTTATGATATGGTGGAATACATGTGTATGATTTTCATTATTTGACATGTGGGACACATATTCCCTCTAATTCATTAGGTAATGATTTAAATATTATGATATAATTAAGGGAAACATGCTGATGTTCTTGATCCGATATAAGAAATAAGATGATGTTCTTGATCCACTGTATGAAACAAGTCATGATTCATGATTTTTTATGAAATAGAAAATAGGTGTGGATTTATAACCTATTATTATTCAATGATCTTAGATGTTATCCTTGACACATAATATAATTTTTATACCGATGATGGTTTTATAATTAAATGTAATTTAATTATTGTGCATGACTTATTTATCACGATCTCTCACTCTTATGAATCATGTATCTGTGAATGATAACGCTTTATATTATAAATAATGTTTAATATATTTGATATATTGGGAATGAACTATGTATGTTATGATCATGATCTTATACCCTTATTCATAACTTATGATTTAATATGATAATTGATTAATATCTAGAATTTTTACACTCAAAGATCATATGATATCACATTTTTTTATTTTTTATTTCTACATGTTATGAAGAATGTTTTTAAGAAGGTTATATATATGATTTGTACTTAATACGATGGTATTTATGAGATATGTTGAAGATAATACACTAAATAATAAGATTGAGTGTCTTATCTCCAATGAAAATAAACCTTTATAGCCATGTGATGTATATTTTTTGAAATCCATTGAATATTACTCAAAAAATATGTAATATTTATTTGTAAAAATCCAAGGTTTCTATATTTGGTATTAGAGGAAAGGTTTAGTCAAAATTTGGAAACTGTGATGATAAAATATTAGTGAAGAACCCATATGAATAGTCTATGTATATTTTAATAATCTAAAGTTTTGGCAACGAAGAGATAATGTGATATATATAGAAATACATCACTTTGTGGATACTACAAGTGGACATGGTTATCAATAAGATATACCTAGTGGTAATAAATCTGAAAAAGGTAGATCGGGTTTGAATCGAGTGTTACTTGGTACCTGGCAATGGGCCTTATTGGGCACCTCATTTGACACTCTCGTGGGGTTTTATTTCATTAATTCATTTTTTTCAAACCATCATGAATTATTTTCATAAATTATGAGCATGAATGGCATATGTTAAAACTAAGATGTCATATATTGAAAAGAAGGTGTCATGATTTAAGGAAACTTATAAAAGTTTTTTTCATGATTACATGATTCCCACTATGATTATTATTGCTCAAAATTTGTTTTTTAGTTTTATTCAATGAATAGAACCTGAATGAATCACGTTAATACTGAGTTTAATGGATAATTAAATGGTTTTAGGCTTTATAAAATAAATTTTTTTGTATATGGAATGTAAAATATCATGGTTATGATCACACATCTTTCTTAAGATATATACCATGATGAACTTCCAAATGGGAAAAGGATAGAACACCATTATTTTGAATCCTTCATGAGGAAACATCCAAATTATTTTAGTAATTATGAAAATTCAATTTTTTTAGAAATGGATTAGTTCTACTGAAAATATATTTCCTATTCAATAGTGTTTGGACCATGAAAATATCATTTTGAATTTCTTTAATTTGGAAGGAAAATCATATCAATGTTGGAACCTTGTTATGACTATGAGTCAAGAGGATGAAATTGAATCCATGGAATGGCATGGTTTAAAGAAGATATTTTTTATTAGGTACTTCCATCATATTCTACACAAATGATAGAGAAGTAATTTATTGAGTTCAATCTGATGGGTGATTAATCTATTGGTACTTATGAAGAAAATTATACAATACTTTCCAAGAAATATTCTGGTTTAATCATCATCACTAGAATAAAAATTTATATATTCTTTGGTGGCTTAAAACCAAGTATTTGGAAGGACTTGGATATAAGATACATTATTAGTGATGAAGAAGTCATTCATTGTACACTGAAGGTAGAAATTACAATTATAGATTCCCATAATTCCCATGGTCTATGTCTCAAGTAATCTTTAATAAATAACATGGTAGAAATAAATTTCATTCACCTACATGCATGAATTTTTGGAAGAATCACTTAGGTGTATTATTTAAAACAATATGATGATGTTAAAAGTGTGGAAGTAATATACATTGAGAAAAATAATATACGAGTGATGTGAAGAGTCCATTCAATGAAATGAATGGAGAGAGTGCGGAACAGAATGATCTACCAACACTATAGTGTTACAAATCTAAAGAGTTTTGTAATTATGAGAATCAATTCCCTAGTCAAAGGGTTATTGGGGATGATAAACCATAAGAACCTCTGAAGACAAATGACAAGGGGAATGTTTATGCTATCCCCACAACTGAAGTAAATCATGATAATTGGGGCACTACATAGTGTGAAATTTCATTAAGGATTCAACATGAATGAGAATCATAAAAATCTTATTGTTTATACTTTAGTGAAATTTTATGTTATTATATATCTCTATAAATAGATACTAGAATAATGAAATCTTGTTTTATTTTATATATGTGTGAGGATTAACCCAAGCTTCTAATGGAAATGTTTTTATCCAAGGTAGGATATTATTTAAATAATAAAGGGTGAATTATATTTTGGAAGAATATATACCTCTATGAAAGACTGACTTTAATGTTTTGGATAAAATTATGCGATTTTGAATTTGATGTTGGTTATAAGTCCCAAGTCTAAGATACCACTATTTTGGTTTAATGTGATGGTATCTTATCAAGATTAAGTATATTTTGTGAGGATATTTTGTGTAATACAACCCTTTAGTTTTTTATATGTTTGTAGTGGAAAAGTTATTTGAGGAGGAATGCCTTTAAATTTTATAGACATAATATTAAAGGTATTGGTAACCTTTAGGGTTTATCATAAATTTGATGTTGAGGTAATTATGGGTTATTTGAATTTTGTAATGTTATTTGAATTATATTAATAATGTTATGGAAAAAGTATAACCTATGTTCTAGGTGATAACCTATCACATCCATCAAGGTCTTGATGCTCAAATACACAATTGAGGGAGAAAAGGGTATACTTCCTACTAATAGCCTATATGAAATAGTATATATGGTGGGACACCTTGACGATGGATATTTCTGAAAATTTATCTCGGTTCATGGTATGTCATCAAGTTAAAGATATGGGAGAATGTATAAGGGGGATATTTCAACCACCACTCATACTAGAATTGAGTTTTAGCACATTGTATCATTTATAGAAAGAGGTTCAGTGTAACGCCCCAAACCCAGTTACCCAGAGTCAGTGAATTATTTTAATACATTGGCATGATTACAAGGAATCAATTCCCGAATTATTGATCAGTTTAGCAGCCTTGGAAAATAGATTACATACATGAATGTTAAATTACACTTTACGACATACATAACAACATAAATAATATTTATGAACACCATTATTCCATTGGCTTAACTCTGTATATCAATCACAATACTCTTCTTTGAATCCTGGGAAAAATAAAATATTGAAAGGGGTGATATCAAACGCTCAGTAAGGGTAGCAATACAATGGAAACTTTCATAAATAAACATAAACATTTAAGGCAATGTATAACTAAAAACAGCCTTTTAAACTTGAACATCAACATAATATGGAAAAAATGAAATGAAATAATGCCATTTACTTATTCACATGGATATTCTACTAGTCGAATAATCACATGCAATATCAATAACCACTTTCATAATTATGGAATGCATAATTCCAGACTATCATAACCACGTAGCCAAGACCTCGTGCCAAGACTACAAATAAGATTTTCTCAAGGCCTCGTGCCAAGACACTAGTTTGTCTCATGAGACTTACCGATGCATTGAGGAGCTATAGCGGGCTTCACCCGTCACATATTATGTCCAATGCATTCCTCATATGAATAGGTCTAAACATAACATAAACATTCGTATTAAAACTACCATATGAAATGACAATACTTTACCCATAAACCATGAATGGTATAAAAATAACACATCCAAAGTCAAACATATCACAAAACCTTCAACAAAATATGGAAGATTTGTATCATGATAAATCAACTTCAAAACAAGTTTAAAATTCATTAAATGTTTTTGACATAGATGAAAATGATTTGTAAAACTCTTTGAGAGAAATACACCATTTTAATGAAAACATTTAAAAGTCACACAATTTAGAAAAGAATTCATTTAAATACATTTTTGAATCAAAGTGTCCCATACCACTTTGAAACTTTTGAATGGAATTAACATTTTAAAAACATTCATGTCCATATAAATAAATCCTTAAAAACAATTTTGAAGACATGGACATTAATGAGAAATATTTAGAAGAATAAATATTTAAAACATTTGAAATAATTTTTTCGTAAAACTTCCCTTAAAAGAATACTTTTGAAAACTCTTTCATAAAACATGTAAATGGATAATAAATATTCCCCAGTATATACTTATGCAAAAACAACCTCAAATAATAAAGAGATTGTGAATTTAACCCTTACAAATTAGGTAACTTACGAAACATAAAACCCATGAAAGAGGTATCATATAATAAATTTGTAAATACACATAAATTAAAGTGTATTACACAAATAATAAAATTATGGGCAGTACATACACCACACAAAAGGTAATAGTGAGAATATGGCATGAATCTCACGAGAATAAGGGGTGAGATAGAAATCCCTTACCTTGTACTTTTCATTGATATAGTGTAGTTTAACCTCATGTATAATAGTTAAATCATTTTTATTAAATTATACAATAATTATATATATAAATATGATATCATATATGATCTTCTAGTATTTCTTTGTTAATAATATTTTAGTATTATCGTTGTTTCGGGTGTTAACTGATTCATTTTCATTTATATGCTTTGTTACGTAAGTTGTGTTTGTTATGGATAGCTTGTATCTTATTCATATCCAGAATGATATCGAGTCCTTAAAAATTAATTTTAATCATCAAATGATAATTAGTCTTTAATGGATATGATGGGGAAATGAATCTCATCGCGTTCGTGGAGATGGTAATCCGTACGTACGAACGAACGCTACTTCTATTTCATTTTTCATTTTAAAAGGAATGAAAAACAAATGATACATAGGTATATTATTATTAAAGTATAATACAATATCTTATATATGTAACTTAAGTTCACTAACACTATCCTTTATACGTTCCATGTATGGTATGAACGAGTCATATCACTTTGAGGGGGCGGTAGTCCGCACTTCCTCAAATGAAATTATCGTATATATATACAACATGAAACAAATAATGGTATAATATAAAATGGAATTAAAAAAGCTTATATATAAAATAAATATCATAAATATCATATTTAATTATATTTCCATCATAATGGCCACCATGAGAGGTGGTAGGAGATAATTGAACAATCATCGTTTCGTGAGGCGTTTGGTTGCCATCCCTAGAATCATTATGTTCTTCACCCATTAGATGGAGGTGTGTGTAAGTTTAGTTAGAATAATTCTCATAATAGTATACTAGTATAATTAGGATACTTGTTTTGTTACAAAAGAAAAGAATAATAAGAGTTTAGTGTTTGGGGAAGTAAAATAAAAGAAAAGAAGCTAAGAGAAATCGTTATCTTTAATTTGGGTAACTCCCTTTGGTTTGAACCAAAAAGGACTCTTGAAGTGCCTTCTTGCTAAGGTAAGGCTTCTGGGAGGAGGATAGGAGTGTAGGGAGCTTAATTGGGAATAGTTTGGACGATCCAAAAGGCTTGATAGGTATGAGGAATTGGTTAGAAGTGGTGTCCTTTTATTAGGGGGAGGAAGGGCTCTTTAGGAAAAACATAAAGTATTAATTTATAATAAATTCATATTCGGTTTCTAATGGATTCAAAGTGGATTATTCAAAGTCTAAGATGGGGATGGGTCGAAATCCTTTCATCCAATAGATTTTAGACATGTTGGGGCCATTATATTAACCATATCCTTTAGTTTTAACTCTTGGTTAATTAGTTTGATATTTACCATGTCACATTGTATTTTTATATTATATAGGTAATAAACATACTATAAACTTCCAAGTGACCCCCAAGTGGTCCATTAATGATACACATATCATGATATAATTCTATTGGCCGAACCCTAGATTTTTAGGTATAGAATATGATTTAAAATATAATATTTGTTTTAAAAATTCTTTTATGTCAATTTTGACACTATTGGGTATTTTGTTTTTGATAAATTCATAATAGAATTATTACTTAGAAATAAATTCATATAATCAATCCTAATATGTAATATTAACCTATAAAAGTATTTTAATTCATAAAAAGTCTGAAATTACATTTATTTGGATGTTTATAATATCAATTATTTTAATATTTCATTAATTCGATAATTACTGCATCACCATTGTTTCATAAATAAATTATATTATTTAATGTCTAAAAATTATAAATAAAATACCATTATGTAGGAAATCTTTTTATCTTTATAATTAATATTTACAATTGGAATTATATTATGTATAAGCCTATATTAATAATGATTTAGTAAATAAACATTGATTTGAACTCTTAACTATTCTTTGAATTAAATAATAATAAATGTCCTAATCTAATCCATGTGGTCCTAAATGATAATAGTTTATTCCCAAGGTTGTTTTTGGTCAAGATACACTTGTCCAATAGAATTACGACATGTGTTAGGGTAATATTAATATAATATTTACACTTAATTACACTATTTACTTTTAACAGTGGTAAATAAAAGCAAAAAGTTACTATTCACCAAAAATTATTTTCATCTCATTGAACCACATTTTACTTACTGATTTCAACCATGTCTCTCGGATTTTTGAAATTCCTTTCACAGAAGCGGTAAAATTATGTTTTATGTAAATTTCCAAATTCTCCTAGGAGGTGGGTAAAAGACAGTGAAAAGTTCAATAAAATTTTTATATATCTAAAATTATTATAAACTTACTCCAATAAATTACAATGAACTTTTATAAGTATTATGTATCTATTTCGAAATAAATTAATTTAAATATGATAAATTATTATTTAAAAAAATCGGGTTTAACCCATAACTCATGGTTGTTCACTATTCATCAAAAATTGATGTTTCTCAGAAAAATACCAAAAATTTGGCCTAATCTATATTTGATATTATGAATTCAAAAATGATTTCTATTTTATCAAATTCAAAACATATAAGTTGCATTAATTAATTTAAAAATTAATTCCTGTTTTCAAAACAAAGAGTGTGTTTTTAAGAAATAATAGCTATCAAAAGATTGACACTTGTTTATGTCTAGTTTAAATGTGAAATTACATATAATGTACAACTTTGTATTAAATGGTAAAAATATATTATAAATATACATTAAAACCACTAAAAATCATAATTTATCACTATTAATTATTTGGATTAAAAAAGTTGTTTTTAATTAAAATTTAGTAATTTCACTATTCATCAGAATATGAAAGTTATCCGAGAAGTACCAAAATTTCACCCTAAGCTAATTTAGAAATTCCAAATCCAAAAAATGAAGTCCATTTTGAAAGATATAATTTATAAAATTTTAAAAAGTGGGTATTACTATTCATAACGGCTAGTTTTATTGGTTGTGGTGTGTTATAACTCGATGTTGCGTAAAACACATGATACTGTATTATTCAAAGTGAAGAGTACCGTGGAATCTTGGGGTGTCAGATTCTCCCCTCCTTCAATAAATTGTGTCCTCGCAATTTATGCTCGGTATTGGAAACTTGGGGTTGATATTTGAAAATATCATAGTTGAAATCCCACATCGAAAAATGGATTAATGAGGCCCCTATTTAAAATAATGAGTGGTAAGTATGATGGTTACTGAAAATAACACATACTAGGGTTCCATGTAGGAAAACATGGATATGGAAGATAAATCTAACCATCAATATCTGATGGAGAGTGGTAGAGGACATGGCTATGAAAAGGCCAACAATTACAAAGCCATAAATTTGTTATAATCTAAGGTACTATCTAGGACAAGTTTTTTGTTCTAAGTTCCTTTTCTTAATATTGAGGAATTTATTTATGATATTTCCTAAAATCATAAGGAAATATACCTACTTTATAATTAGAGTTTTATCCATTAATAAATTTCTACCACAAACTCATCTTTCAATCCAAAACATAATACAACTCAAAAATACTCTATTTATCGTAATCATATAGGGTTACAAATATAATTAATTTATAATTCACATATGAAACCCTTTAAAAAACTACATTATACAATCCAGGGACTTCACGTAGTCTAGTGGTAGGCAATAAATCCAAATCGCACTATGATTGTGGGTTCGATTCCCGCAGCTTTGTCCGACGCGACGGGTTGTCACACATCTGCGTGTTGTCCTTTTATAAAAATCCAAAAATATTCTTTCAAACATAATCCATTCCAACCATTAGACTTATCAAAAATAATCCTATCCAAACTCAAAGTCCAAAATTTATAAGGATGTTATAGACAATGAATATCCTTTTTTCCATGTAATAACATGTGAACACCTTCATCGCGTATTATTTTAAGACATGGTAACATCATAAATTACCATAAAACCATATTGATTTCATTCTTTCTCCCTTATTCATTATAGAATACTTGATATAATCCTTCTATCCAAAAATTTTGTAAACTCCAACTATGAAAAATCATTAAATAGTTTCATGGTAGTCCAGAATATCTAATATAATTAATTCAAATCAACCATCTCTTATTCCAAAATCACTACCACATCATCGGGACCATATTAAGAATTACCTATCCTTCAACCATGTATTTTCAAAAATTTATAGCTTATTATTAAGTCAATTTTCATAGAACAATATAATTTCAAATCCTCAATAAAATAGAACTGCAGTACAATCCTTATTTATCTCCATAATTCATGTAACCAGTATACTGTTGATACAAAACTCAAATAAAATAATTCTATAATAACAACATAAGAACACTATTCATTTCTCTTCATATTAGGTAGTATCATAACTTTAGTATTATCCAATAGCATCATTTGGTTCATACTCTGATAATTTGTACATTGGTTTGTGTAGTGTCCCAACTCCTTACAGATGAAGGATTATACAATTGAAAACTTTTTCTTACCCTTGCAATCACATACTTGGTGTCCTTTTTCTCCACACGTATAACAAACTCTCATTCCCTTAAAGAATTTACCATGGTTATTCATTCTACATTTATCACATATTAGAAAATCCTTCTTTCCCTTATTCCCTTTATCCATATTTCTTTCTACCATCATTTTATTCTCTGGATTCCCTTAAAAGCCATTGGACTTAGATAATTCTTTACTTATCTTATTAACACATGATATTATTACTTCATATGATGATAATATGTGGGAGAATATTTCCCTTCTATATTATGGCTTAAGACCATGAAAGATATGATCCTTCTTACTCTTTGGATCATGCGTATTTCTGGAGTTCTCCTTCCATCTACTGGGAGCCATTTCAAAACAATGGCATACAATAGATTAGTTTATGAGTAGAAATAACTAATCCCAACTTGTAAAACACATAACATACATTACAATGTTTATGGATATAATCCACAATCATAAAAAATGTTTCTTTTAGAAAATATATAATCATAAACCCTTCATAATGGTTTGTAAATAAAATGAGAATTATCCTAAGCATATCACCCCAGGAGTGTCGTAACCAAGATTAAAGTAAGGCTCATTGTTGTGCACTAGTTCCCGTTCGAGTCTAGCTCAAAGCAGTGTTTTCGAGTTTTACCCCTAGGTACATCTGTGCCAGAGCCGCCTCTACCTGGTCGTATCTAGACAGGGATGTATTGCTCAGAAAACTCAGAAAATATCTACAATACAAAAATTCAAGGAAGTTCTTCTATAATAATCCTAAAAGTATATCTTAGGGTAATGTGCTCAAATCAGAGTTTATCTAAATCTAGTTTCCAAAGTTATTACTAAACTTCTTTTGATACCAACTGTAACGCCCTGACCCTAGTTACCCAGATTCGGTTCATTATTTTAATACATTGGAATGATTACGAGGAATCAAGTCCCGAAGGGACGATCAGTTTAGTTGTCTTTGAAAACTGATTACATACATGAATGTTACATTGCACATTACGACATACATAACAACATAAATAATCATTATGAAGGCCATTATTCAATTGGCTTAACCCTGCATATCAATCACAATACACTTCTTGGAATCATTGGAAAAATAAAATATTGAAAGGGGTGAGCTCAAATGCTCAGTAAGGGTAAAAATACAGTGGAAACTTTCATAAATAAACATAAACATTTAAGGTATTGTATAACTAAAACAAAATCCTTTTAAACTTGAACTTCAATATAATATGGAAAAAATGAAATGAAATAATTCCATTTACTTATTCACATGGATATTCTACTAGTCGAATAATCACATGCAATATCAATAACCACTTTCATAATTATGGAATGCATAATGCCAGACTATCATAACCACGTAGCCAAGGCCTCGTGCCAATACTAAAAATAAGACTTTTTCAAGGCCTCATGCCAAGACACTAGTTTCTATAATGAGTCCTACCGATGCATCAAGGAGATATAGTGGGCTCCACCCATCACTTATTAAGTCCAATGCATTCCTCATAGGAAAAGGTCTAAACATAGAAAAAACATTCATATTAAAACTAGCATATGAAATGTCAATACTTTACCCATAAACCATGAATGGTATAAAAATAACACATCCACAGTCACACATATCACAAAACCTTCAACACAATATGGAAGATTTGTGTCACGATAAATCAACGTCAAAACATGTTTAAAATTCATTAAAGGATTTTGACATAGATGAAAATGATTTGTAAAACTCTTTGAGAGAAATAACACTTTTTCATGAAAACATTTAAAAGTCACACAATTTAGAAAATAATTCATTTAAATACATTTTTTAATCAAAGTGTCCCATACCACTTTGAAACTTTTGAATGGAATTAACATTTTAAAAACATTAATTTCCATATAAATAATTCCTTAAAAACCATTTTAAAGACATAGACATTAATGATAAATATTTAGAAGAATAAATATTTAAATCATTTGAAATGATGTTTTAGTAAAAATTCCTTAAAATAATCCTTTTGAAAACACTTTTATAAAACATGGACATGAATAATAAATATTCCTAGTAGATACTTACACAAAAACAACCTCGAATAATAAAGAGATTGTGAAATTAACCCTTACCAATTTGGTAACTTAGGAAACATACAACCAATGAAAGAGGTATCATACAATGAATATGTAAATACACATAAATTAATGTTTATTACATAATGAATACAATTATGGGTAGTATATACACCACAGAAAAGGTAATAGTGGAAATATGGCATGAATCTCACGGGAATAAGGAGTGAGATGGAAACCCCATACCTTGTAATTTTCCTTGATAGAGTGTAGGTTAACCTCATGTATAATTGTTAAATCATTGTTATTAAATTATAATAGAATCATATATATAAATATGATATCATATATGATCTTTTAATATTTCTTTGTTAATAATATTTTAGTTTTATCGTCGTTTCGGGTGCTAACTGAATCGTTTTCCTTTATATGCTTTGTTATGTAAGTCGTGTTTGTTATGGATAGGTTGTATCATATTCATATAGATAATTATATCATGTACATAAAAATTACTTTTAATCATCAAATTATGATTATTATTGAGTGGATATGATGGGGAAATGAATCTCATCACGTTCATGGAGATGGTAATCCATAGGTACGCACAAACGCTACTTCTATTTCATTTTTTATTTTAAAAGGAATAAAAATAAAATGATACATAGGTATATTATTATTATAGTATAATATGATATCTTATATATGTTACTTATTTTCACTAACACCATCCTTTATACGTTCCATATATGGTATGAACGAGTCATATCACTTGGAGGGGCGACAGTCCACACTTCCTCAAATGAAATTATCGCATATATATACAACATGAAACGAATAATTGTATAATATAAAATGGAATTACAGAAGCTTATAAATAAAATTAATATCATAAATATCTTATTTAATTACAGTTCCATCATAATGGCCACCATGATAGGTGGTAGGAGATAATTGAACAATCATTATTTCGTGAGGCGTTTGGTTTCCATCCACAGAAACATTATGTTTTTCACCCATTAGATGGAGGTGTGTGTAAGTGTAGTTCAAATAATTCTCATAACAATATCTTAGTATAATTATGATACTGGTTTTGTTACAAATGAAAATAATAATAAGAGTTTAGGGTTTGGAGGAGTAAAATAAAAAAAAAGTTAAGAGAAATCATTACCTTTAATTGGGTAACTCCCTTGGGTTTGAACCAAAAAGGACTCTTGAAGTAACTTCTGCCTAAGGTAAGGATTCTGGGAGGAGGAGATGGATGTAGGAAGCTTAATTGGGAAGATTTTGGATGATCCAAAAGGATTGATAGGTGTGAGGAATTGGTTAGAAGTGGTGTCCTTTTATAAGGGGGAGGCGGGGCTCTTTAGAAAAAACACAATGTATTAATTTATTATAAATTTATATTCGGTTTTAATGGCTCCAAAGTGGATTATTCAAAGCCTAAACTGGGGATGGGTCTAAATCCTTTCAACCAATAGATTTTAGACATGTTTATGCCATTATATTAAACTTATCTTTTAGTTTTAACTCTTGGTTAGTTAGTTTGACATTTACCATGTCACTTTGTATTTTTATATTATATAGTTAATAAACATACTATAAACTTCCAAAAGACCACAAAGTGGTCCATTAATGATACACCTATAATGATATAAGTCCATTGGACGAACCATAAATTTTTAGGAATAGAATATGATTTAATTATATAATATTTGTTTTAAAAACTCTTTTATGGCAATTTTGACACTATTGGGTATTTTGTTTTTGATAAATTTATAACAGCATTATTACTTCTAAAAAAAATCATATAATAAATCCTAATATGTAATAAAAATATAGAAAATTATTGGAATTCATAAAAAGTCTCAAATTACATTTATTTGGATATTTATAATATCAATTATTTTAATATTTCATTAATTCGGTAATTACTGCATCACCATTGTTTCATAAATAAATTAAATTATTTAATGTCTAAAAATTATAAATAAAATACCATTATTTAGGAAATTGTTTTATATTTCTAATTAATATTTACAATCGAAAATATCTTTTTTATAACCCTATATGAAAAATGTTTTTGTAATTAAACTTTGATTTTAAGTCTTTTAACTCTTCTTTGAATTAAATAATAATAAATGTCTTAATCTAATCTAAGTGGACCTATATGATAATTTTTTACTCCTAAGGATGTTTTTGGTCAATATACACTTGTCCAATAGAATTAATACTTGTGTTAGGGTAACATTAAAATCATTTTTACACTTAATTACCCTATTTACTTTTAACCGTGGTAAATAAAAGAAAAAAGTTACTATTTACCAAAAATTAATTTCATCTCATTAAACCACATTTTAATTATTGATATAAACCTTATATCTTGGATTTTTGAAATTCCATTCACAGTAGCAGTAAAATTATGTTTTATGTTAATTTCAAATTCTCCTAGGAGGTGGGTAAAAGACAGTGAAAAGTTCAATAAAATTATTATATATATAAAATAATTATAAACTGACTCCAATGAATTACAATTAACTTATATAAGTATTATATATCTATTTTGACATAAATTAATTTAAATAAAATAAATAATTATTTAAATAAAAAAATTTGTTTTAACCAATAACTAAGTGTTTTTCACTATTCATAAAAAATTGATGTTTCTCAGAAAAATACCAAAATTTCGGCCTAAGATATATTTGATATTACGAATTAAAAAATGATTTCTATTTTACCGAATTCCCAACATATAAGTTTCATTAATTAATTTAAAAATTAATTCCCGTTGTCAAAACAAGTAGCGTGTTTTTATGAAATAATTACTATCAAAAGATTGACTCTTGTTTATGTCTGGTTTAAATGTGAAATTACATCCAATGTCCAAAATTGTATTAAATGGTAAAAATATATTCTAAATATACTTTAAAACCACTAAAATTCATAATTTATCACTACTAATTATTTCGATTAAAAAAGTTGTTTTTAATTAAAATTTAGTAATTTTCACTATTCATCAAAATATGAAAGTTATCTGAAAAGTACCAAAATTTCACACTAAGATAATTTAGATATTCAAAATCCAAAAATGAATTAAATTTTGAAAGATAAAATTTATAAAATTTCAAAAGTGGGTATTACTATTCATAACGGCTAGTTTGATTGGTTGTGGTGTGTTATAACTCGAAGTTGCGTACAACACACGGTACTGTATTATTCAAAGAGAAGAGTACCATGGAAGTTTGGGGTATTACATTCAATTTTAGAGAACAATTCAAACCTTGTAGAACACACTTAGATATTGTTCTATATATTTCAATGGTGGTTGGGATTACAAAATTTATCTAGTCAAATTTTCATACAAAAAAGGATTTCAATAGAGTATTAAAATAAATCCTTATAAATCCATATAAGGAAATATGTGTATAACTCCATGTTGCTGGGATGAAGTTATAGAATGAAAGATATTGGTACATGATATATATTATGATATGTATGAAATGTTAAGATCCATTTAGCAGCACATAAGTGCAGATAAAAGTTGACAGAAAAGTTATACTGATAGTCATTGACATTATATGGAATTTGAATTCAGTGTGAAGGTATTTCCTCATATTTCTCCATCGAAGAAATAAGGTTAAACTAATAACTTATAATATATATCTCTTTTAAATTACTGATCTTATTGGGAGATTAGATTATTGATTGGTGCATTCATCGAATGTCTCTCAGGTTCACAATGTGTTCCATGTAACTCTCCTATGAGAGTGCATACCTAATCCATAAGATGTACTAGATTAAGATGTTCTATAATAGGAGCATGATATTTCTTATGAGTAATAACTAGTGGAGATTATATATCATGTAGATAAAGGTAGATGAAACAAAACCACTCACCTATTGAATGTTTTTTTAAAACCACCAATTTTAGTACGTTATGTGAGAACATTAGGATGTAATGAAGAAGAATTATCCTCAATTATTTAAACATAAAGTGATAATTTTCAATAATTACATTCATTTTAGGGTTTGTGGGGTACAATGTTACAACATGATATTTATGATATATATATTTTTCAATTAAATTTAATTTATTTGATAGCTTTCATTTCATGAAACACTGAGTTTTAATGAACTGTGATATACTATTAATTTTAATATTTAATAATAACAATTAGAATATAACCATTAAACTTTGTGGTTTTAATAGTAATAAAATTTTGATAATTAATTATAGTGGTTTTCGATAATGAAAATATATTGATAAAAAAGTACTTAAATTTTTGTAAAGTTGTTATATGCTTTGAAAATATCTCCTCTTAAAAATGGGTTTCATTGGTTTTTGTGAAGAAATAATATAAATAAAATTTAAAAACATTGGAAACTCTATTTATAAAAATAACATTTATTTTCTGGAGTCAACATTTCAAAATTATCTTAGGGAGAATGTTTTTAATTTTTTTGGGAAAAAATAATTTTTTTTGATGAATAGTGAAAATGGCTTCTCTTTATATAAAACTTCCATTTCATTTGATGAATTTATAATGTTAATTTTTTGTAAAATGTTAATAAAAGCAACATAAACTCAAATAAAAATTTATTAATTCAATTCCAAACATTTTAATCAATTTCATATTTAATTTTTATATTAAACTTTTCTCAATTTATGAAACGTTTCTCTTTGAAAACCCACTTTTTCATGACATCTGTGGGTTTAATTTTAAATTAAAAATTTTCACTTCTAGAAATAGAATTTTTAAAAGTGATTTAATTTTTTATAAATAGAATAATTTTTAAAATCTAATAAGTTTTATTTATTTTTTGACCATAATGAAAAGTGGAAATAGTAACAATTAGTTGCCACGCTTACGATCAAAAAAGTTTTTTCGGGGGGTTAGACTAATAAGGTAATGGTTACAAATGACACATAACTTGTAAAATTAATATTTAATGGAAATATATATACCTTATCACTTATAATTTTCTTTTATGATCCATTTTTTCTGTTTTGAATGTCAAAAAATATGGATATCACTTTTTCTTTTCAAAAATTCCATGTGTTTCTTCTTCTCCACTTATAAAAGGCCACCCCTATCCTCTCTACTTCACACATAAAAATACATTTGGATAATATAATACCTAAAAAAATTTATCTATTACTTACTTAAAACATAATATATGGGTTGGTGATATCCAAAAGAAAATCTAGGAAGAAATTAGGTTAAACCTAAAGAGGTTGATTGAAGAAGAGGTGAAGTTGTTAACTACGCATTTTTGTTTAGTTCTTCTTATATCTCATAAAAATATTTAAAATATATTATAAAAAAGTTAAAAAAAATTCTATTATATATTATTATATTATTATTTTAATACATTAATCCATATTCATCTCCACCACTTTCAAATGAGAAATTAAATCATCAATCACGTGTACAGTGGACCACCGCCTCGCGAGATTATGTAATCCGTTTTCCAACACCCCTTTCAAGGTTGGATATAATAATGTATTTAAAAAATTTATGTGATATTTATGACATTATTATAGTTCTGTAATTTTTATATCACATATAAATTCTTTAATTCCATTCCATGGGGGGATATGATAATGTTGCTCGTGTGTACGTTAGACTACCGCCTTGCGAAGTGATGTGATTTTTTATTCTCTTATCCATTACATGGAAGGAATTAAGTATAATTTTTATTAATATATGTGATATTTATGACCCCAAATATAATTATGGAAATATATTATCACATCTAACTTCTTACCTTCTAATATTTTGGAAGACAATGACTTCACTTGTGTGTACATGTAGACTACCTCAACCACATTGGAATGTGAAATATTTTCCATTTTATTTTTACATGGATTGTAATAAGGATGGATTTTATTAATAAAATTGATATATATGAAATAATAATGATTATGGAAAGTTTAATTAATTTTTATTTTCGTTTACCTTCATTTTTTGAGAAGATGGAAACAACGGTCATGCGTATGTACGACCTACCATATCTATGAATGGTATATTTAATTTTCTATCTATATAATTAATTGATTAATATAAATAAATATATAAAGAATATATATGATATTAATTTCATTTAAAATATTCTATATACTACGTAATGCTGATCAAATTAAGAGGATCCAAATTATCAAATAAAAACAATCATTAAAAACGAAGTAGCTATTACTAGAACAGTTATTTTGACACAAAATTATTAATAAAAATGTAATATATGATCATAAGTAAATAATATTTGGTAACATTTATATAATTTGGGGTATAAAAAATATTTATTATAAAAATATAGTTATTATATAGGAGGTTCCACCATGTTTTAAGGAAGTTGATACTTAAGGTAAGGGAATTATAGTCTCTCATTTATTCATGGGATACATATGCCATATTCACCAATAGTTCCTTTTTCATGGTGTATATACTACCTCTTTGACATTTTATATCAATAATATACTTATATTAATGATATTTAATGTATTATTTTATGTCATTTCTTTCATGTGGATTATTATTTGAAATATATCAAAGTCGTAAAGGATTTATATTATAATCTCATTTTTTATGGTGATTTTTTATGATTATATTTCCAATGATGAAATATTATGATCCATATCTAAACAAACTCTTGAATTTTTTAAAACTATGGTTATTAAGGAATTTATAAAGTAATATTACAATTTTTACTCTATTTGGTAATTAAAATGATTTCTAAAATTATTTTAAGAAAATATTTCTCTATTTCTATCTTATATCAAAACCCCTCTTCTTCCATAATAATATTAAAAAAATCCATTTTTCATAACATTATACTAATTATTTATTAATTAAAATTTTACCCATGATTATATTTTTACAAATTTGTTTAAAATTAATCTTTATGTTGTTTTCCAAACAAGCCCGTTTTGGATTTTACTGAAAATGTGAAAGGAATCTTTTATTATAATATGTATGAAATGAAAGCATTTTCCAACTATCATGCCACACACTGTTTTAAATATTTAATTTTAAGATTAAAATTTTATTTTAAAATTAATTTATTTTCACAATAATTTGTTATTTTTTTGTTTTAAAAAGTGATTTTTGAATTGGAAATGTTATTTTCCTCAATAATGTTTTAATGATATTTTAATTGTATTTTTATTCATCAATGAAATCAACTATCATTGTTACTTATGATTTATTGTGGATATGATATAATTATATAATCTTTATTATTTCAATGTATGGTTTATGATTATAATTAAAAGATGTTTATGATACCTATTTCCTTTCCATGGATTATGATATGATGAAATATTTATGAAACCTACTTCTTTCTATGGATTTTTATACGATGAATGTTTATGAATCCCATATATTTTAACGTCTAATAATATGATGAATGTTTTATTATCTATTGTTACACATATGTGTTATTTTTATTATGTGATTGGTGCGGCCTATATATCCCTCCTATTCATTGGGTTAAGATATAAATATCATAAGATAAACATGGGAAACATGCTGATGTTCTTGATCCACTATAAGAAACAATCTGAAGTGCTTGATTCACTATGTGAAAAATATGATGATTCCTGATCTATTATGAAATTATAAATATGTGATGATTCCAAATAAAATATTATTTTACGGTCTCAGATGTTAAATGTGAATCAAAAAATGTTTTTTATACTTATTATTGTGTTATACGTTCATGAAATAATATTATAGAATATGATTTAATTATTGAAATATGTCACTCTTATGAATCATGTCTTTTTAAATTTTAAAGATTTATTTTATGACTCATGTTTATTTTATTTAAAAATTGGGTATGAACATTGTAGGTTTGGATCATGATCTTATACAATTATTCTTCTCTTATTATTCCATATGATCATCGATTGATATCTCCCATGTGTACCCTTACTGATCATCTAATCTCACACTTTATTTTGTTTTAATTCCCTAGGTTATAAAGAATGGTTTTAAGTATCATATGTCTATTAAGAGTAATTAATGGGTAGATATTTATGATAAGTGTTGATTATATTCTTTGAAATATAAATATTGAGTCCCTATTCTCTAAATACAGTAATCATTTATGATCCTCAAATGTATATTTTGTGAAATGTATTGAATATTCCTTTAAAAAATTTAAAATTTATAATTGAAATTCCAATTTCATTATACTTATGATCATATAAAATATTTAATATAAATATTTTAGGCTAAAACAAAAGCCTTATTATTATTATAAAATTCCCATTGATCATAGAACTTTTCTATGTTTTTGTTTCATATTCGAGTTGAATACTTTCATTAAATAGGTTATAGGATCCTTAAATGTGTATTTGGATCTTCTAAACTACATTAAATAATTTATTAATGGATCTATAAAGAATAATTCATAAAAAATAAACATTGTATGGATTCTCTATGGATTAACATCATTCTTATTTAATCTGGTAAATATTTCTACATTATGACAAATAGCCCTAGAATCTGTTCATAGAAAGTACATATTAAACCCTTTCCAAATACCATTTAACAGATCTTATAAACCTATTTACAATATTTTATCCTGGTACACATTTTTGATGCTCCTTTAATCACAGAATCTAAAGATTGGAAAGGGAAATGACTTAGCACAAATTGATTCATCCCTTGAAGAAATCATCAAAAATTGACAAAGGCATGAACAATGCTTCAAAAGCACAAGGGTCGCACAAGTTCCCTAACTGTCACGCAAGTATACATGCCCGCCACCTAATGGTCGTGCAAGTGAATTGAACACCCTAAAGGATAACTGCCCGAGGTCTTCTCCAGCCTATAAATAGACCCTGTGGGCCCCCCATTTGAGGAAGAATTTTTTCCAGAATTCAGATAAAAAGCTTTGAATGACCAAGTCTATTCTTCAGGTCTTCCAAACACTTCTAAGGTAATTCTTTACCTAGAATGGAAGGTCTAAACAAGGGGAGCAAGGTCTAAGTGTTAGAATTCACTAACACTTGCGTGCCTAACTGTTTTATCCTTAAGGGAAATGGACACACATGTGCGCCGCCCTACTTCTTTGTCATAACTTGCGCGCCATCATCTGGAAAACCTCTAGGGATAGTTCAAAAGGCTTTGATCAAGGATCGCCCAAATATTACTCTAGGGGATGAAAATCGTGCAAGTACCCATGTGCCGTGAAGGTATACCTACGCGACCAGGACTTGTGCGCCCACGCAGTACCTACGCGACTGCCAGGACTTGCGCACCCTTGTCTTTTTTGGTGCCTTTATGACCATTTTCACCCCTCTAATGCTTTTCCACCTCTCCTATTCAATATTCAGTCATCAAGACACTCTTCAAGCCATTTATGGCATGATTTCTTGATCTGGATTATTTATCTGAAAGGAACTCCATGGAACATCTCTCAAAATCTAGCGATTTACACATCTTTATGTCACTAAAGACCGAGATTTCATTCATTCAACCTTATCCTTTAAAGATGAGATAATCCTAAACATGGTCCTCCTTTTAAGGAGTAATTCCCAGTCCAAATTCTCCTAACTTGGGCATCCTTTTCAGGAGTAATCCCCAAGTCCTCTTTTAACCTAGGCCTCCTTTTCATGGGTAAGCCCTATTCTCAAATATGGGCATCCTCCTCAGGAGTAAGCCCCAACCATAATTCTCTTAATCTGGGCCTCCTTTTCAGATGTAAGCACCAGTCTCAAATAAGGTCATCCTTTTCAATAGTAATCCCTAAGTCCCTTAATTTTTCAAGTCCCTTAACCTGGGCTTCCTTTTCAAGAGTAAGCCCCAGTCTTAATTTCTCTTAACCAGTCCTAATTTACATTTTATTTGAGGCTTCATTATCAGGAGCAAAAAACCCATTCATAAGTCCCCTCTAAATGTGGGAATCTTCCTTAAGAGTAAGCCCCAATATTAGAGTATCCAAATCTCCATGAAGTACATATACCTTAATGGACCCTATTCCTGGATTTCTTTCCAGAAGTAAATCTTAATCCACATCTATTTGGGCAGTCATACATACATAAGCCCCACATCATTGCATCTTTCATGGAACAATTGTCTGGTTTCACCAATACCTCTTGTTTCTCACACCGAGCATGGCTCACGTGAGCTTAGAGTGTAAAAGTAATCATGAAATCTTTTTTTGATCCATAAAATCATGCATAAACATCATACTCCCTTACTCGAACTACATGGGTTCTGATTCCTTTTCTTAAACAAAGGATACGTAGGTATCCCATCTGCGGGTACGATCCCAACTTTGAAACAATCTATGTCCTTTTGAATGACAATAAACTTCAAGTGCCCCACAAAGTGGATTTAGAACCAGTATGGTCATCATAATGACCAAGAGACTTTTATGTATTGAAGGATACCATTGGCTAAGAATCTATAAACAAATACAGATGATTCTCTATCGATGAAGAACCTCGAATACATATAAAATATTCTCTAAATTTCCTACATATAAATCATTGATTGTCAGATCTAAAGGAATGCTCATTTTATACTTGGTAATGTAATAAGGATTCACAAAAATAACTTAAATCTATAAAGAGAGCCCTAGATTAGACAATAATTCCTCTCAAAAAAGGTGTGATGAGTCCGACCTCCCATCATATAGACCAATGAAAATCCCTAAGCCTCATCAGTCCACAACTAATGAGTGCCTACTTTGGGAAGTAGGACCAACTGGATGTGGAATCATTGGATGTTTTCGGTTCTATGAACAAACCCATTATAAACCTCTTAGAATGTTTGAACCTTTAATGAATGAGGTCATCCCCAATTCCAGAGGAAAAAAAAATTGGGAACCCGACATGAATCTATAACCATGTTAAAATGATGTTTTACTTATTTGTTAGGCCTGATTTTAAAACTCAATGAGAGGGCAAACAAAAACAATCATTGACATATGTGCTCATCCAAAAGATGTAGTGTTTGAATTTATCTTGACTACGTCTGTTATATCAAATAGAAACTCTTTTCCAAGATATTTTTCATTTCTAAAATGGCTTCTCTTAAGTTCACACCCGTGAATACTTTTACTGTGAAAACTTATGCTGCGAATTCCACTGCTGCTACTCCTGCTGGATTGTCGTCCGCTCTGAGGAATACATCACCTAATCAGCATCTTCAACGCTGGGTATCAAATGTGCTGGTTAAGGAGTACTGTAAAAATGCTACTATTCCAACTTTGGAGGCTGATCGACAAGCCCTCCAAGTGAACAACTCACCATGGATGTCTGGACAGCGACGACCAGTGATCAAGAAGTAGGCGGTGATAACCACCATCTCCAACCGTTTCGTGTCATTATCCCCAGAACTCAACAACCATTCACTCCCGTATTATGAGGAGGCAAATGAGTAGGTCCCTCAAGGCCTTAATTCAAGGAGACAAGAGTCCTTCCAAAGGGATCCCATCAACAATCGCTGCCAGACTCGTGCGACAGTGCGCCCTCAACATGATGAGGGTATCGACTCCAGGCATTCGGATCAGGTTCATCGAACCCGAGCAGGCAAGATGAATCGCTAGAGATGAAATCCGGTTAACAGTGAGCAGTTTCTCATCTCTGCCATCTCCGGAGAAGTCCACCAACCTAACTTGGTGGAAAGCAATGTGTGGGCACACACACCTGCCCGTTTTAATTCCGATGTCCAGCAGACTCATCTGGCAGCATCACCCTAAGAAATTTCGGCAGTGTACTATAGGCAGGAACATACACTTGTTTATATATCATCATCTAGTCAGTAGGCTCATTTGACTACATATAATGGAGTTCGTCAACCATGTTTGGAGAAGTGTAATCAGCAGGCACATACACCTGCTAGTATTGATCAAGCCTACTAACAGTCTCACTTGGTAGCACTCGGAGAAGTCAGTCGGAAAGCTCCGGCGACAAACAGGAGGCAGACTCAACTTTTTTCCCCCACACTTGAGTACTGTCAGGATTCACTAATAGGAAAAGGAGGACATGAGCAGGCACATACAGTGACTCCAAGCACAGAATGGACGTATATCCCCATTCCAGCAGCTGAAGTCACCAAGCATATTCTATCAATGGTGGAAGAGCAGAACCAAATCCCTGCTCATATTCTGGATGCTTTCCAGAATATTATAACAGCTTCAACAACATCTCAGGGAAAGACACATAAATCTGTCCCTACCAGTGGAGTGACACATCAATAGTTCACTCCGAAACAGACACACACAACTCTTCTAGCCCAAGAGGGTTGTGGGGCATACACCCCCATATCATACAGACAACTAAGTCAGGCACATACACATGATTTGAGTGAAGATCGTCTACATAACCTGTCCATCTCTCTTGATCAGGCACATACACCTGCTCAGAGAAGCCACTTTCATCAACAAGTGGTTTCCAGGTGAGTAAGAAGGTGTCTAAGAAGAAGACCCGCCCAACACAGTTAAAAGATTAAGAGCCAATCTGTAACAAGGCCTTGATCGATGCTGGAGTTCTTGAATCCCTCAGACAGTTATCTGTTAGAATTCAAGATTCTACTCCCTCATTTCCCAATAGTGGGAACATTAATTCAGAAGGTCTTCAACAGACACTTCTCATGAAGGCTTACTTCATGAAAGTTCGGTCGATCTTGAAGTTTCATCTTCAGATGTGGGCTACAATAAACCTCTGTGTGGCCAGAAGACCAAGGAGTAAGAGATTTCTTCTTTTTCTATAACCCACCATGGTGTTCCTCCCCATAATGATGAATATCGATGTGAAATTCTTCTCCACATTAGTGATACACATTGCCCGGAAAATGATCTAGTGGAAAATGTAGTGCTGAGAAAGCCCTCTTATCTTGAAGCACTTGCAAATGAAAAACCAGTCATGTCTGATGCTTCATCGCTAGCAGATGAAATACTTTCTCAATCAAAAGATAGCCCAGGGTGTAGGTCATTCTCTGAACCACCCCTGAGTCATGCATCTTCTTGTTGGTCAGTTATTTCTCTACCCATCTTGTTGAATCCGATGAAGTAACAAGGAAGCACCATCTCTGGTAAAATCAGGTAGAATAATATTAATTGAATGATAAAGAGGAAACGATGAACATGAGAAAACAACTGGAAAAAGGTGAAGTGCCAGTCATGTTTTGGCCTCTGGCTGACTCTCAGTACGACATTCCAGAGATGTTGACAGAAGATGGAATTCATGATATTCGTCTCAAAATACGGAAAAATCTTTGTCATTTGAAAAATAAAGTATTATCTTTTGATGAATATGAAAATAATCTTATGATAATAGAAGGGTTACAATGCCAGATTGATTTGGAATCTCTATTAGTCTCTCGATATCCGAAGGATGAAAAGCAGTAGAGAGGCCTTCAACATTCATGCCTTGGCGCACTAAGAAGATTGCACCAATTAATTTCCAATGCCCCATCCGGTATTAATGTCAGAGGATGGGGTGTTCATGGATCAATTTATTTCACTGTGCTCTCAAGTGAGCAAAGCCCACCAAAAATGGTCTCATGCAATGTTATTGCCCACGACCAGGCACAATCAATTGTTTTTGTTTGTAATCAAAATCTTTCCCAAGAACATACCTCAACTAGTTCTTCTCAATATCAAGAATACAGAGAACAAGATGTTGAATTACTCATGCATCAAGAAAATGAGAATATTGAACAGGCCTCTCGTACGGAGAAAGCACATAATCAAGTGACAGAAGTGTCGGAAATCATCTAACGGTCTTTCGAGCCAGGTGATAAAAGTGGATACAGGTTGATGCATCCAGCTAATTTTCGGATCAAGGTCTGTAAGATTAGGAGAGATTTTAAGAAATTCTTAAACATAGCATGTTAAGAGTCACCCAGCTTGCCAGACTAGGGACTCTTTTAAACCAACCCTCGGAATCAACAAATAGGATTCGAGGAGTTGATAGGGAACAATAGGAACAACCCCAGTCCACCGGACTGAGGACTTTTTCAAATCCTCAATCCCTCCCTCAAAGAAATTCGGTCTTCTCTTGGTTAGGAATGAATCCCCAAGAGGAACGAAGAGCCAAATTATTAGGAGATTCTCTCCACATTACGGTTCACCAAGAAGTTCCTGAGGGATTGAATCAACAAAAGGTAATGTCTCATCAGAGACATAGAAGAAGAAAATATCGTAGAATTGCTAATAGAAGGGATGAAATACATTATGCATCAATTAATGTCATTAATGTCGTTGTTGCTGATCTACAAGATGAATCTCACTTAGAGGGATCAGATGAAGAGGTTCATGTTCAAGAAGTTGTATGCATAGACACAAATGAAGAAGGTGTGCGTACACGAAATCAACGATCTACCCAAAATCTAGGTGTTCCATCAAATAACCCACTTACGCCTCTCCGAAAGGGATCAAACAAGGGTAAGGGAAAGAATCAGGTTACTTATCCTTCCTCTAGAAAAGGTCCATCGCTCTCACTAGAGCAAATATTTGTGCAACAAGAGGAAGAAATGAAGTAATTGTGGAGGTTGAACGTGAAACTACTTCAAGGCAGTCATCCTCCTAAGCGTGCTGGAGTCAGTCAGCCAAGGGAGTTTGTTGTAGCTACTGAGATGGATCATGAATATCCTCCTTTATCATTACACCCTCACTGGCCTAATCCTATGGGTCAAGTGCAACAACAATTGGTAGTGCTGCCATCAGTTGCAGTACCAGCTGCCATACCGGTCCAAGCTCCAGTCAGTGCAACTGTTTAGATTCAAGCTCTATCGGATGTTTCTAAAAAGTTAATAACTACTATTGAGTCATTAACAGCTCGGTTGGAAGCTATGGAGGGAAAGCGTGCATAGGTTCAACCAGAAAAGAAGGCTTACCCTGAATGGGTAGATTCAATCTCTCCCCCATAAAATTTTTGGAACCTTGTATTCCCTATTTTCAATGGATCAGGCGATCCTGAACAGCATTTGATGCATTATGTGTATTTTTGTGACCCTATGATGGGAACTCCAGAGCAGTCAGAAGCAGTGAAACTCAGATGCTTTGTGCGAACCTTACAAAGACCAGCTTTTGTCTAGTATACAAGTTTGAAATCCCAGTCAATTAACGGATCGGAAGATCTCCGTCAACAATTTCTTCTTCAATTCAGATCAACTTTGCCAAAGACAACGATTTTTTATCTTAAAAATTGTAAGAAAAGGTAGAATGAAAGAGTCTCTGATTTCATTGCTCACTGGAAGGGATTAACATATTCCCTAAGCTTAGCACTCCCTCAAGAAGAACTGTTGCCAATTAGTTTGGCAAATTTTCATGACGAATTACGCACGCCGCTGATCCCTGTGAAATACACAAGAGGGTTTCGAGACCTTAATTCAACCGTCCAACATATTGAAGATTCTCTTATATAGACTAAGGATAAATCTCGTGTAATTCCATCAGCTCCAAGAAGAAGAATGGGTAAAGCAGAAACTGCTATAGTTATTCTTAAACGAGCACCAGTACCTGCTTCTACCTCAAACCCTTCATCTTCTTGAAGGGATCCACTTTCTGAGCATCAACAACAAAGGAAGTTTCATCAAGACGATCAAAGATATCAAATACAGAAACAATTTGAGGATCTGAAGAGCAAAACATTCTCTTTCCGAAATGAAAAAGTTCCTGGTTACTTCATTTCAGTTCGAGAGAATAATTTGGTTCAGCTGCCAAGGCCCAAGAGGCCAAATAAGGAAGGAGATGAAGACCACCCCAATTATTTCCCCCTTTATCAAATGCTAGGACATCCCATCCAGGAGTGTTTTGTCTTCATATACCTCTGGAAAAAGATGGTCGACTCGGGACAAGTAAAACTGAAAGGCTCTTCCACCCAGGTATCATTTGTTGTTGCTATAGTTCCAGAGGAGTAAGGTGTGTGGCAAGAAGTCAAAAGCAAAAATTCACAAAAATATGATGATTGGATGGTCAGAAAGACGATCAACCTAACTCATGCTATTTTTGGAACACAATTGATGAAACCAATTGTAACTTCTTCCATGAATAATACAGCAAAATACTCTTCAGAGGGAAAATCCTTAATAGGGAGGCATATTTTCAAGAGAAAGAAAGAATCAGAAGAAGACGAGTATGTGTCAAAGCCTAAGTTGTCTTTGACTATGGCAGACTTCATGGCATCTAATTCGAAGCAATGGGCACCACCCCACCAACTGGCACAACCTAAATTGGCTAGTCAGGCAGAATCCTCATCGGATGAAGAGTTGATTTTTAGTTCTGTTAATATGATTCAATTAACAGATCCATATGCCAGTCGCAGTTTCAATTTCGATGAGCCTAAATTCCCTGTATCAAATATAGGAATCAGAGAATGTTCCAGAGGCTCAGAATACAGGGGAAGACGTGGATCTTTCAGAAGCCACTATTATAATTCTACCCTTGCTAGAACTGTGTACGCAGTAGAAACTCGTGGTAGAGCCCTTCAGTGAGCTCAGCAAGAACAAGAAAGTTCTTCTACTAATAGAAAATTCAGTCCTTGCACAGTTATTTTGGAGGATCGGTTGGGGGTTCCACCTTCATCCTCTCAACAAGTAAATAGATCTAATCGGTCTAATCTTCCAAAACCAGGAATATTGCCAACTCCTATCCCAATACAAGATGCATCAACTTCCAAAGCATCTGCTTCCAAGGAACCTACTAAACCACATGTTCTTTTTGGGAAACGCAGACCTTTAGATCAAAAGTATGATGTATTGAAACACTTGGCCCAAGTACCTGCCAAGTTATCAATTCTGGATGCTTTGAATCTGTCAAAAGATCTTCGAGAGGCACTCATTGAGCCTTTGTCAAGTCCTCAGGAGTTTGAAACTGAAATTCTTGCAGCTGAAGTCTATCACATAGAAAATAATCATGCAGAATACAATGCAATAATATCTTTTACTGATGATGATGAAGATGATTTTGTTCATGGGCATATTAGACATTTGTACTTATCTGGAAAGGTCAATGGCGTAGACGTATGAGGAACTTTCATTGACAATGGTTCAGGAGTCAACCTCATTCCCATTCGTACACTTCGTCGCTTGGGCCTTAGAGAATCTGATTTATCTCCTTCTACCATGATGTTACAAGGATATGATAAAAATGAACAAGAACCACTAGGCGAAGTTACACTCAGAACTCATTTTGGAGATCTTGTATCCAATTCAGATTTCATGGTTGTTGATCATGACTCGGCCTTCAACATCTTGCTTGGGAGACCCTGTCTACATCAACATGCGACTATCCCTTAACCATACCATCAATGTATCAAATATTGTTTTGATGGTCAAGTTGGGACATTATATGGTGATAAGGCCCTGTTCAACACATGTGAGTCTCAATACATTGAGGCAAGATTCTATCACATGAAAGGAAGGGAGAAATCCACAACAAAGGATATTACCAAAGTTAATACTCCGTATGGTTTGGAAAGGATTCCATGAAATCCATTTGTGCATGTGAGTACAGATTATGTATTGCCTATCGGTCAAATTGACAAGATAGACCCAAATCAAAATTCTCTTAGGGAAAGATCAATAATTTCAATTACGGCAATCGAGCCAGACAACATGGGAGAAATTGGTAATCCTCCAAGCAGTGATGAAAACACAAATGGTGGTGTCTTCATTTCATCTACTGAAATCCACCATGTCTATACTTCTCCAATCAGGTCAGAAGAAGTTATAGAAACATCAGAGGTGAACAATGATGTCGATTCTCAATCCATCATCTCCTCTTTATTACCCAAAGAGGACACATCATTATAAATCGGGTCGGAAATGGAAGCTTCTTCTTCAAGATGTGAAAATTTTGAAATCTCTTTTGATCGTGAAAATTCTTCTCTATCATCTACTATGCAAGTAGAAATGGAAGAAATAACACATGATGAAGAAGAAGAGGAAGATCTCGAAGATGCTCCTCCAGCATTTGAAGAGGGTATCTCTACCACCGTGGATGAACTCAGAGAAATAAATCTGGGTACAAAAGAAGATACACACCCCACTTTAATCAGTGTGGCCATGAATCTTAAAGAATAAGATATGTATATTTACTTTTTAAAGAAATGTCGAGACATATTTTCTTGGAACAATACAGAGATGACCAGGCTTGATCCTGATGTTGCTACTCATCATTTTTGTTTACCAGAAGAACATCGAGGATTTAAGTCAGCCGTAAGAAGAACACACCCAACTTATACTTCCAAAATTGAAGCTGAAGTGGATAATCTTATCAAATCTAACTTCATCAGAGAAGTTCAATATCTCAAGTGGTTGGTTAATATTGTCCCAATAAAAAGAAGAACGAACAAATTATAGATTGAATCATTTTCATAGATCTTAATCGGCATTGTCCTAAGGATGATTTCCCAGTTCCGATTACAGAACATTTAGTTGATGCAACAGCTAGCTATGAAGAAATTTCCTTCATGGATGGATATTCCGGATATAATCAAATCTGAATGGCCCTAGAAGACAAGGAATCTATAGCCTTCAGAGCCCCTCAGGGTGTGTTTTGCTACCAGGTAATGCCCTTTGTCTTAAAGAATGCGGGCGCTACATATCAGCATGCCATGCATCCTATCCTCAAACCCTTTTAAGAGAAGTTTATTGAATGCTATGTAGACGATTTGGTGGTTAAATCCAAACAACGTTCTAATCACTTGGATGATTTGGAAGTCATATTCCACAAGCTTTGACAACATAATTTAAAGATGAACCCCTTAAAATGTGCTTTTGGGGTAACCTCAGGAATGTTTCTCGGCTTTGTTGTACGCCATCATGGAATTGAAGTCGATCCTGAGAAGACAATGTCAATCCTTTTTATTTTACCTCCTCCAAATTTGAAAGAGTTAAGAGGACTTCAAGGACACTTAGCCTATATTCAGTGTTTCATCGCCAATTTGGTAGGAAAAAGTTCACCCTTCACCAAATTGATGAAGAATGGAGTCACTTATCAATGGACTGAAGAATGTCAAGAAGCATTCTATATTCTCATGAAATACCTCTTGAGTCTACCAGTACTCATACACCTGTTTATGGAAGACCACTTATCCTCTACGTGACAGCTTTAGAGGGATCATTGGGTGCCTTTCTTTCCCAGAAGAATGATGCTGGGAATGAAAACAACCTCTACTACCTTAGTCAAACAATGGTTGAAGCAGAAAACCAGTATTCAAGTATTGAGAAGTGCTTCCTGGCATTAATCTTTACAGTTCAAAAATTGAGACACTACCTACAACATCACGAGTTCCAATTTGTATCCCGCAATAACCTACTCAAATTCATCCTTAGTCATCCAATGCTTACAGGACATCTGGAAAGGTGGGAAGTTATTTTGCAGCAATTCGACATTCAGTATGTGTCTCAAAAAGCAATAAAGGGCCAAGCTCTGGCTGATTTCCTGGATGAACACCCTTCAGTGGAAGACACATCTTCAGATATTGAACTCCCTGATGAGGAGGTCTTCTCTATTTAAGAAAGACCTCATACATGGGAAATGTATTTTGATGGTGCTTCCAGAAGCCCAATAGGGAGGAAAATGTAAAATCCTAAATTCAACAAAGTTGGCTTAGGAATTGTGCTCATTTATCTAGAAAAGGCAGTATTACATTATTTCTTCTTATTGTGGGAAGGTGGTACCAATAATGAAGCAGAATACCAAGCTCTCATCGCAGGCTTGGAATTGGAGCTTCAAGATCAAGTGAATCACTTAAAGGTGAAAGGTGATTCAGACCTAGTAATCAAACAAGTCAATGGGGATTATACCATCAGAAAAGAAGAACTAATCCCTTTGTATGATTACATCAAAAACCTAATGGAGGAATTCCCTTCAGAACCGACATTTTCTTATGTCTCGCGATCACAAAATTCTCAAGCTGATGCACTGGCTAATATATCCAAAGCTATGGAAGATCCAAATTGGGACAAGACAACCATCAGTATTGCTCACCGTTGTGCAATTTCACCTTATGTTCGAATCAGAACAGAGGGAATTAATGAAATTAGTCCCATTCCTGAACCGTATAGTCATACTACAAGATGGACGTCACCTATCAGGGAATACCTTCAAAATGGAACGCTTCCACCTGATAGAGCCGAGAAAGAACAAATCCGGCGACGTGTGGTCAATTTTACTCCTTATGATAGCCTAGATCACCTAGAGAAAATTCCCTACAAACTTGATTTTTATGGATTTCTCTTCAGATGCATTAATGGTGAAGAGACAATGGTTGTCATGAAAGAAGTGCATCTAGGAGTCTGTGGTGCCCACTAGTCTGGAGATAGACTATCTGATCAGATTTGAAGGCTTGGATACTTTTGGCCTTGAATAATACAAGATTGTGTTTATTTCACAAAGAAGTGTCATTCATGCCAAGTACATGCCAACTTCATTCATCAACCTCCATATTTGCTTCAAACAGCTAAATACTCGTGGCCATTTTCCACATGGGGAATGGATGTGGTGGGACCTTACCCTTCAGCTACGTCCAAGAAGTTTAAGTATATTCTTATTGCTACTGATTTCTTTTCCAAATGGGCAGAGGCAATTCCTCTCAAGTAATTTAGTTCTAAATTCATTGTTAGCTTCATCAAGTCTTACATCATTACCAGATTTGGTGTCCCTCATACCATATTGACGGACAATGGCACCAACTTCTATTCATCCGAGGTGAAGAAGTTGTATCAAGAATACAACATCAAATCAAACCATTCATCTCGGTATCATGCAGCGGCCAATGGCCAGATAGAAGCTTTAAATAAGACACTTTCAAATATACTACAAAATATGGTAGATAAAGCTAAGAAATCATGGCCTGATAAACTCTTCCATGCTTTATGGGCTTATTGGACTACCACCTGCACTACAACATGGTTAACTCCATATTCATTGGTATATGGAATAGAAGCAGTCTTTCCAAATGAAGTTTAACTACCCTCGCTCAGAGTTTCCATTTGTGATCTGTCATCTACAGATGAATAATCTCAAAAGTTATTGAATGAATTGGAACAGTTAGATAAGACAATATTGTGAACATTGCACCACTTTGAAGTCTATCAGAATCAAATAGCATGAGATTTTAACAAAAAATTTCGTCTTCGTTCATTCACTTAGGGAGAATTGGTATTAGTTCTCAGAACTCCAATTTTACCAGGAAATAAACCTCCCAAGCTTTAGCCAACATTGGATATACCTTACTCAATATATAAGGTCTACTCCAATGGAGCTTATTCATTAATCTCAATGTATGTAGAACTCATCACTACTCCAACCAATGCCAGATTTTTGAAGAAGTATTTTGTATAAACACAAAATAAATCATCAATGGTCTGGTATGACCTTAAACTGCACAACCCTCCAACAAGACATTAAACTGCATAACCAACAATCCATGCATATGACCCTAAACTATTTTCACATACGTCCAAGATGATGTTAAACTGTGTCCCCTTAATCGTCTTTACTATATGATGTTAAACTGTACAGCAACAGTCCATACATATGACCTTAAACTATTTGTATTCCTTTCATCTCACATGACGTTAAACTGTGACGTCCTAACAACATGAAGCTAAACTGTATAGAACTCCCTTACGTCCATCGATACGTTAAACAAAATCATCAGTGGTCCATACATATGACCTTAAAATATTTGTACTTTCATCCAACATGACGCTAAACTATGAAAAAGTTCCCTAATTCATCCAACATGACGTTAAATGGTGTACTCTTTTGTCCTCACTGCATGACATTAAACTGCACAGTCCCCCATTCGTCCAGCATGACGTTAAACTATATTGTCCCCATCATCATAACTACATGACGCTAAACTGTACAGAAAGTCCTTTATACATCCTACATGACATTAAACAATACCTTTTCCCTACTACATGAAATTAAACTGTACAACACCAACAGTCCTAACTCCAAGACTTTAAATTGCATAGTCCCTTTATATGTCCTACATGACATTAAACTGTGCATCGTTAAGGTTGTTGTTACCTATTGTTTCTCACACCGAGAATGAATCATGTGAGCTTAGAGGAAACCTCAACCATAACACTATCTCTGAGCTACTAACCATGTATAAGTCCCAACTACATAATTCTTAGGTCGTTGTCCCCAAGAACATCTTGATCATTAATTCATTCTTTAATTGAACTACACGGACATTGATCCTTGCCTTCCAGTCTGGGTACGTAGGCAACCTCCCAAGGATCAATCCCAAAATCAATCTCTTCACATCAGTTCACCTCCATCTCATATGATGTTGATTCATGAAACCACCCCTAGAATTAATACCTTTACATTGGTTCACTTTTGTCCTTGATATACGACGTTAAACTATACATTTCTTTTGTCTAGTATGACAATAAACTACAATATTCTTTGATACCATCACCTGAGAGAGAACCATTATTTACATGGATTTTTCAATCATGTTTCATTCCAAAGACTGCGTACATACATGGCAATGCCCAAACCTTTTATCTGGGGTTAAACCATCATTGCACTAAAGTCCCCTTTCACCCTTCACATGTATGAATCAAATTTGTACAGAGGGAAGTTCTAGAACTACGTGGGCTTGTTTTCCATCTTTATGGGATATGTAGGAATGTTCGAGTGTCCCTCAAATCCAGCCCCAAGTCTCTTGGGCCTAATCCTAAATTCCTCTTTCAGTCCCCTGGCTGAAAAGTACCTATGAAAACACACACTGTGTATTTCTTAAAATGGTCCGAGCTCTATGACCTTAAAACTAAGATCTCCAATCATTTTGTCCAACATGACATTAAACTATAGTTCAATAACTATGTATGGCTTGATTTTTATCCTTATGGGATACATAGTGAAGTCCATCATTTCAATTCAGGACCCAGCCACAACATGACTATGGTTAGCATTGATCTGTGTATCTTTGTATACATTGGACAATACCCATATTTATGTGTCATAATCCTAACCTTAAAAATTTTCAGATCTTTATAACCCAGTTCTTGACTTCTAGTCACAAAAATGTCAAACTTCTTAGAGTTCTTTTGCCGGACTATGCAGCAAGTTCCCTTAGGAGGCCTTCCATAAACAGTCTATATAACGGACCTATTAGCCAAAAGATACTATTATTTGACTATGCAGCCAATTACCTTAGGTGTCCCTACATAATTCAACCCCCTAACAGGTTTGTCAAATACTGGTAATTTCATTCTTGGGAAGAAATCCTCTTTTTTCCTTATTTGTCTTAATGAAAATATGTAGGGATCTGCAAAAATAGCAATCTTTAACATACTTGTCCCATTTCCTTTCACATGAACAGAAAGTATTCAAGTCTATGGTTTATATTCTCATTCCCTACGTTTGGGTCAGACCTTTGTAAGAGTGATATTCATCCAGTTCTTCAATAATCTTGTTTGGAAATATCTTCTCCATATTCAAGTACCTCTTTCCATACAGCAAACTCTATACTTTGGAAAATTTGAGTCTTCAAAAACATTCACTGGCTTTTTAGCACTAGGAAAGTAAATTTCTGAATGTTCTTTTTCCTGACTATGCAGAAGGTTCCCTTAGGCGGCCGTGGATAAACAGTCCACATAACAGACTTGTTAGCCAAAAGATACTATTTATTTCACTATGCAGCCAATTCTCTTAGGTGGCCCTGTATAATTCAACCCCATAACGAGTTTGTTAAATAATGGTAACTTCATTCTTGGAAACTACTCTTTCTAATTCACTTTATCTCTTTTTCATATCATTCCTCAGATTCAAATATTCTTAAGTCATAGTTTACATATTTTCCCTCATACTTGAGTATGGTAATGTGTTTTTAGATAAATTTTCGAGGAATTGAGTCAATTCTAATCCATTTCAGTCAAAGCTATTTCGACCTTAAACATTAGACTTTTTATTTCCGACATGCATGACTTTAAAATGCCCACAAAATACAAAGGAACTCTAAATAAAATTCAAGTTATAGCTCACTAAACATACATTTTTTATGATTTAGGTAATATTGAGCAATTAAAAGATTCAATGTTTGTAGGGTTATTTACATTAATCCTAGTAAAAATCAAACTATGCTTACTAGGCCCATTGTCATAGGTAAAATTTAAATTAGATAGAAAAAGAGAATGTAGGTACAAATTATTGAAGGTGAAAGTGATTTTTCATTGTATGCACAAGAATTAGAAGGACATCTACTGATTGGAGTCTCTTATCTTTTTTAGGAAATTATAAGAGGTTGTCGACATAAGTCTTCAATTGATGAGCCGCATCCCAAGATTCATCAGCAGCTACTTGAAGCTCATGCACTCGACCAAATTCTCTCTTTTCAGCCTGATGGAGTGCTTTCTTGGCATCCACAATGGCTTTCATACCATTCGTTTGAGCTCCCTCCAGTGAATTATTGAGTTGGTCAAGTTCCTCAGTAACAACATCTAACTGTTGCTAAAGGTTCATCTTCTAAACGACTTTATCTTTGATCTTATGCTTCAGCTCCTTCATCTTGGCAGCATAGTCAGCTTCAGCTTGAGATACTACAGCCTCAAATTCACTGATTTTGACTGACAGTTTCACCCTGATCCGATCTTCACGACACCTTTTCTCCTACTCCCTTCTAAAGATGACTTGTTTCACCGCGGTATGGATCTCTTGGTATCCAAAACCACCAAGTCCTAGCATGATAAATTGGGACGAAAATCAAGGGATCATCGATGATATCTCTTCTAAAGGCACCTTAAATATGACTTTCCATATGTTGTTCCATGCCTTACGTCGTGACAAGCTGAGAGCCTTAAGCACCTCTGGGTCTGATTTAACATCATCATCATAGGGGGGCATGTAATCTGGGATTAATGCACTCAAGGAAGTGCCAAGTTCTGCTTCTTCTCCCTTGATGCTGGTTGCTTCACCTTCTAATGATATTTGGATGGAAGTTGAGACCTGACCTCAAATTCTAACCATTGAAGTTGATAGCCATGTTTGATCAATTAAAAGTATGGTAAGTTTCAAAGAATAATGGAAGCTGACTGTCTATCTTGAATACTCAGTCTAATCATTACCTAATAGTAGATCAGCAGCTTGAGAAGACTCTTCCCCATCTTTCCCAGTTTAAATAGGATCTTCAAGATGGGTCTTAGGAGGATTTACTAGATTTAGATCCACTTAAGCTAACGTTTCTGCAATGGTAGGGATGACATCAATGTCCACACCCTCTTGAGGCATTGGCAATTCATCAGCTTCTATGGATGGAACTGCATATTATTTTCAGTCATGATTAGAAGTGTAAATTAAAAAAAAATTGCTGGGTGAAGGATAACACTCATACCAAAGGTCTTCTAAATCACATGACAACTTAGCATGATCAAAAAATTCTTCGAAAGACATTTCACGATTCATCATTTCATCCAATGATATTTCAGAATCCTGGTTAGCCTCACCAGTGGGAGCATTTGATGTATCCTCTTGGCAAACCTCATTCTGCGGCCCCTGAAACTGGACAGCTTCTTCAGGAAGGATGGAAGATTCAGTTTCTGTGGCCACCAATGATTATGGTGCAGGTTTTTCTCTACTTATAGCAGCAGCAGGAGAAGTTCTGGGAATAGATGTTGGCTCTTTTTCAGAAGAAGCCAAGTCAACTTGAATTTGTGTTTATTCCACAACACCCTCTGTGGTTCTTTAAGGGAGGATCAGTCCTTTCCCTCAGAGGGGAAATTGAAGAAGCCCCTACAATCCCCAGAAATATGAGAAACCTTTTCATGGGTATAGACTCATGATTACCCGAAGGACTTACCACTACTAATGAAGTGTTTAGCTATGGAATTCCTCCTTCATTACCTTTACTTCTCTGGTTTTTGGGAGTAACAACAGTCTCCCTTATTGGAACTTGAATTGGTGAATGGAAGGCTATGTCCAATGCCTCATTCATGGCCTGCTGGCCTGGAGATATCTCGCCCGGTTTGTGAGGAGAATCAGCAGCAGCCCCGATGGAAGTACCACCAGGGCTATAATGTGGTGAAGGAACCACAGTTCCTTTCTTTTCAAGCTGCAAGATGAAGAAAATAACTTCTTTAAGTAATAAATCTTCCACTGGAACCAAGTTGCAAAGAAAATAAGGAAATAAAACATACATATTCAGGAGCCACGTAATCGTGACACTCCTCATCAGTCCCCTCAGCGGCGTCACGATCAATCATTTCCTCCACCCTCCTGGTGACAGGAACAGACTCATTTGTAGAATATATGAGATTTTCCAACTCTCTGATGTAAGCCCGCACTTCATTAGGATTATCCTTGTATTGGATATCTATAGAAGCCAGAAGATTCCCTATTCCAAGATGTTGTAGGCCCTCACACAAACCCAGCTAGGCGGTCTCAGAACCACAGTATAAACTCTTCCATAACTGGACAACCTCTAGTCATAGATATGAAGGCTACGAGGAAGGTCCTACAATCTTTGACTTCAATTTCATCCCATCTCCTACAACTGCAGATAGAGAATAAGAAAATAAGGCTTATTGCTTGATAAAGTAGCAGTGATTAAATTACCACAATGAAGTAACTCACCAGATGTTGATTGAGTAGGTCTCTTGATTCTAACTGGAGGATTATATTGGGCACGAGGTCACTTTTCCACTTGTTGTGCCTCATAATCCCCATCATGGGAATCCAGTGAATCAGTCATAGAGGAGGAGTCTGGCGAATTAGCTTCAGGTGGGGAAGCATCACCTTCATGAGGGAGGGTTTCTTTATCTACAGTCTTCTTCCTTTTTCCCCACCTGATAAACTAGGTGATTCAGTACCCCTTTTGGGTATGATGCTATCCAGTGATCGGAATAATATGTAGTCAAGTTATGTGCCGATTTTTCAACTGGTAGATCAAATACCGCCCCAGTATTCTCCCTTGACTTCAGCAGCCACAGTTATCGAGAAACCATCAGATGTTGCTCTAACCTGACATATACTGGGGGAGATATACCAATATATTGCAGACACATAAATTGACATGAAAATCTATATAGAGCACAGGCCTCTCATATAATTTCTCCATCAATCGTGGCAACTAGCACACCATCTCTACAAGCTAGCATGTATGCCCTCAAATCCCAGTGGGCTGTTCCATCATCAAAAAACCGCCCGGTTGGAAGATTTCCATATGGAAAGAAGTTGAATTACTTAAACATGCTCAGCCTCACTTTCATGTAATAGGCATTAACATCTAATAGAGAAACGCTAGAGAATGCTTGCATTTCCAGCCAGAAAGAACTTCCTGGAATTTGTAATCTATTCTGTACATTTTTAGTAATGAAGTGATTGGAAATCCATCCCTATAAAACTTGGAATGATCCCACTATCCTTAAAAGATATTTAACCATGAAGACATTAAGTAAACTCCTGTGAATCTTTGCTAACATGGGGGTAGCCAAACCAACCATTTTTCCGTCAACCAACTTTGCCGCGATGACGAAGGTCTCGGGCCTGACACCTCCTTTCGTATCCCTAACTGGAAAGAGATAAACACTGAGCCACATAACCAAGAAACCTTCCAGATGAGTCTTCTTTGGGATCCTTTTATTCACATCATATCCCCATTTCTCAAATTCTTCTGCTTCTAGAGTTGGCCAGAATGTGCCAGGAGCACCCCTCTTCTCAGGTTTTGGGAAGGTGGTAGGATGTTTGGGCCTCTTATCCTTGGATTTCATTTTCTTAGATCCTTTCTCCTTCGCCTCCTTCTCCTTTGGCTCCTTCTTTTTCTTCTCAATAAGAAATATATTCATCCACTCCTTCGGATGAATATCCTTTCTAGAATGAGTTAATGAGGTCTCTAAACTCTTGAGCCTATGGAAGATCTTAAATAATTCCCAAGCTAAAGCATGAGTCTTCTCTGAATCGTTCAAAGTCAACTTGGGAGGAATGAATTCATCATACATATCGCAAAAAATTGGATCCCCTGAGATCTTTTGGACATCCCACTGACTGATACATACTTCTGCTTGAGTCAGATGGAAAGAATTAGTTTCTCGCCTCCAATGGCTGAGTATCTCCAGCACGAAATTATCATGTCTGTAAACATATGTTTGCCCAACCCAAACATCTTCATATATCACCACTACTTTCAGATCCTCGACAAACTTTGTACAGGTTTGTCACACCCAGTATGCCCACATCCAAGATGTCTTCACACCTCCCCCAAGACAGAAATCCCAACATTTCTTCCATCCTTTGGATTGATCCTTCTAAGCATTTTGCAAGATTAAAGGATAACAATGTGGTCACATCTCAGGTGTATGAGGTTTCAGATCTGGCGTACAAGGGCTATGTTGCATCATGTGGGCCTTCTCCATTGTTCCAACACTTATAAATACTCCTCCACATGAGATATTTTCTGAAGAAAAGTTTGTATAATTCTAAAACCACAAAAATGGGAGATAGTTCTTTGCTTATGGAATAGTAACTTCTTGCAGATGACCATAGCCATACAAGGGCAAATAAATTCTTTGGGGAAGTCACAATGATATTTCTTCAGATACTTAGCCAAATCCGGAAGAGTGCTACATTGACAGTATAATAATTGTGCCCAATGATGTTCATCATATCATCAATCTGCTTACTAGCCATTTCATCAACTATTCTTGTTCTAAGAGCCATTGATTCTGCACAGAAGTTGAATAAATTAACTTTTACATAAGTTGATTTTTCATAAAATTTGTGAAGGAATTTCTGAAAAATGGAAAAGGCATTAAGGCGCGCAAGTCTAAAACTTGGCACACAAGTATGGATGTATCGCAGAAGTGTTAATGTGTCAACCATGTTTTCATCGCGCAAGTATCACCGTGCAAGTCCTATTACCTTAACAACAGCGCAAAAGTGAAGAAACAATGGAAAACGAGTGACTTGCGCGGAGAAGAAGACCTGCACGGTGAGAGCTCGAAAATCCAGAAATCAGATGATATGCGTGGAAAATGACTGCATATTTATAGGCCAGGTGGCCCACCTGCGCGCCTATACCCAGCGCACTCCATCTAGTGCGCTCCATCCCTACGCGACTCAAACTTGCGCGCCAAGTGTTGTGCATTGAAAACTTGCACGCCTCCTTTCCTTTTTTTTCTTCTTTTCCTCAGAGTCACATCCTCATTTCTTTGGGATCCAAATCTGAAGGGGGGACTTTTATTGACGCTCCTTTCATCCCAAAATCTAAAGATTGGAAAGGGAAATGACTTAGCACAAATTGATTCATCCCTTGAAGAAATCATCAAAAATTGACAAAGGCATGAACAAGGCTTCAAAAGCACAGGGGTCGCGCAAGTTCCCTAGCTGTCGCGCCAGTATACTTGTGCGCCACCTAATGGTCGCACAGGTGACATGCGCGCCCTAAAGGATAACTGCCCAAGGTCTTCTCCAGCCCATAAATAGACCCTGTGGACCCCCATTTGAGGAGGAATTTTTTCTAGAATTCAGATACAGAGCTCTGCATGCCAAAGTCTCTTCTTCAGGTCTTCTGAACACTTCTAAGGTAATTTGTTCCCTATAATGAAAGGTATAAACAAGAGGAGTAAGGTATAAGTGTTAGAATTCACTAACACTTGCGCGCCTAAGTGTTTTACCCTTAAGGGAAATGGACACACTTGCACGCTGCCCTAATTCCTTGCCATAACTTGCGTTCCATCATCTTGAAAGTCTCTAGGGATAGTTCTAAAGGCTTTGATCAAGGATCGCCCAAATATTACTCTAAGGGCTGAAAATCGCGCAAGTACCCATGTGCCGCACAGGTATACCTGCGTGCCCAGGACTTGCACGCCCACAACGTACCTGCGCGCCTGCCAGGACTTGCATTCCCTTGTCTTTTTGGGTGCCTTTCCTACTCATTTTCACCCCTCTTAGGCATTTCCACCTCTCCTATTCAAGATTCAATCTTCAAGACACTCTTCAAGACATTTATGGCATGATTTCTTGATTTTTATTCCTTATCTGAAAGGAACTCTGTGGAACATCTCTCAAAATCTACTGATTTAAACATCTTTATGTCAATAAAGATTTAGATTTCATTCATTCAACCTCATCCTTTAAAGATGAACGAATTCTTAACATGGGCCTCCTTTTCAAGAGTAAGTCCTAGTCCAAATTCTCCTAACTTGGGCATCCTTTTCAGGAGTAAGCCCCAAGTCCTCTTTTAACCTGGGCCTCCTTTTCAAGAGTAAGCCCCAGTCTCAAATATGGGCATCCTCCTCAAGAGTAAGCCCCAACCATAATTCTCTTAACCTGGGCCTCCTTTTTAGAAGTAAGCCCCAGTCTCAAATATGGGCATTCTCTTCAGGAATAAGCCCCAGGTCCCATAATTTTTAATGTCCCTTAACCTGGGCTTCCTTTTTAGGAGTAAGCCCCAGTCTTAATTTCTTTTAACCAATCCGAATTTTGTTTTTATTTGAGGCTTATTTCTCGGGAGTAAAAAACCCAATCATAAGTCCCCTCCCAACTTGGGCATCTTCCTTAGGAGTAAGCCCCAAGATTAGAGTATCCAAATCTCCATGAAGTACATATACCTTTATGGACCCAGTTCCTGGATTTCTTTCCTAAAGTAAATCTTAATCCTCATCTATTTGGGCAGTCATACAAACAGAAGCCCCACATCATTGCATCTTTCACGGCACAATTGTCTGGTTTCACCAATACCTCTTGTTTCTCACACCGAGCATGACTCATATGAGCATAGAGTGTAAAAGTAATCATGACATTTTTATTTGAGACATAAAATCATTCATAATCATCATACTCCCTTACTCGAACTACATGGGTTCTGATTCCTTTTCCTAAACAAAGGATACGTAGGTAGCCCATCTACGTGTACGATCCAAACTTTGAAAAAATATGTCTTTCTGAATGAAAATAAACTTTAAGTGCCCCACTGAGTGGATTTAAAACCAGTATGGTCATCAAAATGACCAAGATACTTTTATTTATTGAAGGATACCATTGGCTAAGAATCTTTAAACAAATACAAATGATTCTCTATCGATGAAGAACCTCGAATACATATAAAATATTCTCTAAATTTCCTACATATAAATCATTGATTGTCAGATCTAATGGAAAGCTCATTTTATACTTGGTAATGTAATAAGGATTCATGAACATAACTTAAATCTATAAATAGAGTCCCAGAGTAGACAATAATTACCCTCAAAAAAGGTGTTATGAGTCCGACCTCCCATCCTCTCGACCAATGAAAATTCCCAAGCCTCATCAGTCCACAACTAATGAGTGCCTACCCTTGGAAAGTAGGTCCAACTGGATGTGAAATCATTGGATGTTTCCGGTTCGACGAACAAACCCATTAGAAACCACTTTGAATGTTTGATCCTTTAATCAACAAGGTCATCCCCAATTCCAGAGGAAACACACATATGGATGGAACCTTCATACATCAATCATATTTCTCATAAGATGGAAAACATAAAACTTCTCCAATGTGTTCAAAAATATTATTACAAAAGATGTACATGTATTCTACTTAAAGATAAATAGAACAATAATAAACGTTAAATTAAAGCCCCATTTAATAATATTTTAAAAGGGTGGAACTATTATTTTTAACAAAATAATAATATTCTTGAACGAGCTGTGAATGTGAAATTACAATAATATCCCTCATTTAACATTAAATATTCCTTTCTAGGAAGATAGATTTCCAAACATATCCAAAGTTAGAAAAAAATAACTATAATAATCTTTTCCAACATGTTATTGGGTCTCCTTTGAGCCTCATTGCATCACATTATCTTGATTATGAGACATATTAAACTAATTCTACACATCATATTTTCTAGTAGCGTCTTCCTCGATCTTTTCTATATGAATAATGATAGAAATTATATCACTTATTATTCTCCATAGAATGGATGGAATCAACTCCATTATCATATGAATATGAAATTATAACTATTATGTCACAATATTTCTTGGGAACTACCATTATTCCTTCTATGTTTTTCCTCTTCTTCAAAAATATTCCTTTATTTTATAAAAACACACACACATAAAGTGGTATCATCAATCCCCCTCTTTGTATTTTTTTGATACCAAACATCATTTTATTCTCTCCCCCATTACTGAATATAATTACAAGCAATATGAGAGAGAATGATATCACTTATTTCTTAAGAAATGGTCCATAAACTATTCAATTATATGTTTACTTTATCCATTCTTCTAAAAGAAAATAAGAGTGTTTGATTTGGATCAAAAGACTGTCTATAATCCAAAAAATAAAATAAAACTATAACCGTTTTCAACTATATTCCTTATAGGATGGTCACTTGGATATAAACCGATAGCACTTATTTATATGAATTGTCTCAATTTTTTTCAAAAAATTTATAATAGAATTTATTATATTCAATCAATATACAGAATAAAATAATTCATGTGAAACATGAATGTACTGATTTTGAATGACCCTATATTACATCAAGTTTCATCAATTTATTTATTTTTATTTGATGTAATTTCTCTATAATAAAATTAGAATAAATTCTATGATAAATTAGGATGATTGAGTCAACATTCATACCTTTTCAATGAACAATTTTCAATCACCATAAATAAATTAAACATTTATATGAATTTAATGACGTGGGAAGTATCTCAGGTAACTCCCCCACAAGGGATTAATTACACCTTTAAATTAAAATAAGTGATATCATCATAAATTGTGATGTATGATTTCCAATTTTTGAGATAACATAACGATAAAATATTTTAGTATTTCTTTATCAAGGAAAATCTTTTTCCTTAAATATTATATAGGAAATCTTGTATTTCATTCCTAATAATATTGTTACTTTCACCACTATGATATCTAGTTTCTAAAAACCCATTCACCATCATCATGTATAGTATTTTCTCGAGTTGTTATTTATAATTTCATTTCAAAAATATTTCCAAGATAGTGACATATTCATATCTAAGAAGTTATTTTAGTTTATTTTATTTCATTATTCCATTATTTGAGAAGAAATATATAATTTAATTCCATATATGGTTAACCCAAAAATACAACATAAATGATTTCAGGAATAAATTAGTCTTTATTGTTCATTAATGCGGGAATTTTATTTTAGGATTTATTCTAAACCTTTTTCCCCTTTTCAATTTATCTCCATGTACAGATGGATATATCATGATTAAATAATCATTTTTGGAATATGATTTTATTTGGGTAGATTAGGTTCTTTTCCCTCCATCCCTTTGTGTGGTATCTTCCATTTATCATAATCCATTATGGCACATGCATCACTAATTATTGATTTTATGTTATTCTAGTTTTTTAGTAGGATTCAATAATTGGTACACAATTTTTTTAATTGCTTCTAGTCTTTTTTAACCTTCCAAAAATCACATCTAATGAAACTGGATTGTCATTTGTTAATAACCTCTATTTATTTTAAATTCCTTATTCAGGTTGAATATTCTATTTCCCTTAGTCTTATCCCTTATCCTGAGCTTATAATTCTCCTTCTTCTCCCAAACCAACTAGATTGATATCATGACATAGTTTAGAAATATTCTCATATTTTTTGTATTTTTTCTTAAGGATTTATAGATGTTATCATCACCAAAATAGTCTTTTTATTTCGTATATGGAATAACCTTCCATTTTGTTCAAAATTATTCCTTCTAACTACCAAATAATGGGATGTTTTTCAAGTGTATATATGGTGTCCAATTTTTCTAAAAAATAAATAGCTTCTACATTTAATTATTGTTTCAATCATTAACTTCTTGTACTTGTTATGAAATTCACTATTTTCCTTATTCTTATTACCAAAGGATAAGTTACCAGCCATCATAACAAGATTATTGGGATGATTATTTTTAGTATATTTACCATGATTACTTCATAGGGTTTAATTATATCCAATCTTAAGATAATGTATTATTTTATTAACATTTGTTTTAGTTTTATTCTTGAATGTTTTATAATTTAAAACCTCTATATAATGAACACATCCATTGAAACCATCACAAATCTCTAATTTCAGTTTAAATATATTAATTTTATTTAGATTTCTCTTCCTAATATGTGGATATTATAGATTCTTAGGGTTCAACTCCCTCATTATAAGATCTTATTTTAAAATTTGTTATGTATGGATTTTTCAAAACTTGTAGTTTGCTCTTTTTTGAAATTTTTATTGACTAATTAGAGTAATTTTGGGGAATGAAATCTCATAAAATCACTACTAACCACTCTTAATATAAATATAGGATTCTTATCAATTTTATTCATCCTTATTTGTACAGGTTTTGAGTGTAACCATGTATTATTTTAAAAAACTGTTTTATAATAAATTTTAGTTCTAGTAATGGATGTTAAATTTTGTTTTTTGAGGATTATAAATATGAATTACTAAAATATAGAGTTATTTATTCCTAGGAGAACTCCTTTATAGTTTTTATTGAATCAAATTTCAATTAAATATTTTTTAAAGATATATCCTTTTCTATCTATATATTCATCAATTTTATTGCAGGCTCCAAGTATTTTAAATAAAGGACGCCTTTCTTATCCTCAAATTTTTTAAGTTTATCATCACATACTTTTATCATATATTCAACTCTATATTCATCCATTTTGATATTTTCTTATATTGTATAGAAAGTCATATTAATCCTATTGTCTTTGACCTCCAATTGAGAGCCTTGATTAGTAATATTATATAATGATATGTGGATCATTTTCTTAAGGATTTTACTGGACTTTTAATTCACCATGATTTTATTGAGAAACTCATCATAAAATCTTGAGAATAATTCCCCCATATCCATATTCATTTCACTTGGGAATCCAATTTTTTAGGAGATATTCACATAGATTTGTACCCTTTATTTCAAAATCATTTCCATCGTTGTATTATCTTCTTAATGGTGGGTGATTTCCTCCTTCACACTTCTAAAAATTAAAAAAAATTATGATATTAATTAATTTGGGGAATTTATGTTGGATATATTTTATAATACTAATTGATTCATATTATGAATCCCAAAAATTAAAATCATCCCCACAATTATTCAAATTTTATTAAGAGAGATATATTTTAATCCCTAATTTCATAAAGCAGTAGATTATGAGAATAAATATTATAATGAACTCTATTTTGATTGAATTAAATTAGTGGAGAGTCACTATTCTCTATTTTCATAGGTTAGACCATTATTAACTTCTTTTCATCTATTTTCATCCACAATTAAATTTCTTAATAGAAATATAGTCTCTAATTTGTTTGATATGGAATTAATTGGTGTCTCTGAATATACAATTCATATAGCCTTTTAAAATAGAAAATAAATTCAGAAAATAGAACCTTCAATATAAGAATTCTACTGAGGTGTGACCTTATTCTCTGATACCAATTGTCAGAACTACTTATGGACAATCCCACACTGAGAGAAGGGGGGGTTGAATAACTATGGATATATTTTATTCTAATTTTACATTTATCCATTAATCACCTCTTCCATTTTTTAGGTGAGTGAATATTTATATCTTTATATCTCATATTGTTGGGATGTATATATAGAATTGGAAAACAATATAAGATAACACCTAGGTTTGTTAACAAGGTTTTACTCATTTCAGATGAATATGTCTCCAGTGCATAATGGTTACTGTCCCCTATACATGGATTTTTTATTAATATGAAAATAATCCTAAGTAAGGGTATGAAATTGAACTTATTATCAAAGCAGTAATCAGGTATAATGAGATGGAGGTTTTTCATTAACATTTATATAAGTTAATAGAATTTGACCTATTTAAAGAAAGATCATCTATGATGGATCGAGTTCATCCAAGAATATATAAATTAATCATCTTCCCTCACCCACAATAGTAAGATGAGATACCTTAATGTTCATCATAATTCTATAATAAGATTTTATAGGTAGGATCTCTCAAAACATCAGCTTCAAATATAATCATAAGGACGTCCAAACTATCTCTTATATAGGATTATATTGAAAATTAATATTGGTGGATGGATCTCTAAATATAATCCTTATAATTATTCTTCTTAACCAATGGGGAAATATTTTATTAGTACTTGAATGTCTTATTCTTTCGCTAACTTAAGGATTTTGCAGCATGCCCAAAGTAGGTTCTTATCTATATCTTATTCTTTAAACTTGCAGAATATTCATATGTATGTTCATTCAAGAAACCTACCCTAAATGTTTTTATTGCAATATATATTCACATGGAATATGCTGTGAATATTATTTATTAAATATTTTGGAAATCAACTTGATTTTCGATAGGCACTTCTCTAATTCAAACTCAAATACTTTGAGTTAAAGGATCATTCACATATTCCTTAAATACCAAATCATTATTTGGTTCTCTTACTCCTTTTAATTATTGAAATATCATACACTTATTATCTATAAAATACTCAATAAAATAAAAAACATAAATTTTTTACTTTATCTCAATGTTGGAATGGAGATGTGTCATTCCATTATGTGTCATATAGTTTATATCTACATCTTGAAATGGTTTTTTATGGTCACCTTCTTTGATCATAGAAAGAATCATGATCATGTTTTTTATCATGATAATTAATCCATCTGGAACATCAAACTTCCATCATCTATTTTTTACCCTTCTTCTTGTTAGTTTATTGAGTAACTATGAAACCATAGTTCATGTGGTAGATCCATATTCCATGAACACATCCCTTAATCATATGGGTATTATTGCATCATGTGGGGTTTCATATCTTCATAAAACCAATTGAGCGACTGTAATAACCTTTATGTGGTATGTTGTGTGACCATGTTCCAATAAAAATTTTAGTATGGGTTGAAGCCTTACAGTCATACTAAAAACCATATGATAGAATACGAATAAATATAACTGGATAAAAGTTTTATGTTTAAGCTTTAAAATTCATAAAAAATAATTATGATAATTATTTTTTTGGATTATGCCTAATTTCATGGCCTTATAGTCATCTCAAATAATTATGTTGAGAATGAAATATGATCAACTTAATGCTTTAAATCAGAACCTCAATGACATACATTCATGTTTCATCTATTTTCATACGACATCACAATTTCTTATTATCTTCTCAATTCTATATAATGAATATTTACATTCATAATCAATGTATCACAATCAGTATACAAAGACATATGATCAAGGAAATTTCTATTTTTCAGTTTCTACTCCATGTTTCATACTTTCTTCTAATGAGTTTAGGGATCCTATAAAGTGTTCCCATCCAATATCACCTACTTAAAATAATCACCCATGGGATATTTAAAGTGTCAATTAATATAAATACACCTTGGATGGATTATCTATGATTTGGGCCAACATTCATAATGGTTTAAAAAAAATTGGGATACATTATCTATCCCAATGGATTTCATAATTTGTTTTGTATAGCATTCTGGACAAGAGACTATCCAAATGGTTTTATTAAATAGTTAGGATTGGTTGTCTCTAAGAAGACTCTACCAAAGATTTGTGAAAATCATTTGGATAGTATCACTATACCAATTATTTTTCCAAACCATTGGTATAAAATCATTGATATATAGTGTTTTTTAGTAGTGGATATGGGGACCAAGTGTGCGCAGGATGAATGTGTTGTAAGGACCAGATGTGTTGGGGCGGGATGTGCTATGTGGCCTAGGTGTGTGGGAGAGGGATGTATTGTAAGGTCTGGGTGTGGACAGGTGAGATGGGATGTTAGGCCCAGGTGTATGTGGGAAATATGTGGTGTGGTATGTTCATAAGATGTAGGAGCTCTAGGAAATTTTCTTGGTGGGCTGAGAGAGTGGCTAATCAGTGAGAATGTGGTGTAGGGTATGCAATCATCAATGTTTTTACATATATTACATTACTTGGATTGAAATATTTGGTCAGAATTATTCGGTGTAGTTGGGATGGTTCGTATACCTGGTTAGGTGATGTTTGGTTCAACTGATTCTAATGACTGCATTAGTATTCTCCTTTGACATGTGCACGAGAGACTTTTGTTTTTCTTACTTTGTATACCTGTATACTCACCCTAATCATATAAAAATGTTTTTAGGTTTATAGAAGGATTATGTGAACCATGATGTGCATTAAAAGCTTGGGATTTTGGATAGTTGATGTGTTACTTATCTAGTCTATTTTTGGGTATTTACTTTTTAAACATTATTTCATTTTTATCAGTTCTATTTATACAGTCATTGTGGGATGGTTCCTGGTTTTTTATATACGTATCTTAGAGTTTTTTTGTGGATGATTCATCTTATCAACCAATCTTATGTCTATAAAAAGGTTAATGACTCCCATTTTGTGAGATTTGTATACTATTGGTGCTAGTCTCCAACCCGAAGCCTAAAGGAGGTGGGACTTAGAGGAATTATGCCCCTTTCTTTATTGCCAGCATAGAAAGGGAATCATTAAAGGAAGGTGGTTGTGACATTATTTGATAGAGGTTTTACATATAATAGATAAATTATTTATGGTCCATTGTGTAATAACTAAAAATATTACCCTATGTATATAACCCAACTTATATCAATTCTAGGGTAAGTGAATAGTTATGTACAACATTATCTCTCAAGGAAATTCTAAAAAGTCATAAGATATATTTGAAAAGAACACTAAAAGAATGACAGATGGCCATCCTCTTACTACCTCTAATTATAGATAAACTTAGAGGGAATCCATCAAGACAAAAGTTATTATTATTATTACCAACAATGAATGACACAGGATGTTTGGACCATCTATGCTATCACCCATATTTACAACAATGACTTTTTGAGTCTCATATAGAATACATGAATATTGATAGAGGGATTCTAATTTTGATCCCTTATCAAAACTATGGTATGATAAGAAGGTAATGGAAATTGACAATGATGAAATAATTAAAAGATGAGGAAATTATTATTTATAAATTAATTATGTGAAAAGATCCTATACTAAAATATTACAGGGTTGTATTTCTCCAATTTTGAGGATTTGATATGAAGAAAACGATGAAAAACATAATCGGGCATGAGAATGACCACTTCTATTGCACCTGAGAACTTTCATGTAGTATCAAAATAGACATATATTAATTTAAATTTATTTAAAATTATCTGATCAAATAAAAATATGGTTTATTAGTATTTTATTTTATTTTTTAATTATAAAAGTCAATACTAAGATAACATGATCATTAAATTTTGTATGACCATGAACATTCAAATAATATAAGAATAATGATTAAATATCCCATATGGGGGTGATTATAATTATTTATAGGTGAAATAGATACATGAAATTTAACTGAATATTAAACACCATGTACCCATGGTCAACCACATGAGGTAGATGTTTTAAAATAATGAAATATAATGTCAACGAATAGTGTATAGTGTCATTGTAAACCATATATTGATAAATAATTGGAACATGACTTGATATGGATTACAACATGTAGCTGGTGTATATAGAATGTAACACCAAACAATTAATTTCTATTGAAATCGAGGAAGTTGTTTTCTCAACGTTGGAGACATGTAATTAATACACACCAGATGTTGACTACGATTTTTGAAACATGATTCTGATGTGATTATAAATATTTCATCTATAAAACACACAAACACACACACAAAATTTGTATTAGATAATATCACACATGGAATATATTCCAATTCCTTGGGCAAGTTGTGCATGCATCCAAGAAAGGAGAACATGATGTGTAGTTGGTTTTTTGAACTATGTAGTGTTTTCCGACTCACATGAGGTATGCATTGGGACATGAATGTTGTCTGATTTGAACACATGGAAAGTAATGCTAAATATATAAAAAACAAACTATATACAAAAAAAGTCAGGAGCCGGTGAAGCTGGTCCTAATAAATTAAATAAAGCAAGTGAGAAGAGTCAAGAATACAAGAGAATATTACAAAAACGAGTGTGCACCACCCCGCACCTATCTGCTTCCACTAGTGGGGCACAATAGTCCGGGGTCATAAAAAACCACATATCTACAGTATTTGTGAGCGCCCACATTGCCAATGCATCCACCACCTGGTTATCCTCTCGTTAGAAATGTGAGACCTCCACCCGCATCCGCGTGATATCATTAAGTAAACCCACCCATTGCGGCAGTACACGCCAAGGGACCTGTCGCGTCTTGGTGCTCAAGGCATGGACCGCGATCTGAGAGTCAGATTCAATCCATATATGTTTCTAGTTAAATAGGACAATGTACCTGATGGAATAAATCATAGCCCAAATCTCAGCTTCAAATGCGGTACCAGTTCCAATGGCGTGATGATAGCATCCTTTCACGAACCCACGGTAGGTACGAAACACTCCTCTACAGCCCGATGGTCCAGGTGCACCCAACGCAGCCCCATCAACATTTACCTTTAGGTAGGGTCCGATGGATGGGATCCATAGAATATATGTCAGCATCCAAGGAAAGTGAGGCCGCCCTGAGACACCAAGAGTATGCAGAATTTGAAGATCCGTAACTGCGTTAGACATTTCACCATCCTACACACAAGATGCTGCATAAACATCCCTATGAATCGCCATCAATGCTTGCTGAATATTGGGGAAACAATCTGTGAAATTAGAAGAATTTATGGCTTCCCAAAGGGTAGCAATATCTGTGGCAATGGCCGTCAAAAACAGTTTGAAAATCTGTTCGCTGAACCTACCATGTGAACCAGTAGAAAGCACATGACAAACCAGACCGCAGGTGTCAACAGTCACCCCAAACACAGAGCCAACATAATCCCATAGTTGATTTTTATGAGAGAATCCCATAAAAACATGATGAACTGATTCCTCATTAGCTGTACACACAGAACAGATGGAGGCCATGTGAAACCCATACCTCTTGAGAGCATCTGATGTGGGTAGGCGATTCTTCCAGATCCTCCAGATCAGAGAAAACCGAGCGGGTCTGATGAAACGTGCTCTGTATTTCAGCAACAATGAAGGTGCAGGGGAATGGTCCCCACAGAGGGTCCTGTAATAATCCTTGCTGTTGAAATGCCCAGTTCATCTATGCATCCAGATCAGAGTATCCTACTCCATAAATACGTAACTAGTATCTTCATGTTCCACCTGCACAGGAACACTAATAGATGCAGATTGTAACTGTGAGAGAAAACTAGAAATTTTCAAATTGGCTGCCTCAGGTGGCACATTAGAGTCACAAAGAGGCTGTGTGAGCCACCTTGTGCTCCAGCAATTCAATGTGGAATCCCTGCAAACCAACCATTAGGTATCGTGCATGATTCTGACATAAGCCTGCTTAATAGAGGCCTAAACCGATGAGGCAAGGTGCCATTTGTGTCCATTTATGAGCCTCCTTGTGATCCTATTTGAAAGAAAGTCATCATCATCTTCATGAGTAATCAAGTTCCAAGTGAAATTCCCAATCAAACGATCATTAAAAGTCCGACGATCCTTGATTCCTAGGCCCCCAGCTCCACAGGCTTGATGCACTCCTTCTATGACACTGTGATTAGCTTCCTCTCATGTGGGGACCCCGTCCATATGAAATTCTATACCATACTCTGAAGTTCCTTTAGAATACCCCTCGGCCATCTATAAATGGAGAAGGAGTAGACAAACTTCAATGTGATGACTGAATTCACAAGGCAGACCCTCCCGGCCAGCGACATCGCTTTCCCCTTCCAGCTGGCCATCTGATGCACAATTCCAGTAGAGATTCCTTCAAGGTGATTCCTTTTCACTTTTATCCAAAACAATGGGACCCCAAGATATTGAAAGGGTAAGGAGCCCCTCCTCACCCCACGAAGTCTGACAATTCTGTTTCTTTTCCAAACTGGAATTCCATTTTCAAAAACAATGGATGATTTGTCCCAACTAATGGCTTGCCCAGACACCTCTTCATAATGAATGAAGAGTGCTTTAATAGAGGAGATAGTTTTCCTTGACGCCTGACCAAGGAGCAAGATGTCATCAGCATACAATAAATGAGACAGGGCATACTCACTCACACCAACCCTAATTCTTTTATAAAGACCAATTTGAGAAAGATCATTAATACACCAACTCAGGTAATCCTCTACCATGGAAAAAAGCCGGCCAGAGAGTGGATCACCTTGCCGCACCCCCCTGGTGCAAGGAAAGAAACCCCTCGGGGTACCGTTGACAAGAACTGATAACCTGGAAGACTCCAGAATGGTACGGATCAGATTCACAAAGTCCCTGGAGAAGCCATACCTTCTAAGGACATCATGAAGAAAGAACCAATTAAGAGTGTCAAAAGCCTTGGAAATATCAATTTTGATGGCAACATTTCCATCCTTTATCTTCCATCTCATATGATTGACACTCTCCGAGGCCATAAAAAGGCACTTTTGAATGTTCCTCCAAGGCACAAAACCGAATTGATTTGCAGTGACAATGCCATTAACCAACCCACCCATCCTATTCACCAACACTTTGCTAATGATTTTGGGTATCGTGTTCCCAAGAGAAACTGGTCTGAAGTCCTTAATGTCATGGGAATTCTATTTCTTGGGGATAAGCGCAATGAAACAAGAATTCATTCCATGGGGCATATATGAGTGTGCAAAGAAGTCCTTAATTCCATTCACAATTTCATTCTGCAAGATGTCCCAATAGAACATAAAAAATTTATTTGTGAACCCATCAGGACCTGGGGCGCTCTCAAGATTGAGGGATAGAAGAGCATATCTGATCTCCTCTTTTCATGGGGGGGGGGGGGGAAGTAAAAGCTTATTAATGTGATCATCAATACAGGGTCTGATGTTATCAACCATGCTATGAATGTTGGACTGCCCTTTATAAGAATATATACCTTTGAAGTATTCCGCAACAACCTGTGAAATCTCATTTTATTCACTGTATAGGTTCCCATCAATGCTGATCACCATGTTCCCTACCCGCACCCTGTTTTCCTTATGTAATCTGTTGAAGATCTTGGAATTTCTATCCCTATCCATTAACCATTTCACATTCAGTTGATTCCTAACCAGCCTTTACATTAACATTAGGAGGTCATACATCCTATTATGGGCCGTTATTTCCTCTCTAGATATAGTGGGCCGCTGATCATGACAAACCTGAATCCTGTCCAGCTCCTCCTCTGCCTTCCTGATGTCCTCATCAACTTTTGAAGAATATTTTTTACTCCATTCTCTTAGCAGTCCCTTAAGGCATTTGAGCTTCATAGAAATTCGGTGAAGAGGACTCCCAATGACTTCATAATTCCATGCATCCAAGACAATCTACCAGTAGCCTGGAGTCACAAGCCATCCATTGTTGAATTTGAAGGGAATCAGGACCGACCTTATGAGCTGGGTATTAACCTCAATAAACATTGGAATGTGGTCAGAATGATGCTTATGGTGCGTGAAACCAGAAACTCCATGAGCCGTATCATGATCCCCAATGCAGACGAAACACCTATCAAGATTACTCACTTTCTTCCCCTCCCACGTGTACCTACACCATGTAAATTCTACACCATCTATGGTGACTTGTTCCAGATTACAATAATCAATGCATTCCGAAAAATTAGCCGCAGCGTCCCTATTGAAGTTTGAACCAGTTTTCTCCTCAGGCTTCAGTACTGTGTTGAAATCACCAATAACCACCCAGTTTAGCATCATCCTCCTAGATGTGGCTTTAAGCTCTTCCCATAATTCCCTCCTCTTTATATAAGAGTTGGATGTAACAGCCCGAGATTTTATGAAAAATATTCTTTTTAATTTTATTAATGCCTTGTGTTGTACGCTACACCAAAAGGAGCTTGCACAACACACATCCTTGACTTTCCTTGCACGCAATCGCAACCTTCCTCGATAGCGTGTGTAGTACGCAATACCGAGTTTCACTAAACAACGATATGCGATTAAAATATTATTATAAATAGCCGTTATGAATAGTAATAACCACGTTTAAAAATTTTAGAAATTTTATCACTCAAAATGGAATTCAGTTTTGGATTCGTAGTATCGAATTTAGCCTAAGGTGAAATTGTGGTACTTTTCGGATAACTTTCATATTCTGATGAATAGTGAAAATTACTAAATTTTAATTAAAAACAACTTTTTTAATCGAAATAATTAATAGTGATAAATTATTAATTTGAGTGGTTTTAAAGTATATTTAGAATATATTTTTACAATTCAATACAATGTTGGTCATTGGATGTAATTTCACATTTACACCAGACAGAAACAAGTGTTAATATTTTGATAGTTATTATCTATTAAAAACACGCTATTTGTTGTGACAACGGAAATTAATTATAAAATTAATTAATGAAACTTATATGTTGGGAATTTTGTAAAATAGAAATCATTTTTGAATTCGGAATATCAATTATATCTTTGGGTGAAATTTTGGCATTTTTCTGAAAAACATCAATTTTTGATGAATAGTGAAACTACTAAGAGGAAGTTAAAAAAATTATTTTGTTCATAAATCTTAATTTTACCGCTTCTGTGAATGGAATATCAAAAATCCGAGAGACACAGTTGATGTCAGTAGGTAAAATGTGGTTCAATGAGATGAAAATAATTTTTGGTGAATAGTAACTTTTTACTTTTTTTTACCACGGTTAAAAGTAAATAGGGTAATTAAGGGTAAAAATGATATTAATATTACCCTAACACATGTCCTAATCCTATTGGACAGGTGTATCTCGACCAAAAACAACTTTAAGTGTAAAATATTATCATTTAGGCCCACTTGGATTAGATTAGGACATTTATTATTATTCAATTCAAAGAGGAGTTAAAAGAGTTAAAATAAAAGTTTATTTACTAAAACATTTTTAATATGGGGTTATACATAAGATAAACTCGACTATAAATATTCATTATAATGATAAAAGGATTTACTACATAATGGTATTTTATTTGTAATTTTTAGACATTAAATAATTTAATTTATTTATGACACAACAATGATACAATAATTACCCTTTTAAGAAAAATTAACATAATTAATGATATAAATGCCCAAATAAATGTAATTTGAGACTTTTTATGACTTAAACTAATTTTCTAGATTAATATGACATGTTACTGTTGATTTAAATAACTTGTTTCGAACTTATCATTCTGTTATGAATTTCATAAAAATCATGTACCAAATAGTGTCAAAATTGACATAAATTAGTTTTTAAAACAAATATTATATTATCAATTGTTATTTAATTCCTAAAAATCTAATTTTCGGCCAAATGACTTAGATAATGATATATATATTAATAATAAACAACTTGGGGTTCGTTTGGCTTGTTATGGTATGTTTATTAACCATATAGTGTAAGAAAACAAAAAGACACGGTAAAAGTTAAATTATTTAACTTAGAGTTAAATCTAATTGATAAGGTTAAAATAATAACCTAAACTTGTCTAAATCCTATTGGATGAGAGGATTTCGACCCATCCCCACCTTATCCTCGAAATAAATCAATTTGGAGCTATTTAAAACAAAATTTGTCTTTATAATAAAATAATAGTTTTAGTTATTCCAAAGGTGCCCCTCTCCTCCCTTATAAAAGGGCATCTCCTCCCTCTCTTCCTCACACAACTTTGAGCCTTCAAGATTGGAAAACCCTTGCCAAAATCTCTTCTCCACTTCCCTAGTATCATACTAGAGGTCCTGGTCTTCTTCAAAGACCATCCTTAGTTCTTTAAGTAGAGGTTAAGAAAAGGCGCGTCAAAAAGAGGAGGATCAGACACTTACGAAGAAAATCGGACCTAAGGTAAGGGATAATATCACAATCTCATTTTTATCCGAGATTGTTTTTACTTTGGAATTTACTGGGGTGTATTTTATCATCCAAATCCATGTTCCCTCAATATTTAATATTGTTTCCATCCACTTACAATAGTTTAAATCCAATTTTACCCTTCAGTGAGTTTTTAATAAAGAATATGAAAGGAATCTTTGGTTGTTTTTCGTACGAGGTACTTTTTGACTTTTTCGACAAAAGTACAAAGAATGTTTTTTTTAACTTATACGGCATGAATGGATTTTTAAAACATTATTTCCAAGAAGCTTCCTTTACATGTTTTCAAGTTTATTTTTAATCAAATTCTCTTAGTTTAGAATTTTATGACATGTTAAGAAATGAAAAGTGTTTTTGAAGTAGAAAGGATATTTGCCTCAAGAATGGAGTTCAAGTGTTTTATCAAAATTATTTTCCATCTAAGATAATATAGGTTTCTATTTTTATCCCTATTATTACATTGATTTTATTATGTTGTCATGGAATTATTTTTATGAATTCCTTTATCGTATATGAATTGTTTTATGATGTCATGATGTTTAAGATTCCCATTTTTATTACATGGGTTATGCAATGATGTATGATTTATGATTTTGTGGCACACATAAGAATGGTATCATTATGAGATGGGTGGGACCTATATCTCCCTCCAATTCACTGGGTAAAGATTTTATATCTCATGAGATAGACATGGCTGGAACGGTAGGTTATACCTGTTCAGTGAAACAGGACTAGAACAAGGGTGAATCAGTTCAGAAAGGGACTTTGTCCACTAAGATAGTCTTGGAAATGAGTCTTGACTAACAAGAAATGATTCTCTATGATTATGTGTGTATTCCACAAAGTTTCATGTTTTATGTTATGATTATTGTGATTACATTTCACTGCCATGATTTATCCCATGTTATGAAATTATGATCTTTTTTACATGTTAAGATTTCCAAAAGTTATGTGCTTATGTATATGATGTGATTGATAATTTTTTACCCTTACTGAGCATTTGAGCTCACCCTTTTATGTTTTCTTTTCCCCAGGATATAAAGAAAGGTTTTAGGTATTAAAAAAAATAAGATCTTTATGAGAGATGTTGAAGATCTTTCACCAGGATTAGAAGATTTTATTCCGAGTTTGCAAAGACACTAAACTATTACGATCCTTGTGTGTGTGTGTTTTGTTATGTACTAAGTATTCCGAAAAAGTAATGTAATCTCAATGTACATCAAGATTCGGGTCTCTACAGTTGGTATCAAAGGAAAGGTTTAGTCAACCTTTGGAAACTAGGATGCGAAAACGTTAGTGAGATCCCTAGAGATATTTCTAAGGTATGTCTAGGGATGTCCCTAAGGTTAAGTATACGTATAGGTTATCGTAATAGAATTACGCTAACGATCATAGAATTAAACCTAAGATGTTAGATATTGAAGGTACTCCCCCTTTATTATGTTGTTTTCCCTAGCATGATTTTTTCCTCTCACACTATTCTTTTTGGGTTTTAGACGATGGATGGAACCCGAAGGAACCGTGTTGATCAATGCAATGGACAATGCAATGATTTTCCTCCTGAACAAAAAAATGTTATGGGAGATGGAGTGCAAAATCTTATTGCTATACTTACACAAGCTATGAATCATTCTGTACTTCCAAATGAGCAGAGAAGGGAACAATATTCTATTGAGTCCTTCATGAGGCAACATCCACCTTCTTTCAGTGGGTCTTCTGATCCACTTGTTGCTGAACAATGGATCAGTACTACTGAGAAGATATTTTCAGTTCTTCAATGTTCTGTACATGATAAAGTCATCTTAGCAGTATATCGTTTGGAAGGTGAAGCTGATCAATGGTGGAATCTTATCAAGAATATGAGTCCAAGAGATGAAATTGAGTCCATGGAATGGGACGAGTTCAAGAACTTGTTTTTCAGTAAGTACTTCCATCATATTCTTCGAACAAAGATGGAAAAGGAGTTTCTTGAGCTGAAGCAGAAGGATGATGAATTTGTTGGTATATACGAAGCAAATTTTACAAGACTTGCAAGGTATGCATCTGACATTATCATCCAACCTGAAAGTAAAGTTGATCGATTTTTTAGTTGCTTAAAACCAAGTCTTCGAAGGGCATTAGCTATAAGAGACTTCAGTAGCTATGAAGAAATTGTGCGTTGCGCTATCAAGGTAGAAATGGAAGTTGGTGTTACATATCCATCTCATGGTTTTGACAAGAAACGAATGATGGAGTTCAAGGAGATATCTCAGAATAATGGTGAAAAGAAGATGAATGTTTACTTATGCACAAAGTGTGGAAAGAAGCATGGTGGAGATTGTATTAAAGGGACTAGAAAATGTTTTAAGTGTGGAAAAGAAGGTCATCGAGCAGCTGAGTGTCGAAGTAATGGAAAAAGGGTTTCTAATGATGTGAATAAATCAAACACTGCAGAGAACGCACCACCAACACTTCAATGCTTCAAGTGCAAGGAAATGGGGCATTATGCTAATAAATGTCCTAATCCAAGGGTTAGTGATGATCAACATGAGCAACCACTGAAGGCAAAGGACAAAGGGAAGTCACATGCGATCACTATTGGCGATGTTGAATATGACAACGATTTGGTGGAATGATTAAGTGTTTATGTAATGGGATTTCCAAAATAATATTGTATCATGGGAGTATTGGAATATTTATGTATTGGTCTAATGTGGTATTCAAAGTGATTGAGATATTTTTGGAAATAAGATGATATGCGCATAATGAAGGGAAAACGAGAAAATGAAATGTTTAACAATATTCATGAGCTCATGATTGATATAAGGACTAAGTGATATCATGGTTTGAGTATATAGAATTTTGAGGATTTTGGTATGTGGAAAGTGTTAAATTTTAATTGAATTCATGTTTTCACTAAGGTATTCAAGAGAATACATGATTAAGGACTTTGAATGTTTGTAATGTGACTAACAAAACATATCTTATGATATATGGGGGATCAATGATGGTGTTAAATCTCTGGTAATCGTTTTCACTATGTTATGAGAATGGACTGTAGTATTATGGATAAGCCTAAAGATTGGAATGGATTATATTGGAAATAAGTTAGTATTGTTTAAGGATAGAAGTTTTTTCAATATTATTGATGGGATGTTATAGTAATATAGTTTTAGAAAAAGGACAACCTGCAGGACGGGCGACAGCCCATCCCGTCGGACAAGGCTGTGGAAATCGAACCCACAACCGAAGTGCGACTGGCCTTTATCGCCTACCACTGGCCTACAGGAAGTCCCTGTTTAGTAGAAACTAGTTTTATTATATTAAGCAGTATGATATATGATGTATAAGTCCATTTTAGGAACCATATATGATTAATCTCACTATAGATCGACTTATGTATATAATTATTGCTAACCTTTTGTTTGAGACAGATGGAATGACCCGTCATTCTATCACATGATCTGCTAACACCTCACGAATAACAAATTCAACTTCATTTATTTAAGAGATAAAGTGGAAATTGTTCAAGGCACGAACAAAAGTGAGATTGTACCAAAATAAAGTAAGTATTTATTCTAATTCAAATTTTCAACTTTTGGGAAATGATCTGAAAACCAAAAAATGTTGTCCTAGTGATCTTATACCTGATGAATCAGATGGTACCTTAGATCATCACGAATTTATGGATTTGTGATTACTGGCTTTTCCATAGCCATGTTCTCTACCACTCTCCATCAGAACATGATGGTTAGATTTATCTTCATATCCATATTTTCACCTATATGGAAACCCAGTGATTAGTTTATTTGGGTAATCGTTACATTTCATACTTTAGTTTTTAAGCCAAGTTTTGGTATTCCTTTTTACGATGTGGGTTTCTTATTAAAGAAACTTTAGAATAGTAAACCATTTATAACCCGACGAATTTCGAGGGCAAAATTCATTTTAAGGGGGGTAGAATGTAATAGCCCGAGATTTTATGAAAAATATTCTTTTTAATTTTATTAATGCCTTGTGTTGTATGCTACACCAAAAGGAGCTTGCACAACACACATCCTTGACTTGCCTTGCACTCAATCGCGACCTTTCTCGATAGCGTGTGTAGTACGCAATATCGAGTTTCACTAAACAACGATATGCTATTAAAATATTATAATAACTAGCCGTTATGAATAGTAATAACCACGTTTTAAAATTTTATAAATTTTAGCTCTCAAAATGGAATTCATTTTTGGATTCGTAGTATCGAATTTAGCCTAAGGTGAAATTTTGGTACTTTTCGGATAACTTTGATATTCTGATGAATAGTGAAAATTACTAAATTTTAATTAAAAACAACTTTTTTAATAGAAATAATTAATAGTGATAAATTATTAATTTGAGTGGTTTTAAAGTATATTTAGAATATATTTTTACAATTCAATAAAATGTTGGTCATTGGATGTAATTTCACATTTACACCAGACATAAACAAGTGTTAATATTTTGATAGTTATTATCTCTTAAAAACACGCTATTTATTGTGACAGCGGAAATTAATTATAAAATTAATTAATGCAACTTATATGTTGTGAATTTTGTAAAATAGAAATCATTTTTGAATTCGGAATATCAATTATAGCTTAGGGTGAAATTTTGGAATTTTTCTCAAGATCTTCAATTTTTGATGAATAGTGAAACTATTAAGTGGAAGTTAAAAAAATTATTTTTTTCATAAATCATAATTTTACCACTTCTGTGAATGTAATTTCAAAAATCCGAGAGACACAGTTGATGTCAGTAAGTAAAATGTGGTTCAATGAGATGAAAAATTATTTGGTGAATAGTACCTTTTTACTTTTTTTTACCACGGTTAAAAGTAAATAGGGTAATTAAGGGAAAAAATGATATTAATATTACCCTAACACATGCCCTAATCCTATTGTACAAGTGTATCTCGACCAAAAACAACCTTAAGTGTAAAATATTATCATTTAGGCCCACTTGAATTAGATTAGGACATTTATTATTATTTAATTCAAAGAAGAGTTAAAAGAGTTAAAATCAATGTTTATTTACTAAAACATTTTTAATATGGGGTTATACATAAGATAAATTCGACTATAAATACTAATTAGAAAGATAAAACGATTTCCTACATAATGGTATTTTATTTGTAATTTTTAGACTTTAAATAAATTAATTTATTTATGACACAACAATGATATAATAATTACCTTTTTAAGAAAAATTAACATAATTAATGTTATAAATGCCCAAATAAATGTAATTTGAGACTTTTTATGACTTAAACTAATTTTCTAGGTTAATATGACATGTTATTGTGGATTTAAGGAACTTGGTTCGAACTTATAATTTTGTTATGAATTTCATAAAAATCATGTACCAAATAGTTTCAAAATTGACATAAATTAGTTTTTAAAACAAATATTATATAATCAATTGTTATTTAATTCTTAAAAATCTAATTTTCGGCCAAATGACTTAGATAAGGATATATATATTAATAATAAACAACTTGGGGTTCGTTTGGCTTGTTATGGTAAGTTTATTAACCATATAGTGTAAGAAAACAAAAAGACACGGTAAAAGTTAAATTATTTAACTTAGAGTTAAATCTAATTGATAAGGTTAAAATAATAACCTAAACTTGTCTAAATCCTATTGGATGAGAGGAGTTCGACCCATCCCCACCTTAGCCTCGAAATAAATCAATTTGGAGCTATTTATAACCGAATTTGGCTTTATAATAAAATAATATTTTTAGTTATTCTAAAGGTGCCCCTCTCCTCCCTTATAAAAGGGAACCTCCTCCCTCTCTTCCCCACACAACTTTGAGCCTTCAAGCTTGGCCAACCCATTCCAAAATCTCTTCTCCACTTCCCTAGTATCATCCTAGATGTCCTGGTCTTCTTCAAAGACTATCCTTAGTTCTTTAAGTGGAGTTTACGAAAAGACGCGTAAAAAAGAGGAGGTTCAGACACTTACAAAGCAAATCAGACCAAACGTAAGGGAAAATATCACAATCTCATTTTTATCCGAGATTGTTTTTACTTTGGCATTTACTAGGGTGTATTTTATCATCCAAATCCATGTTCCCTAAATATTTAATATTGTTTCCATCCACTTACAATATTTTAAATCCAATTTTACACTTCGATGAGTTTTTAATAAAGAATATGAAAGGAATCTTTTGTCGTTTTTCGTACGAGGTACTTTTTGACATTTTCGAAAAAAGTACGAAGAATGTTTTTTTAACTTATACGGCATGAATGGAGTTTTAAAACATTATTTCCATGAAGCTTCCTTTACACGTTTTCATGTTTATTTTTAATCAAATTCTCTTAGTTTAGAATTTTATGACATGTTAAGAAATGAAAAGTGTTTTTGAAGTAGAAAGGATATTTTCCTCAAGAATGGAGTTCAAGTGTTTTGTAAAAATTATTTTCCATCTAAGATAATATAGGTTTATGTTTTTATCCCTATTATTACATTGATTTGATTATGTTGTGATGGAATTATTTTTATGAATTCCTTTATCGTATATGAATTGTTTTATGATATCATGATGTTTAAGATTCCCATTTTTATTACATGGGTTATGCAATGATGTAAGATTTATGATTTTGTGGCACACATAATAATGGTATCATTATGAGATGGGTGGGACCTATATCTCCCTCCAATGCATTGGGTAAAGATTTTATATCTCATGAGATAGACATGGCTGGAACGGTAGGTTATACCGGTTCAGTGAAACAGGACTGGAACGAGGGTGACTCGGTTCAGAAAGGGACTTTGTCCACTAAGATAGTCTTGGCAATGAGTCTTGACTAACAAGAAATGATTATCTATGATTATGTGTGTATGCCACAAAGTTTCATGTTTTATGTTATGATTATTGTGATTACATTTCACTGCCATGATTTATCCCATGTTATGAAATTATGATCTCTTTTACAGGTTAAGATTTTCAAAAGTTATGTGCTTATGTATATGATGTGATTGATATTTTTTTTACCCTTACTGAGCATTTGAGCTCACCCTTTTATGTTTTATTTTCCCCAGGATATAAAGAAAGGTTTTAGGTATAAAAAAAGAAGATCTTTATTGGAGATGTTGAAGATCTTTCACCAGGATTAGAAGATTTTATTCCGAGTTTCCAAAGACACTAAACTATTACGATCCTTGTGTGTGTGTGTTTTGTTATGTACTAAGTATTCCGCAAAAGTAATGTAATCTCAATATACGTCAAGATTCGGGTCTCTACATTGGAGGCATAGACAAAAGAGATAGAAAAATCCTGCCCAAAAAAGATGTAGTTTATCAGGATACTTTGACTCCCATTAGCACAGGAAGTTATCTTAATTACATCATGCCTTAACACCCATAAGTGGTCCATATGAGATGCATGCTGATTATTGGAAATGAAACGGTTTCCTAGAGAGCCCCATTTGAATCCTTGCCAGTTTTCAAAGAGTAGTTTTGGTTCAGCAATATCAACAAACACCAGTTTATTGGTCATGAGATAATGTCGAAGGGCCCTGACCGTGCGGGAGTTACCCAACCCTTGACAATTCCAAAAAAGGATCTTCATTTCTTACCGGCCATGCCTCTTTTCAAAGGCCCCCTTTCCTATCCATCTGTATCTGTTTTTTCTTTTTCTTCCCCTGATCACTATTCCCTTTCTGTCCAGTGGTAGTAATGATATGAGGCTCTTTGATCGCCCTGCATGCCCCACTTACCCCTTCCTTTGGTTGTACAGTGTTTGCACTTTTCTCCAAACCTGGACCAGCTGAAGCCCGACCTACACTCCCCTTCACCAGCTCGGCCTTACTGCCAGCATTCACATTTCCAATCATTTCATCACTTCCACCGCCACTGGATGCAACAACATTCACTTCTAGGAATATTGTGCCTTCATTATTCCAAGCACCTTTTTCGGCATCCAGACACCCATCCAGTCTATCACTGGAAGCATCAATTCCACCTCCTGCCACGGGCATAACAGATTTTTCAATGCCTTCCACCTCATCAGCCAATAAACGGCCACCTAGGGGCATGAAAGTGTTCCAATATTTGAGAGGGGAAGCACTTCCATCTGAAAACCATCTTCGGTCAGCCTTGGATGGTGAGATCTGGGTGAACCTTTCTCCTAGATTAGAAGATGGATAGCAACCCAAACCTCTGCCAACTTCTTCAGATTCTGTCAGTTTGGTTGATTTATCCCCTGTGAAATCTCATATATGTTGTGTGCTTCTATATAATTACTAGTAGTACTTGAAAAAAATATTTAGGCATTCCATGTGGTCTATCATCTAATGGATACTACATGGTAAGACTTATAGAAAAAAATTTTGTGCAATATCACGACACACTTAGTAGGAATACATGTAGTGTAAGTATAAAGTACACGATAAGTACCATACAGATAATAAATCACATTCCATATGTGTGATAATACATATTGTGTAAAATTAAAAGATATATTATATATTACCTCCATTACATACCATTTTTAGGAAATTCTAGATCTAATTTAATTATGACCAAAAGAGCACCCACCCTGTTACCTATCAGTACACATCATGTACTAAATAATTTTAATTTTAAAATAAATTTTATAATCTATTTAAAATACATTGTATTAGGATATTAATGAAAATATTGATGGATAATTAAGATTAAATAATTAATTAATTAATTCGTTAATTAATTTATTTATTTGATAATTTTATCTTAATAAATAATGAATTGAAATGAATGATATATATTTAAAATGTGATTTCATTTCATTAATGTCACATTCCAACCATTAAAATTATTTTATTTTATTATTTCTTGTCTTTGGTTAGCCTCGTCAAGGTGTCGGCTGAGTGCATGTTTAATTTTTTTTGATATTTGATATTTTTGTTGGGTCTCGGACCGGTGCACTAGTAACACACGGTTGGAGGTAACCATGAAATCGAACCAAATGGCCCTAAAATTACCCATTACTTAAAATAATAAATCTTTATGAGAATAAAATAAAATAAATGTTTATGACATAATAATAATAACATCACTGTGTAGATAAAAATGGTTCTTTATTAAAATTTTTAATGATATTATTATAATTAAAATTGTTATAAATATAATTATTATTTGATTGTTATTAATTTTTTCATTATTTAAAAGAAAATGTAAAAAAAATTTATTTATAATTATTACTATTTTTATTGTTATTACTAATATTATTATCATTAAGAAAATTAATGGCGTTGTTATGATTATGTAATTTTTAATGTTATTATAAATGATGTCATTAGAATTCTGTTATTATTATTGTTATTTAAATTGATATAATTATAATAAAAATAATAATTATTATCATTAACAAATATTATATAATTATTATTGTACTTAATGTTTTAGGGTTTTAATGTCCCTTTTTTTATTATTACCCATCACACACACCCCCATTATTCCATTCACGCACACCCACTCTCTCCCTATTCAATCTCACACACATCTCTCTCCCGATCTCAAATTTTTATTATTATTTTCTCCAGATTATATTCATCTCTCCACTCACACCACTCTCCAATCAAACCTCCCCACTTTTATTTATCCCTCATCCATCCCCACTCTCCTCCTATTTATCTTTTTTATCCTTTTTTATCCCTCCCTCACTCTTCCCTCTCTCCCCTTATCCCCTTATGCACTCTACCCCCCTCTCTCGATTATCCCTAACACACGTCCCCCCTATCCCTATTATCCCTCATGCACCTCCCTCCCCTCCAATACTTCTTTTAGTGGCCGCTCCTCCATCATAAAATTCCTTCTGACGAGTTATCTTCCCCATTTTATCCTATCCTCACACGTTTTGTAGGGTTTTTAATGGGGTTTCTTGTTTCTTGAACCCAAAATGTTAGGGTTAATATGTATCTTGGTCTCCCGTTGAATTTAGGGTGTGTGATTAGTAAGTGGGGCGTCATTATTCCCTCATTGAAGTTTCCTTCCAATAGCACGATGTTTTGTTAGGAATTTCTATGTTTTCATACCTATTACTTTCCTTTGATACTTGGCATTTTAAATAAATTTATCAAGTTGATTATGACCTCTATAAGGCCCTTTCTAAAATTATTATATAATTTTTAAATTTATATGATTTGTTTAAAATATATTTTAAATGAGTTTTATTGAAAATTGACTAGTTTTATGATATTTAGGAAACTTGATTAAATTTAATTTGTTTCTTTAATGAGGAATTGGTCGTTTATAAAATCTATCACAATTATTATGTTGAAATTACATTGTTTATTACTGAACATGTCTTGGTTATTTTGTTAAATTTTTTTTTGTAAGGGTTTAATGGATTCAAAGATTTTAATTGGTGTTCCTTTATAATAATGCGGGGATGTGGTGATTTTAGAGGCAATGCTTTAAAATGGGTTCTTGGTGTGCATTTGATTTCAAAATAGGATTTCATGTGTGTATGGTTTTATGTTGTTATATCATTTTAAACATGTTAAATTGATATGGAAAGGTTTTATGATTTTAAGGAAATGGTTTTGTGGTTTTTAAGTAATCAGTTGTGCTTTCTAAATAATTTTTATATGTTTGTATTTGATTGAAAGGAAATGGTGACTTTTATAAGTGGGTTTAAATATTATTTTTTTGAGCCTTTGGAGTGCCATTGGATGTTTTCACACACATGGGTGCTGGAGGAGCATGCATGGGTGTTCCCTCAAGTGAAGATGGTGTTTAAAAATGCTGTTTTCATAAAACCTTTGTTTTTTATGGGTTTAGTTTCCAAAAAAAGTTATTTTTTTATGGTATTTTAAAAGAAAGTTCTAGATGAGTTTTATAAAGTGTTTTTTCATTCATTTTGAAAATCTTGGTTTTTAGAGGTGTTCCTCAATGTTTGTTTGTTTGGATTGAAAATGTAAAAGTGGTGTTTGCTTAATAGTGTGATAGTGTTTTTTGACTTGTTGACTTAAAGGATCATTTGGAATGTTCAATTCAAAGGTTATGTTTGTATGAGCTTTTAGAAATGATTGTAGCTTGATAAGCGAGTGTGCCTAGTTGGAAACCCAAAATGTTTTATGAAATATTTGAATGATTATATGGTATAGAGGCCCAGTTGGAAACTTGATTCATGATATGAGTATGTATATAAATATGGGGAACCTTTATAGGAGGGATATACCTTAGGGGTTATCTTATTTTGGTATCTGTGTTTGGGGTAGGCAAGTGCTGTGATGACGAGTATGGAGAGTCACACGTGTGAGGGCCTCTTACTTACACAACGTTTACTACTACCACCACAAGTTCCTAGAATTATTTTAGTTGATCGAGTGATGGGTTCTTATCAACCCTGATTGGATGGTTTGGTACCCATTGATAGAGATAAAGAGGCTAGATGGATAGTTCTACTGATTTTTTTGTGAGGGTGATCAGTTGGTTCTTGACTATGGGGTTTCATCATACACCGACAGGTGGTTTCGAACCGAGTAAGTCCAGGGGTCCTCTAGGGATGTTTAAGATTTCCGGTGGTTATTACTTATATTTCCAGTTCACTTTATATTGTACTAGTTTGTTCCATATTGTACCGTTGACCTGCTTCCTTTTTTGTGCAAACTTGGTTTTTCTATCTTGGTTTATGTTTATAAAATTGAAAATGATTTTCCAAATGGCATGTAGCGTGTGTTGGATTTTGAAATGGGAAAAATATGTTACTTTTTTTTAAAATGTGAAATATCTAAGTTTATAATTGTATATCAATGTAGTTTCATTGAAATATTTTGGGAAAGGGAATACTTGGATTCAGTAGATTATTATTTTTTTCATTCATACTGAGCATCTCGGTGCTCACGCCTATCATATATTTTCAATTGTAGGTTCCGTTTTGTTAAGGATTTCTAGACAGGTGCTCATTGTGAATCAGAACTGGCAAGTCATTGGAGGTTGCCAATGTGTCACATGGAGATATTGGTTTTAGTTTGGTTTTTATGGTTTTTAGTTTTTGGTCTTTTGGTTGTACCTTTTATCTGAATATTTTTATTTACATTCATCAAAATTTCAGTTTCCATCATGATACATGCTCTATTTTTATATTTTATTTATATGGTTATGGTTTTATCTATTGGGTTTAAATCATTCCCTATCATGTTTTTTGATTCCCGAAAACAGTATCTATCCTAAGGGGGATTAGGAACGCCCCTCAAGACATGTCATGGACCGGCTCAGGTGATCGGTTCAAGGTTGAACTGGGTTGGTTCGTGACAAAATGGTATCAGAGAAGGAAATTACTATTTGGGGTATCTGTTAGATGGGTATTAGGATTTTTGAGACTCAAGAGGTAAGTATGGAAAGAGAATCAGGAACGCTTGGTCGTTCCAAACCTCGAGTTTCTAGGGGTAGTCCGGGATTTGAGTCTTGTGTCTTTGTTTTGGATTGAGGGATGAAAATGGAGGCAAGACAATGTCATGTCATGAACTCACATGGAGTAGTGACCTATGTGGAGTCCGAGTGCATAGTTTAAGTTCCTTCGAGTTGTTGATTCTTACTTGGGGAATGGATCACTACCATGCCGCCAGGTTTAGCGTAACTGTTAATTACTTATTCCAATGGTTCTTTATAAGCTGTACTCCATTTTTTCTGGTTAGGGAAACAGTGATTTTGGAAGTGAAAGTGGGTTTTTAAATGAAAATGGTTTCCCTAAAATGATATTAAATTGGTAAAGGGTGTTTTTAAAATGGGAAGCATTTTAATAAACTATTGGGTTTCTATGAGGAAATGATGTGACCCTTGGTACTCTTTATGGAAGATCACATGTGTGTGGGTGGCAAGGAAAGTATGAGGGAACATTTTTATGGATGATGTGTGTAGAAATGTGTGGAGATGCTTGTGACGATTCATAGGATTTCTTGGGTGAGTGTTAAAATATAAAGCTTTTGGAAACATCTTTTTTCCTTGAGGAGTGAATTTTTGGTTTCTGAAAAGTAGTTTTGGTATTTGAAAAAAGACATTGGGATATTGAAATTATAAAATTTAAATGAAAGTTGTGATTTTGGGAAGGACGGGTTTGGATGTATTTATATTTGATTAGATTCTAGGCCAATTGTCTTGTATTAGGGTGTTATTTTTTATTGTGTTTTGGCTTGAGGAATGTTTTGGTTTTGTGTTTCCTGTTTTTTCTGAGTATGCTGCCTAGAAAGGTCCCTAGTGTTGCTGATGAGTCATGGCCATGTTTTTATTCTTTTAAGTGTCACTACGCTTTGAGGTGTTGGAGGTCTGTTAGAGGTGGTGGAATGAATTGTGGGAAGTGGATTGTGTCTTTTGGTGGTTTTTATTTCCCTAGGTTGTTAAGGTTCGTGCTTCTTTGGGTTTGTATAAGTGTTTAGTTTGGGACCAGGGGAGGTTGGTTGTCTTATCATCATTGGAATTTGGGGAGTAGTTGGTGATAGTTGGTTTTTGTTAAGGTTCCCTATCTTGAAAGGAGTGCATGTAGGTGGAAAATTCTATTAGTGGTTATCGTCATTGATCATGGAACCTAGTTCATCAGGATGCCTTCGGGGTGTGCCATTGAAATTAATGGTTTGGGCATTCCAAACTGTCATGTCTCATCCCTCCAAAATCTTTTCATCTTTGCGGTCATTCGTGTCACCAGGGAATGTTCTATGGGAAGCATCGTTCAAGGATGGAGTTCTAATCAGGGGATTCTATTGTTTAACAATGAGGCATAAGATGCTTCAGTCATCATAGTCCCAAACTCAGGCCTTGGGGTGAAGGTCGCGCACAGCCAGCGTGTCAGAGGCATGTGGGACCTTTTCTTGGTTCTTTATCTTTTTTGTTGGAATAGAAACATTCAGGGTTTCCTTCTTGTTTTCATACTATATTAATTTCATCAATGAACTTATTCTTTTTTTATCATAGTAATTGCTTTCTTCAGAATGTGGCCTCTAGAATCGTTAGTTTTCTTAAAAGTGTATTTGGACCTTTTGTGGGTTTTTCTTGGTTTTATTAGACATCATTTAGAGATGTGAGGTGTTTAGGAGTATTAGATCAGTGTAGGGAATTATTAGTTCCGATGGTGTTGCTATAGGGAGTTCCTTGTTCCAGCGCTCTGATATACCACGAGGTTCTGTAGTGGTTTTCTGTTCAAGTCTTAGTGGTCATGTTCAACGCATGTGGAGAAGTCGGTAAGTTCTTTTGGGAGTTTCCATGTCCCCCCCTCCTCAGGTGATGTGTTTGAGTTCTAAATTATTGCATTAGGAGAATTCTTGTAGTGGGGATAACCCTATGTTTTTCTCCACTTATATTGTGATATGGTTTTTCTTTGAGTCGGTCAGGTGTAAATTGTAGAGTGAATAGTCACCTGAAGGCTTATTTTTTCCTAATCATTTTGGTCGGGCATTGACCTGATTCTTGATTGTCTTTTAGCTGGGTGAGTATATGGGGGTATTAATTTTTTTTGGGATAATTTTCACACACCATCCTTTTAAATTATTTTATTCTATTATTTATTGGCTTCAATTAGCCTGATTAAGGTGCAGGTTGAGTAGATGGTTTAATTTTTTTGATATTTCTTGTTTTTAGTGGGTCTTGGATAGGTACATTGGCACTGCACGTTTGTCAGTAACTGTGCGATAGGCCTAAATGCCCCTGTAATTAACCATTACTTAAAATAATAAAACCTTATGAGAACAAAATAAAATAAATTTTAAGAAATAATAATAATAACATCATTGTGCAGATAAAAATGTTTTTTATTAAATATTTTAATGATCTTATTTTCATTAAAATTGTTATAAATATAATTATTATTTGGCTGCTATTAATATTTTCATTATTTAAAATAAAATGAATGAAATTATGATTTATCATTATTACTATTTTTATTGTCATTACTAATATTATTATCATTAAGAAAATTAATGGAGTTGTTATGATTATATACTTTTTCATATTATTATAAATTTTTTAAATAAAATGTTGTTATTATTAATGTTATTTAAATTTACATAATAATAATTATTATTAAAACCTTTTTTATTATTTATTTTTTATTTTAGTTAATTTTTTTAGGGTTTTAATCTCCCTTTTTTCTACTTACTCATCACACACACCACCATTATTCCCATCACACACACCCACTCTCTCTGTATTCACCCTCATGCACATCTCTCTTCCTATCTCTCTTTTTTATTTTTTTACTCCCAATTATATCCCTCTCCACACTCACACCTTTCTCCAATCACACCACCCCACTTTTATTTATCCCTCACGCATCCCCCCTCTCTTCCCATTTATCTTTTTTCCCTTTTTTTCCCTCCCTCACTCTCCCCACTCTCCCCTTCTCCCCTCATGCACAATTACCCTATCTTGATTACCACTATCACACATCACCACTCTCCCTATTATCCCTCACATGCCTCCCTCCCCTCTAATGCTTCGTCCGGCGGCCGCTCCTCCCTCTAGTGATTCCTTCCGGTGACTTCTCTTCCCCATTTTCTCCTCTCATCCCTCATTTTAGGGTTTTCATATGGAGTTTCTTTTTTCTTGAACCCTAAATGTTAGTTTTAATTTGTATCTCAGGTTTCCATTGGATTTAGGGTGTGCGATTAGTCCGCGGGGCACCGTTCTTCCTCCTGTTGAAGTTTCATTCCAATCACACGAAGTTTCAGTAGGCATTTCCATGTTTTTAATTCATAATTAATTCCTTTGATGCTTGTAATTTTAAATAAATTTTTCAAATTTATTTTCACCTCTATAACACCTTTTTTAAATAAATATATAATTTTTAATCTGATTTGATATTTTTAAAATAGATTTTAAATGATTTTTAGTGTAAATTGACTAGTTTAATGATATCTTGGAAACTTGATTAAATTTCCTTGGAATCTTTAAGGAGTAATTAGGCCATCATGGAATATATCACCATTATTATGTTGCAATTACATTGTTTATTAATGAAAATGGATTGGTTATTTTGTTAAAACATTTTTTTAAGGGTTTAATGGATTAAATGTTTTTAGTTGGCATTCCATTAAAATAATGTTGGGGAAGTGGTGATTTTAGGGGAAATGCTTTAAATTTTTTTCTTTGTGTGCATTGGATTTCAAAAGAGGATTTTGGGTCTATATGGTTTTAGGTTTGTATAGCATTCTAAATGTTTTAAATTTCTTTGGAAAGGATTTATGATTTTAAGGAAGTGGTTTTATGGTTTTGAAGTAATGAGTTGTGCTTTCTAAATAATGTGTGTTTGGTTGGATTTTATTGAATGGAAATGGTGAATTTTATAAATGGTTTCAAATCTTATTTTTAGGGACTTGGTGTGACATTGGATGTTGGCACACCCATGGGTTCATGGGGTGCACACATGGATGCACCCTCAAGTGAATATGGTTTTTGGAAATGTTTTTTTCTTATAACCTTTGTGTTTTATGGGTTTAGTTTCCAAACAAAGATGGTTTTCTTGTGGGATTTTGAATCATAGTTTTAGATGAGTTTTATAAAGTGTGGCATCATGCATTTTGAAAAGATTGTTTTTTAATGGTGTTCCTCAAAGTCGGTCTGTTTGGCTGTCAAATATAAAAGTGGTGTTTTCCTAATAGTTGGTAGTGTTTTTGGACATGTCCACTTTATGGTCCGTTTGTCACTTTCAATTTAAAGGTGATGTTTGTATGATATTTTAGAAATGATTGTATCTTGATAAGCGAGTGTGCTCAGTTGGAAACTCGAAATGTTTTATGAACTATTTGAATGATTATAAGGTATAGCGGTAAGGTTGGTACCTTGTTTTATGATATGAGTATGTATATAAATATGGGGCACATTTATAGGAGGGATATCACTTACGGGTTATCATATTTTGGTGTCCGGGTTTAGGGTAGGAAAGTGTAGTGATGGAGAGTAAGGAGTGTCATGTGTGCGAGGGCCTCCTATATACACAACATTACTACTGCCAACACAGGTTCATGGGATTCTTTTAGTTGATCGAGTGACAGTTGTTTATCAACCCCGATTAGACGTCTTGGTACCCACTGGTGGGGATAGAGAGTCCAGACGGGGAGTGCTGCTGATTTTATCGTGAGGGTGATTAGTTGGTTGTAGACTATAGGGATTCACCATATGCCGACAGGTGGTTCCTAACCGAGTATGTCCAGGGGTCTTATAGGGATGTTTATAATCGCCCATGGTTATTACTTTTGTTTCTTGTAAACTTTATAATATACTAGTTTGTTCAATATTGTACTATTTACCTACTTCCTTTTTTAGTGCAACCTTGGTTTTTCTGTCTTGGGTTTTCTTTATAAAATGACAAATTATTTTTGAAATGGTATGTAGCATGTGTTGGATTTTCAAATGGGAAAAATATGTTTCTTGTTTTAAAATGTGAAATATCTACTTTTATAATTGTATTTCAAACTAGTGTCATTGCACTATTTTGGGAAAGGGAATACTTGGATTGACAGGATTATTTTGGTATTCATACTGATCATCTCGGTGCTCATGCCTATCATATCTTTTTTGTTGCAGGTTCTAATTTGTTCAGGATTCCTAGCCAGCTTCTCATTGTGGAGTAGATTTGGCCTGTTGTTGGAGGTGACCAATTTGTCACACAGAGATCGTGGTAGCGGTTTGGTTTTTCTGGTTTTCAGGTTTGGGTCTATTGGTTGTACCTTGTATCATAATCTGTTTATTTATATTCATCTAAATTTTTGTTTCCATCTTGTTGAATTCTTTGTTTGTCTATTTGATTTATTTGGTCTTGGTTTTATATCATGGTCTTAAATCATTTCCTCCCATTTAATTTGATGCCCGACACTAGTTTCCATCCCAGGGGGATCGGGAATGCCCCTTGGGACTTACTCTAGAACATCTTGGGTGACCGGTTCAGGGTTGACCTAGGTTGGTTCGTGACATTGCATGGATGATCATGAGCATGATCAACTTATTTATTCCAAGGGTTTATATTTAATTTAATTATATATTTCATAAGTTTTTATGATAAATATATTATTAAACTAAGTATTATTTTATTTTAACCATCCCATCCTCAATATTATGTACAATATATCATTTACTTGGTTTAGTTATGAAAATCCATACCCAGGTTTCCCCTCACCTACATGTGAGTAAGCACATGAAAAGGATGGAGATCATTGCTATAAGAAATTCTCCAAGATGGATCTTAGGTGAAACCAACCTTGGATAGACCCATGTGAGAAGAAGAATACTATAACTCAATCCTATACTAGATCAACGAGGTATTCATATAGGGTAAAAGGTTCGTTTAATAATTGATAATAAACCAAACATTAGTTAAAGCTCACGGTTATACCGTATATTTATTTTATTTTCTCCAATACATGGTTATTGATTTATTTATTTTTATAGATTTTTATTTGTTTTGTGAAAAAAACACATAAATTAAATTAAATGAAAATCATGCAAAGATAGAATAAAATTCATTAATTATGTGTAAATTACTTTATCATTACATTTTTAATTATTTATGTAAAATTTAAATAATATTTACAACCATGTAAATGATAAAATAAATGATATTTATATATAAGATAAAAAAGTTATCATGAAAATATTAATTCAGAAAACAACTTCTGTTACTAGATTTTGAATGAAACCATAGATCAAAGCATTGTTTTCCCCGTCAATGAGATAATTCCATTTATCAAGGATTTATAATGAGTGTTTTGGGTCAAATTAACCAAGTTAGCATCAATATTATTTTACCATTAAATATATGGTATACCTAAGAAAAAAATGTTTAGAAAATCCAAGTGTATGATTTCAAGATTACGTAATCCACTAAATAGATCATGGAACTATGTGTTAATGTAGTTGTACATTCCCCTACTAAAATACGTTTGAGTAATTTGATGAGGAACTCGTCTGGGATATAAGAAGGAAAAATGAATATTTTATAACATAATATCTATGCGATAAGATATTCTGAATCTATTGTTGTGGGAAATTAATAGTTGATAAAATTGTGGGATAATAATAAAATAAAATATATTACATCAAACTTAGTAATAAAGATAATTTACTAAGACATTATTTTAATTTTCATAGAAGATTTTATTTAATTTTACCTCAACATTATCACTGTTGTTGTTATTGGAGAATTATAATATTAATATTTGGTGGAAACATCCAGGAGGTGTATTGAAACTTACCTATTTTTTTAAACCACTAGAGTAATTTATATAATATTGAGTACATGTTCCTTATTGTGGATTTCTTTGTTTATTATGATCATTCTAAATAGGTATGTGAGGAGGATCATACTATTTTACAAAAACACGTGGATGATTCATTGAATGTATAATTCCTTATGCTATTATCTATGACCAGTTAGTTCTAGAAGCTTCGTAAGGACATGGATGGATACACCATGTTATCCCATCTCCATGATCATCATTAGGAAAATGAAATATATAAAATTTTAGAGACCTCCAATAGAATTTTCACATGTAATAATAGATAATGTGTTATAGACATACCATATACAGTAAAGATTATTGGATATATTAAGTTTTTAGAATCTCTCAGTTTCTATCTACCAAATAAATAGTTCACAGACCTTGTATTTTCATTAGTCCCTCGTATATTATCTATTTTTATTATGAATTTTAATATGAACAACATTGAAAAGTGTCACCCAGATATCCTATCCCTGATTCTCTAGAAAAATAAATACACGAGGACTGATGAAACATCAATCATTTTTGGGAACAAGATGAATTAAAAAGAAGAAAATATCCAAGAATAACACCAATTCTAAGGAATCCTCCCAAATATTTACCAGGAGGGGGAGTATCTTGTGATAATCTAAGGAACTAGGTTTAGTGTGATATTATATAGCAATAAGGGCAACTAATCGAAGAATTAATCCCCAGTGAAGAAAAAATGGGAATCTTCAAGAGTATTTGTCAACGAATGTAACCTAACTATTTCAATTATTTAAGAATTATAAATATCTTCTTCGATCAATTTTTTATTAAAATACCATAACCATATAGATCAATGAAGGCTTCTAGAGGTGAAGTGGATCTTAAAGCAACCAACAGAGCAAGACTTACTGCATTGGATATTGGAGACCACCACATTACTTTTTGATGATATTGATATTATTATTAATGAATTTTTATTATATAAATATTTTAACCCAAAATGTTGCAACCCTGTCCATTTAAGATATTAAAGTCTTTATTTTCATTTTCAGAGATAATAGATACTAATTTTATAAAGATACCATATGTTATGGTATGGAATGTATTAGTAATGGTCTTCATGTACTAGAATACAAAAAAAAGAGTTAGAAATTTATAATGAGTTACATTTAAATAAATCATATCAAAAACAGTTGGAGAACTGCTGGCATGGTTATGTGAAAGAAATGATTTTGAAAAAATAATATTGATAATGTATTTAGATGAAATATAACATAAATCTCATGATATAATTCATTAATTTTTAAAGGGGAAATAACCAAAGATCAATTTTGTGGAAAGGGTGAAATGTGTATATAGATTCTGGAATTAGTTTATATTGATGTGTGGGGAACTTTTAAATCTGATGTTAGGGGTGGATACTGTTAATTTATAACTCGAACCACTGACTTTAGTATATATACACATGTCAACTTAATGTGGTATTGGTCTGATTAATTTTTCAAATTTAAGAAATAAAAAAATGAAGTAGAGAATTATCTTAGTAAAAAGATAATGAAAATCCTCTCTTACTAGACTAGAGAATATATAAGCAAAGATTTTGTTGATTATCTAACTATGTATGGGATTCTATTTTATATAAATCCTCTTTATACACTATAATTTATTAGTATCAATGAAAAGAGGAACTATATATTGTAAGTTATGGTGAGATCGACAACGATTCATAAGAGACATATATTATCCTTGAAGGGATATGCATTATATACTAAGGAATACACATTAAAAAAATTCCAACTAAAGTTTCAAATAGAATCCCATATGATTTAGGGTGCTTTATAAAGCCTAATTTATCAAATTTATGTGTGTGGGGATAAAAGGTTTTTATTAAGGATTCATATTGAGAAAAAGTTTCATCCTAAAAAAGAGTAAACTTTATAGGTATAATAAGTAATCAATATGATATTATTGATATGAACCCTTAAATAAAAAGTTATTAGTGTCCAAAAATACCATGTTCCTTGATAGGGAGCACATATCCACAAGTTATATTTGGAAAAAAATCAACTTTGATAAAGTCAAGGCTCACGATACACATGAGTTTTCACAAGAAAAAAAATCTATAAATCCACATGGAATAGGTTTTTCTAGATACACAAATACTATATAAAATCAGCATAAACATTATAGAAATATTGAGATATGTTTTTTTAATCAACAAGGATGGGAACTCATTATTTTTTGATAATAACAAGCCTTTTTCCTAAAAGGAAGTAGTAAGAAACTCAAAAGATACTATTTAGTAATAAACTATAAATTCTGAAATGGATTCCATGTAACAGAACAAAGTATAGGGTTTAGATCCTATAGTGGATTTAAAGCATGCTAGGTGAAAATTGTTATTCAAGAAGAAAATAAACATGGAAAGTTGATTTAGTACCTATAAATCATTATTGGTCGCTAACAGGTTTGAGAACTTTCATGGAATAAACTATGAAGAAAACTTTTCACTACTTTTTATGTTAAAATAAATTATAATTATACATTTAGTAACATTTTACCATGAATATGAGATTTTGAAACTAGATTTCAAAACAACCTTATTAACAATAACCCTATATAATATATATTGATGAATCAACTATAAGGGTTTGTGACATCAATAGATGCCAATATAGTATGAATGCTTTAGAGATCCATTTTTGGTTTTAAAAAGTATCAAGATCATGAAAAAATGTCAATGATGAGTCTATAAGAAACTTTTTTTCATAAATAAATAATTTTATCCTTATGTTTATAAGAGGTTTAGTTGGAGAATAACCATTTTCATTGTAATATATGTCGATGGTATTTCAATGATGTGGAAAAAGGTAGTTGTCTTATAGTCATTTGAGATATGGTTTAGAAAATGATTCTATATTATATAATTTGGTGAATTATCCTATATTCTAGGGATCAAAATCATTCATGATAGATATAGGAGGATAATTTAATAAGTCAGGGTACATAGACTGATAAGGCACTGAAGATATTAAATATGAAATGGTTTAAGAGAATACTTTTTCCAATGTCACATGGTATACATCTGTCTGATAGAATATTTTCTCATACATATGAGGAGAGATAGATTATGGGTATAATCCATTACAATTCCGTGATAGGTTCAACCATGTATTACACGATATTTACTGGGCTTTTTGTTTCTTTATCCTTAAGCATGGTATGAAGATATCAAGTAGAACCAGGTGAGCTATTTTGAAAAGTTATAAAGACTATGATAATGTATCTGTCGTATACTTAGTATATTCAACTATTTTATGGAGGATATTAGGATCCATTCACCATGTGATATATAAATGTTAATTTCTAGGTAGATAAAAATAGTATAAAATCATATCCAAAATTTTTCATATACATTAATGGAGGTGTTATGATCTAGACGAGCTTGAAGTGGCCACTGTTCAACGATTATAAAATAGAGTTTTAGTATATTTTGTTTTATAATATAGATAAAAAATGACCTAGATATGAATATTTATCCTGGTATATTATGTGGTACCTATTAGAAAAGATTTTATCATAATGTATTGTGATAATACAACCGTGTTCGTCCGAGCCAAGGAGCCAAAGTATAAACAAAAAAAGTATATACTTCAAAAATATCACCTCTTAAGGTGTTTTCTCAAATGGTTTAGGTCATAGTTATTAGAGTTTCTAGATAATATAACATAGTAAACCCATTGAATAAATCCTTATTTAAACAAATACATGAATACCATATATGGGTTAAAAAAATAAAAGTTACTGGTAGTTGGATCTTATCCAAGTGAGAGTTTTTGAGTTGGATTCTTTAAACCAAATTAATTTTTTTATATTCAATTCAATCTATATTAAAATAATAGAATATTAAATAAATATATTATCACATAATGTGTGTTCCTTTACAATAAAATTATGTGACAATGTCTTTAGGGTATTTTTTACATGAAATGGTTATAACAGTTCCATACTATATTGATAGTCATGAAGTAAAATGAAAATATCCTTAAATATATTTCCAATGTTCTAGATGACATTGTTTAAAAGGGAAAAAATTATATCTATACTATCATGTTATGGATCCTCATAAGTAGATTAGGATTTAACTCAAAAAAATTTACACTTGGAAATATAAAGGATAGGATGATATAAGAATAGAACTATAAATATGAATTCCACTTCTTATATGTGTCCTAGGATGTTCCTATTAGTGGATGTGTGTATTGGTCCTTAGAAATAAGATTATTATTAATTTATATCATGAAAATATTAAATTTATGTGAGTAAAAAAACTATAACAACATATGTTCACAAGGAGGTAGGATATGTTTGGAGTATCATAAGTTATATGAAATTAATTAATAAGTGATGAAATAATTTTTTTTCTTCCAAGACCAAAAGATGATATCTCAAAAAAAATTATTGGAATAAAAAAATTAAATTAGGGCATGTCTGTGTATATTTATCAATGAATATATTTTGGGTAGTCAATGAAACATGTATCAATCATATAGGTTGATGACACAAGTATTCTATTAGAATGATTAGATATTGAAACAAATTGATTATATTACATTTTAAGCATCTGTAAGAGGTTTTTTCACTTATATCATCAATATATTTTCTTATGGATGCATTGAAATGTCTCCAGATACTAATATTGAACTATAGGATAGCTCGTCTAATGGCTCTTAGGAAACTTCCAAGGGGATCATGCTGTAACTGTATCAAGAATCTCATTTAAATTATATTTTAATATTATATTTGAATAGATATTATCCTTAAAACCTAGGAAAATAATTGTTTATGTTATGTTGATTTCATTTATACAATCTCTAGTTATTTTATTAAGAAATATATAAAAGTTTTATATTAAATATTGATATAATTATTAAATGAATGAATAATATAATTAAATTTATTTCATTAAATGAATATTTTTTATTTTGGGTTTGATAAATGATTAAGATTGACGGACCACATTAAGGGTCTTGATGAAATGATATAGTTTATATGATATTAAATAATTTGATATTGATTTATTTTTTAATTAAATGATGTTTAAATATCTATGAGTTTTCACACATAATGAAAACAATAATAATAATTATATTATTATATGTGAGGTTTACTTAGAATAACAAAATTATTTTAGGGTATTGGAGAAATAATGAATAATTTATTCCGAAGTATATAAAAATATTATATCATTTCTATGGTAAGTGAATGGATGTGCACAATATATTTTCTCAAGATAATTCTCTCAAGAATAAATATATAAATATAAATAATTATCTCAAAAATGAGAGACAATCATTATCCTCCTCCCTCTCAAGACCAGAACAATTTGATAGAAATGGTCAAGACTAAATGAATTATTTTTGCAATCATTAATGTATGATGAAAGAAATTTTGATCAAATGCACTAGAAACCAATGTTACAATAGTGGGTTATTTAGTTTCATAGATAATATATAGATACCAAGAGAGGTATTATACTTTTTATCCTTCATTATAAAGACAGTAGAACAAGACTGTCAATTGAATTGAAAAATTAGAATGAATTAAAATATGAGGAAAATATTTTCGATAAATTATTTATAAATTATATGTTAAAATATCTTCTCCTCAAATAATAAAGGTATTCAATCATATAATTTTTAGAATTTAATCCTAATATACCATTGAAAAAACATTATTGGGAATGGGATTGATTATTTTCACTATGCACTGGAACCTTAAAAAAATCATACATTTATTTTTTTTATATAATCTTTTATATATATAAAATCTACTTTTAGAGATTAAATAACCTTTTCATCTACAATAATATTCCCTTTCAACAAAATTATACTTCTTATTCTCTTTTATGAGTAAGTATTTTACTTCCTCAACATTTAGAAGAAACCAATTTTCGTTTATTTTTAATTCAAAATATTCTAATTCAACCTAATTGGATGAATCATTTAAAAGCTTATTTTATTCCAAATTCTCCGAAACCTTGGATACCCTCATCTTAAATTCCGTATTCAACATAAACTCAATTTTAAATTTATATAATACTTCAATATTTTTTGATGAATACTATTGTTTTTCATTGATTAAACATCACTGCTTGACTCATTATCGTTCATTATTTGAGTTAATTCATTATCACCAATATGACTTGTGGAATTAATACTATTGTTATGATCAATTTATGTTTCATACTTATTAGATAAATAAATCCTCATTTTTTAATAGAGTTTTTCTTTATATAACTCCTTGATGAAAGCGTACCACGTCTAAAATTATTAGAATTCTTCCTTAAAAATTATTGTAAAGACTCCACTTTATCTACACTTTTATATTAATCTATATTGGTAGAATATATAATGAAGTGTACAAGAACCCCGTATATAAAAACATTCAAAAAGTATATTTCCATTAAATTTAATTTTTTTAGAAATTTTTGAGATGAGTGAATTGTGTTTCTCAAACAACACATCATCATATTCAATCAAAACTATATCTTTTTCCTTAACCTCAACTTATTCCACACTAATATCTTTATATGATTATTTTAAGATGATTTTATAATCAATATTAATCATATTATTAGAATAAAAATATCATCAAAATTTCATAATAAATAAGAGTGCTTTAAAGGTCATCAAATGGAAGTGTACCTAGATCATGTCCTTTTAGCATCAAGACCTTCACATCAAACTTGTCTAAAAAAATACATAATATCATCATGAAAACCATATTTTCCTACAAAATTTAACCAAAATCAATGATGGTTCTCAAAACATCATTTACTTTAGTGATGAATTTAATCACTATTTCACCATCATTTATCTTGAACTCTTCATATCTCAATATCTAAACATTTAACTTAGCTTTATTCACATTTTCATTTCATTTAACAAGGTTTAAAAATTCAGCTCAAAGGTATTTATTGGATCCTCGTAACCTTGAGAAATTTGGATACCAAGAGATATTTATAGGGAGATGTTTAGACCTAAATTAGCTGTTACATTGGGGGTGTTTTTTAGACCCAAGGGTTGTTTTTTGACGTAAGTAAGTGAATAATTATCCCCTAGATTTGTGTAGTCTTTCTAGGGAATAAGATTTTGAGAAGAGTATGAGTGGATGTGTTTATGTGTTGGATTTTTTGAGTATATAAATCATGTTAAACATCACAGATTATAACGGGTTGAAGGTGCGATCATGGTTTGTGAGATCTTTGAAATAGTTTAAAAGAGTTTTTGGGGTTTTTTATGTCATTCTAGAGGTATTAGTGTTTGCAGAAATAGGTATCAAATTTGAAAAATTTATGAATGTGTAATGTTTTTCTTTACTATGATGAATAAAGTTTTTATACTGAGTACTTAAAAATTTTGAAAAGTCAAGAAGTCACTCCTTTGAATAATTTCTTTATATAAAATTTGTAATATATTTATTAAGATGAAAAATATTACAAGGGGACAATATTTCATGATATTTTTAAGTTAGTTTTTATATTTTTAAGTTTTTTTCTAAAAATATTTTTGTCTACAAGTAGTGAATTAGAAGAGTCCTCCGTATTGGGAAAATACAGAAGTTTTTAAAGATTCAAAAGTTTTTTATAGTGATAATCTTTTTAACAGGTTTATAATATATCCATTTTATGATTAATATTTTTAAGTAAAGAATAATAATTTTATCTGATGCATATAATTTTTATATTGATTCCTATAAATTTCTACTTTGAAAAAATAAGAGTTATCAAAAGTTGAAATGGTTATTTTTTGTAATTTTATAAGTTATTCTGGAAATTATCAAGGAATTCAAGTAGAATATTTTTTCAAAAGCTAAATATAATTTAGAATAATTATTCTTATGATTCTAATGTTGTTTATTCATAGAATAAATATTGTTAAAGAAATCATAACACATGATTTAGAAGAATTAATGTCCATGTCATGGTAATAATTTTATTCCACAATCATGATGATTTGAATAAATATAGTAATTCTTTATGTTGTGATAAATACCCTTAAAAATAATTTTTTTGTGCTATTTTGATAAAAAATAAGGTTGACACCATGAATAAATATTTTACACCATGAAAGGTTGAAATAGTTTAAAATAATTTCTTAATGACAATAGAATACTTGCTTCTACATCATGATATTTTCCTATGTCCACCAGGATAGTTAATGCAATTGAATAAATATGTGGGATAGTAAGGGGAAGAATTTGGAAGTAGTTAAAGGATTTTATTAGTTGAATTTTGAATTTAAAATTCAAAATCATTATTAAAGAGTTCTCTTCTGCTAGTAAAAATATATTTACTACTACAATGAAAATTTATTTAATGTGAAAAAATATAACATATTTATACAATAACTATAGGAAGTTAAGAAAAACTAATGATGTGAGATTATAAGAAAGATTCATAGGATAATAAGAAACATCAAAAAGAAATATCGATATCAGTTTCATATAGTTTAAGAATTTATTTTTATTGTATAGTAGATTCTATATCTTTTATTTTCTGGGGAAACATTTTATGTAGTTTGGATACATTTGGGTAGTATTATATCAAGTATATTCCATTTCAATTTGTAGTCCAAAATAATGATACTAGTGGACTGTATCGTATTTGGTGATTCTAGATCATGAAATGCATTAGGTAATCAGTTTTATTAGTGAACATTATAAATTTATTTATGCATGCTATAAGTTTTCATTGGTGTATGTGATAGTGATATATAATTCAACTTAATAGGTACTGAAGGTTTCTTATAAAATTAACATAAAACTGAGTTCAAGTCCCTGATTCACCCACTCTTAGTTAAATATCACTGATCATGTGGGTCCTTTACAAGTTGTATCAAATCATTCAAGTTTCATTCAATAAAGATCATCTATTTAAAAAAATAAAAAAAGAGATCCTCTATGTTTTATGTTTTTTCTAAAAATTAATATTGCAAAGATGAGAAATAAATTTTCTGATAAGAATAATAGGATTCCCACTTTTGATGGAAAAAAAGTTATATATGGAAGGATCCGATGATATATTGTTTATTATTTATTATTCATGATGTTTTATTGGATGAAACAGATGGATTTTGTCCTTGATATGAAGGTAATACTATTAGATTAGTTGATAAAAGATGTTGGATAATGAAGGCCTTACTAAAAATTATATTTTATTATATATTTTAGAAAATTAATTTAATAAATTGGAAGTAATAATGACAATAAAAGGCATCATAGATAAATTATAAAATATTTATAAATGAAATAAAAAATTTACGAATGAAAAGTGACATTCATACTGATTGAAATATGAAGAAAAAAATAATGGACGATAAAAAAATAGATGAAATATTAACTAATGTTTTTGAAATTTTGAGAATCATCATACGGTCTTCTAAATAAATTAGAGGATACTATGACTATCTAGAAGATTCAATGTATTTTTATAGATAATCTATTACTAATATCATGTTAATTGAATTCAATGATACAGGTAAAATCCCTTTGGATTATTATCACAGTATTCTAATTTCATAGTATATATGTAAGGTAAGTGTGTTGAATAATAATATAAATGTAAAAAGGAAATTTCTTTTAAATCCAGAAAATAAGATATGTGTAATAAAGAAGTAGTTTTGGAAGAATAATATTTTGGAAAATAATATTTTGAAGTAATTTTGAAAAATTCAAATCACTTATTTTTAAAAAAGTGATAATATGTAAAGGAAATATAAAGGGAAAACTAATATTGAAAATTTTCATGTGTGGTTCTTTTATATGTTTTACAAAAATATTTACAATGTTTTTAGAAGAAGTGGATTGGGAATATGAGGTTGAAAAAAAGGATTTTCTTAAGGTAGAAAGCTTTTTTTTAAATTAATATTTTTAGAGGGTAACGGTAATAAATTCTATAAATTTAAAAATGTGAATTTATTATCAATGTTTGGGGATGATTAAAATAAGTAGGATGATAAGGAATTCAAGACTCCCAATGGGGTTAATGAGAAATTAATGATTTCTAAAGTTAACGATGAAGTGATCACAACTGATGAAAGTAGTGACGTTTAATGTGAAGAATAAAAATAAATCAATTTTATGTTAAAGTTATAAATCATGTAATATAGTTATTATGTCTCAATTTTTGATAAGGAGATAATTGTTTTAATGAAAAAAAATAAATCTTAAAGAAATAATAATTATATTTATTCTAATAAAGATTCATGGTTGATTAAAGTGATTAATGACTTGAGAAAGTTTCTTACTAAAGATAATATTTTCAAACGTAAAGTAGAGGAGATAGTGTAAGTAATGAAAAATGATATTAAGATTCTATAACAAAACTTGGTCAATTAAAAAAGGATTTCTTCAATTAAAACCCCAACATTCATAATTGTTTTCCAAGATGTTTGAGAAATATCATTAGTGAAGACTATTTATGGAGGTAAATATTTATAGAATTATAATAATTAGGTATGCCAAAAAATATCAATTTAAAATATTTAAAAAGGTCTTTAATGTGTTTATGAGTAGTCTAATTTGATGTAAAAAGTAAAGAAAGTAAAATTTGTTGAAAACAAGATGATTCTCATAAATATGAAACTTATGGGAACACTGAAATAAAATTAAAAACATATAAAAATAGTGATTTAAAAAGGATGTAATTAATACTAGAGTAAATAGAAAGATTTTAAGATCCTATTAAAAGTTTAGTATGAAAAATATCCTATATTTATGGTAAATTTTTCAAATAATAGAACAATCTCACTTCTAGATGAAAAACTATTTTCAAAGGAAAGTGAGAATTTTATAGATATTTTGGGAACTATGAAAGATTTAGGACAATTACAAGGATATGATGGATTAATGAAAATCATTTTTGTTATTCTTTAAGGTTTTTGAGAGAAAACATTAGGGGTAATCACTCTGCTCAAATAATAAATATTTAAAAGAAACCTAGAATAAAAAAAATAATGGGTGAAAATATGTATGAGACATTATAAGTGGTTTGTGTAAGATGTTAAAAGATAGTTTAATCCATTAAATAATGTATAAATATTATACCTACTTAATATAGTTTGAATAATAAAACACTAAAGAATATGAATAAAAATTACATAGTAATTTTTTTACTTTTGATATTTCCCTTAAATCATCAATAGTGTAACGTCCGTAGATTATATATAGTGGGTGTTATTCACACATTATAAGATATTTAAAGATATTTAAAGACTGTGGGATGTGAAAGTAAGTGTTAGTGACCTTTGTATATAGTGGGTCAATTAAAATTAATTTATTTGGATCTTCAGTGATTGGAAAAGATAAGTTGAATTCTGAGAACACATTGTATTTAGATGTGTCGAAACCTAATTTAGTATGTTTATTTTAGATTTTTAATGAATTAAATGAATCGTTTTTTGGAAATAAGGGTTATATTTGAAGAGTTTGAATGATTTTTATGTTTTGATATGAGGATAATGAACAAGGGGAATGTTATTTTTGGTAAGTGATACTGAATATTAAATATACTAAAGTCTAATGGGAAAAAATAAGTTATGGAATTAAAGGCTTGTTCATCTTGGTTGAAAAAACATAGGAATAATTATTTTAGTATATAATGTGAATGATATACATATTTTGAAGAGATATAGAAACAATATAGACTCTCTATGTTTATAGGGTTAGGTTATAAAATTTCTATATAATAAAATTGATATTATAACCAATAATCCATTAAAACTCATTAATTTATACATTTATGGCCCTATGATAATGAAATATAAAATTTGAGATATATATTTTATTAATTTTGTAACTGTTATAATTTATCAAATGCATTATGTTCACGAATCATATGTCTGAGAATCTAAAAATATTATATAATTTTAGAAGAAGTGCTATGAAGGAGTGCGATTTCTTCTCAAAGAATATCAACAAAAATAATGTTACTGAATATACTAGTGAATGATATAAATAATATCCTATAAATCATGGAATTAACTATGAAATCAATGAATTGTACACACCATAGTACGATGGTGTTGCTGAATGGAAAAAAGATGTTTGGTTGATATGGCACATATGATATCGATTGAGCCTGAAAATTATCATCATTTATAGATAGAATCTATTGGTATAAAGATTCATATTTAAAACCATTTTTTACAATTATTAGACTTATATATGTCACTATATAGTATTTATTATAATATTTCCCTATGTTTTAAAAATTTAATATTGTTCCCTTATATATTATTAATGTGAAATGTGAAAATAATATATGGTTTTAGAAGAGAGGAGTCAGTGGTATTTTCCATGGTTATCCTCCAAATAGAAGAGTGTAATTATATTATAATAAATAAATATGGAGTATTGAGTATAATAATTTTGTAAATGAGTTATAACAACCAGACATTGAAAACACACATTATGAAACAAGTTCCAAAAGTTTAGATGGCCTTATTTCTATTGAGAAGCGGGGAGGAATTGCTAAAAGTAATGGAAGTTCAAAATAAGGTTAATTTAAAGAGGATATTAATCTATTTCTAGTGATAAAGATAAACCGTGATCACCTCATCCAAGGATTATAAATAATGTGTACTTCCAAAATATCATATAGAAGAAGGAAAACAAGTTCATACAAGAAGAACTTTGAGGAAAACAACACATTCCTCATTATTGTCATAGTTTCAACTAAGAGATTTAAAAGGGGATTTTTATCTTCAAGAGTGTATTGATTCATTGAATGAAGAATTATATTATAATGAGAAGAATAAAAATTTGGATTTGGTAATTAATCCCAAAAAAATAATGGTATAGGAACAAAGTGGATGTTTTATAAAAATATGAATGAAATAGGTGAAGTGAAAATAAATAGGGAAATAATAGTGTGTAAATGGAAATCATATTTCTAAGGGATTGATTATAATGATACCATCACAATAATTTATATAATTATGTTTATTTGGAAATATTATTAGATTATTGTATAAAGTAAATATACAATCTTCCAAATGGATGTTAAGTTAGCCTTCCATAGTGGAGAGTTGGAAGAGGAAGTGTATATTGGGTAACCCGATGGTTTATTGCTTAGAGAATATTAATCTTATATTTTAAAGAAAAATAAGGATCAACAAGGGTTAAAAAACATAAGAGAAATGTATTACATGTTAGAAACATTCTTTATGTTTATGAATTTCAATAACGGAAGTGTGGGAAACAACCGCAACATTAACGATTTCCAAGTGGCATCAATTATTGTTATTGTTTATGTTAATGATATTTTATTTTATAGAAATGATGAATATATGTGGAAGGAGTTTTTTTGGAAATGAATAAGATGTTTTAGATTTTCATTCCTAGATAAAATAGGTATTTATTGGGTTTACCAATTTCACAAGAAAAATATCACATATTTATTTCTAAAAAGATGTTTGGTTGCGATCTTCTAAAGAATTTTGGAATATTGGATTGAAAAATAGTTTATTCTAAAATTTCAATTAGAACCAATATTTCTAAAGGTAATTAAGGAATAGAAGTTTATTGAAGATAATTCAAGTGTCTTATTAGTATATTTTTATACTTTAATTCTTCAGATCCAATATAGTGTTTTTAATTACATTATTTGAATGGTATCAAAGTTCATTGATTTGGTTCAATATAATTATTGAAAAGAGAATTACTAGGTATATTAATGTCACAATGGACTATGGAGTTAAATAAGAAAACAGTGGTAGGAATGATCTGTTTAGATATATATGTGTAGACTAGTATGGAAATATTGAGAATCCAAGAACTAGATATGGTAGAGTTTATTTATTTCATGAAAGGGGTGTTTTTTGGAACTAAAAGAAACAAATCATAATGAACTCAAGTACTTCTAAATTAGAATACATGGTTATAATTCAAGATATAGTCAAATTTTTGTGGATAAGGACTCCATTGGAAGATATCAAGGTGGAAGTGAAGTTGCCACTTCCTGTGGGTTGTAATAATCAACATGTAAAAAATTTATATTGGAAACATGATTATAAAATTTCATTATGGATATTTCATTATATATTGTTAATAAATGATCCTCACTTAAATTCTGTCTTGATATTTATACTGGCTCTACTCTAATTTATTATTCCTAACCTATGTATTCTTTATTGGTCTCTCACCTAACCATCATAGATTTTCCTTATACCCCTCATCCTTAATTTTAGGAAGAAGTTAATTTTATTATAAATAGTTACACCTTTGTGCCCAGTATTGTTTTTTTAGTGTGAGAACTATCCAGAATGGTGTTCTAAATAGAAGGTTATACTACCAAAATCTCACTAGGGACACAAATGTTTATTTTAATTGGATAAAAACATGAAAATGGATTGGATTAGTCCCATTCTACTCCCTTTAATTTGGTGATTGGCACACAAAATGTTACCCACTGACTATGTATTGCAACTATTTGGAATATCACTTTTTCAGGTGTTATATTTACAACCAGCATAGAGAGGATTCATAGAACATATTTCATAGCTGTGTGATAGCGAAAAAACTTTCGAATGAATCCTACGACATCTTTGGTATTGATGACCTATAGTTGAACTATCTCCAATAAAGTTTTTCAATTTTATAGAAACATTGTAATGTCTCCCCGGATTTGGAACATGCTTCATGTTGCAATGGTCAAACTTCAACACTCCCTCTGGTATGGATGAAATTCCATGATTCATGATAGCAATGATCTCTATCCAGGCATGTTGATTTAGAGGGTTATTTTTTCATTCATGGTGTCAACCATGTTGAAGAAGGGATTTTTTCACAATAATGTTCATGAATTTTTAAATTTAAATAATATTGCGATTTTCTGGGAATTTTAAAATTGTATATGGAATATTTTGGGTATCTAGGAGACCTACCCTTTTCAATTGGATCAAAATAAATTTGGATGGTGAATCAAAAGTAAATCTAGGTCCTATGGGGTGTGGTGTTGTATTTTGTGATCATAATGTCAAAATCATGGGACATTTTTATTATTCATATGGAGTGTCAACATCACTTGAATCAAAGATGAAGGGAATTATTATAGTGGTTTATTTTTCAAACTTCAATGGTTGAAATAATATCTGGTTGGAAAGTAACTCTTCCACACTCATGCAGTCTATAAGAAACGTTATTTTCATCTCTCATGGTAACTCATAGCTCGGTGGATGGATCGTATGACTAACCTAGAGATCATTAATTTCATTGTCTCGCATTTTTATAGGGATTAAAACATTTTTTCTGAGATTCTTGATGAAAAAATAGATTATATGGAGATCACTTGGTTGAATTCTCTTCCACATGTTTTGATACCACATTATGAAATAGATAGTAATAAGTAACCTTTTTTTAGACTTTTGTAACTCCGTTTTCTTTTCATCAATAAATATCATTGATTGGTATTTTAGAGGATCCTTAAAAAAATTATTCTTAATTCTTGATCAAATACCATTTAATAAAATATTACTTCATCAAGGATCTTTTGGTGAATAGTGTTTCAAACCTATTTTTTTCAAATAATGAAGAAAATATAATATTTTTTCACCAAAAAATCTACCAATGGACATATTTTAAGGACATAGGATGATGATGGTAGTTCAACCTCATTTTTATCAGGTATAATGAATGAAGAATTCATTCCCATTATAACTTGTTCATTGTATTATTATTATTAAATAGGGAGAAGGATAACATAAATCACCAGTTATTTTTTATCTTTAATGTGTTTATAACTTGGGAGAACATTTATATTGGAGAGAATCCAAATACATGTGTTTAAAATAATGGGGAATAGATCTATTATTTCTAGGGATCTTGTATTTATAAATAGATTTAAAAAGGGGTAAGTTGTATAATCAAAATGTGAACTTTTATAACATGTTTGGTGAGCATGGGTTATAGAATTTTCTATAAAATGGATCAAGGAACTGTTTTTAAAAGTGGAATAAGAGTTAAAATTGATTTATAGTTGGTATCAATTGTTTCAAGAGCCATGAATAAGTGAATATAAGTTACTATTTTTATAAATAATGATATTATTTTTTGATGTTATTATTTACCGAACCATTTTCGGTCATATAGGCATTAAAATTATTTAATAATGAATTATTACTAAATTTAATGAGTTTAAAATTGATTTATGTTCCTTAGTAGAAAATAAAATAAAAAGGGGGATATTTTTTAGAAAAATATACGTTTATAGGTACATTTTGAGACCTAAAGTGGGTGTGACCTTAGGGGTAATTTTTGAACCTATGAAGAGTTTTCTGAGATATGGGATTGAAGATGTATCCCCTATATTTCTTTTTTCATCTAGGGATGAAGGTTTAGAGAATATATTGAGTGGATTTTTTCATGTTTTAGATCTATTTTAAATACATAAATCATGTTCAAAATAAAATATTTTATGGTTTTGAATGTGATCTAAATGTCTTTGATTTTATTTAAGGTATTTGAATGTTTTTTTAAATTTTTTAGGGGTTTTAGAGAGGTTTCTTTAACTTAATCAGAATAAAGTATAATTTTTATAAAAGTCTTGAATTCATAATGTTATTCCTTATTGAGATTCATAAGGTTTTTATGTAGAATACCTAGAAAATTGAGAAAGTAAATAACTTATGCCTATATATAATGTTTTTATATTCATTATGTAATATATTTCTCATGATAATAAATGTGGAAATCAGAGAATACCTCCAAAAACGTGTTAGATATTTTAGAGATATTTATGTTTTTTCCTATGATAAGAGTATTAGAGAAGTTATCAGTTAAGGGTATATAAGTAAGATTTTTGGGATGTGTAAGATATTTATCTAATGAGTATGTTTTTTAACTAATGCGTAATATACGTATCTGATGTGTATGTTTTTAAACTAATGTGTATGATTTTTATCTGATGTGTATGATTTATAACTTAGACAAAAAAATAAGAGAATTTTGAAATTAACAATGATATTTTTTGAGAGTTTACTAGTTTTTTCATAAATTTTATAGGAATCTAAAGATATTTTCTTTTTCAAAATTTTAATGATAATTTAGATGATTTAAATTGACAATACTAATGATGTTCATTCATTGAATAAATAATATGAACGAAATCATAATACTAGTAGCGGGAGCATTATTTTAACAATGTTAATATATTATTAGGATGTGATCAAAAATATTTTAAGATAAGTAATAGAGAATTTTTCTAAGAAAAAAACCATGAGGATTATGTTTTAACCTATTCTGAGGAAGTGATAAGGTTTTTGTCTTAGGGAATTGTTTAAGCTGTGAATGGTTGATGTAGATGGAAATAAATTTTTAATCAGATAAGAATAACTTTTTCTGGGATTTGATATTTTCAAGTGTTCTCCTATATAGTTTGTATGAATAATAAAATAAGTGAGTGAATAATTAGAAGAAGATGAAAATATGTAAATGAAGTAATTAGTTTGAATTTTTATTTAAAATTCAAATTCAAACATAAATAACTTTTCTTTGCTGGAAAAAAATATATTTTTACTACTGTATAGATATATTATATGGGATGAAAATAAAAAATATTTAAAAAATATTATTGGAAGAGGATAAAACTTACTGCTATGAAAGTAGTAGTAGAAGAGGTAGGAGGAGAAGAAGTAGCATAATGATATCTCAATGGATGTCTAATACAATTGCAGCCTCTATTTTTATTGGAAAATAGATTCTATATCTTTTTTTGGTATAATTTTACATAATTCGGATACATTTGTGTAACATGAGTTCAATGATATTACCTACTTTTTTTAATCCAAAATGATGAAATTAGTTGATTTCATAGTCTTTTGGTATTCCAGATCATTCCCATGATTATTTAGTCATTTTGAGTAGTGAAACTTATAAAATCTACTACGAATTATATCAGTGTTTATTGGTGTGTCTAACAATGATCATGTATTACATATAAGAGGGTGAAATTTTGTTTTTAAGGAAACATAAAAAGTAAAAGAAATTACTTATTCACCACTTTTTTGTGGATTCTTATAGATCCTGCACGTTTCAAGAAATCCTCACTGTGCCTAAAGATACTAAAATTGGTATTCGAGTTCCCAGATTCCCTATAATGATCTAGATGTTTGGAGTTCACTATTATAAATGTTATGTCCCATCACCCATCCACTCAGGATATTATCAGATTTGGATCACTTGCTCAAAGATTTAAAATTCGTTATGCAAGGTAAGAGTTCTCATATGGTATTCATATAAAGTCATAGAACCCCCTTCCCCATATGGGACTCAATATTTAGCATTAGGATAAGACTTATTAAGGTTACAACATGAAAACTGATAGCCATAAAAGAGGGATCTTATGACCATGTCATGAACCTTTGGGCTCACTGAAACATTTTATCCAATAATCCTTAAATAATAATTCCATGAGTTGTTTAAATATACCCAATGTTCTTTTATACTAGCTATTAGGACCTTCCACTCCTCCATACAAGACAATTTCCACATTATCCCATTATATTATGACTTTAAATTACCTCATATTGGGGAGAGTTCCCATATTCTATTTATATTGAGCATAAAAATCACTCTAATACATGTGGAAATTGAGATTTGGAATCACAACATGACCTTTTAGGGTCATGGTGTGACATTTGGTACCTAGATATGAGGGATATTAATCCTACATCATGAACCTTGGGGAGGGTTGGAATCCTTTAACTAATAAGGATTCCCCTCTCTAAAAGAGATAATAGAATGGAATTTTTGTGTGTGACTATCATTCTCAAACTTCAATTTATGAACTAATATCATAGAAGAAAACTAAGAGGACAAAATCCATCAGTGGAAGCCTCAAATTCATAGATATTAATATATTATACTAGGAAAGTTTAGGATCCGAGTGTAATTTGTCCTAAAAATTTATTAAGGAAAATGAAAATACAACGATGCAAAAATGTGGTGCATAAAACACCACTAAACACATAAGTTACAAACTAATTCCACCAACAACACACACGGGCCTCACTCCGCACAGTTCAAGATCACCTGCTCCTGTCCTAGAAGTGAATCCCGAGGAAGTCGGTGCACCGTCACCATCACAATGACCTGTCTGAAATCTCTATTATGATCTACTACACCAAAGTCAGAAACCCAACAACCACACGCATGACGAGGCTATCAACCTATATCCCGAAACTCTCCACCCATTGATCACACCACACAGTCGCATGGTCCGGCTCCCCCAACTATTTCAGTTGTCGGAATCGAACATCATCCCCCGACTTCCATCCCGTTATCTAACCGATGCTACCGTGGTCTCCTAATCCCACTGAAGTACCACTTGTATGAGAAGATGCACCAGGATCCCACACTCTGGCTCCAACACCATCAAAGACACGCAACTCACTAGCACACCTCGTCGGCACAGAACCCTCTCCCGCATGTTCTCATCCAGTCCGGGTATAACTCCCAGAACCACCGTGTCTCACGCCTCCGCCATCGCCTCCACGGAAACCTGTTCTACACAATTCCTCTGACAGCCCACATCTCCAGCCAAGAACCACTCACCCCGACCAGTCGACCCACACAAGGGTCTCCGATCTACAAGACTAGACAATCAATGTCATCGCTGTAATAATCCACATCCCGGTCTCATTATCACTGGCTAGGAAAAAGGAATCTTCACTAGGATCCCACGTCATCTGAACCCTCCATCCCTGCTGTGTGAAATCCCCTCCTTCGATGTAAAGTGCAAATCTTCCACCGGGATCCCAAAATATCCCTGCCATCGCTACCGAGATCCCCAGTTCTCCACATCGTACATCATCTCTATCGACATCCCCCATTCTTGGCTTACTCTCCACATCGTCGCTGGTCCACTCGAGACCAACATCCGCCCCATGAGAGTTTTTTAGACATTTATAAAACAATTTATACAAAAAATGGTTACCGAGATTTTTTTTGAAAATACCCCTGAAAGGAGGCATCGCAGATGCCGCCTTTTCACTGTCGGCGTGGATCACTGGCGTAGAAAAGGTGGCACTCATGGTTCCACCTTTCTAGATAACATCATCCGAAAGGTGGCACCCATGCTGTCGCCTTTTCCTTCACGCCCTATAAAAGGTCAGCACCCCCTCTCCTTATCCTCACTTCTAAACACTCATTTTCCTTTCATTTTCTATCTTTGGCAGCGAAGGATGCGGTTTGAAATTTTTGTAAAGGTTTTATAGGTATGGTTTTTAATTTAATGTTTTTTATTTTGTCGAATTGTTTTTATTTAAATATTTTTTAAAATTTAATGTTTTTTATTTAGTTGAATTGTTTATAGTTAAATATTTTAATTCTTTAGTAGTTTAGTTAGTTTTAATTTTTTTGTTTATTAGATTGTTTAATTAGTTATATATATTTAATAATTATAATTATCATTAATATAAATTAATTTTGGATTCTTTTAATGAAATTTTGCTAGCATAAACACTATGTTATCTAATAAATCAAATCATTGTCTTGATACAGACAAGTGAATGTGGCTTCGGCACATATGTACCTAGGGGTAAAACCTGAAACACTGATTTGAGCTAGACTCGAACGGGAACTGGGGCACGACAACGGGCCTTGGTACATTCTGGTTGGACACTCCGAAAGGATATTCTTAAGATATTCATATATCTTTATAAACTACTAAAATATCTATGAAAATAAATAATAAATTGATAATTTACTAATGGCGTTGATATTTATTATTAAGAATGATTAATTATAAATTAATTAATAATTAAAAATAAAACTACAATTCAAATGATATTCAATAACATGGAGTTAAAATATAAATAACATGGAGTTAATAGAGTTAAAATATAAATAACATAGAGTTAAAATATAAATAACATAGAGTTAAAATATAAATAACGTAGAGTTAAAATATAAATAACATAGAGTTAAAAAAAATTACAGCATGTTTCGAGCTTCTAGAATTTCTTACAGTGAATTGAATATCAAAATTTCAAAAATCCTGTGTGATAACCTATTTTCTGAAATTTTAATATCCAATTCACTGCAAGAAAGTCTAGAAGCTCCAAACATGATGTTATTTATTTTTTAACTCTATGGTATTTATATTTTAACTGTACTATGTTATTGAATAACTATTTAATAATTTAGTAAGTATCATAAGAAATATCCTAGTTTAGGATATAGGATCTTTTAAAATTTAAGTATCATAAATATTAAATTGTTTAGAAGTAACAGTTATTATTTGAAAGTGAGGTAAAATCCAACTTATTTTTAATAAGTAGTCTAATTAAATCTTCAAAGTATAAAATCCAACTTATATTGGTAACCATCATTCTGAATGTCACTTACATTATCAAAATCTTGATCAGAAAACTTTTTTTATGTAGAGCATAATGTTTCCCTTTGTGTACTACTATGGGGACGTTATTCAAACTGGGCAAGGAGCTTCTTACAGTACACAACCAATAACAGTGGTTAATACCACTGATTGTGTAACCCTAAGTGACCTTCAAGACAGAATTCTTGGCTCATAAAATCTAGGACCCAATCAAATGATCAAGTCAATGAGTTATAGACATTTGCAGTTCCCATCAACATTGTGGCATCTAGCTTGTCCATTGGTTGATGATGCGCAATGGATCCAAATAGTTGGTTTGTTTTCTCAACGGTCGGATGGTACCATGACGGAGTTATATGTTGATGGTTCTACTGTACAACAACAACATCCAATTCTACAAAGATGTAGACTTACACGAGTCATTGAAGATAGTACTCCCCATAATGTTGAGAGTATTCCAAATGATGCAGAAGAGGACAACCTACATGATCTCCCGGATATACATGTCAACCTAACATCAGGTAAGGAGTTTCGTAATAATGAAACACATGGTGATAGTAGTGCTAATGAGAAAGGTGTCACGACCCGCCCTCGGGGTCCGTGCCGTGACTACCCCAAGCCCGCCTTCCATAGGCCAGGGGCTGGCGACTAGCACCAAGGCGTAAATCCCAGAAAAAGGGAAGGCATTGCCTTTGTAAGATAAACCAACACCACAGAGTAAGCAAGCGGAAGTAAAACACCAAGTACAAAAAGAAGAGCTGAAAAGTAAAAAGGGGCCGGAAATACAAGCCCAACTGTAAAGTACAACTCGAAAGGGAAAACAGCGACTGAAAAGTAAAGCTGCTACGCTGAGATGTCCACTGGAAATCCCACCTGAAGGGTGGGTACAGATAGCTCCTCTGCTCCTCGGGTCCCGCCATCCGCTCCGAGTATGTCCCGCCCAGTGGTCCACCTCCGGGTACCGCCTCGTCGTATAGTCCACCTCCAGGTACCGTCCAGTCCTCGAACCTTCGGCTTCTGTCAGCACTGTCCGTCGTCTGCAACCAACACAACGAGGTGCGGGCATAGCCCGTGCAGGGGTGAGTATAACGATACTCAGTAGGGACCCCGAGACCCTCAAGGTCTCACTAAAACCAACAAGGATAAACACAAGAAGATCTCAACAGATAAACCTTACTTAGGTATATGCCCATACATATACCTAAGTTATCAAGTAACCCATCTCAATCATGAGGAAACACAAGGATTGTGAAGCGACGGATAACCACTACCCGGGTATATGTTAGCAAGTGACCCATCTCAATCATGAAGTAAACACAAGGTCAAAAGTCTCAGCTCAAACCAGGATTTTCATTATCGAAACCGTAACTGCTGAAGAGCTCCGTCTCTAGAGTGTACAGTGGTCCTGTCACGACTCCGAGGCTGCCGCTCACTAACCTAGGACTGCTGAAGTACTCCTCCTGTCGAGTACTGCGGGTTTGCGACCAACTACCTGGCGCTCCGTCCGCTGAGGGTCTGTCGCCAAATACCGGGCGCTACCCAGATAGCCTGCTGAGGTACTCTCCGGACGAGCACCGCGGGTCTGCACTGTCACACAGGTAGTACTCCGTCCGCCATGGGTCTGCACCTCAGAAAGTAGTGCTCCGTCCACTGGGCTAGTCGACTCACTCCAAGTCGAGTCGGTCAAGCAGTCGTCAGGTCTCAGCCGGCTACACGGTCTCCGTACTCTGCATGCTCGTCTCCGGGAGGGTCCGCTCCACGAGCTACTGGTCGATACTCCAAGTATCTCAAGGTCCCACGAAGAAGTGTCTCAAAGGTCCGTCTCGTCACAGGGGTCTCAACGCAACAGACGGCGCGTCGATCGGACGCCCGGTCTGTGAGTTATTAGCCTTTTCGTCCCAGGGGCCCGGTTGGTTTCGTGAGCGAAACCAATCCCGGCCGTATCTCAACTGTACCCCGAACTCCCATAGGGTATACTCAAAGGGACCGTTACTCAACGTAACCACCAACGCTGCTGACGGCTCGTCAAGCGGACGTCCTGTCTGTAAGATAACAGCTTTCCCGTTCCAGGGACCCGGTTGGATTTCGGACACAATCCAACCCGGCCATACTCCGACTGTATCCAAAACTCGGGCGGAGTATGTCAAAAGTTCCGTCTCATCAAGAGGAAGTCAACGAAACAGACGGCGCGTCAATCGGACGCCCGGTCTGTGAGTTATTGGCATTTTCGTCTCCGGGGCCCGGTTGGTTTTTTAAGGCAAAACCAACCCGACCGTACTCCACCTGCGTCCAAACCTCGGGCGGAGTATGCCAAAAGATCCGTCTCATTAAGAGGAACGCAACGCGACTGACGGCGCGTCAATCGGACGTTCGTGGCTCAAGATATGAGCGTTTCCGCTCCGAAGGCCCGGTTGGTTTCGTGAACGAACCAACCCGGCCGAACTCAAAGTAAACCGAAACCTTGAGTGCTATATACCGAAACGACCGTCCCGATCCAAGGATCGCGTTGCCGCAGACGGTTCGTCATTCGGAGGTCCGAGGCTCAAGTTATGAGCCAAAAACTAATTCTGGTTCGAAACGGGGGGTCCGGGTCCGGGCCGACCCGGCCCGACCCCCCCTGGGCGGTGCGGCGGCCGGCGGCGGCGGGCGGCGGTGGTGCGGCGGCCGGCGGCGGCGCGCGGAGGCGGCGCGGCGGAGACGGCGGTGGGCCGCGGTGGCGGCGGGCCGCGGCGGCGGCGGGCTGGGCGGCGCGGCGGCGCGCCGGGCGGCGCGGCGGTGCGCTGGCGCCGCTTAAGGAGGCCGCACGGGGGATTTTTTTCCCCCTTTGAAGATCTGGCGGCGCGGCATATAGCCGCGCCTCTCTTGCAAAACCGCCCCCACGTGGGGGCCGGTTTATTTAAGGGAACCAGGGGGGCCGGCTGCCCCCCTCCTTCAAGAGCCGCCCCCCCCCCCCCCCCTCATTAAGAGGGGGGTTTGAAAAGGTGGGGGTTCGTGTGGGCCCCACCACACTTAATCCTCCCAAGGGAGGTTAAGTGGGTGTGGGTCCCACTTCCAACCTCCTTTGAAAGGTTTTAAGAAGTTATAATAAAATTGTTCTTCACAATTTTATTTAACTCAAACTAAAAACCCCAAAACGTAACTTTCAACCCGCAACAAACGCAACTCCCGAAAAGGTCTCTTTAAGCGAAAATCGGCGCTGCGAGTTCATCGGTGCCCTCAGATTTCAATTCCGAGCACCGGATCAAAAGTTAGGAATTCCCGCTCGTTCGTTCACTGAACGTACCCGAGCCAAACTTCGGAAATTAATTCCGGGCACTCCGGGCCTCGGAATCAGGTGCCGTCTGAAACCGCGCTCTTGTAAAATTTTAAAGAAAATTAAGAAAAAATTTCCCTTGAATTTTACGGGTCTTTACATTACTCCCACCTCAGGGATTTACGTCCCCGTAAAGATACAACAAAAACTAGGGAAACAAAAGAGGTTACTGAGCACGCATCTGAGCCTCCCGCTCCCATGTGCTCTCCTGGAGATTCCCGTGCCGCCATCTGTTGCGCACAAGAGGAATTGATCGCCCATGTAGGACCCGCTCCTGTCGATTCTCTATCTCCACCGGGACCTCCGTAAAAGTCGCCCCATCGTCAACGTCAAGCTCCCCATGGTCAAAGATGTGCGTCGGGTCGTGCACGTATCTCCTCAGCTGGGATACGTGGAAGACGTCGTGCACCCGGTGCAACTGAGGTGGTAGAGCCAGGCGATAAGCCACCTCGCCAATTCTGCTGAGAACCTGGAAGGGTCCGATGAAGCGCGGAGATAACTTGCCTCCTCGGCCAAATCTCCGAATACCACGTCGAGGTGAGACCCGCAAGAAGACGTGGTCACCATCCTCGAACTCTAGTGGCCTCCGCCTCCTGTCAGCGTATGACTTCTGCCGGCTCTGTGTTGTCCTCATCCGCTCCTGGATGACATGGACCTCCTCTGACGTGGCCCGGACCATCTCTGGTCCCACAAGAGCTGCGAGATTTCTTCTTTGCCGATAAGAGAAACCTGGTCTCATCCCCTGGATGGACCACATTCTTTGCCTAAAACAGTCAATCCTAACATGGATAATACTAATCCATACCAAGGATGACGTCGTAAGGCCTCGACGCTACTACTAAGAGATCCAACCGTTACTCTCGCCTCCAAGGGTTGAGTCACACTGTCGGCATCAGTGTGTGGTAACTGGGTCTCCTCCAGTAGAGGTCTCACAAGTGAGGGTCAAGTCAACAGTCAACTGGAACCTCTTAGTAACATCACAAAAGAGGACAGGAATGAAAACATCACAAAGGATGCGTCTTTTATTATTGCAGCTCATAATACAAGACGGTACACAAAAGCAACATCAACACGGAACTAGAAGTACAAAAGACGTAACCACTAGTTCCTCCCCTGTCCACCTGCTTTACTGTTGCTCAAGCATTTGCCGCTGCCTCAACCTCGGTGGCTCCCTCCAAGCCTGCGGATCGAGGAGTCGGACAGTCACGTGCCAGGTGACCCTTTCCACGGCATGAGTAACACAACCTGCTCCTTGCACGGCTAGCTCTGTTCCCACTCCGGGTGCCCTGCACCACTGGTCCTAAAACCCGAGATCGCCCAACTGGTGGTCTGGTCCTCCTGGACCTCTGCATCATCTGTCTACTGCCCACAGATGACTCGGCTTCTGATCGAAAAACACGCGGTAAAGGCAGAATCTCCTGTACATGCTCGGGGTGTAGAGATACTGGCACAAACTCCACCCTGAAGAAGGTCTCGAAGTCTTCCCATGCGAAGTTCATCTCATCGCAAAACTGAAACAAGTGGCTCCACCACCTACCTGCTGCTGCGTGTAGTAGGCTCGCAGCGAGGATCACCATGAGGTCTGCTGGTGTCCTCACTAGCCTAAACACTCGTACCACTGCCTCCAGCCAGTCCTCTGCAGCCTGGGGATCCGTCTCCCCGCGAAACCTGGGCGGTCGCTGGCGCTGAAACTCATGCAGTGCGCTGAGGCGACGTGCATCGTCAGCGGCTGCTGCTGGAAGCATCGGGGGCTCGGCGGGTAGAGCTACCGCCGGTGCCACTGCTGACAAAGGGCCCTGCACCGAGGCCTCGTCGCTCGGTGGGCTGTCATCACGTTCGATTCTCGGAACCCTAGCTGGCCGTCTGAGAAAAGACATCCTGAAAGAAACAACGTAACACGATCAAACGATTATACCTGGTGAGCTGACCTGGTTTGAGCTGTTTTAAGGGGTAAAACCTTTGAAAACACACATGCAATCAGTGTTTTCGTGCACAAAGTCGGAAATCAGTTGTCAGGGTCCTGGTGTATGGATACGTCGGCCGCCCGCACCAACACTGGACTCCCTGAACTGAAAACCACACTCGGTACCCTTAACACTATTGCTTCACAGAAAGAAAGATCAGAGTCTGCGGTAGAACCGACCACCTCTGATACCAATTTGTCACGACCCGCCCTCGGGGTCCGTGCCGTGACTACCCCAAGCCCGCCTTCCATAGGCCAGGGGCTGGCGACTAGCACCAAGGCGTAAATCCCAGAAAAAGGGAAGGCATTGCCTTTGTAAGATAAACCAACACCACAGAGTAAGCAAGAGGAAGTAAAACACCAAGTACAAAAAGAAGAGCTGAAAAGTAAAAAGGGGCCGGAAATACAAGCCCAACTGTAAAGTACAACTCGAAAGGGAAAACAGCGACTGAAAAGTAAAGTTGCTACGCTGAGATGTCCACTGGAAATCCCACCTGAAGGGTGGGTACAGATAGCTCCTCTGCTCCTCGGGTCCCGCCATCCGCTCCGAGTATGTCCCGCCCAGTGGTCCACCTCCGGGTACCGCCTCGTCGTATAGTCCACCTCCAGGTACCGTCCAGTCCTCGAACCTTCGGCTTCTGTCAGCACTGTCCGTCGTCTGCAACCAACACAACGAGGTGCGGGCATAGCCCGTGCAGGGGTGAGTATAACGATACTCAGTAGGGACCCCGAGACCCTCAAGGTCTCACTAAAACCAACAAGGATAAACACAAGAAGATCTCAACAGATAAACCTTACTTAGGTATATGCCCATACATATACCTAAGTTATCAAGTAACCCATCTCAATCATGAGGAAACACAAGGATTGTGAAGCGACGGATAACCACTACCCGGGTATATTCCCATACATATACCAAAGTTAGCAAGTGACCCATCTCAATCATGAAGTAAACACAAGGTCAAAAGTCTCAGCTCAAACCAGAATTTTCATTATCGAAACCGTAACTGCTGAAGAGCTCCGTCTCTAGAGTGTACAGTGGTCCTGTCACGACTCCGAGGCTGCCGCTCACTAACCTAGGACTGCTGAAGTACTCCTCTTGTCGAGTACTGCGGGTTTGCGGCCAACTACCTGGCGCTCCGTCCGCTGAGGGTCTGTCGCCAAATACCGGGCGCTACCCAGATAGCCTGCTGAGGTACTCTCCGGACGAGCACCGCGGGTCTGCACTGTCACACAGGTAGTACTCCGTCCGCCATGGGTCTGCACCTCAGAAAGTAGTGCTCCGTCCACTGGGCTAGTCGACTCACTCCAAGTCGAGTCGGTCAAGCAGTCGTCAGGTCTCAGCCGGCTACACGGTCTCCGTACTCTGCATGCTCGTCTCCGGGAGGGTCCGCTCCACGAGCTACTGGTCGATACTCCAAGTATCTCAAGGTCCCACGAAGAAATGTCTCAAAGGTCCGTCTCGTCACAGGGGTCTCAACGCAACAGACGGCGCGTCGATCGGACGCCCGGTCTGTGAGTTATTAGCCTTTTCGTCCCAGGGGCCCGGTTGGTTTCGTGAGCGAAACCAATCCCGGCCGTATCTCAACTGTACCCCGAACTCCCATAGGGTATACTCAAAGGGACCGTTACTCAACGTAACCACCAACGCTGCTGACGGCTCGTCAAGCGGACGTCCTGTCTGTAAGATAACAGCTTTCCCGTTCCAGGGACCCGGTTGGATTTCGGGCACAATCCAACCCGGCCATACTCCGACTGTATCCAAAACCCGGGCGGAGTATGTCAAAAGTTCCGTCTCATCAAGAGGAAGTCAACGAAACAGACGGCGCGTCAATCAGACGCCCGGTCTGTGAGTTATTGGCATTTTCGTCTCCGGGGCCCGGTTGGTTTTTAAGGCAAAACCAACCCGACCGTACTCCACCTGCGTCCAAACCTCGGGCGGAGTTTGCCAAAAGATCCATCTCATTAAGAGGAACGCAACGCGACTGACGGCGCGTCAATCGGACGTTCGTGGCTCAAGATATGAGTGTTTCCGCTCCGAAGGCCCGGTTGGTTTCGTGAACGAACCAACCCGGCCGAACTCAAAGTAAACCGAAACCTTGAGTGCGATATACCGAAACGACCGTCCCGATCCAAGGATCGCGTTGCCGCAGACGGTTCGTCATTCGGAGGTCCGAGGCTCAAGTTATGAGCCAAAAACTAATTCTGGTTCGAAACGGGGGGTCCGGGCCGACCCGGCCCGACCCCCCCTGGGTGGTGCGGCGGCCGGCGGCGGCCGGCGGCGGCGGTGCGGCGGCCGGCGGCGGCCGGCGGCGGCGGTGCGGCGGCCGGCGGCGGCGCGCGGCGGCGCGCGGAGGCGGCGCGGCGGAGACGGCGGTGGGCCGCGGCGGCGGCGGGCCGCGGCGGCGGCGGGCCGCGGCGGCGGCGGGCTGGGGCGGCACGGCGGCGCGCTGGGCGGCGCGGCGGTGCGCTGGCGCCGCTTAAGGAGGCCGCACGGGGGATTTTTTTCCCCCTTTGAAGATCTGGCGGCACGGCATATAGCCGCGCCTCTCTTGCAAAACCGCCCCCACGTGGGGGCCGGTTTATTTAAGGGAACCAGGGGGGCCGGCTGCCCCCCTCCTTCAAGAGCCGCCCCCCTCATTAAGAGGGGGGTTTGAAAAGGTGGGGGTTCGTGTGGGCCCCACCACACTTAATCCTCCCAAGGGAGGTTAAGTGGGTGTGGGTCCCACTTCCAACCTCCTTTGAAAGGTTTTAAGAAGTTATAATAAAATTGTTCTTCACAATTTTATTTAACTCAAACTAAAAACCCCAAAACGTAACTTTCAACCCGCAACAAACGCAACTCCCGAAAAGGTCTCTTTAAGCGAAAATCGGCGCTGCGAGTTCATCGGTGCCCTCAGATTTCAATTCCGAGCACCGGATCAAAAGTTAGGAATTCCCGCTCGTTCGTTCACTGAACGTACCCGAGCCAAACTTCGGAAATTAATTCCGGGCACTCCAGGCCTCGGAATCAGGTGCCGTCTGAAACCGCGCTCTTGTAAAATTCTAAAGAAAATTAAGAAAAAATTTCCCTTGAATTTTACGGGTCTTTACAAAAGGAACAAGAGAAGTTTCGAGAAATGCATTAGGTGATGATCGACCTACAATAAATCATCCACCACTCTTTAAATATTGGTCAGAAGTAATGACACGTGTTCCTGAATTTAAAGATAGTGTTCTCACACCGGAAACTGAGTTTCCTGGAGTTATACGAGATAGGTTTAGTGAGATGGATAAAACATTATATGATGGAAGGGATTTTACAAGTAAAGATGCATTAAAAAGTATGCTAAAGAGATTTCAAATTGAGAGAAACTGTAGCTATGTAGTTTACAAATCAGACCATAGAAAATATGGAATACGATGTGAGAAGTATGGGGATGATTGTAGATTTCGATTGAGGGAGATTCCGGAAATTTCATTTGGAGGTTGGAGAATCTCGAGGATTGAGGTGGGTCATACTTGAGTTCAGCCAAGCCTGACACAAGATCATACTTCAATGGATGCAGAATTTGTGTCATCCATTGTTGTTGAGATGATTAGGACATGTCAAGATGTTTCGATAGCCCTTGTGCAAGAGAGGATACAACAAACACTCAGTTATAATATTTTATATAATAAGGCATGGAAGGAAAAACAGAAGGCAATTGTGAAGGTCTATGGTGACTGGGATGACTCATATTAGGTGTTTCTACAATTACTAGCCATACTGAGGCATCATAACCAAGTTTTCTTCAATCTAGATACAAACGAACATGTGTCTCATGATAACTGACTTGATCCATCTCGTGTTCAATTTCATCGGTTGTTCTGGGCATTCCTTCCCTATATCTCCGCCTTGTGTTTCATCAAACAGTTTATTCAGATTGATGGAACATTTCTGTATGGAAAATACAAGGGCGTATTGTTCATTGAGGCAACCCATGATGGAAACTATTCACCTCTTTCTATTGCCTTTGTCATTGTAGATAACGAAAACTATGAATCATGGAGTTGGTTTTTGGCATGTATCAACACCCATTTACCCAACATTCACGATGTTTGTTTGATATCTGATTGGAATCGAGCAATTAATGAGCCAATCAATGCGGATCCTGATACATGGAGTTACCCAAATTCACATCATCAGTTCTGAATTAGACAGATTTCTAGGAACTTGCATAAAAAATTCCACAACGAACCGATGAAGAAGGCAATCACGAGACTTGGTACACATTGTATTTGTTATTTTTTTGTATATCAACGAAAAGATAAAATCAAAATATGTGAAATATCATCTATTCTGTGTAGCATATGAGTCCGATCAATGATGGTTTGAAGAATGTTTTGAAAAATCTGTTAGGTTAATGAAGTAGTTTACGATTATATGATGCGAATTCCAAAAGAAAAATGGACATTGGCATATGATGGGGGAAGAGGTACGGACACATGACCACCAACATTGTAGAGTGCATCAATGGTGTCTTCAAAGGGATTATAATGCTACATATAACTGCCCTAGTTCAGGAGACATTATATCATTGTGTGAAGTAATTATTTTATAGACAAAAACTAGCATCGGATGGAATAAATCAGGGGCTAACGTACGGATGTCATTTTCAACGAGAGATTGAAAAAAATAGTGACGAAGCTTCTGGTTATCATGTCTTCCTATTTCGATGAGAATACTCTCAATTTTAAGTTCAAGAGAAGACAAATGCCATCACAAATAACATTGGGGAAAAAGGGTGGTATTACTAGAAACGACGTAATGTCAATGTGGAATCTTTCAGGCCTTACGGTTTCCATGCTCCCAAGACATCGCAGCATGTGCCTCTGTTAATATATCATTGGAAGTATATGTTGATACAGTGTACCATATGAACACCATTGCTAACTGTTATGATGCACCATGAACACCTATTGGTGGGTTTTGTTATTTCCCAACGCCCGAAGGTCAACCGATAGTGATACCTAATATGAATTGGTTGCATCCCCGTGTGAGACCGAAGGCTAGCAGGATGAGAAATGAGATGGATTGGCCTCAATAACAAAGAAAGAGTTTGAGATGCACCATATGTCATCAAGAAGGGCATAATCAGAAACGATGCCCTAACATTGTTGGGTCGAGTTCACACTCCAATCCACAATGATGTATTGTCGTTGTTGGGAGATACTCATATTGTAAATTTTAGGTTGTTATCTCTTACTTTTACCTCGGTTTTCGTAACCCCCAAAACTGAAAATCATAATAGTAAACCCAGAATCATATTTTGTATACCGTAATCCTAAAAATCTAAAATATAATCCTGAAAATATTTTCTCAAATCCTCAACCTAAACACTAAAATGTTAACAGAAATCCAAAAGCCTAGATCCAAAAAGAAAAATGTGAAACCCTGATCTTTAAATCCTAAAATTGAAAACATGAACCATAAACCCAAAAAATTATTCCCTTTACATCGATTTTCAAAACATTATGTGATTGAGAAAATAATCATGAATCATATGACCAGATTGTCTTGTACAATAATATATCAATATGACTAGTGTGCCCTATGAATCCCTATAACCCATGCATAACATTATAGGGAATATAGGAGAACCCCAGAAATTGAACCCTCCTACATTGTTAATGAAGTCATAGAGACAAATGAATCTTGATCTAGTAATAGAATAACACCCCAAAAAGTGGACTCCCTTAAAATATCAAAATATGATCCCTAGTACAACACCTTCCACCTGTTTACCCAAGGATCAAATGTGAGATATACATAAAATCATTTTGAAAGTGAATTATAACATTCAAAAATAACAGAAAACCCTTTCTTGATATAAAAACATTCTTTGAAAACTAGTTCACACTTCATTTCACGATTCTTTAAAAACACCCTTCTATTTACCAAAATTAGGGGAAACCATACTTTATCAAAAGCCCTTTTCAGAAAATAAATTGATCATGGAAATTATTTTATAAGAAAATTTATAAAACAAATTGAAATCATGGTTCATACAACCTAGATTAGAGACAGAACCATTTATAGGTCATGAATGATCCAAGATGTGAATCCTTGATAAAGCTTCATTTGTTTATATGCAGATGACTGAAAACAGACTACTGAGTCAGTAGGATACCAATTTTTCACTGGTTATGATAGAGGGTGGTTCAGATCGATTGATCAGGGTGCATCGAGCGCACTATTTTCATCACACAGAGCCTCCTCCTTCGATTATACCATACATTTGTCGTGCTGGCTTCTATGGTATTGTGGTATCAGATTTTTCATTTATAGACCATCACCTGCTAACTGCACTCATGGAGAGGAGGAGACTAGAGACACACATATTCCACCCTGCCTGAGGGTGAGATGACCATCACCCTCCAGGATGTGGTTGTGCTTCGTGGTATTCTTATCCAGGGGAAACACATTATTGGATCCACTCAAGAAGCTTGGCCCAACCTTAATCAGTGCTTTTTATGCATTGATATTATGTACGATCATAGTGGTACTGATAGAGAATCGATATCCATGCCTTGGATGGAGTCACAGATTCCACTCTTAGCTGATGATGCTCACGAGAAGGCAGTGATGTGTTATCCACGTGCATATATATTATGACTTATTTGATGGACCTTGTGTATGGATCATTCAGGGATGCACGTGCACATGATTTATCTACCCCTGCTAGAGGATTTTTATTGGGCAAGGACGTACAGTTGGGGATCCGCCTGCTTGGAATACACATACAGATCATTATACAGGATATCCAACAGGTGGCGCACAGGTCTCGGGGGATGCGTCATCCTTATTCAGATGTGGGCATGAGAGCGCATCCCCACATTCTGCCCTGATCATGATGGTCCACCAGTCGAGATGGAAATGCTTCATGACGAAAGGCATGGACGCTGGTATGATCAGTCATTTCTATCAGTTTATAATGCTACTACAAGTTATTGACTTTAATTTCTCATTATTTATCACTATCAATGTTTCATTTTATAGGTAGTGTTAGTGACACAATTTCAATGCGGTTCTGAGACACGATATGGTCGTATATCGGCTGGAGTTGGACTTTATCTTACCCTATCAGGTATGTATATACAATCTATAACTTTCTATCAAATTTAATAATAACATCATTTTTTTATTTAACAGTTTTTCTAACAATGGTAATATGTTATTTCAGATTTTATGGGTTCTATACTGGTATTTTATGGACCATTTTCCTCCATACAACATGGTTGGTCTTGTGGATGTTATGGTGGTAGTGTCACTCATTCACTTTCATATTGTTGAGTGGAACCAGCCTGACAGAGTCATGCTCCAGTTTCTCTTCCCTCAGCGGTTTCCATTACGGCTGAGGCAGACAGATCAACTTCATGGGATGAAGTTGACAGGGAGGAAGGATAATGCATGGCGTCGAGTACATGATGTATTTCTCAACTATTGGCACTGACATGTAGAGTTTCGTATCTTGGGAGTTCCTACGATGCAGTTCTCTCTTTCAGCGCATCACGAGTATGAGCCATGGTATAGACTAAAGCCTATAATGTATCTTACCCGAGACAGTAGAGAGATACAATTTATTATAAGTCAATTATATTATATTACTATGTTTATTGAGTTATTTTATAATAAATTTTTAATATTTTCTAATGAGAGTCACATAGACAGACTTATTCATATGAGTGATGAGGCTGAGGATAAAGTTTTCAGCCGGTAAGCAGTTCATGCTCAAGCGTTAGAGATGAGGTCATCTATCCATGCATTTTTTGAGAGCCTATTCGAGCATCCGGCATAGAGACAACAGGTTCCTACAACAGAGGAAGATCCTACAGAAGTTGCTGGTACTGAGGATCCATGACGACATTGATGTAGACATCGGCATCCTACATGTCAGGCCTCACTAGTTCCACAGGCAGAGGTCATCCCTCTAGTAGTCCAGTCTGAGCCAATGAAGGATGTGCCTTAGCCCGTCATGGGATCCATTCATTTTGATAGGATATCCTCGATTTTCTTCACTATGGGGTCCATATGGAGCGCAACCTTTGGGTCCAGAGTCATCGCAGCCTTGGGTTCCAGACCCATCGTAGAGTTGGGGTATAACACCACCTTTTGATTTGTTCCCCACTGCGATGATGTCGGGTTCTTCTATCATCGAGTTGGGAGAATGATCAGGAGGGCCGAACGAGGTGGAGTTGACATTTTCTCCCACTGCCACAGAGTTGGAGGATATGACAGTCGACGTTCTAGTGCCCGAGTACCAGCCCTCTCCAGTTCATCAGACTCCCCAGAGATCTCACCGCGGACGTCCTATTATTAGACTACCATGTGGGATATGATCTTCTCACCGTAGACATAGAAATTGATTGTTTATGTTCATTTATATGTTTTATGTCTATGGAAATGAAAAATTATTTTTTATGGACTGATTTTTGTTAGAACACCATGTGGGATAGGATCTCATCATCGTATACATAGACATTGATTGTTTATGTTCATTTATATGTTTTATGTCTATGGAAGTGAAAAATAATTTATAAGCTTTCAAAACCACCTACTTCAAACTTAAAAATGTCTCAAGTACGTGAATTTGAATGACTATAAAATATAAATCATAATACCAATATAAACGAAACTTTAAACATTCATTAAACATATAGGAGTCAACCTCGCATCAATAGGATGCACGGTGTCGCTAGTATCACATAAATCTATAATCTTTGATTCATGAAAACATGTTATATCTCCTTTCATGGGACAACAAAGTCCATTCTTCCACCCTCCATGGCCATATCCATATCAACATACAGCTGCATAAGGGTACGATGAAAGATATTCCACATGAAATTCTCATATGTTCCCATTCCTACAAATATCCACCCCTTAAACACCACCAGGTATCCAACCATTATAATTTCTTCTATAATTGTCACCCCATTTCCCCAATCCCAGTTAATCAGATGAAAACACCAACGATTCTACATAGACCATCAAACTATTCATCACCAAATCATTATCCTTTAACATATTCAAAAGGATACCGTAGGACCTCTTTGATATATCCATTCCAAACACTCACATACAAGTATACTATAAAATAAAAACCAACAAATTTTCAGGTTTTTATGTTTATAGTATACTTTTATGTCAGTGTTTGGAATGGATAGATCAAGGAGGTCCTACAGTGGAATTTTGAAGATGATAAAGGATAATGATTTGGTTATGAAGAGTTCGATGGACTATGTGGAATCATTGGTGTTTTCATCTGATCAACTGGGAATGGGGTAATGGGGTGACAATTGTAAAAGAAATTATAATGGTTGGATGCATGGTGGTGTTTAAGGGGTTGATATTTGTAGGAATGGGAACCTATAAGAATTTCATGTTCCATATCTTTAACCATACCCTTATGCGGCATGATTTTGGATGGATATGGACATGGTGGGTGAAGAATAGATTTCATTGTCTCATGAAAGGAGATATAACATGTTTTCATGCATCAAATATTATAGATGTATGTGATACTACTGACACCGTGAATCCTATTGATGTAGGGTTGACTCCTATATGTTTAATTAATGTTTAATGTTTTGTTTATATTGGTCTTATGGTTTATATTTTATAGTATTTCAATGTCACATACTTGACACATTATTAAGTTTCAAGTAGCAGGTTTTAAAAGATTATAAATTATTTTTCATGATCCATTTTCCTTAAATGAAATGTGTTTTCAACAATTTCTTATATGTTTAATGAATTTTTAATGTTTTGTTTATATTGGTCTTATAGTTCATAGTTTATAGTCTTTCAATGTCAAGTACTTGAATCATTTTTAATTTTCAAGTAGGCGGTTTTGAAAGCATATAAATTATTTTTCCTGAAATATTTTTATGAAATGATTTTTGTTTTCAACAATTTATTATATGTTCAATGAATTTTTAATGTTTTGTTTATATTGGTCTTATGGTTTACATTTTATAGTCTTTTAAAGTCATGTACTTGAAACATTTTTATGTTTCAAGTAGGCGGTTTTGAAAGCTTATAAATTATTTTTCATGAACAATTTTTATGAAATGGTTTTTGTTTTCAACAATTTCTTATATGTTTAATGAATTTTTAATGTTTTGTTTATATTTGTATTATGGTTTATATTTTATAGCCTTTCAAAGTCACGTACTTGAAACATTTTTAAGTTTCAAGTTAGCGGTTTTGAAAGTTTATAAATTATTTTTCATAATCACTTTTTATGAAATTATTCATGTTTTCAACAATTGCTCATATGTTTAATGAATGTTTAATGTTTCATTATATTAGTCTTATGGTTTATATTTTATATTCTTCCAAATTCACGTAAACATTTTTATCTCCAAAGTAGGTTGTTTTGAAACAAAATTTAAAAAACTAATAATTTTTTTGTTAGGTGAAAGGCGGAATCCACCTAGGATTTTTTATTAATGATATATATAAATAAATATATAAATAAAACATAAAAAAATTCAATTTTTTTGTTAGGGGAAAGGTTGCATAATGGGTGTTGTATTTTATCCCCAGTGGAAAGGCAACATCCACGATGCCTCCTTTCACCCGAAATGCAAAGGCGGCATCCACGATGCCATCTTTAAGGTGAATTTTGAAAAAAAATCTCTCAACCCGTTTTTTGTAATGATTTTTTTAAATGTATAAAAAAACTCACCCCATGATCATCAAGGTTGGTTGTAATACTACCCATCCCCACAGGCAATCGTTGCCGAAACAAAGCCAGCATCATAGGTCTCACAAGACCCAATTCCTCTGAAACCGTCACCAGATCTAAAGGAATTTCTTCCTCTTTATTTTCATCATCAAAAACATTCCTTATACTTGATTTTCAGCATTCATAAAACATCTAAAAGTGGCTAAAAATATCATCATCACACGAGATTATCATGTGGCCCTGAGATTCAAGAGAGAGACTCTCTCCAATCCTGATATTATAATTATTCCTATTAAAACGTAGAAATTGAATTATTTTTCACTAAAGAAATGTTATCAAAATTTATAATAAAAATTAAGATACCAAATCATTAACCACATAAAGGAGACAAATACCAGTAGATTTTAAAAATATCACTATGATAAATTCTAATATTCTATATCATGGGAGGAAACATTAATTTCCTAATCCAATTGCGATGATTCCAGGCATGGTGATGTTTATTGATTACGTGTGTGGAGTGGGGGGGGGGGTGAATCTTTGAACAATATTAATCTATTTTACTTTTAGTATTTCTTCATAAAACAAAATTTATAATTATATATAATGAGAAATATCACAACTTAACACACACATACATAGAAACATTGAGGAATGAAATTATTTAATTACACTCGATGTATGTGGTTCACTACTCAAAAAGCATAGCTAACCCATGATATGATATAGACTAACCCAAGACTATATGATACACTATAATCACTATAAGAAGATATATTTATCATTTTATATCCTTTAACACCTATTATAAGATAATAATAGTTTTGTCTCATAAGAATTCATTTCAAAAACTGCATCATTGACTAGTACTATTGAAGAGAGGATTATCCTTCTTCCATTGATGATTATATCTAAATAATATTATAGTCATCCAAAACTTAATCAATATTTGTAACATATAAGACTTAATTTTTCCTCAAATCATGATACAACTATTATGATTACACCAAAACTATTATTTGTTTCTTCATATTCTACTTGAACTTCTTCAAGTATTTTATTACTCTTCTATGTTCATTTTATATTCACTACACTACAAACACTATGCTTACACACTTTAATATATTTATTTGATATATAACACAACCCATCTATCAAATGTATCTCTATCTTGAATAATTTACTTTATTATTCCTTCTTGGGAGTTATTATCTCCTTTATATCACCAGGAATGACCCCTGTTATTTTTATCTTTCACAACAAAATTATTTTTCAGAAATTTTAAATTCAAATTTGAAATTGAAATTCAAACCAATATCTCCCTTAAACTAAACCCACTAACTTTTGATACTTTGGATTATTCATAAACACTTAGTCACCATTGAGGTAAATAAAGTTGTTAATTATTGGGCGTGAGTGTCCCATGATTCATCAATTAATCCATGTCATCGAATCCACTCAAAATCCATAAATATCATCTGAACATGGATTTCTTAATCATTACCATGGCATGTTGTATTCCATTTAATTAATTTTTCACCAATCTCATCTTTCACTCCAGAAATTCATACACAATTTCAGTTCAAAAACACTGAAATTATTTGAAAAAATTCACAAATTCCTTGAACCATGATTTTCCCCTTTCTCTATTTAGGATTTGAATATTTTTTTTAAAACCATTGAATGTGCTAGAACTTGGAATTCCCTATTTAAAACTCCATATAATATCCATGTCATTTCAATCCTCTGGTAAAATGTTCCTTATCATTTTGAAGAATTATCAAAATGCAAAAAATATCTTCACCATAGTTTGGGACTCTACATTTTTATTCCACGACAAAAAATCATTTTTTATATATTTGATAACACTATTTATCAAACCTCGTATAAGGACTTTTAAAAAATTCAAAAAGTACATGTGATCCACCATGGCTTCTACGATGATGTTACCCTTCTCCTCTATTATAGAAACATAACTTCTGGACCTCACTCACATTCTATTTACCATGGATTTTATCATTATGTGTATAATCCAAATTTTTTTTAATACGGAAACTTAAAAACTAAAAAAACTTCTGAAATTCTCATTTTATAATTCATATCACCATTTCCTGGCTTGCCAATTTTGTTTCCTACAGCATGGTATAGTCATATAACTTTATTCAAGACAAAATATGTAAAAATTTCAATTTCTTTCGTAATCATGATATTTTTAAACTTCAAATAATTCCCATGACCTTACCATGTAAGACTACAGTGTGGTGATGCCATAATTAGCCCAAACAACTTCAAACACAACTCTTAAACCCTAGGACTCCTCTTAAGATCTTCCAATAATTTCAAAAATAAGGAAAATACATCATATATAATAAAATATCATGAAACCACAATACTTTAACATTATTTTTGTATTAAAAAAAATACAACTCAAAATATATCCATAAGAAGAGTACTTCAATTATTTTTCTTCATATTTTTAACACAATCTTCTTTCATGGGCTGAAAAAAAATTAATAATATTAATTTCTAATTTGAAAAACATAAATAATTGGTAAGAGAGAAGAGATTATGGATTCTCTTATTGATTAAGTAACAAAATAAGTGTTAATAATTTGATTATTAGGATATCATAACAAAATTTAATACAACCATTGAAGCAATAAGTAAATTCATATCTTGATAATTACCCTTGAACATAATTTCTCTTATTTCTCATAAAATAAAATCAAAAGTATAATAAATTTTTAATTGTTTCAACATTATTTTTCAACCCTCCATAGAGAAAACATTTAGACTCTACTATAATATATGAAAACCATAGGTTTTTATTATTTTTTATATCCATGAAACGATTATTGCAAAAAATTTATATTGTTTTCATAGATGTGGTATTAAATTCCTAATAATAATCAAAACAATATTCATTAATAGAAGTCATAGTGAAAATATATTCACTATGTATCTGGATATTGAGAGCCACTATCTAGAGTGAGTGAACTAATAAATATTGAAAAATTGTACAACTATTTTGAATACAATTTTTTATCAGATTAAGGTGAAACATTATGTGTTCATTGTGAAACTAATATCATAGATATAAATCATAACTATACACATAAATAATTTACTACACCTTATTTTATTAATTAAATCAATCATGTTTTATTTATGAATTATATGTTAATTTTCAACATTTTACTATATTTATTCAAATTTTTTCAATGGTTCATGGACATTTAGAATAACTTGAAGAAAATCACACTAAATAATTCTCCATGGTCTGTGTTATACTGAATCCAATAGGATTTGTAGAGGAACAATTAAATTTGATATCCTTCTCACTATCTATCAAAGGATATGCCAAATAATCGATATGTAGGATACGACATTAATAAAAAAATTATTGGTATGGCCTTCAGAGGATATTCCACAAACAATTTTCACAACATTAAGGATCAATTAACTAAAAAATGATGTCAATTATCTCAAAACAATTATATAGGGAGAACCTATTTGAGGGAAATAAAATATTTTAGAGTAATTAAAAATCTGACCACATCAAGTAGTAGAGTAAAATCACTTCCATGTTTTATATGATCAAGGATTTCTTTTTAGTGATAGGAAGTTAATGGATACATCATTAGGAAGATATTTGATTGAAAAATCACCAATTAATTTTTTTTAATTTTAGTATTGTATTTTTATAAAAGTGTGGGTTCAAAGGGCACGGCGTGCTGAGCATCATGAACTCCCAACGACACCGAACTTTCATTATCTATGCACTTCTAGGAGCGGGAAGTAATACTGCCCGGTGAAGCCAGGCTCACAATAGTTTGGAAAGAATAAGAAGATTACCTAAGTATCACAATAGTTTGGAATAATAGGTATTATAACAAGAGGAGTGCATGAGGTAAGATCTTTTGAATCATCTATAATTATATCTAAAACTAAATAAATTTAAATTTGGTAAAGGAAATTAATATTAATAAAAAAACGATCAACAAAAACCTATGAATGTGTGTGGTCTTTGTTCTTTACCAAACAACATTACAGAAAAATGTGGTGAAATAATGGAAATTTAAGTCCCAGATTCTACCTATTGATAATGAAAATTTCGAAAAACGATGACAAACCAAGGATTTATTAATAATTATCAAGTAAATATAGATTTGATAATTAACAAATTTAATCTAATACACTATTTTAGTAATAAATTTACTAACCTCTAACTTTCTAATAAATTTTATAGTTACAATTAAATAAAATCTTCCAACCAACCACATTACAAAAGAAAAACTATGAATAACCTTGAAAATTTTCCCAATGTGTTGAGAAAAATATATATCATGAATTGAGGTGTTGAGAAATGAGATAAAAGAATTTAAAAAATAGTTAAGGAGACGTGAAGAAATGATGAGAAAAAATCCACGGAAATTACCAGCAAATCCATTGAAAATATAAATACCAATTTGAGTCAAGTAACAAATTGGAGTTTTATGGAGATTCAAAATGATACAATACATGTTCTAGTATAGCCATAGTCAACCCTTGAGGAACTGACTTTTTTTTTAAAATATTTTTTAAAATTAAAGAAACGAGATTAAAAAATGAAGAGAAATAAATTCCATTACCCCTTCCATTAAGAATTATATAGCAAGAAAAACTTTTGAGGGAGAAAACCAAAAAGATACATTATACACCTATACAAAGTTTGAAATAAATATACCTCTTATTGAATACAGTAAAAATATTCCCTAATTACCTAAATTTCATAAAATGAAATTTTAATAAGAAAAGGATTCATTTTATAGATAAATGGATAATTTATTCAAGATTGTTTTCGAATTGATCACACTACAAAATCCAACAAAATGTCAAGATCAAGGAACATTCTCTATTCCTTGAAAAATTATATCCATTAATTTCCTAGAAACCTTCTATGATTTAATATATTTTAATACCTTCTTTCCTTATTATATCTTTTATTATTTTTTAGGATAGTTCAAACTAAAAAGTGTACTTATCTAACTAGCCAATAGTTTACTTGTTGGAGTCCTTGAATATATAACGGTGAGATTAAAAAATTTGATCTTCCCAACTAACTTCTATATTTTTAACATATAGGAAGACACAACACCATATTAGTCACCCATAATCATGGGAAGACCATTATTGAAAATAAAAAACATAATCACAAAATTCTATGAAGGTACATTGAAAATGACATTGGATAAAACTCTATCCTCTTTAACCTTTTGATTCAATGAAACAGACATAGAAGGAATAATCACTTTTAAATCATTCACATTCAAATACATATGTAGAAACCAATTTGTTAAAAGAAATTTTGAATTTATGAAATAACCTAATATTTTAAAATTATACAAAACATAATTTGGAAAAACCTAAAAGTTTTATGCTGAAAAGCTAGGATGTGATCAATTCTTATTTCTTTGATGGTTTTGATTTTTTATTCAAAAATTAATGAACTAAAACATCACATTTTTTGAAAGAAACATATTATATTGAAGTAATGAAATAAAATTTAATGTCATATTTAATTAGTCCCCAAAATTTATAACTTATATTACCACCATAATATCTAAAGTATGTGTTTCTAATGAGAGAAAACAAGATTTCAATACATATTTTTAGAAAAATTTCATTAATCAAGAATAGAAATTAATAAATATTATAATAAAATATACAATGTTTATGATGGAGTTTATAAGAAAGTGATTGGTTCATTTATAAAATTTACCTAAAAATAATTCTTCTTGAACGTGATATAATACAGAATTGGAAATATAAAAGGAGACTATACCTAAAAATGATGAATGTAGATAAAAATAAATTGAAATGTTATAAGTAGAAATAATATTTCTCATTTTTGATTCATAGTAGGAAATTGTAATTTATATAGTACCTATAATGCATGGGCTCACCATTTTGAAAAATGAATAAAATCATACAATCCCTAAGAGAATCCAAAGCATTTGGAGACTTTTCAATAACTATAGGAAAATAAATATGTCCATAACAACAGATCACTTTCCCACTCCATTTATTTATATAATTATTGAAATACTATATGAAAAAACACATTACAAATTTTTTTAGATGGTTCCTCAGGATACGTCCATGTTCCCATCGCACCCAAATAATAGGAAATAAAACTTTCACCGATCTTTATGACACCTTTATGAGTACATATATGACAATTAGATTGCAAAATGGATTATTTAGATTTCAGAGATGCAAGTTTATAATTTTCTATAATTTGATTTAATATTTTTTCTATTTATTTATGAATGATTTGAATATTTTTTATAAATATGTTTCATCACTTTTTATTAAATATAAAAAATTCTTTAAATTATCATTGAAAAAAAATTGTGTCGAACATTGAAATTTTTTATTTCATGGATGAATGATTAATTGTTCTTAGAAATGTAATTTCAAAGGAAATTATTAAAATTTAAAAATTAAAATTAAAATCATCAAAATATTTCCTTAACCATCTTCTGTGAAGAATATTATATAATTTTTATGAAATTTTCTATTTCATGGGAGGTACATCAAGGAATTTAGTACTATTGATTTAAAATTTCCCAAATTTATTTTTTAAATATTTTACTTCACTTTTTATGATCATTAAAGTAATTTTTTTTACTGAGTTAATGTGTAAAATAACCACACAATAATTACTAAATCCACATAATTTAGAACATCCATTCTTGGTGTTTTGTGATTCTTTAGACCATGTTTTTGGAGTTTTAATTTCATAGAAAATTTAATGAATAAACTACACTATTTCCAATAAATCCAAATTAAAAGATGTAGTTTATAACCTCTACACCACCACTAAGAAATAGTTTTTAGTAGTTAATTCCTTATAAAAATTTATATCTTATATTTTTATGACTATAGTAATTGTTTTATATGATAATACAGCCCATAAGTACCTGATCAAGTTGTAAAAACCAAGTTAAATGCCTTATATAAATATATATTATTATTGTAGGAGTTTCATGTGAAGATAAAGGAAAAAATAGGAGTTTAAAATCATGTGGAAAATCACATCAATAAGTTTCGTCACACAATTGAGGTAGAAATTCCAAACAAAGATCCAATTATTGACTAAATTACATCTGAATTGATTTATTATACTGAAAGAGAGGCACCATGATATACTGATATAGTAAATTTTCTAGTAATATCTCATGATCCATCTAATGAAAAACAATAAAAAACATTTATACTAAAACATGTATAAAAATTCACTATTTTGGATTTTTAATATCATTAGAAAATCTATAGTGATCAAATGATAAAGAGATGTCTTCTTGAATGTAAAAGAAAATCTGTACTAACCTAGTGTCATACCTTAGCATATAGAGGACACTTTTGACCTCAAGGAACAGATAAAATAGTATTAGAACATGGAATATACTGACCAAAATTATTTATGGATACCAATTAATTTTGTAAAAAATGTGACCAATGATAATTTAATTAAAAAATATAAAGAATGTTTCAACCTCGAGAAAATTATAGGGTGAGGAAAAATAAATAAAACAAAAACATGGAGCCTTAAAATTGTTTAAGAGAATATCCTCTACAATTTCATTAGGGGAAGTAAAAGACCATAATGATCCACTCAATCCCGCTTGTATGTTAGTGTATAAATCATAATCTATATTATATTCTATAAAGGTATAAGAGTCATGGAATTCAATATGAATACAATACTATATGAAATTCACCAAATTAACAATAATTCTCCATGATGAGGTTTAATACAGATCTCAATAAAATCATATTAACATTTTAATAAACTTCAACCCATAACATTACCTATTAGTCGTTCCATGGAAATTTTATTTCTACTATACAACCCTCCATCTCAATTTCATATGCACACCACACTCTAAAATTTTAAATAAACAAGATATAGAACTTTTAGTATGATCAATTAAAAAACATCCACACCTAGGAGGACCAGGTTTGAACTTAGATACCCCATCTATTTTTATTTTGATCCAAACATAACAAGATTGTTGAAAAAAATATTTATATTATCATCCTATATTTTATAATTATCATAAATTCCCAACTTATTAAAAATGGTTATCTCTTTAATAGAGCTCCCAACCAGACCCACCTTCAGGGGTGTAGAAATCTTATCTATAAAAAGGATTATATTTATAGAAAAATCCAAAAATAAATCCTTAATATAATGGAAAGATATATTCCTACTATTTTAGATAATATGGTGTGATTCATCCAATTCTATATTAATGGAATGAATCTAATTTATTGAGCTTTTAATATTAAATCAATATGTGTCTATTCCATACTTAGATACAACCACAATGTCATTCAAATAAATGTGGTTTTAAATCATGCTTCAAATAATACAAGAATAAAAATAGTTAAAGAATACAAGATCATGATAATTTTACCCATGTTTACAGTAACTACATATAAAATAAATTAAAACAATAGTTTTTATCAAGACTTCATTAGTTAATAGGTTTCAAAAAATATAGTTATGAAGAAAATATATCAATAGGAAGGTATAAAAGGATTAATAAAATGATTAATACTTTTAGAAACACTATTATGTCAACATATTAAGAAATTTTAGAATAGTTTTCATGTAAGGTTACCATTCCTAGTGAGTTCCCAGATTAAAATGTTTCCTTTAGGGATGAAATAATAATCATAAACAAATTTCTTTAGATGAGAGGGAAGATAATCCAATAGATATTTGATTTTGTCCCTAATCTTAATATTTGGGTTAGCTATGTCTCCTTTGAAAATCATAGAAATATTTTTTTGATCCACCTATCATACATGAAGCAATGTTTAGAGTTTATGAAATTCATCAATTTCCAATCCTTCATACATCCAGACTAATGAATACATGTAGTAAAACATTAAATCTTTATATTTTTTAAATGAACCCATAATTAATAAATAGATTTTTAATTTTTATATTAGTTGTGTCTCTTTATTTAAATTGTAAATGGAGATCATCATTAATTTACCACAAATGCTTCACACGCATTCCTCCCTCTTTATTAGGCTTCAAACATGTAACCCATTTGACTGAAATAGATTTATGCTAAAAAATACTCAAACTAAGAATTAAATTTTAAAGGATTAAAATCATGTTCTTGTTAATGGAATGATTCAAACTATAATCCATGAATAGTATAGAAATTTAAGAAACCAGATTCCTTTATTAAGAGAAATGTGACTAGATTTAGAAATAGATTTCCCTTTCCAAGATCTCAATTGATTTTTTATTCTTTTAAAATTGTCACTCATGTAGTAAAAATGATTTCAACCCCAATTAAATGGTATGGAAAATTATATAAGATGGATTCTACCCTTTATACATTGAGAAGCCTATTCATAATAGTATTTTTTTACTATTAAATTTATTACTAAATAAAATAAAATTTATGTTCTATCTAAAAATCTACCTAGTCATATCTCCATAATGATCCAACAATTTCTTGAACACTTAATCATTACCTATTCATATTTAAAATGGATTTAATAAGACAACATTCCAAAAAATTAAATATAAAAAATGATAGGGGACCACATTTCATAACCACAAATGAAAATTAGAAATAACCCCCATTGGGGCCTTTAATTACAATGGATAGCTTTATAGAGTTATATAATATTTTCAACCGACCAGTAAAACATTCACACCAAACAAGCCTATGTAAAACTTTGAATATGATGTCCCATATTAAAGTGCCAAAGGATTTCATGACATCATTGTTAAGAGAAATACTTCCTCCCAAAAAATATTTTTTCAATAGGTTGAGTCATTTTTATGTTGCAATAAATAAGTCTTAAATTTTCCTCCAATGAATAAAAACGAACAGGTATTTTGAGACCACCTTCCCAATGATCGTTGAGATTATATTTACTATAATTTTAATCAGTAACATATATATATTTTTTAAAATATCCATAAGAATTAATATTTTTAACGATTCGTAAAATATAGGTTTCAACAAAAAAATATAAAAAAATAAATTATTCAAATAAAGATTTTTTATGAAATATATGATGTATAAGGAATAAATTTTATATGTTAATTTTCTAGGTTATTTGGATATTCATACAAATTTATAGTGTTGATGTTTTATAATTTAACACATATTTCTCCAAAAATGCTTCAAAGATTATTTTTCAATAGAGAGTTACTTCATCATTTTTTCCTACGGATTTTGTTTCAATATTTGTGGATGAAAAGACCAAAAAACTGAAAATTCATCATCTATTTCTTATTCAATGACTAAATAATTTTTTAAATTTGGAATCCTAATAGAAATCATCAAAAACTAAGGAATTGTTTTTAACAGTATAATAGATTCTATAATGAGGGAAAATAGAGGATACACTAAAAATCAACACCCAATCATCCATAGAATAATTGAAGTGATGATATAATAGATAGAAAAAATAATTGAATTTTGGAGAATATAATCTAATGAAATATAAAAGACTAGAGATAGCAGTTGGAATAGAGATTATGGGAGTATATAATTTCTTAAAAACCTTGGCTAAAATGAATCCCTATCCATTTATCTATTAAAAGTGTTTTCATAATCTCATGGATATGGAACCGAATGAATATTCAGTGGTTAAAGAGATGAATATAGGTTTAGGAAATTTTTTATATCAAAAGAAATTTAGAATTAATGAGTTAGAAGAAATCACAAGGTGTTAATTTTGAAATCCCATAATTTACAAGGAAATAAATATAGTTTCCCACGACTGGTTGATTTTATTAAGTGAGTTTAACCAAGGAGGACAATAGATGCTTGATAACCTGATACAAAAGTTGATTCTAGGTAAAACTATTTATAGATGGTAAAGCCAATTTGATTTATTAGAGTAGATCCAAAATAATAATTTATTTATTTAGATAATTAAAATATCCCCTCAATCCTCTCTATGTTATGTTTTTAATTTTTTTTAATTGATTCCAAAAAATATTTACATTGATGTTTAATCATTATTTATATGGCTTTAAACATTATTTGATAATAATTATCTCTCTATTATTATTATTCTGGATAATTTTGGATTATATTTTATTTTAAAAGTATTTTATCTAAGTTTTTTATTGTATATAAAATTTATTAATTTTTAGAAGCATATAAACCATATCTGTTAATATATAACATATTATTCTATGTTTTAGAGACATACGATGTTTATATACTTTTTCTTATATATTGATAATTTTCAAAATATATTATCACATGTTTTGGATTAATTATCTTTTGTAAGGATTATATATACATATTATATCATATTTGATGTTTTTTCTAAACCGATACATTGGTATAAATTATCTTTCTTATTTTATTTATCCTTTTAAATTATATATCATTTTTACTAAAAAATATTTTTCACTAATTCTTTTATCTAATATAACCCCTTATCATCAAATATTTATATTATATATCCCTTTAGAATTGGAAAATATATTTTGTATTATTATTTTTGGTAACTTATAATATAAAACATATTATATTGAATATTTTAAATTATATTATGAATTACAAGGATATAGTTCAAATATCATATGAATTGAAATTAGTGTAAGTGACATTATCTTATGCATCTATTTAGATTAGAAAATTTGTGCTAAATTTTGATTAGAACCAAATATTTCTCAATATGATTTATCTTACATATTTAGAATATTATATAATTTAAATTACATAATGATATTTCTCTAAGTAAAAAATCACACATATCAAACATTTATATTACATATGGACCCTAATGTAAAAATATCTTATGTATTATTAGGAAATTAATTTTCTAGATATTAAGACTAATGAATCATTTGGAAATTATGGTATTATAAATTCAAACCATGGATAATTATATTTACCTTTTTTAAAAAGACTATATTTATATTCATTTGATTTCAATTAGATTTTATTTATTTATTATTTTATATTAAATTTAAAACTACTTTAAAGTGATTAAATAAGGTTGTCAGAAATCATAATATATGGAGATTAATTTGATAGCAACTTTATGGGAAATAAAAATGAATCAATGATTTTTTTTTCAAATTTTTTTTATCTATTAATTGTATATAGGTATTATTGACAATTGTTTTCATTTTTTGCACAGGATTTTTACTACATTCACAAAAAATCAAATGAAAAGAATTTTCTTAACCATGATGTATTTTTTTTATCAAAGTAATACCTATGTAAATAGAGATTGGATAAATAATCATAAATTAAATGAGGAATAATAAACATGTGATTTATTAACATACAAAAACCTATTTTTCAATCATTAATACTACAATTTGTTTTATGAGACTTTAATGTGCCAAAATACACTTCCAAAGTGATCGTGCTACTATAATGTGTTGGAATTCAATTTTTTAACTTTAATTTTGTGGTTTTGTAAATCTTTATCATTTCTGTGTGAATTTATTGTTGGTTAATTATTTTTCATTCAAAATAAAAACTTTTTTGTTTATATATCCATTAAGAGGTATGATGTTTTTGATAAACCTTCACTTGAAAAGTTTTGTGTTGAATTGGGTTTTGACTCCCGATTAAAATTATATTTTTATTGTGGTTTTACTTCCACTATAAATGAATGTTTTCATCTAGATGTTAGTCCCCTAAAAGAGTCATATTATAAGGGTTAACATTTCTCTGAAGGATAGAGAGAAGTGTAGAGTAAATGTATGATCCTTTTTTATATGAACTTGTACAAAAATATTTATGTTTATATATTATTTTTCTACTACATTACCATTTAATAATATGATATTTTAGAATTTAAATTTAGTCAATTAACCCGAGTTAAAAATTTATTCTATATTATATCTAGGATAATAATTGGTAACATAGAATATCCTTTTATGTTTTATTATGATATACTTATATTTTTATCACTAAACACATCATAAAATTAGAAATAATTAGGGAATGATCTGTATATGGTATTCCAAAATTTGAATGATGGATGATTTCCTCAGAGGCTACCCTTCTTTAATGAAAAAAATTACTGCTACTATAAAAAAGAATAGAATCATTCCAAAAAAATTAATGTCAAATTGGACTATCATGATAAAAACATATAAATTACCTATGAATATCCCTAAATAATGAATTATTAGATTTTGTAATGGTTGTGGCAAAAGACACATTTTATTATTAGATAATATACATCTTTTGACAGGGTATAGGGAGACCCATTACCTAGCCTGAAGTCCCAAGGCCAAGTGGGCATAATACTAGGCTGGAAAAGCCAATTTTTTTGTCCCAAAGGACCCTTCGATGAATAGTACTACTATAGTACCAATACTGCTATAGTACCTACTATAGTACCACCACCGCTATAGTTCCGAATATATTTCCTCCACCGCTATAGTTTCACCGCTGCTACAGTTCTTCCACTACTATAGTAATACTACGGTGCGCCTGCTATAGTGATGCTATAGTACCCTAAAAAATCTTCCCTACCCAGATTCTATTCTGGGTCTTTTGGATGCCAAAAAGAAGCCTGCACCACTTGGGTAAAGGATCGTTGGCCATGAATTATTAATGAATAAATCAAGTATGTTTGAAAATATGAATTCATGAAAATATTATATTGATCTATTTATAGAAATGTATGTAGCCTGGAATTATATTGTAAAAATTATTATTAATATTTGAGGTTTTTTCAGGTAAGATACTATGGAATGGATAAACTAAAATGAACAAATATCGTGATACTTTGAGAATAATATCACGATTCAAGAAGGGATAAAAAACAAAAAACCAGATGTACCATAGGTTCATGAGTATTATGAATGGAATGAGGGCTCTTACTGAAGCATTGTAAAATATGGTTCTTTTTAGATAATTATTGTGGTCCCTGATAAATAAATGGAATGACCAGAACATTCCCGTTAATAAAATAAAATTGTTGAAAGAGTACACACTTGATAAAATCAACAGATAACTATTCCAATACTAATTGGAGTTAAACAATATCATTTAAGGAGTGTCTATAAAAATAAAAGGTATAGATTTTAAATCATTTATAAATGTTACTTCTTACTCTTCTGATAATGAAATATAGTGACCTAAAAAAGATGAAGTCTTATAACATATAAAAGGATTCTATAAAGTAATGGATATGAATAAATTCTTTTAAAGACTATTTAAAAAGAATTATCCTGGTGATGATCGAAACGGAATCAAAAAGGATAATACTAATTCTAATAATGATTATTCCAACAGAATATTTTATGAATATATAACAAATTATATATTATTCCTGATTTTAAGAGATCAAATCATGAGATAAAAGACATAAATTATAAAAAATAGAGGAAGGAGCTTTAGTGATTGATTATTGAGGACTCATATTCAAGTATATAATTTGGCTTAAAAAATGATTCTGATAACATATGCATTTTAGATTATCTAAACTAAGCATTGAGATTATGAATCCAATATTGATATATATTTTGAGTAACTTAGTGTTGAAAAATTAAATAAAAATATTGAAAAACATTAATTATATATCATCAAAATTAGTGAGTTTTATATTGAACTTAAAGGAAATATGTAGAATATAATTAATGAGAAAAAGATCATTTATAAAGAAAATGGAAAAAAATTCTTCCATCTCAAATTAAATTTTATTTTATGATTAATATATTTATAAAAAGGAAAATGAAATATAACTAAATAAATTGAATGATTAAAATAATATTTAGTTTCTATTTTTCAAGGTTTGGAAAAATATGACAAATTTATCTCTATGAAAAATGTAGAAACATGATTGTACTTAAATATGATAAAAAATTACCTAATATGAACAAAACATTCTTTGTGGAAGTTTCTAAAAGATGTATACATACAGTTAATTATTTTAGATGAAAAATACAAAGTCATTATACTGTTAAATAATCATCATGGGTTCCAAAATCATTGAAAACTCAAAATAATTTATTTGAAGAACATTTATCTTCTAATTTATCTATCAGAACAAATTTTAATTATATTTGGTTTCAAAATAAAATCATTTACTAATCCCATTTTACCCAAAGTATCATGGGTTCTAAAACTACATTCCAACCAATTATATAGAAAAAATTTCATGACGGAATATTAAAATACCTATGGTATATGGATAGTTACTAAACTTTGAACATGACTAGAGACCCATAAATTTTCATGTTTTATAATATTCGTTATTAAGGTACTGTGATATTTAAAGACAATTCCAAAGGAAAAGATTATAGTTTTGGTGAAGTTGGATTTTTTAGTTATACAATTTTTTCTGATGTAAAGTATATTAATGTTTTAATTGATAATCTTATATTTATAACCGAATTACAAAATGATGGTTTTTTGGAAATTTAAAAATATTAAATTTCTTGTTTTTAAAGGTATTTCTATTTTTATGCAAAATGGAAGGATAATATTTATTCATTTTTTTAAATAATGAATCAAAATTTGAAATGTATGCATTCTATTTAGATATTTTATATTTTATGTAATATGATGCTTTATTATGAAATTTAATCCTACTTTAAAACAAATCCAAACATTTAAAAGTTCTATAGTTATCGTATTTTAAATAGGACAAAACCCATGGACGAGATTCATGCATGAAAGGAAGACACAATAAATGAACATGTAGATAATCAAGGATAATAACATTATAATACCTATAAAACAAGTTCATTTAGTGTTAATTATCCCACTTAAAACATACATTCTCATTGTTAAAAAAATTGTTATTGAAGATATTTTTTTTATATTTAAACAGGTTTATTATATTTCTTGAATTATAAAACTTAAAGAAAACTCCCTTAATTTATATTGGTTAAAAAGGGTATTGTTTATTTGATATTTTCTATTAAAATTGATAGATATGGAAAATTATAGATCCTAAATTATGAATCTTTTTAATGAAAATGGTTAATATGAATACATTTATACCCCTATAACTCCACAAAAATAGAATTTTAGATGAAAAGTATAACTTTAGCTGAAATGGATTAAATTATGATATGTGAATAAGGTTTACCAAAATATTAATGGGTTCAAACTATGAATACATGTTATTTTATTTTAAATATAATTCTTAATAGGCCAATTTTAAAGAGAAATTTTTTTTAATTATAGAAATAAAAGAATCCTAATGATGGATATTTTAGAGTTTTTTATTGTAAAGTGTTTATCCACAATAAAAAATACAATCAAGATAAATTTCATTCTAAATATGACAATTGGATATATATTTTTTATATTCTTTCATTAGTAAATATTATCAATTTTATAATTAAGTTTCTATGGTTATTGGCTTATATATTAATGTCAGGTTTGATGAAAAAATTTAAATGACAATTCATATAATGAAAATCATATTAAAGAAGATTTTAGATATCTTAAATTTATATAAGAAAAAAATAAAAAAATTCATGAACCTATTTTAGGGGTAATATAACCAACATGAAATAACTTGGAGAAATATTAAAAATATAAATTTAGATAGAGATCATGTAGATGATAACTATATAGTTCAAACATTAAATATATTGAGGAATTGTTTTACCTACACTACTTTATTTTTAAAATTTTATTCCAAATTTTATTCCAAAATCATTAAAAGATCATAACTAGATTTCATATATGAATAAGGAACACAAACAACTTTCTAGGAATGATGAATAGAGATTTGTTTTTATACCTAAATATTCACAAATTATTGATATTAAATAGATTTCCAGAAAAAACCTGATTAACGTGGATAGATTATTAGTAACACAATAAGATTATTTTCTCAATGTTATTTTCAATTAGAAGGTATTGATTATAATGAAATGATTTTCACCTTTCCGTAGATATTAATCTATATGAATTTTAATATCTTATACTATTTATCACGGATTCAAATATTATCAAATAGATGTTAATAATTACTTTCATATAGGATAAACATTTTATGATATTCATGTCAAATATACATTTTTTAATGAAAAATATATTGATCATGTTTTCAAATATTTAATGGATCTTTATGGACTTAAAGAAGGACCAAGTGTATAGTATAAATGATTGACTAATTTTTATTATGAAAAATGTTTTTAATAAAATAAATTTTGTCACAATAAAATTTATTAAGAAATATTATAAGGATAATTTGATTTAGATATTTATATTGATTATATTTTTTTAGATCATCTATAAAAATTTATTTTTAAATATAATAACTACTCAATTTGACATAAGTATTATAGAAGAATTGAAATTTGTTTTAGGACATAAAATATTTCAAAGGAAAGAAGGAATTTTTATAAATCATTTTATGTGTGATAAAAAATTAGTTATGAGATTTTGAATTGGTTATAGATGCATTATTAGTACCCTTATGAGTATTCCTTGTAGATTAGATACCCATATTTTCATAAAATATATTTATATTAATATTTTTAGAGGAATGATTAGTAATTTAATGTACTTAACCACTTATAGGTCATATATAATGGTTTCTATATTCATTTTTTCTAGACTTTAGGATGAACCAAAATTAAGTCACTTAAAAATATGTTAAAAGTATTATTAAATATGATAAAGGCTCTATAAAACATAGTTTATTTTTTCCAAGTATAAAATATTTTGAATTAAAATGTTATTTGGATTATGATTTTGGAAGATGAAAAATGATTAAAAATGTAGCTATGGTATGCGTCATTTTCCATAAAATATTTTAGTTTCTAAGAGTTCAAATAAACAGTTATCATTTATTTTATTTAAAATTGGAGTTGAATATACTTTTTGTTCTATATATTATGACTAGTTCTTGTGGATCGAATTGAATTTTTCTAATTTTCATATTCATTTTAAAAAGATGAATTTTTGATATTCTAATTATTATAATATTTTTATTTATAAAAATAAATTATAGTTTTATAGAATTATGATTATTGATGTGTGATATTTTTTATTCAATATAATTTTAAAAAATGAGATATCTATTTTGAATATGTTTTTTCAAATGATTTGTTAAAACATTTTTTAACAAACTTTTATATTTAGATTCATTTGAGAATATTAAATATAAACATTGTATAATGGAAGTATAACTTAACTTTACTATATTTAGAAGGAAAATAGTGACTATTATTTGTTTCTTAATATTTTTTATCTACATTCATGGATATTTTATAGTTTATTGGTTCCTATATATGGGATATTAAAAACAATTCACTCACTTCTATATCTAATTCTGGAAGAGAAATTCGGTATTTTAGGTACATTATTATAGTTATTATTCTCAATTTATTTATCTATTTAATATGCATTATCATATGGGCATTTCCCTATTTATATACCATTGAGTATAGAATTATTATTATTTGTGAAGAGTATATTTTCAAATTTCTCTTTATATTTTTATTATTATAAAACATGGGATAATTTTTATGTTTTTTTTCTAATTATAAAAATGGTATAGATTGTTAGAGTTGTTGGAGTGCATCCTTACACCTTATTTATTTATTCTTCCTAATTAAAAAATACACTCAATACTCTATTGATTTTGATTTTAATTATTTTTTAATGTTTTTTAGAATGCTGTTGACTGTGATGTTTAATCTATATTCATTTGGTTTTAATCTTTTCTAAATATAAATTCTATTTATATTATTATTACTATTCTACAAAATTTTTGATTATGTAATGTTTTTAATGAATATTTTATAATTGTTTTCTCATATGTATCGTTTTTAATTTTTAGAGGAATATCTTACGTATTAGTTCTGATATATATATATATATATTAGATATATATCCAATGTATGGAAAAATTTTATACATATATACTTTTTTTTCAAATTATTTTATCTTATATTTTGGATTAATTATCTTACGTATGGATTATATATAATATATTTGTATGTTTTTGGAAAACTAATTGAGTCATATTGTAACACCCTAACCCTAGAATCCCAAATTCTGTGCATTATTTTATTATTTTTGAACCATTTCAAGGAGTCAAATCCCAAAGGACCAATCATTTTATTATATTAAAAAGGCCATATTACATACATGAAACCCAAAGTAAATTTGGAAAGATATAAAATACAAACATGTTACATAATAAAATGAAACAAACACCACCCTTTAAACACATTCAATGGATTCCTCTTCACAACCATGAGAAAGGTAACATAATAAGGGTGAGATCAAATGATAAATAAGAGTTATATGAAATAATAATAATCTATGTAAATTGAATAAGGCATATACATTATTACAAGGTAAATAATATGGAAAACACATCCCATAATAAAACTAAGAATGTAAATGTATCCATAGATTTTTTTATAGTGAAAATTTCAAGGAAAGTGACAATTGAAAACTGAATGAATAAAATACATATTTAGTGGACGTTTTATATCCAAGAAATGAAGCATTATACCATCAATATGGTTTATGTATATTGGTTTAAACCCTTCTTATTCTGTTTCGAAACAACCAAGAAGGGTTTATTTCCAACTATTTTGTATCATAAGATTTATCGATCCATCAAGAAGCTATAAGGGGCCCCACCCATCACATCATATCCATAGTATTATTCATGCATTGATGAAATTCATGAAAAATTTGGCTTATCAAAATATATTTATTTATTAGAGGATACAGATTCATCAATATTTCTAATATTTAAACAACATTAAAAATAAACACCGTATGTGAAATGATATACAACTAAGACAATAATCATATCCATGATACATGAATATGGATATTTATTTGAACTATAATTTCAAATAAAAAATGATATCAATGGGTAAATAGATACACCACATTAAAGTATTAAGTGCATAATACCAAGTCAGTCTTAATGAAATGGAAATTGAGGCAAAGTTTCTTACCATGTGTTCAAATGTGTTCTGTACTTGAAATTAATGTCCTAGATAATTAGATTAAATACATTAATTAGTTAATTAATAACCTTTTATTATTTTATTTTATTTAGTATAATTTTATTATGTTATTTTATGGCCTTTTTGATGAGTTAAAAGATACAATTTCATCATTTTGTAGTGTCTGTTTTCTAGGTTTTCATGATTTATTGACCTGAATATGAGTACGGAAGTTTATGTTAAATGAGTAGAATTATAAATAAATGAAACTATATGATATTAATGAACATATATAGTATTTAATGGTAATATTAGTCATCCGGATATTTTAGGTTAGGTTTAATCATTATATATGATTTTAATGATAATCATTTAGATCATTTCAGTGTTTTTTGATCATCTTGAACTAGATTTGTTCTATTATTTAATATCATGTATATATAAAAGATCCATAACATTACATAGGATGTAATAAATATATTATAATTTTTTTACCATAAAAATTATTTTATTACCATCCATGTAGATGGTAATAGAAATTAAAAAATCATCATCCATAATGTCGATAAATTAACACATCATGGGAAATGTTATCATTTATAGAATAAAAGAGATATATATAAATTAGTATGATGATTGATATTAAATTAACATGATATATTTTTAGAATATAAATTTTACTAGAGTTATCATTCCACTTGGATAATTGTAGGTGATAATAGAATAAGAAAAGAAATGAAATTGAAAAAAAGTTAAAAGAAATAGAAAGAGGGTTTTATGTCTTCAATTTTTCTCCTGGAGAACATTCTTGAGGGACTTTAGTTTTTTCCTTTATTGAGAAAAAAGCTCTTGGATGTGGGGTAGGGATTTCGTAAGAGTATTTGTTAGAATTTGGACAAGGCTCAAAGCTTAAATATTGTGAGGAGAAGAGAAGGTGAAGGTGTTATTTATAGTGGAGTGGGGTGTTTTTTAATTTTTTTAATTTTTTTAATTTTTTCTCAAGAATATGAATTGATTGATAATTACAGCATAATATATTAAACTAATTTATGGGTGTCTGAGATTATGTGATTAAATCATCCATACATCATCTATAACTCAATAATTCATTTATTTTACATTTATCACAAATGAACTGAATTTTATGAAAATTAGTTTATAACTATGATAAATTTTATTTTTTATTAAAATCATCATTTACTTGAAAAATATAGATTTTAAAATTATAAATGATTTTATAAAACTTTGAAATATTAAATAAGGTCTGATAAAATTACATTAAAACAAAATAAAGCAAAATGTTAATTTCTGAATACATTTTATGAAATTATTTTTTATTTTTTTACATTTTTGAATTATAAAATTTCAAATAAATATTTATAACTTAAAAAAATAACAACACTTAATTAATATTTTTTAAAATATTTATTTACTTATACTCTTATATAATTATATAGTACATTCATTTATTCGATGTCTAAAATTTATTTATACTTTCAAGGGTGAGGTTACTATTCATTTGACCAGTTTACTATTCAGAAGGGTCATACTACTATTCATATGGTCAAGTTACTATTTCATCAGTATAGGTAACTTAAATTCTATAAATACTTATTATTTCGTTGATTCATCATTTATAATTTTTGTATTGTGTTGTATATGTGATTTTATATGGGTTATATTATATATTTATTGTATGAAATGTAAACTATAAATGATTTAATTTAATTAAGAGGATACATACCATATAATCTTGAGGCGGTATATTCCCCCCTACTATAGAAATTTCATCTAAGAAATTTTTATCTACATTTCATTATAAAAATGTCAGGTGGGTTCTTCTTTATAAAATCCTCATGTTCCCAAGAATGTTCATCTATTTTTGGGTTTCTATAAGGATCTTTTACCCTTGTATTCATCTAATTTCTCAATACTATCTTTAGTGTGTCAAGAATCTCAATAGGCTATTCACATTAAAACAAATTAGGTTCCAGTTCAATTCTTATAGAAGTGTGGACATGTATTGGGTATGGAATGTACATCCTTAACAAAGAGTTGTGGAACACATTGTTCACTTTAGAAAGGATATGTGCCATTTCTAAATGATAAGACATAACTGTAACTCTATCTAGAATTTCAAAAGGTCTAATATACCGGGGGCTCATTTTACCTATGTTTCCAAGTCTTATAACACCCTTCAATGAAGATACTTCAAGGAGACCTGATATACCAATTAAAACTCAAAATATTCCCTTTAATTATCATTGTAGATCTTTTTCCTTCTTCTTTATGATTTTATATGTGTTTGGATAACCTTAGCCTTCATTTTTGTTTCCTCCATAAGTTTTGGGACTACACGATTCCTTTCACTAACATAATTCCAATAAGTTCTTGTACACCATCTCTTTCCATACAATGATTTATATGGTGCCATATGAATTGTTGAATGACAACTATTGTAGTAGAGAAGCTCTTCCAAAGGTAAATACTAATCCCAAATACCATGAATGTCAAATGATAAATATCTCAACATGTATTAAAAATTATGGATCATCCTTTTTTATTTCCTATTAGTTTTACGGTGATAGGAAGTACTCAATTGATGCTCCATATCCAAATAGTTTTAAATAATTTTCCATAATTTTGATGTCAATAATGGATCACAATCATTAACAATTGAAAGCAGTGCACCAGGATGTCTTACAAATTCATTAACATAGAGTCATGCAAGGCACTCTAGTGGTAAGTATTCCATTATTGAGAGGAAAAGTGTATATTTTTTTTAGTAGATCAATAATAACCCATATTTCATCCTTCCTTCTTGAATTCCTTACTATTCCTACGAATAATTCCATCATAATATCATCCCATTTCCACATAGGTATGGAAGAGTTTTCATGACTCCATTATAATGTTGTCTTTCGTCCTTCACTTATTGAAAAACATTCAATCTTGACACATAGTCAGAAATTTCTCTCTTCATATTATCCCACAAAAAATGTTCCTTCATATCATTATACATATTATAACTACTAGGTTATATAGAGAAATTGAATCATTTATTATCATCTAATAGTTCTATTTTTAGCTTCAGTATTGATGAAACACATAACATCTTTCCAAATATTAGAATTCCATCCTCATACATGAAGTCTATCAATTGTCTATCCTTAACGCCATTAATTTTCTATTTAAAACCCTCATAATCTAGTTGAGATATTTTTATCTTATCTAGAAATGATATTTTCCCAATCATTTGAAAAAGGAAAGATGTTTCCTCTCCTTTAAAAATTCCCATATCCACTTGTACTACATCCTTGAACAAGGGATATTTCTGAAACCTCATTTGGATTATAATTCCATTAACTTTCTTATTTAATGCAGATTATATATTATTTTATTTTCTTAGGTGGTAGTGTATTAAAGAATCATTATCCTTGATTATCATTGGGCATCGCCTTTGCCTCATGTTGAGTTCATTCTTTGTAAAGGTGTATTTCAAACTCTTTTGATCTGTATATATCTCATATCTTCCACTATAGAGATAGTGTATAATTATATTGATAGAAACTATTATAGGTTATAACTCAATATTATGAGTTTTATAGTTCTATTCATGAATTTTTAACTACCTTGATCCATAGGAAATAACTCTATCATTCTGCATGAGGAAACAACTAATTCCTTTATTTGATGTATCATTGTAAATCACAAAACCACCATTTCTCAAAAGTAGAGTAAATATTAGAGCGTTCAATATTATCCTCTTTAAATATTCAAAACAATCTTCACACTATTTTTTCAATATGAACTTACCCCCTTTACATGTAATGTTGGTTAACGGGTTAGCTAATCAAGAAAAATCATGATTTAAATACTGATAGTAACCTACTAAACTAATGAATCTATGTACATCAGTTATATTTTTTGATGTAGTACATTCCTAAAATACCTTTTTATTCACATGACCATCTTATATTCCATACTTAGAGATAATATGTCCAAGAAAAGAAACTATTTGAGCCATAATTCAAACATTCTAAACATTCCATATAACTATTTTCTTCTATGTGTATCTAGAAAAACCCACAAGTAGTTTTCATAATCCACATAGATTTTAGAATATATCAAGATATCATCAATAAATAGCACAAAAAATAATCAAGATATTATTTGAACACTCTGTTCAATATATCCATAAAAACTGAGGTTGAATTAGTCAATCAAAATGGAATTACTATAAACTCTTAATTTCCATACATGGATTGAATTTTTGTATTTGGAATATCATTCTTATTTACATAAAAATGATGATATCTAGAATGAAGTTAAATCTTCCAAAAACATTTATTCCCATGATTTTGATCAAATAAATCGTCAATTTGAGGAATATTGTATTATTTATTTATTTGAATTTCATTGATTTCTCTGTAGTCAATACACAACCTTAAGGATCCATATTTGTTCTTAACAAATAGAATATAGTATCCCTATAAAAAACACCAGGGTGAATAAATCCCTTATTACTAAAATTTTATAGTTTTTTATTTTACTCCACTAATAAAAAAATGTCCATTCTATAAGGATTATTTGATATTGGTCTTGTATCAAGAATTAAATCAAAGGTAAACTCAATTTCATGCTCTAGGGGGTGTTTAGGTAAATAGTTAGGAAATACATCAATGTATTCCTATACAATAAGTACATCCTCAATGACAATATTATTTTTCATCCATAGACGATGTTTTCTCTTCCTCCCCAAGAATTTCATTCAATAGGGATATGTAGGGAGGATATAGATATGACTTAGATGATGAAGTATCCCCTTTAAAGATGATAAATTGCATACCTTCATCTAGAATCATAATTTCTATCTCTTTGCAATATAATTTTTCATTATACTTTGATATACACTCTATACACTTGATTATATCAAAATCCTCCATAGCTATTATAATAAAATCAAAAATTATAGCACATTTAAGCTCTACAATAGTAATTTATTAAAACATATTTGATAAACTAAGGATTTCACTAGGAATTTTTACTGACAACTTTGTTATTTAGGGAAATTGGAAATATTTAATTTTTATTGAAATCTATGGAGATATAAAAGAATATGATGATCCATAATCAAATAAATATTTATCTAAATTTGTGGAGATTTTAATGTACCTTCTACCAAATCATTAAGAACTTCAACCTCAGCCGTTGTGATTGCATATGCTTTTCCTTGATCCTGTGGTATTTTTTGAGGAAACATTCGTTAAATCTTAGGACAATAATTTTTATAGTGTCCCATATCAATAAAATTTTGATTTTGAAAATTATTTAAATTTTACCTTCCCTTTTAATTTATTTTCTCAATCTCCTTGTTCTCCACACCTATAAAATACTCAAATTCCTTTCAAGCATTTTACAAGATGATGCTTTCCGCAGTTTTTACATAATAGGAATATCTTCATTCCATTCTTCTTATTTGGTGCCTTACCTTTTCTATAGTTATCAGAATATCTCTTCTTGTTTTGATTTCCATTGAAAAAATTGGATCAAAAAAATTCCTTCTCTATTTTGATGGCACTTAATACCATTTCATCATATGATTAAATTTTTTGAGAAGACAATTCCCTTTGGAGAATTGGCTTATGACCTTCAATGAAATGATCAATATTGTCTTATGAATCATGTATGTAATATATACCATACGTAGATAGTATTTTTATGTTATCGTCATACTCCAAAAACACACTCTTATTTCCTTTTCATTAATCTATGTAATTTTGAATTCATTTCAGTTCGTTGCCCATGAGGGAAGTATTTTTCCAAAAACTTTTATTTAAATGTTCTCAATTTTATGTCTTCTATTTCATATTATTCTTTGTATATTGGATAAATTCCCACCATTGATCAAAATCTCCCTTGAGAAAATATACTAACACTACTACCTTTTCGTTTTCATTGCATCCCAATGCAAGGAATATATTTTCAAGGGACTTGATCCACTACTCAACTACCACTATATTAGTATTCACACAAAAACATGGGGACTTCATTCACATTAAATGATACAACATAGGTGTATTATGGTTATTAGTCATAGCCTGAGTATGTTTTCCTAATATGGTCATGATCTACTTAACTCTAGCACTAACTGTGTTGACATGCTCTATTGGAAAATCACTACATTTTATATGGGTATTGAATACCTTTATTATATTAGGGGACATAAATAAAAAATCTAATACACAAAATTTGTTTGTGAATCATAATGGATAATTTTGATCCAGGAAAACACTTACCATAAATTGAAAATTTATGCATAGTTAATCTTATAATCATAAACATGGTTTCATTGGAGACATATTTACTTTTAAACCTTAATAATTGTTTATTAATACAATTTGAATTATCCTTAGAATACCCTCTATAAGTGTCAAACATGGTTCACAGTAAGGAACATTTTCATGTACCAATTTACCCTGAGTGAGGCTTGGGAAGCCTTGTCGGAGTTGTTACCCATAGGTAAATCTCTGCCAAAACCACATCCACTTGTATTATCCAGACAAGGATATATTTATAGGGGGACCCATATAATCTCTAACTTACTAGAAATCTAGGATGTTCTTCTATACTTATCCTCAAATTCTATAATAGGGATATTTTCTCCAATCTATGTTTTCTAAATCTAGTTTCCAAGGTTGCTACTATACTTTCTCTAATACCAACTATAATGCCTCGACCATAGAAGCTTAGAGATGGTGCATTATTTTATTACATTGTAATAATTATAAGGAATAAAATCCTAAAGGGCATATTAGTTTAGCAGTCTTGGATGACCATATTTCATACATCATAACCATAATACATTAGGATAGATTTAAAATACTAACATGATACATAATAAAATGAAACAAACAACATCCTTGAAACTCAGTCAATGGATTCTTATTCATAACCCAGGGAAAGGAAACATAGTAAGGGTGATCTAAAATTCTCCGTAAGAGATACATGAAATAATAATAAGGGAATTAATGTCAATAAGTCATATAAATTACTGAAAGGTAAATAACTTTAAAACATATACAATTAATAAACTAAGAATGTAAATGAATCCATAGATTTTTTCCGAAACAAAATATCATGGAATGTTTTAACTAAATACTAAATGAATAAAATTATTATTTAGGGGAAATAATATATCTAGAAAATCAAACATTATACCATCAATACAACTTAAGTCTCTAGGTATAATCACATTTGATTCATTTTTTGTAATAGCCCAGACCCTCCTTGTCCATCCCTTAGACAAATTATGGTGTTTGGCACACCCTGGACCCATCAGGTCCGGATCATAAGGGAGGTGTCTCAATGGTGGGATGTCATTGAGGTGTCAACCATCAGTGACACCAATTGTTGAGTCACCGATCGGTGTGTCACCGATCGGTTCCATATGTACTTGTCGGGGTTTTCTTCCCAAGTTTTTCCTGTAACACCACTTTTAAGTCTTTTAACCATTTAAAAGTGGTTCAAGGACGTTTTTATCCCCATAAACAATGCTTTAAATTCCTAAGAGTGTAGAGACCCTCAACGGACCCCGACTATGTGTCATTTTCCTCTTTTAAAATGAAATATTTTATCTCACAGCTATTATGGCAACCTAATAGGTTTTATTAAATAACAATTAATTACATCATGTGTAACCACCCAACCGCATGGTGAAACCACAATCCACCTCTAAATATGCTCAAAATCTTCATTTCCTTTAAAACTATGATCTCACCTTTTTATGGAATGAGAATTCTTTTCTTCGGGGATGGTATTTTGTTTTCTTCTCCTTGGTTTGTTTGGCGTCCCCTTCATGAGGTGAGTGGTGCACCTGTGCTGGAGACTTTCCTGCTCATTCTTGGAGTCCTCAGAGTTTTTCCTCTGCAAGTCGTGCATCCCAGATTTTGGTGTAAGGAAAAAAACTTTAACCTTTTATCATCCAAGTAGGGGGTTTCCTTCATCTCTCTTTACTGCGTATCATGCGGGGCAGGTATGATAATGTTTGTATGGGAATGGATGAAACCAAAACTTAATGAAGATAATTAATGTACTTTTTAAGAATGAAGGGGTGTGCTTGATGATTTCTAATGTACTCTTTTACCCTTTATTATATGTTGTGAATTGTGTGGGATTCTATCCATTGAAAATTGTGGTTATTGGTGGTATTTCTTTGTGAACTAATGATCCTCTATTTTATGGTTAACTTAATGATTGAATGGATATAACATGGAAACTGGTTAATCACGTAAGCTCGGTTCATTAAATGGATCCCAATGAATATGAATCCTTCTGTGGTCACCAAAGTTAACCAGATGAATGAAGGAAAACCAATGAAATATGTGTTTGAATATGAAAACTCCCTTTCTATATCATGGTAACATGGGTAGTTGATCTGCTTAATTCTTGTGGGGTAAAATGGGTCGAGATGGGATCCCCTATTGTAGTGCAGTTGTTGGTTTCTAGATCTGAGGTCATATGGGGCTATATGTTGGGGCTTGGTTTGGATCCAGTACATTTAGGGGATCTCATGGGTCCCTTTTGTCATTGTGACATTACAAGGGAACTATGTGTGAATGCTTAAAATGCTTCTTGGAAATTTTTCCCTGACTTGTGGATATGCCTTTTAGTTTTCTAGTAGCGAAGAATTACTTAAACTGAACAAATTGAATATGAGAACAAAAATCTGTTCAATGGAAATTGTTTTCTGGGAATGATTTATGACTTGTTTGTGGTTGTGGTGTTTCTTATGAATGAATAGTAATGAGGGTGTTTTTGTATAGTTGGATTGGAACCCCTAGGCTGGGATGAGTGCCTGTTTACTTATATGTATAATATAGTTTTTATGTTCCTTATCTGCACCCCACCCATGTGGAGCACTTAGTGTCGAACACCCCCATTTCATGGGGGAGGGTGTTTTTCCCAACACTTCTATGAGTGGCTAGTAATTATCTCCTTTTCTGATAACTTTCCCAAGTAGACCAAGGTTCTTCGGGTAGGCTGTGGCAGCCTGAAGTCCATTATATACCACGATTCTTCAGGCATGGTACGTTGAGGTCGTTGGCCTAGGTGTATGCGAGCAGGTGGTTTACCAAGTGTCTTCAGGATGAGGCCTAGGTGTCTTCGGGCGTGGTGGTAGTTTTTCTGGCCTAGGTGTATGCAGGCATGGTTACATGTGGTTGTTGTGGCCTAGGTGTTTGCATACGGGATGTGTGGGTGTGGTAGCCTATGTGTGTGTGGGTGGGGGATGGGAGTGAGACTACTGTGAGAATGGAAAGAGAGGTTTGACGCATATAATGTCTTCAATGACCAGTGGTAAAGTGGTGCGGGGTACACAAATATTGATGTGTTATTAATATTAATTTACTTGACTTTCATTATTTAGGGAGTGTGCCTTGGTGAGGTTTGGGTGGATAGTTTTCCTTGCTAGGTGGTTTGGTTGTCTCTTTTTTTTTCACGGGGCATCAAAATGACTACCCACTTGTGCACAAGAGATTTTGGTTTTCCCTATTGAGTATACCTGTATACTCACCCTAGGTATATAAAACATCATTCAGGTTTCTAAGAGGATATCAGGGATCATGCGAGACCATACTAGTTCTGACATTGGGATAGTTGTTGTTTCTGTTTTTCATTTCTTTGGTACTTTAATTTGTAGTTTTCTTGTACCTTGTAGAAATTTTCATTGAATCGTGCATATGGGAATGGATTGCTTTGGTTTTACCTTTACTTATTGTTTTGGTGTTGCTTGGGATTCACTATCTTATCTCCAAATCCAGCTAAATAAAAAGTGTAATGCCTTCCATTTTGTATTTGATTCTATACCATTGGTGCTAGTCTTCACTCCATGACCTATTAGAGGTGGGTCTTGGGGGTCATTATCACTATTTCACCATGAGGAAGGAATGTTCTGGTAGTTTTCTTTCCCTTCCCTCATCTTGGTGAAGGCGGGTCATGATAGAATGATATCAGAGGGGATTGTTGAGAGATAGGATGGAGTTCGGAGTTAAGCATAATGAGGATTAAATGGGATGGTAAGGAAACATTGTTAGGAAATCTTGGTGTGTGAAATAGGTCAGAGAATAATGGCTAGGACACGGGATTTTAGGGCCCCCCCGTGATCCAATACAAGGACTCTGGACCTACCAAATGACCAAGTGAGGCTATACTAATTGCAGGATAGAGACCTAGGAAATGTACATGCATCCTAATTACTTGTGTTCTTGTGTGTTCTGGGTGGCCTGGGAATTTAAATGAATAAAACATTTAAGTAATGTTTAAAAGGACCCTTCTACACTACTTTGGATTAGGCTTTCCTTGTTTACCTTGTAGATATGGTACCCAGATGATGACAACAAGTAGTGCGGGTAATCGAGGCCCCATAGGCTCTTTTGGATAATCAGTAGAGGGATGATCGAGAGTAGGAGGATGACCAGTGGTAGAGGATGCTTCATTCTATTCAGTGGAATCCCCTCGAGAAGTACGAGGGAAGCATCTAAGACATGGAGAGAGAGAGAGAGATGGCTTAAGGAGCTGGTGATAGATTTCAGCTTGATCTGGGCTCCTACTGAGTACTGGGTTCCCCTGGCTGTAAGCCAAATATGGAGAGCAGTGTGTCAATGGTGGACTCTTGATCTTGGGGAGAGGAGGGAGGCTGATGTTTCATGGACTGACTTTGAGCGGGAATTCTAGGTAGAATCCTCTCATCCTCGATGAAGGCAGAGAATAGGCATGAGATAATCTCCCTTCAACATGGGAGAATGTCAGTGAGAGAACTGGGAATAAAATTCAAGGGTCTCCTTTGTTTTGCTCCAGACCTTTTTCTGGATGAGTAGGCTCAGGTGGTACATTTAGAGGAGGCACTCTGACCTTCTCTTCAGTATGATGTTATCCCCTTCACCATACCGACTTATTTGGATATCCAAAAGAAGGCTGAAGTGGTAGAAAGGATGCACACACTGGTAGATGTGCCGCGAGAGGGGATCCAGTTGAGTTTGTTAAAGGGGAAGGATGTCAGCAACATGCCTCCAGCGTTAGGGGCTTCTAGGTTCTAACCAATGGGGAGAAGGCCCCAGTAGTTACAGTTTCGATCTACCAGTCCTCTCCCCTTCCTCACGGGACCAGGGCCAAGGGGATTCATCTGTGGTTGTAGTTTTCACCTTCAAAATCAGTGCCCGGACCGAGCTCAGTATAGGGGGGGTGGGCTGGTTCAACGCCCACCTCAGTAGTAGTAGTTTGTAGACAGGACCGTTCAGAAGCAACAGCAGCATAGAAATCAAGCTCCCACTTCTCCGAGGGTAGACGTTAAAGGAGGAGGTCGGCCCCAGGGCGCTCCTTAGGGACCTTGACAAGGGTGTGGTCGGGGAGGTGGCCGACAGCAGAGGGGTAGAGGATCCAAGAATGGATTGTTTCATGCTGCGGAGTTAGCAGTACCAGTAAGTCCAGAGGTCGTTCGAGGTACGATTAGCCTATTTAGTAGTCTTTTCTATTCCTTGTTTGATACAGGAGCATCACAATTTTTTGTTGCACCCAGTCTGGCCAATGATCTGGGTTTAGATGTTGAGATACTTCCAGTGCCCCTGGTGTTGAGTACGCAAATCGGAGGTCAGACCGACTTGTTTTATGTTTTCCAAGGGTATAGACAGATTATAGGGCCACATTAGTCGAGAAGGGATCTTTTACTATTGAAGATACAACCATATGATTTCATCCTATTCATCTACTGGTTGTTTTCTGTGCACGCTCTTATCAACTATTTTTGAAGAAGTGTCGTGTTCTTTGATGAGGATGGCCATCGTGTGGATTTTGTTGGCGAACGTAGTTGTCAGGTGGGGAGACGGCGTGTGGAGCCACTTTTTTATAAGTTGGATGAGATTTAAGCAGAATATGTGGATTCTTAGATAATGGATGTTCTAGGATTTTTCAGGGGGTTCCAGGACATTTTTCTCAAGGAGGTTTTGACTCTACCCCCTCGATGTGACGTTGAGTTTGGGATAAACTTACAACCTGGTTCCTGTCCAATTTCTATGGATTTTTATTAGATGGAACCTTCTGAGTTGTGGGAGTTGCAGATCTAGATTGTAGATATGATGAAGAAGGGTTTTGTCTGACCCATCGTGTCGCCATGGGGTGCTATGGTCTTGTTCGCGAAGAAGGTAGATGGTGGTCTCAGGATCTGCATAGACTACTAAAGACTGAATCATTTAACAATAAAGAATAGTTACCCTCTCTTGAGGATAGACAATCTCTTTGAATAGCTGAGGGGAGTAGGTTCGTCCTCTAAGATTGATCTACAGTCTGGGTATCACTAGTTAAGGGTGAAGGATAGTGATATTTCGAAGACTGCCTTCAAGTGTAGGTATGGGCACTTTGAGTTCGTTTTCATGTCATTCGGTGTTATGAATGCACCTGTTGTGTTCATAAGGCTCATGAACTCTGTTTTCCATGAGTTTCGGGACCAGTTCCCAATTGTGTTCATCGATGAAATTATGATCTGCTCAAGATCAGAGGATGAACATACTAAGCACCTCATAATGGTCTTGGAAATCCTTTAACACCACCATATCTATGGTAAATTGTCCAAGTTTATGTTCATGACACGATAAGTGAATTTCCTTAGACACATGGTGTCTCAGCAAGGGGTAGTGGTTTATCCGTCAAATGTTGAAGCGGTTGTTTATTGGGAAGCAACCAAGAATGTGACGAAAGATCGTAGTTTTCTAGGTCTGGTAGGCTATTATCGAAGGTTCATACCATATTTCTCTTGAGTTTCAACTCCTCTAATAGATTTGACCAAAAAGGATGAGGCCTTTGTGTGGAGTGAGTAGTGCCAGGAATCCTTTAATTATCTGAAGGGGAAGTTGGTTTGTGCCCCAGTGCTGAGGTTACTAGAAGAAGGGATATTGTTTGAGGTGTTTTGTGATTCTTCTGGACTTGGTATGGGTGTGTGTTGATGTAGCAATGGGGAGTGGTATCTTATGGGTCTAGGAAGTTATTTCCTCATGAGTGTAACTATTCCAACCATGACCTAGAGCTTGTAATGGTAGTGTTCATACATAAGTTATGGCGGAATTACCTCATCAGGGAGAAATTTGTGGTCTTCACAAATCACAAGAGTTTGAGGCTTATCTTTATTCAGCGGGACCTGAACATGAAACAACGAAGGTGGGTGGAGTTTCTTCAGGACTAAAACATCAAGATCTCTTACACTGAATGTTAGGGGATTTTTGTGGCTGATTCTTTGAGCAGGAAGTCATAGTGGGAAGCTATTCAATAATCTATGGATGATTGGAAGGCAATGGAGGAGTTGGATCCCTTACACCAAGATGACAAGGCGGATGGTGGTAGAGGTTGTCTGTTTCAGATGAAAGTATAGTCTTCTATGTTGCGGCAGGTGGAGGAGTCGTAGTGGGGGAAATAAAGAGTTATGTGAAGTGCGATTAGGTTAACCAAGGAAATCCTCAGGAAGGGTGGTCGGAGGATGGTCAGAATCAGATTCTTTTCTAAGGAATGTTTTTTCCCAGAGAGGATGCGTGAGGGAGTTCTTCGTGATCCCCATAACTCACTCTTAGTGGTACACCATGGAGTTTACAAGATGTACCGAGGACTGAGGGAATATTTTTGGTGTCTTGGGGTGAAACGGGAAATGGCGAAGCTTTTGGAAAGGTGTCTGGTGTGTCAGCCGGTGAATGTTAAACGCCGTGTCCCAGGAGGTTTGTTGCAGCCTTTATATGTACCTGAGTGGATGTGGGATTACATATCGATGTATTTCTTCACAGGACAAGCCAGGGTTCAAGGAGGTTGTGATGCTATCTGTGTAGTGGTAGACCGGCTGACGAAATCATCTCGCTTTCTAGCGATCAAGGAATCAAGTGTTGTTGATGCCATAGCATAGAGATATGTATATGAGGTGGTGCGGTGGTTCAGTTTCATGGAGTTCTGAGATCCATAGTCTCAGATAGGGATTCGGGGTTAACATCACGAGTCTGGGGGGATTACAACATGCTTTTGGCACCCAGCTATATCTTAGTACAACTTTTTACCCCAAGAAAGATGGGCGGACAGAGTGAACCATCCAGACCTTGGTAGATATTCTATGAGAATGTGTTTTGTACTTTAGGGGACTGTGGGAATTATATTTTCACTTATTAGATCATTCCTACAAAAAATCTATCACTCTACTATTGGCATGGCACCATTTGAAGCCTTGTATGGAAGGCTGTGTCATTTTCCTATTTGCTAGAACGAGGTTGGGGAGGCAGGTGTTCTTGGCCCAGAGGTAGTGCAGAGCACAACAGAGATGGTTCATCTTGTGCGTGAGAGGATGAAGGAAGCCCAGGATCAGCAGAAGTCGTATGTAGGAGGAGGCCCTTGGGGGTCGAGGATGGAGACCATGTGTTCTTGAAGGATTCCCCTCGATGTGGGCAGTGATGGTTTGTCAAGGGGAGCAAGCTCTCTCCTAGGTTCATCAGGCCTTTCGAAGTGTCGGGGCGAGTCGTTGAGGTGGAATACCAGCTGGCATTTCCACCTCAGTTGGAAAGGATCCATGACATTTTCCATGTCTCCCATCTTCATCTATATCAACACGATGAATCCCATATATTTGATTGGATAGAGTTTGATATAGGGTATGACTCTATTTTCATGGAGAGACTAGTGAGGATTGAGGATCAAAAGGAGAAAGTTCTTCATGGGTGAAAGATCCTTTTGGTTCATGTGTTGTGGAGGCACGGTGTCCTAGAAGAGAGTACTTAGGAGAGACAGTCTCAAATGCTCACCTAATACCCAAATCTGTTTTGAGTTGCTGTTCTGAGCCTTCCTTGTCGTTATTGTTTTTGTGACATGCTGTGATGTAATGCTTACCTTTTTAGTTGATGAGATGTTTTTTCCCTTACCTTGTGAATGTTTATAAAAATTATCCATATGTGGGGAAGGGAAGACATGATCCCAAATCAAGACGCATTAAGGTGGAAGCGATTAAACCCGGGCGGGCGAGTAAGTGCCGCCCAAAGAGGATAGTATCTTGAAATAGAGTGAGGGACTCCCTACCCCATATGCTGGACTGGATGGTATAAAATTTACATGTTTGTGTGGTTTCTTAAGAGAGAGATGTTCCTAGATGCCTAGTGGTTTACTTCTGTGAGATATCTTTAGGGATGGTTGTTCAGACCCCTCTCTTTTCTTTGGGTCTAGTTTTGATTACCGAGGATGAGAATAGTTTGAGAGGTATCTAATGTAATAGCTCGGACACTTCTGGTCCATCCCTTTGCCAAATTCTAGTGTTTGTCACACCCTGAACCAATTTGGTCCAGATCCTAAGGGCGGTGTCTCGGTGGCAGGATGTCATCGCAGTGTCATCCATCGGTGACACCGATTACTGTAACACTGATTGGTGCCATAGGGACTTGTTGGGTTTTTCTTCCCCAGTGTTTTCCAAAATGCCACTTTTAATACTTTTTAACCTTTTAAAACTTGTACAAGGTCATTTTTATCCCCATAAACAATGTTTTAAATTCATAAGTGTGGGTAGAACATCAAAGGACCCAGAATGTGTGTCGTTTTCCTCTATTTAAATGAAATCTTTTAAATCACAGCTATTACGTCCACCAAATGGGTTTTAATAAATAACAATTAATTCCATCATGTGTAACCACCCAATTATGTGGTGAAACCATGATCCACCTTTAATTCCACTCAATATATTCATATCTGATAACTCCAAGATCTCACCTTTTTATGGCACAAGAATTCTTTTCTTTAGGGTTGGTCATTTTTTTCATTCTTCTCCTTGTTGCATTTGGAGTCCCCTTCCCAAGGCGATTGGTATGCCTGTGCTGGAGCCTTTCCTACTCATTCTTGGAGTACTTAGAGTTCCTCCCCTGCATGTTTCACATCCCATATTTTGGTGTAAGTAGAGAAACATCGATCGTTGATTATCCAAGTAGGGGTTTTCCTTCGTCTCTCTTTACTGTGTATCATGTGGGGTAGGTATGATAATGTTTCTATGAGAATGGATGAAACCAATCCATAATAAAAATAATAAACGGAATTTTAAAGAATGAAGGGGTGTGTTTGATGATTTCTACTGTACTATTTTACCCTTTATTATATTTTTTTAATTATATGGGCTTCTTTCCACTAAAAACCATGGCTGTTGGTGGTCTTTCCTTGTGCACTAATGATCCACTATTTCTCTGGTTAATTCTATGATGGAATGGCTGTAACATGGAAACTGATTAATCACGCAATATCGGTTGATTAAATATATGACCAATAAATAATAATCCTTTTGTGGTCACCCTAGTTAACCGAACAGAAGAAGGAAAACTAATAAAAGATGTGTTTGAATATTAAAAATCCCATACTCTGTCTTGGTAACATGGGTGGTTGATCTGCATGATGCTTGTGGGGTAACATGGGTGGGGATATGATCCCCTATTATGGTGAAGTTGTTGGTTTGTGGATCTGAGGAATGTGGGGCCGTATGATGGGGCTTGGTTTGATTCCAGTACATTGATACAACTCACAGATCCCTTTTTTCATTTTGATTTTACAAGAGAACTATATGTGAATACTTAAATTGTTGCTTGGATTTTTTTCCTTGACTTGTGGATACAACTATTAGTTGCCCTATAGTGAATAATTACTTAAACAGAACCACTCGAATATGAGAAAAAATGGGTTCAATGGTAATTGTTTTCCGGGAATGAGTTGTGACTTGTTTGGGGATGTGGTGTTTCTTATGAAGGAATAGTAATAAGAGTGTTTGTGTATAGTTGATTTAAAACCCCTAGGCTATGATGAGTGCTGGTTTACTTATATGTATTATTTAGTTTTTATGTTCCTTATTCATGCCCCACCCAAGTTGATCACTTTGTGCTGAACAACCCAATTTCATGGGGGAGGTTGTTTTTACCAACACTTCTATGAGTGGATGGTAATTAGCTCCTTTTCCGCTTTCTTTCCCAAGCAGTCCATGATTTGTTGGGTAGGTTGTGACGGCTTGAACTCCATTATAGCCCAATATTCTTCATGAAGGATACATTGATATGTTTGGACCAGGTGTGTATGGGAAGGTGGTTTTACAAGTATCTTTAGGATGAGGCCTAGGTGTCTTCGGACATGGTGGTAGTTTTCTAGCCTAGGTTTCTACAAACATACTTCTGTGTGGTTGTTGTGGCCCAGGTGTTTGCAGTAAGGATGTGTGGTTGTGGTAGCCTAGGTGTGTGCGGGAGGGGGTGGCAGTGGGACTGTGGTGAGAATGGAAGCAGAGGATTGATGCATAGGATGTATTCAATGGCCTGTGGGAAAGTGGCACGGGGTACCCAAATAACGATATGTTATTACTAATACATTACATTACTTGCGTTATTTGGGGAGTGTGCCTTGGTGAGGTTTGGGTGGATAGTTTTCCTTGCTGGGTTGTTTAGTTGTCCATTTTATTCATGGGGCATTAGAAAGCCTCCCCACTTATGTATGAGATCTTTTGGTGTTCTTATTGAGTATACATGTATACTCACCCTATATAAAAAATAATATATTGAGGTTTCTAGGAGGACATTAGGGATCATGAGGGACCATACTAGTTCGGAGGTTGAGACAATTGATGTTGTTGTTTTACTTATCTTTTGTACTTTCCTTTTGAGTTTTCTTTAAGCATTTAGAACTTTTTATTGAATCATGCATATGGGAATGGATTTCTTTGGTTTTAACATTCCTTATTGGTTTTCTGTTTCTTTGGATTCACTATCTTATGTCTCGATTATACTAAATAAAAAGGGTAATTTGTACTTGATTCTATACCCTTGGTGCTAGTCGCCACTCCGGGACCTATTGGAGGCGGGTCTCAGAGGTCATTATCTATCCTTTAACTTGAGGAAGGAAGGGTCTGGAAATTTTCTGTCCCTTCCCTCATCTTGTTGAAGGAGGGTCATGACAATTTGGAAACAAACGTGAAGGGTTTGTCGCCAACTATTTTGTCTCATGGGACTTCTCGATGCATTTGTGGTCTATAGTGTTCCCAACCCATCACTAAAATCCTAAATAATTATTCATAAATTGATGAAAATCCTAATAAAGATGACTTATCAAAATATTCCAATTGATCAGAGGGTATAAATTTATCAATATTTTCCTAGTTAAAACAACATTCAAATTAAACACCTTAGGTAAAATGGTATATAGCTAAGACAATAGTCATATCCATGTCAAACGAAAATAGATATTTAATATAAAGACAATTTCAAATGTAAAATTATCTCAAATGGGAAGTAGATACACCACATCAAAATTATTAGGTTCGCAATACCATGTAAGTCTCAATGAAATGGATTTGAGACAAAGTCCCTTACCTTATGTCTGAATGTGTTCTACACGTGATCTTAATGTCCTGCATAATCAGATTAAATGAATTAATTAATTAATTAAGAAACATTAATAAATGTTTTTGATTTATTATAACTTTATTATGTTCATTTATGTCCTTTTGGATGAGTTAAAATATACACTTATTTTGTTCGGGAGTGTTTGTTTTCTTGGTTTTCTGGATGAGTTCACTTGAATATGAGTATGAAAGTTTATGTAGAATTCATATAATTTTCCATAATTGAAATAATATTTTATTGATGAATATATATAATATTAAATATTTATATTATTCATATTTATATTTTAGGTGAGGATGAATCATTAGATAATATTTTAATGATAATGTTTTAGATCATTTTTGTGGTTACAGATAATCTTGAACTTGTTTAGTTCTATTATTTAATATCATAGATATATAAAAATTATAGAACATTAAATAGGATTTAATACATATATTATAGTTTTTTAACCATAATTTTTTTTATGAACATCCATTAATATGGTAATGGAAATTTAAAATGCATCGTACATGATGTTGGTAGATTGATACATCAGAGGTGATGTTTTCATTTATATAATTAATGAGAGAGAAAAATGTTTTTGATGATGGATATTACGTTAAAATGATATATTTACAGTATATAAATGATACAAGAGTTATAATTTCTATTGGATAAAGGTAGGTGAGGATATAAATATAAAAGAGAAGAAATTGAAAGAAAATTAAATGAAAATGAAAGAGGGTTTTACCTCTTTAATTATTCTCCTCAAGAACCACCTTAAGGGAGTTCAGTTTTTTATTTTATTTAGATAAAATACTACAAGACATGGGGGAGAGAATTGGGAAGATTATTTGGAATAATATGTACAATAACCAAATATTAGAAGGTGTTAGGGTAATAAGAGATGATGGGTGGTATTTGTTGTGGATGGGTGGTGTGTTTTCTGAATATTTTATTCATTTGATTAATATATTGGATCAAGGATATGAATATTTTTAGAATTACCACAAAATATAATAAAATAATGAAGTATAGTTAGATATTATTGTCTTAAATAATCCATAAATCAACTATGACTCAATAGTGCATGTATTTTGCATTTATTGAAAATTATCATATTTCAATATTCACCAGAAAATCAAATATTTTAGAAACAATTCAAAAATTAACCCCTACGATTTTACGAGATATAGAATTCATAAATGAACACCATTTTAGGAGATATAGAATTCATAAATGAACACCATTTTATGAAAATAATTTTCTATATTTGAGAAATTTAATTTTTATTAAAACCATCATTTACTTGAAAAATATAGATTTTAAAATTATAACTGATTTTATTACACTTTGAAAAAATGACTAAGGTAACATAAAACTGTATTAAAATCATATGAAAACAATATTTTAATGTATGAATTCATTTTTTGAAATCAAAGATTCTTTTAAGTCTTTTTGTTAATTATAAAATCGTTATTAAATATTATTAACATACAAAAATACTAACACTTAATTAATAATTTTTATCATATTTATTTATTATATTATAATATGATTATATAATACCATCATTTATAAGATGTATAAATTTTACTTATACTATCATGGTTGAGGTTACTATCATTTTTCCAATTTACTATTCATAAGGGTCATATTACTATTCTTATAGCCAAGTTACTATTTCATCGGCATAGTTAACTTAACTTCTTGAAATACCTTTTATTTCATTAATTCATCTTTTATAAATTTGTGTTGTGCTATATATGTGGTTTTATATGATTTATATTATATAATTTTGTGTGAGATATTAGCTATTGAATGAATTGAATTTATTTAAGAAGATACATACCATAAAATCATGGGGATTTATAGATATATCTTACATTTGGATAAATTAACTTTGATGTTATGTTGAAATAGTAATTTTTTTTAAATATAACTCAAACCCTTTTTTGAGAAATCATTTATCTTATCTACCACCATACTATAAAACATTTATATTAGGTATACCAAAATATTTGATAATATACTACATATTAGGGTTTTTATAAAGTATAATATATTAAATATTGTATTACTCTATTTTAATTTTCTTATGTATTACAATGATATAGGTCAAATATTTTACCAATTGACATTTTTGAAAAGGAAAATTTGTTACACATTTTCTTTGATTAGAAATTTTATCTTATGAAATTGATTAGAAATAAAATTTATCAAATGAGTTTATCTTATGTGTTGATTTTATTATATAAATAATATTAGGTATTGACATTTCTCTACGGGAAATATCATACATATCATAAATTTAAATGACATATGGGTCACTATGATAAAAGTTTCCTACATATTGTTTGAAAATAAAATATATAGATTTTAAGGAATGTGAATCTTTTTAAAATTAGTTTTTTTTAATTAAAACCTTGTGAAATTTTAGTTATTTATTTTAAAATCATTTTAATTATATTTATAGTTTTTTATTTTTTTCCAACAATTTTTATTTATTTAATATTTTACATAAAATAATGATATATTTGTAAAGAGTTTAAATGAGGATCTAAAACATCATAATCCATAGAGATTAGTTATAAATATATCTTTTAAAAAATAAAATTACCTAAATGACTATTTTTCAAATTTATTTTCTTTATTACATGGATATACTGATTCATGTCTATTTTTGACTTCCAGGAAAGGACTTTTGTAATCATAATGGATATTCAATGAAATAGAATGTTCCCAATTTTGAGGTAGTCTATTGATTAAAAGAACATTTCTATAAATAAAGGTTAAAAAATAATAAGAATTAGGTCTAACAATACATGCGTAGTTTATTCAAGCCACAAAACCCCTTTTTTATAACAAATTCTACAATTATGTTTTTGGACTTCTACGTCTCAAGCTACACAACTGATCTGACTATATTACTACAACATACTTGACTTCACTATTTTTATGCTATTTTTGGTTTTTTGTAATTATTCATTATTTATGTTTGTGTTTAGTGTTGGTTTATAATTTTGAATTAAAAATTATAAATAGTTTTTATAAATCCATTAAAAGGTTTAACTATGTTTCTTATTCATATACATAGAAAAGTACATGTTTTATTGGGTTCTTACTCCTAATTAAAAGAAAGGTTGTATTGTTTTGGTGCTTACTCTAGAAAATAAAAGATGAAATTGTGTTATATATCCCCTATAAAAGGAATAATATATTGGATTTCATTTCTAATATGGATTGATAGAAGTGAATAGTATAAAAGGATCCTCTTTTATTTGAACTACTATAAAATTATTTTTGTTCATATTCTATTTTTCAAATGAATATTTATTTTAGACATTAATATTTTATTTTAGATATTTATTTAATCATTTCACCCACTCTTTACCATTTATTAAATCCTATATATAGGAACGCAAGGCCCATTTAACATCACTAATTATTATCTTCTTGGTGTTGATCCGATAACTAATGAATGGGAGTGGACACTATTCACTGTCAATGGACAATGGCTAATGAAATTTTTTAGACATCTACTTAACAAACTAGTGGAGGAGGTCACACTACACTAACCATTTTATAAATGGAACCATAATGATTCACCATTTCTTAACCTTTTTTCATTATTATACTAATATAAACAATTATTGATCTATTGATACATGTTAGAATGCACTAATGACTTTTGTGTGTTTTTTATTTCGGTATGTTTTGTTTTTAAGATATATTGAGATAAAATTGAATAACTTTGTATGTTTATAAAATATTTTGATTATAAGAAAATAATTTAACCCCATATAAAGAAAATTATATTAATTGTAAAATGAACTTACTTCCAAGATTAATGTTTTTTCATTCATGAAAATACCATATATATTTGAATCCCTTGCCGTGACAGACTTCACATTTTTAAAATCACCCACTTGAGAGTATTTTAATTTTTTTGATATATTATTTACAATTATCTCACTATGTAAAAGAATGAATATATTCATGATTAACTAGAAAATTATATGAATTATATTAAAGACTGTACACAATTGGGGAATGTTTTGTTGAAAATTATTGAGGAATTATTATTTTTTTAAATCCTTTTTACAATATACTAATTTTATACCTAGATTCATAGATAAACCTTGAATTGGACTATATAATCCAAGATAAGACTTTTTAATAAGACACATTACAATCTTGAAAGATTTAACAACCTCGATCGGGAATTTAATTCACAATCATAGTTGAACTAAAGTTTAATGGAAAAGGTTTTTTTGAGAATATCTAGGGATAAATTTTTATTTATTATTACTAGGGGTATGTATTTATTGATTAGATTTGTTGTAAATGTTTATAATCATTTCCAATCTTGATACTTTAATTTTTATTGGAAACTGTTGTTTGATAAATCTGGACTTTTTGAGTAAATAGTGTTTATATAATGAAATGTCGAAGCTCGTGTTGTGGAATAGCTGACCACTTCATAGTTAATTAGGCTACACAATATGTGTTAGATATGATAATATCAATAGTTCTAGGGATTATGTGGTGATCATTCCATAGAATTAGGTTACACTGTGGAGAGTTTAAATTTAGTAAAATAAAGACAATATTAGATATTATTTATTTATTTTGAAACTATTGGAATCCATTTCATAGAAGTTATATACATTATGTAGGGTTAAGATTTAATAGATCGAACAAAATCCCAGATATGTTGGGTTCTTTTGTTGAAAGGTGACCATTCCACAACATATGTCTACGCCATAGAGGGTAAAAGTTTAATATAAACATGTATATCATACAATGTTTGATGTAATTGGAAAATCATGGTGAATCACACATAAATACATGGTATATGTCATGAAGTATATATTAGTTTGAAGATAAAAATTGGAAACTTATAGGCTATGATGAAGAACATGGTTCCATGCCAAAAAACATGAAAACAAAAAATTTTGAACAAAATTACTAACATGTACATCTCTGGTGTGTTTTGTAGTTCTTCCAACCTCTAAAAAATTACAGTTTGGAATTATATTTTTATGATCCCATTAGGAAAAAATAAAAAAGATAAGATTTAATAAGTAGATCGTGGGTGGTTATTATAGTTTGAATTTAAAACATGAGTTCCCAACTATTATAGATATTATATCACTGATATTATATGCATGAATATTATGAAACATAATCAAATATAGAGAGATTTTGAGGATCTAGAATCAGAGGAGTATGATCATGATGGAAGTGTATTAAAGAACAAGATGAAAATAAGATCTTATTATTCATAACATTGAATATGAACAATAGAAATACCAAATAATCATGGAAGAACAGCCTTTATATTTGGTGTTACGTTTCTTTATCTGAAATATTTATAGGATTAAATTTTAGTATTACTCTATATTATCCCTCTATAAAACCAGTGCATAGGAGAGAGGACGAGTTCGTAAACCTTGTATAAGTAGTGAAATATTATTAATGATGAAACCACATATTAATAAAGTAGTAAATTATCGATATATAAACACATTATTGTTATGAGATCCTTAGAGTATCCTTTTTATAGGGGAACCATGTAAAATTAGTGTTCTCATTATAACTTAGAATTTAGTAATGTTTATATATAGATTCAAGTTATCTATTATAATGTGTGGAAAATATTAATTTTTGAACAAAATAATTAAAGAAGTTTTGTCAACATAATTAAGCCCCCTTATATAGGATTATTTATGGACTAGGGTAAAATAAATTGTATCAAATATATGTTGTTACCTAAATCTATTGACAGATTGTTATAGTCATGGAAGAAATTATTACTGATAAGTAAGTTATAATATTTGTTAGATGTAATTATCAGATATGAAAAATAGGATGGGATCTCATCTTAGATATCTTAGGCTATAAATTTTGGATACTTTGGTTTATGTGATACAAGTACGTGAACCCAGATGAAATTAAATAATGGAACATAACAAAATATTATTGAATCATGATTGTAACTGCCCAACCCCAGAAGCTCGGGGGTAGTGCCATACTTTTTTACATTGGCATTGATACAATATTAAACTCCCAAGGGGACAAAAAATTTATTAGTTTTAGAAAAATAGATTACATAAATAATACCCATAATACATTGTGAAAAAAATTCAGTATAAAAAAAATAAAATATTAGAATCGTCAAAATAGAATTCAGAGGTTTCATTTGCATAACAAGGGGAAATTAAACCAATAAAGGGTGAGATTAAAAGCTTGGAAATGGTAAGTATAGCATAAAAATAATATTTCAATGAGAATAAATAATCATACAAAGGTAAGTAACTTAAACCACATCCCATTAAAATAACCAGATAAGGCCTGATCAATATAAATAAGTAAACAAATAAAAACACATTTCATTTAATAAATAAAGTGAGAATGAAGTTTGTAACTTATTATATGAAAATATCATGGATATAATGATAACTGATAATGAAAAAAATTCACAATTATTTGATGTCATGTCACAGGAACATTAAAACCTATATTGTCAAGATATATCCTCTATAAAATTTAAAAATAGAAGTTGAAACATGATAAATTTGGCTAACTAATTTTTCTCATGAGAAAAATTTCATGAATCAAGGGGATATATAATGTCTGTTCCCACCCATCATTTCATTTCCATAACATTCCACATATGATGCTATCGATTTAATTAATAAAAAATCTTCCATGTAAAATATCCGTATTGAATAAAGAAAATATATTTATCAATATTCTCCCACATAATCAAATAAATATCAAAGTAAACACCATAATTAAAAATAATATACGTTTTAGGAAATAAACATATCCATGATAAATGATATGGACAATTATGATAAATTTAATGTTCAATGATCATTGGAAATTGAGTATTTTAAGGAGACTACAAAAATAATTCAAGGAAGTGAATATCAGTACTATACTTGTCTAAATTAGTCATAAACCATATAGAGGAAGAATAAGTATGGTATCAATACAAAATATCCTAATATGAGTAAGGATAATGTGTTTTTTCATTGATGAATGAGAATACTATAAAAAGATCATTTAAAAAACATTCTTAAAGAAACGATCCATTTCATTTTGAAAAATATTTTGAAAATAATTTTCATTTAAATTAAATTTCAAATTTTTTTAATTAAAATATTGATCTTTTAAAATTTTAAATGAAGCTTTAGAGAAATGACAATAGGTTAATCCATACATTCCATACAAGCTAAAAAGAATATTCCTTCTGTACAGTAAAAAGGATAGAAAAGTACCTTTTTCAGATAATGAAAATAATATTCCATTTAAAATTTTTTAAAGGGTAAAAATGTCTTTAATGAATCATTAGGTATAGGGTAAAACCATTTTTGAAAACATTTTTTAGAAAACAATGTTTTTAGAAGAAAATTGGTTCTTCGACCGAAGAGTGAAATGAAGTCAGGTTTTCTTAAAAACATCTTATAAAACATTTTCAGTTCCAAAGAGTGTAAAATTGAACTATTACTTGAAAATGGATATAAATAAACATATGATAATAAAATTACATGTTTTATTGATCAATTATCAAATAATTTACTATAATGGAAATTCAAGTACAAACAAATCCGAATAAAATGAGGCTCTTAATTTAATCTTTTAAAAAATAATAATGGTTGCAAGAGAATAAGTCAATGAATAGATTATGTTTATAAAATATAAATCCAAATAAATATGTTTAAATATATCAATATATTTTCATATTCATTATTCACATACTCATATCATAATAACAAAAACAAGGATGTATTATAACCTAATGAAAATGAATCAGGTTATGAAATTTCTTTTCCACTTGGGCAACTATAAGTTCAAGTCCCCTAAGATGAAATAATTCAAATTGAAATTCCATATACCATGAATAATGAATTATTAATGATTTTATATTTCATTGTGTTAGTATGTAAACCATATATAGGAAATTAGGCTCATAATGATAAAGTATGGCTCATTGAATAAAACTTGAGACGATGTCCCTTAGCACTGTGGTAAAATATGAATTGAAAGACCAAAATTAATAATAATAAAATTAATAATTTAAATTTCACGGAGATAAAATAATTCATTATATATTATATCAAAATTTTCCATTTTTACAACACACAAAATAAGTAAGTGGTGGTAATGGTGTATGCCTCACGAAAAGAAAAGCGAGGCAAGAATCTCCTACCTTGTGTTTCTTTTCGATTGAACATCCATTAAAATCCTATATAATGGTTTTAAACATTCATATAACTTATTATAGAACCATAATTATATTTATAACATCATATATGATATTATTATAAAATCCAATTACCATTTTTTAGTAATATTTCATTGTTTTCACTTTTTCAAGTGTTAATCACCTAGTTTCTCAGGTATGTTTTGACTTATAATTTGTTGTTCCTATTACATAGATGATGATTTCATAATATATATTTTTTAATCTAGATTAAAATATTATTAATATTAATAATATATGTATTTATAATAATTCTTAATTTTTTTAGATATGAAATTAATAATGCACCATTCATGGAGATGGATGGTCGTACGTAGACTTGAATTCTTTTTTCATTTCTTTGTTATATTAAAAGAATGAAAATAAATGATATATATATATATATTATAATTGTATTATCATATTTATGTCATATTTGTCACATATGTTTATTAAAACCATCGTTTATACATTTCACATATAGTGTAACGAATCACATTGCCTTGAGGAGGTGGTGGTCCACACATCCACAAATAATGTTATTGTATTACCTAAAAATGGAAAGCATAAAGGTATGTTCCATATAAAAAATAAAAAATAATTAAGGCATTATAAATGTAATATATATCATATATAAATATCTTTTCAATCATAATTCCCAACTATGACAGGTGGGAGAGGAAAAACGAACAATATCGTTTCAAGAGGAGATAATTCACTTCACACATGAATGGTATGTTCATTACCCATTTGATGGATGTGTGTGTATGTGTTTGTAGAACACTTAATAAAAAAATATAATCATATTTATGATTATTTTTTACTAATTTATCATATAATAGTGGGATTTTAGGTGGTTTAGAATGAAAATAAAACAAAAGGGCTTGAGGAAGGATGTAACATCTTTTTTGGGTAACTCCATTTGGTTTGCACAAATGGAATTCCTTGGATGAATTAATAAAATAGAGGATGATTTTAGTGTCATGGGAGTAATTTTGGGAGATTATTTGATCCTATTTTTGTCCAAACAGTTTATATTGATAGGTGTGAGGTGTGTGAGTTCCTTTTTATAGTTGAGGGGTAGTGACATTCTTGTTAATTCTTGGAATGAAATACCACCAAAGGTTTTTCCATGGAAAGTGGAAAAAATATTAGGAGAAATTAAATAAATAGGAGTATAATATCTAAATATAGACATAAGATGCATTTTTGAAAACAATTTAGGTTATTTTGGGCTTTATGTTTAAGGCTTAGTCCTTCATTAAGCTAATTTTTTCTCTTAATCACCCTAATTAATTTTAATAAATTTCACTAATATATATGGTTGAAAAATAGGTTGAACTTATTAGTAATTATAAATTATATGGATTCAAAACATCTAATACATTTTTATCAATTCCAATAACTAAAGTGGAAGAAATTAATTTAAAATTAATCTCGTAGATGGGAAGACAGTACTAGTCTTAATGTTAAAATGTTCCAAAGTTTGCTAAGTTTTTATATCCAATTTCATGGTGAAATTGATTATAATGATATAAATTAGAATAATGGTTTTATAATTTATCTATTTTATCTTTTAAAAAAATTTAAAATATAATTTATCCATATAAATAAATCAAATGAAAAATAATATTTGGATTAAAATTCTGTTTTTTCACTATTCATCAAAAAATGAAAAACCACGGAAAAATACAATAAATTCACCATAAGATAATTTTTTATTTCTATTTCAAATATGAGGTTTATTTTAAAATCTAAATATATAAAAGTAGAAATTTTTTTATTTAAAATATGTTCTCCATTAAATGGTAGTAATCTACCTTTATAAAAATAAATGTTTTTATTTGTAAAATTAGATTTGTTCTTATCTAATGCCTATCTAATCTATTTTATAAATATCAAAAATATTTTATTGAATATATAATATATATACTTAATTAATATAATTCACTAATAGTATTTAATTTTATTTATTATTATAATATACCTTTGCGAGTATAAAAATAAAAATATATCCTTTATATTCAATTGACTTATATTTTTTGTTTATAGTTAATTTGAAACCAATTAATTCATATTATATATTTATAAAACATATATTTTCATAAGTTAGTCAATAATATTCATAAATAATTTATTTAACTTCTAGGTTATAACTTATTATATTAAATTATAATGTTCTAATAGTATTTTATTGTTTGGTAAAAGCCGGTCTTGTGTGTAATGCGAACTACTAAACAAAGTCACTCTTCCATGTAATGCTAGGTAAGTCGGGGTTATTGTAATTTAAATATATATAATATTTTTAATCTATTTAAAATAATTAATATACTATAAATTATTGAGATATTATATTCCCTTAATTTCTTGGTGTTGTATGTCATACACACTATGAAATACAATGTTATTACTTTAGAATTTTAGGGCATTACATTTTTATCACCATAAATAAATTGTGTCCTCTCAATTTAAAATAAATATTCTTATTTTATTGTTTGATATTTCTTATGTTGAAATCCCAAATCCTAAAATATTTTCTAAAACAACATCTTAATAAGAGAGAATGAGAAGTTCAAAGGTAACATGGAATATCTTATAACTAGGTTTCTATATTGGAGAACATTAGTGTAAAGTGAATATACATACATGGAGGAAATTTATATTTATTTATATGGAGTGACTGATGTCACGAATCAAAAAATTGTTGATGATAAATAGAAATTTGAGGGCCTAAAATCCATAAATCTACAATTATTTCAAAGACTAATGGTTCAACTAAAATGGAGGTATTAGGAAAACATTTTTGTTTTAAGATACTATTTTATAATGTTGAGGAATTATTTAACTCTATAAGAATATAGGAAAATATATGTTTATATTTAATAAACATAATATTATCCTTTGGCTGATTCTTGAACTATTTCAACTTCATTTCTTATCACAATATGCATCACTTGGTGATGTAACACATTAACCACTATAACATTGTCCAAATATCAAAATAAACCATTTCATAAATGGATAATTTTTAAAAAGTTTTATTTTCCAACTTTTTATAAGGAAGATATATGAATTTCCAAAACAAACATATAAAATAACATGGACTAGGTTTTAATCATCACATACGAAACATGTGAATATGGTAACAAATTTAATTACAATAAATCCTTATTGAAAACATGAAAGCTTCTTATTAATTAAAGAGATCATATATTATTGGTTATATTACATAAATAAAAAAATGATGTAAACTATATCAATGATAGCATAAACCACATTTTCAATAAATCATTACTCAGTTTCAAGATTTTCATCACTAATCCAATTTTTGTTATCCAAACCAAACATTTATTTATCTAAACATCATTATCTTAAAAGTTGGAACATATTAAGGGTTGTTTTTTCCTCAACCATGTGTTATCCAAAAAAATTTCCTTTATACTGAATAATTTTTCTTAGTATTATTCAACATATTATCTCAAATCCTTAGCAAAAAATACATCAATATAATCCTCATATATTCCATAATTGTTATAACCAGTACATCATTGGTAAAATACTCAAATGACATAATTAGTTAATAAAAACATAAACACATTAGTAATTCCTTTTTTTTATGTGGTAGTAACATAATATTCACACTGATCTATTAGTATCTTTTTGGGTATATTTATTTCACCAAAGAGACATCGGTTTGCACAGTGTCACATCACTTTTCAGTGGAATCCTTGAACATTGGAATTTTCTTTCATTATTATTCAATAATGAACTTGGATGTATTTTTATCCACACTTATAATGAACTCCCATTACCCTAAAGATATGACCCGGGTATTTCTTTCAACAATCATCACTTGTGAGAGAATACTTCTTTCCCTTCTCCCATTCGTACATAATTTGAAATTTCATCCTCTTATTTTCTTGATGTCCTTTGAAGCCATGTGACTTGGAGAATTTTTTTTGTATCTCATTATCTCATGATACTATGTTCTCATAAGATAATAATTGTTAAGAGACTATTTCCCTTTCAAATATTATTATAAGTCCTTAAAATATATAATCTTTTTAACTCATTGAATCATATACATTAGTGAGGTTCACGTTCCTTCTGATGGGTACCATTTCTAAAGGATGAAATACACTAAATTAGTTTATATCATTATTAAAAATAATTTATAATCCAAAAACTAGGAAAATACATTACATAAATTAGAAATTTTATTCTTAGCTAATACAATAATCATAAACATGTTTTTTAAGGGACATGTTAACCTTTAAATTATTTCTAATATTTTGTAAATAAAATTTGAATTATCTTAAGAAGATCCCCTAGGAGTGTTAAACTAGGCATGCAGAAAGGCCCATTGTTGTGTACTGGGTTATTCTTGAGTCATTCTCAACACAAAATGTTAGAGTTATTACCCATAGGCACATTTGAGATAGAACAATGTCCATTTGTGTTGTTCAGCAGGGGATATATTTCTATGAAAACCACATAACCACTAACTTGAAAAAATTATAGGATGCTCTTTAATACCTATCCTCAAACTCTATCTTAGAGTGATGTTCCCTAATATATATTTTATAAATCTAGATTCAATGTTTTCTACTAAAATTATTCTAATACCAACTATAATGCTCGACCTCAATAGACTAGAGATGGTGCCTTACTTATTACACTAGCATAGATACAAGATTCATTTCCCAAAGGACCGAACAATTTATCAGTTTTGGAAAAATAAATTGCATACATGATACCCATAAAATATTGGTGAAAGAAAAAAATCATAAATAAAATAAAATATCAACATCCTCAAAACTCATTCAAATGTTTCATCTTCATAACCTGGGTCAAGGAAACATAATAAGGTTAAGCTAAAATGATCTGAAAAGGTTTGTAAAGTAGAACAAATAATGTGTCGATGAGAATAAATAAAATATAAAGTTATGTAACCGAGAACATATGCCATTGAAAAAACCTGATATTTAATAATCAATATGGAAAAGTAAGTAAATGAAAATACAATCTATTTAATAAATATTATGAGAATTAAATGAATTTATTGATCGTATCATATGAAAATATCTTGGATAGAAGTATAATTGAAAATATTCAACCTATACAACCAAATTCTCTTTGAACATACTTCTTCATGGTTTATATAAATTCATCGGAGAATATGAATCAGGATATGAAAAAATATTTATCATAATGTATAGGGATCATTAAATGAATATTTCAATTAGGAACATCCAATGGAATATAGAACATTTATATTTCTTATTAGTGGGTTTGTTATCACAATTCTGTATCTTGGATATTTCCATGGGATAAATTCATGATAAGTCTCAATGTCGTATGACCCCTTACCCTTGATAGATTGTATTGACTATGTCCCTCAGATAATATATTCTATCCATATAACAGATATTAAATAATATTATCATAACACTTCAAGGTTCTCATCATAGCGGGGAAAAACAATGAATTTTTAGTGTGACAAGTTCCCTAAATACATTATCACATTCAATTTCATGCAGTACAATGACCACTATATGAGAATTATTTTATTAATATTCAAAAAAATGAATATTCATGCAATAATAAATTACAAATTAGTTGTTTCTAGAGAAGTTGCTAAAACAATATATTCTATCAGATAATAACTATGAATGACTTTATATATGTATTGGGAACAAATCAATATGTTATGTGGAAGCTTCCAACTTAAAGTAAAAGAATAAACTAAATTTACATTTTTATTCTATTATGTAATTCTTGATAGTGATTAAAATTTTATTGATGCACCATTAGGATGATCATTGATTTAGAAATGACAATTGAATCCCAAATCCTTCTTGAGAAGATTTTTTAAATCTTAAAATTGTATGGATTTAGTGGTACTAGTAAAATAGGTTTGTAGGAATTAAGATCTCTTGAATATACTTTACATGAATATAAATTGTAAGATTTCACATCTCCAAATGTATTTTATGAAATTAAAGGATAAAAAAATGTGTCATGGTGTGTAGTATCTGTTATTGACCTAATAACATTACTGACTACTGTGTTGAAATATAGGAAACCCAATGGTGTGTAGTTTCCTTTTATCAAATTGAATATAAATATTCTATAAAAAACCATATATGGAGTGATAACTCTTAATTTTATAGATTCAAGACTAAAAAAATATTTTATAAACCCCTTCGAAAAAAATTTACCCACTTACACACTTCGGAAAAACATTTAATCAATCATTCAACCAAAACATTTAATAACCTTCATTCCTAAATAAAACCTATGTAAAACCTTCAATAGGATCTCAACAATATGTGAAAAAAAAAATATTTATTGAGGAGTTGAGAAATGAGATGATAGAATTAAAAAAAGGCGCCTTATAGAAATGATGATAAAAATTCTAGAAAATTTCCAATATACCCCATTCCAAATTCAAATATCAATGTGAGTTTGGTAACCACTATGAGTAGTAATGATATTCACTATGATCCAAAACATATATTAGAACAACCTAAATCATCAATTTCGTAAAATAAAAATAAATATCTAAATGTTGAAATAATATCATGGAAACCATCTTAAACAATATCAAATTAAAAAATGAAATAAATACATTTATATTTTCCTAAATTAAGGCACATTAAAATAATATTCATGAGGAATAAATGTAGTAAAAGACTTTGGATACATTTAAGAAGTGTGTGAAAAATATAGATTTTCTTGAAACACTTAAATAGATTTCGAAAAATGATAAATTCCTAAAGGAATTATGAACATACATATTTTTCAATTAATCACCACATGTTTGTTTATTTGATATTATCTTTTAATATACTCAAAATATATCATGAATTACATTAAAGAAAAAATTCTAAATACATGGAAAATATACTTCCATAATAAAATAATCTAAATAAAAATATAAAATAGATTTATTTATTATGAGTTTAATTTCATGAAATATCCAAAAACATTTTCTTAATTTTTTTACATAAGAGTAATTATGTATATGAAAAAATAAATATAAGAGTTAATTTATAATACCATATATGGGATAATTTACAAAACGAAATAATCGTTCTATGTAAAAATTCATAAACCTAAAATGTGTGTAATCATATAAGAATAAAAATAATAGAGGATATTATTTAAGTAAGAATTAAAAACTATTTAATAATTAAATAAAATAATAGTTCAAAAATCTATGAAAGAGACATTTATAGTCTTTATAATTTAGTAATTCATATAATATTACTTTACATAATAATAAAAAATATATGTGTAAACTATTAGTGATTGAAATACATATGAGTCCCATACTTTGAAAAACATTGAGTAGCCAAACCATATAAGATTAATATAGTTACAAAAGAACTGATAATCCTAAACTATGTAAAATAAAAACACATTTCAATAAATACATCATCTTTATAAAATATATTATAACCAAAAAATAAAATAAAATGAATAAAAATAAATACATAATAAACAATAGAAAATTTAAAATTCAATAATATTTTCATTAGAAAGTAGTGAAATATTCAATCACAAAAATTATATTATTATTTTCCAAACTAATGTTAGTGGAAATAATCAAATAGATAAGTGAGGAATATTTAATTATAAAAAAATAAAACAAAATTTAAAATATTTTTAACTATATAAACATAATTAGATTTAGTTTAAATGATCCAATAAGCACGATTCATGTGGCATAAAAATTCTTGAGGAATGAAATATTTCACAAGATCTATAAAGAGTGGGATTATTATTTGAAGATGAAACAATTTATTAGGATGGGATTTATTTCTTTTAATTTATTTATAATGTGTTTACTTGATATGGTTTTTATCATTATTCTATGGATGTCAACTTTTTTATAGAGTTATAAAACCATTTAGGTGATATTTATAGTGGTAGGAGAAACCTTTTTTACACTTGTGTATGAATATCAACAATATTTTTTATTTTATTTGATCAAAATTTTTATTGTTGGAATATTTAAGTGGAAGTGATTTTATTCCATTTATTTTTCAATGAACTATTCATTTCTTGGTATGATAAATATCTTGGAACCTCCACATGATATTACTTATATATTATGGGATTAATATTATTTTATGGTAAAGGATCTGAAAAGTTCTGATATATATCTTGGAAGTAACAGATATTTGTGTGTTAATTGGGAATAACATCACCTAATTAAGATCATTATGGCTATTTGAGGAGTTTTCATTATTCAGATGTGAGAAAAATTATCTGATATTTTCCCACACATAAAGGAATTAATATTATTTGGAATTAATTATTATTTATTTTAAACACATATTCACTATCAATTCATAGTAATGGAGAATATATTGTGGACTCCCTAATAGATTAAGTAACATAAGAAGGATTAATCAAGTGAAAACTTATTTATCATAACAACTAGAAATCCAACCCTTGATCCAATCTCTGAATCTATATCTATATAATAAACATTTCTTAAAATTGATCTTAGATCTCTCATAATGAAAATAAAATTAAGAACCCTTTTTTAATTGGGATAATAAGTTTTTTCAAACCCAATACATACAACCTTTGGTATCTACTATTCTATATTCTAACTTTAGTTTTTTATTAATTTTTTCTAACCCCATGAAAATATTGTGATAGTTGACTATGAAAAATTAAATAATTAAATATGTAATGAATAAAAATATTTTTATTGATTAATAATTGGTCAAGTACTCAATAAAACCTCCAATTATGATATTTAATTCAAGATATGTAAAACTTTGGAAATTATTTTTTGATAATCTATAGTAGCCAGTGAGATTATGGCAGACCCTTCAAAGGTTTGTGAATACTTCCTTATGAAAAAGGGGAATAAGAAGAGGTACATGAGAATAAATCATGTGAAGATGAACACACCCCTATGCTATTTAGGAATGATATTCCTGATATATCTATTACAAATATTTTTTATGAAGATTCCAGTCACATAGTAAATTTATATTCCTCCATGAATAAAGAAAAAAGTATAGATTCAATGGAATAAGTGTAAATGAAAACAAATCATCAATCCATAGGATATTATTTCTGTAACCAAGATATGATGAAATCATTTAATGATATGGTGGATCAATTAGTGACTATTAATGAAGTGAAATATTAATTTATATTTGAATTGTGTACAGATAATTAAATTTTAAAATGGTTATTAATGAACCTATTACTAGGATGGGTGAAATGATGATTGGGTAAATTAATTCACTCAAAGTAGTTGAACATGATTTTTATTATCAAATGGTCTAGGAAAATGTTTTGAAAGCATCTATTATCCCTCTCAATTATCACATTGAATAAAGGATAAAATACTTGAGTTAATCATTAAATAAGGAGTATGGGTTCCCAATTAAAGGATCCAATAGAGAATGTTATTGATGTTGAATTGATGTGGAGACCTCAATTTAGTTATGGAGATCAATATAAAATAATCCTCATACTATAAACTCCATAAAAGTATAAACCTAGAAATGTATAGTTAAATAGTGGTTTTTCATAAATCATGAATAGATATATCTCTAAGAAAGGTATATATAAACTGATACTATTAAGAAATATTGAGACACACCATTGATTGTGTCTAATTTTTTATTTCATAGTGGTGGGAGAATACAAGCTTCAATATATCAATTGATATATAAACAAGAAAAGTATGACTTTTTTAAGAAATGTTTTATATATTATAACCTTTGAAATATGAAAACCTAAGGAAATAAAATTGATATGGGGATTACATTTAAATAACCTCTATTTTTGTGGAAACGGTAGGTATGAATAGAAGTAACATGGTTTTATTACACTAAGAAAATCACTAGGTTGAATGAATGTGGAGATGGAACCAAAATGAAGTTTTATCATTCACAATTGAATATGTTTTTGTTTAAAAAATCCTGGAATTAAATTTGTGAAATACAGAGGATGAAGAAGGATTTTTCCTCATCAATGAGAAATTTATTTGGAAGTGTAAATAAATATTCATCAATGATAAATAAATATTACGTAAATATAAGGTTTAATGAAGATTATAATAATTAAGAATGCATAATTGGTTAAAAATTGATACCATAAAAAAAGAGGTGTATATTTTCATAATAACATTCCTTTAAATAAGGAATCAATATGAAGGATATAGTCTTGTTGCATAAACATTACTCATTTAATAGTGGGATGATTCTCATAGTAAAGTATATACCCACGTTAAGGGATATAAAAAATTAAAAAGTAATTATATTGTATCAAATTGTGTATAAGTATTTTTGAACGGGGAACCGTAAATAAGTATTAGAATCATTTTGGTAGTAAAGGGATGATTATTTTTTACTAAACATATTCCTCTACTTGAGGACAATTTGGAAATACCCCTCTCCCCATGTAATTAATTTATATATCTAATTACTAGAGTGATGCAGATTTTAGGGGTATATGTTAACTATTTGGTGAATATATTATAAAATGAATGTATATCTGGAATATGAAATAGTTTCAATGTTATAAAAAGTTATTAAAAATCACATTATAAAATAACATATGGGGATAAAAAAATAAAATAAAATCTTGTAGAACATGAAGTTTCATGTTGTGATGATGAAGTTCAAGTGGTATGGATCTTGATCTAAAATCCAAGTGGTGTTAAAGAGTAATCATTATTATCAACTATTTTAACTTAAATTAGATGATAAAAAAGTGATATTAGGCCATATTATGATGGTTTCAAACCCCATGGAAAGGGAAACAGATAATACATTCATGGAGGAATCTCATGTTATATATATTTTTGATCTAAAAATGTTGTATCAATTGTTGGTTTGTTAATATACTAAAATATATTTTAAAGGGGATGCCTATATTGTATATTAATTCATCAATGTAATGAAAGTGTTGAGAATATTTGGAGGTTTTGGGGTTCAATGATTAATTTTTAAATCCAGTTTTCCTTATTTATAAAAGTTGTAACTTTTAAAATAAATAAATACCTTTGGTTAAAATTAAAATTAAGAGTTTATCATAACAAGTAGAACCCACTAGTTCATCATATGGTATGACTCACAAAATCTGATGTTATTACTTAATCACTGGTGATTTTATTATAAGTTTGGTTGGGATCCCATGGAGAAAAATAATTAATTCAAAGCTTAAGTTGTGTGTGTTTATGGATGTATCTGAGTGACATAGATAGCTTTGATTATGTTAAATATGGACTTGTTTCCTAAATTGAGTTCTAACATAATAGGCATAATGGATTTGTTGATGATTCGTTATCAAGTGAAAGAATGACTCATGATTTTTTTTTATAAAATGTATCCATATGTAAAATGGGTTTTAATCTTGAAAAGAAGATCTATATTTTTTTAACAACTAGAATCATACAAATCTAGAGAGGTGAATTTAAAACCAATAATAAAACAAAAAGTGGTATCAATCAAGGATATATACTAAGAATTAAATTATTAATTTATAGTAATGATAGAAAGGTCTTAGAGTCTTGTATTATTATTTACAAGTGGTGAAATGATATCAATGTTTTAAAATGAAAATGAATAAGTGATTGATAGATGATCTATATGTGGAGAAGAAAGAATTTTTGAAAAAATTGGTTGATCTATGGAGTATATGTCAAAAGGGGGTATATTATCATCAATATCCAGTGTGAGAGTTGTTAAAAAAAGGTGACAAGAGAGGATTAAGACACCAATAAATGTTTAAGTGAAAAATGGGTAATATGTAAATGGAAAAATTTATGAGCCTAAGGAAGAATTAGATGGAGAGACAGATTTCCTTTTATTGAATAATAGGGTAAATTTAGGGGAAGCATTTTGTATTAATCTATACAAAATATTGTATATTTTAGAGTTAAATTATTGTGAGATCTTTAGAATGGTAGTTTAAAAAAATCGAAACAAGGATAATGTTTCAACCCTAGGGTTTCTTGTTGGATTGGTCGATAAAAATAATTGTTGTCTATAGATAGAAGATGGATATTTTTACACAATTAGACATTTATACTTGGTGAAGGTTGTATTAAATTGTTATAAAAGGTATTATAGTTTTAGGATATTCATGATAGATGAATATTTGAACATTTGAATCACCATAGTGACTATATGGTTGTAATTTTGAAGGTATAAAAATTGGTTCTAGGATGATATTTATATCGAGTACATGGTAAGAATAAAATATAGATTATGAGTAATCTACAATGGATGGTTATTTTACATGGAGAACACGACTTTCTAGTGTATTGAGGTTCTAATAGAAGTAAGCGCATGAATGGATTAATTTTGAGTTTCAAATAAGAAGTTTGTAAACGTAATAAATCATCATGCCACACAGTATAAATTAATCCTTAATATATGTTCTGTAATAATATGCTATAGTATTGGATGGATGGTTGTGATGGAGTTTTTCATGACATATCATGTTGATTTCAATTAAATGTTTGATATGTGAAAATATGGTGGAAGTTCATTGGTGTGAGACCACATGTGATTCAATGAAGTAACATAACCATTAAGGGAATTAAATTAAATGAGAAAACTCACAAAAAATGAAGTGTAGAGGACTAGAATAAGTAGAACATTTAGAAGTGGAGGAGGTGTGGTGTTGTAACTTCTCAGATTCGGGTGCCACCCAAGGGTTCCCCGTACCTGGTTGGTCATATAAACTTAAGCGCATTTCCCCAAATTCCAGAGGCATCTAACTATAAGTGAGGGCCATGGTCTGATAATGGGGAAACTATAAACTCATTGGTAGAGTATACACCTCAGAATTAATAATAAAACAATAACGGAAGATTGATTGTAATAAAACAATTCATGAATCTATATATATATATATATAAATGAGGCATGTAATATGTGTCTAGGAATGAATCTACAATAGTACACAAAGATGAAAATACAATACAATCCAATATAATGGGAAAATATAGTAAAATCCAACAGCATCGGAAGTCTTAGATTTGTCCCACACTCTCCATATCCAACAACAATCAAGTACCCAATTAATAATGGCGCTTGCGCGTATCTATACCTTCAATAATATAATCTTCATGGGTCCAAAAAAATGACCCAAATAGGGTGTGAGACAAATACTAGTTGGAAAGCAAAAAAATATTTCTGCCTAAATGTCAGTGAATATATATAGCAAGTACTATGATGAAATGAATCAATAAACTAATAAGTAATCAAAATTAAACAATCCTACAGTTTTCAGTTACATTCACTTAATATTTACTATTAATCTTTTGGATCTTTTAACTCTAGGATCTAGACTATGATCTGTACCCTCATGTAAATTAACAAAATAGATGTATCAGATGACCATATAAACAATCAAATAAAATTGAATCCATGATTTTTCTTTATCTTGGTAGATGAAACACAATCATTCAATTATTCAAAAAAACTCTTATGGAAAATATCTCATGTTCTAACCCCGTTAGTCCAACATAGAATCAATTCATTAGCTAACGAATCTATAGGGAAGCTCTCATAGTCTAACCCCTTTCTTCCAACACAACATCAATTCATTAGATTAAATATAAATGACCACCTCAAAAATCTCTCATGTTATATTCCCATTGTTTCAAACATCAACACCAAGGAGCTCATGGTCCTGTGTAAATAATATGGAAGCCTCCTTAGTCTTCCTGGTCCAAGGATATCATGGTCAATTAGAAAAGAAAAATGGAAGCTCCCTTATTATTCTATGTCCAAGGCACTCACGGTCTATTGGAAAAATAAACTGGAAATCCCCTTAATCTTCCTGGTCCAAGGAACTCACAGTCCATTGAAAAAATTTCATGCATATAATATAAAGGAATCTCATGCAATATAAAACTACTACATGTATAAACATTCACAATGAATATCACATGCATTTAATATACTCAATAAAACTTCATCCTAATCAAACAAGTCATGGAAAATAAGGTACACCACATTGGAAACCTAGACCAAACATCCCTAAACAAACAATCAAGGGAAACACACCCATGGGGCATCCCTTAGAAAAGGTATATAAACTTATACATAAGAAAGAACACTTTATCAATCAATAAAACCATAACAGGTAATAACAAGGTTTAATTCCAAATCACGAAATACCCAAAATGTGGGTATGTGGAACTTTTATAATATATAATCCAAAGATAAACAACTAAAGGAACAAACCACCATTGTCGATGTCTTATGATTGATATACATGAAAATCAGCCCTTGAATCGGCCGAGATTGGTATATATCTACAAAAATTTGATAAACACCCAACCATGAATAACTCACTTAGAGGATGAATCATGAAGAATTTCTCAATAGGGTTTGAGAACTCACCAGTGGGATTCCAACAGACTCGATAGCGTCTCAATCAGAGTTCGAATAGAGAATCGGGTGTTCTGACTTTGTCTGTCATTCTAGATATCTCTTCTATGAAAGATGAATAGAAAAAGATGTTTAGAAATATGATAGGTGACCCCCCCTCTGATATACCAAACAAAAAAATCAACATGGAGTGTTCACTAACACTACATGTCGTGTAAAAGTCTTAACTAGCCCCCAAAATTAGCGAGTCTTCCAGGTCACTACATGACCATGTATTTGGCCATTACATAGTCAAAACATGGTTGTATGTTGAATTCTAGGTACACAGCGTGTACACAGAAGTACACTTTGTGTACTTAGAAAAATCCTCTTTTATTCCTTTTTCCTCGAAAACAACACAAAAAATATCCATACATGACAATAAGTTATGTGTTCTTAGAAACATACCCTCTAAAATATTATTCCTTTAATTTACCTTCGTAAGGTGGTGAAAAAGAATATGTGAACAACTCCATCCACTGAGATCACACATTGGTGTCCATCTCCCAAGTCTCATCCTGCACTCGCTCATGCTGCCATATCACCCGTACCAGAGGAACATATCATACACATATATCCTTCATGCTAAGATCCACAATCCGAATAGTGTTCTCCTAAAAGGATTCATCCACCTCCAACTCAACTTCATCGGGTTAGAAAACATGATAAGATTATGAAAAGTAACGTCGTAGTTTGGAAACATAAAAGACATCGTGCATAGCTCGACACCTCTGATGTAAATATAACCGATATGCAACTAGCTTGACTCTCTCCAAAACCTCAAATGGACTAATGTATCTTGGTGAAGGCATCCCCTATCTCAAAATCCTCTTGTGTCCCAACCTCGGCGTGACAGGTAGAAAAACAAGATCTCTGACCTTGAACTCTAGATGTTATCTCCATTGATCAGAATAAGATTTCTTGTGAGACTATGTAGTACCCATCCCCTTACAAATCAACTCCAACTACTCAGTTGTATCCTGGACAAAATATATCCCAACATAGCTACCTCTACTGCCTCCAGCTAAAATAGGGGTAATTGGCATGGCCTATCATACACATCCAAATAAGGCCCATCTGAAGCATTTCCTAAAAACTATTATTGTATGAAACCTTCCCCAGGGTTATGTGTCTCTCCCAAGAGCCCCTAAAATCCATGACACATGCTCATAGAATTTCATCCAAAATAATAATTGTGCTCTTAGACTGGCCAACATTCTTTGGATGGTAAGATTTACTCAGTAGTAACTGTGTACCCAAATCCCACTATAGTCCCTACCAGACACAAGAAGTAAACCTAGCATCCCTATCTGAAAGGAAATAGTATAAAACCCCATGAAAACATACTATCTCTTGGATGTATAACCTTTCAAGATCATCAACACTGAAGGTTTCCATGATCAATAGGAAATGTGAAACCTTTATGAGCTTGTCGATAAAAATCCAAATTGCATAATTACCTCACATTGATCTTGGTAAAACCATCATAAAATATATTGTCACATCATTCCACATCCACTCAAGAATGAGTAACTGATATAATAGTTTATCTAGTCACTAGTGTTCTTTCTTCACCTACTGACAGGTGGAGCACCTCATGAAAAAACCAACTATCTTCACCTTCATGAATGGACACCAATACTGACAATGTAGATCTCGATACACCATGGTGACACTAGGGTGAACATCCCATACTAAGGCATGAAATTCTTATAACAACTCATGTATGTTTACAACCACCCATACACACCCATGAAAACACAAAGGCTCATCCTCGACTACGGTCCACCTAGGAGTGGGGTCCTTTACTGACAAACTCTCCCGTAAGACTAAGCATTTAGAACCTAATAGAATTTTCATTAACAGTTGATCCAGGAGAGTATATGTAAAAATTATAGAAGATAGAAATGTCTACCACTTTCTTTCATGAACCTCCAAATGCATATCATAGAACAAAGTCATAATCCTCCACTCACTTTCGTCCTATTGAACTCATTGTATCTGATTCCTCATACTAAATGCAATAGATATTGTGGTTCCCTTCCCAGACATGTAGGAAATCTCAAAGTCAAATCATCGAAGGTACTGAACCCAGCTTCTCTGTCTCAAATTTAAATCTCTTTTATTAAATATATACAAGAGGTTTTATGGTCATTGTATACCACAAAATGTTCTCCCAAAAGATAATTTCTCCAACAACACAAGGAATGCACAACTATAACTAACTTAAGATCATGTGTTGGGTAATTCCTCTCACGTGGCCTCAACTATCAAGACTCATATGCAACGACTCCTTCCCCCTGCATAAGAACTTCTCCCAGCCTGACATCTGAAGCGTCATAGTAAATGGTGTAAATATTTCCTAGTTCTAGAAAAATTAGTATTGGTTCTAAATACAATCTCCCATTTAGGTCTTGAAATGTTGAATCATATGAATCTGTCCACATGTACTTTAATCCCTTCTTAGTCAGGCCCATTAGTGCCACTCCCAAGCATGAAATGTCCTTAATAAAGAATCTATAGTATCCAACCTGCTTGAGAAAACTCTGTGCCTCAAAAATGTTCTTATGATTCTCCTAGGGAACTACTAATATCATCTTATCTTGGTCTACTAATAATCCTCTCTCTGAGATGTCATGACGCAATAAGTGAATATAGTCCATCCAAAAGTGGCACTTTGAGATCTTAGCGTATAACTGATACTCTCTTAGTGTACTCAATACGACCTCAATACGGGTTTCATGGTCATGTTGAGTGTGAGAGTAAACCTAGATATCATCCATGAAGACTACCACAAAAGAATCCAAGTAATAATGGATCACTCAGTTCATTAGTGACATGAAAATAGTTGGTGTGTTCTTGAGACCAAATGACATAACCAAATACTCATATGGACCATAAATTATTTGAAAATTTGTAGGAGGTATGTCTGATGGTCTAAAGTGGAACTAATGATAACCAGATCTCAAGTAAATCTTTGAGAACACTTGGTATGCTCAAAGAAGATCAAGTAGATCATCAATCATTAGAAAGCGATATCGGTTCTTGACTGTCAACTAGTTCATCTTCCAATAATCCACACAATTTCTGACTGTACCATCTGACTTATTCACAAAAAGGGCATGGGAACACTAAGGAGAAGTATTGGGTCAAATATAACCCTTTTCTTACAACTCCATTAACTACTTCTTGAGCTCCTATAACTATAGTGTAGCCATCCTATAAGGAGGAATAAACACTGGTGTCACACCTGGAACATGCTCAATTGAGAAATACACCACTCTCTCCAGAGGTAAACATGAAATGTATTCTGAAAATACATCATTGAAATGATCCACCACTAGAGGAATGTCTATCTATCAATTACCTTGTTCATCAAGATATAAACAAGAAATATAGGTTGTAATTCCTCCCAACCCATAATGCTTGAGTCCATCTCTGCTCAGTTGGACATCCCATTCACCCTTATGTAGACAATATCCACCTTCTGGTGAAATGAAACTCACCATGTGATGATATTAGTCGACAATGGATAGAAAGGAGAACAACCAGTCCATCCCAAGAATGACATAGAGTCTTTCAATCTCTAGGATATAGATGCCCCATAAGAAGTGACACCAACCAACCTTAAGAGGTCACTCCATGAACTAACATATACTAGACGTACTAAACCTCAACGAAGAGTTCAGAATCATAACATCCTCATAAGTAAAGATACAGAGCCCAAAGCCCTCTACAATAGCATTATATATAAAACTATAGGAATCCCCTTTATCAAAAAGATAAGAAGCTAAAACTGAGGAAACTAAAATCATACCTCTAACCGTAGAGGGTCTAGGATCCTGCGCCTGCTGGGTCTTCTCCATCGCAAAAGTATAACATGTATCATGGCCTTGAAACCCTTCTTGGATACCCTGAGCTGATCCACCCTACTATTTCTAAAAACTTTTTGTCTGGCCACAACATCCATGACCACCTCGTCAGCCTAGATGGATTGATGAACTCCAGTGCCCTGAATGATGAGGAACTAATGGCCCTTCTCCTATATGTGGAGTCAAAATAGATCTCCACTCACTAGATTATTGTGAGAAAATCCTGCATAAATGCCGAAGATGACCCATATTTCCAAACGATTGACACTCAACTTGGTCACTCAGGAACTGTGGTCTCGGGTGTCGACTCTTTCTAAAATGGTAGTACCTCTCCTGGACACCTAAAGATAAATCCCTACAACTGAAATCACTATGGAAAGGTTCCCTATTGCAATTTGTATAATTAGTTGAAGGAGTAATATCCATGGATGATGAACCTACCTGGATCATAGATCCAAACACTATCATATTTCATTCGGTAATCAGCACCTTTTTTACTATATAAGTTAACAACGTCAACCTGAAAACATTCAACTATGATCGGATGTCGTACCGATGACCATACTCAAATCGCTTATCCAGTGACAACTTGTCACCCCCTAGAACAAGTTTGAAGCAATGAAGCTCTATAAAGTGAGAGGTTTAATCCATCATTGAATGAGAACCCTACTCAATATAGTATGGAAAACCAGAAAATACTTCTCTAATACCACATTTTAACATCCTAGATTATGGTGCCACCCAGGGATTCCCCATACTCAGTTGGTCACAAGACCACAAGCATATTTCACCAAACTTCAGAGGCATACAACTAGTAGGGAAGACTAAGGTTTGATTATCGGGAATGTATGCCTTCATTGGCATAGTATACACAGCAGAATTAATAATAAAACGATAGCAGAAGACTGATAGTAATAAAATAAATGAAGCATATATATATATATATGATGCATGTCATATGTGTCTAGGAAAGCAGCCAAAAAAAGACACAAAGATGGAAATAAAATACAATCAATTACATTGGGAAAATCTTGTAAACTCTAATAGCATAGAAAGCCTTATCTTGGTCCCATGCTCTCCAACACCAACAGTAATCAAGTTCCTGATGAAGAATGATGATTTCCCTTGTCTATACCTGCAATCATATAATCTACTTGGGTCCAAAATCTTGACACAAACAGGGTGTGAGATGAATCCCAGTAGGTAACCACGAAAAGTTTTGTTCCTAATTTTTAGTTAATATATATAGCATGTAATATTCTAAAATGAATCAATAAACTAGGAAGTAATCAAAAGTAAACAATCCTACAGTTTTCAATTACATTGACTTAACATTTACTATTCATCTGTTGAATCTTTTAACCTTAGGATCTAGCCTAAGTTCTATATCCCCCATGTAAATTAAATAAATAGATGTCTTAGAAGACCATCTAAACAATAATGTAAGACTGAATCAAAGCTTGTGCTTTGGATTTACAGACACATCAAAATCATTCAATTATTCACAAGAGACCCTCTCGGAAAGATCTAGTGGATTAAACCCTTTTGTCCAACATTGCTTCAATTCATTAGATAACGACCCTCTAGGAAATCTCTCATAGTCTAACCCCTTTGGTCCAACAGATAATCAATTCATTAAATTAAATATAATTGACCACCTGAGAAAGCTCTCACGGTATAATCTCCTCGGGTCAAACATCTACACCAAGGCTCTCACAGTCATGTGTAAATAATCTAAAATCCTCCTTAGTCTTCTTGGTCCAAGGATATCATGGTCCATTGGAATAATAAACTAGAAGTCCCCTCAGTCTTCCTAGTGCAAGGATCTCACGATCCATTGGAAAAATAAACTGGAAGTCCCCTCAGTCTTCCTAGTCCAAGACTCTCACTATCCATTGGAAAAATAGCACGCATATAATATCAAGGATACTCATGTAATCTAAAACTACTATATTTCTTAACATTCACAATTCATATCACAAGAATTTCATAAAATCAATCAAACTCTATCCTAATCAAAACAGGCATAGAAAAAAAGGTACGCCTCACAGGAAACCTAGACCAAATGGACATAATAAAACAATCAATGGAAACACACCCATGGGGTGTCCCTTAGACAAGGTATATAATTATACACATAAGAAACAACACTTTATCAATTATTCATACCATTACAAGTAATAACAAGGTTTAATTCAAAATCAAGAAATACCCAAATCATGGGTATGCAACACATTTAGCATATATAATCCAAATAAAAACAACAAAAGGCACAAACAACCTATGTCAATGTCTTACGACCATTATAATTGATCATTGGCCCTTGAATTTGTTTATATATATATATAATGTAAAAAACATACAACCTTGAATAACTAACAATATAGGATGAATTAGGAATAAGTGCTAAAGAGGGTTTGAGAACTCACCAATGGGATTCCAACACACCTAACAATGTATCAATTAGAGCTTGAAGGGGGAATCAGCGGGTCAGACTTAGTTTTTCATTCTAAAGAACTCTTGTATGAATCATAGAGAGAAGAAGAAGGTTCTAGAAATGAGATACAGTTCCCTCTCATATATGAAATAAAAAAGAAAACTACATGGAATGTTCATTAACACTAGATGATGTGTAGTAGCCTCTATTGGCCCCCGACATTAGGGGGTCTGCCAGGTCACCACATGTCCATGTATTTGTTCACCGTATGGTAAAAAAGGGGATGTATGCAACATTATAGGTACACTACATGTACATAGACATACATGATGTGTACATAGAAAAATCCTCTTTTCTTTCTTTTTCCTAAAAAACAATATGGAACAAGATCCATTCTAGAAAAAAAGATCCTAGTTCTTAAACATGTGAGGTGCCAAAACCTAGCTCTGAAAAATTATAAATGGTTTGGATAAATGACATGATGATTGAATAAGTGGAGTATGATGTGGGACCCAAAATAAATAAGGTATAGTGGAGGATTTCACCATAGTGAATGTGACCACGCCACAAGAGGCCTCAAATCAAACATATATTTGAATGTGTGGTGATATACTAATTTTATCTCCAATGAATACCAAGTGAGGTTTAGGTGTGGCTTTGGATTGTGATGGTTTAACTGATCATACCACATGAGGTTTATCATGCAATAATTGATCGAGAACTAGACAAGATGAAGGAAGGATGCAACCCCAACATGTATGGTTATTCCATGAGTCCATGGATTTCAACGTGACAAAAGTATTTTGGAATTTTATTGAGGGATTAGATAGATAAGGTTTAATTCATTATACCATAAGGTATTTTACCAAAATATAATGATGTTGACACAGAAAGATATTTGAAGTATCACACTATGATTTTCATTGAGTATTAATTGATATATTATCAATATTTTACTAATACATGGTATTCTGATAAAAAAAATATATTGAATAATTTATTGATAATAAATAATATAATTTCTTCACATTGTGTTAAATATGTTTATTTATAAAATATTTGGGAGTAGATCATTCATTTTCAAATTTGATGAAAATTCCAGTTTTACCCTTTTAAAATTTACTATAGTATTTTGAAAATAATTATTTATATTCAAATTATTTGACCTCAATATTTTACAAATATGTTCTTGAAATAATTTTCCCCATCTTTTGTTTGGGGAATATGAGTTAAAGAATGCATTTGGTTGGAGAAAGAGAGCCATAATGTTAAAGATGGGATGGACCGACGGGATTAAGCATCACTTTTGTATTTTTGCCATAATTTCTTCAATCTTTCTTGTATTGGGAGAAATTTGGAGGGAAGCTCGAGGAAAATTTTCACACATTTCATCCTTGTGTAAGGATATCTATTCCATGAGTTTTGGTGGCCAAACAGTCGGTGAAAGCTAGATTAACGTATTTTGCCGAATTTACCCATTCACACTTGAAACCTCTTTAAACCTAGCCACCAATCCACTCAATAAATTGGTTTTTTTATCATTTGGAGGGGTTGGTATATGCATTATGATATTTGGAGAAGAGTATAAGTGGTTAAATGACATTTAAATTCAAAATTGGATGAGGGAAACTACCAAGCTAGGATCTCCTCCAAAATGTTCTTCTTTTACTCTTCATTCTTCTAATGTTTTTATTTGCTAAATAAACTATTAGTTTATCTTCCATTTTATTCGATTTTGATAAATTATCTAATTAAATTATTCACGTATTTGTTTTGAAACAAAATATTGGATATGATATTGGTGTTTTCCCTTTCAACCCATTTCTCATGCAAAACGTCTCTATAATGACCACACTGCCCATGAAAGAGTAGATTTTTTATTAGTAATTGATCTACCTCATACATTTATCATTTATTTATTATGAATAAATGAGATAAATTAATTCAAATAATATGATCTATGAATCTAGATTTTAATTTAAAATAAAATATGCAATAAAGTGAACAATTAACACAAAATACATGAGGTCGAGTGACATATAAATTGTTAGAGCACAATCTAAACCGGTGAAACAAAATCAAAATGGAAATATTTGTAGAGTTAAAATACAATCCTTAAAATCAATTCATATTTATTCCTAAATTGGTTATATTCTCTAATTAACCATTGACTATGATAAATCCTTTGAACATCAATCAAAGCAGGGTGTCGTGATTGCATCTTCTGAAGCTAGTCTAGGGTTTAATTCACTTTATCTTTATGGTTAAGATTAATCCATTAGGGTTTATGGGTTAGAAAATTAGGGGTTCATAATTAAGTGGATATTAATTTAAATTATAATTATTAATAAGTTAATATATACTTTGAGTTAGATTGATTATACCTTTTAAAAATATTTTCTAAAAACAACATCTTATCATTGTGCTTTATTAATAAAAGTTTATTACAAAAACAAAAATTAAAAAAATACAATATTCTTCCAGAATAATTCATCTAGAGCTAGAAATTTTAAAAATAACATTCTTTTTTAGTGTGCTTAATTTCTTTTATTTTATTTTTTGTAATACAATTAATATGTTGTTTAATTTAATTCCTCCTTTGAGAGACGACCTTTTTCAGCTACTATGCTAGACCTAAGTAACCCAAAAACCAAAAATTATTTGAGGGAGCCAATGATAGTGAATTTTAAATTAGATCCTTTTTGGGGGAGTCACATAATTATTTGAACCAATTAGAGGTATTTATTTTATTTTTCGTTTAATTTTGATCTTCTTTTCTTTCTTACTTCTTTACCCAATCTGAATTTTTCTTCTTCTTTTGTTTTTTTCTTCCTTTTTTGGACCATCAACTCCAAATTCCCATTTTTATTTTATTATCATCCACTTTTAAACATTTCATTTTTATTTTATTTTTGATATGAACTAATCCTAAATATCTCTTAGATATTTACCCTGATAATGAGCACAACCTTAGTGATCAAATTATATAGTCTCGGTATACGAGATGTTTAAACATTCAACCAGTTATAGAATTCCTACATTCTAGGACCACTAAAATTGGAAACACTTCAAATTGAAACATAAAACAAGAACCAATGGCATAAAATAATAACAATTAACTTAATATAACCATTTGAGAATTGGCTTATCCCATCATTATCTATCAACCAAATTGTATTTCATATCCAACTCTCGACTCATAGTTTGAAATAAAATATGGGTAAATTAACCTTCTACAAAATTTTCATGGATTATCTGGTTTGGATTCAAATAAACACCTTTAATTTTATGTGGTTTTATCAACTCTTAAACCAATAAAGGTAACTGATAATCAAATATAACTATGATCATTCCAATTCTCTCTTGATGGAACTACAAAATACGAGATGTATTAATTACAACCTGAATATGTACCACGTTGGAATTATTTGAAACATCTTTTCTTACAGATATTTTTTCTAGCATCAAGGACCAATTTCATTAGAAAGGAGATCTTTGGTATCAATAAATCACAAGGTGAGTCGATGTATGAGTACTGGAAGTGATTCATGAATTTGTGTGCAAGCTTCCCACTTTATAAAATTAGTGAGAAACTTCTTAACCATTACTTCTACAAAGTCCTCACACCTATGGAGAGAATCATGGTGGATGAAGTATATGAAGGGTAATTGGTTCAAAAAACACCAGTAGTTTGCACACGTGTTGATCAACAAGATGACACAAAACTCAAAAAAACAAATTAGAAATCAAGGTAGAAAACATGTTTGAGGAGTACATAAGGTAAGTCAGTATTCTCTTGAATTCATTTAATTGATACTAAGTCAGAATAATTGACCACTATAGTGAGGAAGATAGATTTGGATCAAAAAACATCCCAAACCTCTCTGGTAAGGGTGTGTGGAATTTATAATGAACCAAACCACCCAACTAATTGTTTCCCCCAACTCCATGGGAAAAAATATTGTTCAGTGGTATTCGTAGGGTGACCATATTAGCAAAAAAACAACCCAATCCCATGAAATGAATATTATCAATTTGATACAACATAAAACTAAGGGTGGAATTATAAAATAGACATGAGGAATGGATCTGGAAAACAACAAAGGACCCATTTTCAAAAAAATATCTAGCAGCCTCCCCCTTACCAACATTATTTGCAACAACCGCAATGAAGATTTGAATCTCAAGCATAAATAAGTCAACAAAAATAGAATTATCAACCAAATGTATATTCTAATACTGATGATATTTTCAAACAAATTTTTCTTAATCAACAGAACGATGTGAACAGTCAGGGTTCAGAGTCGAACACTCAAATAATCTAGATTTCCACCACAACCGATAGAATAGTAAGTAAGATTTCTAGAAATATGCCTCCCCAACCAACTCAAAATCCAATGGGGAATTCCCATGCCCCCACATTGAGAATTGGGAAGTAAAAAATTGATGCTTATCCACCTACCATTCAACCAGGATTCACTTTAACTCCGGAGAAGCCTTTTTCTAGAAAAACTAATGAGAAACCCAAGGATAAATATAAATGTAAGAAGATGATTGATAATGTTCCTCCTAATCCATTTCCATTTCTATATAGGTTTGTTCAAACCAATAATATTACTATAGATTCAATGAAAAAGGGGGTGTTAGAAACATTCTTGTGTGTGGAGATAAACATCTCTCTTATCGAGACCATTAAAAAATCCCATGGTATGACACATTTTTAAAATAACATTGTAACAACTGAAGAGGTTTCAAGGAAAATTAGAGGATAAATCTTAGAATTAATATGTCTTATACTATTACACCAACTCAAGAAATATTTACAAAGTGAAATGATTTAAGGACATACACCTTCCCATGCACCATAGGGGAGTTACACTTTTCTGATGATTTCTGTGATTTGGGAGCTTCTATAAATGTGATGCCTCACTCTTTATTATCTTCATTACAGATTGGATAATTGACGCCAAAAATGTAGTGGTGTTACTGGTGAATAAAGCTACAACATATCCGGTGGGATTCATTGAGGATTTCCTTGTTTAGGTAAGACAAATGATCTTTCCTATGGATTTCTATGTGCTTAACATGGAGGAAAATTAGGTATGTTCTCATTATCCCATTATCTTAGGTTGTCCCTTCCTCAAAACTGAAAAAACTATCAAAAATTTCATTGAGGGTACAATTTTCATGGAGTTTGGAGTTGAATTTGTGATATTTAATGTTATGGACTCCATGAAGTAACACTCAAGGGACCATTCTACTTTGTTTATCTCCGATTCTAGAACACCAAATAAAAACCATGGGGATTTTTATATCCTAATGCTTAGGGAGATTCTGAGCATTAATTCTAGTTTTGTGTTTGTTATCGCTTCAACACCTATTTCTAATTCACAATAATATCCTGTATTTGATTTTGAAATGGATTCATACTCTGATATTGATCATGTGGACACTAATTATGACATGGATATTGAGTAGGCTAATAGATTTGATTAAATATTCCTTAATTTTGATGATTTCTATTCTAATACTGATTATATTCATGCACATATTTTAGTTTCTTTAATGTATCCATCTATACAGCACCCCCCTTAATTATAACTCAATCCATTTCCCCCAAATATGAAATACTCATACTTGTTGAGTGGTGAGATATTAGCTGTTATAATTTCTAAAAATATCTCATTTGAACATGAATAAAATGTTTTAAATCTTTTGAGGGAGATAATTAGGGAAATAGGGTGGAACTTGGGAGACATATCAGGTATTATCTCCCCAATTTTCTGGAATATGATTCTTTTGGGGGATTGGGATAAATCAGTTAGGTAGCCACAAAGGTGAATAAACCCAACTCTTCTAGATGTTGTTACAAAATATGTTGAAATTTTTTTAAAGGTATGTATAATCTATCCAAGTTCATATTCATAGTGGGTGAGTCCTATTCTGGTAGTTCCTTAGAAAAGAGGTTTGACTATCATTAAAAATTAGAAAGATGAGTTAATTCCAACGAGGGATCAAAATAGTTGGTGGGTGTGTATTTATTATAGGAAACTATGTCAATCAACTCACAAGGACCATTTCCCCCTCCCATTTATTGATCGAACACATGAGATACTAGTAGGGAAAACACTTTGTTATTTCATAGATAGATTTTTTTGGATGTTCTCAGGTTCCTATAGATCTGGAGGATTAGGAGAAGACTATATTAACATGTCCCTTTGGAACATTTTCCTACTGAAAGATTCCATTTGGAGATTTCAATGCCCCATGTACCTTCTAGATATGCATGGTGAGTATATTTGTTTTGGATTTTCTAGAGACCTGCATGGAGGTATCTATGGATTATTTTATAGTATATGGATATTAATTTTAATATTTTATATCTAGATTAGGAAAGGTGATGAATCATTGTATTGAGAAGAATATGGTATTGAACATTGAAAAGTATCATTACATGGTAGAGCATGACATTTTGTTAGGGAATTTTGTGTCAAGACATGGGAAAGAGGTTTATTGATCAAAGGTAGAAATTATTTCATCCATACCATATCCTTCGTGTGTGAGTGATGTTATATATTTCCTAGGGAATGAAGGGTTTTATCAGTGCTACATCAATGATTTTAGTAAAATTTCTCTTCTTTTTTCACAATTACATCAACAAGATTCTGATTTTATGTTTCATGATTCATGAAAGATGTCATTTGATGAGATAAAGAAATGTCCGACCACTCCTCCAATCAAACATCCCTCACGGTGGGAAATTCCATCCAAACATATGTGTGGCTTATCCAACATCGCTGTTGGAGTTGTCTTATCTTAGAGGGTGGAGGGACATTCACATTTGATTGCCTACGCACCGAGGGCATTGGATTCTTCCCAATCAAACTACACTACCATGAAAAATGAGTTTATTATCGTCATATTTTCTTTAGATTAATTCTATTCATATTTATTGGGCTTTAAAGTTGTTTATTTTTCTGACCATGAAGCTCTAAGGTGCCTCTTTAAGATACCAGATGCAAATATTTTTCTTATCCGAAAGATTCACCTTATTTAAGAATTAGATATTGAGATAAATGACAATAAGGGTTCAAAAAACATGGTGGTGGACCACATGAGTAATATTACTCACACACATAAGGCCGATACCTTAGACTAGGTATCACTTTGTGACACTTTCCTTGATGAGAATCTTTATTCCGTATTAGGTACACATTCCGAGTATTCTGATTCAGTGAACTACCATGTTGCCTCTAGAATTCCAAAATATTTAAGGAATCATCAAGTCCAAAAATTAAGGAGTGAGTCTAGGTATTATGTGTGGGATTCTCACTACCTTTGGGGCATGTGTAGTAATCAAATTATTAGAAGGTGTGTTCCTAATAATGAGTTTGAGTCTTTTATCCATTTCTTCCATAAACATTTATGTGGAGAACACATTGAACCACAAAGAACATCTAGTAAAGTCTAAGACTCTAGATTATATTTTCCTAGATTATATGATGATGCTCCTATGTTTTGTATGTTATTCTCATGATTCCAAAATATGGGGAACATTTCTAGGAGAAATGAGATGCCTCAATAACAAATATTATTTTGTGAGACTTTTAGTTTATAGGGAATTGATTTTATGGGACCTTTTTGTAGTTCATTTGGTTTTCTGGTATATTATGGTTGTTCTGGATTATGTTAAAAAATGGGTGGAGGCTGAGTTCACTAAGAATAATGATTCTCATGTTGTTGCTAAGTTTGTCAAGGCACATGTCTTTTGTAGGTTTAGAGTTCCAAATACTATCAGTAGTGACCAATGGACAAACTTCTGCAACCAGAATTTGGATTCCCTCATTCAGAATTATGGGGTGACACACAAAACATCACCATTGTACCACACCCAAAGAAATGGACAGGATGAGGTTTCAAATTGGGAGTTGGAACAAATTTTGGAGAAAACTGTTCACCTGAATAAGAATGATTGGAAAATCTATTGGATGATGTGATTTGGGCTTATAGGATGGCATACAAGGATCAAATTGGTATGTACCCATTCCAAATTTTCATTGGGAAATCATTTAATCTACTTGTGGAGGATGAGCCTCCAGCTTTTTGGAATATAATGAAATGAAACGTGGATATGACCCAAGATGGAATTAAAGGGAAGATGAAACTTCCAGATCTCGAGGAGATAAAATTAATAAAATATGAGAACTAAAGGATCTATAAGGAATTATAAAAAGCATGACATGACAGAATTATCCTAAAAAGAGAGTTTCATGTAGGAGTTAAAGTCCTTATCTACAATTCATGACAGGATTTGATTCTTTGTAAGTTGTGTTATAGATGGTTAGGTCCTTATATTTTATCTAGTGTTTTTCCTTATGATGTATTATAGATCATGAAAGAGGATACTAGAAGTTTATTTTGCAGTAAATGAGAATCATTTGAAGAAATACTTTGAGGTTCATCCTACTAATGCAGTTGATTTCATCACACTACCTGACCCCATCATCACTTGAGAACATAAGGCTATTCCTAACCCTCTCACTTTTATGTTATTTTTCCTATTTAAAATAATACATTTCATGTACACATATAATCTCATGGGATCACATTTTGGAAAATAAAATATTTTATGTGTGGGGGAGGGGACAAAATTTTGGGAGTAGTTTTTTAGGATTTTCATTTCTGTGTTTTGTGTTTTTTTCTATTATGTTTTAATAGTTTTCAATTAAAAACATATCATGTAACATTATCATGTTAAAAATATATATAAATCATGTTTTTGAAATTCATTGGTGGCATGATAAGCATGATAATGATTTCTTCATCAAAGGGTTGATTTTTTTAAAAAATTGATGTCGTTAATGATATGATTGGTTGTGTCAAAATATAATCTTTTTAGATTTTGACACCATTAATTGTGATTTTTTTCATGGTAAATTTATTTATTGAATTCTTTAGACATCTTTTCACATAATCATGAATTTGGAGTTTCTCATACCCACTTGAATTTATATTTAGGGTAAGTAATTATTTTTATCTTATAACATGGTCTTTTCATATGTTTGTTTCTCTTCCAATCATTTTCATTACTGTGCCATATTGACCAATATGTGTGCACATAATATATTATTTTTGTATTACCTCTAAAAAAATATTCAATCAATTAAGAGGGGAGTGAAGAAATGTACAACATGTGGGGATATTTAGGTCGGGAGCTCAAGGTTTGACTACTGGGAATGCTTAAATTAATGGGTTTTGGAATTTGATTACAAGGGATGTTGAATAGGTTTATTAGAATACAATCAGGTAAGAATAAATGTTTTTATTTACTTTAATATTTTGGATAAATAGTGGTGAGAAAATCGTGAAATTATTGGCACACACACGTGGGGAATTAGTGGCACGATAGACCAATGACTTATTTCACAATGATTATTGTTATTAATCTCACTAAATTTAGTTTTGAAACATTTTATGAGGAAATGAAATTAAAATTTACTAATATTAACTCGTGATGGGATTCATAATTTTTTTATAATGCCAATGTGGATTGAAGAATATTAATATGCATATGTTGTAACAATTTTTTGGAATACATGATATGAGGTTTCTCTGAGGTGTACAAATGATTAATTGTGGAAGAGTTTATAAAACAAAACATTATTGAATATTTTATTAATAATAAATGATATAATTTCTTCAAATTGTCTTAAATGTTCCCATTTATAAATTATTTGGGATTTGATCATTCATTTTCAAATTTGATGGAAATTTCAGTTTTACCCTTTTACAATTTACTGTAGTATTTGAAAACTATTTTCTTTTTTTTTTAATTATTGGAACATAATTTTTTTAAAATTTGTTCATGACATAATTTTCTACAACATTCATTCATGACATAAGTGCTAATTCATGCATTTGTTTGGAGTAAAATCACCTTGAATTCAAAGATGGGATTGACCCATGAGATTAGACATCACTTATGTATTTGGGCCATAAATTCTCTATCTGTGCTAGGATTGAGCCAAATTTTGGATAAAATATTGAGGAACCATTTTATAACCTTCCATCCCTCTATAAGGATAGCTGGTTCATACGATTTGGTTCCCATACAGTTGGTGAATGTTGGATTAAATTATTTGGCCGAGTTTCCCCATTCACACTTGAAACCTTTTTAAACCTAGCCTCACCTCCACTCTATAATTTTTTTTTCACATTTGTATGGTTTGGTATGTAAATTAGAAGATTTTTAGTACATGATCAGTGGTTACATACCATTTAAATTCACAATTGGTGGATAGAATCTACCAATCTAGGATCTCCCCCAAAATGTTCCTCTTTTCCTTTTCTGTATTATTATGTTTTTATTAGTTCAATTAACTCTTAGTTTGTCTTCTATATTCTTGCATTTTTTTAAATTATATTATTCCATTATTTTCTTACATAGTCTATAACTAAAGAGTGGATATGAGATTGGTGTTTTCACATTCAATCCATTTCTCATGCGAAACGTCTCCACGATGACCACACCACCTATGGGAGTAGTTTTTTTATTAATTGATCTACATATTACTTGATTTATGTTTTTATGAATAAATGTGTTAATATAATTCACATAATATTATTTATGAATTTATTTTTAAATTTAAAAGAAACTAAGAATGAAATTGAGAAATTATCACAAAACACCTGAGGTTGAGTGATGTGTAAATTGTGAGAGTGAAATCTTAATAGGGGAAGAAAAATAAAATATGATAAATTTGTAGAGTTAAAATATAATATTTAAACAAAATTAATCCTTATTTACATAGTGATTATGTTCCCTAATTAACCACTGACTATAATCTACCCTTATAACATCAATTAAAGAAGGGTGTTGTGATTTCATGTTCTAAAGCTAGCTTGGGGTTTAATTCACTTTATCTTTGTGGTTAAGTTAACTCTTTTGGGGTTACAGGGTTAGAAAATTAGGGGATCATAATTAAGTGGATATTAATTTAATTGATAATTATTAATAAGTAAATAATGACGTAGAGCTAGATCGATTATGCCTTTTCAAAATAATTTCTCAAAAACATCTTCTCGTTGTGCATTGTTAATTAAATTCCATTTTCAAAAAATAAAACAATTTTATTCTAGAATAAATCATCTTTATTTAGAAATTTTAAAAAAAACTCAATACTTTTTTTTATTTTTATTACTCTCTTTTATTTTATTTTTATAATACCTTTAATACATTGTTCAATTTAATTCCTCCTTTTAAAGATGATCTTGGTAAGCTACTTAGTTGCATCTAATTACCTAAAAAACCACAGATCATTTGAGGGAGCCCATGATAGAGACTTTCATTGACCCAAATATAATACAACAATGGATGTTGTTAGATGAATTATTGTTTTTTAGATGTGTTATTCCCTAAATTAGAGCATCAAACTGTGATGTAGAAGTCTGTATGAAATATTAAATAGTAGGTTCACATTTTAAAAGGAGGATATTTATATCTTTTGTAAGGTATTAGGATAAAACATTTAAATAACACATAACTATATTTAAATATTGGGGAAACATAGATAGATATTCTTTTTAAATAAGAAAGTAATTATCTGATCCATCAAATTAGAATGATGATGTTTTTTGATGCTGCATATACTACTTTTGTAGTTTATAGAGATAAAAACATTAAATTTCTAAATATGGTTTAGACATATAAGATAAATAATTGGTAAATTATTCTATTATTATATCTAATATCATTGCATGAATTTATTTTTGGATTATTTTTTTATTATATTTAGTGTATTTTTTAAATGTAAATCATCAAATATAGATTTGGTTTACATAGAGTAAAGGGGTAGGAATAAATACACAATAAAATCTAGAAAGGAGAAGAATCAAAATTTCATATCCAAATTATATATTATTGGATAATGTGATATCCATATCAACATTTTAGTGAATAATTATAAGGAATATAGATATAATTGAATTTAGATAACCAAATCCTGATGACCAGAACAGAGAAAAAATGAATAATTATCCTATGATTTTTTCATCTTCAAAAGGAGGTTAATTTTTGTTATGTGGATAATTTGGAATACATGGAATCAAATTACTTATTCTATAGTTTATCAAATTGGGAATTGGTGGAGAATAAACTTAGAGTGGCTGACGTTAATAGAGCAGTTATTCCATATATGCGTATGTACACAAATTAAACTTTATATATTGATATTTGATATAAAATCATGTATATAAATAGTTAAGGATCTTCATGATGTAGTATATCTATTAAGATAATATGGAGAGACACTTGGTAGATTTTTCACGACATATGGACCTTTGATAGTGTGGGGATCCTTGGCTTTGAGTGACTAATTCTAAATTGTATCCACTGAAATAGTAAGTTTATTATGGTGTTTGGTATATCGATATATAATTTTTTATGATCCTAATACATAGAAAAGTCTACATGAATAATATAAAATCCTTAATTTTCATGTGCTTCCCATTTCTACATCTAGGATAGATATTTCGAAATAGAACTATTGAGGGAGAGGAAAAATTGAACGATGTTCCTTCCAATATAGCATTGAGCTCTGGAATAGTGGTTAAAATAATTAATATGAGTTTGAATTATGAAACAACATGATGCAAAAAACTTTGGTTTCCTTGGTTCCAAATAATAACTCAATGGGAAAATTCATACTAGTCAAACTTGTTGGTCAATGACAGAATAGTCTAGATTTGTAAGAACGTCCCTTATCCTTTATTTTTTTCACAAAAAACAATGGGTAATTCATAATTAACTTGGTAAACATATTCTTTTAATACTATCATCTGATAATATACAATAAAATAGGGGATGAATATCATAATTGTTACCATTTAATTGGAACACAATTCCTAATGACATGATTTGTGCTAGACAATATCATTCGTAATCACATTTTGTTAGTAAATAAAAAAAATACATACTATATTTATCTCAAGTATGGATGATGTAATGTCCCCATTTTCAATGAAATGATAATAATATAATCAAATCATTAATTTCACTATCATTTCACATTTACTTTCTAAATTTTCAAATGATCAATACTTGTCCCATAATACTTGTAAAGGTTTCAGCAAGATTCATCACTTCAAAGAAGATCCATAAATACTTGTATCAAGATGAATTACTAATTTATGAAAGTTATTATAATTATAATTATGATAAAATGTGTAATATAAATGTCCTCTTCCACCATGTTTGTCATGAAATGAATCAGGCTTCCCATGTTCACACTCTATACAAAATTTATTTTCAAAATGACATCATATTGTTAGATTTAAATCTCTTAATGGGGAACCGTTGAAATATTATTTAAAATATGATTATGATACAAGAATTAAAAATTATTTCATGTTTTATCACCATAAAATGAGATATAAAATAATTTAAATTACTAAATTCAGCACTGAAAATGTACTGTATTGGATGTTAAATTATTTTCATTGTGATATATGTGGAGAATCTATGAAATAAATGTTCATTTTTCAATGATGGATACCAGATGATACAAAAAGAAAATATATTGATAAGGGATAATGTAAAGGGGTTAGGGGCCATGTTACTTATTGGAATTATATATAAAATATGGGATTCAAATTTTTTATCATAATAAAAAGATAATATTTCCATAAATAGTTAACACTAGTGATATGAATGATGATTTTAAATTAATGAAGATTTATGTTTTAATAATATTGTTAATAATATATTAATTCTTCTATGAATGAGAAAGATAGATAAAATTTATGTATTGGAGAAAGATAGAAAATTTAAATATAAGGACAATAATTTATTATAATTTATCCACAATTCTCTATTTTTTATACCAATTTATAGAAGATAGTAATTCCATTTAATAGGAAGTACGATGAGAAGGGATTTGTGGGAGTGGTTAGACCACCACTATTATTATTTTAAAAGTTCTCATTGTGAATTCTTAACACCCCCTTGGGATACATATGTATTATAACATTGTATATGTTTTGATAATTCCTCATTAAAAATATTCTTCAAAAAACACATTGAGATAAAAAATTAAATAAATTAAAGAGTAAAAACACAAAGACTCCCCATTGTAGTTATATAACATAAAGGAATTATAAATTTTAAAAACTTTTCATCTCAATTTCATGTATATGTTTTCTAAAGACTATGGTTTATAATTTGTTTATAAAAAGGATAGTTATGTTTTCACTGAATCAAACATATTGAATGTTGGTAAATATTTTCATCATTATCTATTGTATGAATAAAAATTTATTATGGGATGAGTTTTTCTAGATTATATTTTCTGAATATTTCCATTAATTATGTAATTAATGCAACATTATCTTGAAATAATAAATTTAGGAAACTATTTAGAGCCAATACACTTGTTCTATAAATGTGTTTAGTTGTAGACCACGACCAAACACATTATGGAATTTATTTTGTAATCTCATCACATCTACATGATTTGAATATGTTTTAATAATTTCCAAATTCAATGATCTCAATGTTATGGTTATACCTCTGATTGTGGACGTAGACCCATTTTATGATTGTATATTATGTGAATAGGATAAATTACCCACAGCCACAAAACAAACCATATTTTCCCTTAATTTACTAGTATACAATAAAACCAAATCAATAGTCTAAAAAGTATAATGAATAATGTAATACCAAGGATTCTACTAGTAAATAAACATTTCATAACAAGAATTATGGCACAATTAAAAAACAATTATTTCATTAAGAGTAAAACATAGTTAAATACAATAGAAAACTTGGAAATTAAACTTATAATAAATAATAAAAATAATACCATAAAATAACTAATTAATAATATAGCTTAAAATTAATAATATATATAGATCAGTGAAAAATAATATAATTACATAAATGTTTCTTATAATAAAAATAAGAAGAGTTTTTTATTTTTAGACACAAAATGCATGATATTGAAATATATTAGTGTTTTTATAATTAAATTTTACATAAATAGATAATTACATTCATAAAAGGATATTAAATTTTGAATCATCAATCCAAAATTAACTAATAGAAAATTATTTATAATTTTTTGAGATAGTTGAATTTTTATAGCAGAAGAGATGTTTTATATGAATATACGGTAAGTATTATAACATCATACTGACATAAAAATGATTTAATAAGTTTCATAATATATTTATCAATAAAAAATGGGTTTATTCATTAAAATAATGTATTTTAAAGAAAAGATAAAAATATTACAAACCAATAAATAATATTCCAAAAACAGGGTATATTTTAATATTTTAGAAACACTTTTTTTATGAATAAGAAACTTTTCCACATAAAAAGTAATATATTTTAAAGTATGTAGGATTGTAAAAATTTAAAATACATAAAATATGTCATAATTATCAAATAAAACTGGATAAAAGGATGGTATAGTAGATGATTTCTTTTTTTATTAATATAGATTCTATGGAATATGTTTTAATATTAATAAATAAATCCCCCTTAATTACAATAAATACCCACCCATACTCTCATTCATATTCACTCAATACCTGTTGATCATTTTTTTTCCTTTCATTTTCTCTCCCAACTGTCTCTCTAAGGAGTTTCTATGGTGTCATGTTTATCTTATTATGGTCTAGAATGCTACCTTTCAAGGTATGGGTTCTCAATCCACCTATTTCCTTTAATTAAAATCATTTTATTGTAATATATTTTTAACATAATATTAATATATTTACATGATTGTAATTACATGGTTCTATCATCTATATTATATTTTTAATGAAAATTACTAATTCCCTCTCATAATATCCATTTCCGAAGATGTAATTATGCTAATGTATGTTCTTCATATCCATTCTTATCATGTATTTGTGTATTCATTTCCAATTAATTTTTATTTCAATATGATATATTATTATGATTCATATTTATAAATATTTTATCACATTACCAATGATAGATCAATATTCCCCATCATTATACTACATAAAAAATCTATTATAATGTTCCAACATTAAGGAAATTTAAGTGATAAATCTAAATATTGGAAAACATCCTTCAATTTTGATAATGGGGTATCTGGTTTACTAGAAAACAAAAACCTATATAGATAATACAATGTGGATAAATGATCCAACTTAGAATCACCTTGGTGTAATAAATAAATGAAAAAGTTTTTTGGGTATTAACTCGATATTCACATGGTGCCGAAGAAATGGTCCCAATTAAACAATTTGTTTCATAATCCTATGTGATATGCTTTTAGTGATGAACATTCTCTTTAATGGCCTTAATGAAGGATTTGGATATATTTTTATGGTGTAGGAGATCTATTTTTCTCTATCATTTATTTAGTCTCCTACAATTATAAAATATTGAACTAAATAACCATTTTTTATATATATCATTGTACCAGGAAATTACAATTCCATTTACAAGAGTAATTTCCATTTAATTATGAGTTTCCTATAGTTTCTAAATTTATTTTTTAATAGTCACATAGGTAATTATAAAATTTCATTGAATGGGGAAAAGTTTTAAAATTCATAGATCCATTAATTCTATAGAGATAACTATTTATTAAAATCCATGATTATCAAATACTTTTCCAATGGAAAATTGTGACACGTATTGTTTAACCATTCTATTTGAAGGATGAATGCATTAGACTTATTATGTGGTGGGAGTCGTCAAGAATTATATAGACCCTTGATGTAGTGGTATGTCTCATGATACAAATTAATTTTTTATTTTTTTACATGCTATACCTGTTCATATATAATTTCTTTGTGTTGATCCATGTTGCAGAGTTTATAGTGTCCGACATAATTATTTTCATCACTATGAAAACAATTACAGTTATTCATGGGATATATTTTACACTATCATGAAATATATGGATATTTTATGCTCATGTAATCATTTATATGGCTCTTATTTGATTATTTACTCTTAAAATATTATATATTCTATTCATATTCTATATTGTAATCTACTATATACTACCCCTTATTGAGATTTTTTCCCAATCATTTTTACTGTTTTCTATTTCCCCAAGAAACCCTAATGATTGTTAAATTTTATATATGAATTTTCATGGATAAATGTTTATGATTCCTTGTTTTTTATGATATATCTTCATTTTTAAATTTAATATAATTTTTATATCTTTATATAGTTACTTAAGAGTGCTAAACTATTGAGTTATGTGATCTATGTTTTTTATAATAATTGAATAAAATAACCACTGGTATCGGGTTACTAGAGTCATCGTGTTTTAAAAAATACGGTAATTAGCTTACTATTTATTTATATAGGAGAATAACTATAACTTAATAATAAATTACTAGTAAACTATATATCATGATGAGTAAAATTAAGAAGATGCATGATTGATATAATAGAACCAAGGTATGGTACTTCTAGACTGATCAACTCTTCATTTTCATAACAAGTTTGAAACTAATATTTCTTAATATTTAATAAGAAAACAAGAATTAAATTAAATAAAGGATTGACTATATCCATATTTAACCATTTTAGGACCTTTTCATTATAATTTGACTTATATAAAAATATACCAATATGCATTTGATCAATTTGTAAAATAAAATAGTACTTAGATTCTCCTTGGACCATGTTTTAAAATTAATACAATGAGTTTCTCAATGTTTAATTGATCCCTACAGAAGTATAAATCATAAATCAATCATTGAAATAAATATATATGATTTTATAAACTGAAGTGATTTTATTACTAAAAACACATGGGCATATTGGGTCATTTACATACCTTCTATTTAACAAATACTCCCTCAATGAATTTTACCACATATTTAGAACCCCTATGTTCTGGCTATTTGAATATTTAGAATATTTTAATTAATTATTTGGACATGGGTTGTTTAACAGGTCCTTCCATTTGGGTTTTATAGGGACTTTAAAAAAATATATTAAAAAAATATAATATTTTTAGTATACACATGTATGATCGGGGGAAAAATCATTTTCCACTAAACATATACCTATATGGGAAGAAGTAAACTCAAGTCACTTCATGAGTAAGCGGTTTACCCAAGGGGTGGTATAATATTTGTTCATATAGAGGTCCTCTGGATTGGGTCATCGTGGGGGGAATTAGCTAGTTTAATTATTTGAATTGATTAATAAATTTATTTTAATTGACTAATGTTATATCAACCAGAAATCCTAATTATTTTAAACAAATAATATTTTACAAAAAATACATGGAAAATACACTATAAATCCTCAATACCAAGTGGTCTATTGAGAGGGAATAAAGGATATGATAAAAACACTATATGACGAATCAACAATGACACTCAGTGCAGACACAATCTCCACCAAATAATGATACAAACATCTGGGTGTGAAATTTATTTTTAATTATTTATTAATTAATCATGTTTTATGATATAATTATTTAATTTATACCAAATTATTCGTTTTGAAGACATTATTTACAAATTTTAATTAGTTATATTGATTTACCTGAGCATCGATCTTTGAAATCCATTGGTTAGATATTTTTAATGGTAAATTTATTCACTCGGAATGTGTTATTAGTGGAGGATCAATGAGTTTGATTCTAGCATCACTATATCTCAATATCATTTTTTGTATTATTGTATAAGGTTCTGAGGGATAAACTTACCTAAGGGCAGCCGATAAAGGTATAAAATTATGGTCCTACATGTGTTGTGTGGTTGTAGTTATGGAATGAGGCGATAGAAACTATAGTTAGTGTTTCCTTATGAGGCATAACATTGATGGGCCAAGAAGGAACCTGGGTTGTGACGGTAAGGAAAGACACATCAATGGATATTGGTTGTGTATTTGGTAGACATGATTTCATTAATTAGGATGGGTCATGGTGGGATTTTATGGTGTTTCTCCAAATAAGTTGTTATTCATTTGATCTTTATGACCGAGACCAACTAGAATATTGTCCTCAATGGATACAGTTGAAATTTGGACTATCCCTTAATCTGGGTAACACTTGAGGTCGGAAATCCTCGTTATCACTTCTTGTGAGGGTCCTAGTGGCATGGATCTATAGGCGCAGGCATTTCATCAATATTTTCCCAAGGCCACATAAGATTTTCCAATGAGCCAGGGACACAATCCTAGTTAGGTTTGGTCAAGAAGACATAGTACGTGAATTTAAACCAACTTCGGGTGTATGCACACACTAGTTGCATATGACACCACTTCCAATGCATCATGTGGAACACCTAAATTCTGATACACCTCTTGAATGTCCATTTACATGGAATTTTTCATTACATTCTCTCCACATTTTATCAGTAAGTAAACAAATAGTCTCTCTTGGGAATTTTTACACATAAATCATGATGGAATGGTATTATTTTATGAAAATATTTTTTTCTAAAAGGATATATAGATATAAGATTTATCTTTTCAAGGAAGATGCTTGAGATCACGTATAGTGATCAGAGCTTACTCAAGGTTGGTACACCCATGGTGATATATTATGAAGGACCCCGGGACTCCCTCAGAGGGGGGGCGGTGAATTAGGGTGCCAAATTTTCTTTCAAAATGTCGGATCTTGTTCCCTTGTTTGAAGGAACCTCTTACACCTGTAATAAATACACATGCGAAGAGAATACAATGCAATTTTTACATGGTTCACCACTACGGGCTAGTCTAAGGAGTATACTCTGACAAGTTTCCAGTCGTACCAATGTCCACTAATCTTCACTAGTTTGTTGATTAAATTGTTTCAGTCATAGTTACTTTGTTCTAGGAGCACTTCCATTACAATGGTTCAGGTATATCTCACTATTTCCCTCAGAACAGTTCCATTAACTCTCTCTAGATCACTGCCTTGGGTGGACTCTTACTCAGTTTATCAACTTGTGGGTATCTTGAATAGATTTTCATTGAAGTCGTTGTTTCATTCTAGAATGAGACACTACTTTAATCGAAGTCCTTAATTAATGCATGTGGAAGTACTGATTGCACAAACCTGATATTCAAAAGCCTATCCGAATCTTTAAACTATACTTACACGCAATACCCAAACTTATGAACAAGATTTGGTATTTTTCATGAAAGTTGACCTTCCAAAACCCCTAATTTTCATGAAACACATAACTTTCGCAAAACTTCACTGAAGGGTTCAATTGGTCTTTTTAGACTAAAGGAACACTATGCACACAAGACTAACTCCCTGCAATTCTTTCATGCACAAATATTTCGTACGGCAGAGAAAACATATTTTCATGGGAAAATTCATAAGTCTTCCATGTGGGTAGCTGCATATTTATAGAAGATAAACCTGTATGAAATTTTACAACACGACTTTGTCGGTGCATACAAGATTCTTCCTGACTATGAAAAACCCCTTTTGACATCACATTGGGCACGTAATATTCTTTTGTGTGACCCCATCTTTCGCGCACTTCATTCGTTTTCCATTTTTGGATGTTTTGATCTGGAAATATTAGTTGCACATAAGTTTCCAAAAATCACATTCAATATATTGTGCAACTTCCTTTTCCATACACACATTTCTCCATTTTCCAATTTTTAGGACCAAAAATTTGGCAAACACTAGGAAACAAAAACTCCTTCGATATTGTTTTCCGATTTGAATGTATGATCCCTTTACTAGGATATATTTTGAACTTACAAAATAATTAACAAAAAACACATCGCACACTCAATTTCTTATATAGAACGGTCATGGTTCTAACAATCGCCCCCTTTGAGATTGTTGGAAATCTCCAGATAAATTCAATAGATCACCAGCCACAAGAAAAACCTGAAATGATAGAATCAACTCAGCCAACAATCTATGTCTATGTGAGCAATTCTCTGTATAGAAAACAAGAGGGGAAGCTTGAATTGGGTTCCCATGTTTTGGAATTATTAAAGACGCCCAAGATATTCTCTTACCGTGTCATAGAAGCATTACATGCCCAATGTATTATTTTTCCTCCAAACAACAAATTCACATCTTGTCAAAGAAGAATTACATGTCCATTACATGTCTTAAATTTATTAATTCTCCCCCATTGATAATAAAAATAAATAGTGGTATTTTTTCATTGTACATTCCAAAAAACCCATATAGAGTATATCCCCTATAAACCTACATCACATCCACAAACAGATTAACAATAGTTAACATAACTCGAGAGAGGGTAATTTCGAAGCCTCCTTATGAATTGGTAGGTGGATTAACACCGAGGTTCAACCAAAGTTTCTAAAACACAGGTACTGACATTGGATTGGTCACAATATCAGCCACTTGCTCATCAGTTCCCACATGATCCATTTTAATCATTCCTTGTTCAACTTTATCCTTGATAATGTGATATATAATTTCAATATATTTTGTATGAGAATGTTGAACAAGAATCTTCGTAAGATCAATTGAGAATTTGTTATCACAATAAATCATTAATGGTTGTTTCACCTCATTATCAATATCTATTAGTTGTTTCTTCATCCTAAGTAGTTGAGTACATGTCGTTGTAGCAGAGATATACCCAACTTCAGTAGTACTAAGAGAATTACATTATTTTTTCTTTCCCATCTAGAAAACACATTTCTTCCCAATATAGAATGCTCTACCACTCTTGGAATTTCTATCCACAATATCTCCAACCCATTCAATATCCGAAAATGCTGATAATTCATATATTTTCATGTAACAAAAAATAAGCCATAATTTTGAGTTCGTTGAATGTACCTCATGATTCATATAACATCCACCATATGTTATTTATTCATATTACATTGAAATAGGGCCACTAAAAAAATTTAAATACAATATCAAGGAATGTTGCAGTTAAGTACAATAAGCTTCAAATGACTCCACTATACAGGGTAGATTCCATAGATGTCCCATCCTCATGCTTTCTGAGTTTTTTTCCAACCGCAATTAGAGTATCCATTGGGTTTTAATCTTTCATATTAAATTTATTCAACAGATATTTTGCATAATTTTCATGAGAAACAAAAGTAAAATCCTTCTTTTGAATCACTTGTAGACCTAAGAAGTATTTCAGTTCGCCAATCATTGACATTTCAAATTCTAACTTAATGTGATTAGAAAATTCTTCAACTAATCCTTGTCTTCTAACCCCAAATATAATATCATCCACATAAACCAGCACCATGAAATGATCATTCTGATTGTTCTTCACATAAAGATTGTGATATACTCCTCCTCTTTTGAATTCCATCTTCTTGAGATAAGAATCCAGTTAGGAATACCATGCTCACAGTTGTTACTTTAAACCATATAGGTCCTTCCTAGATTTAAAACCTTCGTTTCATCATTACCAGGAATGAAACCTAGTGGGTTTTCAATATATACTTATTCTTAAAGAAAAAAATTCCATAATTATTTTTTTGACATCAATTTGATATAATTTATATCCTCTTTAGATTTCCATGGAAAGAAACAACCTGATTGACTGCATTCTCACCACTAAAAAAATGTATCCTCAACATCAACGCCTTCAATTTTTGAATATCCTTTATCGAAAAAACATGCCTTATTTTTATCACATTTCCTTGGTTGTCAAATTTGTTCTTGAAAATCCACTTTGTACCAATCACATTGTGACATTTGGGTCTCTTGACAAGATCCCAGTTCTGATTTTTTTCAATATGATCTAACTCTTCATTCATTTCTCTCAACCAAGAGTCATCTTTTGTAGCTTATTCAAATTAGGATGGTTCTATAACTGATAGAAATGCATATTGTTCATTATTCCTCATTCTCCTATTCTGTTAGGTGCATTTTGATCCCTGATATTTTTTGACTGATCAATCTATGCTCTTCGATTTATCCTTTGTGGTTCTATCAAAATCTCTCCTGCTATAGCTTCCTCTTCTGAATCTTCTCCTGAGTCAACATCATGAAGTGTTTCCTCAGAGTGTTTTACATCTTCCTCTACCTTTGTATTAGCATTTTTTTCATGTTCACATTTCTCCTCATTTTCTATCACATCACCACAAGAAATCTTTGAAGCATTTTTGTTTTTATCTTCAATGATCATAACATCACTACCTTCCATAATTCTTCCAAAGCACATATTAAAACACATGTTGGATTTACTATTCATTGAGTATCCAAGAAATGTTCCTTCATCTGCATTGTCTCCATACTTCCCTCAATTTACTTCTTTGTTTCAGATGAAACATTTTCTTCCAAAAACATGAAAATAATTTATAGTGGTCTTACTTCCATGAGAAAATTCATATGGTGTCTTTGTCTTACCCATATATATCCCTATTCGATTTTGAATATACACTACATCTTGAACTGCGTCTTTCCAATAATGTTGAGGAATATGACTGTCGATCTACATAGTTCTGGACATGTGGATTACATTTCGATTCCTCCACTCAACAACTCCATTTTTCTATGGATTTCTCACATAAGCCACCTCATGTTATACCCCATGATTCTATAGGTAATTTTCAAATTCAATGGATGTGTATTCCCCACAATTTTCAAACTGGAGGAATTTGATCTTCCATCTAGTATCACTACTGAAAATTTTTCGATAGGTTTTCATGTAATCAATAACTTGTCCCTTCCTGTGTATAATAATCACACATTTCATTCTACTATAATCATTTATGATAAAAACAATGTAACTTTTTCCATGTGTTCCGACAACATTTGTCGGCCCAAATACATTTGTATGAATTAGATCAAGGAGACTAGATGCTATTTTCAACTTTTTCCAGTGGAAACTACAGGCCAGCTTCCCTCGCAAACAGGCATCATAGGACTTTTATCATTCATGCTTTAGATTAGGAATATCCATAACTATCTTCAACATAGATATATTTTCAATTTCCTGCTAATTGATGTTCTCCAGTCTTTAATGCCACAAATTGTTTTCCTCTTCAACAATCATGTAGCAAATGTTTTCTTTACTATCAACCTGATATAGGTTTAATTATATTCTACATCCTTTCATAAGTGAATTTCATGTCTATCCCTTAATAGTGCAGCCTTTCTGATTAAAATTAACTATAAGTCCGAAGTCACATAGTTGACTCATGCTGATATGATTATGATGTAGGCCATCCACATAAAGGACTTCAGTTTTCTTTAGTTCTCTATTAGCTAGTTCAGTACTTCCACTGCCTTTGATATTCAGAGCTCCATCATTACGAAATATTATTGTTCCATCAACCCTCCTCTTAACATTCATTAAAAAGTCTATATTACCTATCATATGTGACAAAAACCCGCTATCCAGAATCTAGGTGCAATTGTTTTTTGTTGCTTTGAGGGCTACCTCTGTAAGGTTGGATTTCTCAACCTTCCATTTTTTTCTTTCTATAAGACATTGGATTGAGTGTAGGACACTTATGGAATTTCAATTCCCTCTTGAATGTACATGGATTTTTCATAGTCAAAATATCTTTATAGAGTAGAAAACTAATATCTAATGGAAACACTATCTTGTTGATGAGATTTGACTTGTCTCAGACATCTGTATGAGGTGTCCATGTCCCACCTCTGCCTGCAGTAAATGGCTTTATGGAAAAAGTGAGAACAACGAAAATAATATCCATAGAAATTATTTCTCTTATAAGTAGTAGGATATGAATTTTTTCTCCTTTGGTGAACTCCTATCTCTCACACATTAAGATTTACACTTGCCTCTTTGCAATAGGACATAGTTTGACCCAGATATCCAATGAACTCACACTTCTTGAGAGGGAATTCCTACTCAATTCTATATGTCATCGTGCCTTCTTCCTTGAGAAAAATATGTTACTACCTATTATTCCTTGAGGCTCTAGGGTAGTCTTTTTTTCTCCTTTCAGTTTGATTTTAGGGTATCCTTTTTAGTGCTTATGATGGTTTTACAACATGATCAACCTTTATCTTGCCTTTATTCTCCTCCATTTTATTTGCAGCATTTGATGATTCAAAATTACAACTGATTCCCCTATTTCCCATGCATGCGAGTCTTTAATCACTCAAAAATATTTTAAACTCCATGAGACCCACATTTTTCTCTCATTAGTAGCTCATCATCTAAGAAACTAGAAAATTTTACTGTCTTCTTTTCTTCTTTTGAACTTGATTCACTTTTGATCATACTCCTAGGAGTAACAACTTCTACTTTGAGTCCCCCAATTGTTTTGGAATTCTTCTACGGTCTAGAGGTAAGGTTGTTGATGACCTTTTCATGTTCTTTGATATTATGTTTTAGTTCCACTATATCATCTTTCCTTTCAAGGATTTATGACTGTACTTTCACCATTTCTTCCAATCGTTCAATTTTAGTTTCAAGATGATCAACATATTCTGATGATTATTCCACCATTTCTTTCCACTTATTTTATCTCTTACTCTTATTATCAATCTTACCAAAAGCTTCCTTATGTTTTAACTTGGGATTAGTATTAATTGTTAATTGATTATCTATAGATTTATCTACTGATGGTTCTAATTTTTCAATGGTATCCATTATGGACCCTTGGTATCTAGTTTTCCATTATGGCTCTTATTCCTCACAAAATTCATTATCATCACCTTACTATTGACATAAAAAACTATTCTTCTATAGATTATTTCTAGATTTTAAGTCTCCATTTTTTGAAAAACGTTTTCTGAGGCTTCTCAATGGGTTCATCTTTGATTTCTTCATCTTTGAACTTTCTTGAGCACTGAGAGGCAATGTGACCAACATATCCACAATGAAAGAAAGACAGAGGAATGTTCCCTTTAAATTTACCTCTTCCCTTCTTGTAAATGAGAGAAATAATTTTTTCCTCATTGTCTTCACCACTACTATCTTTTGAAATTTTCTGTTATTTCATTGATTTGAATTCCATTTCCTTTCTCACTCAAGTTGTAGAATTTTATGGCTTGACTCTCATTTCATATACCACTAGGATTCTCAAAAAATCATCCAGAGAAAGTTTGGAAAGACCTATTTCCACAAGAGATGGCACCATTACATTTTACAGGGGTTGAATTCTTCTCAATATTTTCATTATAATGTCAATGTCTGATTTCTTCCCCTAATCCTCGAATTTCTCCAACCACATCATCAATTCTATTGAAGGAGTCTACATTCTCATATGGATGCATCTTCAGATCATCAAACCTATTATGTATGACTTGTAATTCCACCTCCTTCACTTTTCTATCTCCTTCATAAATATTTTCAAGTTTATCCCACATGGACTTTGCTGAGGTACAACTCATCACCTTTAGATAGATCTGATTAGAAAGGGATGCAGTGAGAGAATTATGTTTTTTAGCATCTACTACAAGAATTTCCCTTCCTTATTCAGTTATAACCATCCTTATTGGATCAATAATGTTTATTCATTACAGAATATCTAATAAAACATCAATTCCAAGAGATCTTAGATGAGATCTCATTCTGTTCTTCCAGATCTGAAAATCACTTCCATCAAATAGGAGGACTACCCTGACATTGGATGAATTCTCCATGATGATATGAAATATCAAACACCAGTAACCTCTCTCTAATACAACATGAAATACACTAGGACAGCTTGAGGGGGGAGAATTATGGTGTCAAATTTTCTTTCAAAATGTTGGATCTTGTTCCCTTGTTAGAAAGAACCTGTTAGACCTGTCAGACATACACATGCAAAGAGAAGAAAAAACAATTTTCACTTGGTTCACCACTAAGGGATAGTCCAAGGAGAATATTCTGAAAAGTTGTTCTGTCATACCAATGTCTTCTAATCTTCACTAGTTTTTTTATTACATAGGTTTTGTCACAATCACTATATTCCATGCTCACTGCCTTTACAATGGTTCATCAATTGCTAACTGTGTCCCTCAGAACACTTCCATTGACTCCTCTAGCTTACTACCTTCTGTGAAGACTTACTCAATTTATCAACTTGTAGGTCTCTTCAATAGATTTTCAATTAATTCTTTGTCCCAATGGAACATGAGACACTACTTGCATCGATTTCCTGAATTGATTCACTTGAATGTACCGATTACAAAGAAAGGATATTCAAAATCCTATCAAAATGTTAACACTATGCTTGTGTGAAATACCTAAACATGCACACAACATTTGTGATTATTCATTCAAGTTTACTTTCATGAAACCACTAATTTTCATGCAAACCTTATCTTTCATGAAACTACACCAAAGTGTTCACACAGTCTTTTCAGACTAAAGGAAAACCTCACGCACAAGTCTCAATCTCTACAATTCTTTCGCACACAAATCTTCCGCACGACACAGAAAACAAATTTTCAGTGGAAAATTATTATGTCATACATGGGGGTATCCAAATATTTATATAATTTGATGAACCTGCATGAAAGTTTCTGATGCGTCATTATTGGTTCACATAGGATTCATCCTAAGCTCACAAAACCCCTTTTGACATCGCATTGTGTGCATAAGATTCTTTTGTGCGACTTCATATTTTGTGCACTTCATGGATTTTCTAATTTTTGATGTTCTAATCCTGATATATTCCTTGGGAACATGTTTCCAAATCACCTTAAATATTGCATGAAAATTCCATTTCCATACACACATTTCTCCATTTTTCGATTTTCAAGCCCAAAAATTTGGCAAAACTGGGAAACGATACCACATTCAATACTGTTAGCCGCCTAAACTGTATGATCCATTTCTTGGAAAAAATTATCAACTTCAAAATAGGATTGAAAATAAACACAACCCATACTCTATTTCCTATGTAGAACAGTCATGGTTCCAACAAGTAATGTCTGGGTATAGATCCCTATTATGAAATATTGGTTTTGATAATCCCCATATAAACTGTTCATGGGTCCTCTATCTATACATTTAGTACTTCCACATCATAGATCTGATATAAATCATGATAACACCACTTGGATCAGTTACTCCCTTGATGAAGAGTTATACATTGGTATGGAATAGGTCTGCCACTATAGTTCTGAAGAGGTGACACAGGTTTCTTGATAAGGGTAGATTGTATTATTGGGGATGAATATAGGTTTTTATATATTTGGGAAATAAAGTATGGGACTTCTTCCCATGATCCTAGATATATTATTTAAATCATATCTAGGTTTTTATTAGGGTTTTGTTTCCTTCTTCCTTGAGGTTTGAAATGGATCGTTTCTTTATTTCTCCTTTTTTAGTTTTTAGGGTTTCCTACTAGGTATGTATATAATAACCCATTCATGGTAATATTCATCCACTTGTGTTATGAATTATATAGATTAAAAATATTATTATGAAGATTTTTTTGGAAACAATATTGTTGTATATTGGGGTTAATTGGAGGTGATAATAGTAATTGAGATTTATTTATAGAGGTTTCATATTATGGGGAACTCTCTACCTTACCTATTTGGGTTAGTTTTCCTATTTGTTATTATTTGGTGTGTATATTTCTCCTTATCCATTATAGATTATTTATTATTGTACCAATGTGTATATTATCATTTATTAGATGTGTTATATATATTTCAATTTTTTTTATTTTCTATTCTACAATATTATAAACTTTGTGGAGGTGTGTGTTGTGTAGTGTTGAATTTAGCTAAGGCCTCTAGTCATGGGTGATATTCATACATAGTGCTAGACACCATCCCCAATACTATTGAAGGATATATTAGGGTGGAACACATAATTTACTTACAATAGTAGTGGTATAGTTAGTTGGTTCATGTTAGAGTGGTATTAGAATGGGTATTTCTTAGAGATAAAGCATAGATGTAGATTTATAATGAGGGATGGTTTAGGAATTTAGGAAAATATGGTTAAGGGGTCTTGATTTATACTTTTAGGACTAGTAATGAAGTGTTGGTGTGATGATCAATATATCATTCACCATGACATTGATACCTAATTTTCGACTCGGTACTCTAAGAAATTTTTTATTGGGAAAATGATAGTATATTAATCATATAATAATGGGTTATTAGTTTCCATTTCATTATTGTGTTAGCTCCATAGATATATGATTGTGGTACATCTTATTTAATTGTCGGATTATACCATGTAGACATCCATCTTGGATACTGATTTTGGGTCATAATTTTCCCATTCTAGTGATTTATCCACATAACAATTACTATTTAAGAGTTTATAAAGCCTATATCCCATGTTATAGGTTCTTTTATTTAAGTGATATATTATTTCATGGGGATTTTATTCCATTTATCCATTGTATTTTTAGGTTATTGGTTTCCATATCATTCTTTCTTATTCTTTTGTGTTCCCAAATGGGTAAGTGTATACTCACTCCTACATGGGAATATTTAACCACACATTCCATGTCATAAATATATTACACATACTATGATGGATACCATGGTGGACACAGTTTTTTTAGAGCTTAGTGATACTTGGAGGCAATTGTTGGAGGGCGGGTTCATGTATGGAGATTTATCACTGTGGTGACCTCTGTAATTCTTCTTTTTTATGATGGTTTTCCTATTAGGTTTTTGGGCGTATATCTTTAAATGTTTTCATTACGAATTATGTACTAGTTTACCCATGTAGATATTATAATCTTTCAAACTCATTATATTTATTATAGTTAGTTTTATTTATATATTATTCATTGTTATATTTTGTGTTGCGGAGTTCATTTTGAATGGGTTCATTTAGATAATTCTTCCAATTATGTGTCATTTTCTTACATGATGTTAGTCACTAGACCGTATCATATTTTAGGCTAGCATCAGGTGGAACACTCAACTTACTTCCACCTAGGATAGGTATAACGGGCACATAATGTTAAAGTGGTATTAGAGTGGGATTGTCTTAGGGATAAATTATAGGGTTAGATATCTCAAGAGGGATGGTTTATGAGTTGATTACTCAACTATGACTGATTGATTCTAGAAACCGATGATAAAAAAAATGATATATTCATATGATCCATTATGGATCTTAGGATCATCAACTATAGGGTCACATTGTGGATCTAGTCAGGTGGGTTATGTTTGTTTCTCTAGTTGTGTAGAATGAGGCCATATTTCCTATGAAATCTCAACCTGTCATGCAATACAAGGTAGTTAGGTAGTTTATGGGAATATACATCAAATGTAGTGATGGTAATCTACCTCCACATGGAGGTATGTTTGGTAGAGGAGCTAGAAGTACCCCAGGATGAGGATCTATAGGAGGACGATGCTATAATATTCTTACTCCACAAGCACCCCAAGTAGTTGACTCTAGTCTTAGAGTGTTGGTGGTTAGTGACATGTCATATTCCTAGATATGGTGTGTTATAAACACATAGTGGAATACATTATCAAAGGGATAATTTTTATCTACCATAAATTTGAAACTATACACAAATTCACAGACCCAAACCATTTCTTTATTTCTTCATCCCTAGTTTTAGAGTTAAATATTTTAATGTTTCCCCTATTAAGACATAATGTATTCTGAGTCCTACTAGAATCAACCATTCAATAACTCATATCTTAGAATGAGTCAAGGTTATTCTTATTGAGGAGTGGATTTAATGGTACCTCAATGTGGCTATGATGGATCCCTATGATTTCATCCATAGTATAGAAAATCATTCCTTAGTTCATCACAAAATAGATAGTTATCATCATAGACTTGATAGATTCCAATATTATAAATCCAAATTTCCATTTTTGGGAGAGTGGGTTCTTTAGTTGAGACGATAAAGGAGGTTGATAATGAGGTTGAAACAGATCATTTATTGTTCTTATTAGTTTGGATCTATGTGTTGTAGGTTACTCAAATGATAAAATTTCTACTATGGTGGTTGAGTTCATGAAAATATTTCTTGAGGATTTATTAGGGGGTTTCCCCTCATCGAAAGGAATACTTCTACATTGATATATACATTAGGACCGCATTGATATCTTACATGGATTATTTGATATCTCATGTGGTGATTAGGTTTCCATAAGTAAAATTAGAGGACCTTATTGAGAAAGGTTTTATTAGACCCTATTTGTTCTTATGGGATTGTCTATTGATTTTTTCCATGAATATTTTTGGGATATTGAGGCTTTATTTTGACTATTTCCACCTAAATCAAGTGAGAATCAATAAGAAGAGCCCTATATCAGGGATTGATGACATATTATAACAACCAAAGGAATAAATTTGGTTCTCTATTATTGATCTTATATAAACTTATCACTAATCTGGTTTCATGAAGAGGATATCTGGAAGGATAACAATAGATTTCACTATGCCAATTTCAAATTTTTAGGGACACCCTTCTTCAAGGTGAACACCCTAATAGGGTTCTTAGGCTTATTTAATAGATCTTTCTACCATTCTTGGGAAAATTCATGTTTATTTTCATTGATGACACTATTATATTTTTAGAATACAATACCAGCATTCATATGCATTTGAGGATTTTCCAATATTTTCATTAGGAGAACTAACTATAAAGATATATCATAATTTGTGAGTTTTTGATTCAAGATTTCCACTTTATTAGGAACTTTATCTCCATGGGTTTAGTAGCTATATACAAGATTCATATCAAGGAATTTCATTCTTGGGAGCCACCAAAGAGCATGTTTTAGGTGTAGAGTAATCTTGGGTTGGAAGGGTACTTAATGATGATCATAGAAGACTTCTCCCAGATTGTGGGCCCATTAATTCTCTTAACATAAAGGGGATACCATTTATATTGAATGAAAAATTCCATTATAATTTTGACAACATAAAGTAGTGGTTAAAAGGGATATTTGCCAATGTTTTCTATTAGATGGAGTCATGTATGTGGTTTTCTATGATTCCTCTAGAGAGGTGCATGGTTGTGTGATGATGATGATGAAGGTAGAGATTACTCATGGGTCCATGAATTTGATACCCCGTGAGAAAATAAATATCACCAATGTTTTAGAGGTCACAATAGCAATTTACATGACAAATAATTGGATGAAATACCTTCTTGGTGAGTGATTCATATACTATAATGACCATAAGAGTCTTATGTTCATCATTATCTATAGATATAAAAACCTTAAGTAGAGTCATTTATTGGAGATCCTATAATACTATATCATTGAGATTGTCTATAATTTTTATAAGGGGAATATTATGGTGACTAACCTTAATAGGAAGTCTCATTATCAATTTTTAGGGGAGGAATTTAAGTAGTTATTCTTGTTAAAACAATTTATAGTGTATGAGGTAGAATTGGATTATCTTTGATTAATGGTGGTTACCCCTCCGCCTTTTCATTACATAAGGGAGGAATAGTTGTGGTATATAAATTATAATGTTTTGAGTCATCAGATACAATAAAGGGATGCACTATATAGATATTTTGATGGTAGAGATAATGTTACTATTTTACAAGGAAGGATTATGGTTTCTGTCACACAATGAGATGAGGTGTTGAGTAGGTTCCATACATCACCCTTGGTGGTACATCCTAGAGTGATAAAGGTATACCATGAAAAAAGCATCCATTTTTTATGGGAAGGCATGAAATATATCATTGATGAGTTTATCTCACAGTGTGTCACTATTTCCAATGAATATATGCGTGGCTCGTGGCTTGATTGTTATGGATTGAAAATGATTTCGCAATCTTTCACATCGAGACATCATTTTTTTAACTCATTTCAGGTTGTTTGAAATAGGGATTATTTAAGAAATTTGAAACACCCAACAGTTCCCATATCTCTGATGGATCACGAACCTACCTTCTGAATGTAGGTAGTCATTGATATTATTCTACCAAGGAAGCTTAGGAACTCAAATTGGTCAACATGATGGGTTGATGAACTCATCACATCCTTTTAGGTGATTTAATTCATACACCATGTATCTCTTATAGAATTAAGACATATTCATGATTCCTTTATAAATCTAAAATATAGAACATATCATCCTTATATTAACCATAACGTATTATCATGTGTTTTCATGGAACCATATATTTGTATTTGAGGTTCTCCATCTATTGGACCGTCAGTATGTATAAGATCTTCTCCATATTTGTTAATTTTCCTATCTTTGACATAATTTGTAAGCCTAATAATGGGGAACTCTACAATCAATCATCATCTATGGAGATGATGATTTTCTTGATAAATAGATCAGGCCCATGAGAGGGTCTTCTTATGTTTCCTTGTAAGAGGAATCAGAACCCACATTGTTTGGTGCCACTTAACATGAACAATCATATCTTTCAATGTCATGTGACCAATTCCAGAATTTAATGTTTAACATTATATGATGAGGAAATCTAGGGAAAAGGTTCCTAGTGAAGGATATTTTGGGACTTTATCCAATGTATACCTTTTTAGTTTAATTGATAGTGAATATGGGAATATGATGATGATTATCAATGGGAATATGAACCGATAAGGATGAATTGAAAGGGACCTAGAATCGATATTTCCTCCCAGGTCGGGGGGCATGATCTCTACATAGAAAATTGCCCAATAATGATGAAAATGAAGTTTTCGGAAAGGAAAATGGTCATCTAGATTGGAAATGAACCTACTAGGAATATGGACCATGGATGATTAGGTAGAATTGGGGGTGTTGGGATTGAACCACAAGGAGGCTTCTTGCATATATTATTTGGACATGAATCAATGATCAGATAGTTTATAAGGGTTGGGGATTACACCTACAATGGATGGACATTTTAGGATATTATCTCATACTAAGGAAATGATAACCACTAACCACTTAGCCCATTTGAGTCATGATTGGAGTGATAAAAAAGAGGATTCATGAGATATGGCACTTCACATAGTCTCCTTCATCCGCTGATGGACAAGGGAATGGGTACATAATGTTGCAGGTGTACTATTATAAGGGATCGGGGGATTACTCTAGCAGGTAATAGTATATGTTTCCCCTTCCTATAAGTGAGAAAAAAAAGGGGATATAGAGTGTGACTATGGATGAAAAGGGGATCTTATCATCTGATTCACTTCACATTTTAGGCAATAAATGTTTCCTACTAGTCTAGGAAGGAATCATCCAGCATACCTAAATTTTGTATCCTTGTTATGATGGGAATGTATGACTTAAAATATTTTTAGGATCCTTTTTATTTGGTAGGTTATATGGAGGACACCTTTACCATCATAATATATGATTGTATGGGGGATACATTGATGTGTCTTATCCCTTGGTCAATTGGATATGGCTACTGTGTGGGAGGTGACAACGATTTTATTTCTAGGTTTTGGTTTAGGGAACATGGGGTAACTTTTATAGTTTGTGAGGGGGACAATATGAGGCCAAACTACATGTAGAAAGGGGAAAGGGGGATCAGAATGAAAAAATAATTTGAATACACCCCATTTCACATAATGTTCTTTATTTTTAGAGTGGGGTATCACAAAGGGTTTACATTCATGAAGTGTAACTTCTTAATGGTGGGATTTTTTTACAGATGTGAGGTAGGGGGTCTTTTGAGTATCACCTAGAAGGTCCTCCCCATAATGGATCACTATACATACTCTCTATTTTCCTCTTTCTTCATGGTATTCAGTAAGTGAATTAACTATCAAATTATTTTCAGTTTTTATCTACTATACTTTTATATCTTTTTGTTAATTTCCATCTCATCTATTGGATAGATGATAGGGTATTTATAAGGTATGGTAAATAACACTTTTTTGAAATGATTGGTTGTCCACATTGAATCCTTGGTATCATGAAGTTGAGTAATAATACTTTTTCTAATAAATTATTTATTTTTGTGGGTGGTATGGAGACCGCCTCACACCACAAAATGAGAAGTCATTTATAGGGCTTTCGAAAAGTTTCCTCTTTCCAGAGATGAATAAAACCATTTGTGGGGGGGCCTCATTTCACCACCTCACCCCACATAATGTAAAATCATTTGAGTAAGTTCTAATATTCATGCCTCACACTATGAAATGGAAAATCGTTTGATTAGGGTCCCAAAATTCATGACTTATATAAAAAATGATTTTTTTCTGGGGGAATGGAATTAATGACTCACCATGAAAAGAATTTTTCATTTGTGGGAACTCTATATGTAGTGATGGTCCTACATAGTGTGTTTACTATGTGGGAAAAGATGAATGATTTTGGGTTTTATATACTTTACTAAATTTTATTATGTGAATAATTCACCAATTTGATTGTATATTTTTCAAATAAATAATAACTTACTCAAATTCCTTGTGAAATATTTTGAGCGCAAGAAATTCCCCCATCGATATGGGGGCTAATATGCATGAAATAGTGGAAATTTTGAGAATGAAGCTGAATCTATTGAATTTTATGTGGTTTGTATGTAGACTTGGATGAGGGACCACACCTATAATGGGTTTCCTGCCAAATTTATTTTTCATGTAACATAATAAAGGAACTTTATGACTCATTGTGGTCTTTTGGCTTGCAACCCTTATCACATAGTGATTTCCCATTACGAATGAAATTTTACTCATACTGAAGTTTCTTCACCAATGAATAGGTTTTTCTATGAATGAATTATCATGCTTAATGGTTGAATTATTTATTCATAGAAATATGAAAAAATTTATAGTAGTTTTGGTTATTGACCACATATTGAACCATATAGCCTGTATAGTGTATGAAATGCTATGAAAGTTTCCAAATTTTGGTAAATATAAAATCTTTTACTAATTTAATATGCACAGACAGTGGTTCATTATTTGAATCATTTGTCAAGTTTGATGACTGAAATTGAGAGGATAATTATTATTTCCATGAATATTTAATCTGACCCCAATACCATGTGATTCCTCAAAAAGGTATCACGAATAATATTATTTCACTAGAGCTTCTAAAAAAATATGTTGTCTAAAAAACTATCCATACAAAAATTTGGGATACAATATGATTCTATAATTCCTTCAATTAACTAGAACCTTTCACAAACATGTTTGGGGGTGTCCTGGAATAATGTTTAAGTGAACATCTCTTCTGAAGGTCATACTATTTAGGAATTGAGTCCAGGGAAAGTCTCCATTTTGAATGGTAAGTTATGGACTCAAAATAAGTATCATAATAATGAAATATACTTATTATCCACTATTAAAGACTACCCATCCATTTTTACTCTCTCATGAGGTCATTCAATTGGTTCAAATCTCAAAGTGGGATTTTTAGTTTACTGTAAGTTTCTATGATGAATAGGATTGGGTATTTTAGGTGAGTCAGAATTGTATGGAATTTCATGAATGGTTAGAGTTCGTTAGTTTATAATAGGTTGTACAGATATCGTAGTTCACAATATATCCTCCAACCATGTCCTTTCATTAATTGATTAGAAATTGTTGTTTGAGTACTAACATCTTTCACATACCACATGGAAATGTTGGGATTAGTTTGTCAGATATCTACCAAATTACTTTGAATTACCATCCATGGTAATATTTAAGATGAGTTTATTCTTATTATTAAGACATGTGAGGATACAAAACATGTTTCTATATTAGTAAAATTTCTATTTATTACAGAAGAGAATCCAATTGTTCATTCTCTTCACATTCATTCACTTATTCCTTTCACTAATTAGATAAAACAATTCATGAAATATAGTAAGCTAGGGATGAAGGCTCAATATAATAGGACTCATCCAACTCATCAATCTAAATGTTTTACCGGTTTATATTGGTTAACACTTGATGAATCACAACATACCACACGACATTAGAAGATCCATCTATATATATATATCTTAAGATATTGGGTTTGCATGATTTATTTCCATGTTTCTGAGTTGATGGTGTTTCCCATCCTGTGATTATTACACTGGTGTTAAGGTATTCAACTTGATTATAGTTCCCATATTGGCCAAGGGAAAACCTATCAACCAATATTTACAAACCCTTGATCAGATTTACAAATTGATGGGTCATATACACTAGGAATAGTCCCTACTCACATGAGTAGGCCATTCTAAATTTTATATTGTAGGATAGTGAAACACTTTCAATGTTATGAGTCTCAATATACTATGGTGATATCTCATTCTTTTTTCTATTCCAAACTACTTAACATTTTTACTATTCTCCAAAAATCCCTAGATGTGGACAATGTTATTGAGATTCTAAGGGAACTCATCCTCTTTTATTTCATTCATTATTCAACATCTTCTAGAATGGTTATAGATAATGGTTGGGGGACTTTGGAATAAATCTACTAAATTGTATCATTTTGAGATGGGATTTTGACATCTTTGATATATAGAGAGACCATTTTAGAACCTTACATCCCATATCGTTCTGTATGATAGTCTAGATTTCATCAAAAGGCTTCATCCTTACCCCTTACTAGGGTAAAGAGGGAATTAGACCAGGTCATTCTCTATCAACTATGGTTGATGTCGAGACATGGGGACTCTAACATAGAAGTTACCTATCTTTATAATGTTGTTACACCAAGAATGTCATTGGGTTATGCCAAAATTTGGGTTGGAAATTATCTAAATTGAATGTTGGGGAAATTGGTTTTATGAGTTAATAATACATTGTATTCCCTATGTCCTTCGAATATCATGTTTCTATTACTAGATTTTGAGAAATTGGATCATTTTTCTAAGTGTTCCAATTATTCTAGGGGAGGTTTGTCTTCATGTTCTTATCATGATTAAAACATAATATAACTAAAATTTTTGGATGAAATTATTGATCATTTCAATGAAGCTAGCCCAGTGAAATGGAATTGGTTAATTCCCCAATAGATATAGGGATTACCAGAAAAATCCATGATATTAAATGTGAATTAGTGCTAGAGGACTTTCTAAAAATATCATTTCTGATCAGGTCAAGCCTATCTATAGTGAATCTAATTTTTGATATATACCTTTATTAATAGATGAATAGGATCTAGAACCCATTTATCCTCTATAAAATCAATCTATACAGAAATGGGTTTAGTTATAGTTTTACATTATTATAACAAAGAGTCCTCAAGAAAAGTTTGTCGATATCATGGATAGTTTTCTTTAAAATTTCGTTGTATATTGAATAGTTTAGTTTGATTATTGAATTTACAAATTTTTATCCATAATGTTCATATCTATCAATTAGAGTCGGCATCTAGAGAATGTGATCTCATCCAATTTCATATTTACAACTAAAATGCAGTTTTTTTGAAAGACATCGATGTAGTGATATATCATTTAGTTATAGAGGAAGTGAAATTTCATGATTTGATCACTATATAAATGACGATGTTATTAGAATATGGGGATCATGTAGCTAAAGTAAATATAGAGTTTTTATAGGGAAACATTGGTTTATAAACCATTAGATTAAAAATCTAATATCCAGGCACCTCTATTAAAGAAGCATTCAATTTTTCTGAACGGTAAACTACTCAGAGAGCCAATAGTGGATTTTACCTCAATGTTTCTAGTCAGGAACAAGCTTATTTTTTGAACAAAACTTTTCAATATATAATTTATCAATATCATTTGATTCTATTTTCTACTTAGAGTTACGGAGAGACTCAAAATTGGGGTTGTACCCTAATTTAAATTTTATTTTAAAATGAATTAAAACTTTCTTTTTCTTATTTTTCTCTTATTTTTATTTTTCTTTTCATATTGTCACTTCATATTATCTTATAGTGTCTTTAAATATTATGTCATGATATCCCAAACCATTTAGCCACTAAATAACAATATCGGCTGTAATTATGAACATTTAGGTGGATGTAACCTATTTTACATTTCCCTTAGCATGGATCATCGGTAGGTATAGTTATAATTACCATCACCATAACACTAGAGTTGGCCTGTGTTAATGGATGAATACTCTTGTATCACAGTTTTGAATATCTGAACAAAAATATCATTAGTGAATATTTGTAATGATCTATTGTTTTCCAAGGTCAATGGAATTAGTGATCATAATTTTACAACTATTAGAGTGACATAAAAAAATATAAAAACTTTATGTATTTTTCATCACCGCCCTATTTTTCTCCTACTTCTGACATAAAAAATACTTATCCAGAAAAAGTAAACTTTCTGTGAGGTCTCCCTTTGTAGGTTTCAAACTAAAAAGTATGGTTCCTTTTTAATTTTTACTGCTCGATTTTTCCTAGAACATCCATAGTTAGATGAGACTAGAATCCTTTCTCTTAGTTCCCTTTTGGAGGTATTCAACCTAATGAGTTTTACATATCCTTCGATTTGCAATTTATGTTTGTCAAAGTTGGACCAATGTAGTTTTTGTATTAGCTCGAGCATATATGATCATGGGTGATAGGAATAAAGACCCATGTATGTCTTATAAACGTAGAATTATGCAAAACCATATAGATATGGGGAGGGAAATTTTTCTGTCATGATATTTGGGTTTTCATATCTGAATATATGATATGGGTCAAGTATGTAAGGAGTGAATGCATAACATTCTTGAGAAGTGTCTTCAATTTCAATGTTGTGGGTGGTATACATAGATAAGAGGGATTTATCTCAGGGTTTAAAATGCCTTTGATTGATAGGCTATATTTGGTGGTGTATTACACAAAGATTTTTTATGGTGTATTACTCTATGTCAAACAAAATGTGTCCTTCAGGGTTGGATTATTTGGTTTCTGATAGCCAAGGGTCATCTGTGAAGATCCAAATTTCTCAAGACCATTAAGTGAGGTTTATAAAAGGAATGTGTATAGAAATGAACGAACCATTCAAGTAGTCATTGGACATAGATTGTAAACTCCCTAAAAAATTTCTTTTCTATATATGAAAGGGGTGTTTCACAATAATAATGAGTTTTCCAATAAGGGAACCATTTCTAGAATTCCTTCCATAGATTTGGAGAATTAGAAAGAGAGAGAGTTGGTATACATTTTTTTATATGGTAGCTAGGCCTAGAATAAGGAATATTATAATATTTATATATATCCTTATAAAGAGATTCAATACACATATAATTCCAGGAAATAGGTTTCCTATACTTATATGACCCATATATAAAGAAATATTACACCAAGGAAACCACTTTGAATTGTTTATGTTCATGTAGTTTTGAACAATTGACTTCAGTTATGGCCTATTTTGATCATGTAATGTAGATAAGTCACCTAAAATTTCCAATCTAAAAATAGATATGCTCAGAGTGAGAAATAAGAGGAGGTCGTATGACTATTTGGGTTGTGAGAAAATGTTCATATTAAGAATTTTTCCAATGGGAATTTCATGACTTGTTACATTGTAGTGGAGACACCATCCCACATGCAACATGATTTTTGAGAAAAGGTGAAAAATATTATAAAATTGTCAAAATATGATAGTAAATAAGTAAGGGAATTCATAAATCATGAATTTGGGATTATCATATTTAAATTAATGATATTGGTCATACAAGTAATAGATAACGACAATAAAAGTTTGAAAATAGGCATCCATTATGATTTATTAAAAGAATACGAAGATAATAGGGGTTTCTACTAAGGATTAAGGTTCTTATAGTGACAAAAACCTTTTACACAATTACTTACATTATATTAAGAATAATTATACATCAAAGTATAAACCAAGGATTGTTAAGTCTAGTGTCTTGGAAGAATTGATAAATAAAACTGAAAACATGGATCTAAATGAAATATTTCTATATTTAATATTCAGAAAGAGTTGCTAAATTACATTGTTCTCAAATCCCATTATAAGATGACCTTGGGATAACATAAACATATGGGTGAACTAAAAATCCCATTAAGGGAATAAGTGTATGAATAAACATTTATAACATGTGTTAGAAAGTATGACATAATGACATAAAAGGGATTGAACATGATTGAATATGTGGAATCATAACATAGAAAACATGTGATCAAATAAACATGGAATTATAGTAATGTTGAAGAAACATAAAACCTGACTTTAGAACGAGTCATGGATAATCACCAATACACTTGCACATGGTAGAACAAGTCAAGGTTAACCGCCAAAACCGTTGTTCATAGTAGCACAAGTAAATGCTAACCTCTAAGACTGTATCACATAGTATCACAATCCAAGGCTAATTTCCAAGACTATTTTACATTGTATCACAAGCCCGTGAAAACCGCCATGTTCGATGCACGTAGTAGCACAAGCCAAGTCTAACCACCAAGATCGTTGCACATAACGTCTCATGAGACTAAACATTACCAAATGCATTGGAGCCCTATCTGGGAACCCCCATATTAACATGTAATTTATATGCTTTCCACATAAATAATCATATATAATCAATCGTACATAAACAAAAGAGTTACCCAAGGAAATAATTTTGTATCATATAATGTCATAAAGCATACCGAATAAGTGTATCATAAAAGTGTCCATGAAAGAACGAAACTAAAATATACATGGACATTAATAAGGGGAAATATCCATATATCATGGTATTTGATTTCATGTAGAAGTGAAAACATGTAAGTGGAGAATTTCTGAAATGTTTGCATTAAAACATTTTAGAATGGTTAAATGGTAAATACTATTGAGCCTTTAAAATAAACAAGGAAGGAATCTTTTATATAAAACCAGAAGTGATCCACGAATGATTCCATTATAAAAATACTGATTTTATAAGGAAAATGGTGGATTATAAAAGAATATTGAGTGCACTTGAAATGAGGTAAGAATTCGGTAAGTTCTCTTAAAATATGTTTTCTTGTCAGGAAGTGGTGAGGAGGGAACCATTTAAACAAATGAATATCCCCAAAATAGAATGGTGAATAGATCATCATACATGATTTTGGATCATATAAAAATAATTCGGAAGATGTATATAAATGGAAAAGATAACTTCGTATGGGTACACATCATAAATTTTTGTTTTGAAAAACTAGCATACAAAATGTGAATACTTCTACTATAACCCATGAATGGAATAAAATTAACATGTCCACGGTAACACTAATAAAAAAACCATCAAAAACATATTTTAGATGATATCATTAGAGATAAACATCAATAAATTAAAATATTCAACTAAGGATGTTGATATATAAGAAGATATTTTTAAATTAAACAATTGAAAAATTCTTGAGGAGATAATATTTAAACATTCCAATGTTTCCCATACCACCTTGAAACATTCAAATCATAATACATTATAATATCATGAGAACAAGGATACTATTTATATGATATAGAAAATGTCAGTACATACAAAACATTCAAGGAGCATGTGGTGAACAAGTCAAATATCTCATTAAAGTTAAAGTGAGACAAGAAAAATCCTTTTTCTAATTTGGAAATAATATAATTGTAAATATGTATTCCCAATAAAAGAAAATTTATGTACATTGAAATTATATTCTATTAATAAATTGCATTCCACTGATGTGAAATCATGTAAAAAGTGTTTTTAATGATTCATTAGAATATAACATTTTAGTGTTGTTTAAGAAAAACATTAAAGATATTTTTAAGAGGAAAGAAATTTTTTCTTTCATAAAACTAAAAATTAACCCAGTTAGTTTTTAATGGTAAAATGTGTTATTTTTTAAAGATAATTATTTCTTAAAACATATTCAAGAGTGCACTTCAAAATAGATAAAAATTTGAGATGTTTTCTGGAATTGGTCATGTTTATCGGGAAGGTTAATACAAGTAATTTACATAAAATAAAGAATGATTATATTTGGAATACATATTTAAATAATTAAAACATAATTTATTAGTATTAAATTATAATAGATAATAATTTCATTAAGGTTAGCTGGTAATATGAGTAACCCGAATAAAAATGGATGTTCAGGTATAAAACCCATTACACATTGTACTCAATTGAATTATAAGCCCCAAAATAAAAAATAATAAAATGATAAATTTAATACCATTAAAATAAATTTATTCATGGTATGATACAAAAATGTTCAGTATTTATAAACCACAGACAAGAATTAGTAGCCAGTGTGGCATATCTCACGGAAATGAAAGTGAGTTGTGAAAACCCTTACAAACATTTCGTTGTGTTAACTGGTGTACTTGAGGGTTATTTATGATATACAAGGGGTATATAATTATATATATATCACAAGGTCTGTATGGGTGAGGTTAGAAACCTTACCCAATCATTTGGGATTAAAAATAAATGGGCATAACATAGAGGAGATTCTTAAATAAAAGTGAAAAAGAGAGGATCCCTTACCTTAGGCCCAATAGTGTTGTCCACTTAATATTAATGATTAGAATAATCAAATTAGGTTTATTAATTAATAATTGTAGAACATGTTTTATATCTAATCAATTTAGTATACCATTTTTATGTTCATTAATGGCCTTTTTGATAAGTTAAGTAGTTAAATTTTATTGTTCGAGGTCATTTGTTTTCGTGGTTTTTATGATCGGTTTACTTATTTTCATAAATGGAGAATAAGAAAAAATGATGATGGTTGTACATAATTGAATTTATATGTTATTAGCTAACCTATATAATATTACATGATTATAAAATTCATTTGAGTGAAGGTGAATCATTATATAAAACATTAATCATAAACGCTTGGATTAATTTGGATATTTTTCTCACAATTATCTTGTTTTGTATTATTACTTTACAACATGAGTGATTACGGATTAAAAAACACTACATAAGATAAAATAAATATATAATAGTATTTTTTAACCATAAAAATGGATTCCTAAAAAAATTTGAATAAATTAATATAAATTGATAACCTATCATCCTCGAATGTGATAAAATGACACATCTCCAACGGGGTTTTCATTTCCTTCAAATAAAAACTGAGGAATGGATAGGTGATAATGAATTATCCCATTTTATTAACAAAATTAAGGTACATTTATGGTACATTAGTTTTCATATAATTTTGATGACAAGAGGTTAGGAAAGCAAAGAGAACAAAGGAACATGGAAATGAAAGAAAGTAAAAGATGAATTTTACCTCTTGAATCAACCATCCTTGAGAGACTCTTATGAGGAGAGGATTTGGTATTTTTAGGTGACCAAGGGCTCCTGGTCTTGGGGGAGAATCCTGGGGATATATTTTAGAATAATTTAGGCATGGAAAAAGGCTTTAGAGGAGTGAAGAGAAGGGGTTAGGAGGGGTTATATCTATAGTGGAGGAGAAGAGGGTTTTCTTAATATTTTAATCATTAGGTTATTTTCTTCCGTACTACCAGAAACAGTGACAATTCTATTAAAAAAAATAGTAATAAGTGCATGTGAGTTTGAAATATTGGCTGCTTAAATCATCCATGAGGAAATGAATAGTGGGTTGAAACTTATAATGTATATATACGGCAAATTATCATATTTTTCTATTCAGCAAAAATTGAATTATTTCTGAAAAATCCCAAAAAATCACCCTAAAATTTTTTAGAAATGTAGAATCTAAAAATGATCTCCATTTTTTGAAAATAATTTTCAAAATATGAGAAATTTAATTTTTAAATAAAATCCTAATTTTTTTGAAAAATAAATATTCTAAATCATTTATTTACTTATTCCATGATATATGTATAGCATACTTTCAATTAAATCTTATATATATATATACTATCATAGGTGAGATTACTATTAATAATGGTATGTTACTATTCATAAGGGTAACATTACTTTTCATAAGGGTAGGTTACTATTCACTACAAAATTAATTTGGCCATATCAAACTCTAAATAACTCACTGATCGCAACCGTGTATGTCATACATTCAAAATTCAAGACATAGAAGTGGAAAAATTATATTTAATGGTCACATTGTATTTAGTATCATTATATTTCATTATGTTTACTAATGTGATTATACTATATGTAGTAATTATAATAATGGAATTTCATTGATAAAACCTTAGGTTGTTACATTATTTCCCTGTTCTGAAATTTCATCCATGAAATTTTATTTTACATACTAAGGGGAAAACATGTAAGTGTACTTCTCCGTCATCTCTTCTATGAGGTCTTTAGTAATTCCTATCAGCATTTCTTTCAAATAGAAAGGTTTCATGTATCATAATGGTACATCATGATATTTTCAAAATCATATACTTCTATTTCCCAAAAAAACATCATGAGTCTTGGTTTATATTAATGTAAGTATCAATAATCAATTAAAAAGGTATTTATTATATATAAATTTGAAATATATTTTTTAACTACTTTTTAATAAAAAAAAGTATTGCTGATTCATCTTCAAATATTTAAAATTAGGTTTTCGTTGTATTTGTTTTGGTATTTCCCCAAAGGAAAAAATCCATAATTTGATATATATTGGCTTCTTGGAGGTCTCCCACTTGTACAACATCAAGAAAATCTTTTAGTTCTTAATAATTTTGAAATAAAGATACTAATTTGAAAATACCCTGATGATACTTCCCACGCATAGCCTGGTAAGAAACCTGAGAGTGAAAGATTATCCAATAGATAGTATTTGACCCTTGAAATAATCATGCAATTATAAAGTTATTGGATGCCTTATAATGGATTTTTAAAGTAACATGGATATTTGAAAAAGTTTCAATTTCAAATGAGCATGACTTTAGGATGATATTTCCAAATAGTTCATTAAGAAGAGAGAGAAGAGTGGTTTGTGATATTCCTCCTTCCATATTTTAACAATGAAAAAGAAAATTCAATTAAAGGGGTTCGAATACATAGATAATAGTAAAAGGAAAACTTCAACATAAAAGGATAAAATTGAAAAAGAATTGTATATCCTATCTTATGATTCCCAAGGTTTCAATCTAGTTTTTCCATGCTCATATATTCTTATTGGTTTATTTATTATTATTATTATTATTTTGTTCCCATAATAATGGTTCATATCATGTTTATGAATTTACCAAAGCATATCCCCCAGGAGTGTCTAACCAAGTGAACAGCAAGGCCTATTTTCATGCACCAGTTATCATTCGATTCTAGCTCAAAGTGGTGTTTTTGGGTTTTACCCCTAGATACATCTATGTTAGTGGAACCTCTACTTGTTCGTATCCAGACATGGATGTATTTTCATGAAAACTTGATTACTATATACTTACCAAAATTTAGGGATGTTTACTATACTAAATCTCATACCAAGGGTTTATACTAAAGTTCTCCATTCCTAATCTCCAAAATAACAACACCATCCTATGAAACCAACTATACTTACCCAGTCATATACACAATTCCTTACATGATTATAAGAATAATTATTCCCCAAAGTACAAACCAATGATTTTTATGTCTAGCGTCTTGGAAGACTAGGTACATAAAACTGAAAACTTCTCACTAAATAAAACATTTATTTATTTAATCCTCATAAAGAGATCCAAACATCCATTTTTCTCATACCACATCAAAGGATAACCTGGGGATAACATGAGAAAGGGGTTGAGCTAATAATCATAGTAAGATAATAAGCGTAAGAATGAAGCTTTAACACATGGGTTAAAAGCATGAAATAACGATATAAAAGGAATGGGACTTCATTGAACATTTGGAATCATAACATATAAAACATGTGATCAAATAAACATGGAATCGTATTAATGAGGTAGCAACATAAAAAATGACTTTAACATGAGTCAAGGCTAACCACCAAGACCATTGCACAAGGTATCACAAGTCATGTCTAACCGCCAAGACCATTTCATATAGTAACACAAGACAAAAATAACTACCAAGACCATTGCACATGGTAGAACAACCCAAGTGTAACCACAAAGACCATTTAACATAGTAGCACAAGCCAAGGGTAACCGCCATGTCTGTTCCACATAGTAGCACAAGCCAAGGCTAACCACCAAGAACATTACACATAACTTCTCTAGAGACTCAAATTTACCCAATACATCAAATCAATATTAGGGTGCACCCATCCTAACATGTTTATGGATATATTAGCCATAAAAAGTATCATATATAATCAATCATACATAATCAAAAGGGTTACCCATGGAAAAAATTGGGTATCATATCATATCAAAAAGAATAAAAAATTGATGTATCATAAAAGTGTCCATGAACGAAAGGAACTAAAATATATGTGGACATTAATAAGGGAAAATTTTCTGGTATCATGATAAGTGAGGTCGAGTAGAAGTGACATCGTGTAAGAAAGTATTCATGAAATGTTTTCTTTAATACATTTTAGCGCGATTTTAAGGTATATACTATATAGCCTTCAAAATAGAAAAGTGAAAAATATTTTATATAAAATAAGAAGTTAACCAATCATGTTTCCATAATAAAATACATATTTTATAATGACCATGGTTTCTTAATATAGAAGATGGAGTGCACTTGAAATCGGGTAAAAATTTAGGAACTTCCCTTAAAACAGGTTTGCTTAATGGGAAGTATTGAGGAGGGAACCACTTAAAAACATGCATATCCCGAAAATATAATGGTGAGTGTATATTGATACATGAGTTTGGATCATATAAAATTCATTTAGAAGATTACATAAATTGAAAATATAGCTTCATATGGGTACACATCATATATGTTTGTTTTTAAAAACTAGCATACGAAATGTGAATACTTCAACTATAACCCATGAATGGTATCAAATTAGAACATCTATAGTAAAAATAATAAAAAACGTTTCATAAAATAATTTTATATGATATAATTAGATATAAACCTCAATAAATTATGATATTCTACAAAATATGTTCACATAGATAAAGATATTTTTAAATGATACTATTGAAAAATTGTTGAGGATATAATCTTTAAACATTCTAAAGTGCCCCATACCACCGTGAAACATTCAAATCATAATCCATTATAATATCATGATAATAAAGAGACTATTTATATGATATAACAAAAGACAGTACATACACTATATGCAAGGATTAAGTGGTGAACAAGGAAGATATCTTATTAAAGTTAAAGCGAGACAAAAAATCCTTTTTACTTTGGAAAGAAGATTTTCTTTGGAAAATATTATGTATTTGTCATGAAATAAGATTTTAAACATATATATACCATAACATAAAATCTAAGGAAGTTAAAATTATATTCAATTCATAAATATTTTCTCACTGATGAGAAATCATGTAAAATGTGTTTTTAATATTTCATTAGAATAAAACATTTTTGTGTGATTTAAGAAAAACATTAAAGAGATTTTAAAGTGGAAAATAATGTTTTCTTGTATAAACCAGAAATGAAAAAAGTTAGTTTCTCATGATAAAATTTTTAATTTGATAAAGATAATTATAGCTTAAAACATATTCTATAGTTCACTTCAAAATAGTTAAAAAATTTAGATGTTCCCTTGAATTAGGCTTATTTATTGAGAAGGTATTTTGAATGATCCTTTTAATACATGTAAATACCATAAAAGGAATAATGATTCTATTTGGAACACATATTTAAATTCTTAAAACATAATTTATTAGTTTTAAATAATAATAGATAATAATTTCATTGAGGTTACTAAGGAATATGAGTAACCCGAATGAAAATGGATGATTAAGTATAAATCCATTTACACTTTGTACTCAATTGAATCATAATCCCCAAAATAAATAATAATAAAATGATAATATTAATACCATTTAGAAAATTGATTCATGGTATGATACATTAATGGTTAGTATTCATACACCACAAACAATAATTAGTGGCGAGTAAGGCATGTCTCACGGAAATGAAAGTGAGTTTCGAAAACCCTTACAAATATTTCAACATGGTAACACGTGTACATTGGAGGAATTTATGATAGAAAAAGGATTTATCATAATTTTTAAATCACAAAATAAGTATTTTGGAATTTTGAAAACATACCCCATCATTAGGGGTTTAAAAATAATTTTCATAACATAGAGGATATTCTTGAATAAAAGTGGAAAAGAGAGGATCCCTTACCTTAAGTCCTAGGGTGTTCTCCAATTGATATTGATGACCTAAATAATCAAAATAGGTTCATTAATTAATAGTTAAAGAACATATCCTATATTTTATTGATTTAATACACCCTTTTTAAGTTCATTAATGTCCTTTTTTATAGGTTAATCCATTCAATATCATTCTTTGGGTTCATTTTTTTCTTGGTTTTTATGATCGGTTTACTTATTTTCAAGAATAAATAATCATGTAATATGAATATGGTTTTATAGAATTGAAGTTATATTTTATAAGTGATTATTCACAATATTAAAATATTATAAAATTCATTTGGGTTTTTTAGGCGTAGGTGAATTATTATTTAAAACATTAATGAAAAACAATTGGACCAATTTGGCAGTTTTTATCACAATTAACTTTTCTTCTTTTATTATTTTACAACATGAGTTGTTAAGGATTATAGAACATTAAATAAGATAAAATTAATATATAATAGTCTTTTTCAATAGGAAAAATGGTTTCATAACCATAGTTGAAGATAGTAATAGAAATTGATAACTCGTCGTCCTTGAATGTGATAAATTTACACAACTCAAATAGAGTTTTCATTTATTTCAAATAAAATATTGGAAAATGAGAGATGATAATGAATTATCCCATTATAATAACAACATTCTAGTACATGTATGGTAATAGTATTTTAATACCATTTGGATTAGAAGATGTTAGGAAATAAAAGAGAACAAATAAGCATGAAAATGAAAGAAAAGAAAAGAGGAATTTTACCTCTTGAATCAACCTTCCTTAAGAGCCTCTAAAGGGGAGATGAAATGGCCTTATTAGGAGACAAAAGGTATATAGTCATCGATTAGGAGCTTGGGGACAAGATTTTAGCATAATTTAGGTCAGGAACTAGGCTTAACATGAGTGAATTGAAGAGGTAGGGAGGGGTGGTATTTATAGTGGAGGAGATGGGGGGTTTCTTATTATTTTAATCATTAGTTTATTATTTTTTCACAAGATAAGAAACTATTATGATTCTATGACTAAAAATGGAAATAAGGGCATGTGAGTCTGAACTAAGTTTTTATTACATTATCCACAATGCAAGGAATAGTGGGTTTAATGTATAATGTATATATATGGTAAATTATAGTATTTTACTACTCACCAAAAATTCAAGTATTTTAGAAAAATCCAAAAACATCACCCTAAGCATTTATTAAAATTTAGAATCTAAAAATGAACTCCATTTTCTAAAAATAATTTTCTAATTATGAAAAATTTAATTTAAAAATAAAATCATAATTTATTCAAAAAATACCTATATGAAATCATTTATTTACTTATTCTAAGATATAGGTATACCATTATTTCACTTAAATATTATATATATACTATCATAGGCGATGTTACTATTCATGAGGGTATATCACTATTTATAAGGGTAACATTACAATTCATAAGGGTATGTTAGTCTTCACCAAAAAATTAAATTGGTAATATCAGAGTCTAAATAACTCACTGATCTCAACCATGTATGTCTGATTTTTGAAATTCAAGACACAAAAGTAGAGTATTTATGTTTAATGGTCACATAGAATTTAGCATCATTATATTTCGTTGTGTTTACTAATGTGATTATACTACAAGGAATATTTATTAGAGGGTAATTACATTGATAATACCTTGGGTCGTTACGGTGCCTTCGATTAACAGTCTCCATTGGGGAATATTATGAAGATCTGCATTTGGGAATATTTTGTATAACAAAAACAATGGTGTACTAAGGAGCTACATTACCCTATCACTGGCATCCAAGGGAAATTATGGGGATTTGAGTTTCTTGAGACATGAAGTGTGGTTATTTAGAGGATGAGGTCTAGATATGATGGAGGCATTTGGACTGATGTTAGCCATAACTAATTGAAAAATGTCTTACATAGACCTAAATCCTATGTAGGATAAAAGTATTGGTGTTTTTTTCATGGATGAGACTTGAATAATGGATCTAGGAATCACTATTTCTCTCATTGCATTTAGTATCAAGAAAAACGTAGTTCTAGGAATCAATTTGCCCAAACATATCAAGTTATTATTTGGGGAAAGGGACATTTTATTTTTTATATGAGCTCACAAAGGAAAGTTGAACTCATTATAGACTTTCCTATATATATTACACATATGTAAGAGAGTTCGTGATTTTTTTTATTATGGCTAGGCTAAGGATGAGAAACTCAGACCTTACTACGTATTTCATTACAATGAGAATCAAGACACACAAAGTTCTTGATTCATTTTAACATCACAAGAAAGGTACATCAATAATGATGTTTTATTTCATTCATTGAGGAAATTGGATACCGGATGTGAAGATAATGCACAAGGTTTCTCATCATACAAACATCCTTAGGATGATATACACATAGTTTAACATAATGGTCTTGGACTACAAAATGACTTGACCATTCCAGGAGGCCCTTATTATGATCTGTAAGCCTATATGATCTATGATAAATATGAGAGCCAATGAGGGGTTAAAATTTCTACTGTCACATGGGGATATTAGTAGAATTTAGATGCAGTAAGAGATCAACACAAGAATTATAGGTCCTCTAAGGTGAGTTTAATCTAGAATGTGATTTTACATCATGAAAAAGGGGACCTCAACAAGGAATTTTAAAATATTATTCTGAGGAAAAATATTTCATGGAAGGAGAAACAACATGGGATGGCATGGGGATTATGAAATAATGACTCCTACGTGTTCAAAAAATCATATCATGTGAGAGATAACACTCTCATTTCATGAGGATTCCAAAGATTATTTTTGGGGAAACCTTTGATTGGTATACATGGATAAAATACAGTTTAAATACATTTGATAAAGCTGTTGTAATACAGTTTAACATATTTTTTCTAGGATGGAAGAGGTCATGAATTTTAGGTTTTCTTGAAAAGGAACTTCATGCAGTTTAATGTCATATAGTGAGGACTATAATGTCTTATATTTTTTGGATGATATCACTCGGACCATTCTTTGTTAATCAAATGAAATATTTCTTAAGATGTATTTCACTTGTAGGGGTCTTAATACTCCCTCTATCCATAGATATCACGAATACATGCCACTAGAATATACCATATGGATAAAAGTCCCCTTCCCATTTTGGTTAAAGGTATAGAGGTTTCTTTTCATGTATCATCTAGGTTTGGAGATAAAACATCAATTATCCTTATATGAATGACTGAAATAAGACTTTCTTGTTAAAGGATTGGACTATTCAGTTTTGGTGACCCTCTAAATGGTGCATGGTATGAAGTCTTTTCTCATTAATACATTATAATTAATACAATAAATTATAGGATTTCTCATCTACAAATAACTGATTGAAAACTGTAATACATAGTGAAGGAAACTGGAAAACAATGTGAAAGACTACTTAAATTTCATATACTAATGAATATAGGGTTTTTTCCATAGTAGTATAGGTTATCGTATGGTATAACCACAAGGCATGTAAATTATTTTTTGGATATAATTTATTATAATTGTCCACCATTTAATGGAGTGTGTTCGATAAGGTTTTATTGAAATCCTCTATATGTCCATTTTCTTCTTCTTGGTAGTGGTATTTATGGTCAGACTCAATATTGTGTTCCTATTAGAACCTTTTCAATTTGTATGTTTAAATTTTGGTGTTGTTGCCCATAAATATTGTATATGGTACACCAAACCAAGTGATGATATTGGAATTCACGATATTGATAATTATTTTCATCCTGACTTCTTTGAGGGGAATGGGATTAGCCCATTTAGAGAATAAGTCCGTACAAGTTGTAAGGATATACTTAAAATATCTAGATGTGGTGGGTGGGTGTATCACCATGACATGAATTCCCTATACAGTGAATGTTCAGGAGTACTTTTGTGGTGGGGAACCACTATAGGGGGATAATGGATAAAATTGGATTGCACATGACAAGGATGACACTTTCTGGTGAACTCTTTGCAATATTGTGCCATTGAAGGCCATAAATAACCAAGAATAATAATTTAGAAATATATATTGGTTCAAAATTGATGGGAACTCTGAGAAACAACATGGAATTCTTATATAATGGAAATAGTCACCTCTCCATCAATGCATTGGACGATAACTCAATCAATGCCTCATTTATAGAAGACCATCTGATTGATAGGGCTATCACAGAGGGTAAAATAGACTATCCATTGTCAGATTTGTTGTTTTTTTGGCTATGTGTGAAGGAAGAGTCCCACTTTATAGGTAGTATAGGATGGGCATGATCCAACCATTTGTAGGATTATCTAGTGTAGGGATGGAATTTATCATTTTGATCTGTTCAATGCTTCTATAAAAAAATAGTGATACCATTCTACGATGTGAAATAAGAATGAATATTTCATCTCTATATGTATCTACCATTGATATAACCTCAATTTACAGTGCATCTTCTTGATCATTCTATGAGTAAAATATGTGAGTTATGTTTGTGTTGACCTCCTTTTTTTAATAAACATGAAATAATTATTATTGTGACAATTGATGCCTTTCAGGTTTTCTATTATCATATTATCATATGAGACAATTTGGAGAAATTTTCATGAGTATTATCATTGCCAACAAAGTTTCACCACCAAGGAAGTCTCACAATAACCTTGAGACACAATCAAAAAAGACTCAGCAGTGGGGTATAAAATCGTCTATGTAATAGGATGACTCACTATTAGTACAAGTCACAACCATAACATAATTTTCAAAAATTATTGAAAGAAAAACCATCAGTGTGATTGACCACTTTGATGGGAATTTTAAAATGTATGAGTCACTATCATCTAAAAATACCTCAAGACCTTGAAACACTACCAGATCCATATTAAAAATTCTAATGTCTCATCATAATGCATAGACACCACAATAAAGTGTCACCATTCCAAGGAGTCACCACCAGAAGTGTCACCATTCGAAAGACACACCACTAGTGTTTATGTTTATTTTGAATTAAACTTATCCAATGGCCAGTTTTTGGAATTTAATTGAATTGATTATTATAATGATTTTTACTTCATTGAAAAATATATATGAAATAAAAATATGGATAGAATGTGTAGTAAGAGGAGATGAAGATCCGGTGGATTATTTTTTTTCTCCTAATACTCTTAAAAAATGAATAAGACTCCCTCATGAAAATATGTGATGTGCGGATGGAAATGATATACTTGTACATGTTAAGTGATCTCAACGCGATTACAAGAACTACAATGTATTTCATTTTACATAATGCTATGATCAATGCAGTAATCCGAAGTACTGTATATATCTAGTTCAATCCTACAATCAATAACAAAGTGCATATAACACTATGTTCTATAGAAGATTTCTGAAAAACAACGTATTCTTAAACTAAATCTACATTCATGAGTGACAAGCTATAGAGAAAAATAGACCAATAAGAACTATCCCTTTACATATTTAATTTTCTCAATTTTTTTATTTATCATTACATTATGATCAGTGTGTGTTACTCTATTTTATAAGAACAATGCCTCCTGATTTAAACTAGAAGATTCATAGATATCTTATCAACTCCTTTTAATCTCATTTTTTCACATGTTATAGTAGAGGTCCAGTTGTATACTATTCATTTTTACTCCCACAGAAACAACGGAAGTGGTTTTTTATGACCTAGAGAGTTTGTATATTATTGTACCACTTAGTCCAGGTTATGGAAAAAATGTTTATTTTATATAATCTACATCGAAAAATTGATTTACAAGTGGAGTGTAGTAAATATAATCTTAAGACTGAACCTCTTTTATTCAAATTCCACGTTCTGTTTCGATTTACTTTATTTTATTGATTAAAAACTATTTTTTAACTCAAAAATAAAACAAAAAATTTGATAGTTTATCGTAATTATTTTTTATTTAAGTGTTTAATTTAGTATATTGATTTCAAAAGTTAAAATAGTTTTTCATAATTGTACTAACTGAGACCCAGTCAATGTTTTAAAAAATATTTTTAATGATTAAAACTTACATCGATTTCCTATTTTGATAAAATGGACTATTTTATTTAAATATGGGGTTTTATTTATATTCATTTTAAATAGATTTTTTTGTGTACTCATTTCAACCACCACTTGAAATAATCACTCTAATATACATTTTCGATAAAAGTTCTAATCTTTGGTATTCCATGTTTTAAAAACATTTCAGCTATGATTTTAGTTGTTATTTATAGATAATTAATTTATTTTTGTACTAAATTTTAATCATTAAATGTGTCGTAGAAGAAACATGTTCATATAATAATAGACAACCTTTATAAATAAATTAACTATTATCAATGTATGATCAAGATGAAAATTCACATTGAGAGTATGGATTCTGAAATATTGACTTCCATAAAAGACTAATATGAACACCCTGCATATTTTTAAGCTATGTGGGATGATGCTACCAAAACTATTTATAATAATAACTGAAAATATATCAATTCCCCGTATTGTGATTTGGTAGATGAAGAATTTAATAGAATTAATACTTGTAAAAATTATTTTAAAATATGGGAGACACTTACTATTTAACACAATTAAAAAAAATAATCTCATATAAATGAGATTAAATACATATACTATTCATAATGATACTTTTTTTACAATGATTGATGAATTAATTTCTAATATGTATCCTAGGTTCAATGAAACTGTGATCAACATTAGTTGGCTAGAAATCCAGTGTCTGACAAAGCCCAAATCTTGAGGCTCCTAGTATGCCTTCCAAAAAGAATGAGAGGTACATCCATTTCAATCAGAAAAACCATTGATATTATAAAACTTCTAGTTAAAAAATTAATTGGAATGTTTATGATGTTTGGAGAAGAATTGAATGTTATCCAAGAGTAAGATGGTGAATTTAAAATAATGCTAGTACATTTCACGTCACCTGTATCTAGATAGAATGAAAATTAAAAGATTCAAGTTGAAAGTTCATGTGATAGTGTGTCACCACTGGACAATGATAAGGAAATGGCCCATCAGTCTAAGAGATTTATGAATTTTTATAAAAAGAATAGTTTTTTTCAGAAATCCAAGTTATAAAGGAATGTATGTCAAAAAAAGGTAACTAGAAGATAGATTGAAAAAAGGTTAAAGACACAAATTAAATTACATATTATAAATGCATGTGAAAAGGACATGTTAAGGTGAAATGTAAAATATTGAAATAAAAAAATATATATGATGAAAAGTATTGAATGATCAAGAAATGAATGAAATAGACTTGTAGTTCCTTTGAGGAGAACTGCCATGACTCATAATCTACTCTAAAATATAAATATGTTCAAGCCAACATGTGCTTCATGACTAATGTCTTAGAGGTACATGCTATTTATAATGACATGTAGGTTCTTAAGGATAATAATTATGAGAATGGACATGATGATAGTGAAAATTTTCAGTAATAAATGATTTAATATTATATAATTCTAGAATACACTATTAATAGTCTTAATGAAAAATATAATGTTTTGAAAACACATCAGTCATTATATCTCATTGTTAAATTTGTTTTATCTGTTAAAAAGGATAAAAATGATCAGATATTATACGATATTACTAGACATAAATTTTAAAACGAACAACCAAAGAATGAATTAGAAAAGTTTACCACTTGTAGGGAAACTCTTACTTAGAATATAGGTAAACAAGTTAATCTAAAATATATTATAGGTATAGGATACCATAATGGATAGGCATGAATAGTTAAGAGCACATTTGGTACTAAATTTAAATCTTAAATTTCTATTTCCTGTTAATTTTCAAATGTACCAAAAAAATTTTATTTCAACAAGATTAGAGTCTATTTATAAGAGACCTATTAAACAAATGTGGGTTCATATAGTCCTGATTACTAACACATCTAGGCCTAAGAAAATTTGGGTAACAAAATCATATTTGTATAATTTTATTTATATAAAAACTCTTTGATACCCTCCTATAAATTTATGTTGTACTTGTATAGTGGATAATCAAGGCGTATGCAAGATAATATTCTTGATTCAATAGATTAAAAAAGGTCGATGGTGGTTATTCCACATTAGATGATAATTATAAAGTGAAAATCATCATCCTTAGACAAATTGGTAACACTGATTTTATTCTAATTTCCAATTTAATATTTTTTGATGGTTTGAATTGTGATTTTTTTATAATACAACAATTATTTGATGATGGTTTTGTTGTAGTATTTGAGAAAAATGATTATAATGTTTTTTATTCTAAAGATGCTTTAAATTTTACTTCATGAAAGAATGAAAAGCTTTATATTGGTGATCTTAATTATTTTATTTCTCATGTTTTTTCCTAGTTGAGTACCTTCAAAAAATAATCGTGTATTTGACATAGAAAACTAATCCACTTTAATATTCCCTCACATAGGAAGCTTACTAGGAAAGGATTAGTCACGGATATACCCAAACTAGTGTTCAGAAATGAAAATGTCTATAACCACTATCAAAAAATGGAAACAATAGAATACTTAATTTAAAAAAATGAATTTTCTACTTATCACCCCTTTAAGTTGGTTCATATGGATTTATTTCGACCATCTAGGGTTTCTATTATAAATGGTAAGCACTATGTTTATGTACTAGAAGATGACTTTTATAGGTAAACATGGTTATTATTTTTAACTCAAAAGAGTGATGCATATTCTTATTTTACTCATATATATATATAATTTAATAGGGCATAGGATTAAAAATCTAGTAAGTAACCATTGAAGTGAGTTTGAAAATAATGGATTTGAATCTTTTTTTATAAAAAATGGGTATTTTCATAACTTCTCTCCTCCTAGTATCCCTCAATAGAATAATGTTGTAGAGCGTAGGAATATAAAAATATAAGAGATAGACTAAACCATGATAAATGAATATTAATTATGTCTCTATTTTTTTCTAGAGGCTGTAAATATATCCTATTATAGAATAAATATATTTTTAATTATACCTAACATGAAAAATAACCCCTTTTAGATTTAGAATAATAGAAATCCTAAGATTAATTACATTAGAGTTTTTGATTGAAAACTATTTCTTCTAAACACTATGGATAATCCTTAAAAAATGTCCTCCAAAAGTGATGAAGGAATTTTATTAGGTTATTCAACCTCCAATTAAGCCTAAATAGTTTTTAATAAAATAACCAAGGTTCTAGATGAATCTATTCATATAATATTCTATGAGATAGATCCACATTATCCAAATAAATCATTTTAAAACCATGAGGATGATTTATCATCTATGAAATGAAATTCCAAACATTCTGATTCTGATGTGAAACAGTCAGAAAAATCATCCATATCTAAATAATTCTTAAAATTTCTAGAACATGAACTTGTAGAAGAACCTAAAGTGACCAAACTTACTTTTTATATAGCTTTTAGAACCCTTATTTACTATCCTTTAGTTTTTGTAGTTTGAGACATATATAGAGGTACACATACTAGATTTTCTCTATCAAATTAGGTTGAAAACAAATCATTATTGACTCAACATGAACAAAATAACATAAATGATGCAATTAATGATGAAATATCAGTAGCGGATATGAATGAAGAATTAAAACAATTTAAAAGAAACAAATTATGGAAACTTGTTGATAGACCCAATGAAACCTTAACAATAGGCATTAAATTTTTGTTTAGAAAAAATGATGTTGAATTGAGCACAATTATAAGAAACAGGGCTAGAATAGTTGCACAACATTATACTCAAGAAGAAGGAATAGTCTATGAGGAGACCATTCCATAAGTATCCAAACATGATTCCATTATAATACTAATTTCCTATGCAACTCATCTATATTTCAAACTTTATCTAAGGTGTGTCAAATGTTATTTCTTAAAAGGGTATATAGTTTAGGATTTTTTTAAACAACCCCTAGTATTAAAAATCCTGATTTTTAAAATAGAGTTTCTAAATCAACAAAATATTTATATGGTTGGAAATAATCCCCTAGAGTTTTGCATGATAGGATCAAAACTTTTCTTATTTCAAAAGTATTTTCAAAAGGTATGGTTAGTCCTACCCTTTTTATAAAAAAATTTCAAAAGATTTCATATTTTTACAAATCTATGATGATGATATTATTTTTTCATCTTCATGAAATTATTTACATACAAATTTTTTAGTAATGACGAAAAATGAATTTCAAATGAGTTTAATTGGTGAACTCAAATTATTTATTGATTTTAATTTTTTTAAATATAAAAATGGATCATTTTAAATAAAATTAAATATATAAGGATATTTTAAAACTTTTTAACTTGGATAACACTAAAATTAGTGAAACTCTAATTAATACCACCTAGATAATTGAACTTGATGAAGCTGGGAACTTGTGGATCAAACCAATTACATAGGTATTACTGGAATCCTTCTTTATCTTACTACTAGATGATATGATATCATATTTAGTATCTGTATGTGTCATTTTTTCAAGAAAATACAAAAATGGTCACAGTAGGTTGTGGTAAAAATAAATTTTAAATGCCTAAAATACATTAGCAATTTAGGATTGTTTTACCCAATAGAAATTTTTTTTGACTTAGTTATTCATATTCTGATTCTGGTGGATGTATGTTATAAAGAAATATAATGTCTGGAACCTGTATCTTTTTTGGCAGTCTCTTTTTTCTCTGTGTAGTAATAAAAAAAATATTGTTTCACTATCTACTATTGATGATAATTACATATCTGGAGGTTGCTTATCAGTATATTTTTTTTGGATGAAAGACAATTTACTAGACTATGGATATCAATTCTGACATGTCCATATAAAGCGTGAAAACATAGATGATATAAATATTTCTAAGAATAATGTATCAAATTATAGAAAAAAATATTTATGTAATGGATCACTATTTGATAGATCATGTTTAAAAAGGTGATATCACACTTGAATTCATTGGTATAGAATATATTCTTGAAGTTATTTTTAGTATGCCTTTGAATTCTCTGAATATGAATTACATTAATCATTAATTATCTATGATTAATTTTAGTTAAATTAAATTTTCTTGGACTCACCGATGGGTGTGTCTCACCATTGGGTATGTCTTAACATAGTTACTTCACACCATTTATACTTATATTCATTTTATATTTCTAACTATTATAGTTTATCACCATTATAACTTTACAAGATTGGTTTGAATCACTATTAGAGTTCTATTGTCTTTGTCAATTTATCTGTTTCTCAACAATGTTTTAAATTGTCGATTTTTATTTCAATTATGTTTTTTTATAACTGGATTTGAATTTTTTTTTCCAATTTTTTATTTTATTCTCTAAATCCCTAAATTCCAAAATGATAATAAGTGTGATTCATTTTCAAATTGCAATGCACCAATTTCCTCATGCCTTTTTCTCTTGAACCATGTGCATTATTTCTTTCCCAAACATTCAGCATTCCTTTCATCGTCCTTTCATTTTGGACCACGACAACCAAGATGACCCCCATATACAAATTGTGGAAAACTTCAGATAAATCACTAGAATATTTGTGTTTTATAATGAAAAAAATAGGAACTGACTCATCATTATATAGTAGAACAATTGAACCCCAAAATATTATAAGAGATTCGTTGATCAAGAAAAATAAGTTAAAGCTTAATTGTTGTTATCCAATATGTATTTACTGATTCAAGTTATAAAAAACCAAGTATAAAAGGATTTGTTCTCTTCCAAATAGTGACCTTTTTATCCGAGGTTCGTATAATATATTTATTATTATGTGGAATTCTGTTTTGAAGAATAATCATAATACTGGGTGTGAACCATTATTAATGGTCATAGAATTTCCTTTTCTTCAATGTAGTGGTATAGTTTCTTGAATATCCCACAAGAAGGTGTGTTTAATAAATACCAATGAATAATTCCAAATGATGTTAGTAATTTAATAAATGAATAATACCATGCTAATTTTTCTAGATATTGAATAGTTATAAGGCTGATAGGCTCTAAGTTAGTTAGTGAATGATGATTTCTCTTTAAATTTATCTAGAATACGATCTAACCATGGAAGAGAGATTTTTCTTCCTTAACGAATAAAGATGTGTAGTTTTTATTTCTTATTAAAATAGGAAAGAAGATAAACCTTTACAGATACCTCATGCTTTATATGATGGAAATTAACAAAAAAACTCTAGATCAAATTATTTGATCTACCCAATTTTGATTTCCTCCATGCTTAGTGTTAAATATTTAGTTACTGAATATGGAGAGTAAGTTGTAGACTATGGTGGATTTTTTATCACTAGAATAATATGTATAAGGATTAAAAATAGTTGGAACCCATGGAAACTAAATAGATAAGTGATAATGAAAAACTATTTAATGAGTTTAATCCTATATACCCTCCTTCCAGACCGAGAGATCTTGTTGACTTTGATCTTGAACCTGATGAAATTATTGAGTACTCTAATATTAATAAAAAATAAATGACTACTCCCTTTAATGATGAAGAGGATAATGAATTTTATATTGATGTGGGAAGTTACCCTAAGCATCCTTATAGATATCCTAAAATCATTTAAGGATCTCCTAGATCACCAAGGACATTCACTAAATAAGAGAACTTGGTAAATACTGATGAATAAGAGGTCAAAATATATAGTGAAGAACAGTTCAAGAGTAGTTCTGAATCTGTTGAAGAAAATGTTGATGATGAAGATGAAGAAGGAACTAGATATGATGATGATGATAAAGGATCATATCTCAATGTCTCTGGTAGGAAAATTATAAGAGAGGATGTTGATATTTTCAAGATCTTCTAACATCTTTTGGTGGTTCTGTTTCCAAATCAGAAGAGACACCCAATTTTAATAGTGAAATCGATTTGGAATCCATAAAATAGGAAGATTCATATATTGATGGGGATAAATTTCCATGTCATGAATGTCATCATGTGGGTTCTAATATTTATAGAGTTTATAATGTATCTCTTGTTGATGATCAGATAGTATCAGATTCTATTTCTGTTGAGAAGTTAAAATTTGTTGGTACTATTGAACAATATGTGGATGAACATATGTAAATTGATCATGTAGAGAATATTTTTTATGAATAGAGATATGTTGAAACCCATGCTAGAGATGTACCTCCTATTATTGTTCCTTCTGTAGTTATATATACAACTGAAAAAACAATCAGTGGTTGAGACTCCTAGTAATCCATAAGAATGTTTGATAGACCAAATGTATAAGGAATGATATAAGTTTCATGGGATTCCACGAAAGAATGGTTTACATTCGATTTGAAAGGAAGTGGATACAAAGGAATATTTTATTAAACATATCAATGAATATTCTATATTACAAAGGTTTTACATAGTGACAAAAATTTCTTCTACACCGTTTATCCATCCTGTTCTAGTTGATGTGGTCACCAAGAGTGAATTGGATGTTTTAAGTGAAAAGATGGTTTCGTAGTTTGGCAAGATTTTGAAGAGTCAATAAACACTTATTACTAATATAAGTGAACTAGATGCTAGATATTAGTTTTATTTAGTTATTAATCACATTCAAACAATGAATATTTATTATATTCAGGCAGTGGAAATTGAGAGTAAAAGACGTTAAAGTGAGACGGAGTCCTTGAGATCTGTTGTGTAAGGGATACAATATGCCTTTATAGCTTATATGGATTCCGTTCTTCAGAGATTTTACAATAATAAATTAGTCTCTTATAGTTATAATACTCTTCTACCTCGTGTTTTTTATGCTGAGTAGGTTAGATATTCTTTGTGAGAATCATTTAGTGGTTTTCTGAGTGGTTCATCGTGTTCTGCACATTCCACACCCAAGGAAACATTGAGAAAGCTTGAGAATTAATATGATTATTCCCATAAGATTATTTGTAAATATAGGAAAGATATTAAGTCATAAAAAGATAATATAACCAATGAAATAAAGTATTTTATCTCAATGCCCTACTCCAAGAATGATCTGATTGCTCAAATTAAGTTTTTGGAAAACATATGAGGATTCCCCTTGTTTACCAATACTTAAAAAAATATGTCAACTAGTTAATGATGATGAATCTAGTGCTTCAAATATTGTAAAGGAAAAGGGAGATTTTATCAGTGTAATGGAGTGAGGTGGGAAATATTAATATACTTCATAAAGCTTATGAGTCCATTCCTTAATTTTCATGGAACATCTATTGTAGTCCATGATGTAATCCATGTGACTTCCCATTTGTCTCCCCCAACTATAGAACATAAATTCTCTTGAGTTGGTGTGACTATAAACTCTTATTCACATCTTCCAAAAAGATTCACGCCTTTTGATCTCTCTCTAATAGAAGCATTCCAATACCAAAGAATCATTATTTTTATAGAAACTACTACTTTTTAATGGTGTTTCGGTAGTTGTCCCACGAGATCCCTCTGATCATACTGTACCTTCTACCACAGACACAGACAAGGGAATGATCCTATGTCTCCTTCAACACAACGTGAGAAGAACTTATAATTACACTCTGTATTTTTATGGGAATTTTTTATTTACCTTTTTTGTATCATTTTGACGGTACACTCAATGCCTTTTTCATTGGAAATTATATGTTTCTCTCTTTGTGTTTATTTTTATCATATTTACTTTTTATTCTATTTATTTTACAATTGTCTTCTGTACCTTTTTGATAATCCCAAAGGGGGATAACTGTAACATCCCAAGCTTCCATAGAATGTTTCCCTTTGAATAATGCAATAGCTTGCATTTTACGCAACTTCATGATTCTAACACACCGCTGCCAATCAAAGTAGCCGTTATGAATAGTAATACCCAATTTTTGAAATTTTATAAATTTTATTATTCAAATTGGACGTCATTTTTCGATTCGTAATATCAAAATTAGCTTATGGTTAATTTTCGATATTTTTCTGAAAACATTCATTTTTTGTTGAATAGTGAAAAATACTAAATTTTAATTAAAACAGACTTTTTTAATCAAAATAATTTATAGTGATAAATTATAATATTGACTAGTTTTAAAGTATAATTAGATTATATTTTTACCATTTAATCAATTATAGTCATTCGACGTAATTTCACATTTAAACTGGATATAAATAAATGCCAATCTTTTGATAGTTATTATTTCTTAAAAACATGATTTTTGTTTTCACAAAAAAAATTAATTTTAAATTAATTTCTGCCACTTCTGTGTTTTCAATTTAGAGAAATGGATTTTATATTTATAATCAGTAGTTCCTAATTGTGTAAATAGTTAACTTTTATTTTTAGACATTTTGAATAATTACTTCGGTAAATATTTTATTTACCATGGTTAAAGGGTAAATCCTGTAAATAAGGGTTAACAAATAATATTATAATAATATTAAATTACCCTATCACGTGGTCTAACACTATTGGATGATACATGTCCATACATGGGCATCCTTGGGACGATTTTGGGACCCCATGGATATACTTTTAAGTGATAATGACACTTTATATTAATTAAGATAAAGTAAATTCAAAAATGATCTAAGCATATATCTTTTTGTAAAACAATTTTTACATATTGTTATATATGTTATCTCTTAGACTATAAAAATTAATTAGAAAGATAAAAATAATTCCTATATAATGGTATTTTATTTATAATTTTGAGATGTTTATTAATTAAATTTATTTATGACATAATAATGATGCAATATTTTTCTTATTAATGAAAGAATCAAATAAATGGTATTAAAATGTTAAAATAAATATAATTTTAATGTTTTTATATCATACACGAATTTTCTAGGTTAATAGGACATGTTAGGTTTGATTAAATGAATTTATTTCAAATTAATAAAGTTTTTAGTACTTTAACAAAAATAAATTATTAAATAGTGAAAAAATTCACATAAAATAGTTTTTAAAACAATTATTATATTATTAATTGAAATAATATTCCTAAAAATCTATGGTTTTTTCAAAGGACTTATATAATGATATTTATATAATTAATGAAACACTTGGGGTTCTCTCGGTAGTTTATAGTAAGTTTATTAACAATATAATATAAAAATACAAAAAGACATGGTAAATGTCAAACTATTTAACTAAGAGTTAAATCAGAATGATAAGGTTAATATGGTGACCTAAACCTATCTAAAACCTATTTGTTGAGAGTATTTCGACCCATCCCCAACATATCCTTGAAATAATTAACTTTTGAGCCATTATAAACCGAATATTAATTTATTATAAAATAATATTTCTAGTTTTTCCTAAGGTATCCCCCACCCCTCTTATAAAAGGGAACTCCCCCTTCTCTCAAATTCACACCTCCAAAGCCTTTTGGCTCGGCCAAAACATTCCGAAATATCCTCTCAACTTCCCTAAATCCGTCCTAGAGGCCTTCCTTAAGTCATAATGCCATCCAAATATCCCTTTTGATCAAATCAAAAGGAAGAACCCGAAGAAGTGGTAAATATTTAATCATCTCTTTCAGGTTCTTTTCTTCTTCCACTTCCTCTTTCATTGTTGTTTCCATTATAAAATAATAACTCCAGTATCTTCTATATACTGTGAAGTTATTATAAATATGATACAACCATATTCATTATTCTACCCATCCTTTTAATCACATGTCACCATACGTGCGTACGTACGGTTTCCCGTCTCCAAGTCATGGTGTAGTTTGTTATTAAAACATTTCATCATTTGGATGGGTATTATAATTAGTATAAATGTTGTAAATAATAAATAAACATGATAATGATTCTTTATATACGATATATCATCCAATTATATATGATTTTAATATCAAAATAATGATATTGTTGCTTGTGCGTACGTACGGAATATTGTCTCCACGAACGCGATAAAATTCTTTTACCATCATTACCATTCAAAACTAATATTCATTTTATGATTTAAAATAATGTTTAAGGACATGAAATAATTCTGGATATGAATAATATACAACCTTTCCATAACAAACTCAACTTATGTAATAAAGCATATAAAGAAAAATGAATCAGTTAACACCTGAAACGACAATAATACTAAAATATTATTAACCAAGAAATACTAAAAGATCATATATAATATCATATTAATGTACATGATTCTGGTATAATTTAAAAAAAAATTATTTAACTATTATACAGGAGGTTAACCTACCCACGACCAAGGAAAAATAAAAGTTAAGGGTTAATTTCACAATATCTTTGTTATCCGGAGTTACTTTTACATAAGTATCTACTGGGACATATTTATTATCAATGTCCATGATTCATAAAATAGTTTTCAAAGGGATTATTTTTAAGGGAATTTTTATTAAAACATAATTTTCAATGTTATACAGATTTATTCTTCTAAACCATTCTCATTAATTTCCATGTTTTCATAATGGTTTTAAGGATTTATTTTAATGGACATGAATGTTTTAAAATGTTTATTACTTTCAAAAGATTCAAAGTGGTATGGGACACATTGATTCAAAAATTTCTTTAATTGTATTCTTTTATAAATTGTGTTACTTTTAAATGTTTTCATGAAAATGGGATATTTCTCTCAAAGAGTTTTAGAAATCATTTTCATCTATGTCAATATCCTGTAATGGATTTTAAGTTTGTCTGAAGTTAATTTATTATGATAGAAAACATCCATATTGTATTGAAGGTAGTGTGATATGTTTGACTATGGATGTGTTATTTCATACCATTCATGGTTTATGGATAATGTATTGACATTTTTATGCTATTTTTAATACAAATGTTTATGTTATGTTTAATCCTTTTCATATGAGGAATGCATTGGAATTAGTAAGTGATGGGTAGAGCCCATTATATCTCCTCGATGCATCGGTAGGTCTCATGAGAAAAACTAGTGTCTTGGCACAAGGCCTTGAAAAAAACATATTTGTAGTCTTGGCACAAGGCCATGACTATGTGGTTATGATAGTCTGGCATTATACATTCCATCATTATGAAAGTGGCTATCGATATAGCTTGTGATTATTCAACTAGTAGAATATCCATGTGAATAAGTAAATGAAATTATTTAATTTTATCTTTTCCATATTATGCTGAAGATCAAGTTTAAAAGGATTTTTTTTAGTTATACATTGACTTAAATGTTTATGTTTATTTATGAATGATTCCGCTATATTGATATCCTTACTGAGAATCTAAACTCACCCATTTCAGTGTTTTATTTTTCTTAGGATGTGAAGAAGTATTTTATAACTGACCTGCAGGGATAGTCAGAGGGGATATTATTGTGGTCTATGGAGAGAATGTTGTTGTAGTTTTTCATTTTATAATGTAATGTAATCCTTATGAATGTATCTAGTACTTCCAAGGCTACTAAACTAATCGGTAATTCGACACTTCATCTTTTGTGATAATACCAATGATACGTAATAATGCACCAAATCTAGGATTCTTGGGTCAGGGCATTACAGTTGGTATCAGAGAAGTTTAGTACAAACCTTGGAAACTAGATTTTGATAATCTCTTATAAAAGCACATTTCCCTAAGATAGAATTTGAGGATTAGTAGAGAAGAACTTCCTATAATTTTGGTAATGTAGAGATTTTTTGAGTTTTCCAAGAAATACATCCCTATCTGGATATGAGCAGGTAGTAGTGGCTCTGGCACAAATGTACCTAGGGGTAAAACCCAAAAACACTACTTTGATCTAGACTCGAACGGGAAATGGTGCACGACAATGGGCCTTGCTTCACTCTTGGTTACGACACCTCCAGGGGATATTCTTAGGATAATTATCATTTTCATTACAAACCATTATTAAGGTTTTATGAGTATATACTTCCTCAAAGAAAACATTTTTATGATTATAGATTATGTCCTTAAACTGTTCAATTTATGTTAAGTGATTTACATGTTTGGAATTATGTATTTTGATTCATAAACTAATCTAGTTTATGCCTTTTTTTAGAAATGGAACATAGTGGAAGGAATAGAAACTATATCAACGCACATAATCCATGTATGTATTTCCCTCTTACTCAAGATAATTATAGTCCAGCTGGTGATGCGACTGGTTCTAATCAGCTTATCACCATACTGGGACAACTCACTCGGGTTTTGAATAATAACCCTACCCATATGGAGCACCCTGATCCACAACATAGAGGATCAATGTTAGATCTCATCATGAGGAAATAACCACCAAAATTAAATAGGATTATAAATCCATTGGTAATTGAGCAATTGATAAGTTCCTTAGAGAAAAATTTTCATTCTTTAGGGAGTAGCAAAAGGAAAATAGTTGTCATGGAAGTTTATCGCCTCACCGGAGATGCTGATAAATGGTGGTCATTTATTCAAAACACAAAAGAAGATCAAGATGTATCAATTGAGGAATTAAGGGAGTTTAAATAACTTTTCTTAGAAAAATACTTTCCTCGTGACCATTGAGCAGATATAGAAAGGCAATTTCTGAGCCTTAGGTAAAAGGAGGATAAGAATATTGCAAAGTATGAAGCTAACTTTACAATGTTAGAAAGGCATGGTACAGATTATATATGTAACCCATGAAGTAAGATTGACCATTTCTTTTATGGGTTAAATCCATTTCTCCGTCGAGCATTAGTGTCGCAATCCTTCTCATCGTATGAAGATATAGTCTCATGTTCTATCAAGATAGGAAATAAATTCTCTAAATCTTATTACAATAAAGTAATGAAAGAGAAGAAGAGAATAGTGGTGCAAGATATAGATAAAGAGAATATAGGAAAGGAGGATTTTCCATTATGTGATAATTGTAGAAAGAAACACCTCGGTTCTTGCCTAAAACGAATTGTAGTTTGTTACAAGTGTGGTGAAAAACGCTACCAAGCTCGTGATTGCAAGGGGAAGAAAGAGGATGTCAATGTTGAATGCTACAATTATAGGGAAATTTGGAATTATGTAAATGAATGTCCTAAGTGTCACAGAAACCTACCTCAAAGAAGGCCAAGGGATCAAGCCCAATCTTATGATGTTACTACAGTTGGAGTGGAATAATTAACTTATTTTTGTTTTTGGACTCAAGGATTATATTCTGGTTATAAGAATAAGGTGATATATATAAGGACTATACTGCAGTACTTGTTTTTTTCTTTAAGGTTTTAATATGACTAAGGTAATCATATTTTCAGTATGTGATAATATGAGAAACTTTACTTTGTTTGGGTAATCTGATGTTTCAGTTGATTTTTTAGTTTAGATACCTTTTATAGAGAGTCTGGATAGAGGTATTTTGGATAATTATAAAGGTTGGAATGGATTAAGTTGAACTTTGGATAGTATTGTTTAGGTTAAAACATTTCCTATGATTATTTTTGGAAAAGGACAACCTGCAGGTCGGGTGATAACCCGTCACGTCGGACAAAGCTATAGGAATCTAACCCACAACCATAGTGCGACATGCCATTATTACCTACCACTAGCCTACAAGAATTCCCTCGTTATTACAAAATATTTTTCTTCATTTAAATGGTATGTGTTAATATTTGGAACCATATATGATTAGGATAAATATAATATTTCTGAGTTCTATTATCTTTTGGAGTGAAATATGAGAAATTAGTTGAAGGATGAAACTCTACTTATCAGGTGTATATATATATATATATATATTTCTCTTATTCTATGAAGAAATTATTTATTAAACTTTAGGGAAGGGATATTAAAACAAAAAATGTGTTATCCTAATACATTATGTTTTTTTGAACAGATGATATTTTAAATCATCATAGATTGATGGCTTTGAGGCCCTGAATTTTACACTTGTTTGGGATTGATGACCTCAATCACTCCCTATAAATATTTATTTTTTTCCTTTAATCACGTGTCTATATTTTCCACCAATTTTCTCTTATTCAAAACCCAAATTTGGGGGTTAATTTCTCATTTCCCTTTCCCTCTTATTAAAACTAAATTTTATTAACCCTATTTTCAATGTGGGTTTTCCACAAAGGTATTTTCTATTTTCAACTATTTATTTTAGAAGAACAAATTCAAATTGTGAGGATGAAGTTTATTGATGGTGGGTAAAATGTAACACCCCAAACTTTAACGGTATGTTTCCTTTTGAATAATCCAATAGCTTTCACTGTACGCAACTTCAAGATTCTAACACACCACGACCAATCAAAGTAGCTATTATGAATAGTAATACCAACTTTTTAAAATTTTATAAATTTTATTATTCAAATTGGACTTCATTTTTGGATTCATAATATCAAAATTATCTTAGGGTGAATTTTTGGTATTTTTCTAAACACATTAATTTTTTTAATGACTAGTGAAAAATACTAAATTTTAATTAAAAAAAAGTTTTTTAATAAAAATAATTTATAGTAATAAATTATACTATTGAGTGGTTTTAAAGTATAATTAGATTATATTTTTACCATTTAATCCAATTTTGGCAATTTGACATAATTTTATATTTAAACTAGACATAAACAAATGTCAATCTTTTTAAAGTTATTATTTCTTAAAAACACGTTTTTTGTTTTGATAATAGGAATTAATTTTAAATTAGTTTCTGCCACATTTGTGTTTTGAATTTATAAAAATTAATTTCATATTTAGAATCAGGAGTTAAAAATTGGGTAAATAGGTAACTTTTATTTTTAGACATTTTGAATAATTACATCGGTAAATATTTTGTTTACCATGGTTAAAGGGTAAATCCGGTAAACAAGGGTTAAAAATCAATATTATAATAATATTAAATTACCCTAACACATGTCCGAACCCTATTTGATGATACATTCTCGACCATGGGAATCCTTGGGTTGAATTGGGGACCCCATGGATCAACATGTAAGTGATAATGGCACTTTATATTAATTAAGTTAAAGTAAATACAAAAATGACTTAAGAATATATCTTTTAGTAAATAAATTTTTACATATAGTCATATATTGTTTCTCTTTCACTATAAATATTAATTAGAAAGACAAAATTATTTCCTACATAATGGTATTTTATTTATAATTTTTATATGTTGACTAATTAAATTTATTAATGACACAATGATAATGCAGTATTTTTCTTATTAATGAAAGAATCAAATAAATGGTATTATAAATGTTAAAATAAATATAATTTGAATGTTTTAATTCGATCCACGAATATTATAAGTTAATATGATATTTTAGTATTGATTAAATGAATTTATTTTGAGTTAATAAAATTTTTATGAATTTAACAAAAATCAATTATTAAATAGTGTCAAAATTGACATAAAAGAGTTTTTAAAACAAATATTATATTATTAATTGATATAATATTCCTAAAAATATAAGGTTCATACAAAAGGCTTATATAATGATATTTATATTATTAATGAACCACTTTGGGTTCTCTTAGAAGTTTATAGTATGTTTATTAACCATATAATATAAAAATAAAAAGAGACATGGTAAATGTCAAAATATTTAACTAAGAGTTAAATCTAAATGATATGGTTAATATGGTGACCTAAACCAATATAAAACCTATTTTTTATAGTATTTCGACCCATATCCACATTATCCTTGAAATAAGTCACTTTTGAGCTATTATAAACCTAATATTAGTTTATTATAAAATAATATTTCTAGTTTTTTCTAAGGTTCCTCACACCCCACTTATAAAAGGGCACTCCCCCTTCTCTCAAATTCACACCTCAAAATACTTTTGGCTCGTCAAACCCTTCACACAATATCCTCTACACTTCCCTCACTCCATCCTAGTGGCCTTCATTTAGTCATAAATCCAACCTAAGCAGCCCTTCTGATCAAATGAAAAGGAAGAACCCGAAAACGAGGTAAATATTTCATCACCTCATTCAAGTTCTTTTCTTCATCCACATACCCTTTATTTTATTTTCATTATAAAATAATAACTCTAGTATCTTCTATATACTGTTATGTAATTATAAATATGTTACAACCATATTCATTATTCTATCTTTATTTGGAATGACATGTCAACATACGTGTGTACGTACAGCTTACCGTCTCCACGTTGTGGTGTAGTTTGTTATTAAAACATTTAATAATTTGGATGAGTATAATAATGAGTATAAATGATATAAATAATAAATATAACATGATAATGATTATTTATATATTATATACCATCCAATTATATATGATTTTAATATCAAAATAATGATATTGTTGCTCGTGCATACGTATGGAATACCGTATCCACAAACGCGATAAGATTCATTTCCCCGTCGTAACCATTCAAGAATAATTTTCATTCTATGATTAAAAATAATTTTTAAGGACTTTATATCATTCTGGATATGAATAAGATACAACCTATCCATAAAAAACACTGCTAATGTAAAAAATCATATAAAGGAAAATGAATCAGTTAACGGCCGAAATGATGATAATGCTAAAATATTATTATCAAAGAAATATTAAAAGATAATATATAATATCATATTAATGTATATGATTCTAATATAATTTAATAACTATTATTTATCTATTATATAGGATGTTTAACTACCCTCGACCAAGGAAAAGTACAAGGTAAGGGTTAATTTCACAATCTCTTTATTACCCGAGGTTGTTTTTACGGAAGTCTCTATTGGGACATATTTATTATCAATGTCAATGTTTCATAAAATAATTTTCAAAGGGATTATTTTTAAGGGAATTTTTACGAAAACTAAATTTTCAATTTTTTAACGATTTATTCTTCTAAATCATTCTCATTAATGTCCATGTTTTCAAAATATTTTTAAGGATTTATTTAAATTGACATGAATGTTTTAGAATGTTAATTACTTTGAAAAGTTTCAATGTTGTATGGGACACTTTGATTAAAAAATGTCTTTAAATGTATTACTTTTTAAATTGTGTGACTTTTAAATGTTTTCATTAAAAAGGTATATTTCTCTCAAAGAGTTTTACAAGTCATTTTCATCTATGTCAACATCCTTTGATAGATTTTATGTTTGTCTGAAGTTGATGTATTATGATACAAAACATCCATATTATATTGATGGTTTTGTGATATTATTGACTATGTATGTGTTATTTAATACCATTCATGGTTTACGAATAAATTATTGACATTTCTTATGCTATTTTTAATACGAATTTTTCTGCTATGTTTAAACCTTTTCATATGAGTAATGCATTGGACTTAGTAAGTGACGGGTGGAGATCGCTATATCTCCTCAATGCATCAGTAGGTCTCATGAGACAAACTAGTGTCCTGGCCCAAGTCCTCGAAAAAATATTGTTTGTAGTCTTAGCACAAGCCCTTGACTATGTGGTTATGATAGTTTGACATTATGCATTCTATCATTATGAAAGTGGTTATTGACATTGCATGTGATTATTTGACTAGTAGAATATCCATGTGAACAAGTAAATGGAATTATTTCATTTTATCTTTTCCATATTATGATGGCGTTCATGTTTAAAAGGATTTTGTTTTATTTATAGATTGCCTTAAATGTTTATGCTTATTTATGAAAGATTCTTCTATATTGTTATCCTTACTGAGCATCTTAGCTCACCCCTGTCTATGTTTTATTTTTCCCAGGATGTGAAGAAGTATTTTATGACTAACCTGCATGGATAGTCTGAGGGGATATGGGTGTGGTTTATGGAGAAAATGTTGTCGTACATTTTCATTTTATAATCTAATGTAAACCTTATGAATGTTTCTTGTACTTCCAAGGCTACTAATCCAATAGGTGTTTCGAGACTTGATCTTTTGTGATCATGCCAATGATACGTAATAATTCACGAAATCTAGGCTTATGGGGTCGGGGCATTACAAGAACTATATTATGGATTTTTTTAATGATATTTCTTTACATCCATATATGTCTCTACCTTCCTTTAATACATCGAGATATGATTCTTTTCCTTTGATATCTTACAAATATGTGTAAAAATTCTCCTTTGATATTATGTGTTTAAATTTCATTCTATATTCTTTTCTTTATATTTGATATCATATGTGTAAAACGTCAGGATTTACCTATGGTATCATGTATATAAAATTCCATTATTTCTGATAATCAAATGGGATAGATTGTTGACCTCCTTATTTTAATGATCATCAAATCCTGACTATTATGGTAATTAATGACTATCATGTTTTTTTACCATTTTATTAATGAGATATATTGTTGACATTTTCCTAAGTATGAGTTACCACCAATAGTGTATCACCTCCAAGGAAGTATCATTGTCGCCTTGAGACACCATCGTGAATGAATCACCGCTGGGATCTAAAATCAGATCTGTACAGGGAATAATCATCATCATCATGAGTCACCACAAGAATGTAATTTTGAAAATGTATAGAATGAATCACAATCAACATGATTTACCTCTAAGATGGGTATTTGAAATAGTATGATTCACCGCTAAACTAACATACCACCAGACCATGAATCACCGCCAAATCCACATACATCGTTCAATGTCTCTCTACCAGTCTTAGAAACTACTAGAAAGTGTCACTATTCTAGGGAGTAACCCCATGAAGTGTCACCATTAAAATTAAACACTTCTGGTGTTTATGTTTATTTTTTATATAAATTTATCTACTATATAGTTTATCAAATTTAATTCCATTGATTATTATATTTATTCTCCATTCATTAATTGACTGAGATTCATTAAAATTAGGGTTATAAGATGCAGTATGAGGAGCAGAAGATCCGGTGGACTCTATTTGCTATTGAATCTTTTTAAATGATGAATTAGAATCCCTCATGAAGATATGTGATTTTTTTAATTGAAAGATAGACATGTACACATGAAGTGAGTTGAATATCATTTCATGTACTATAAAGGGTTTCATGATGCATAATTCTATTCTCAACATTGGAAGATGAAAGCACAACATACGTCTAGTTCCTTCCTACGGTCAAGAACAAAGAGCCTATAACACTATATTTTACAAAATATTAATGAAACATGACTAAAGACTCACGTAAAAATACTTTCATGAGTCATGATATGTAGATAATAACAGATCAAGAAACAATATACCTTTACATCTTTTATTTCCTCAATATGTTTATTTATCATCATATTAAGAGCAGTGTCATTTACAATTTTTTTGATACATATTTTCTCTTGATTTAAACTAAACGATACATAGATATCTTCTCAACACCATTTTCTCCTATTTTCCCATGTGTTTTGGTATAGATCTTATTGTGTTCTATTTTCTTGTACTCCCATGAAAACTGTGGAGTAGGTCTTATACAGCCTAGACAGTTTTTATACTATTTTAAAACCCAGTCAAGGATGTGGATCAAAAGTGTATTTTATATAAAATTATTGAATTTCGGTTATTTCCAAGTTGATATGACTAAGTATCATCTTGATACTAATCCTATTGTATTAAAATTCTACACAATGTTTTGTTTTACTTTGTTTATTTTATTCAAAAATGTTTTTGTTTTAAACTGGAATACTATCCCACTACTCTGATAGATTATCTTACATAGTGTTTATATATGTTTTTTATTTAGTATATTGATTTAAGAAGTTAAATTAGTTTTCGTTAATTGTATTAACTAATACCTAATAAATCTTTTGAGAGAATTTTTAAAATATTAAAACTTATGTCTATTAGTTGTTTTGATAAACTAGGTTTTTAATTAAATTACAGGATTTTATTTTAATCCATATTGAATTGAAATTTTTATTGGGTGCATAGTTCACCCCTATCTTGAGATACTCACTCCAACCAATAGGTTGGTTCCATGGGGAATTCTTCTATAAACCTATGTAAATAATATTGTTGGTGGATTTAATATTCTTTTATGATAATGTAATCAAAATTAACATATATGATTTCTAACTATAAAATAGTATTGAAATTTAGGTCTCTTACAATAATTTGACGCTTGAAATATAATCCTCCAATGAGTTCACGATATTATGCCTCCTTATTGGTGAATCCTTCTGACAACAAGAAGTATTAAGGAAGGACTTCCTTTTCTGGATAGATAAGAATGAATCACAACTTGACTTTATTGAGTTTGGGGTCATCCATTATTTTTTGTCTTGAGCTTCTAGATGAACCATTAAAATTCACCTCCCGTGTTTGGAAGAACCCTTGATAGATAATATATCTTCACAGGGATATCATATTTATCAAAATGTATTCTAAGTAGGGATAATCAATTAGAAAATTATTCAAATAATTCCTATATATTATTTTTTGTGGTATGTAATGAATTTTGAACTCTTGCAGGATAACAACCCACTATGTCAAACATCCATTCAATATCAAACATATGGGGATATATTTGAGTGGATAATTTTTGGAGACAAAATGGAACTCATTGTTCTATAGGTAGTGACTTAGTTTAATTTACCAAGAATAATAATTCTAGATAGTTCTTTTTGATTACTGAATATTAGGTGTCGGTTAAAAGCCTAATCAGACTGATAAAATAGAGAAAATTCTCATTCCTGGTATCATTATTTTTATGACTAAATCAAATAGTAATCTCTCTAAATAATTCTTAAATAATATGAGAATCATTCCATAGATAGATTATATCATCAATGGTAGTCTCAAAATATATATCATGAAACTATCAAATTCTTCCTAACTGTCATCATTCCACTAGTATATCATCCTATTATTATTATCATGGTGAAGGGAAAACACTTGCATATGAGGTTATATATGAATCATTTAACATACTAAAATAATACTTGTAGTCATATCATATCTATAAGGTTTTTAGGATGTAATATTTCAATGTATTATTTTTTTCTTCATTGGTTCGTCTTCTATACCATTATGACGTACTACAAAGAAAAGAAACATTATAAAGGTAAAAACATTATAACATTTCAAGGGGATTATTTTCTGGATATGATATCATGGTTCATTGAACACATTCTGATGATTGAAAATATTTTCTAAAAAATATCAATATTTCATAACCTTATTTTTTATGTACGACTCAATATTATTATCCAGAAAGGTTTTAAATATGTTATTTATGGATCATCGGTATCCTTCACAACCATTATTTGGTCCTAAGGGCATCACTTGATAGAAATATACTTCTTGTGATTCCCTAATGGTGGTGGTGGATTCTTCATCTTCTGGGGTCATTAATATTTTCTTTTTTCCTAAATAGGAATCCATAAAATGAGGGACTAATAGATATGCATTTCATCAGTTAAAAACACTCTAATATGGATCAGGAAGTTATCTTTTGGACAGTGATGGTTGAGATCTATGAAATAATTGTAAAATATGATATTCCCATTCTTATTACCAACTTAGAATTTAAGAAATTAAATGTTGTAGTACACTCAAAAGAAATTGTCTTTTATGAGATCATTGACCTCAACATCAACCTTTTTATCATGATTCATGTGTTTTATTATGACTTCTGATTTTTAATCAGTATGATCTTCTGGAAGACCCAGGTGGTTGGTCTCCACATCCGGATCAAGGGCTAACATTTTTGTGTAATTATAAGTGAATAAATATCATTTATGATTTATAAAAGAGTTATATACCTATTATTCATTAATGTGACATGGATTTACTAATGAGTGTTAGTCATAGATCTTGTTATATTCCTAGATTTACCTATTAATGTTGTTCGACAGTGGTAGAGACACCTTTTTCTAATTATGGGGCAGTGTCATTATGGTTATCCTCCTCTTCGTCATCCTCATACTCATCCTCTTATTCCTCTTTATCTAAAATTATAATAAAATTAAGATGATTGGGTGGTGAAGGGGAATCATTACTGTTAAAATAATGTTTAATATTATGAGATACAGAGGTAGAGATATCTAAATTATTCAATTGTGATATGGAAAAAACATCGAGTCCATATAATGGTGTCGAGGTCTGATTAATTTTAAGGGATAAATATAGGAATTTTTAACATGAAGGGTCACTACTGATGGGAGAATTATAGAACCCTTCCACATTACTAGGTTCAGCGGACATAAATGAGATTATGAGAATTGACAACTATCCATCCAATTCTATACTAATATTTTTGATCTGATAGATTGGTATTAAACATTAATTACAAAGATACTTGGAGGACTTGCATAGGGTAATTTCTAGACCATTTTGGTGTTAACCCAAGAAACATCATTATTTATTGGTCGTTTCACTTCTCTCCAAAATAATTTGTCATCAATGTATTGAGTCTCACAAGATTAAAAATTAGATATATCATGGTATAATGTCCCACATTTTCCATTGATGGTTTACATGGTACATTAGTGATATGATGAAGTGATAGGAATAGGATGGTGAATCCAAGGGATTCCTAGAATGTCGTTAATTGTTGTATCCTTCCATTTATCCAAGAATTCAGAGTCCAACATTATGACCCCAAATCAATATTTGATATTTATCCGTCTAAGGGGATTTTGTTTATTCTTTTCATACCCCTAAAGTGTCGTAGGAGAAGGGGAGATATTAGATTCAATATATCCCAACTGGATTTTATTTATTTTTATTAAATTGAATCTGAATCAATTATTGATGAAATATCATTATATATGGATGTCATTTACTTTTCCCAACACATATAATGGTATGATGTGTACATATACCATTGATTTCTTTTCCTATTATTTAAAATAGATTAACAGCTGAAATTTTATAGGGGAGATCTCTCCATAGTATACCTCAGTTGCATTTACCCATTATTTTAACTCTTGAGGTCTTAATAGAGCCTCTAAAAGTTCTTCTTGGTGATCCTTTGATAACTTGAGAGAATCCATAATTGACTATTTTAATGGATCCACAACCAATTTATATAAACTATTATAGTTTTGAGTCATTGGTCTATATGTTCCTATAGTAATATTATCAATACAAGTTAATTTAGATGATTGATTTCTTGGGTTATACAAGTTGGAAAGTTGAACATATATTAAAGAAACTCTTGATTCTATTGGATTTGACCAATTTGGAATGCCCCATTCTCTATCCTGATAAATTTATACAATTTAAACAATTTTTCATTGAAAATTATTTGGATTAGTTGAATCTTTATAGCTGATGGGGTTCCATCCTTTTTTAGTTGCGATTTTTGAATCACCATTCCATGGGTTTTAACCATTTATATAGCTTCATTAAAAATATTTCCTAAGTATTGTGTTTGACCAAGGTCGTCTATTCCCCTACCTCCTTGGATCTTTTGGTATCTTCCAAAATATCTCCAATTTACCATGGGGAACTCTAGTTTGTATATGTAAACATCATTAATGAATGAATCCATTATGTTAGTGACATTAGTAGAACCAAAGATTAATTCTTCATCTGATGAGGATTCTTCTTGGTGGGGAAATATGTGAGGTATAATTTGGTGAGATAGTTCTCATGTTCTCAAAATGGAAGGCATGGAATCAAAGAAGTCATGGTTGGATTTTGAATATGTAGAAGATCATCTTCCTATAATTTATTTTTGATTCATTTTTTTATGAAATTTCTTAGAGGACCAGTTTTTAGATGACTATATTTCCAAAAAAAATTGTTTATATTGTGGTAGAAGAAACTGAGGGTGAATTTGGTTGGTTTAATTGTTCCCCATTTATCGCATGAGTTTTATTGATCATTTTCTCAGTTATATATTCACTATGAAAAGTTAATCCTTAATTATAATTTCCTTACATTCACCTCATACCTCTAGAGTAATAGAAGAAACACATTCCACTTGTTCTAGTTCTTTTTCATGTTTTACATTCTGTGTGTTAACTATTTTTTTGTATGATTTCCTCAAAAATAGATCATTCACTGATATTATGGACCAACATTAAATAAATGGGGAGATAATTTGGGAAATAATTTTGACAAACTTGATCGGACCTATTCAATTATGGAAACCTCAATAAATTTCTTTTTTTGGATACTATAAAGTATCCTGAAAGTTGACATCTCATAATCAATAAAATTTATTCTTTTGATTTTTAAATTTGGTGTGTTTATGCTCCTTTCCTCATACCAATGGGGGAATTATTTTCTTTTTCAATATTAAATAGTATTTGATTCACGAGGAGGGGTGAGATTTGGATCTGGAGCTATTTTATAGGTTGGTTTTAAGGTAAAGGTTGTGGTATCCTCTCTTCCAATTATCTTTCTTTGAGCTACTAGTGATGTTATAGATTTATCTTTGGTTAAAAAATGAAATCCTTCAATCATTGGTAGACTATGGGAAGATCCTGAAACTAGAACATATACTTTAATTGGACAATAATTGTTCACATATGGTCATTATGGTTCTCAATGCATAGATGAAACAAGTCCTCTTAAGGAATTTGTAGGTTCAGTGAGTAAGTCATACCCTTCAACCTTGTGATAAAGTCCAAGACCATCTCATTTTCATTCTTATTAGAACATTAGTGGTCAAAGAGTTTTGTCTTCTATAGTGTATATCAGAATTGATAGGGTAATTTTTGGATAATATCTTCCCAAACATTGACCGGTTCGACTGGTAAACAAGTATATTAGATGAAATTTGGTCCCTCTATTGTATGTAAGACACACTTAAGATTGGATCCCACTTTTTCTTAATGGTTCCCATCATAGGACCCCATCAAGAAACAAAATGCATCAGATGATGTCCTGGAACCCCTAATCCATTTAACGTTGGGAATGTACGATTCCTAATGATTGGTGGGGGAAGATTATCATCCACCCATTTAAGTTATGGATTCCTCTTTAGTTTTACTAGTGAATTTTATCCTTCTATATCTTTCATTAAAGACACACATGACTCAATAGTGCTGATGTGTTGTGGGAAAATGACTGGTTGAGAATCCACATGTAGAGGGGGAATAACATGTTATTATAGTAGTGATGGATCTACCTATAATCATGGTTAACAACCTAAATATGTTGGTCTGTAAATATAAATCGAATATAACTATGGATGTTTCCCTAATGGTGGGAACTCTTCATATCCCACTATCTTTAAATAAATGTACATTGGTTGTTGACATCCCATGTTGAGAAAATATTTTGTCTCTATTATTTTTGTTGTCATAAATCCTCCATGTATAGGTACATCGACTAGATAATAGAAATACAAAAATACTTGAAGAAAATATCTAGTTGGAATGTTTTTACTGATTAATTCCACATTGTGATTCACAAGGTCCATCATCTCATCCTCATTCTGAGATAATATTTTTGAAAGTGTGAAAACATAGAACTCTTTAAGCTTTGGGTGAGATGTAGCCACACCATTTCCCTTTTCCTTGATTGATGATCATCAAAGAGGTGGTAGTGGTGTATTTGATGGAATCCGAACATTCTTAGGGAGCCTCCAGTTTTTATTACACAAATTTTCATTTTATATTTCTCTATGGACATTATTTAGATTGTAAATGTCCTATAATTGTTCCCTTATATCGACTTGATGCTCTAAATCACCCAATTGTGTTGAATTAATAATTTTAACCAATATATATTGAATTGTGGGTGACTCATTAGTATGATAATTTTAATTGGTTTGGTCACATTAGGGATATATTCTGAAGAAGTTATGTTTCTCATGAGTGATTGTATATCTGAAAGGATTCTTTTGTTTATGACCACTACGAGGCCTCGTCCTCTCCTTCGGGGATCCTCTCCAAGCTGTCAAGTGAAGGGTGATCCAAAGGGATTCTAAAGGAAATTTGTTCCATATGTGACCCCTATGAGGAAACTAGGTCATGAGATAGTATGAACCAAGAAGATTCACTTTGATGAGTTTATCATAAACAAGAAAAAACTAACTTCCATTAGAGAGGAGGTTGAGTTAAAAATGCCCCCATACATTCCATATTTCATAAGCAGATCTTGCAGATGAGAGCTAAATTAGAGTTATGAAATTACATGATTTAACCTTTGGTAATATATACTAATCGGGGGTGAATTGAAATGATCAATGCTCTCCCTAACCCTTGATATGATCACTGGGTAGGGTGTAGGTGTTTATTTGATGTAACTTCCTTAATGCCTCATGAAATGTGTGTTAGATACCTCCACTAGTATTCCTGTTTTCGAGCACCATGAAGATTGATATGAAGTTAATTTAATATGATAATGAAGTTATTTTGTTATGTTAAAATGATTTTTATATCTATTTTGAGGAAATAATTTCACTTTTAGGTGATGAATACTTTTCCATAGGTTCAGGATAATTTCAAGCACACATTCTTTTGACAATTCTATAGGAATGTACTATTAATGATTTTCTAATGGCCAAAATATGACTTATATGTGGTCTTTATCCAAATTTTCTCTATATTTGTTTCATTCTCTTCATCTAATGTGGAAGATTCATCCACCTAGTATAGAAAAAGCATAAGTTTCTCGACCACATATATGTAAAAAATGGGATTATGGGAAATCCCCTATACTATGATAGAAGGATGATGATCCAAGGGTGGTTTATAGAATTATTGTTGCCTTGTTATGTCTACCTATTATGAAAGATATCATTTATTAATGATAAAGAATATGTCATGACTAGCCTCATCTTTCTAAGAACCTTGTGAGATTAGGGAATTATAATAATTGATAAGACAATGGGGGGACTTCTTTTTCAAATGAAATATTACTATGAGGAGGTCCTTCAAGAAGAATTCCATTATTTGGAGGTCTACTATGCTGGTTTATGTTGTACTATAGCAAGATTTTCTACTATGTACACCCTTGGGAGGACCTTCAGGGTGGATGATGACATGGGGAGGGCCTTCTTGTTGTTTCATCTTATGACCATGAGGAGAGTTTTTGTGATACTCATCTAGATATTGGATCTAATGATTGGTCATTTTATGACCATGAAGGATGCCTTCATGGTAAAAAATCTTAGTGGACCTTTGTAACTACTTCTAGTAAAATTACAATGATGGGACCACAATTAAAACTAGTGTTTTTATTATTTTCTAATGGATCAAAATTAAATTTTGATTCTATTGATATATGATTTGGGGATTCAAGAACATAATACTTAATTAGATCATGATCATTAACCTTCTCTTCCTTTTCAAATTTCCTTTTGTGAGAATTCTTTTTGGGGTTTTATCCTTCAGGATACTAGAGTTGCATGATTTGGATAGTGAAATTCATATACAGGAGGCTGCCATAGTGAATCCCATGTTTCTATCAGAAAATTTTGACTAACATATGGAGTTTTTATTGGGATATCAAACTACCCTAGAGCAGTCACCCTAATGGGATGATAATATCTATTTGTTTCCGATGTAAAGACACAATTTGGTTTTCCATTTATCATTGAATTATTTTGACCACACTCATGGATGAAAGCATGGATATATATTTTCTCATGAGTGACATTTTTATTGTACTGATATGTCACTGCAATTCTGTAGGTAGGGTTATACTCCATACAAGTAACATTTTATGTTGCGATCATTCTGTCTTTACATGTTTTTAAAATACTAACATGGTTAAATTCCTACAATATCATATTTTTTAGGATGTGTTGAGAGATGTCCTTGGATGGAATATATATATATATATATATTCCTATTCTGTGTTTGGAATAGGGATATATTCAAACACTTTTCTTCTATCTCTCATCGATTTATACTAATAATCATCTTTTATGGTGGTAGAGATATGGGTCTTTTCCCTGTTTGCTACTATGATTTTCCTATAATATTTTATAGTTAATACCAAACTATGTTGATAGGCTTGATGAATATGAGTAGGTACAGGGTCATTCTTGTGGGTTGTTTACATGTTTCATTGGTGGATTTCTTTGGAAGGAATGAGGATTTTATCTTATTCCTTGTTCATCAATTTCTACCCATAATGAGCTTTCCTAGGAACTTGAGTCTAAGTGACTTAAGTCTTTTCCCATAGGGAGACATCCTCATGATACTAAGGATTTTATATCACAAAGTGTTGGTGTAAATGGTGGTAGAAAGGATCTCTTCTACATTACTCTCATGCTATTGAGATTATTCCATAACTAACATCTTGATTTATCTCCCTAAGTTAAGGGAGTAACCATTTATTGTGTTCTGGTGAAAGGCTCATGAAATAGTTTGATATGGCCATGGGTGTCGTCTGCTTTTTCAGCACCAACAATAATTGGTTGGACAATTGACATGGAATTATATCTTTAATGGATTCATGTATGGCCTCCATGGTTAGGAAAACGCCCTTAATTTGGTACTACCAAACTAATTCATTTGAAACCAATCATTTGATACACTATGTTGGTGACAACATCCTCTATATAGACAAGTATCTAGCTTATGCAGCAACCAAATCATAAGTCTATTTTAGTTGGGAAGATTCGATTTGGATCACAGGGGGGTTTAGTAAAAGTGCCAGAATATATACGTAACAAACAAAAACAAGAAAACCCATCAAAAATCATCATAATAAATGAACAAATTCATAAATGATTGTCTTTTTAGATCAATGTCTGGCCCTCATTCATTTTATAATGGTACAAATGGGACCATACGTGTGGGAACATATTTATTTTGGTTATTTAAGGGATTCATGTCAAGTTCACCACTTTTTTTCAATGTAAACAAACATGTCTCAAAGCCTAATTGTGAGGGGTTGAGTATGGTTTTCCAATATTTCATATTAGGGCATCATTTTTTTTGAAACCCTATTAAGAGGTTTCCAATGAGGTTTATTTGTGGAATTAGAAATACCCAATGGTTCCCATATCCATGATTGATCGCATATATGCTTCCAAAGGCAGGTGATCATTGGTTTTTTTACCAGAGGCTTAGGAACTCACTTTGGTTGAGAGTTGGGAGTTTAGGATCACTCAAAATTTTAGGGGGGTTATTACCTACTCTGGGACTCTCATATAGATTTAATACATATTCCTAAATCCTTTTTTATATCCAAAATACCAAACATGTCACTGTTATATTAATAAAAAATTATTATCACATGGTGTCATGAAAACAATAGTACGTATTCATGGTTATCCATTAGTGGTACCATGTGTATGTATTACAGGTTATCCATCTTGGTTAAGTTTATTATCTAAGAGATTTTTTAAGTCAGATAATGTGAAAATTTGGAATTAATCATCATCCCTGGATATAGAAGTTTATTTTATATTGGGATCATCTCCATGAGAAGGTCCTCCTAGGTATCCTTTTGAGATGAATCATTACCCACATTGTTTTATGCCACCTAACAAGACAAATCATTCCTTTTAAGATCATGTGACTAGGAACAAACCATGAGTAATAACATTATACAATGAAGATTTCTAGTAAAAATGTTACTAGATAGAGATGGTGTGGAACTTACCCAAAAGAATCCCTTCTTGGTTTATGTGGTAGAGAAATATGTCCCTATGAAGACGATTGTCACTGGGAATATAGATTGATGAGTATGAGATAAATGGTTCACATAAGGGATATAATATCCCAGGGGTGGGTCATGATCTTTACAGATAATATGGCCTCATATGGATGGAAATTAAGGGAACCAAAAGGGATAAGGTCCTCCAAGTTTGATATTACCCTACTGAGAATGTGAATAAGTAATGATTACGGTGAATTCGTGGTTTTGGGTTTGAACCATAGAGATTATTTTCATGTATCCTATTTGTAAAAGAATCCAAGACAATATAGTTTAAAAGGGTTGGGGATTATACCTATGGGGGTACCATTTGAGGATATTTTATCATATTCATGACTTGATCACCCCTAACCTCTAATCCCACTAGATTCATGTTCTGTGTGAGAAATAAGAGGAAGTGAAAGTTTTGGAAATACTCACAATCTTCATCATCCTCTAATGAATGAGTGTTATGTTATTGAATGTATAAGATTTCCTAAAATATAGGATATGTAGATTACTCTTGGAGGGATGCCCATATGCTTTCTTTTTTGAAAAGTGGAAGATAGGAATAGAGAGAGTCTACGAATGACAATGGGGTTTTCATCTTATTCTCTTTATAAATAATGAAATAGATGCTACTTCCCTAACATGAGAACCCATATATAATAATTCCTATGGTAGGTATCCTCCTTACCAATGGAGTGTATGATTATAAACATTCCTAGAATCCTACCTATATGGGAAGGAAAATGTGGGACTCATTTTTTCTATAGTAATGTATGATCACATGGGGGCACATGAGTGTTTCTTATCCCTAGCTCGAATGGATCTGATAGTGGTAGGGGAAGACACCATGATGGCATTCCTGAGATTTGGTATTGGGCACATGGGATCACATGTATAGTTTGTGAGGGGACCAATATGAGGCCAAATTCCATGTGGAATGATATTAGTGATAGAGGAAGGGAAAAATACCCTAAGGACACCCCATTCTGGAAACTGTTTTCAATATTCAGGTTAGGGTACCTTGAAGGTTGTCCTTCTATGAAGGTTAATTTCTTCACAGTGGGATTTATTTGAAGACATGAGGTAGGTTCCCTTTGAGGACCACCAAGAATATCATTCTCTTGAATGATACCTATTTGGGATATCCTTTTCCCTTTATTTTTAGTTTATGGTATGTGAATTTCCTACAAAATACTTATATGAATTCCCCCACTATTAGTATGTATCTCCATGTCCATATCTATCCCTTCCTTTAGGTAGATAACCATGTATTTATAAGGTATGATAAGTAACTTCTCTCCCAGAATGGATAGTTTTTCACATAAATTACTGGAATCATGAAGTTAAGTAACAAAACCATCTCCCATAACAGATTTTTTTTGCAATAAGTAGGGTGATTACCTCACACCACAAATTGAGAATTCATTTATAGGGGTTGTGAAAAGGATTCTTTGAACTGTAAATGGAAAAATTCATTTGTAGGGGGCGTCATTTAACTTCATCACCCCAAAAAATAAAAAATCATTTGTGGGGGGCATAAAATTCATGGATCACCATTAAAAAATGAAAAATAAATTGTGGGGGGACCTAAAACTAAACAATATCACTACAAGCGAAAAGATTTTAATGGGGCGTGAAATTAAAACCTCACCACAAAAAGGATTTTTCATTTTTGAGAACACCATGAAGATTGGAATTCCTATATAACACACATGATATGAAGGAGAAGATGGCTACTTTGTAATTCCAGGTACATTTATAATTTTTCATCTATAAATAATTGTCCAATTTTATTATTTATTTTCCAATTTTTAATATCTTACTTATATTTATTATGATCTTTTTTAGGACCAACACCCTCCTATTAGTTGGTGAAGGTAGAGAACAAAATCCCACCCAGTTTAGCCCAATCCCATGAGGTTATAATGTGCATGTGGGAGAGTATATGGAGGGATTTACTAACTAATCTCCCACTATCTCATAGAGTCTAGAATTATACTTGTGTGATCATAAACTAATTGAACATGTTGGACCACTTGCATACTTTCTGGGAACATAGTTAAGTGTATAACCTTAGAAACATGTTTATGAAGAAGATTTCCTAGTTTCATGGGGTAACCTCAATGACCATTTTAACAGACATTCTCAATATAAACTATGAATTTAGAGGGTTTTTAGGATGAATTAAATTACAAATTTTTTATAAGTACATTTCTCCACCCATTGAGTGACAGACAGATATAGTGAACTATTATGGTTCTCAAAGATATACTGAGGTCTTGTGTACTAGATTTTGGATGGAGTTCAGAGTGAATTTCATCCATGGGTGTATTTTTTATTCAAATACAATTTACAATCAATTATTAGAATGCGATAATTTATGGACCTTTATGGGATACCCTCTAGTTTTCCCATATGTTTTGAAAAATGTAGTAAAATCATCCTCAATGGGGAAAAAGATAGTGGGTATCATGGTAATGATGGTGAAAGTGATTTGGTAGCATATAAGGATTACTATGATCCATTATAAGTCATTCAATAATAAATTATGGATGTATTTGGGTTCATTGAGGAAGATCATGTTTTCAAAAAGGATTCTATATATGGTGATTTTATGAAATTTGGTTAAGGTTGCAAGATATCCTTTCGGATCATCTGTCTATTCCAAATCTTATATAGGGTTGGTGAGGTTTCATAATGTATGGAATTAACCATGTAGTTAGATAAAGTGTATAACATCCTCCTCTTATCATTGATGAGTACATACTTTCATGATCAACCACATGTCATCAACTGGGTTGATCTGTACATCAAGGATTGTGTCAGCATATTGGAGTACTCAGTGGTAATCAAGGACCATATGTATACGGTTTTTATTGAATGTTCTATTCCACTAGTGTGAATAATTTGGCAGTATGGTATCCTTCAGGATATATCATGGGAGCATGGAATATATGAGCTCAATACCCTCACCTTTTTTATTATATTTTTCTTCTATGGGAGAAATTTTATGTTGGTAAGATGGATAAAAAGCCCTGATGTTTTTCTATTTAATCCTTCAAAACATTTTAAAAAATATTTAACATGTGGGTCACAAACATGGTTCTTTTATTTAGGTTTCATAGGTATTTCAATATAATAAATTAAAAATAATATATTATTCTTAGCCCATGCATATGATATTGTAGGAAAATCTTATTTTCCCTCAATGGAGATAATTTAATTGGGAAACCAATTCCATAGTCCCATCCAAAACTATGTTTTTATCCTAAGTGTTTTATAATATTCATTTGATCTTGTGTCCTTGGTATGTGATCATAATGGGTGGAATTATATGAATAAATTATCATAATTTATTAATTTATTAAATATTAATTGATTAATGTTGTGTATTATATCAACAAAAAACCCATTATTAATTAATTTATAAATGTTAAACCTATGGAGATCTATAATAATCTATAAATATATATGTGATATTGAGAGAGAATAGAGAATCTGATGAACAAACTCTTTGTGGAATCAATAATGACACCCAACATGATTGTGATATTCTCAAACAAATGGTCCAAACATTAGGTAGGGATTATTGTTTCCAATTATTTCATTGTTCATAATAATTCATGAAAAATTTATTATACTAAACCCATTCATGATTTTTTAAAACCTTGATCTTATAACTTTATTCATTGTTCTTGATTTATGGAATTCTAATGCTGTAAAATCCCTATGTTAGATATTTTTGATCCAGACATTGATCCATGTATGTGTGTTCTTAATTGAAGTTTAATAAATATATCCATATTATTTACTATACCTTTTCTTCTTCTGTTTGTGCATGGGTATGAGGGAACCATTGATTATAAGGTGTTCAATGTGGGTGGTGCCAAGTGACACTACAAGGTAGGTTTGTCCATGGTTGAGGTGTGAGGTATGAGAAATTTATGGTAGGTTGAATCTATAATGATGGATGGAGTCGGGCCATTTAGGATTTGATTTGGCTATAGGATGTTTGGTAATAATGGTGGTTTTTTGTGGCCCGTAAAGTTGTTGTGACATGGTGATGTATGGTGATCCCTAGTGGTAGGCCTCTATGTCATGCCATAGATGACGAAAACCACCCAAAAATTGAGATTGAGACTAACAGTTGGTCCCCCATAATGGATACTAGTATAATAAATCCCATACCTTGGGTTATCTGGTTCATGGACATAGCCTCCTGTCCAAAAAATATATATAAGGTCCCTAATATGAAATCCTCATAGGCTCGGGTGGGTTGGCCTAGGTGGTGGGATAATACCATTTAAGCATGTATAGTGGGATGGGTCAGCATGCTAGGTTGGATCCTTTTAAGTTGATGGAAGAAACAGTCCATGAACTGTAGTGCATGTGGGGTTCATGTTCATACTAGTTGAGCTGGTCCACACTCCTAGTGCACCTTGTGGTGCATCTAGAGGCCACAAAGTGGTCCAAATTTTTTGTAAATGGTTTATTTCATGACATTCTCCCCATATATCAGTTTTGAGTATTATAATTACCTATCTTAATTGGTTTTCTATTTATATCACAGTTTCATTGTCTTTTTTTGTTAAATAATTCCATTTATAGAATATATTGTTTTTGGATTTATCTCTATATGGTTGGGCATGGGGATTCGTAAAATATATCAAATCATTCATGAGGTTAGTAATCCCCTATATGAAATTTTATATCAAGGAATGTATCCCCCACATCACATGTAGGGTTTTTTACTCCCTAAAAATATTAGGGTGTGGGTTTTTCATATATGGATTTAGTAATACACAATCCATGTTCTCAAAATGTGACACGGGTCCTAGGATAAGGTTGGATAAACTATTTTTTGGTATTTATCCCTTAATGAATCTTTAATCCCGCACTAAAATTTTTAGGAGGTGAATCATTCTTACTGAGTTGGATAGAAAAAATTCTGAGTGGTACTTTTCTTTTCTCATATAGCTATTCCATGAAGAGAAAGAGATTATATATTTCTCTAGGTTTTATTTTTTATATCATATATATACTTTAATAGGGTTTTAGTTTCTTTTCATCCTTCTGTTTTCAGTTGAGCTTCATCCTTATTATTCCCATTGGGTTTTTTCTGGAATCCTTCATTATATGTATACCATCTCTTATGGGTGGTAATATTCTCTCACACATGTCATGTATTATGTAGAAATTGGACAATATGATGGAAACCCTTATAGACATAGTTTCGGTGGACCTTAGCGACATTAGAAGGTGATAGTAGCTAGAAATCTTCTTGTTGGGAGTTATCCCATTATAAGGACCTCTCTATCTAATTTATTTATTTATTTTTTCCTATTTATTTATTGGGTGTGTATAGAGCCCCTTTTTCATTAAAAAATATATACTAGTTTGAAAAGGTTGATATTATCATTTTCTGAATGCATTTTTATATTGTAGTGAGTTTTATATATAAATTATATGTTTTTATGTCCTATAAGGAGGTGCGTGTAGTATACAGTTTAATTATGTCCTTATATCATGTGTGATATTCCTATTTGGTGATAATCATTATCCTTGTAATTATTTGAGGTAGGGTTGGGGTGGAACACTCGGCATAACCCATACAAGAGGGGTCCCGAGGTGTTGATTCATAAAAACATATGCCATGATTTCTTTATTCCAAACAAGGATTTCAAAAATTTATTGAATAGAACTCTTTGGGGATTCATTTAAAAGACTCAAGTTTTTTTAATACTTATTACATCATCGTATATATGCCTTTATCATGTAACCAATATGAATATGTTGTAACAACTTCTATAAGGCTCCTATTTTTTATTAGCTACAACAAGTATAATTAGATATCCAAAGGTAACAATATACATAACTAGATAATATACATCTTTATAATCATTTCATGGTCTTTCAAAAAAACCTTGTGCAACAAAATGATATTTGAATATTATAATCTCATTTTTTTTCATTATGTTTAAAAAAACCATTTATATCTAATGGGTTTCATATCTTCTACTATGAGGATTATATTTCCAAATAGCATTCTCCTATTAAGTGAATTTAATTAAACATGTATTTCATGATTCCATTTAATCAACTCATGTTGTTTTTTTCATTACAAAATATAATTTTTTTTATTATATTAATTCTTAGTATCATGTTCTATCAATTATTAAAATATCCAATTAATGATTCCCAATTTTCATAGATTCAATATATCAGCCACAGGGGAATAAGTAAAAGATATTTCTTTATTTTGAAATCTTTCAAGGATTTCTATATTAGGTTAATTCTATTTGTGATAATATGTTTTCTTAATATCACTAAAATTATTTTTTTCTTTTCGAACATGTGAAGATAAATTGGAATTTTTAGTTACACTCAATGATTTTCTTTTTTTAAGATGTCTATCCTTATAGAAAATTCTTATTCCAAGCATTATGATCATTTTTTGACATTTTTTACATCATAATTTAATTGTGTCTTACTAATATCAATTATATATTGTAAATTTATAGAAATTACATGTGATTATTCATTCCCTATATATCCTTAAATACATCGGGAAACTAATTTTATAGTTATTGAAAATAAAAAATATCTTTCACTTCCATATCACACTATAGGGTGAGAGGATAGAGAAAATATACTTTTTATAGTTTCTAGGAAATATCATTTTTTGTTTTACTATTGTTAATGATGGGAAAACATCATCATTAAAGTGAAAGTTATTAAAACATGATATAAATGTATCATCCATTTCATGTTCAAGATACCTGATGATGGATTGGGATTAGCATCCCTCATATATTGCCAACCTCCTTTTGGGCCCCATTTTTAAATGTTATGGGGTGTGAATTGGTACATATAAAACACAATAAAAATTTATTATATGGAATAGGTTAGGGTATTTTGGGAATGAAAATTATAGTGGAATGTTCTTATCATATTAACCATATTATATGTATTATTGCGTAAGAATTATATAATTCATGACTTTATATAGAGCTCAAAATATTTTTTTCATAGATGTTTTATATGTGATTTTTTAAACCATATGTTTATGGACATGGGTGACTAGATTCCCTTCAGAAATCCCTATTTCAATATAGTAATCATTTATATCTCAAGACATAAATTATTTTTCATTATCAAGACTTGGTTTATAAATGGAATAAAATTGGAATTATTCACTAAATTTATTTATTTTAGAATGAAATCAAGAAAGAACTATATTTCATATTGAGATAAAATTTACATGTAAATAACTACTCAATCCATAAATTAATAACATAAAACATATAAATTTAATACATGATAAATGAATTATTGCATTTGTTTCCCAATGAATTCATAGAATAAATATATTCATTTCTACCATAATTTTAGTTGGTTATTGTCTCACAATCAATATTAAATAAGAATAAGCATCAAACAGAATTTTTCTTCATGGTAATATTTGTTGGCCCTTTATTGAAATTCAATTTAGAATTTTTTATTTTTTATTTGTTTCATTACTAAATAATGAGAGAATAAGTTATCATTCCAAATATTAATGAATGTTTTCCATTATTTACTACAATATGTGTTTTTATTGGATTTCTATATTTATAATATAATTTTAATGATAAATTATGTTGCTTTTCCAGTAAATAACTATAACAACCCTATTCTTTATTACACATTAAATCATTATTTATTACATAAAAGAATACATAATAAAAACAATAAGATCAATAAGTATACTTTAATTGTGAATTAGGTACATAGAATTTCATCTTGAACATGGGATATAACAACATTATGAAAAACTTCCTTAACATGCTTCTAAAATTCAATCGATTTAATAATATAAAGGATACCATGGGGACATAAATAAAAAAGGGGTGAGTTATAAATCCTAATAAAGGAATAAACATAGTATAAGGTGACACATGTTATACAATAAGTATAGGTCAAGGATAACTAGAAAGAAATAATAAGGTAAAAATTCCCATAAAGGAATCAGGTTCACTCCCAATCCCAACATGACATCTCATGCAAGTAAACATTATCCATTTCATTAGATCAATGTATAAATTTAGGGGCACCCATTGCATTTATTTAATAACTATACTTAAGTGTGCCACATATACCATTAAACATGGATACATTCATCATTATATTTGTTTCCAACATAAATTACTATAGATTAAATACATGTAATTCACTATTAAAATAATAATAAGTGTATAAATATGAACACCCTTGATAGAAAATGGGTATGGTATTCACTATACAATTTTTTCTGGCCTTGAAAATCGCCGTGAAATTTTAGTAACATAATGATGTGTCTTAAAAATTCTTACAAATTTTTAATGAGAGATAAAGTGGAATATCATAATTTGGAAATCCAATTGGTAGTAATTTGGAAATGGAAAAAAATTTCCCTACATTTGAGATTGGAAATATAATGGATAAGATAATAAATAAACTTGAATAGTGAAGAGAACGTGAGGATCTCTTACTTGAGTGTGTGACTACAAATGTAGAGATCCTTGAGAGTTTGGTGGAACCTTGGGGGTACTATATAGAGGCTAGGGTAGAGTAAGTGAGTTTTAAAAAGATTTCGAGTGAAGATAAATGGGAGATTTGGTTGGTTTATATAAGAAATGAGTGGGTATTTCTTTATTATTTCTCAAACTTCGGTTTTGGACTCTGTAAGATAAAAAAACTTTTCAAGGATTTTTCCCATGGTTTCTTCAAAATGGTAGTGTTTTTCATTATTTTATATGTCAAATGGATAAATTTAATAAAAAAACTTTATTATGTGTAAGTGAATCATACTTATATTGAAATTATTTTAAAACCTTAAAATAAATTAATGGGTTTGAAGGATTCATAAAGGATTTAGTTTATTTAATAAATAAACATAAAATAAAATTATTTTAAAAATAAATCATAGATTTATTTTTCGATCCCATTTATTATATTTAAATCACTTTTCTATCGTTATGATGTCTAAATACACAAGGAATATTTATATGGTATTTAATTTTTACCTGAAAATTTAATTATCTTAGAAAAATATAAAAAATTCACATTTGGATAATTTTGACAATCTAATTCCAATTATAATATTCATTTTATCTTATTGATTTTATAAATATATTAATTTTGACTTTAAATATTTTTTAGTTATTGAGAAATGATAATTTTTTGACAATAATAGTTTTTAAAACCCTTATAAAACATACATTGGACCTCATTAAAATTATATGATCATTTACATTTAAAAAAATATTTAACAATAATATGTTATTAAAATATTATTTTTATGAAAAATACATTATTTCATTAAAATAAGTTCCTTAATGGAATATTAATATTACCCAAAGAGACTATTTTATTATGGTATCAAAATAAAAATAATTTATAGATTAAAAGTAATATGAGGAAAATATATCCATTATTATATAAAAAATAATGTACATAATTATATATATACGGTATTGATACTTGTCCCTTTAATACACCAGCAGACCTCTTAAGGGTATAGTTCATGATGATGAATATTTCATGGGGTGGTTTGGTGTACATGGTTTGGTTTATGATTTCCATAAGCTAGTTCTTCTATCGTAAATGGGTTTTCTCATGCTTATGTTGTTGGATATAATCTTGGGTTGGGTGAATAAAAAATATTAAAGTTTTTTTCTCCCTTAAATGTTTTGCTAAATGGGCTTCATAGGGTATAATCCTACTGGTTGAGGCCATCACTTCCTTTTCTGTGACATTTTGATTTGTTATACCCTATATTTATACTGATCATATGATCACTGTTTAGTGGATATTTTATGAATGGTAATGATGTTTAAATATAATTTAAATATGATGGGATATAATAAAACAAAATAAGTGCATTATTTTTCTATGACCATATTATATAATAAGATATTTAATTAATACTTAAGGGAAATTTTATTAATAATAGTTCAGGTCATTACAATATTCCCTCATTAAGAAATTTCTCCCTATAAATGTTTATTTCCCATGCTATAACAGAAGTGTGTAACTCTACTTTATCACCTCCTCCAGTTCCCATGTCTCTTCTTCAAACATCTAGTTTATGCAAAATACTTTTACTGTGTTCATTTTTTTATTTTGTAGAACATTTACTCGATGATCTATGATCTTCACCAACTATTATTCATAGGAAAGATAATTCTTTAATGGTACTACCTCTATATTGAGTACATGTGAAAGGTTTGGTATGTACTTTCTCAAGATGGGTACATGGAATACATCATGTACATGAGATATGTTGGGTGGGAGTGTTAGTCACTTGTCAACCTCTGGATATGTTCATGTGTTTTCTTTGACCATATTATATAATAATATATTTAATTAATACATAATGGAAATTTTATTAATAATCTTTCAGGTAATTAAAATCTTCCCTCCTTAAGAAATTTCTCCATAGAAATATTTTTTTCCCACACTAAAATAGATGTGGATAACTATATTTGATTACCTCCTCCAGTTCCCATGTATCTTCTCCAAACATTGATTTTATGAAAAATACATTTACTATGTTCATTTTCTTATTTCATAAAACATTTACTCGATCATCTATGATCTTCACCGACTATTATTCATAGGAAAGATAATTCCCCAATGGTATTACCAGTAGATTGAGTACATGTGAAGGGTTTGGTTTTTTACTTTCTCAAGAGGGGTACATGGAATGCATCATACACATGAGATAGGTTAGGTGGGAGTGTCAGTCGGTTTTCCACCACTCTGATCTGATTAAGGATATAAAATGGGTCGATGAATCTTAGACTAATATTTACCTTCTTCCAAAATATCATCAATTTCCTCCATGTATATATTTGGATGATTAACATGTCTCCAAAATCAAACTATAGGTGTCTTCTATGATTTTCAACATAGATATTCTATCGACTCTGATAATCCTTGATGTGTTTCTCAATGTTCTTAACCTTTTCCAACATTTACTTGACCATTCCAGGACATAGTAGTTTTTGTTCCCTAACATCATCCAAACATGTATATGTTATACACCTCTTACCATAAAGGGCTTCATAGAGATCCATTTGGATGATAGATTGGAAACTGATATTGTATGAGAACTCGACCAGAGGATGATTTAGATCTCATCCTACATTGAATTAAATTGAGAATTCTCCCAACATGTCCTCAAGTGCCTCAATAGTACACTCATATTGGTCATTAGTTTGAGGGTGATAAGTGTTGAGGTTGGTTCCTAAGATCCATCTTCGTTGTTCTTTATAATAAATGTATATTTATGGTTTTTAATAATAATAGATTCCTTATCACATCATGATTTGTCTTTTTCCTCACATAGAATCGGATTATGTCCCATGAGTATTATTATTAATGAGTATTACAACTCAAACACTTATATGTATTAGTGAAAACTATGAGGATATGTTCTAATGGTGAGGTAGGATATGTTGGGTGTTTCATGTGTAATACTACATTAATGAATAATCTAGGAAATGATTTGTCTCTTATGTTATTTAAAGGAAGTGGATATCTCATCCCCTTTGATGGAAATGATATAACCTAAATAAATCCATGGCCATGGTGTTCAATAGGAAAGTTTAATTTTTGGGATGTCAAAGAAAGATAAATCGATCACATGGGTTGATGGAAATGGCATGCAACTTACTTGATTGGAGATATTGAGACAAATGGGTTATATTACACAATATGCATTTTTAGGAGGTGACACATTGTTACGAAATTAACTACATTATCTATCGGTTTTTTTGAAAGTTTCTAGATTCTAACCTTGGAATTTAGGATTCCCTACTTAATGTCACTGAGAAATATCCCTAGAGGGTCACACATTATGTGTATCCAATTTCTTAATTATATAATATATTATTTATTATTTAAAAAAATGAATAATGATTATTTCTAGTTGTATTTTAATAATTATTTATGGATACCTGATCACATTTATTCCAATACTAGTTATTCGAGAGAATATATTATTGGCAGAATAATTTAATAAATATTTATTTTCTATTTAGTGAATATAATATTTATATATTTATTAATGAATAATGCAGGAAATTTATTAAAAAATATATCGTCATTATTCAAGGTCCAATACATATGGTTTAGGAATTGGAAGAAAAAGATTAATTTTATGGTGAGAAATAATAATGTTTAATATTATTTAATTAAATAATATTTAATAATAGTTTGCATGTTGGTCTCATGTCAAGAAATAATAATAATAATACCATTATTATTTGGAATTGGGTTTTTCTAGGATCAATAAAATAAAAAAGGTCACTTGTGAAATTATTTTATTATAACCCTAGCGATATAAATAACAAATTATAATTATTTTCTACTAACCAATCCAAAAAATCATTGTGCACAATGGATTGGAGAAAAATCACTCAAGACTAGAGAGTTCGTCCTTCTCCAAGAACACTCTTACGAATGAGAGAGAGCTCCTCCTGCATTGCATAAAGGAGAATGATTTTGAAGCGATGTCAAAGAGATCAAAGGTGGACATCTCAAGTGAAAAAAATTCCGTGATAGAACCCAGTGACTCCTTTAGTGATGTATGGAGTTAAGTGGAGAATGTGTGGATCCTATCTAAAGAAATACTACACATGTATTCTATAATGAAATGATAGCACATTGTTGATTTGTGGCCGAACACTTCAATGAATAAAGAATACACATTGGATATAATTCTTGTCTAATTAGATTAATTATAAACAACATGTGATGATGCTCATCTGTCATGGTTTTTGGTTTCTATCCATTTCTATATCATTGATTTAATTTCATTTATTATGATGTTCATCATCACAGAATCTCAGATTAATCATTGATAATGGAAAAAGATAATGTTGGGTACTACCCCTCTCGTGCTTCTTCTACACCTGGAACATACAAGTGGTATCAGTGGGGTAAAATCATTGTTTATAATTATTCACATTAGGTAATGATTTAAAAATTCATTATTTAGCTTTTTAATTTGATTTTAATCAATCTCTAAATATGAATTGTGAGATATTTTTCTTCCTCCATCGTATATTGTAAATATTACAAAAAGGATTTTTTTTATTTTTTTATTTTTCTAAAATAAAACTGAGGAACTCATCTAGAGGTTCCACAGTTTTTTACAATAAAAAAACATATTGCACACCATGTAATTGGAATTAGATGTTGTTTAATCAAGTTAAATGCATCTAGATTAGTTCAGAAATCATTTTGAGAACTTTCATTGATTAGCGTTTTAATTGAATAATTAATACACAATGTGTTGACCATAATTAAATGGTGCATGGTTAATCAGATTACACACTTTTGGATTGAATCTATACACCATGTACTCCCTTTGGGTAAGGGCTGGTCCGTGTATTCCATACACGTTCTAATCAGCTAGTAACTATGAAACATTGAGCCAACATGATATGTGGACTACTGGACATGCCGTGTACTCCAATATTTCCAATGTATGCCTCACACACCAAGTCCATCGGTGTGTACTTCATATAGATAGTGAAGGGTGTACACATCTTGTAATTTAATTAGTTATGGAGATTTAAAATTTATTATATTATTTAACCCTTGATACATGTTCTTGTGTGCGATCATTAATTTGATAGGACACTCCATGAGATAGGTTTTAATATACATATATATATATATATATATATTATTAATTAACATATGTGTATCATTTGGATCTACATTTCATGTATAATTCATATTACAGTTCTTACTTTATGTGAATTGAATCATATCACATGGATGAAAAATCATGTAATTTGTGTACTCATTAAATTGATATTACACATCATGAAAGTAGGTGATAGGTCATGCATTCCATGTGTCACAATTGTAAAATAAGTATACATGTATAATACATGTTGGGTAGAGTCGTACATGGATTCATCATGTTGCCTCCAAGGTACATTTTATGTAAATAATTAATTTTAAATGAATTTTTTTAATTTGTTTAAAATTATAAAGGATGTGAATATCAAGGAAATTCAAGAAAGTATTAAGATAAAATAATTGATTAATTAATGATAAAAATAAATCTATTCAAGCTTGATTTATCTTAATAATAATGATTAATGAATTGAATTCTATTTTTCTTAAATGTGTAATTCTTTGCATGTATGTAGATAATACTGAGTTAGATCACACTATTATTTGGGATTTGTTTATTTTAATTCATTATTAAATTAAATTGTTGGCCTGCATGCCTTCTCCCCTCATTAATATATCGGGTCTTCATGCCCATGGTTCATTTTATATAAATCTCCTTTTACCCCTCACATGCATTTGAGTTAAAATAATATATAAGGGATGGAGCTCCCAAGCTACTAGAGGAAGTTCATGTAAGGAGCCGAGGTGAAACCAATCGAAGTGAGATAGAAAGGTGGATAGGTGGAAAGATGTAAACAAGAACCTCATATTGGTTCAAGGTGTTTCTCCCCTAGTTCAGGGTTAGTTTATCAACCGCTAGAACGACTAACCATTAGAAAAAATCATAATCAATACCCTTTATTTTATTTCTGTCAGTTTCATGGTTTTTCATTATGGATGTATTTTCATGATCATATTATTAATGAATTAACATGTATGAAAGATGGAACTAGAATAAAACTAGCTTATGCGTAAATATTATCAAGAAATGGTTAACCACTTATGTATATCCCACTCAATATTATCAAGCATGTGAACAGATAACAATTGAACATTTACGCATGATGGATAAAATCCCTTAATAAAATATTATGTCGGTATATCCTTTCAAAACTTTGGTTAGAATCTAACCATGGTTCAAAGTGCTTGACCAGCCAAATTTGGGGCTCTTTCAATTATCGAGGATTCCTAATATGAGGTTTTAAGTGGACATAAATTTGTTAACATTGAAGGATGACATCCAATGAAGGACTTAGTGTAACGGAGAGGAAAATATTGAGTAAATATAAAATAATGATTTCATTATTGGGGATTCCTCTCAACAGATCAAGGAACTACGATTTAATGCAGCTCACATTTGGAACGCCTATCTAAAACTATTAGATTTTCTTGAATATCCAATGTTAGGGCGATGATAATGGAATATGGATCATTTCCACTATAATGTACAAGAAATAGGATATTCCATACCCAATAGTGTGGGCTATTGGGTTATGATATAATAGTGGGAGACGAATAAATACGAATTTATTTATTTTCTAATTTTATCAAGATAATGTAAAAAATCAGCTCATCTTATTTTTTAGAAACAACATAAAAAATGAAATCAGACATATCATTGTGATCCATTCTCGATAAGGAAGTCCTTTTCACCTACAATAATTTCCATGAGTGGAAAATTTTCCTATGGGTCATCTCTCTTTATGAAAGGAAACTATATGTGCTGCAGGATCATTTACCAATTGTGCTTGGAAATGAGGCGAGTGATAAAGAACTCTCTTTGAATGAGAAACATCTAAATGACACTACATATGTTCAGTGATTCATGTTATGATCTATGTCCAATGAGTTCTTAAATATACTTGAGCACATTGATGCCTTTAGCATGATGTATCACCTTCAAGATCTCTATCAAGAGAAGGTGTGACAAGAGAGGAATGAGATCTCTAATGTTATATTCACTTCTAATCTTAGAGAGTCTATGATAGCTAGGAATCATGTTGTCAAGATTATTGGACACATTGAATTCTTGGATAACATAAGGATTAAATTCCAGGATGAGTTGCATACAGATCTCATACTATCATCACTTCCCAAGAACTTATCCAGATTTATTGTGAATTATAATATGAATAATAATGAGAAGAGTCTGTTAGAAATTCTAGCCCTAATAACCTAAGTGGATAAGGACATGGGGTGTAAAAAATCCATAGTCCTTATAGTGAATTGGGAGACTAAGGACAGGGAAAAGGGGCCCAAGACCTATAAATTGTCTAATGTCCCAGATCACCATCTAAAAAAGATGAAAAATATCCCCATGCAGGGTAAGGAAAAGGAGGTAGTATGCTTTTAATGTGTAAATCTAGGCCACTAGAAGAGGAACTGCACCCAGAGGCAAGGGGAAGCCAATGTTTTTTTCATTATCAATTTAAATCATTAAATTTATACACATTGGTTATTATATATAGAATTGTGTGATAACATTTATATCTAAATGATGGAAGCATGTAGATTTAGAGATGTTTTCAATGGAGAGATGGCTCTACAAGCTTCCAATGGTGTGAGGATGGATTCTCTTTCCATTGGTGTCTAAAAAAATTTGTTGCTGACTAAAATGATTTTGGTTTTACATAACTATTATTATGTACCAAGTGTTATAAAGAACATAATTTCTATATCATTTTTAGATACATATGGGTTTATTTTTGAATTCATAAATAAAAGTTGTTTCCTTTATAATGAAAATGTATGTTATGGTATGGAACATTTAAATAATAGTTTGTATGTATTAAATTATAAAAACAATGTGTTGAACATTGATAATAAATCAAGTTTACATGACTCTTATAACACCCAGTTGTGGCATCGCTATCTTGGTCATTTAAATGAGAAGCGTTTGACAAAGCTCTATTAGGATTCCTCTTTAGAATATTGTGAGATAAAACAAATTTATTGATGTCATGATTGTTTGTAATGGAAAATGATCAATCCACCATTTAGTGGATAGGGTGAAAGATACATAGAGCTTTTAAGATTGGTACACAATGATGTGTGAGTACCATTTCTAGTAGAAGCTAGATGTGGATATTCTTACTTCATTTCTTTTACAAATTACCTGAATAGATATGGCTATGCCTACATAATGGGGTATAAGACGAATTTAATTAATAATTTAATGGAATTAAATAATGATGTAGAGAATGATCTTTTTAACAATATAAAGAGTCTTTGATCAGAATGAGGTGGGGAATATTTGAAATACGAGTTCGTAAACTTTTTTCAGAGTTTGGGATTCTATGTCAACTCACTCCACTATATACACCATAGTGGAATGATGTTGTGAAAGGAGGAACCATACTTTTTGGACATGGTATGGTCAATGATGAGTCATGAAAACATTCTATTATCCTTTTGAAGATATTCAGTACAAAATATGGGTTACACATTAAACTGACTACCAACTAAAGTAGTAAATAGAATTCTAATCGAGATATGGAGTGAAAACAAACCCACTTTTTCACATACATGTGTATGGGATTGTGAGGCATTTGTTAAGTCTTTATTTTGAAATAAACTACCACCCCAGGTTATAATTATTATCTTTATAGGATATACCAAGGAAACAAAGTGATATTGCATATAAAACCCCTCAGACAAGAAAGTGATTGTCACCAGACAAGTCATCTTTCTTGAGAGGGAGAACATCTAGAAAAGGGGTAGTGGGAGAAAGATTGACTTCGATGAAGATAACGATCAAGATACACATGATTTGGTACTAGAACAAGTTCTACTAGTACTCATGGATGAATAAGTTCCTGAAACACATGTATTTCATAGGATCTCAAGAGAGGTAAAGGAACCATAAAGATATGGTTTTCTAGTCAGTGGGGATGGTGACCCATTATTACTGACAATGATGAATCTCTCTCCTATAAGGAGGTAGTAGAGAGCTCATAAGCTTCAATATCGTAAGAATATATGAATTCTAAAATTCATTCCATGTATCATAACTTTGTTTGAGTTATATTCGATGCACCAGTTGATGAAAAGCATGTTGGGTGAAAATGGGTATTCATGAGGAAACTGTAGATAGAAGGTAAATTTAGTACCTATAAATCAAGGACAGTGGAAAAAGGTTTCAAACAGTGTTATGGAATTTAATATGATGAAAACATCTCACCAGTTTCCATGTTTAAATCCATAAGAGTCACACTCTCCATAGTAGCTTTCCATGACTATTACATTTTGGATATGGATGTCAAAACTATGTTTGTTAACAGGATCCTTCGGAAAAATGTTTATATGACAAAGATAGAAGGGTTTGTGACACCAGGTGATTCCGTGAAGATTTTTAAGATTTATGGATCCATTTATGGATTGAAGAAAGCATCCAGGTCATAGAACATTCGATTTGATAAGGCCATCGGAGAATTTGGTTTAATTGAGAATTAATGCAGGCTATGATTTTAAAAAGCTTAAATGGGAACGTGTTCATTATCCTTATAGTATATTCTAATGAAATATTACTTATTAGAAACAATATACTAGTCCTAAAATCTATTAAGTATTTGTTGAACTAGTGATTCTCCATGAAAGTCTTATGTGATATAGCCTACATTATAGGGATGAAGATCATTCGTGATAGATCCAAGAAGATGCTTGTACTAAGTCAAAGAACATATATTGAGCAGATAATAAATATATTTTGTATGGAACAATTCACAAGGGGATTGGTTCCACTATCAAATGAAACAAATCATTATAATAAAATATATCCCCAAATAGAATTGTAGAAAGATAGAACGAGTAATATCCCATACTCTTCAGTGATAGGGTAAATAATGTATTCCAAGATATATACTAAACATAATGTTTCCTATGCACTGAACATGGTAAGAAGATATCAAGAAGATCCAAGAGAAAAACATTGGACTACTGTTAAAGATGTCATTAATTATCTGAGAAGAACAAAGGATATATTACTTGTGTTTGGAGGATATGAGGAGATTTTCATCAGTGGGTATGATGATGATGGTTTTCAAATGGATCAAAATGATCTAAATTCATAATTAGGATATGTTTTTTATATCAACATAGGAGATGTGAGCTGTAAGAGTTCAAAACACATAGTTGTAGACGATTCTATGGCAGAGTCTGAGTATATAGCATCTTTTTATGTATCCAAGGAAGTTGTATGGATTCAGAAAATTGCTCAAGATCTTGATGTGGTACCTAGTAGTAATGACCATATCACATTGTGTTGTGATAATACTATAGCAGTGGATATTGAAAAATATACAAGGTCACATCAACGGGAAAAACACATACTTCACAAGTATCATATCTTAATGAATTTCTATCACTGGGGTGAATTTTCACTTAAAAAGTATCCACGGAATAGAATTTTGAGGACACATGGACTAAAGAATATATTTGAAAAATCATGAATATCACGTGAGATCTAATAGGCTGAAGGTTCTTAGTAGTAGTCTCTCTTGCAAGTGGGAGTCTTTCGTAGTTAGTGCCCTAGAACCAACTTATTTATACTTTATTATAAACTTATATTCATTGTTTTGATTATTAATATATTCCTTATCACATCATGATTGTTCTTCTTTATAACATAGCATGTGATAATGTCCTAAGTGTAGCTTTCCCACTAAAAGTTCATAATATATCCCTATTATGAAGAGAACCTGAAAGTTCTATGACACTATTCTTGAATATATGTTATATAGATAGATTATATCATTTGAGGGACATAAATGATATATTCTATTAGTGGTGGAGACTCAGAGGACTTTGAAGAACCTTCTCATAGTGTACACCCTTGGTAATGTCTAGGAGGATGTTATGAGAGAGAGGACTTCCATTAAGAAATCCACATTTATAAGTTTCATTGGATTTTCCTACATATGGAAATTTGTAATGGTCCTTATACTTTAATATTATTATTAATGAGTATTACAAGTCACAAACATAGATGTATTGGAGAACATCATGATGACATATTCTCGTGGTGAGGTAGGATATGTTTGGTGCATCACGAGTAATACTACATTAATGGATAATGTGAAAAAGGATTCTACCTTATGTTATTTGATGGATGTTTATTTCTTAGGACCATTGATGTAAATGATATAGCCCAAATAAATCCATGGCCATTATGTTCAATAGGAAAGATCAATTTCTATGAAGTTAAAGAAAGATAAATCAGTCACATGAGTTGATGGCATTGCCATGAAACCAACTTGATTGGGGATATAAATTCAAAGAGATTATTTTACATGGTATGAATTTATAGGAGATGACATGTCATTGTTATATTAACTTCATTCTATATGGGTTAGTTGCGTGTTGTGAGATGCTAACCTTGTACTTTAGGCTGCTTTCCTTAATTCCACTAAGAAAGAGGCCTAAATGGTCTCACACTAAATATATCCATTATCTCAGTTAAAGAGTATATTATTTATTAGTTAACAAGTTAAATAAATATTATTCTTGGCTGTGGTTTAAAAATTATTCATGGACGTCTGATCACATTTATTTTGACACATGTTATTAGAGAGAATATATTGTGGGTGGAATAATTTAACAAAAATTTATTTTCTATTTAGGGAATTTAATATTTATTTATTAATTTAAAATAATATAATGATATTTATTTAATAAATAAATAGTCATTATTCAGGTTTTGATGAATATGGTGTAGGAATTGGAAAACCGGGTTTAATGGTCCGGTGAGAAATAATAATATTTTCTATTTTCTATTTAAATAATATGTAATAATACTTTGCAAGTTAGGCACTTGTCTACAAAAAATAATACACTTATTATTTGGAATGGGGTTTCACCTGGATTAATAAAATAAACCAGGTCAGTTGTTAAATTATTTTATTATAACCCTAGTGATATAAATACCCAATTATTATTATTTTCTCATAACACAGACAAAAAAAAATTTGTGCACAATGGATTGGAGAAAAATCTCTCAATCCTATAGAGTTCATCCAGCTTCTGGAACTCTCTCAATAATGGGTAGAGAACCTCTTACATTGGATCAATAATAATACTCTAGAATTGATATCAAGGTGATCGAAGGAGGATATCACATGTGAAGGATATTCCATGCTAGCACCCAGAGATACCTTCAGTGATGTCTGGAGATACTTAGAGCACATGTGGATCACTTCTAGTGGAATCCTATACATGGATTCTACAACCCAAATGTGGAATACTATATATCTATGTCTGAATGCGTCAATGAAGAAATAATACACCTTGGAGGAAATTCTTGTTTAATTAAATAATTTATAAACAATATGTGATGAGCCTCCTCTCCCATGGTTTTGGGTTTCTATCCATGTCTACTTCTGTGATTCAATTCAGATGATTATGATGGTTATTGTTGATAGATCTTAGATTAATCATTGAAAATGAAAAAATTGAATGTTTGGAACTATCCCTCTCGTGCTTGTACTACACCCGAAACCTACAATAAGTCATACTGAATATTAAATTAGTATTCACATAATGTTGGAGACTCTTCTAGAATAAAGTGGTGAATTGTGGATCTTGATTTCCTACAATCAATAGTGGTGTTCCATGATGCCTCACCAATTCTTAATGTATGTCACTTCATGTTGATCAAGTGATAAATACTCTATAATTTTAATGAAGTGTTCAATATTTTTAAGAGGATCCACTAAAACCCATATATATTTTTTCCATATTGATTAATTTGGAAGATCAGGGAAAAATTCATTAGTGTGGTTTTCTCATTTCTATGTAGGTATGGGTAATGGTTGCATCATCCCCTTGGATTTTTTATTTCTTCTCTAACTTGTAGACATATAATACATATATTCCATGACCATCTTCTTTATATTTTTCAACAAAAATTATTCTTCGAGATATCAATACATATTTTTTCTTCTTCGGAGGATGGAGATGGTTGAGTAATGTGCATCATACAACTGCTCCTTCCTTAATTAATGGTTTTATGGTACACATAGTCTTGTTGCAAAGCTAAAAATTCTGTCTTCATTAACATTTAACTCTGATTATTTCCCTTGTATTATAGATTACACGTTCTTATGAATTCCTACATCATTTCTATAAGAATCCTTTATATTTTCCATAATGGATGATTAAGCAATCATTTTTGAAAGGATTCATGATGTTCCTTACTTTATGATTACCATGTCTATCCTTTTAAAATATTTGATGATTGGGTCTCTTGAGAAAAAATCCATCAAGGTATCATTGTAGATTTTTTGATGTGATTTTTTTTGACAAAGAGGGTCTCGATGCTCATTTTGTTAAAATATGAGGTTTTCATAGTGAATTGTCAAGTTTCGGAGATCTTTTTGAAAACCCATGATATTAAAAGAACCATGAAAAAGGAATGGAAGATCCTGAGGCAGTACAAAAAGAACACATACAAGGTGGCGTCGTTTTCCAGCAGTATAAATGAGAAATGATGATGTCTTAGTAGTAGAAGGTATGAAGATTTTTGGATAGGGAAAGGCTTGGTTTGGGGGAAATGAAATAAGATGTGCTTATGTCTTAGTAGTATAAGGACTTAGTCACAACATGCTTAGCGTCAACCATTTATGTGACTCAAGGAACTCTATCAGATTTACTAATAAGATTTTTATAGTCAAGGGAAAAGATGGTGTAGCTATTATTCAGGGAAAGATAAGAAACGGAAATTTTTACCATATAAGTGGAGAAGAAGATATTTGTTTTTTCGTATCGAGAAGAAGGGAAATAGTTGTAGCATAAATGACTTGGTCATCCATGCCAACCATCCCTATAAGATTTGGTGAAGTGTGATGTAGCTAGAGACTGCCCTAAACTATCACGTGATCATTCACATATGTGTGATTCCTTTCAATGGGGGAATATCATCAGAAAGACGTTAAAAGCAAAGGGAAATAATTCAACAAGGGAGATTAAATTGGAGAATTATGATGTTTTTATACCTATCTCACAAATATCCATTGATAGGAAGATGTATTACGTTATTTTCATTGATGACTATAGAAGAATGGCATGGGTATTTCTCATTTACCATAAGACCTATGTGTTCAGATGTTTAAAAAAGTAACAGAGGGAATCTGAAAGGATGGTGGGGCATAAAATCCTAATGTTTCATGCTGATAATGGTATAGAATTCACAAATAGTCTAGTGGAATACTATCTCAAGAAACACAGGATAAGCCATAATGTTTTTTCAGTAATAACTCCTGAATAGAATGGCGTAGTTTAAAGTATAAATCAGATCGTCAACAACATGTCCGGAATAGTTATTATTGAAAAAGACCTACCATAAATTTTTTGGAAGGAAGAAGTATTGACATCAGTCTATATTTCTAATAGATCTATGTTGTGTCCTTAGGAATGAAAGTCTCTATCTGATATGTCATATGAAAATAATCCAATAGTGAAATACTTTTATATATTTGGAAGTAATTTCTTTATTCTCAAAAAAGAAAAACATAGGAAATTTTATTCACGTGGATATGAGGGGATATTTCTTTAATACTCTAGAAAAAATAAATCATACAAATGCATTAATAAGAGGTTGGGAAAAGTAGTTGAGAAAAATGATGTCACTATTGTAGAGAATGAAGACAGAATTCTGTAGCATAGTGAACAGGTTCCTGATGAAAGTGTTGAGGAGGAAAACAATGTAGGCAGAGTGGAAGTGGTAGATGATGATTCAGAAGAAAATAATAATGATGAATGGATGAAAGTAAGGTCTATATCTACAAAGAATCCAAAGATTTGTGCTGAAATTGATACGAAAAATATCTTTGGTTATCAGACATCGCTAGTTCAGACTTGAAGAATGAAGTCATTACAATAGCCATCATTTTTATCTCAGGTAGAGTCAAAAAAATTCTAATATAGCTGAAGATGAATACTAGGTTCAAGTTATGAGTGAAGAGCTAGACTATATTGAGAAGAATGAGACATGGGATATTGTTTCATGTCCAGAAGATAAGAATGTCATTGGGGCTTAATGAGTCTATCACAACATGGTGAATGAAAATGGTGTAGTTATTCAAAAAATATCATGATTGGTGTGCAAAGGGTACTCTCATATAGAGGGTACTAATGTGGATGAGGCATTTTCACCAGTTTCATGTCTAGAAACTATAAGATTATTTTTTTCCATTCCAGTGAAAAGGAAGTTCAAAGTTTTCCAGATGGATTTCAAATCTAGATTTTTGAATGTAATTCTAGAAGAATACATTTATATTGAGAATCCATATGGTTTTCACATTAATGAATATGATAATAATGTTTTTCAGTTGAGGAAGGCGCTATATGGGATGAAACCAGCACCAAGGGCATGGTACTCAAGGCTTGATCAGTATTTGAAGAAGCATTAATTTATGCATGGTGGAGTTGATTAAAATATATATTTCAACAATGACTATAATAAAAGGGTGATGGTGCTGGTTTATGATGATGAAATAATATTTGGAGGAGTAGATGAATCTCAGTGCAGATAGTTTTCCAAATTCATGAAAAGTGAGTTCGAAATGTCAATGATTGGTGAGCTGAAATTTTTCCTTGGTTTACAGGAGACAAAAGGAAGTAATGGAACTTTAATTTTTTAATAAAAATATGCAAAGGAGGTTTTGAGAAGATTATGAATATAAAATTAAAAGGATATGAAGACTCTGGTTGCTACCCTGATGAAATTATCAAAAGATGATGAGTCAAGGAAGTTATTATGACAGAATAGAGGTAGATTATTGAATGTTTACTCTACCTAATAGAAATAGGAGTAGATATTGTTTTCACTACATGCCAAGTAGCATGTTATCAATGCCATACCAAGGAAATCCACATGCTTACAGTTAAATTGATACTTTGGTATATCAAAGGAACTGTGGATTTTAGTTTGAATGTTACTGAAAAATCTCAACCAGAGCTATTGGGATATATAGATCCAAATTGGGATGGATCAGTAGATGATAGAAAATAAATTCCAAGAGGTTCATTCTATATTATTGGTTTTTTTATTTATTTTCTAGGCAATAAGAAATATTTCATTTCATTGATCACCATAGAATCATAGTATATTTTCACCACTCAAGCGTGCACATGATTATTGTGGATGAAGAAGCAGCTTGATGATATGGGAGTTGAAGTAAAGTCTCCGATCAGAATCCAATGTGATAATTCAAGTGAAATCAATCTTAGAAAAAATCCATTCCATAACTCATGGAAAAAAACAAAATGAGATTAAATATCATTTTATCAAGCAGAAGGTGGAGCAAGATCTTGGGAAGTTGGAGTATGTGCCTACAGACTTGTTGGTTGTCGACATTCTAATGAAGACCTTAAATAATGAATCTTTTGAGAGGCATAGACTAGATCTGGGGGTATAGTTGACTCCCTAAACATGAAAAAGTGTGGATGTGGATCACCCTTTCGTAGGGGTATGGTTGTTTTTCCCTATTGTACTGATCTGATTTCTTTACCATGTTGCAGACCAAAAAGGAGTGACCATTGGGTTCATTGACAAAGGGGGACAAAGTGTTACTATATAAAGGGGATAAAGAGTGTTTCATTAAGAGGGATAAACTATGGATAAATAAGGGAGAAAATGTATTAGTCAAGACATAGAGAGAAGCTGATAGGTGGAGCAACGAGATATGGTGAGAAATAAGATAATGGGAGAGTATAAAATATGATGATGCTTGAATTGATCAATCGAAGATTAGATATCACGATAGCTAAGGTTCATGTTTAAAGTAGAAGAGTGGTGATTGAATGGAATCAAGAATCAGTTTCAGGAATGAAGTTACACAATGATGAGCTATTCATAGTACTATTGTTTATCATTTCAAGCATGGATCATGTGGGCATAGAGTATGTGTTGAGTAAATTCATGATCTCTATTGGAATCGCAAGAGGTGAATGATGCTTGAAGATGAAAGGAGATTTAACAGGTAATTAATATTTGTATTATTTTTCAACAAACCCAAAGGGGGATATTGTTGGGAAACAATCCCTCAAGGTATTATTATAGAATTTTTGAGGTGATTGTGTTTGTTGACAAAGAAGGCTTCGATATTCAGTTTGTTGACAAAGAAGGGTTTCATGGTGAATTATCAAGTTCTAGATATCATGTTTACAACCCATGATTGAAAAAGAACTATGAAAAAGGAATGTAAGATCTGGAGGCAGTAAAAAAATGAAAAGATACAAGGTGGCGCTATTTTCTAGTGTTTGCAAAAATTTTGGGGTCCTAAAGCTAGAGTTTGGTGAGCATCGTGAAAATTGAATTTTTTTGATGATCTCATAAATATATGGAAAAGGAATGAATTCTGAATAGGAGGAATTTATTATGTGGAATTTTAAAAGACATGATGAATTGTGATAGTGATCTCTGCTAATATGACGAGCTTTGAAAATGATAGAGATGAAGAGCATTGCGAGGGGAATTGCCGTGGGGAAATGGTTTTGACGGAAGGATATTCCTTTACAAATATAATTATGGTAAAAATGTAAAGGGATTAATATATTGCTCCACAGTTATGATTATGTTCACAAACTAGGAAAAGTTTAAAAGATCTTCACAAAATAAGGATAATTTCAGTGGAAATTTCAGATCATTACAATTCGAGGTGACGTGGTGCTGAATTTGTGCGAAAGGTTCTCAAGTCGGTAGAATCACCTATAAATGGGCCTCTACCACCTTGAGAAAATGAGATAGACTCAAATAAAAACTTTTATCTCTCAAATCTCAAAGGATTTTTGGAGAGGCAGTTAGCTTCATGGATGTGAGGAGCTTCACGTTGAAAATTTATGCGTCGTGAAAGAATTGAACTTTTCGAATGCTAAATTGAGATTTTAGAAAAGGTAGAAACATTGAAAAGGCTGGGTTGAGCTCTGAAAAATAGTGAGCATCACGAGAAGAGGTTTACTTCACAAAGGAAGGTCTAAACTTCATAAAATAGGTAGCTTCGTGAATTTGTGAGCTTTGGGAATGTAATCCGTGAAGAAATTCCTTGTGATCAGTAGAAAAGGGGTGTTCATTAGGGGATGAAAATTTTACTTCAATATATCATCCACATACAGTGGAGGATGAATTCATTAGTGATGATAAAGGGTTCTAAAATTTGTTAAACTGTGAGTGGATCTTCTGAAGAAACAGTGATCACACTTCAATTGAGACCGTAATGATCTTTAATATCATGAGTGTTTGTCAACCATGAGGGAAAATGAATTCACTCCAAACATTATAAATAGTAGTGCGCTTATAGTGGATTTGGCACATCGGTACATTACTAGTGTATGCTCCATGGATGTAGAACAGTGAGGGTGAACCAAGTAAAATTGATGTGTCATGTTCATGCTTTAATTTTTTTCGTACTCTAAAACAAGAAGGAGAGAGAATAGAGTTTTTTCTAATAATAAAACAAGATCAAAATAGGTAGTTGTTTTAATATGTCATACCCTGATACACGTCCCTCTCAAGGTATCTAGCCTGGAGAACCTAATAGGATCCCTATCAATTCTCATCAATGATAGAATTTTTGGATCATTTCTACTTATAAAATCCACCACATTATTCGCATTACCAGGAAGGTAATAAATTGATAAGTCACAGTCGTTGATCAGATCTAACATTTTCATTGGTTCATATTCAGCTATTTCTATATCAACATATAGTTGAGTATTTTGTGATCTGCATATATTTCACACTTCTTACCAAAGTGATAATGCCTCCATATTTTCAATGTGATGATCACTACAGCTAACTCTAGATCAAGTTTTGGATAGTTTGATTCCTAAAATTTTAACGACCTTGAAGCATTGGTAATGAATTTTTCATTCCTTATTAACACATATCACAATCCCTTCTATAAAGCATTGCAGAATACCATAAAACGTTCTCCACTTGTGGGTAGTGTGAGTACATGGGAAATGATAAGCCTACTTTTCGTTTCATTTAATATATCTTCACACCTATCATTCAAAGAAAACTTAACTCCATTACAATTTATCATGGTTAGAGGTTTTTACAATTGTGATAATTTTCTCCCAAATAGATTTTCATAACCATTTAATTCAAGGAAAATATGGATATTATTCACATATGTTGGTCTCATCTATCCATAGATGTGTCATTTATTGAAGGGTCCATAGATATCCCATTGGTTGTGATGATAAGTCCAAATAATGAGACTCTAATAAACCAGAACTCGTACTTTCTGTAATTGGCACAAAGCATATCCTTTTTATGGTCTTTATCGTAGTTCTAATATTCTCCTCATGATCCTCCTTGTTTTGGATAATATTATAATATCATCTATAAAGACTAAAAACATTTATGGGTAATATCTAAAGACTCTATTCATCAAGTCTATAAATATTTTTGGAGCATTAGTGAGTCTGAAATGCATTACTATGAACTCATAGTTCCCATACCTTGTATGAAAATAAGTCATGGGAATATCATCCTTTTCACTCTAACATGGTAAGATTTCAATCCCATATTCACCTTGGAGAGTTATTTTTCTCAATTTAGATGACCAAAGAATTCATCAATCTCTAGAAGAGTATACTTTTCTTTATCATAAACTTGTTGATCACATGATAATCAATGGAAAGGCACCTTGACCCATCATCCTTCTTAATAAAGAGGACTAGTGCACCCCATAGTGAAGCACTTGGGTGTATGAACCCATTATCTAGATTCTCATGTAGTTTCTTATTAATATCATTAAGTACCAAAAAAACCATTATATATATAGTATTGGATAATGATAATTCTATAGGTATAAGATTGATAAAAAATTCAACCTCTCAGCAAGGAGTAAGACCATGGAATTCCATAGGAAACCCATCATCATATTCCCTCAAAATATGCATGTTTCTTAGGATGATTATTTCCTTAGACTCAATCATTTGTTCTAGATATGTGTTCTCATAGGGGAATCATATCATTTTTGGGATGTTGTTTTTAAAGGATATTTGTCCCCCTCCTTCCACTTGTATAGAATTTCATGTTGATTCCTAATACGTAGAGTGATTTCCATCTCATGGTAATTTATGTTGGATATATATAGGAAAATACAATCCCTGACCAGAATTGTGTCAAATTTTACAAAATTGAGTCTAAAAAGGATCACCTAAATGTTCATCCCACAAATTTAACAAGGTAGCACTTATATACGTGGGATTCAATAATTACCACAATAACCATTTTCACATATAACTCAACTATCATGTTATTTGGTGGTGTTTTAATAGTTCTACTAATGTTTTGTGACATGAAGGATTGTGTAGAACTCTAATTAAAAAGTATGTTCACTATTCATTATTTAATAACTGGCATACCTATCACCACTTCATTGTTTGGATCCACCTCAGTAGTTGTGATGGAAAAAGCTCACCCAAATTGCCTTGGGGGTTGTTGGTTTTCTCCAAAAACCCTTGTCTTAGTTCATTGGTTTGTAATGTACCTAATTTCCTTGTAGTTTAAGCAATGAAAAATACATAGAGTGTTGAACTAATCATTCCATTAATATATCAAATTAGTTTTTTTCTCCTACCAGTAATTTCGTGCATCATTCCCTTCCTTCCCGCACCTAAATAATTGTCCCAATCACCCTATAAAATTTATTGGGTTCTTTTTTAAGCACATTTAAAAAGTGGGATGTTGAAATTTAATGTCCCTCTTAGATTTATCCATCATAAAAATAGAATTAAACTCCACTTTTCATTTCTTATCCCAATGATACTGTTGGTGCCAAAATATGGCCTGAAAGGAAGGAATGAAAAAGACAGCTGGCGCACTGCCTTGCGAAGCACCGACGTGAAGCACCGACGCGAAGTGCCCCGATCAACGCGGCCTCACGAAGCTCCAGAGGTGGTAATTCTCCGCGAACGCATTTGACGTTCGTGAGCCCGCCGCGAAGCTCCAGAGGTGGTAAATCTCTGCGAATGCATTTGACGTTCGCGAGCCCGCCGCGAATCTCCAGAGGCGGTAAATCTCCGCGAACGCATTTGACGTTCACGAGCCCGCCGCAAAGCTCTAGAGGCGTTAACCCTCCGCGGACGACGTTGAAGTTCGCGAGCGCGCCGCGAAGCACCTGAGGCGGCGCGTGAGTTCTGTTTCGCGGCGCCCCTTCCCTATAAATACTGGACTCCCCCTGAGTCCTGAGGACGGACAATCCGACCTTTCAGCTTCTCCTCTCCCAAATCACAAAGCACTATTTTCCCCGGGAATCATGAGTTCTGCAAGGTACTTCTACTTCGCAAGACGCCTTTTCTTTGTCTCGTTTTGAGCCCCTCTTCCGAGAGGGATGCCCTTCGCAAAGCTCAAGGGCATTCGCGAAGGAAGGGGATTCCCACGGGAACCCGGGCAGCCACAGAGAGTTTATGCTTCGCGAAACACCCAACCTGTTCTAGTGATCTCTATGCTAAGGCAGGATCGCTCCACATCGCGGAGCACACTGCTTCGCAGCACCCTGCTTCGCGAGGCACCCCTTCTTCGCGAGGCAGTGCTCTGCGAACACTGTTCCACTTCGCGAAGCACCTTCCACTCACACTTATGCCCCATGCTAAGGCCAAGGCACTCCACTTCATGAAGCACACTCCTTTTCTTAGCAATTCCTCCTCCCGTGTGACCCTCCAGGTTTGCACGATGTGATTTCAATGTCCCATGGACAATACCACCCGTAGCGTTGCTTCGCCTAATGCTTCTTCACATAGGCATGCTAACGGCTATTGCTTCTTCGCATAGCCATGCTAACATGGACCCCTTGATGGTTCATTCCAAAACCCCCCTTGACCATGGCCTTACTGGTACCTTCCCTTCCCAAGGACCAGAGGGTACCAGTTATGTAAGTCCTAGGGGTGCGGAGTGAACCCACCTCATCTGAGCTGCAAGACATTAAACTGACAAGCACCACGTCCTCAACACATAACGTTAAACTGTGACCCGACCTCGTGCCTCTCACGAAGGGTCCCCCCAGCTCGAACATTCTTTACACCACTCGTCTCCACAGGAATGGAATCACCCATCCACAAGGGATGATATCCTCCTAATTGGAGTGGCGTATGTTCATAGGAGAAGGGAGACCCTAGTTCCCCAACGGATGGCTGCACCTTTGCATCTCCGTACTTCCCCACTACCAAGATTAGTGGAGGGTGTGATAGGGAATGAGGAACCTGCCGTCATTGGCCCCAAATCCCTCTACGCTGCGCTTTGTCACACTCTGGGCCTCCATCCAAGAGTAAGTCCTAGCACCATGGGCCGCCTAACGCGTAACCCCCTCTTCGCTTCTCACGGACGCATCCTTCGCGACGTGATCGTCAGGTCCTTGTAACCTCTTGTTTCTCACACCGAGAATGACTCACGTGGTCTTAGAGTGAGCACCGACCCTGACCCCCACCCACAGCGAACTACGATGACTTTGATCCATGTCAAGGCATGGTACGTAGGAAGCCTCCATGAGGTTCAAGCCACATTGCTCGGTCGTTTATTCACGTCGAGTTTCTCCCTCGTCCAGCATGACGTTAAACTGTATGCCCCCCTTATCCCACATGACATTAAAGTGCACACCCATTCTTACTTGAACTATGAGGTCTTTGATCCATGTCAAGGCATGGTACGTAGGAAGCCTCCCCGAGGTTCAGGACCAACATTTCTCACCCGAACTACGAGGCCTTTGATCCATGTCAAGGCATGGTACGTAGGAAGCCTTTCTGAGGTTCAAGCCCATCCATCATCATTCACGTCGAATTCTACCTTCATCCAGCATGACTTTAAACTGCGTCCTAGTCCGACGGCAAGCCGTTGTGACGAACCCGAACTACGAGGTCTTTGATCCATGTCAAGGCATGGTACGTAGGAAGCCTCTACGAGGTTCAAACCCACCATCCAGTCATTCCGACCTCATTCACATCGGTTCACCCCCATACCGCATGACGTTAAACTATATTCCACGATCCGAACTATGAGGACTTTGATCCGTCTCAAGGCATGGTACGTAGGAAGCCTCCCCGAGGTTCAGGCCCAACAATCATTGGCCCAGACTGTTTCCTTGTCGGTGTGCCAAGTCCCCATTTTCAATCCGAATTATGAGGACTTTGATCCATGTCAAGGCATGGTACATAGGAATCCCCCCAGAGGTTCAAGCCCATCTCCCATTGGACCAAGGTCCCTCATTTACGTCGGTTCGCCGACACCCACCGCTCGTCATTTATTCACGTCAGGGTTCACTATCGTCCCGCATGACATTAAACTGTATTCCATCAATCCTTTGAACTATGAGGACTTCGATCCATGCCAAGGCATGGTACGTAGGAAACCTTCCCAAGTTTCAAGACCACCACTAGTGGACCCACGGGTCTACTTTCACGTCGGTTCACCGATGAAACCCTTTGAACTACGAGGTCTTTGATCCATGTCAAGGCATGGTACGTAGGAAGCCTCCCCGAGGTTCAAGCCCATCTCTCATCGGACCAAGGTCCACCTTCACGTCAGTACGTTGACGATGCCCATCGGACCAAGGTCCACCTTCATGTCGGTATGCTAACGATGCCCATCGGACCAAGGTCCACCTTCACGTCGGTACGTTGATGACATTCATCGGGCCAAGGTCCACCTTCACGTCGGTTTACCGGCACCATCACGAACTACGCTGACTTTGATTCCCTGTCACAGGGATACGTAGGAATCCTCTTCAAGGCTTAAGACCAACTTCACCGTCGCCCCTACGATGGTCCCATTTCACTCCCCCTCCACTCCATTCATCCACCTATCACCCATCCCGATTCTCGCCCAGACCTTCATATCTTGGGGAGACCATGTTGTTACGCTCCTCTTCACAGCAGCCCATGGGCTGGCCCCCGTATCGGCATCCCTTCAAGGGGAATCCCTCAATCCGATCTATCCTAGCTAATGCTTCGGTTGGGTTGATCCGTCTTCGCTGTACGTTAAACTCGCGGAGTACCCTGTGTTAAACACGGGATGCTGAGGAAAACCTCAGATATGTTTCTATGACATATAATTCCCCACGCTCGATGTGGGATGCCTCAAGATTCCACGCCCTCGAGAAGCCCTATGACCAGGGATAATAGACAGACATGCCAGGTTCCCCAGCACCCAGACATGCTACTGATGCCTCAACATGACTACTCCCCCGACTGAAGGTTGCTTCCCTGACCGGACCCTTTGGAATGTCCCGACAGAAGCAGTGTAATTAACCGGAGTCCATGGAAACATGGCACTGGGAAGAGTTTCATGAACTACATATTAAATCTATGAGGGAGACTCGGACTTGGTGATGAGTTCTGAGGAGGAATCCACAGAAGGAAGAACTGACATCCCATCATCCTGTTTCGATCAAGGAGCAGACGTCCTTGAATAGGGAGCGAATTCCGCTCTCCTTTGGAAAGTGGGAACGTGGGGCAACAAGCGCAGTGCGTCCTCCTCCACGGACGGATGCACGCACGCCCCGGCGAAAGCATCGGAAACAGAAATGGTGAACCCGACGTGAAATTATTCTCCTCAATATGGAGATTAGTAGCGTTCGAGACACCAATATATTGACATGTCACCGGATCCAGATATCCGGTGCCTGGTCCCGCCAAGAAAATAGTGGGCCTGTCGTGAAACTCACCAGAAATCGGGGCAGTAGAACGTGGGGCATTCCATTCTGCAGCGTGTTGGTGTGGATCCTTCTTACAGACGTGGAGAATGGAAGGACGTTGGGGCACTGTTTGTCAATCATTTTCCCTCTCAGTGTTGATGAGTTGATCCCTTCGTTTCTTAGGAACCAGGTTTCTATTACAGATATGTGATCACCGCCCGCTATCCTACGCATGGGCAGGAGCAACATCACCACAGCCACCCCACATGGCACTGCTACTTCCACGACGGCTGCCACATCGCGGAATACGGGGTGCCCACGTCCCCTTTCCCCATCAGAGGTCGTCCAGCGAAAGGTGATCAACAACCTCGTGCGCAGGTATGAGGAGGAAGGGGTCATCCCAACTCGAGATATGGCCCGCCTGGACCTAGAGGCATCCAAGCCCCGCCGTCAACGCCGCCTAACAGGACGCGCAGGGAGCCCCTGCTCCCCACCCCAACGTTCAACCGTTTCGGGAGCCTGTCCCCAGAATGCCTTGACGACTCCTCGCCTTACGCTGAAGAGGCGGGCGCCATCCGGCTAAGCCTACTCAGGGACCCGACCCAAGGGCTCCAGGCGAGAGCTCCCGTCCGGCTGCGTCAGCGCCACCATCAGGAAGAGCAGGCAGGTCGTTCCCCTGCACCAGCTCGCCTGACCTGACGTCAGCGCCGGGCCCGGGCTGAGGACGCTCGCCCAGGCGCATCGACGTCGACAGCTACAGTGGCCCGAGCCACCACCGACGTGCATCATGAAGCCCCCTCATACACTGACCAGGGGCACTCCTTCACCCAACCAGGATTGAGACCCCAACCGCCCCACGGGCAGGCTGGGTTGACTCTCCGGGTTGCAGGCCCAAGTGGTGATCACCGGGAACTAACCCGCGGTGATGTCACCCTGTACGGAGGTCCTCCCCGTACCACTACTCCATAGAGCGTGGGCCTTCCCCACTCCGAAGTTCATCATGGAGGTATGCCTCGTGCTACCCCCATCCCGAAGGAAGACCTGCCCCGCGGTAGTGACGCTCGGCGCGAAAACCATTCCCGCACCCACTATACAGGGTATGGAGTCCATCCTCCTGCCCCTGACCGCCGATCTGAAGGCATCATCCATCCAGTCCTTCTCTAACGTGGAGTCCCTCCCTACGTCCTCTCTGTAACCGGTAAAGGTCCTCCTCGCCCCAGCAACTCGAGGAGTGAAGGTCAGCCCCGCTCCGCCCGCATCGACCATGGAGGTCCTCCCCATGCTCCTGCCGATTCCAATAGTGGCTCTGCCTACATGGGTGCTATTCATGGAGGTCCTCCCCATGTACCATGTACCCTTCGACATTTTCCCTGGTGCCCCTCACACCTCGGCTATCTCGAGTGGGGGCCCTCTCCGCCACGTTGCCAGCGCCGCCCCTAGACTGCCTGATAGGGATCAACCCTGTCCCGAAGAGCCACCCCGGGGTAGGAGAGCGGATCTTCGCCTCCACAAGAAGAATCCTGGGAAGGCCCAGGTGGAGATCAAACCTGCCCTCTTCTCCGACTCTGAAGTGGAATGTGACTCAGTGATGGAACCTTTTCCCCGCTCCTCCGTATCAAGGACTGGGGCAGAAACCAGACGTGTTAGCCTCATTCTCTCGGAATATGAGGTCCACTAGATTCCCATCTCTCTCCGCAGGTACATCCAGGAGGAATAAATCTTGGAAATTCCGCAGGTGTCGACCGTGCAATCACCGCCATTGTCACTAGAAGCACCCTCTACCTCTACCAGAGATCACGGAGAGCTATTTTGGGGGCCAACGGCGGTAGAGCGACGACATGACTGGTCGCCAGTAGTTGCGATTCCTGTACCAGAAGTTGTGGCTATCAGCCCATCGTATTGTGACATCGTGGCCAGGTCACCTTGCTCTTCGGAGGATGGCCCGAAATTCGGCGGCCATTCAGCTCGTTCACCGTATTCTCCACTGCCGAGTTTGTTATCCCAGAGGTCCGCCTCAGTACCGCTACCGGTCCCTCAGCCTCCCCCGGTTGATGATTGGGGCAATACGGGGCCAGACCCCGAGTCCGAACCCAGGAGCTTCTGGAGTATTCTTGCATCAAATTACTTCCTGGAGAATTTCTGGCCAACGGCAGTGCTGAATTTTCGCGCACCAGAGTCCCTTACCCCTGAAGAAGTGGGCTGATTTTGTCGAACCCTATGGGAGACACACTTCCACCTTCGTTACGAACGGGTGGTCTACCCCAGAAGACGAGAGCACTTCGAAGAAATCGGCGAGCAGTGCCGCCTGATCGATTCGGCCGCACTCCTTGTGGCCCAGCACCCCAAGTCGACAGGCCGCCAGAGCGCCCTTCAACGGAAATATGTTCAGAGTATTAAAGCACTCCTTAGAATTGTCAGGGAAGCTACCCCACATGTGAAAGTCCGTGGTTGGGGACACTATGCCGCTCTCCTCTTCGACCCTATCCGACAGTAGCCCGATTCGCTATGCAACATCGTGGACATGCCCTCGAGAGGGTCGCGGTCCACGTGGCTGACGTTGTGGACAAAGAAGACGAGCTTGAACTCCTTGATGGAGACTTACCCCCCGAAGGTGTACTGCCACTGCTGGACACATCAGGGAGAGTTACCCATCAGTAGAAGAACCTGCTAGGCCTCCCCATACCCACCGAGTCACTGGTACTCGGTCGAAACACCGGCAAGGGTAAGGAGCACGTCGGAACTGTCAAGCACTCCGACCCGTCCGCCTCTGTGCAGAAAAAGGATGAAGATCTCGAGAATGTCACGTTACTCTAGCAGCTTGTTGAGCAGAAGAGGCTGGTTGACGAACTCTTGGGTGAGCGCGCTGCAGTGTGGCGACCCGACTATCGTAATCCCAGGCTGGGGCAGCAGGGGTAGGAACAATTTCCCCCCGGTGAGATGCCTCCGGGAAACCCTGATCATGCTACTATTGCAGACAGGGCAGAAGCTGGAATGTATGGCAAGAGGGTGCGATACGTTTCGCCCCCCCCCCCCCCGAGCGACGGGGCAATTTGAAGAACCCAGCCCGGGTTCCCCCAGTCTCCCCGTAGGTCGTTCCGCCAGTTGATCCACGAACGGCTGAAGCCATCTACCGTGTTGATGAACCTTGCAATGCACTTGTGGTTAGAGATCCCCGTCAAGACAGAAACCCCCACCCGAATGATCTTATTGCGGCACTCACAGCCCACATTGATGCGTTGGAAACGCGGCAGGTGGCGGTCCCACCGGATGGCAAGCCGTATCCCGCATGGGTCGATGATATGCCCGCACCTCCGGGTTTTGGGAACCTCACTTTCTCACCCTTCAACGAGACAGGGGACCCGCCACAGCACTTGGCACATTTTTCTTCCAGGTGTGGTCACATGCTGGGGACCCCGGCTCAGCAAGAAGCCGCCAAACTACGGTGTTTTGTACAGACATTGGAAGGTCCAGCATTCACCTGGTACAGCCAGCTCCCTATCGGATCGGTGACCGGTTGGGAGGACCTCCGTCGGTAGATCCTATACCAGTTCAGCTCCACCACATGGAAGACCAGCATTGCAGACCTCTTCAAGTGCAAGCAAAGTCCTGATGAGCGGGTTGCAGATTTCATCGCCCGGTGGAAGGGACTTACGTATTCCCTCGATATGCCACTGACACAGGGGAAATTGATGACGATGTGTGTGGGGAACATCAAAATGGAGTTGGTACCCTCTTTGATTACCCAAAACTACCCTGGAGGGTTCATAGATTTTTCAGATAAGGCTCAGCGCCTTGAGGAAGCCCTGCAACAGGCTAGTCAGGCACGTTTGTTGCCCCCTATGATCCCAGCCAGGAGGACCTCCAGGGCTGAACCTGCCACGGTGGCCCAAATAGAATCCCTGAGGCTGCTGGAGTTACTGTCGGCGGCACCATCCCCGCAACCCCGCAGAGGTCCTCCACCACTAGCACAGGCTCCTGCCCAGCAGCGACCACCTCAGAACCGACAGGTTCCCCCGCGCAATGCGCCACCGCCACCTAGGCGAGATAATCAGGCGCCGCCTCCTCAGTAGGCCCCTCCGGCCCCTCATCAGGGCTAGGCCCCCAGGGGCCCCTATCTGGAAAGAAGGCACCAGACTTATTCATTCAACGAAAATCAGGTCCCTGGCTACTTCTGAAGTGCTCTAGAGCAAGGGATTGTGCGCCTGCACGAGTGCAGAAGGCTGACATAGGCGAATCTCACCGATCACCCCAACTACTGCCCTTATCATCGGATTCTGGGGCACACCATCAAGCAATGCTATGTGTTTAAAGACTAGCTTCAAGACCAGGTCAGCAACAACATAGTCAAGTTGGGCCCGGCACCAACACAAGTGGAGGGTGTCTTTGCAGGATCAGAGATCGGCAGCAACAGCGAAGGCGAGTGGCAGCAGGTCCCCTGCCACGGATCCCGGAAATACGACGACTGGATGGCTCGAAAAACCGTCTTTCGTGCGCATGGTATCATCCGAGCATGCCTGAAGCAGTTGGAACCTTCAGAAGAAGTATTCGGTGCCTCTGCATCGTCTTCACAGTCAACCTCTTCCCAAAAGGGCAAGCAGCGGCAACGCAAGAAGAAGCAACACGCACCGCCGGTGTCGTCGTCGTCCCGTACTCTCGGAGACTTTATGCCCCCGGAAATGGGGATTCCTCCCAGAATCCGCCCAATGGTGGATGACTCCTCAAGCGACAGCCATGGGTATGCTTCAGTTAACACCGTGGAGCTCGTAAAGCCCTATATGACCCCCGACGAGGGGGAACGCCTGGCGAACCTCCCCAACGTTCCCAGTCGACGTCAACGTCAGCGAAATCGCAACCACGCCGGTCATCGAGGTACGTCAGTAGGCACTTTTGGCCAAGCCGTGCATGCTACTGAGACCAGACAGCAGGCTCAGCGCAGAGCTCAGCACGCACAACCCCATCTAACGCTCTCGACCCTACCTCCACCGCCGTTCATGCTACTAGATCGGGGTGAGCTGCCTCGTTTGTATCACAGTCAGTCTTGCCCAGATACAGGCCAGCCTCTGCTGTCCAATCCGAGTTCGGCGACTACTCTCCAGGCTTCAACTAGTAGGCAGCAGGATGTACCCAGTACTAGCCGATCGCTGGTTCAACCGGCAGGACCCGTTATGCGTCCAAATGCCGAATGACCTCCTGTAACTAGAGGTTCGTGTTTGCCATGAAAGTATGATGTCCTGAAACACCTGGCCGGCATTCCGGCAAGGCTTTCTATCCTTGAGGCCCTGCGCCTGTCATCCAAAATGCGTGAGGCACTTGCCGAGGCCCTAAGGAGCCCCCTCCAGTTTGAGACGGAGGTAGCAGCTGCAGAAGCCTTCCATACCGAGACGATTGAAAATGCCGAATGTCAGGCGGTTATCTCGTTCTTCGGTGAAGATGAGGACCCTCCTATACAGGGGCACATTCGCCCGCTGTACATCACTGGCCACTTCAATGGTGTGGAAGTCCGCCGCTGCCTCATTGACACGGGTTATAGAATCAATCTAATTCCGACTCAGACGTTGTGAAAGTTGTGTCTGTATGAAGGTGATTTAACTCCCTCTGACCTCAGAATCTACGGGTACAACAGGACCGAGAAAACCCCAGTCGGCAAGATCCGCCTGAAAACTCAGTTCGGTGGCTTAATTTCCAGCACCGACTTCGTGGTCGTCTCTCAGGACACCGCCTACAACGCATTGATGGGTAGGTCATGGCTCCATCTGCATGCAGCGGTCCCTTCGTCGTATCACGAGTGCCTCAAATACTCACCCAACGGTCGAGTAGGCATTCTCCAAGGAGATGCGTCCCCTTTTGCTTCTTGTGAGGCCCGCTATCTGGATATGGGTTATTACAAAAGTAAGGATAAGCAAATCTTAGTAAGTGAGGATGAACCCGCCCCGGTCACAAATGATCCCTGGGCAAGCATGGATGATACCTACATCCTCCCGATCCACCGGTTGGAGGCCACGACCCCCGACATGGGGCAATGTATTGTTGTTTCGGGTATACAAGGAAGGCATGTTCCCATGTCCAAGCGACGGCGGAAAATCACCTCATACTCCTACATCAACAAGGCTCAGGTCATCCCGGAACCTCCTACCCCTGTATGGTACCGGAATGTCAAGCTTATGAAAACAGCGGTACGCCATACGTGTCTCTTCCGCTGGGTTGGAATCCACTAACTCAGGCCGACACGTCACCACTACTTTGATATCATCAAACGTGGCCTCTTAGGCCGAAGGCCAGATGGGATAGGGTCGACTACCTTAATTAATATGGTCTCAATGGCAAGTGAGTCTCCCGATGTGACGACCGCTGCTGCCCGAGCAGGCACCAGTTACCCCTCAGATTTTGATAGCCCAGAAGTATCTTCTGTCGCGGGAAGTCCCCCCACGGGTGGGGAGGAAGACTTGGAGGATGCTCCCCCCGCCTTTGAAGAAGGCGTCTCTACCACGGTTGATGAACTGGTACAGGTGAACCTTGGTAGCGAGGCAGATCTGAAACCCACATTGATCAATGCAGCCATGTCCCCCGAGGAGCGGCAGCAGTACGTAGAATTCCTCAAACAACACCATGACATGTTTACCTGGAGTTACAACGAGATGCCAGGACTAAATCCCCATGTAGTCGTTCACCGTCTGGGCCTCTCGGAAAAACACTGTGGGTTTAAGCTGCCCCCCAAGAAAATGCACCCTTCGCATGGTGCTATGGTTGAGGTCGCAGTTGACAAGCTTATCAAAGCCAACTTCATTAAGGAAGTCCAGTACCCTAAGTGGCTTTCCAACATTGTGCCAGTCAGGAAGAAGAATGGGTAGATCAGAGTCTGCATCGACTTCTGCGATCTTAATCGCCTCTACCCAAAGGATGACTTCCCACTCCCGGTGACGGAGTTATTGATTGACTCCACGGCTGGGTTCCAAGCCCTGCCTTTCATGGATGGATATTCCGGGTACAACCAGATCCGGATGGCCCCCGAAGACGAGGAGTCCACTGCCTTCAGGGCTCCCCAAGGTACCTTTTGCTACCATGTTATGCCATTCGGTTTGAAGAATGCAGGTGCCACTTATCAGAGGGCCATGCATCGCATATTCAAAACGATCCTCGGGACATTGGTGGAATGCTATTTGGATGACCACATAGTCAAATCATCTCAGCGCTAGGACCATCTCAAAGACCTCGAGAAAGTGTTCGGTTTCCTCCGTTCCCATCACCTAAAGATGAACCCGTTGAAGTGTGCCTTCTGGGTCACCTCTGGGAAGTTTCTGGGCCTTGTTGTCAGATACCAAGGTATCGAGATCGACCCGGAGAAGATCAAGGCCATCAGCCAAATGCCTCCCCCGAGCATCATTCGGGAGCTTAGAGGCCTTAAAGGCCACTTAGCCTATATACGCCGATTCATCGCGAATCTGGCTGGAAAGTGTAAGCCCTTTTCCAGGCTCATGAAGAAGGGCGCCGCCTATGAATGGGATGAGGAGTGTCGGACCGCCTTCGAGGAAATCAAGCAGTATCTGCTCCAACCTCCGGTCTTGATGTCACCCATCTCCGGAAAGCCACTAGTCCTTTACGTGACCGCCCTGGAAAGATCCCTCGGTGCGCTGCTCTCCCAGAAGAATAAAGAGGGTACTGAGAACAGTCTCTACTATCTCAGATGCATGCTTCTCGATATGGGGGTCAGATACTCCCCTATCGAAAAGAGCTGCCTTGAGCTCGTCTTCGCCATGAAGAAGTTTCGACATTACCTGCAGCACCATGAGGTGAAATTGGTCTCCTGGGTAGACCCACTAAAGTACATCCTGAACCGCCCCATGCTGACTGGCCGACTAGCACGGTGGGCAGTGATTCTCCCGCAGTTTGATATCAGGTTCGTACCTCAGAAGGCCATTAAGGAACAGGCGCTGGAAGACTTTTTAGCTGACCATCCAACCTCCGCAGATCAATCCCTGGACCTGGATTTCCTTGATGAGACGATCCTCTCAGTCGATCATGTTGTCCCATTTTGGCAAATGCATTTCAACGACACCTCCCGGAGCCCCACCGGTAGGAGGCTCAATGATCCCAAGCTCAACAGAGTGGGCCTGGGTATTGTCTTCAATACCCCGGTGCAGGCCATCCTACCATACTCGTTCCTATTGTCAGAAGGTTGTACGAACAACGAGGCAGAGTACCAGGCTCTCATCACTGGCCTCGAGTTGGCCCTTGAGATCCATGTGCCCCATCTACTTGTGAAGGGAGATTCTGAGCTGGTAATAAAACAGGTTAATGGTGACTACGTCGTCAGGAAGCCGGAGCTTGCACTGTTGCTGGAGTACACCCTCCGCCTAATGGCCCAGTTCTCTTCTCGACCAGAGGTTGCCCATGTACCATGGTCACAGAACGGTCAAGTAGATGCCTTGGCTGGCTTGGCCGCATCGCTCGCAGAACCCGAGCAAGATGATTTAATCATACATGTGGCTCACCGGAGAGTCATTGCCCCCGTCACCCAAGAGGACAATGATGGCCTGCGGGTAGGTCATCTCACCGCCGGACCCTCCACGACAGGGGTCCCGGGTTCGTCAGGCACAGTGGTTGAAGCCACTCCCGACTGAAGGGCACCTTTTGTCGAGTACCTCCAAAATGGTTGCCTCCCGGACAACCGGGCCTAGCGCGAGCGAATCTGACACCACGTGCTGCAATTTACCCTCCAGAGCGGCCCCAGTCTTGACCAAATCCTTTATAAGCAGAGTTTCGATGGTGTCCTCCTCTGTTGCATCCAATGAGTATAGATACCTCAAGTTATGCAAGAGGATCACGCCGGTTCCTGTGGCGCTCATCAAGCTGGGCCGAAGCTTTCCCATCAAATCCGGAGGTTGGGGTACTTTTGGCCCTCTATGATCCACGAATGTATTGGATATGCCAAGAGATGCCACGCGTTCCAAGTTCACGCCAACTTCCTGCATCGGCCGACGGAGCCCCTCCACCCCACCAAGTACTCCTGGCCATTTGCAGTATGGGGACTTGATGTAGTGGGACCGTATCCACCGCCAACAGCCTGCCAGTGTAGGTTCATCCTGACTGCTACAGATTTCTTCTCCAAGTGGGCAGAGGAAGTTCGTCTCAATGAGCTCAAGGCCCGTTCCATCGTTGACTTTGTGAGCTCCAACATTATCCACCGGTTTGGGGTCCCTCACGCCGTCCTCACCAATAACGGCACCAACATCCGAGTGACTGAACTAAAGAAATTGTACACCAAGTACGACATCCGGTCGAACCATACCTCCCACTACTACGCGCAGGCAAATGGACAGATCGAGGCGTTAAACAAAACCCTCTCTATCATTCTGCAGAAGATGGTTGGTCAGAACAAGAAAAGTTGGACGGACAAGCTCCCCAACGCCCTCTGGGATTACCGGACGACGAGTCGCAACTCTACCCTGGTGACCCCATATTCCCTGGTGTATGGAGCTGAGGCCGTCCTACCCATTGAGATCCAGCCATCGTTACGCATTGCAGTTTATGATCACCAGACATCAGATGAGGTAGCCGAGATCCGTCTAGCTGAATTAGAAGCACTGGACGAGAACCGGCTTTGTGCCCTGCACAATCTGGAAAGGCATCAGGATAAGATAGAGAGGTCCTTCAACAAGAAGGTTCGTCTCCGCCCTTTTTTACAGGGCGATCTGGTACTGGCCCTGCGAGCGCCAATGATTCCTGGTAGGAAACCGCCCAAATTAGAACCCAAATGGGAAGGGCCTTATATCATCCATAAGTTTTACCCAAATGGAGCATACTCCTTGGTGACCACGGATAGAGAGCGTATAACCCCTCCTACCAATGCCAAGTTCCTTAAGCGAAACTTTGCCTAGGGAAAAAGGGTCCTGCACGACCCTAAACTACACATTATGGTCCCGCATGACCATAAACTGCATCTTCGTCCTACAAGATGATAAACTGTGAAATGGTCCTGCATGAACTTAAACAACACATTATGGTCCAACACGACTCTAAACTGTAAAGTCCTACACGACCTTAAACTGCATCTTCGTCCTACAAGACAATAAACTATAAAATAGTCTGAGATCTATGACTTTAAACTATGATCTCCCCCCGTCCTTACTGCAAGATGTTAAACTACAAGCCGGTCAGGCCTTCTTGACCGAGGATCAGCCTCAGGCCCCTTGGCCTCCTCGGGCCCCTGGCTCCCTATCTTCACCGCGAGACGTTAAACCGCAAGCTAGTTTTCCCCGACTTACCCTCTTGCGGGATTGTACGTTATGGTATGGGATTATGTCCTCATTCACGTTGGATTACTCATCGTACCGTACATATCCCCAAATGAGATGATCCTCGGCCCGCATGACGTTAAACTGCAATTCAAGAACTACATGTGGCTTGATTCCCATCTTCATGGGATACGTAGGAACGCTTGGACACCTCATCTTGAGCCCAGCCCCAGGCTTTTCTCTTCCACTATTCCCCCTGGGAATAGTTTCCTCAGAGGCTCCTTGTGTAGCGAGGGGAAGGCTTTCTTAGCCCCACCCATACAACACCGCTCGCACAAGGATTGTAAGGGTCGCACCATGTTCCCACTCCCATTCTTCTATCCCCCCATGTCCTCACCGCATGACGCCAAACTGCATGGCCTTCAAGAACTACGTGTGGCTTGATTCCCGTCCTAATGGGATACATAGGAACACCCGGGAATTTCGTCCGTTAGCCCAGCCCAAAAGCCAAAATCTTCCCCTCGAGACAAGATATGGCAGGGTGTATACTTTTTCCCCAACTCACATCGAGCAAGCCTCGACCCGGCTGCACATCCCCCCTGGAGATGTTTGCCTCTTTTGTGGATGGATACAGCTATGCTTCACCCACTCCTTGACTAGGATTCCATCATTTTTGCACACACAGAGGGACCCCCAAGAACGGCCTGGATACTACGCCCGAGGGCTCTCCTACCAATACGGGCCAACGCCCCCGAGGGTTTTCAAGCAACAAGCCGATACAAGTCCTGTGTTGCGAATTTGGTCAGCGGTCGATGCTCATTTATTGCTCCCATATCGGGTCACCGTAGGAATGCTGTATTTCGAACATGGTAAACAGTGTCCTGGATCTTCGGATCCACCCCGAGATGTCCAAGACATTGAGTGCAATGATTCGTTCTTCCCCATCCCGAATTGACAAACTTCCCCCTCGGTGGTACTACTAATCGGGCCCACGGCCTCGATTCCCCATAGGGGTGTACGGTGTGGTGTGGGACTACGTCCTCATTCACGTCGGGATCATGTACCATGTCGTACGCCTCCTCTTACAAGGCCCAGCCTCATGCCCCTTGGCCATCTTGGGTCCCCGACCCCCGTCCTCATTGCAAGATGTTAAACTGCAAGCAGGTCAGGCCTTCTTGACCAATGCCTAATCATCAGGCCCCTTGGCCTTCCCGGGCCACGGCCCAGGTCCTCCCTTATAGGAGTGTATGGTGTGGCATGAGGTTATTTTTCTCATTCACGACGATCTCATAATGACCATGCCATGTACCTCTCCCTCCTGAGCTATTTCGTCGATCCCTTTTCGGCAGTTCACCGATGTGCCTAAGAGTACTCTGGTTTATTACCTGGAATGCCAAGCTTTACTCGGACACATCCACACCCACTTTCCAGTATTTTTGTGTCCCTGCATCAGGGATTTCATCATCTTTCACACCCGGAGGGACCCCCAAGAACGCCCTGGATACTACGCCCAAGGGGTCTCCTACCATTACGGGCCAACGCCCCCGACGGTTTTGGACAAAAAATCGATAAAATCCCGCGTTGTGAATATGGTCAGCGGTTGATGCTCGTTTGTTGTTCCCACCTCAGGCTAACGCGATATAGAAGCTGCGTCTCCACCATGGTTAACATTTTTCCTCTATCTCCATGCCAACCCATTAGGCCCAAAATTTCGGGTGCACAATTCACACCCTTCATCACTTCACCGTGTCCAAGTGGAGTCTCGGGACTTTTGGTACTTTTCCTCCGTGCACGTCCGCGCGTTGGGGGAACAAGCCATGTCAAAGGTGTCCTTAGGGGCTCTAACAACTCCCGTTTCACTCGCCCCAAGTATTACGATGAGGATACCCCCCTTGTTTCCCACACCAAGTTTAACTCACGTGGGCTTAGGAATCAGGTTGACATCTGTGCTTACTTGGGAAGTTGTCACCATTCACGGTCCGAGATCTAAGACCATAAACTAAGATTCTCATCTGGAACTATGTTCAGCATGATTCCTATCTTGATGGGATACGTAGGAATGCCCAGAAACCATGTCTTTGTGTCCATCTTGAGTTCTGCAAATTCACCTCTCTGGTCCTGCCTTCAGGACCCCGACTACGGGACCGCGTGACGTGGTGCGGGATTATGTCCTCATTCACGTTGGGTTTGTAATGTATGCACCACGCACACCCCCGTTCTGAGATTTAGCCCTCCTATTCCTTGTCTAGAATGACATTAAAAGTCACCCTTCAGAACTACGTGTGGCTTGATTCCCATCTTCATGGGATACGTAGGACCGCCCGGACGCCCTGTATTCGGGTACAGCCCATTTAGGGAACCAGTCTCTCTCCCTGTTTCACCTCTTACCTCTATATAGGACCCTTGGCCTAAGGTCTCCCTCTCCGATTGGCGTACAATTTCATGTGGGATCATGTCTCCGTCAATTGTGTTTTATAACACTGCGCAAATTTCCCGCCTAGCATCGTTTCTGCTACGTCTGCGCTGCATGACGATAAAATGCATGCTTGGTCCTATCATATGACCCTAAACTGTGACATTATCGTCCTGGCCACACGATGAACAATGACACTGCATTGTGGTGACCTCGTTGTTGAGTACATCACGTTGGGTATTGGTCACGTGCCATGCCATTTGTCAACGCCCATCACGGCTTGATCCGTGTGGCGACATCACGGCCTACTATTCTAGGCATGTCGCTTCACAAAAAAAACCATTCACCTTAAAGAACAAACAAGATTCATCAAATTCCGCTTATTTTAGTGCAAGGGCAACGCCCGCACTCCCCTTATCCCCCAGCACTGGTATCTTACCATGTCACCTTCGAGAACTACATATGGCTTGATTCTCATCCTTATGAGATACGTAGGAGCACCCGGGAACTTCCCCGCGGGCCCAGCCTAACCTTTGTGTTCGGTCCCTCGACTCGAGCATTTCCTCAGAGAACGCATGGTAAGTAGGGATTAGGTCCTCCTTCACATTGGGTCTTGATGCCATGCGTACCCTGCTCCTTTTACCCATTTATGGTCTAAGGTCCATCAAGAACTACGTGAGGCTTGATTCTCATCCTTATGAGATATGTAGGAGTGCCTGGACACTTCCCCCCAGGCCCGGCCTAACTTTCGCTTTTGGTCCCTTGACTTAAAGCCTCTCCCAAGGAGGTCGTGCGATGTGATATTGGATTAAGTCCTCATTCACGTCAGGTTGTTCATCGCACCATTTTCCCCTTATGTCTCCTCCCATCCATGGTCCAAATTCTACGACCCTAAACTAAGATCTCCCTATGGGAAAGGAATTTTCTCCCTCTATCTAATACGTCTCGTTGTCATATTTAGATGTGTTTAGACAAAGAGCCCGAAGTGTGGGATTTCTATAGGTACATCCCCCTCATCCCATGACCATGCTTCGTGAACTCGCTATTTGGATCCTCATCCTCTTCCACATCCAAAAGGACCCTCGGAAGACATGGATACTAGGCTTAAGAGCTCTCCATGAATGCTGGACCTAAGGGCCCTCCAATTGTTTCGGGCCAACGTCCCTACGGATCTCTAACGACATTTGTGACATGGTCCCGTGTTTCGAACATGGTCAACAGTCAACCCTCATTTGTTTGTCCCCATCCTAGGATAACACGATATGGATACTGGGTTTCCGGCATGGTCAATAGTTTTCCTCCATCGTCACGCCGCCATCACCGTGATCTGAATCTCGAGCTCCATGATTCACACATTTCCACTTCCTCATGTTCAAGTGGAATTCCATCATACTCGGCTCTTTCTCTTCGCGCATCTAGGTGTGCTAAATGATCGTGTTAGTGTCATTGGGCCGGTATTCACCGAGCGTCTCTTTGCCCCAACCTGCCCCTTTTTGTGTCGAGAAATTCCCACCACTACTACTTGTTTCCCACACCGAGCACAACTCATGTGGGTTTAGTAGTTTTGGCAAGATGTGTACCAACAGGGCCAGGCTTCTCATCGTCCCGCATGACGTTAAACTGCGCTTCCAGAACTATGTATGGCTTGATTGCCATCCTCATGGGGTACGTAGGAACGCCCAACCACTTTGCTTCGGGTCCAACCCAATCCTCACTCTTGGTCCCTCGACCTGAAGAGTTTCCTCCGGGGGTATGTGGTATGATTTGGACTCCAAGTCCTCATTCACGTCGGTTTCATATATACTGCGTTACACGCTCCCTGGGATCTTCCCTTTTATTCCACATCCTATCGTATGACGTTAAACTACAGGATTCCATGTGTCCTCAATGCATGACACTAAACTGCGGTTCTACCCTGAACAAGTTCAGGATGCCCCAAGATCCCATTGGGAAGTGACAGATCCCCTCGCCAGAGAGGCCCTGTCTGAAAGAAGGAATGATCCATGATCAAACCAATGCGCCCATATGGTGTACTCCCACCAAGGTGGTGTAACTACCTAAGTGTTGGATTCTGTTCAGACAAACCATCACTCCATATTCCATGCTTTGCATGCCCATTATTCGGACCCTCGTCCCCTTTCATGTCTCACGAGACCCCCTAACAGCCTGGTCTCATGCCGCATCGGCTCACCTACCATCCTGGTCCAATGTTCTGGAAGACGGGTCATGTCTGGAAGGACCCCCTAACAGTATGGATGTCTGACCTATGGTCCGCCAACTATCATGGGCCAACGTCCCGAAGGATTGATCGACAACACTCGTGACATGGTCCCGTGTTTCAAACATGATCAACGATCGACCCTCATTTGTTGTCCCCATTATAGGCTAACACAGTAAGGATACCACTTCTCCTCCAAGTTTAACGGTTTTCCCTTATTGTCACGCCATCCCCACAGTGTTCCGAATCTTGGGTATCGTGATTCATGCTTCCCATTTTCATCTGTTTGGACTGATTTCAGCGCCCCTGGCGTTTCCCCATTCGTGCATAAGAGCACGCTAAAGAAACGGTAATTCGGCTATCCTAGAAGTTCCTTCTATGATAAAGCCTCTCCTGTCTTTCAGAAATCTGGACTGGTAATCCGAATCCCGGATGCCCGGAGCATGATCCCCACTCCTATGTTAGGTGGGATGAGAGGGAAACTATCTCCTGTTTCTCACATCGGGCTCAACCCACGTGGGCTTGGGGACTTGTCGCCGAACGTCCCGCAAACATTGTAGGGATTTAACAAGTAAATTCAAACAGTGGAAATCGTGCATGCTACGGCATTCAAAACAAAGAAAGAAAAAAATTTGAAGCACGAAAGTACTAACAAAAGGTTTTTGGGTTTGTTACGATACTCGGGGGTCGACTCCCCCCATGGACGGGTTGACCCCGTCAAAAGAGCGTTGCAGCTCCACCACCCGTTGGCTTGTGGAATACAAGGCTTGAAGCCGCTGACTTAGCTCCTGCTCCTCCTCAGAAGTGGCGGGGCGCAGTTCGTCAGTCCTGGCTTTGGCCCTCTCTACGCCAGCTTGAACGGCATCCATCTTTCCAGAGGTCTGCCTCATATGCTCTTCTGCCTCTTCTAGCTGGGCATTCAACTATGAGACCATCTCAGATTGTGCATCAAGAGAGGCTGAAATCTCGTCTTCCGGGGTCTGCATCTGTTGGACCTCGCCTTCAGCCTCCTGAAGCATCTTGATGTTGGTCGCCTTCCTCCGCTGCCAGCCCATGCTGAGCCCACGATCATGCTCCCGAATCTTCTCAGCCATAAGATCTCAGATGAGTGCATGAGGATGTTGGGCATACACTCCCCCAACACACAGTTCGCGCAACCGCAAGCGGAGTCTATCCATTTCGGCCAGCCATTGCGCTTGGGGAGTGTCCTTGATAAAGCATGTGATCAGCTTCCACGACCAGCGGCGAACTATGTTGTTGTCTTCCTCGTCGGAGGTCGTTTCATCCCAGTCTGTGCGATTGGCAGGCTCGTACGTGGGATACGCCTGCAAGAAATCCTCGGCAGGATCTACATCTAGTGTTGAATCTAGTACGACACCTGGCGCCGAAGCAGGTGCGATAGGACTGGGACCGATAGGTTGATCCTATTCCTCGGAGTCCACCTCAATGACTTCAGGTACTGCCCTGCTGGTGCTCCTGCCAGTGATGATGTGTGTCGCAGCTTGAGGAGATGGGGTGACTATCGCCACCATCCCCGGCATGCCGCTAGGAGGGACGCCACCAGACATCCCGACCAGTCTTGCCGCAGCAGCCCACGCCAGTTGGAGAACTGTACGACAGAGAGGGACATAAACGTTAGTTGGTGGGCATAGTCTACATATGATGACAGGGGAACCGGTAAAGGATACTTAGGAGATCGACCTCCTGGCGCTGCTCTTGAGCCGGTACTGACAGGAACCCGAGGCGAGGCCCACCGTATACTGTTGGAAGGTCTGGAGATTCCGGAAGAGCCACCTAGGGTGCTCTGGTCCCACCAGACGTGGAACTGGACGCAGCCATAGGCGCGGGTTCTGAAGGTCTCGCATCATCACCCACCGAGGGGTGGGAACGAGGCCTGTGAACAAGTTCCTCCTGCATGGATCAAATATTGGTGAGAAGTTCACAGTGACCCAAGGACGGATCATAGGGAAATAAGTTCAGAATGCTACCTCGAGAGCCTCTGCGAATTCGTTGGAATTTGAGCCTCGGTCTCCGACCTCGCCCTCCTCTAATGGGCTCCCTCCTCCAGCCTCATCCTCCCGAGAGGAGTCCTCTGATTCTTCCGTCAAGGGGAAGCGCTCCCTCAGATCGGCAGCCGATAACTGTGGGGGGACCGTTTGATTCAATAGTACCCTCACCCGGTCTGTCATTGGGTGAGGGACACCACTGGAGTGGACGTAATCCTCCAGCTCGTCCAGGTATTGTTCTGCATCTGCCGGAGATGCCATGAATCCAGCCCGAACTGGGCCTATGCCTGGTAATTCCATCCCGAGATGATTCAGGTGGGCCCATATCTCGGGTGGGCTGATGAATTGCCGGTTGACATCCCAAATGTCCCAAGCTTCCAGGAAGACGGCATCCTCTGCCATGTCGATATGACGCATGCGCTTCCCCAGAGCCTGAGTAGATATCCTACGAAATCCCCTCGGTGGCTGCCCCTCCGGATGGTCGTGCTCTTCCGGAATCACCGGATCCACCACTGCTTCCATACCCTCGGCCGGTGCGGGTCTCGCAGCCATGGCATCCCCTCTACCGCGAGCGGCCCTAGCTTCCCTCTGACCCCGACCTCGAGATCGAGGAGGCCCACCGTAACTGACCCAAATAGTTGGTTGCTTCAGCATCTCCCCTGGGTAAGCAGCCTCCCACCTGATGGTGTACTCCCTCACCAATCCGAAATAGGCGGTGGATGGAGGCAATGCAATCCACATCTTCCCATCTTCTCGTGCGAACATGAGCCACAGCTGCCTCATCACACATGGGTGCTCCTCATGATGCACCTCCCAGTAGACCTGTGGGGTCAGCCGTTGGAGGCACCGGAACTGCCTCGCAAACCGATGCGGGGTGTACGGTTCGAAGAGTGGCTCACGGTCTATCTGTGCCACCAAAACTCCACCTCGAAAGGCCAGGAGGTAAGCCCGATGTTCTTCCGTTCCCCGCCCATCATCAGTAAGTATCCCCATCAGCAATGGGAAGGGGTGGAAATTAAACTCATCCGCCCTCCAGACCCGATTCAACACCATCGGAACGGCTAGTTTGAACGGGAAGCTCCCGACCACGTTCAGGATGGAGGGGTGGAAGTTCGATCCCGGTGGAGAAATGGGGTTTGGATACTCATAAATCCCCCTGATATGTGCTGCGATCCACCCATACAGGTGGTGGAAGGGCCCGCATATCCTTGGCGGCTTCTTACCCTCGCTAATGTGTCGCAGCATTCTGTACAGTTTGGTGAGCATCAGAATCCCCAGATTGATCCGCTGCCCCATGGCCAACATGGACGCCATAATAAACGAGCTAGGTCGCACCCCCATGGTTGTATCCCTAACCGGTAGGGTCAACCACAGATGAGAGTCTCGATGAACGCCGCCAGCCTGACTATCGTCTATTGTTCAGTGCTGACACTGAAACCCCAAGTCTTTCATTGGCTGTCCTCCTAGACCCACCAATACGAGTGACCCTTGCCCCGTTGGGCCGCCCTTGGACAAGTTCGAGGCCTCGGAGGGAACTCTCAATTCTCTGGGAAATTCAGGAAGCATTTGAACCATCTCCTAAATTGGACATCCCTCACTACCTCCTTGTCCTCTCTAGGGACGAGTGCCATCAGCACTGACGCCAGTCGCGGCATTTTCTCCGTATCCACCCACGCGCTGATGACGGGGAGGAACTCGTCATACATGGCCCCCAAGATCGGATCCCCAGAAATCTGGTGGACATCCCACATGCTGATTCCCACCTCCCCATGATGCAGGTGAAAGGTAATGGTCCTAGACGACCATCTGCTCAGTAGTTCTGGCATCAGTTTCTTTGGTTGGTAAATGTGGAATTGGGAGGCCCATGCCGCCTCATACAACCCTACTCTCCTCAGCTCGGCCCCAAACTCTTTGCATGAGGCGCCTACCCAGTAGGCCCAGGCCTAGTCATCAGTAAAGTTGCCGCCCTGGTGCAGGTCCCACTCATCGTACTATCCCTTCTTCGAATCCTGCAAAGCCGCCCTCAACATGGTGCGGTAGAGGGGAGGGGACGTCTCCGGTTGTAGTGGCTTCCCATCAATATCATTCAAATGGTTGTAGAGACAGTCAGCGGTGACGGGTGTGAAGTCCTCCCGTGCATGACCATCGGCCGCCCTGAACCATTGGTGCTGGCATGGTGTGCTCCTGAACCAGCAAGCTGGTTCATCCCTACTCGCCTCAGAGATGAAGACGTCATCCCTCAGCCCGAAGCCGTAAAATGGCAGTTTCTTGCGCTGCGGATAATCCTTCTGACCCTCCGATAGCAGATCTGTCAAAGAAGTGTGGTCCGAGTGGATTCGGACCATCTCCCTAGGCCTGGAGAGTTGGCCATCTCATCCCGACGAGCAGCATCTGCAAGCACCCCTAATACAGCCTCTTGATGGGCCATTTCTATTCCGGCCCTTAGAAAAGAATTTTTTCAGCTGGATCACGAAGCTAGACCACGAAGCTGAATCGCAAAGCCGGATTGCGAAGATCGGTCACGAGAGCAAGCCGTGAAGTCTGGCCGAGGCCGACAAGAAGAAGTTCGCTTGGCGCGGACGCGGAGTCGGAGACCTTCGGTTCGCCGCGAAGCTTGATTTGCGGAGGGCTATCGCGGAGTACGCGGAGCATCGTGAAGTCGAGAGCACAAAAAGACAAGGAAGTCACGTGAAGACAAAAGAGGTCGACCCCCCTATTTATAGGTGGCTACCCCGGAGCATCGCGGCATGCCTCACCCGCACGGAGCATCGCGGCGCGTCCGGATCCGTGGCCCCGGTCAGCACCGCGGGCCCCCTTCGCATCGCTGCATCGCAAACCACCGACAATTTTGGCGATTTTCTCTCAGACTTCGACCCTTCACCCTCTGCGGCTCCAAGTCTGAGGGGGGGAATTTGTTGGCCCCAAAATATGGCCCGAAAGGAAGGAATGAAAAAGACGGCTGGCGCACTGTCTCTTGAAGCACCGACGCGAAGCGCCCCGATCATCGCGGCTTCGCGAAGCTCCAGAGGCGGTAATTCTCTGTGAATGCATTTGACGTTCGCGAGCCCACCGCGAAGCTCCAGAGGTGGTAAATCTCCGCGAACGCATTTGACGTTCGTGAGCCTGCCGTGAAACTCCATAGGCGGTAATTCTCCGCGAACACATTTGACGTTCGTAAGCCCGCCATGAAGCTCCAGAGGCGGTAAATCTTCGAGAACGCATTTGACGTTCGCGAGCCCGCCACGAATCTCCAGTGGTGTTAACCCTCCACGGACGATGTTGACAATCGCGAGCGCGCCACGAAGAACCTGAGGTGGCGCGCGAGTTCTGCTTCGCGGCGCCCCTTCCCTATAAATACTGGACTCCCCTTAAGTCCCGAGGACAGACAATCCGACCTTTCGGCTTCTCCTATCCCGAATCGCGAAGAACTCATTGCCCCAGGAATCATGAGCTCTGCGAGGTACTTCTACTTCCCAAGACACCTTTTCTTTGTCTCATTTTGAGCCCCTCATCCGAGAGGGATGCCCTTCGCGAAGCTCAAGGGCATTCACAAAGGAAGGGGATTCCCACGGGAACCTGGGCAACCGCGGAGCGTTTATGCTTTGTGAAACACCCAACCTGTACTAGTGATCTATATGCTAAGGTAGGATCGTTCCACATCGCGGAGCACACTGCTTCGCAGCACCCTACTTCACGAGGCACCCCTTCTTCGTGAGGCAGTGCTCCGTGAACACTGTTCCACTTCGCGAAGCACCTTCCACTCACACCTATGCCCCATGCTAAGGCCAAGGCACTCCACTTCGCGAAGCACACTCCTTTGCTTAGCAATTCCTCCTCCCGTGCGACCCTCCAGGTTTCCACGATGTGATTTCAAAGTCCCATGGACAATACCACAGGTAGCGTTGCTTCGCCTAATGCTTCTTTGCATAGGCATGCTAACGGCTATTGCTTCTTCGCATAGCCACGCTAACGTGGACCCCTTGATGGTTCATTCCACAACCCCCCTTGACCATGGCCTTACTGGTACCTTCCCTTACCCAAGGACCAGAGGTTACTAGTTATGTAAGTCCTAGGGGTGTGGAGTGAACTCACCTCGTCCGAGCTGCAGGACGTTAAACTGCCAAGCACCACATCCTCAACACATGACGTTAAACTGTGCCCCAACCTCATGCCTCTCACGAAGGGTCCCCCCAGCTCGAACATTCTTTACACCACTCATCTCCACAGGAATGGAATCACCCATCCACAAGGGATGATATCGTCCTTATTGGAGTGGCATATGTTCATAGGAGAAGGGCGACCCTAGTTCCCCAACAGATGGCTGCACCTCTGCATCTCCGTACTTCCCCACTACCAAGGTTAGTGGAGGGCGTGATAGGGAACGAGGCACCTCCCATCATCGGTCCCAAATCCCTCTACGTTGCACTTTGTCGCACTCTGGGCCTCCATCCTGAAGTAAGTCCCAGCACCATGGGCCGCCTAACGCGTAAGCCCCTCTTCGCTTCTCACGGACGCATCCTTTGCGATGTGATCGTCAGGTCCTTGCAACCTCTTGTTTCTCACACCGAGCATGACTCACGTGGGCTTAGAGTGAGCACTGACCCTGACCCCCACCCACAGCGAACTACGAGGACTTTGATCCATTTAAAGGCATGGTACGTATGAAGCCTCCATGAGGTTCAAGCCACATTTCCCGGTCGTTCATTCAGGTCGAGTTTCGCCCTTGTCCAACATGATGTTGAACTCTATGTCCCCCTTGTCCCGTATGACATTAAACTGCACACCCATTCCCACCTGAACTACGAGGTCTTTGATTCATGTCAAGGCATGGTACGTAGGAAGCCTCCCCGAGGTTCAGGACCCCCATTTCTCACCCGAACTACGAGGTCTTTGATCCATGTCAAGGCATGGTACGTAGGAAGCCTTCCTGAGGTTCAATCCCACCCATCATCATTCACGTCAAATTCTACCTTCGTCCAGCATGACTTTAAACTGCATCCTAGTCCGACGGCAAGCTGTTTTGACTAACCCGAACTATGAGGACTTTGATCCATGTCAAGGCATGGTACGTAGGAAGCCTCTACGAGGTTCAAACCCACCATCCGGTCATTCAGACCTCATTCACGTCAGTTCACCTCCGTCCTGCATGACGTTAAACTGTATTCCACAATCCGAACTACGAGGACTTTGATCCGTGTCAAGGCATGGTACGTAGGAAGCCTTCCCGAGGTTCAGGCCCAACAATCATTGGCCCAGACCATTTCCTTGTCGGTGTGCCAAGTCCTCATTTTCAATCCAAACTACGAGGAATTTGATCCATGTCAAGGCATGGTACGTAGTAATCCTCCTAGAGGTTCAAGCCCATCTCCCATTGGACCTTGGTCCCTCATTTACGTCGGTTCTCCGACACCCACCGCTCGTCGTTTATTCACGTCAGGGTTCACTGTCGTCTCGCATGACGTTAAACTGTATTCCATCAATCCTTTGAACTACGAGGACTTTGATCCATGCCATGTCATGGTACGTAGGAAACCTTCCCAAGGTTCAAGCCCACCACTAGTGGACCCACGGTTCTACTTTCACATCGGTTCATCGATGAAACCCTTTGTACTACGAGGTCTTTGATCCATGTCAAGGCATGGTACGTAGGAAGCCTCCCCAAGGTTCAAGCCCATCTCTCATCGGACCAAGGTCCACCTTCACGTCGGTACGCTGACGATGCCCATCGTACCAAGGTACACCTTCACATTGGTATGCTGACGATTCCCATCGGACCAAGTTCCACCTTCACGTTGGTTCGCTGACGACATTCATCGGACCAAGGTCCACCTTCACGTCGGTTTACCGGCACCATCCCGAACTACCCGGACTTTGATTCCCTACCACGGGGATACGTAGGAAGCCTCTTCAAGGCTCAAGCCCAACTTCACCGTCGCCCCTGCGATGGTCCCATTTCACTCCCCCTCCACTCCATTTATCCACCTATCACCCATACCGATTCTCGCCCGGACCGTCATATCTCAGTGAGACCATGTCGGTACGCTCCTCTTCACACCCACCCATGGGCTGGCCCCGGTATCGGCATCCCTTCAAGGGGAATCCCTCAATCCGATCTATCCTAGCTAATGCTCCGGTTGGGTTGATCCGTCTCCGCTGGATGTTAAACTCGCGGAGTACCCTGTGTTAAACACGAGAAGCTGAGGAAAACCTCAAATATGTGTCTATGACATATAATTCCCCGCGCTCAATGTGGGATGCCTCGAGCTTCTATGCCCTCGAGAAGCCCTATGACCAGGGATAATAGACAGACATGCCAGTTTCCCCAGCACCCAGACACGCTACTGATGCCTCAACGTGACTAGTCCCCCGACTGAAGGTTGATGCCCTGACCGGACCCTTTGGAATGTCCCGACAGAAGCAGTGTAATTAACCGGCGTCCATGGAAACATGGAACTTGGAAGAGTTTCACGAACTACGTATTAAATATATGAGGGAGACCCGGACTAGGTGACGAGTTCTGAGGAGGAATCCACAGAAGGAAGAACTGACATCCCATCATCTCGTTTCGATCATGGAGCAGATGTCCCCGAATAAGGAGATAATGTCACCCGCCTTTGGAAAGCAGTAACGCGGGGCAACAAGCGCAGCGCGTCCTCCTCCAGGGACGGATGCGCGCGCGCCCCGGGGAAAGCGTCGGAAACAGATACCCTTGAGTTTTTATGATATCAATTTCTACTTTGAAGGAACATCGTTCAATTTTCTCATAGAATTCAAATTAGTAGATCACAATGGATTTTTTTAGACTACATTTTATACCACAAAAGAAGGAGTCAACCTTGAATTTGTGGGTAATGGAAAAGCTAGAGACATATCATTCTAGTCATGAAAAGTTTTCCTCATACACTCCAATTGAATCATTGTATTTATTCTTGATGGAATGGAAATCCATTTTCATTTTATATCACAAAGTTTGTTTTTTTTTAAAGTTGGGGCTGAAACCTCATTTATATTATTGAAACAAAGCAAATACCTCTTTAACTGGGTAGTTGGAGACCCATTAATAGCCCAAAGGCCTAGTGGGCATTTAGCCCATTACGTAGCCCGTAGGCCCAATTTTTTGGCCCAAAGCCCATTCTGTGAATAGTACTGCTACAGTACCCACACTGCTACAGTACCCACCGCTGCTACAGTACCCGCCACTGCTACAGTGCCCCTACTGTCGTTGCAACAGTATCTCGGCTGCTACAGTAGCGCTACAGTGCTGCTACATTAACCTGCGCCTAATGGGTTTTGAACCCCCATTTTCCATGTAGAATTATGGGGTTCTTACCACTAAGCCAAACCCCAACTACATTATATCACAGAGTTTGTGGAAATTACTTCTGAAGAAAAATATTTTCCAGAATTCCTTTCACCCCAACACTGATTAGATTTTCCCTTTATATGATAAACACATAGTAGAATCTTCTCTTATTCAGAACATTGAAGGATGTAGAAGATTTTATCAATTTATTTGATCTACTGATCCACAATTAACGGATCTAATGATTCCTAGAATTTTAGATTCATTTTCCACATAACAAATTGAATTGTTGGTTGTTCTTTATTAGGGGGATTTGGGCGCACCTCTTCATCCTGGTTTCTACTCATATGATGAGTTAGATAAGAGTGTATCATAACAATATTTTTTATTCCTAATCCCATTTAGTTGTGCATCTCATTGAGGCAGTCATCAAATTACCATCCGTATTGATTATTACATGAATCCACCTATTTCTGGACATTTGGTAGAATAAATGAAAGATTAAGGATGAGTATTTTTAAACTATTAGGGACATAAATGTGAATTTAATGACATTTAAGGGATAAATTATAACTTATATTTATTTCCTTAACTTATGAATTTATAGTCTGCAATCTATTTTATCAATGATCTAATTATTAAAAAATATTCTTATGGAATTTGTTTCATTAATAATAGTTTGTAATGAGATTTTGAATTTACCAAAGAATATCCCCTGGGATTGTCAAACCATGTGTTGATTAAGGCTTGTTGTCATATACTAGGTTTATATGAGTGAGGCCCAATGAAACTTTTCAGAGTTATTACCACTCAGTACATATATTCCAGAACCACATACATGATAAATACATTCAAAAATCAAGGAATGGTTTCTTACACTTATTTTTATTCCTAACACTTTCATTAGAGTATTTTAATCCTAATACCAAAAATATCTAAACATTTCAATTTTTTATAACTATAACCACCTTATTATTTATTACACATTAATTTAAGATTTATTACATAAAATTACACATAATAAAACTCATATTATATTAATGTCTACTGTATTTAGTAATTAGTTACATATAATGACATCTTGAACATGGGATTTAATAACATTATTGAAAACTTCCATAACATGCTTCTAAAATTCCATTGATTTTAAAACTACATAGAATAACCTAGGAAAATACATAATAAAGGGGTGAACTATTAATCCATGTAGGGTAATAGAAATGTAATAAGGTTATACATGTCATAAAATAAGCATATTTATGGTGAATAAAAGGTGTGAGATACATAAACATGAATAAAAAGGTATGGTAAATCATGATAATCATAACATGGGAAATGTGGAAACAAATTAAAACATTTCATAATAAACAAAGATAATGGATAAATACTGTGAAATCATGATAGAAAAATTATCATAAAAGAATCAAGTTCACTCCATGTCCCAACGTGACATCTCATGTGACTAAATATTACCCAAAGTATTGGAGCATTATATAATTCCACTCACACCTGTCACATTCATTTCATTCTTATTCTTAAGTGTTCCATATAGATTATACAATAGGGATTAATTAATAGTAATATTTCATTCCATTATCAAAGAGTGTTGAATAAATACATGTATTTTCCATGTAAAGTATGTATATTTTTATAAATGTGAACACACTTGATAGGAAATGGGTATCGTATTAACTACAAATTTCTTTTGGAATTTAAAATCATGGAGAAATTTTAGAAGCGTAATGACATCTATTAAAAATTCATAAAATGGGTTGATGAGAGAGGATGGGGTATATCATAATTTTTAAATAAAATGGAAAGTAATAGGGAAATGGAAAGACATGTCCCCACATTAATAATTCTAAATATAAATCAGAATATAATAAAGAAACTTGAAAAAGAAGAGAAGGTGAGGATCCCTTACTAGAGTGTGGGACCCAAATTCTTGGGAAGAGCTTCTTTAGGGCATGGAGGAACCATGGGAGTAATATAGAGAGGGTAGGGAAGAATAATAAAATTATCCAAGGATTTTCAGTTAAAATAAATAAGTTCTTGGGTGGGTCTATATAGAAAATGAGTGGGTATTTCATTATTATTTCTCAAACTTTGGTTTTGGACTCTATATATTAAAATAACAAAAACCACCAAACATCCCATTTATTTTTCCCATGGTTTCTTTTAAATGGGAGTGTCTTGAAATATTTTATAATTCCATGGGACAAAGAAAATAAAATAATACCCTTGATTATGTGTTTGTGAGTCATACTCTTAAATAAATTATTTTAAAACCTTAAAATATATTAATGGTTTTGGAGGATTCATAAAGGATTTATAAAATTAAACAAATAAACATAAAATAAAATTATATTAAATGTCAAACATATAGTTGGTCTTGTATACCATTTTTTGTATTTATTACATCTTTTTCGAATCGTTGTGATGTAATAATACACAAATTTGTTTATACTACATTTAATTTTTACCCAAAAATTCAACTATCACAGATAATTATGAAAATTTATCCTTTAGATAATTTCAACATTATGATTCCAAAAATAATATTAATTTTATATAAATAATTTTATAAATATTTTAATCTTAACCTTTAAAATAAAAAAATGATATTTATTGAAAATTGTTGGGTTTTTTTAACAATAATAGTTTTCAAACCCTTATAAAAATTACATTTGACATCATATAAATTATATGATTATTTATATTTAATAAAACAAATTAAAAAAATTAGTAAAATATTGTTTATTTCAAAATAATATTAATTAATTAAAATAAATTACTTAATTAAATTTGAATATTACACAACAATTCTATTTGTCATTTGTTATATCAAAATAAAAATCATTTATAAAGTAACAATAATATGATAGAAATAAAACCTTATAATATAAAAAATGAAATAAATGGTATTTCTATGGACATGGAACATATCCATTTAATACAAGATAAAACCCCCTATGGGTAAGGTGTGAGATGATGAGATTTTAATGGGATGGTTCAACGTACATGGCCAGGGTTGTGATCTCGATAATTTTGAACTTCTCTAATAAATATTTTTTACAATGCATAATTTATTGGATCTTAACATGGTATTGGTCAAGGGAAATGAAAAAAGATAATATATCCCTTATAAGATCTAATAAATGTGATTCATAGGGTATAATCATACCAATTGAGTCCATCAATTACTTTATCTGTGTCAATTGGATTTGTTAAAACCCTATATTTACACTAATCGTATGATCACTGTTCACTAGATATTTTATCAATGGAAATGATACTTAAATGTCATTTAAATCTGATATAATATAATAATAGAAAATAAGTTCATGTATTTTCTATAACAATATTACATAATAATACATTTAACTAAAATAGAGGTGAAATTTTATTTATAATAGTTGAGGTTGTTACAATAACTATTACTGAATTTACTATTAGATAAACTCGTGTATTTTTTATTTCCCTTAGATATAGTTGGAGTATCATACCCATGATATTATATATCATTAAAATATTGGAGGTTTATCTTGGATTTGAGGAATCCAAATCATCTTTTATAAATAACTTTATCCGAAAAATATGTCACATGTCCCTTGTATCATATCTATAAGACCTGATATTGTATTCAAAATTTGTTTTGTTGGCCTATGATGAGAAAAAAATATTCTTATTTTTATGAATTCTGTGTGTTGATCCACACTTTGTTATAAAACTATTCCACCCATTTTCACAATCCTTTTCATGTTTCACAGTAAAGACAATGATATTAAACCCCACTTTATAAAATTTAAATATAAAAAAATGAAAAACAATAAAGTAAAGATACTATGGCCCATATTATATATAATAAAGTCTATCTTTTATTTATTTCTATTTGTAATCTCATTAAGGTCACAAGTAAAATAACCCACCATAATGTAATTGAAATCAACTTTTGATGGTTTATAATTCTCTATAAAATTATCCTCTATTTATTTCACTTTATGGGATACCTCTCTATCGTTCGATTCATTCTTCTTCACTTCATGAGATTCTTCATATAAATTAGACTGATATTATAGTTTTTGATAGTCCTAAGATGAATTTTATATAGAACCAAACATGTATTAGGATTATGTGAGATTCCCCATAGTGCTTGAGATGATTTTTCCATTATTCTAAACTTCATTTTTACTATTTCTATTACATGAACCAATCCTTGACTATTAATCCACCAAATCCATTTCCTCGATGAGAATAATTTCATGGAATTCTTACTATTTCATGATTATATTAGTGATATGTAACATTTGCTTTATAAAATTGTGTTGATACTGAAGATAATTTTTAATAAAAATAATATTATTTTTCTCTACTATAAATATTGATGATATGAAATCCCAATATTTATATACCTTATTAAGTGATATAGATTATGTAGTTTTATATTAGATAAATGAAAATTGATATATTTCATTTCAATAATATATATTTATTATCCTAATATCGATATATTCAAATTATGATACTATTCTATGAATAACATAAATTTAATCATAAGCCCTTTTATAGTCTTAGGAGAATAATGAACTTCATTCTCCATGGGTTACTAAAAGAATAAATTCCATCTTTCAAACTTTTCCAGATCATTCATATATCTCATTTTATGAAGTATTAACATTTTTGTACCTCATTGGGATGTCTTATGAGGAAAATAACCACTTTGGATTTATTTTTATGTGTTTCTGAATTATTTTATTTAAATTTTTATATGAGATCCATAGATTTTAGATTCATTTAAATATAAATTATTTTTGATATCTAATTAAATCTAGTAATTTTGATAGTGGTGAATTAATGTTTCGTGATATTTGACATGATGATAACTTAGAAAAAAATTATTATTAATATTAAAAATAATACAAAAAAGTTTTTTATTTTTTATAATGAAAATATAGTAAATTTTAGTTGGAAATAAATAAAATTATATATATTTAATTTTGTATACTAAAATATACTTAATTAATTATAACTAAAGGTGTAATCATAGTTAACAAGACTCAAAAAATTATAATTAGGCTCATAAAATTAATATTATCACTCAATGTTTTATATAAAATTAATTGGTCAATAAATCCTTCATGTGTGTTTTTAAAATAAAGAAATCCATACATCATATTACTCCTTTTAAAACATTCTCATTTATATTGATTATTTAATTATATAGTCCAATCAAGGGGAATAAAATATGTAAACTAAAATAATTCAATAAGGATTAAATTCTTGATTTATATTGATATGTAAATATATTAGATAAACCATCCTATCTGATAGTAAATATATAACAACATATTAATAATTAGAACCATTTTATGAGATATTGAAAATTATGTATGATCAGAACCATAGTACCAAGAGGTGACAATACATTTTCAAATTATAATTTACATTTCTGTAGTTTTTTAATGTCCATGTTGATAATGTGATGTAAAAACAAAAATTAGAATAGATATAATTTAATTATCTTAGAATGATAAGAAATTGACAAGAAAATAGAAAATTTTATTATACTTTTCTGATGTTTCTCCCTTATGTCTACTTAATTATAGAATACCACACTAAAAATTTATAAAAAACAATGAGGGAGTATTTTGAATTAGTGGTATTTTTTTCAATAACTTTTGAAAACATTTATCATGTATGATAATTTTCGGTTTTGGTTTGAGAACCATTTTCTTGTATATTTGTTGGAACATTTTAAACTTATCTTTTTTCAATGATATTTACAGAATTGGGATGTGAAGTAGTTAAATATAACTAGTAATGTCAGGATCTAGGCTTGGAGAAGTATATGTGGTAGTGAAGTCCACTTTCAGAGGAAGTGATGAAGGATTAGTTCTCGATACAGTAGAAGATTTCTGAAAGAAGTGTTGGAGTCTATATAAAACTAATTGTGGTGATGTTTTTATAAATAGATAAAATAAGTAGATCATATTGTATAATTTACTTGAGTTATATCCTATTATATACATATGATTCATATATCAAATTAGGATATACTGATATTTTATAATGAATGATATTCCTCTACTATAGTGCACAATAAGTTATGATAGTGATACCGAGATCAAGTATTTTTCCACACCCATCACACACTTTACCTTCGATTAAGAATCAATGCATTGATTCATTTAATGAAACAGATGATCATTTAAAATTTTAAAACAATTATACCAATTGATATGCATTATGGGTAATTCACATCAACTTCCATGCGATTGCAACATACCATTGACTCCCTTAAATGAATGAAGATATCCTCTATAAAGGCAAGTGATCCCCCTTGTTAGAGAAATATGACATTGTGAATCCATATTAAATTCAATAAAATTCTCATAATTCATTATAATCTTCATAGAAAATATGTTATTACACCTTTGGTGTTTAGGTGTCCTCACCTAATGAATGAGGATCTGAATGGTAGTTGACATCCCTCTAGAGGCAAGAGTCTGACAATTGTTTCATGGGGATATCCCTCATGAAATATCATATGAATTTGATAGAGATGTATTTTATATAAGTTAGGGTTATACTATTTTATGTTATGTTACCCAATTATAATTTTGGATTTTTGAATATAGATTATACATTTTAATGGGTTTCAAGCAGCAATTTGATCATATAAGGATCCACTATAAAACTGTCAGGGGTATCAAAGACATATTCACCAATGAATCAACATGTTTTTTTACTAATGGTTTTGAATAACATGCATATCGTAATATTAATTAGGTCATATTATAGTGTATGATATGATGTGGATGCATGAAATCCAATGGATCACTTGTGTGAATTTTTTTTCTATGTCATAATGTATAACTAATACATATCATAAAGTATCATACATTGAAATCCCTGGGTTATGATATTTGTAGTAAGCTATGATATAGGTGAAATTGTTTGCTATGATATAATCTGATGTTGTAATAATATAGAGTATCGCGTCATAATAATAATGTATCATATATCTTCAAATACATTAATTTCACATGTAATGGTCATGAGCAAATGTGTAGGTGTTATTCCATTTGTATCCATTACATATGCCTAGAGTGTAACATTATATATTCATTTCTAGATACAAAAGGGTTTCTTACTTGACATTATGTATGAACAAATTAATAGATAATGGTTTATACCGTTCATTTAAATATGAAAAACCTGAGACATAATCATTACTACTTTTACGCAATACACAATACAATAGGGTTACTATACACATAAGGATTTATCAAATCATACATAAGAATCTTTCTCAGTCATAAAATATTTCCATTTTCCATTGAATGAATATATATTTATATGTAAGTGTTACTTGGAAAATTTTTGTTTACTATAAATGTGAACCTTGATACATATGGGTCATATTTTACCTTATTGTGGCTTATGATTACTAATGCATTTTCATTAATAATAAAATATGATATAATAAAAAAAGAATAAATGTATTATTTTCATTAAAAAATTATTTTTGTTTGAAATTGATCTATAAAATATTAGTGCTGAGTAATGTGAATAATAGTGTTTTATTCTTAAATATAATATTAAATGTTCATATTAATATCTTATGTATGGAGAGTAAATAAAATGTTAATTTATTTATTTATCCCATTTAAATATTATTGATTATAAATTATTTTTGAAATATAAAAATATTATTTGATTTAATTCATCTAACAAAATGATTCATATAAATTTTCATGTCATACATTATATTATAGTTATGCAACCAAAGATTTATTATTCACCTAAATTGACCTTAGATTGTAATTAAGGTTATTAACATAAATGTAGTTGTTGTGTATAGTTTATATCTATTGGTTAACCTAGCCCTAAGGACATCAATATTGTTTTTCTATTTTTTTGATCACATAATTTTTTGGCTTGAGGGGGAACCCTTACATGACCTGTATGCCCAATGAAACAAGGTAAAATACATTGACTAAAGCCCTAAAGGAATAAGTCCCAATACTTGACCTGAATGACCAAAGACCCAACTACACTAGAACTACCCCTCCCTATTATCTACATCATTGAGGGTGCTTTTATCCCCACCTAAAATTTCTAATCATCTAACATTTCCCAATGTAGAGATGCCTGGTGGCCTGTACTGATTTCATTTCTATACCATATAATTCTTTTAGTCTGGTTACCTCTAACCTGGTGGCTATTACTTCTCTAAATCCTATTCTGGGGCATGATCCTTTATGGTCTTCCCAAAATGCTTCATGGTCCTATAGCCTAAAATTTCATGGATGGAAGGACTGAGGTGGCCTGGAGCAATGTGGCTTGAAGTCCTATCATGGCCCAAATACCTTGTGGCCTATAATCCCAAACTAGTAGTCGTATGTCATGAATTAGATGAAAAATTTTGGATTCTATAATACTGCACAACACATGTTATTGTACTAGTATAGTACTTCTAAAATAAACTAAAAATATCCATCCTCTAGGATTTGATCATGGGTTTGAAGTTATATTACAGGGTGTTTTGACCACTTAGCTACCACCCCAATTACATAGTTTATATATATTACGTATTGGAGTTTTTATGAATTATAATATCCCTTGAGTAAATTATCCCTATGTAGAGTGTCATTGGGACATACTTCCCACTAAACAATGGCTTATGAAGTATTTCAGTAAGATGAAGGTTGGTTATATAAGGATTCATACATACTCATCTGGGATTTCTAATTTCATATAATTATAAACCATTATAGGTAAAGTTAATATACCTCATATATATGATGTATTTGTAAATGTCTAAATATTATTGAATTCTATTTTTGGGTGGGTCATAAAAAATAATCTCTATAAAGAGTTATAGATTAATATGATTTAAACATAATATTGTTTCTGTATGAAGTATGTTTTTAAATACTAAATTGTTATATATATACATGTACAATGTCATAAAATAAGTGATAATAATGATTTCATGGTATATGATAGTTATGGATTTAATTTTCATATGATTCATAACAAATCAATGGGACGTTAAAATAAAACTCTTACAATAAAAAGTGTGAGATTACATTTAATGATTAACATGTCATGACCTTGATCATTCAATATGGTTGACCCTATATTTTAGGTTACCATTGATAAATTTTTTTATGGAAGGTCGTAATAAGGTTACCCTAAAATTTATGTTCTTTATTCATGGTGTTTTATATGTGTTACTTTTAGCTGGGATACCCTAAACATTAAGATATCATGATAATAGAGTAGATTGAATCCACATGATAGTTTTTTATAATGATTTATCCACTCAACTATCCAAGATTAATATATCACATGATTTGTTGTTTTTGTCTACAAAAAATAGTCATTGCGTATTTAATTTCTCAATATGGGGTATTTATTAGTGTTGTTTGTTTGTTGGATCAATATATAGACATGATATATGTTTTCATCATTTTTAGTGAGTGTACATTCATTAAAATCCCTTGATACAAATACAAAAAATATCAGACTCACTAATAAATATTTATTTTTTTAATACATCATGCATTGTGTTTGTCATTTTGAGATATTTTTAAGGTATGACCTATAAATCAATTTCATCTTAGTATATAAGGATGAGAAGTGTTCTCAATGAAACAAAATTTGAGTATTTGAATTTTAATGTCATAGATTTCAATTTTTCCCACTCAGAATCATTTATATTAGATATCAGGTGTTCATAATATATTTTTTCTAACTAACACAAACTCATATATAAAAAAGAATTAAATTAAGGTGATGTAGATCAATTTTTGGTGATGAGGAAATTGTTTCTTCATTTGAGGTCACCACTTATAATCTATGTTTACTATGTGGATTAGTTATGGAATTGGAAAAATATTATTATGTTCCAATAATAATACAAATTAATTTCTATATTTTTTGTTAAGATTTTATTTTCATTCATTACCATTAATAAGAGTTTTAATACATATATATATATATATATATGAATTAAATGTATAATTGAATTGGTAATATGGTATTTTGTTCATAAATTTGGGTGATGAATAATAATGTTTATATCACTCAAAATAAGAATGTATTAGTCGATTCTAACACCTATAAACTTTTGAATCCAAATTCATTTTTAATTTTTAAATAAACCAATTTTTTGGATATGTGGGAAGCATAAATATTACAGGAATAAAAATTCCAAAACTCATGGTAAATTAGAATCTAGAAAATAAACAATTAAAACCAATTACCCATGCCAATGACACTGGCTATAAAATAAAAACTAGGAAAATTAAGTTTGATCCAAAATTCACTAGTCATTACCTCAAGTCATAATATAAATTTTACCTTTATACATGAACATGGATGAACATTTCATCTATCTTATCAATATTAACATCATGATAATATCACTAGTGAGACCATTCACTAACTAGAATCCTTGATATATTGACCACTAACACCACTATGGTAGACCCAACCATCTCTGATAAAGTGGAATCACCAAGAATAACACCATTAATAACGAATTTAACTGAACAAAAAAAGTAAAATAGATAAATAAAACCAAAAGAACAACCATTAAGCATCAAATAAATACCCTCAACTACAAACACGAAGTGAAACTAACAACTATAAATAGAATGAGTAACATTCAATCATAAAATTGAGATCAAAACATCCCAAGTTCATCACAACCATTAGAGAATGAAAAAGTGACACCTATATGTGATAGAACTACCATATAATAAAAAACCAGAATCTTTTACTAAAAAACACTAAAATGATATAAAAACATTACTTATTCCACCCATAATAAAATGAATGAAACCCACAACCACTCATAATCACTCCACACCAAAATAAATGATCACAATAATATTTGTAATCATTGTAAAGGAAAAATAATCTAAACCAAAAAAACTATAGGTTTGAAGGGCTAACATATAATCTTAATAATAAAACTTGAGATACTACTAGATATAGTGGTCACCACTAACTATGTTTCTCTATATATGGATCATGAAATAAAAAATGAATATAGTTGATGTAGGAAAAGGTGAATGTGATAGCCAAGTGAGAATATGGGGACTAATTACAAATAGGGATTAATATTAATTAGACACAAAAATTGAATACATTAAGGAAAAAAACTCACACTGAAAATAAACATTCACCAAATCCCGAATCAAGAGGAAAATCCAACCTAAAAAATCAATATAAGGGGAAACCAGTTTCACTGATATCGACTATGATGGGAGAAAACCTAGTCGAGGGAGTTTAAAAGAGTGATAAAAAACATTTTTATTAAATATTTTATTTAAAATAAATTTCATATTTCCTAAAATTATTTTATATATTTTTATTTTTCAAGAACATAAGTTAAATCATGCATTTGAAAATTTGATACAAATTCTACTTATAACACTAAAAAAAGAATTCAATTTTTTTGCATAAATATTATTATGGAACTTATTTTGAAATAATATTAAATGAATTTTTTCTTATATACATGTTATATAATTTTCATTTTGATCATCCTTATTGGGTATTATATTATAAAAAATAATGATCCATTAAATTATTAGTTGACCAAACATGCCATCATGGAAACCAATTCACCATGTGGGATATATACTATTAATTTGGGATTGTACTGATATCAAATTCGTATAGCACCTATATGATACAATTATAAAAAAATAATACTTAGAGAAGGACCACTGGTCCATGAAATTTTTGGACAACAAGTTTGTGTAATTTTGGTTCAATTATTTTATTGAATTTTCCATTCAAAATTGTAAACTCTTTTATCCCTAGCCTCCCCTCTTCAATATAAATATTTTTCTAATAATTTTATTCTATTTATATGTGAATTAGATGGTTGGGAGTATAGGTTACGTTCTTATATTCCATTTATCTATCATGTTATGAAGTTAATTTCTTATTCTAGTATGTATTTTTTAATTCTCTCATCTACGTCTTATGTGTTATAGTTTTTTTTATTTCAATAAATTATATCATTCCCATATATTTGACATATTTTCAATTTTCTATATTCTCATATACATATTTTTTATGCTTAGAATATATGATTGAAAATAGAATTTGGTTTTTCAGTTTTATACTTTTTCACATAGAAAATGTTTCTATGATTACCATTCCACTCATGGAAGCACACTACCATACTAATCAAAATAAATTCACAATATTAAATTGATTATGTTGAATTCATGAGAATAAATCCATATTAATCATTATATTTTGAAAAATTATATTATTTTTCAATTAATTACAAATTTAAACAAATATTACGTAGCACATGAGGTCGAATAATGTGTGAGTTTTGAGAACAGAATCTTAATCTAGAAAAAATAACATAAAATTAATTAATAGATAAATCAAATAAAAAAACATAAATTGTTATCATTTAAAGTGTGTAGATAATAAAATAATTTACTATAGACCATATGTTCACATTCAAATGATAATAAAATTAGAGTTCTATGTTTTATCATCCTGGAATTAGCCTAAGATTTGAATGTTTTCATTCCTTGTGGTCATGTTACCAACTATAGGGTTCCTAAATTTAAAAATTAGGTTGTAATAATTATATGAAATGATAATTTAAATTATTTAAATAATTAATTAATTGATTTGTTGGATAGATCATTTATATTTTATCAATTTTTAAAACCATTTTCCATACTAATTTATTCTATGAAAAACATTCCAAAAAACCCTAAACCAATGTTTCACATTTTCAACATTTATATAATTATTTTATCTATTTTTATTTTGATTAATTTATTTAATATTAAAAATAATGGCATAATATATCCATTGTTATTCATTTATTTTAAATATACTTTGTTTAGAGTGAGTGTGACAATGCTCTTCTTATTTTTAGCATTTCCAGGGAATTATGTATTTTCTTCATCTAATTAGAGGTAATATTTATATTTATTTTATTCTATTATTATATTTTTATTTTTATTAATTTCACTTTAACACTTTTTATTTGTTATGGACTGTCAATAGAATATTTCTTTCATGTTATTGTGGTTCACTTTTTTTCTTTTATATTTTCACTAATTTAAGACATGATCTCATCTTGACGATTTCATTGATTTAGGACCTAAGATTGAACATTTCCTTTGGGATTGAATCATATATCTTTGTTATATGAGAATTATCAAAATAAAACAAATTTTTTAATTCATATATTCTTGGAAAATTGAAATTATATTTACATATGAATATAATAAAAACCCATGCACGCTGGCTGAAAATAATTATAAATAAAATAATTAAACCATTAAATAATTTGATGCACCAAACAAAAATTATCAATTAATATATATTATATAGAAAAATATTAATTCAAACATTAAATTAAATCCAGGGTTGATACACATTCTTCTAGTACTCTCAAGACTCTTTGGATAAGATGATAATAAAAACTCTAATTAATTCCATGTCTTTCTGGAACAATGAAAACATGAGATATCTCTAACGCCTAGTTCAAACAATCTATATTCCCATTCTCACATACTGGCGCAACAAAATATTTTATGTATAATTTATAATGTGAATATATAACATGTGGGAGATATTTCAAATGAATTCTCTTAGAGAAATTTTTTCCTGAATCGAGGACCACTACCATTCATAAGGAAATCCCAAGGATTATGAAGAAAATATGAGGATTCAATGAATGAGTAATGAAATAGAGTCAATAAAATTTTCAAAATCTACCTACATAAATAAAAAACACCTCATCTAGTATATATATAATGGAATTATACATATGGATAGGATCCTGGGGGATTCCTTGACAAGAGGAGCATTACTCCAAAAATGTAGGAAATTGTATGTTTATTAATTAAAAAGATTCCATAGAACTCTCAAAACATTTATGATTGAGTTTGACAATCTATGAGTTGATTTCACTAGTTATAACCTTATATAATTAAAAATGGTTTTAATTGATAATAAATATGAAAAATTTGCTAATATGGTGAGATATATTACCTTAGGCTAAAAGACAACATAACCAACTCCTCTGAGGCCTTGTGAAATTTTATTTGAACCAAACCACCCTTCATATTATTTAGATCATATTAAAGAGATAAAAGATAAATCCAATGAATTCCTTTTTAGTACACATCAACATCATCTACAACACCCTCCCATGAATATTTATGATACAATGAAAAACCATTCATTTTATACACATCAATTATTGATTTATTTCATAAAGAAATGATTAATATAATCAAAAAATATCATGATGCCTAGTAAATTTTGGAAATTTTATATATATAATAATAAAATAAAAATGTGATAAAACTATATTATTTAAAACTCTTCAAAAATCCCCTGAATTACATTTCTCTTTTAAAACTGCACGGGACATCCAGGCGATGTTTAAATAAAATGGGTGATCTTTAAATCTCATTAACTTAATAATCAAAGAGTAACATGATCAATGTAAATACATTTTATTAAATAAGAATATAAAAGTTCCATTAAAAGGGTTATAATAATAAACATGAGAATTTACACATGATATAATATGATAACATCAAGGAAACATTTGAATGTGGAAACAAAAAAACATGAAATCATAAGCATAATTCAACTCTAACCACAAATATAACATAATATAGTGTTCTTATGATATCCATATGTGAACCAAACATGGAATATCATGAGATAAAAACATTAAATAATGCGTTAGAGGGCTTCATAATTCTGGAACCACCAGTCACATTCATATAAAGTACATGAATTTTTATTCCACATAGATTATACAACATAATAACGTATATTATCACATGTAATCCCACAATTAGGTATCATGGGGTATATACATGGATTTACCCAATAATTTAGGGATATTTACATTTATGGGAATAACCATTAGTTGAAATGGGGATGGGTATTCACTACTCAAATGTTTGGCATTAAAAACAATAGATATTTCTAGCATTATAATGTGTGAAAATAATGATTAATATAAGGGTTTAATGATAATTATGGTGGGTCTATAATTACTTATAAATCATTATTATAGTAAAATGGTTTTTTAAGAACACATTCCAAAATGTAAAATTTAAATAAAATGGAATAATTAAATGAAATTTTTTTGATAAAGAGTTGGTGGATAGAATCTCATACCTAGAGAGGATGCTTCTAAAATATTGGGAGGAGATTCTTAAGATCTTAGAAACACCTTGTTAGATCACTATAGAGGTATTAGGATAGTGATATCAGAAGTATTTCCTTTTCATTTTTACCCTTAGAACATTGTGTTAAACTAGTTTTGTACTGAAAATTATAAAAATAATATTAAATTTAACTTCATTTTTTGTTCAATTATTTTGTTTTAATCACTTTTAAAAATGTAAATGTCACTTTGTTTATAAGTAAATTGTATGTGGAGGTGATTTTGGAGGGCCCTTGATGAAGTGGATTAAAAATGGGCCAAATTGAGCAGGATCCAAGCACATCGGTGGACTCAACCGCACACTGCTTTAAATCTATGTATTCTCATAGGATGATATTTTGTAGTTCGGTACAAATTCAATGGTAAATAACTTTTTGACGGAAATAAATCCAAATTCGACAATTATGTGACCCAACTGACTTAATTTTTCAAAAACACCTAGTTGGCATGATGTGAAAAGTGGTGTATTGTGGTCTTTCCATATATCATGTCTTATGTGTCCAAATAAAGCTGAATTTTTGGTGTATATAGTAAATATGTGGGGAAAAACTTCTCATTTTTTTTCAAATGAATATAATACTTCCTTGCCACAAATAACTTTGGTCCATGTTGTTTTATGAAATCTTTGTGCCCATTACCACCTTCCACATTTCATATAAATTGGAACCTTAGGCTCATCATTTGAAAGTTAGAATCATAAGAAAACATATTCCATTTTAGAGAAATAGAGGAGTCTCCTCCTCATTCTAGAAGTTCGGGAGGCCCCGATCCTCATAGTGGGATCAATAATAAAGAATGAGTTCCACCCGAGCATCCTCCTTCTCCTAATGTTGAGCTAAGTGGTGTGTGATCATTGAGAGGGAGATAAACTCATGAAGAGGGAGTTTCAACACATAATTGTGTACTGGTTTGGTGTATATTGTTGTTTTAAATTGTTCTTTTATATGTATCTTAATATATTTTGATTTATTTAATTGAAACTATTTTTATTTAATAACTAATTGGTGTTCAATTTTAATTGTTCAGCTTGTGTTTTTCCAATTGGACAATATAATAACCCTATTATTTCCCAAAAAATTGCTATTAAAGTCTTCATTTGGAAACCTTAAAGCATGATAGGGGGATATAACTTAACTACATGATTGTTATGTCAATTTTTAGTGTTGTTTTCATCGTTTTAAGAGTCTTGTGGGAACCCAAGATCTTGATTACCCTCAACCAAAGGATTCCACTATAAATAAATAATTAATATAGAACAAGGAACTATAAAAGTGGTGTGGTAAATTATTAATGATCCCATAATTATAAATAATTTTTCAAAATCAATTTTTTTTTCAACTATTTAACTCTTTAAATTAAGTAATTTAATATTTAAAACATTTTTCAAAATCACCCCTCTTTTAGACCATTTTATTAAAAATACACCATCCAAACCTATATATTCTCCTTGAGAGAAGACCTAGGTTATTCCATATAATATAAATCAACCATAAAAACATAATGAATTTGATGTTTCAGGACAAAATAATGAAATTTTGGCACCGTTGTTGGGTAGTTATTTTGTTTTTAGTGTGTGTTTTGATATGTTTTTTATAAATATTGTGAATATTTATTTAATTAATATTATAAATTCACTAAATGTTTTTGGGTTATGTTTTATTTATATTAAAGGTTCTATGAATGGTGTGTTCTACTATGGGAGTATTACCACCTTTTGAACCCAAACCGGAGATGATCCTATGTTAGCGAAACTGAGACACACATGAGAAACATTTGAATGAGGACACAAAAAACATTGAAACTCATCCCGATCCTTCCTATTCTTCTGAAACCCACAAAAAATGAAATAAAATTGAATAACACGGATGAAAATAATATAACACTAAAATAACTAACCTCTCTTGATGTTGATATCCAACTGACTTATATTCAAATACAAGGAGAGGCAACTAATTTTGAAATAAAATTTTGTTTAATTCACTTATTTCCAAGATTGAATAGAATTTTCCAAGACGACCCGCATAATCACTCGAAATAATTTCATACCATGTTTTCAACATTAAAACCTTCTAATATAGATGAAGAAGAAGTGAAGCTTAGGGAATTCAAATTTTTATTATAAGATACTGTAAAATATTGGTTATACTATGTTTACTCGCCAATTAGAGGTTGGGATGAAATGAACCACCTTTTAGAAGAAAACTATTTCCCAGCCTCTCAAAATGAAACTATATGGGAATAAATTGGTGGTATAAGAAAATATCAAAGGGAAACACTTCATGAATATAAGGAATGATTTAAAAGGATTTGTTCAAGTTTCAAAAACCACCAAATAAGTGATAAAAGTTTAATAAAGTAATTTTATGAAGGTTTAATAACCATTTATTGTAAAATGACTGATGATGTTGTAAGTGGGGCACTAGTGGATAAGACCCCAATTTCTAAAATAATTGTCACTGGGAACATGGCATAGAACACTCAAGAATTTGGTTCAAGGTTCAATATTCCAATTGGAGGTGTCCATGAGGGGAAAAGTATAGAGTTTCAGAAGAGGTTGGACATGAATTTTGTAGAGTTAATAACCCTTCTATGACAAATTTCTCTTTTCCAAAGTAAATCCCAATCTACTCCTCCCATCCATTGTGGTATCGGTTCTTCCGACAACCATTATTCTGACTAATTCCTTTAATTGAGAGAAACTTATGAGATTTTTGAGGTAATGTTTCCTTGTCTCCCTTATAACCAACCCATTAGAAAGTAACCATACTATGAGACCCATCATGTGTGGAAATAAAACCAACCAATATGAAGGGTGGGTATTAAAACCATCCACATAAACCATTGAACAAACCATGGAATAGTATTCATCCACCACCACCACCTAATAATTTTCAACCACGACAAAGGCCTTTCCACAATCCCCACTAGAAACCAAGCCTATACTAGAATATATGATAAAAAAAATGGCTTCCAACAATCCAAAATTCCAATAAACCATCGAGGTATCCATACAACACCAAAAAACCCAAGTAGGCCAACTTTCAAACTATGTGGGGGAAATTCATATCCATGGATCGGGTAAGCTTCCCTCTTAAACATTAGGCAACATTATAGATAATATAATTATCAGTCCATCACCCTTAGGAGTGGAAGAAAACTTAAATTCCAAATAAACCCTACATTAGATTTTACACCCCCCTAAAGAAACCACTATCCCAACCACTAAACAATGTCCAATTGAGGAAACACTATATCCTAAGAGAAGGCCTACCAAAGGGAAGAGTGTGTTTTCTAGTGATCTTCCTATCACAGATATTACACTTTGATTTCCCCATACGGAAAACCATCCTAGGAAAAAAATAAATATACCTTGATAATGAAATAGTGGAAAAATTCAACAAAGTGTACATGAACATCCCCTTTATTGATACTATGTATAAAATTCCAGGATATGTCATGTTTCTGAAGGACATGTGCACACACCGAAGGAGACTTCTTGGTGATGATAAGATGATATTGGGGAGGAACATATCAACATTTATAGAGCCATCAATTCCTACCAAATGTAATGATCTAATAATGTTCTAAATTTTGTGCACTATAGGGGAGTATTTATTTTTCAATGCTATGCATGACTTAGGTTCTTATATAAATGTGATTCCTCACTTCATTTTTTATTCATTGTAGGTCATAGAACTGAAACCCACTGGAATTGTTGTTCATCTAGAAAAATATAGTACATCACACCATTCTAGTGTGTTTTAGGATGTTCTTGTGAGGGTGTGAATTTAAATTTCTTCTGCTAATTTTTATATGCTAAAAATAGATGATGATGGGATGACTGAACATTTCCCCATTATATTGGAAACCCCTTTATTAAAAACATAAGAAAACATAATTAATTTATATCATGTTACATTATCTATGGAGTCTTTCATTGACATTTTCCACTTAAACATCCTTAATTTCATGAAGAACGCCTTGGAAGAACATTCCTCTCTCTCTGTTAATTCTATAGATATATTGAATTACCCTGAAGAAACTTTTTTGAAATGCCTTTATCCCCGTTCATAGTTTTCATACATGATACAAATTCAGTAAAATGGTTCATGAATTTATTGTTTTAGTGGTCTAGAAAAATATCATGCATGTTCATTAATTAATGATAACTTCAACAATGAGGATCACATGACCATCGGTGATATTACTACGCTTATAAAAGAACATTCCAAATCCGATGATGATAACTTTGAGTAGTTAGATTGGAATATTGAGCTCTCACTTTCACACATACACCCTTAAATCCAAAACACCTTTAATTGGAACTAAAACAACCTCCTAAAGAGTTAAAATATTCTTATATTAAGAATGGAAACAGGTTTCATGTAAACATTTCTAGTTCACTCCCTCCAGAGCACGAATTGTGACAACCTAAGCATTTGGGGTGGTACTAGTAATATTTGGGATGGGAACATTTGACATTCCTAGTATTAGACCATAGATTTTCAAAAATTACATTTTATTAATTTATGAGGCTAAACTAGTGAGACAAGAAAAATGTCGACTAAATCAAACCCTCCTAGATGTTGTGAAAAAAGAAGCTAATAAAATTATTGGATGCTGGAATCATTTACCCCATTTATAAAATACAATGGGTTAGTCTAGTTCAAGTAGTTCCTAAAAACTGGTCTAATGGTAATTTTAAATGAAAAAAATAAATTGGTTGCAACTCGTGTGCAGAATAGTTGTGTGTCCATAGAGACTATCACCGACTAAAATAATAAAATAGGAATGACTATTTCCCTTTTGCATTCATTTACCAAATTCTATAGAGGCTAGTAGAGAATTTCTATTAATTTTTTCTTGATCACTATTCTAGATACATTTAGATCTATATTTCCCATGGGGAACAGGAAAAGACAACCTTCACTTTCCCCTTTGGAACATTTACATATTGAAGGATTTAATTTGGTATGTACAAAGCTTCGGGTAATTTCCAGCGATGCATGGTTAGTACTTTTAAAATTACCTAAATAATTACATGGAAGTATTCATGGATGATTTTACTATTTTGGGATTGTCTATTATTGAATTCTTGTGTATTATTGATTATATCCTACATCGTTGTATTGAAAATAATCTCATATTAAATTATGAGAAATTCAATATCTTAGTTTGATAAGGTATATTATTGGGATATGTCATTTCTGGGGATGAAATCCAAGTAGATAAATAGAAAGTGGATATCCTTTATTCCCAACCATTCCCATAAAATTCCAGGTTGTGTGGTATTTCTTAGGTTATGCTGGATTTTACCATCATTTTATTCATGAATTTAGAAAATTTGTACTCCCCTCTCCCGATAACTCCAAAATGAAAAAGTCTTTGTTTTTTATGAATAATATGAGGAATATTTTATTAAAATGAAATGGAGTCTCACATCACCCATGGTAATACAACCACCTTAGTGGGATTTTCCATTTGAGATCATATGTCACGCCTCTAACTTTTTAGTTGGGGTAGTCCTATCACAAAGGGTCAACCAAGCTCTAGGTGTCATAGCTTATGTCGAATGCACATTGGACCCTTCTATGAAAACTACACCACAATAGAAACATTATTTCTTTATATTGTGTTTTCCATAGATAAATTTCTGTCATACCTTTTATGGCCAAAATTCATTGTGTTCTTAAACCAAACATCCCTCCGGTATCTCCTTATGAAACCTGAAGCCAAACCATGTCTCATTATTTGGATGCTCCTTATTTAGGAATGTAATTTAGAAATCAAGGATAAAAGGAGAAGAGAATATGATGGATGACCATATCAGTAGGATCATCCCATCCTTGTAAATTGACTCATATCCATGTATTTCAAGAAATGGCATGTTTCATGATGAGCAATTGTGCCGAGTTCAAGATATTATTCCTTGGTATGCTGAAATTGTCAAGTATTTGGTAGAATATCACATTCCTCTTGATTTCGACTAAAACAAATCTATTTATCTAAAAAATGAGTCTATGTGGTACATTTGATATGTCCACTACCTTTGGCGCACTTTTAGTGATCACGTAATTAGGATTTGTGTTCCCTTTATAGAGTTTCACTCTTTCCTTAGGTTTTTCCACACTCTTACTTGTGGAGGCCACATTGGTCCCCAATAGACAGCAAGAAAGTTCCTCGATTCTTGTCTCTTTTGGCCAACACATTCTCAGGATTCCAATAGTTTTTTTAAAGGTTTTTCTCAATGTCAAATATGGGGTAATGTCCCTAAAATAAATAAAATTCCACAATAGTACTTTCTCTTCCATGATATTTTTGATGTTTGGAGAATTTACATTATTAGTCCATTTCCCAATTCCTTTGGAAACTTTTACATTTTCTTATATGTGGATTATGTGTCTAAAGGGTAGAGACATGATCGACAAGGAATGATGATTAAATTATTGTTATTGAATTTTTCATAACATAGATCTTTTGAATGTTTTCATTGCCTAGGTTCATCATTACTGACCAGGGCTCTCATATTTGCAACCAAACAATGAAATCACTTTTGCGTTAGTATGGGGTTGGTTATTGATTTTCTACTGCATATAACCCAAAAACCATGGTTTAATATAAGGTTTATAATAATGTTGTAAAACTAATTCATGAATAAATGGTTCAACCTAATTGAAAATTTTGGAGTCTTAGACTCAATGATTCATTAGGGTATTACCTTACTACTTTTAAAACTCCCATTGGAAATTCACCCTATCGGACTGTGTTTGGAAAGATTTGTCATCTCTCAGTTGATATAGAGAAACCATACTACCGAACCATTAAACATTGAATTTCTAATCATTATAGTGTAGCTTCTTAAAGCCAACGAGCCAGTACCTGAGTGGTAAGGGCTCCTGCTTGGAATCAAAGAGACTCAATGTTCAAAACTGGGTGGAAGTGAATTTCTAGGGTAATGTAGCAGTACTTTAGCAGTACTATAGCATTACTATATCAATACTGTAATAGGAACTATAGAAGGTATTGTTCGGTACTATAGCAGCCGGAACTATTCACCCGATTTGGGCTTTATGGCCACAGGTTTGGGCCTACGGGTCTCCAGGGCCTTTGGTTTGTTAAAGGCCTTCGAGCCACAGGGCCTTCAGGCTATTGAAGACCATGAAGTGCACAGTTCACATAGAGTGGGCCCCAGAAGAGGATCAGAGCACTAGTAGCAGTCACTAGAATCATAGCTAACAGGATTAGAATAATGAGAGGGTATGACAACTGCCATCGGGACTAGGCACCATGCAGCTTTGTACAGGGCAATGCTGCCGATTAGAAATACAGGTGGGGAGATAAATATGATCAATGATGCAGAAAATTAGGAGGGCTAGTTCTAGAGGGTTGGGCCTATGGTTCATGTTTCTCGCATGGTATGCCTCTCGGCCTTTGGGTCATGTATTACGGGTTATGTTGGCCCTTGTGGCTTGGGCCTACGGGTCATGTACGGGTTCCCCTTCAACCCTTAAAAGGGAAATTATCTATAATAAAATAAAAAATAAGGCCTTCAGGCCATTTTAGATAGTGTAGCTGCTTAAAGGAATCTTCAAATTCATGTCTTAGAGGAAATGTGTAGAGATTCATATGAAAACTCTCGAATGTATGACGAGACAACCAAGGATTTGCATGACCACCAAATCCTTCATCATCAGTTTCACATTGGGAAGAAGGTCCTCATTTATAATACATGGCCAAAATTTCATGTAGGTATGATTTATTCCTGCTAATTTGGACTATACATAGTTACTAGTATCTCTTCATTTGGTGTTATTCATGTTAAAAATGAAGAAATCTAGAAAACCTTCACTGTCAATGGGAGCAGGTGAAGCACTTCCATGAATCCATTCTAGAGTCCCTGAAAAAGGAAATCCATGTTCAAGAAGCAGTCTACCAATGACACCCACCATATTTTTTCTTTTGTTCCCACATTCTATTTTGTTTCAGTGAGGATAAAACACACTCTAGGTGGGGTGGGGAATTCATACATTCCCGATTTAGTTATGAAGTTTTATCATTTTCTTTTTTTTATATTTTTTTCTTGTTAAATGGAATTTTACTTTCCCAAAAATTATAGGTTTATTTGGAATTTCATCATATTTATTATTTATTATATCCTTTACTTATTGGATGGTATTGTCACTCCCCCATCCCCCTCACTTTTTTGAATGAATTTCAATTTGTAATTCCCACATTATCATGGAAAATAATGCACTCTAATCTTGAAACTAAGCATGCAATTGAAAATGCATATGGAATCGTCCCATTTTATGTTGTCTTAACATTAAAAAAACACATGTTTCTATGATGGAATGAGTGTTTTTGTCTGAATTCAACATTAAGTGTGAGTTTTTCATGAAAATGGATTATTTTTTGATGATATAATTGGTTTTATATCTTTAAAAACATTGAGATGAATGGTTCTCTTTTTGTGAGTAATTTATGAGAAAATTGTGTCACTAAATATCTCCACACATATCTTCACTCAACCATGATGTGTGAACTTTTATTACTCAATAGAAGGTACATATAACTTAATTTAATATTTTTCAACTTTCCAAAATAATTTTTCTATTGATTCGTTCCTTATTTTATCTTTTTTCATTACAGTACCGGATTGTCCTATATGTGTGTACCTATTATCTGACTGTGTACTCCCTAAAAAAACAAAAAAAAAATGGGTTGTGTCTTGTACAGGTTAAAAATCTCTCTTTCTCAACTTCTAACCTTGTTATAACTATTACAATTAGTTTCATGATGAGATCAAACAAATTTTGAGACATGAGTGTGAAATTTGTTCCAAGAGAAAATTTTGAGTAAAAAACTACAATAATAACTGATGGGGGTGATGAAATGTAAAAAATATGGGGATATCTAGGTTAGGGTGTTAATTTTCGAATTCCAATAATGCTTCATTGAGTTTTTCTTGAAATATCATTCTAAATGATGTAGGGATGGTTCGGTTGATAAAATAATTTATGTATAAAAAATCATAAATAACCAATATTTACTGGATAGATAGTGAAAATAATTTCAGGGAATGTTTTTCAGATACACATGTGGATAATTATTCACATGTTTATCTATTGAATTATTTTCTAAAATATTTATCATTAAACACTTTGAATTTCATTTAATACAATTTATGAGAAAACTTCTTCCATGATCACTAATAATAACTTCTTCATGTGATTGTTTTTATGACATGGCCTTCATGAATCAAAATTTAATTTAATGTCAAATCTTCATGAATCTGGTAATATATACCTGCATAATTTTTTAAATTTTTACTTTTCTTAGGAGTTAAAATGTTTATGTGTGGGGGTGTGATCGCACCGCGATTCCCTATTAATATTTACCCTTACAATACAATGGTAAACTGGTTTTGTGCTAAAAGTTTTAAAATAATAACATATTTCACATCATTGTTGATTAAATTATATTTATAATCACTTTTAAAAAATGGAAATGTTAATTGTTTGATATTTACATTGTAGGTGGAGATGATTTGGGGGGCCCATGATGAAGTGGAAGAAAAATGGTCCAAACTACGCAGGTTCCATGCACACCACTGGACTCAACAGCACACTTTTACTAATCTATGCGTTATTTTTGGGTGATATTTTTTAGGCGGGTCAAAAATGAAATTTTATATAGTTTTTATGAAGGAACCTATGAACAATTCATCCATTAGCGGGATGAACCGACAGAATCTGTACAGAACAAGGAATCTGCATGAAGTTAAATTTGGTGTATTTTGTTATATCCATATCCTAGATTTTTTGTTTCCAAATGATTCCAAAAAAAATTGAGATAGTTAATATGTGGGTATACAACTTTATAGTCTTCCTCAAAGTTATTTAAAACATCATTTCTAGCATAAACCTTGGTCTAAGTGGTTTTATTAAATCATGGTGTCCATTATCACCTTTCACATTTCCATTAAATTGGAACATTGGGATCCTCATTTGAAAGTTTGAACTAGAAGAAAATATCTATCATTTATCAGTCCTATAAGAGCCTCATACTCATCCAAGAATTTCTAGATTCTCCTATCCTCATAGGGGGGTCATGAAGGAAGAAGGAGTTCCACCAGAGCTTCCTCCTCCTCCTGATGTCGAGAAAAATGGTGGATGATCATTATGAGGGAGATATAAACTTGAAGAGGGAGTTTTGACATATAATTATATACCTTTTGGTGTATATTGTGGTTTTGAATTTGGATTTTATATATATCATAACTTTTTTTGATTTATTTAATTGAAACACTTTTTATTTCATAACCGATTGATGTAAAATTTCATGTGTGGGACTTGTGTTGTTCTAATTTGACAACATAAGAACCCTATTACTTCCCAAACATTTGAGATTTCAGGGTTATTTTCCAACCTTAATGCTTGATAAGGGTATGGACCTTGACTACATGATTGTTTTGTCAAATTTTAGTGTACCTTTCACCATTTTAATATGCTTGTGGGAACCCAAGACATTCATTTTCCTCAACAATTGGGTTACAATAAAACCTAATAATACATTAAAAACAAGGAAATTTTCAAGTGGTGTTGTAACCTAGAAATGATCACATACATATCATTGATTTTTTAAAAATATATTGGTTTTTAACTATTAAACTCTTTAAATTAAGTCATTTTATTTTTCAAACTATTTTCAAAACCACCTCCACTTTTAGTCCTTTTTATTAAAAAAATAAACTCTAAACCTATCAATGCTCCTTGAGAGACAAATTAGGGTCTTCCCTATAATATATTTCAAACTTAAAAACAAAATCAATTGTATGTTTCATGAAATCACGTTCATAGAGTAACTTCATGATCAATGGGTTCCTATTAAAGAGAAGTGGGAGGATGAGTTGGTATTTATAGAAAAATAGAGGGGAGTTATTTATTAATATTTAAAGTCATGTTTTGTAATATATATAATAATCTAATAAAAATAAATATCTTACCATCATTTTCTCCATGATTTATGACAAATGATTTTAGTTTTAAACATTTTATAATGCTATGAACATAACTTGTGGATGTAATACCATTGGTGATGTGAAAGTGAGTCATGATCATAATGAATTGATTTTAAAACCACAAAATATACTATTGGTATAGGAGGATTCATTAATGGATTATAAGATTAATCAAATAACATCAAAAAAATTATTTTAAATGGGAAATATATATTTGTTCATTTATTCCTTTTATAGTATTTATTGCAACAATTTTGTGCCATTATGATGTCATTATATAGACCGTGTATTTATACTCAATTTTTTCTTTACCCATGAATTAGACTCTCTCTAAAAACTATAAAAAATAAAAATTAGAAAATTTATATATGATGTTTAAAAAAATGATAATTTTTTACCAAAATAATTTTTAAACTGTAATAATTTACCCTTTTAAATAAAAATCCTTTTTTACTTGGTTTTTACGAGACTGGCCACTTTTGAACCATTATAAGAATTATATTTGAATTCATTATAATATATTTAAATTTATATTAAAATAAATATAATAATATGAATGAAATTTTATTTTCAAATGTGTTAATTGATCATAAAGAGTGTTTTAACTGAAACTATATATTTATGAAAAATACAATTTTAGTTTCTTCATATAGAAAAATAATTCTATTCAAACTAATTATTCAATTATATATATATAGTAATAATAAAAAGGATAAATATATTCATTATTTTATTTAAAATAAAATATATATATTTTTACTCATGGGGTCTAGATACACAACCCTTTATTACACCATCATACACCCTTAGGGTATCATGTTTGATTGTGGTATCTTCGTATGGTGGTTCCACGAGCATGGTTTGGTCCATGATCATGATAATATTGAACATCCCACATAGATGGTTTCAATAGTATTTTAGTTATTGAATCATGGCTTGGGATTGATCAAGAGAAAATACCAATGATTTTATCTCCTCTAGGAGCTCCAATAAATGGGCTTCATAGGAATAATCATACTGGTTGAGCCCACACTCTTTCATCTATGTCAATTGGAATTTATCATGACTGTTAATATATACTAATCTTAATTTTTTCTATAAAATGACTATAATATAAAAATTTCTATTTGTTATTTAAAATCACCCAATCCATTTACACTTATTATTACATGATTTCTTACATAATTAACCAATAAAATATAACCCAATGATCAAGGAATACTATTGTATTGTAATATTGGAATCATGATTAAGAAGGAACTAAAATATTACATCAATATTTTAATATCCATAATAATATCTTAAAATACCTTTTAACACATTAAACTATAAAGGATAACATGGTAAATACATAAACAAAAGGGTGAGCTATAAAGCCTAGTAAAAGAATAAACATGGAAACATAGTATGAAATTTTATTGATAAATCATAACACGATTACATAAATGTTATGGATACGAAATAATAATATTTATGAATAAAATAATGTTTATCGAATCATAAATTCTTGGAAATATATTAAAGTTGTAGTAACATAATACATGATATAAAATTTACTCAAGGATAACTATCAAGATATTATCACTTGGGGGGACAGAGACCCATAATGGATTATGTTTACTCCTTAATAACATACACAACCTATCATTAGAATAAAACATTACCCAATGAATTGGATTTCTATTTGGATGCACCCAACATACCATATGCTTGCTTATTTGTTCCACAAAATGGAATCATTTATAAGGCATAATCAAAATACATTTAAATAATTGAAATTATGGCCTCTATTACCCCATAAATGAAAGGTAGATGGATTGGTATATTTATAATATATATATATATAATTTACAAGCATTAAATAATATAAAAATGTATAGAAACAATAGTATTATAGAGAAAGATGTTTTAACCTAAAGAAGAATGGTAATGCATAGAGATCTATTACCTTATGTATGGATTTGTTCTGTACTTGAAATTAGCATAATTTATAATAAGATTATATTAATTTACTATATAATTTAAAAAAAATTCATTATATATTTTATTTATTATAATTTTATTATGTTCATTTATAATCATTTTAATTGGTGTAATGTTTAAATATGTTGTTCTGGGTACATTTGTTTCACTGTTCTAGGGTCGGATAATTTGTGTATTATTATATATGTACTTGTAAAATGGTACTAAAATAACAAAAGTGAAATGTTATAGAATTAATGATCATATATAAATTTAAATTGTCAAAATAACATTCTATGTTTAGATATTTGGAAGATTTTTTGAGTAAAGATGTTAATGTTATTTGGTTCGTTCATTTTGGTTGTTTAACTAACCATGACAAAATAGTTTCATTTTTCTTATATTATGGGCATATATTAATTCCATTTTTTGGGGTGGTGATGTGAATGAGGGTGTAGAAAATACTTTTTTAAGAAAAATATGGAGGATTTTACATCTTGAATAGTGTTTCTTTGAAAACCATCAGAAGGCACATAAAATTAGTATTATGGTGAGACCAGAAAAACTAGTATGTGGGAGAGAGTCTTGGGAGGTAATTGGAAAAAATATTATCTTTCTAAAAGTCTTAAAACGTTTCAGTAGAAGGGGTGGTATTTATAATGGGGAGAGGATGTTTTGGAATATTATATTCATTATTAGATTATTTTACCTGAAAAATATAAATAGTATTTATCCTTGTGAATATATATAGTAACTAGAACATTTGATCTAGATATATTGTGTTATTACATCATTCATAACTCCAAAATAAATTTATTTAACTTATAATTTTTAATATATTAATTTATTATATTTCACTATTCAACAAAAATTCAACTATTTTTGAAAATTACCCAAAATTAATCCTAATAATTTTTCAAAGATTATATTCCAAATATGAGATAAATTTTATTAATATAATTGTATATGTTTGATAATTTTATTTTTAAAATTAAATTATCATTTATTCAATAAAACCCAATTTTAATATTATGATCGATTCTCCGACACATTCAAAAATTTCTTATGATCTTATAAAATTCCCTTATCATTATAAGGATATATAATATTAATTTATTATCCCTTTTATATAAATATAATTTATTTTTAATAATTATATTTGTTTTATAAAAATTCGAATAAAACAAACATGTTATATAAAAATGCGAACACTACTTCTTTAATTTTTTAAAAAATCATTTACATTAATCATATTATAAATGTGTCATATTTTAATTTTATAAGATAACTAAATATTATTTTGAACTTCCATAGTTGAGGATACTATTTTATTTTTCTAAACAGTTATATTAATTTTCTATCATTTATGTTACTATTGAAATAGTCATATTACAATTCCCACAGCCAGATTTTTAATGGTCATATCGGTTCCCTACTTCCTATAAACACCTGTTACATCGTTCATTATTCGTTCACTTCCATTCACTCTCAATGTTATATACATTTTCATTTTAAAAAATCATATTTCATTAATAACATCATGGTTTAGTGATAATGTGTTTTTTGATAGTGCACATATTTTGATGGATTGAGAAAATCAACATTTTTATATTTTTTATACCTTATTTTCTATTTTTATCCCATTTTAATATTTTCAATTATTTTGGAAATTTATATTCTCTATATAAAATTTTCAGATATTTATAATAAAATGAGTTTAGTTTTGTCATGTGGTGTGTATAGTATATTATATTATTAAATTTGACATAATTATAAGATGGGAAATTCTATTGATAATATTACGGGTCATTACATTCATCCCTAATTAAGAATTTTCAGCCTCAAAATTTATTTTTCAATACTATGGTGAAAAAAGGTGAGGATACTTTTATTTCATGGTGTCCTTTGGTTCCCATGTTTCCTCCTAATACTTATAGTCTCACCATAGTACTTTAACTAGGCGAGTTTCCTTATTATGTAATACTTTCTCTCTATGGTTTAAGATCTACACTATTGACTCCTTATACATGAGTTCATTTTCCACCCAAATAACATATGAATTAAGTACATGTGAGGGATCTAGTATTTTCTTCCTTAATAAGGGTACATGGAATACATTGTGTACTTCAGATAGCTTTTGTTCAGAGATCTTGTCAATAAGAAATGACTCTAATATGACCAAGGATCTGAGATATGTTGATGTACGTGAGGGCTTATCTTAACATTCTTCCTAGATCTCATGAATCTCTTCTAAGGATATATGTAGGGGAATACCTTATCTCTAACCTCAAACTCAATATATCGTTAATGATTATCATCATATATCTTTGTTGACATTGAGCTTCTCTGATATACTGTTGTATGTTCTTGACATTTTACACAATTTCCTAGACTATTTCAAGTCCCAAAGTCTTATGGTCAATGAAATCATCCTAACATGAAGGTGTTATATATATTTTACCATAAAGGTCATCATATTAATTCATTTGGATGATAGAGTGGAAACTATTATTGTACGAGAGCTCAACCAGAAGAAGAAGATGATCCAATCCTCCTTTAAAATCCATCAAGAATGATCTCATCATGTCTTCCATTTTCTATATAGTCCACTAAGATTGGAAATTAGTTTGGTGTGGATATGACATAATGAAGTTAAACCTAGTGTTTAGATCTCTATTTATAATCTTCCATAATTTGGAGGAGAATCTCATATCCCGATCAAATGTAATCAATAATGGTGTTCCATTTATCCTCACCACTTCCTTGATGTATATACCAATAATTTGATTAAGCGTAAAGTATTCTCAAATTTCCATAAAGTGGGAAGTATTTATAAGATGATCCACCAGAACCATATTACATTATTTCCAATTTATGTATTTGGAAGACTATTTCTAAATTCCATGGTGATATTTTCTTACTTCCATGCAGTTATGCGTAATTGTTATATCATTATCTTATACTTTTGCCTTTTATCCTTAACTTATTTACATAAATGGATTTTAAATGTATATTCTGGATCTATTTCTTTATAATATCCCACCAATAGTGTTCTCATAAATCTCAATACATCTTCTCGATCCCTATGTGGATGGATAAGAAAAAACAATGTGCATCAATCAAAATATCCTTCTTTATTTCTAGATTTGATGTTTCACATATTCATGATGAAAATATTATAACTCCTTAATCATGTTGGAACTCCGAGTATTTCCTCTTTCCCATAGCTTTCACATTCTTATGAATATCCCAATCATATCTTTGATCATCCTTTTTCTTCACAAGAATGGATTTTTGAGCAGTCATTTCAAAAAAGGAAATATAATGTTCATCAAATAATGATTCCTATGTACATCCTTTGTATGTCCAAGTTGGTTGTATCATTTTAAATTCTCAACATTGATAATGTTCAAGGATCCTTTCTACTTAGAGAATCATCCACTTTATTCACTTTCCTTATATGATAGTTGATTGAGTAGTAACAATCCTTGACTAGGCATACATGTGAGACACACATATTCATAATTTATAGGTAATTCCTAACATCAAAGTGTGTTTTAATTGATTTAAATACTTTTAAATAGATTAAAACAATTATTGAGGAAAGTAAATGTTTCACTTTGAGTAACATCAAAGGATGATATATTATATGGAAAATGATTTTGAAATATCACTATGAATGTTTCATGAGGAAAATAAATTTTCACTGAAAAAAAAAATTTTAAACTAAAAATTATTAAAAAATTTAGGGAATGAATTTCATTAAAAATAAAGATTTAATCTTATGAAGGATTCTTTAAAAATAATTTCAATCATTTCTTGAGAAAAATATCATGTCCAATTTGCAAGCAATTTTGAAAAAAATTATGTTTTCAAAATCATTATCTTTGAAAATAATTTTAGAAAACTATAAATTAATATTTAAAATAATGAGTAGTCACAATAGTAAAAAATATCATTCATTTTATACACATTAAAATAATATTCCTTTCATATTTTTTGTAAAATCCAAAAATACATTGTTTGGAAAGTGAGATGAATAGTTATTTTTAAAAAACTTTTTAAAAATTAAGACATGGTTTAAAATTTTCATTTTCAAAATAATAGGATAATATTAAATCATTTTTAGAAAATATGTCTTTGGAATATAATATTTTTTTGACTGAAGATTTAAATAGAGTAAAATTTTATTTACAAAACGTTATCCATTATTTTAATTACCAAATAGTGGAAAAATTGTAGTACTACTTGAAATATCATGAATAACTAGAGGATTAGAAAATTAATTTTTTTATTAGATAATGATCAAATAATTTCTTTCAATTGATATTCAAGAATAAATTACCTTTATTAGAATGTTATTGTAAAATATACCCTTACAATGAACATAACATTGAAGAGATAATTAATCAATGAATTGATTATGAATATAAAAAATAAATACACATAAATTAAGTTTAAATACACAATAATATAACAAAATTAATTACCCACATAATCATAGAATATAAAGATAACAAATAGGTAATATAATATAATGAAAAGAAATTTAGATATGAAATTATTTACTACTTGGGGATTATGTCTTGTGTCTCATAGAAAATAGAAGTAATATAGAAATCTCATACCTTAACTATATACTTCCTTCATAGACATTAAAAAATCATATATAATAATATAATTTTACTATAAATATATTAATTAACTATAATTATATATATCATAGCATATATGGTTTATTTTGACCTTTTATTAAATGTTTATTATCAATTCCATGTTAATATCTCACTTTGAGCAGTAACTGCTTTGTTTTTCTTATAAGTTTTGTTTCATTATTTTTGGTCCTCTTACATTGATCATGGATCCATAATCAAAATAATTTTAATGATAATATAAATATCATATATATATATATACATATATATATTAATCCATAAAACATATATATAGAGAATGAAATACACTATTTGGGGAGAAGGTAGGTTGTACGTATGCATGAATTCAATTTCCATTTTCTTGAAAAATCAAAAAAGAAAAACATAAATAATATATTATGATTATATAATCTTGAATATTTCATATATATCACATATATTAATTAAATGTATTCTTACTACCTTCCATAAAATTAATTTGTGAAAATGAATCAAATCGTTTTGCGAGGTGGTAGTCCCTTGTACACACGAGTGACATTATCGTATCCCCCATAAAATGTAATATAAGAAGTTATATTTGATATAATAATTAAAAATTTATATTAATGTAATTAATATAAAATACACATGTTAAATACATCATTATTTTAATGGTGGTGATGCAAAAAAACTATATTGGTTAGTGAGGTGGTAGTCCTCTGTACACAATATCAAAATTTTAATTTTCCATTTGATAGAAGTGGAGAAAAATATTGGTTATGACATTTAATTAATGATACATAAGTATATAGGAGAATTTTTTTATTATATTATAATTTTCAAGACATAATTTAATATGTAAAAATAATAAATAAAAAAGAAGGAGCTCAGTGAAGACAATTACCTTCGCTTAGAAGCACCTCCTTTGGATGTATTATTCAGAACCATGTTCTTTGTATTTTGGGAAGAACAGAATATATAGAACATGGATAAGGATTTTGGGGAGATATTTTGGTAGGTTTTATAATAAATATATCAATTTATAGGTGTGAATTTGTGAAGTTTGGTGGTGGAATTTATTTAGTGTGGCAAAGGAACCCACATAAAAACTACATGGAAATTTAAAAAATAATCCAAAATAATAAATTTGTTACCAATAAAAGCTTACAAATGATCCTATATTCAAACATAGGAAGAATAATGTTAAAATATTTGCATAAAATTTTATTTATATCTTATTTGGGTAATGTTCTAAAATTTTCTGTTTATTTTAACCCCCAGTAAATACATTCTTACCTTAACTGTGATAACTAATTTTAATTATTTTAACTATTTATTACGGTAAAAAAATTATAAATTATTAGATAATATATTTTATGAATATTAAAAATATTCAATTTATTTTTTCAAATTAAATTCATAGAAGTGGAGAAATTTAATTTAAAAAAAATATCATAGAGGCGATAAGAAAGTAGGGTTTAAAAGAGAAAATATTTAAAAGTTTACAAATATTTTATATTAGGATTCAATATAAAATTGATTAAAATGACCTAAATTTTATTTAAATAAATACAATTTAACTAATATTAATTTTAAAACCATATTAAAAAAACATGTAACTTTTTGAAATTTTTGAAATAATTGAAAATTCTTAATAAAAACTAGTATTTTTCACTATTCACTAAATAAATTACCTTCTCAAAAAATTTAAAAATTCCACTCCATGATAATTTTGACATTATTAATTTAAAAAAGAATTTTAGTTTTAGAAATAAATTTCGTAAAAGTTATAATAATTATTCTTTTTATGTATGAAAAGTATGACTAAACCACCTTTTAGAAAAATAATGTTGTTTTCATAAAATATTTTTTTTCTTTTAAATGGATCTTATTTTGTTTCTAATAAACACATACACATTTAATTTATTTTATAAATTTTTAAAAAATATAATTTTCATAATTTTTTAATCAGTTTCATACCCACCAACTTAATGGATATGTTATTGTAGGAATGGTTAAATACAAATATTTTAATAGATTCATATTTCATTTAGATACAGTATTTCATGCATCGTAGGTGATTGGAGAGATTGAATTTATTTAAAATGGAATATATATTAATGTATCAAGGTGTTACATTATCTTATAATCATGGTGTTTCATATCATACTCTCCATCCAACATGATGTTCCTCTTTTAAAATATTATGGTGTTGCATTCTATGCTTTTATATAAATTGCTTTCTAACAATTTAATCTTGATCATGGCACTCAAGGGTTTGAAATTTGAAAATAACTCTACAGAATAACCACATCACAGAAACGGTTAATAAAATGTCCACTTAAAAATAGTGAAATGGTAATATTATGGTCATCAAAAATAACACATACTAGGTTTCCAAATAGGATAACATGGGGAGGAAGTAAATATTTAGACATTGAAGAAAAGAGTAATGTCCAAATAATGATGGAGAGGGAAAAATATAAGTGATATCAAGAAAGTGAATGATTGTGATAAATCAAAAACCATAATACCATAAACCAAAGATGTGTGAAAATGGTCATTGATCTCATCAAATCTGATGGTAAGAGGATAAAATTTTATTTCATAACCCTTTTCCTAAAGTTGAAGAGTTTGTTTATTATCAATTAATATAATGAAATATACTTACATTATATATTTATATTTCATAAGAACAATCACATCCTTTGGTTATGATTCAATAAATTTTAACTTCATCTCTTACTCTATGAAATGAAAATCAAAAAAAAAATTAAGCTTGATGAACTAAAAATAACTTGAATTGGATCATAATATTCCTAAAAGAGCAACAAGTGATTCATCCTATATTTATTAAAAAAATTGCTAAGTACAAGGTAGGATAGTAACCCAAATGAACATGAATCTATTAATATCCAAATTTCAATAATGAAACTCTAGACCATTCTAAAATAAATGACTATATATCCCAAATAACCTTAATAACCTCAATATAAATCACATATCCAATATTATATTTACCTAAATTACGTGTTTATTCTATACAGTATCACATTACCATTAAATCGACTTTTAGGTCATTATCACCATTCAACATATTCTTGAAAATCCTTATCACAAAACTTCTATATAAAAATACTTATATATATATCATGATTCACATAATTTTTATAATTCCATTACATAAATTTTTGAATCATTCCAAATCATTCTTAAACCATTGAATAGGATTTATCATCATACCTCCTTCCATTCATCGGTTATTTTTAATCTATTCATCAACAAAAAACCCATTACTTAAACCATCTTGTTGATCCACTTATTTAACATTCCCCTAAATACATCGATTTTCATAATTAGTATTCTTTACACATTTAAAAAATTAAACCATTGACTATGCCTTCGAGAAACCATTATTCACATATATTTCATTAACTGAACTATTCATTTTTTCTAAGAAATTACATAATTTGTTCCCTTCTTCTGCATATGTAAAACATCTTATGGTGACTGGAACATTGGAATTTGCCCACAGACTTCTTTCTGCAAGCACGTGGAATTTTTTTGGGTTCCCGATGTGTTCTCTGTCATTAACACAGAGATTAAATTAATCATCTTTTCCTACGGCATTCCACTGCATCATCAATGTAGAAAGTCATTGCTGATATTTTTGAAGTAAGTCTACCTTGGGTCTCTTCAATTCACGAGCTACTCATGAGCTGGAATGAAATTTCACTCCCACCCCTTCTCAAGGATTTGTTCTAGGTTGATGTAGAAGAACTAATACATTTCTTATGGTCCGCTAGAAATAAGACGATTCATGACATCCTCCACTTCACTTCTGCGGCTTGTATCTCTGTGATACTTTCTGCTGTCTAGAACTCCATCCCACATTTGAAGCACTATTAATAAAAATCAATACATGACTTCACTTTTCTCAACAAGATTGTTGTCATTAGTATACCTCATCCCCCCATGGTATGCTTGAGGTTTTCTGGAATCCCCCCTTTGTGGGATAGATAAAATATAATTCTGATGGTGCCTCGAGAGGTAGTCCCAGTTCCTATGGCTAATGTTCCATTTTCATAGATCACAAGGGGGCTATCCTTGGCTGTTTATATTGTTCTTGTGGCCTTATTTCCTCTCTCAAATCTGAAATGATTGGAATTATGTTACTGATGTAGTAAGCTTACCATCATGGTTAGAATAATATATGGTTTGAATGTGATTCCACCATTATATTCCTTTCCATTAGGAGGGGTTCCTCTCATATATCTGGGAATCTTACTAATCAGTGGATCAAATGCTTGGATATTATGTCGTCCATGAATTATTTCATCACTCTTGTCTACAGGGAGGAAAATTTTGTGGTAGACTGTCTTGCAAATAATGGAGTCAATGTAATTGATTTCTCATAGTTTGATGTGATCCCTGATTCCCTTCTCACTTTTATTCATAGGGATAAATGTAAACATCTTGTCTTCAGACTCTTGTAAGCTTGTATTTATTTCTTTTTCCAATAAAAGAGGCTTCCCCTTTTTGGAAAAGTTCTCATCTTATTATCATTAGATTTTCTAACCCAACATTTCATTCAAGTAATTTATAATGGTTTGTTTAGAGTTTTTGAATTCCCAAATCATATACCTTAGGAGTGGAAAACTAGGAGTGCAACAAGTCCCATTGTCATGCACTAGGTGACGATCAGGTCCAGCTCAAAGCACCCTTTTGGAGTTATTACCCCAAGGGACCTCGATTCCTTATACATATTCACTTTTATTATATGGACTGGGATGTATTATCTTGAAAACCACTCTCTCTATACCTCACCAATATTCCAAAATGTGTTTATATACTTAGTTTTATTCATAGACTTATCCTTGTGGATCTTACTAATGTTTTCTCATCCTAGTTACTTTGTTTAACTAAACCCTATCTCTCATACAAACTATGGAAACCCACAAATTTTATACAAATCATTACATGATTATTAACATAAAAATATATTTTTTAAAACCCAAATATCATGTTTCCAAGTTTCCATAAAAGACTAGGATCATAATAATTCATTGGAAACTAAAACATGGAATCATTTTTTTTCTCTTCCTTAGTGATATCTTAGAACCATATGAGCTCCTAAAAATATATAGGATAACATAAGTAATACATAAAATAAAGGGGTGAGATAAAAATCCCAATTAGGGAATAAACATGATAAGGAAACATAATGTGTGAGTAAAATTTATAACATAATATCACAAAATATAAGGCACATTAGTAGTTGCATGGAATCATAACATAAAAAAAATATAATCTTTAGAAATGTGGAATTAACATAAAAAAGATGACATAAACATGAGTCAAGGATAAATACCTAGACAATATCACACGGTTGAAAAAGTTCCATAGCAGATTAGGTTTACCCCTTAATATCATACATGATGCCTCAAGAGACTAAATATTTATCCAATTAAATAGAGTAATATCTGGGTAAACCCATAAAAATGTTTATGATCTATATATTCCACTTAAAAGAAAGCAATCATAAGTCATAACTTAAGAATTACCCATGAAAATAAAATTGGTTTCATAATCTTGCTTCATATCATAATAAATGAAAATTTACTAATGAACACATTTGACAAATAATCATAAGTAATGAATTACCACATTTAAGGAATGGACAATAAAATTGGTTTATATGTGAGTGACACATTTAAATAATTTATAATCAATCCATAACATCAAATATAATTATTATTCATGAAAATAGTTTTAAATATATTAAAAAAATTCTACATAAAATAATCTTCTCACTTTGAGTGACATAAAAGGATGTGATCATAAGTATAATTTTTTTTAGAAAATCACAATGAGTATTTATTGAGGTAAATAAATTATGTTTGAAATTAAATTTTTTAAATTATAAAATCATAAAATGTTTTAGATATAATTTAATTCTAAAATAAACATAGAAACATATAAAGGGATCTTTAAAGGTTATTTAAACATTTCTTGAAGAAAATATCATTTCCACTTTCAAAACACTTTTTAAAATATGAATTATTTTTAAAATAATTTTATTTGAAAATAAAATTTAAAACATATAAATTAAGTCTAAAAATAATTATTTTTCGTGGTGGTGTAAAATACCATTCATTCCATACTCTTTAAAACAAGATTCCTTTCTCATTTTAGGTAAAATCCATGCACACGTTAATTGGTAAGCGACTTGAATATTAATTTTTAAAAAAAAGTTTTAAAAAAATAAAACATGTTTTTAAAATGAATTTATAAAAATTATAAAATAATATTAAAACATTTTTTCAATGTTTTTTAGAAAATATGTTTTTTGGAAAAGAAATGGATTTCTGACTGAAGGGAGAAATGAAGTCATATTTTCTTCAAAAAAATATCTATTATTTTAAATAATAATGAGTAGATAAATATTCAAATTACCCTAAAATATAATGAATAACTAGAGGATAATAAAATTAAATGTGTTTATTATACAATCATTAAATAATATCCTTCAATGGATATTTTATAATAAACATCCTAAATTAAAATAATATTGTGAAATAAACCACTGCAATGAACATAACATTGATGTGAGAGATAATAAATGAATAAATAATTTGTATAAACTATAAATTAACATAAATAAATTATAAATAAAATATAATATAAAAAAATTCATTACACATATAATCTTAAAATATCAAAGACATCAAAGAACTAGTATAACCTAATGATAGGAATTGAGTTATGAAATTCTTTACCACTTGGTAAATTTTAATTAAAATCAAATTTCATTAAATAATTCAAATTTAAATTTAAAAAACCATTAATTATTAATTAATAGTTATATTACATGAAAAGGTGGTAGTATTTATATCATATATAATAAATTAGGTGCATGTCAATAAAATATTCCTCAATGAAGGAAAATTTTGACGATGTCCCTTACCGCTTTGGTAAATTTTAAACATAAAACATCATGATGGAGATATCCTCAAATAGATATGTAAATCAAAATAATATGAATTATAATAATCATAAAATACACTTATATGAAGTAATACACTACATAAAAGAAAAAATGATGAATATGGATTGTGTCTCACATAAAACAATATGAGGCAGAAATCCCTTACCTTGAGTCTTGACTTCCTTCATACATGTTCAAAGATATTTTATAATAAATAAAATTTTATTATAAATATAATATATAAACATACTTATATATATCATACCATATCCTATTTAATTGTTACATTTTATTAACTATTTATTAAAAATTCCCTATTAACGTCACTTTCTTTCAATAACTGCTTTGTTTTTTATGTATGTTTTGATTCATTATTTTTGGTACTATTACATTGATCATAGTTGAATAATATAAATAATGTTAAAAAATTATATTAATATAATATATATTAATTATATATTTATTTATATTAATCAATAAAAGTTAAATCTAGATAATTAAATAAACTGTTCATAGAGACTGTAGGCCGTATATATGGATGAACGTTGTTCCATTTTCTCGATGGATTGCAAAAAAGAAAGGTATATAATATATTACCATTAAATTATCATTATGATTTATTATATATCACATATATTAATTAAATATATCCTGAATACCTTCCATGTAATGTTTATGTGAAAAAAAATCACATTGTATCGCAAGGCGGTAGTCCGCCATATACACAAATGACGTTATCATATCCCCTTGGGAATGGAATGTATGAAGTGATATTTTATATAATAATTAAATAAGTATAGTAATTTCATAAATATAATATAAATATGTTAAATACATAATTATATATATCATTTAAAGGAGGTTATGGAAGATAAATGACATCAGTTCACGACGCGTTAGACCAATGTACAAATGATTGACAGTTTTGTTTACAATTTCATGGAAGTGGATATGGATATAGGTTATTAAATTAACATAATAACATCTCATTATAGAATAGATACTGGTTTCATTATATTTTACCTATTAATACATAATTTATGGTGTAATGAGAATAATTAGAAATAATGATCTTAGTGAAGATAATTACATTCACTTAGAAACACCTCCTTTAGATCTCTAATTAAGGACCCCGGTGTTGGTCCTTTGGTGGGACCAGTAACTATATAAAAATGATATGTATTTTTTGGATGTATTTTGGAAGATTATTTATGAACTATAAGGCTTGTGAGATGTGACTAAGTGAATGGTGGTGGTGGCATTTTGTATTTCGGGGAAAGGAAGCCACTAGGAAACTACTTGGATGTTTTCAAAAAGAATCCAAAATAATAAAGTTGTATCCAAGAAATAAGTATCCAAATTACTATATATTATATCTTTTTAAATATAATATATAAATATGTTCATATTTTTTTGTTCCTTTTTATCCCTTATCTTTTTAGTTAAACCACTCGGTAATCCTACTTTTACCTTAAGTGTCGTAATTAGTTTTTATAGTTTTAACTATTCATAAGGGTAAAACATTATGCTACCATATTAGATAATATAAATAATTATTGTTATAAATATGGAATAAATTTTAGAAAATTAATTTCATATAAGTGGTTTGATTTAATTTAAAATTAAACCAATATACGTGATGAGAAATTGTGTTTTCAAAGATAAAATTATTAAAAGAGTTTAATGCTTTTAAATTAAAATTAAATATAATATTGATTCAAATTACCTAAATAAAATTAATAGATATATATATATATATACATATGAACTAATTGTAATTTTAAAACCGTATTTAAAAAATTTTGATGTTTTTAAATGCTTTAAAAGAAATGAAAACTCTTAATAAAATGCTGTATTTTTCCCAATTCACTGAAAATTTTATCTTTTTAGAAAATTATAAAAAAAATGTCTACACAATAATTATGACTTGACGACTTCAAAAAAATTTATTTAAAAAAAACTATTTAAATGTTTGAAAATTTAATTTTTAATTATGTTCACAAATTTTAACTAAACCGGCACTTAAAAATATACTGTTTTTTCAGAAAACATTTCTTTTTTCTTTCAAAATCTTCTTATTTTGTTTCTAATAATTATATAACCATTAAATTTTTTTAAACATGTTTAATCTATATAATTTTCATAATTTATTTATTCATATCCATACCCACTAACTTTATATCTTGGTTATAATGGGTATGTTTAAATAATAATATTTTTATAGAGTATTGTGTTTCATTTAAACCTAGTGTTGTGTGAATCGCATGATATCAATGAGATTAAATTTATTAAAAATAAATATATATTAATTTATTTAGGTGTTATATTATCTTATAATATTTGTATTTCATTTCATATATTCTATCCAGAAAGATTTTCCACTTTTAAAATCGCGAGGTGTTACACAAACGCCTGTCCACTTCAGGGTAGTGTAAGTAAAGGCGTGCTAACTAGAATTCTCTATAGTTACATGAAATATTCCTCACATTAATATATCCAAAGTAACTTTTCAATATTCTTAATTAACGTTTTTATTTTATTATAAAACATTGAGAAATCCTTCATAAATCATCGATAATATCCTGCCAATTAAAGAAAACTACAAGTCTAAGTGACCAAGGTTAATCTTTGATAATTTTCAATATCTTAAATATTGAATGTATACATAGATATACAATGGATTCGATTTCTATTTAAATATAATATTTATCATCACATTTATATATGATGATAGTTTGAATTAAAATATCAAATGTGACTTCACTTCCAAGAAAAGTTATGTAGGATTTATGTAGAGAAAGCTAATACATGCCTAAGATAAAATTAATCTCAAATAGAGGTATAATAACAAGGTTTTTTGGAATAAAACTCCCCCAACGTTCATTCATATAAGAATCATAGACTTGATATGCAATCATCATACCGTTAGGGGTTTCACAAATAATTCAAATTCTAATTTATGGGGTGGAATTTTGATATCCTTAGAAAATTATTCAGATATAAAGGAGTGGGTAGATCCATAATCAAATAAGACATTATTAGTTATAGATTAGATGTTCAGTGTACCGTTCAACAAATTTTTATCATAACCCTCATTATAAATATTTATTAAAAGAGATTCCAATTTTTCTCTTGGATTAAGAGTTTTCTGATGATGATCATTGTCATTAAGATTCAGATTTGATCACTAGTTATCATATTTCTCAAACTCCCATAATTTGGAACACATGAGTGTGGGTGGTGTATTTTGTTGTAATTCCTCTCCATTTTCATCATTTGAAATCATCTTCCCACCAAATTATTCATTAAATTGACTAATGACCTTCCTTTTCACACTTGAAACATTTACAAATCCCCTAAGTACAATTTCTTTAACGTTATCTTCCATAGTTAGATAATAAAAGATGGATCATCTTCTTCTATCTATGGATTTTAGAGTTTCCTCAAAATTAAATATCTATTTTCATCTCAAAACCATGTGATTGATGGGTAACTACAATATATATTTCCACTATAATATCAAATTAAATTATTTATTCATAGCTACTGAAGTCTGTTATGGATAGTTCCCTTTGGTGACTTTCTTTTAAACCATTAAATAATTGACTGACCTTACATTCAAGTTTCATTATAATACCATAATCACACCTCGCAAGTCTTTTAAAATTTTCCTAATGGGTACTAAGAGATTATTTATCATTTTACATTATCTATAAGAATTATTTATCATTTTTCATATGAAATTTACAAGAATAATAATTGTTGATAAATAATATTTTAAACGCATCCCACTCTAGGGAATAAATTTCTTTTCTTTCCCTCATATTAATAATAAGTGTCCATAATTTATCTACTTCACCTTCCAAAATATAAACATCTAAATAACTTTTTCATATTTTGAACACTAGAGAATGAAAAAAATATTTTTTATGATACTGGACCATTTCTCAGCAACTAGTGGATTAAAAGACCCACTAAAAGAATGTTGGTGTTACCTCATGAAGGAATCAATAGAATTATATTCTATAATTTTCTCATATAAAATACCAACATGATTCATAGCTTTAAAAATGTTTATATGCATATAAACAAGTCATCCATTCCAACTCTAATAACATTTTTATTTCTCAGGTGGAAAATAATTTCATTGTCCATCACATTCAAGATTATCATGATTTCATCTAGTTTTGGCCATTAATTGAGACTAAAATAATATTTTAAGTAACTATAATCATAGTGATAAACCATATAATCATGAAAAATATTTTATAGGATGATGGAATCATGACACCATCTTTTCAATCAATAACACCATAGGTTTAACCTAGGTCGTTCATGATCATTATATATTCAAATAATTTTAAATGGTTCATAAGGAAAATGTTAATTAACACAATAATATTCCTCCAAGTGTGTAAAACTAGGTGTGTATTAAGGGAATACTCATTTTTTACCCAAATGATGGATGAGATATACATAACCAACTATTTTTATGTATATTTTCCAAAGATGTATTTATTGAAAAACTACATCCACTTGCAGTATATAGACAGGGGTGTATTCTTGGAAAACCAAAATCCTTTCATTACCACAACTTAGGATGTCCTCCTATACATATTATTTTACTATGGGCTCACACTAAATATTTCCCAACCATGTTTCTAACAGTAACTAAACCTTCCTTTGAATCAAACTATAGTAACCCATAATATTTATACAAAAAAAATAAATGTTTTTATATTAACATTCAATACATAACATTACGATCCACACCAAAATCATATAGGTCTAGTATATTTTAAAACATGGATACATAAACAATTTTATAACACATGAAATACAAAATATCACAATAATTTCTTCAAAAAATCACCCTTCTTAGTCATATTATACATAATATGTTTCTTTATAACCTAGGGAAAGGAAAAATAAGAAAGGGAGACCTATAATGATCATCAAGGGTAAAAAAGTAAGATATCAATGATCACTTAAAAATAACATGATCATAAGGGTATGAGAATATGAGAATAATATTTGAAAACTATACCTTGTATATCATATATGAAAATCATGAATCATTGTAAAAATAGAGGTTGTTCATATGACATGAATCATAATGGAATGAGTAAGGAGTCCTAAGAGAATAAAAATGGAAATATATATATTTGTGTCATACACATAAGCATGAAAAATCATTTCCTTAGTAGGAAAGTATTACTTCAGACACTATAAATCACGCCTATTATAGGGCATGTTCAAAAGCAATATTATATTTTTTCCCTAGTGGAATATAGTGGTTGACCCAGGTCATACCACTTGAAGATCCATTCAGTTTGTTATCTTACTTTATCTAAATCACCTAAACTATCTTTTGGGGGTTTTTATTATTGAAAAAAATTACATGAAATATGAGAATTTATACTATCATTTAGTTCTAAATAGAATTAGTTACTAAAAAATCACTTGGTTTTGGGGTTTGGTTTATATTAAATCATTATTCTCTTTTATGTGTTTGATTTCAGATTGATAATACAAACATGAAATATCATGTCTGAATTACTATTTTTATTTATAAATTGTGTAATATAATTTATGTCCTATTAACCCGTAATTCCACCTCCTCCTTTAATCAAGGATGATGACACTCCTTGGTTTAGGGTGTGTTATATTCCAGGATCGAGCTAAATCAATGTTGTTTAATCCATTGATTAGTTTAACTCTGACTGTATGAATAATTAACTAATGGAGAGAGGGAAAAATTATTTATCTAAAATAATAAAAATAAATTGAGTTCCATTTCATTGGCGGGTAGTCATCTAATCATAGAAATTATCCTCACCATGCATGCTACTCAAATTTACCACAAACTTAAAATTAATCTTTAAGGAAAATTCAAGAACCCCTTGACCTCCCCTGAGATATGCCTTGGGGTTAGCCTCTCATTTCATATTGTAATAGATCACAATAGTTGAGTGGATGTAAGAATATCAGAATAATAGAGAAATAATAATATAAAAGAAAAAATGATGGACGAGTAAAATAAAAATAATGATGGGGTGAGGAGAGAGAGAGAGAACAAGATGAATATATAATTTATTAAAGAATGTTAAAATAATAATAATAATAATAATAATGAAATTATTATTATTTTTCTTATTTTTCTTATACTAATAATTTAAAATAATAAAATTAAAATAAGGAGAAGATGGATGGATTTGGGTAGAAACAAAGTGCATGAATTATTTAATTTAAACTAAAATTTAAATTACAATTGAAAGTAAAACTAAAATAAAGAAAACTAAAAAATGAATAATAATAATTGAGGGATATTTCTATCTAGACTCCCTCTGTGGAGATCTACACCTTGGTTCCTTGGATTGAATGAGGTGGAATGGAATGGAATTATATGGAAGGAGGAGTTTTCCTCCTTTTATAGGCCAGATTATCCCTTCAAAATTCACCACATATGAGACACATTAAATAGACGATTTATTCATGGACCCATTCATAAATGTTGTTCCCCATTGTCTTTTTCATCTCCCCTAAAAATTTAATCTAATTTGAACATGTGTTGAAAAAGGTATGACCATTTCACTTTGAGAATTTAATCTTCCCTGTCATAGTCAATATATTCCAAACCTCTGGATTATCAAGCATTAATGACCATGAAAAAAGAATATTAACACATATATTACTTATTTAATGTTGTTTCTAAACATATTTCATGTCCATGCTAAGAATATCAAAGTATTTGGGTACTCTAAAAATGATATATGGGACCAAAACAAAAAATATCCAAATGTGTAAACAGTTTTCAAGGCCTATTGTTTGAGCTTGTTTTGAGCTTCCAAATAGAGGATTCATCTTTTGGTCTAGAAGGATGAGATGACTACAAAGAATAGTAGACTCATTAAAATAAATAATTTCAAAATCTGGATATGTGTGTAAAATTTTATTGGGTAAATAAAAAAAGAATTTAAAACAGTAAAAAATAAAAAATAGTATATTTTTATGATTATGATAAAAATTCCACTAAAACTTACAAATTTGACAATTTAAATTTAAATAACACTTTTGTCATTATAAAAACATAAAAATTAAATGTAAAATTTCGAAAAATATTTTTTCTATCAATTTCCCCATACTTAAACCATGCTTGTCCTCAAGCACAAAATCTCAACATTGAAAATCAAAGGGCCTTGATGTTGTAAATATTCAAATTTAAATGAAATATAATAAAAAATTACTAATATCAAATCAAATTTTAAAATTACACATAAAATATCAATTCAATTTCCCATTTTTCAAGGAAATAGTCAATTCATGTATTTTACATTTTCCATTGGAAAAATGATAGAACTCATCCTTTAATTTATTCAAGCTCCTTAATTCATTATTATTAAACACAACAATTTAGCATTTAACTCAGTTTTGATTCTTTTCTCTCATCACTCATGATATGATTCAAATAGATTTATGAATGTATCCTTAGAATAGATTCCTTATCCATAAGATTTTAAAATAACTAATTCCTCCACATTATAAAGAAAATAAGAAAATAAAATCAAGAGGACTTGCAATTAAGGTTCTAATAACTCTAACGATTAAGGTTGGTAGGATTTTATTTTTTAAAATAAAGCTTAAGGAGGAGGTTTAACTCTTAAATCATAAATCCTTATATTCAAAGTAAAAATGATTAATTACACTCTCCCCTTAAAATTATCACAACTCTTGAATTTACCCAAGTCTCAAAGTAAAGATCACGATCAGTTTAAGTATAACGAATTATTTTTCCCTATCTTGAATAAGATTTTTTATTCATCTTTTTAATTTTCAAATAACCTTTTTCATTTTTTAATTTATTGAATGTTATGATTTAGAATAGAACTCACATCCACGACCTAACCACGTATGATAGAAATCATATAACTTGTAATGGTTATTTTTTTTTGTATTACCCAAATCATAACCCATTTTTCTCATTTTTTTTCTTTTTGTCTTTTTTATTTTTTTTATTCTAGAGAGGTAAAATATAGTACAGTGATTAATTCCAAAACCTTTTAAAATTACCACAATAATAACCCCCACAATTTTTCCATACATTTTAAATCATACCATTTACCATGATTCCCTTTACCCCCACACTTCAACTTTTAAATACCATTCAATTACTAAGATTATGGTAGGAATGGATAAAAATGGATTAAAACATGGAACATACCTAATAAGGTCATTCCTGGTCTCTATGGGATAATTATGTTTTAATTTAAATGTGATATTTTAAGGATAAGTGGATTTTCAAAGGATACCTCAATAATTTCAAATGTTTTTTTTCATTGTTATAACTTTGACAATTTCAAATTCTAGTTCTAGAAGGTGCCATGTACCATGATCACTCAAGAAATATGCTCAAGATAAAATTGGAAGTACCTGGTATGTAAATACTCTCAAAAATTTGACATAGGATTTGGTAAAATCATTCATGGAATGATTAATAATAACAAACCAATTTACACTAATTTTAGAAAATCAAAGTATGAAAAATGGATGGGAAATTTCATTTACATGAATTAATTAATTCTATCAAATCATGATTCCTCGTTTCAATATCCATGCTTCACTTTAAAATTTTAATTATCCATTTTACCAATTTAATCATATAGAAATTGAAATCTAAAAAATTGAATTAAAGGATTCATAAGAAACACATGTCTCCTATATTGGTTGAGTAATCATAATTCAAGTGTGGGAATGAAATTTCAAATTTAAAGCTCAAAACATGTCTTTGGAGAAAAATATAAGGATTTAAAATGATAGAAAATGAAAATTAACTTCATTTTACATGAATCTTAGTCCTTCTATTACACTATCTAAGGATAACTTATATCATCATGAATCTAAAAAATATAGATACCTAATTAATAATAAGGATAATGTATTTTATGTTAAAAATATAGAGGGAGGGGGATGCATGTTGAACTAATTCCTATGAAATGATATTAAAATATAAATTCCTAGAAAGAATGTAAAGATAAATAATGGTATGATCCCCTATGTGGGACTTTAATTTTTACTACCTCTAGAGGGAAGTGATATCTATTATCCAAAATCAGATGGTGGATGAAGCTTCTTTGATATAAACCACCACATGTGGCTTTTGCCAGCATCTGCTTCTTTGTTCTAGGTGGGAAGAATTACATGTATATAGTATACTATATACACCCCCTTAACAATGTGGTGTATATTTAATGGCGTGTGTAGGATAATGTATGGAACCTCCTCCTTCTTTATTGCTACCTGTGCAACATCTTATTCTCTATCCAGTGGTTTCTCCAGATGTGAAGCAGCTTGTGTATCTGGTTCTTCAGGAAGAGCCACTAGTCTCTTTTTTATGGTCTTCTTCTAGTAGATGTTCAATATGTTCATGGATCTCCAAGTGTTCATAAATATTTTTAATTTGATTTTCCTATTTACCATCCAATTAATAATAAGATTCATCTGATTCTAAAAATTCAGAATAGGTGGGAGTAGTACTCAATGTAGTTTCAATAAAATAAAATGAGTTTGGGTTCAAGAATTTATCATCTCCTTGAGTTGATTTGGAATGAATTTATCCTTCAATAGAAACTTCCTCTTGGAGTTTATCATCACTAGATGGAGGTAGGTAGTATGGATCCTCTAAATTAAGTTTGGCATCAACTTCTTGGATGTATTTATTGAAATCGGGAAGGACTGGTGGAATTTCCTTCTTGGCCTAGAATATTTTCAAGTCAATTATGAGTTCATCGACCAAGAACATCAAATATTGATATGAGATACATGTCTCATGGAATCTTTGAATTTTTTTTCTATTATCATAAGATAATTATACCTTCGTTGGGTATCCTCCTCAGTATAATCTATTTCTTTTTCAAGCACCTCTGAGTAATTATATCTTTAATAATAATTTGAATTTGAATACATCATGCAAAAAGAATTTATTTATAGTTTTTTTTAATTTTTAAAACAATTAAAACTATATAAAATGTGTAAATAGAAAAATTAAATTAAACTACTGATTATATCCCCGAAAATAATGCATGTTTTGATCCACACCTATCATGGGGCCTGTCCAAAAGCAATATTATATTTTTTTAGTGTAGCAAAGTGGTTGAAGAGTGTCATATCACTTGAAGATTCATTCATTTTTTCACTTAATTTATCTAAATCACCTAAAATATCTCTTTTTCATTTTTTTGTTATTTAAAACAATGACATTAAATATGAGAATTTATACTAACATGAAGTTCTAAAAAGAATGAGTTAATAAGAAAGAACTTGGTTTGGAGTTTGGTTTAATGTTCAATCATTATTATCCTTTATGTGTTTGATTTTAGTTTGATAATACAAACATCAAATATCATGTTTGAATTACTATTATTTATTTATAAATTTTTTAATATAATTAAATTCCTAATAACCCTTAATTCCATCTACTCTGTTAATCAAGGTTGATGACACTACTTGGTCTAGGGTGTGTCATCTTCCAGGACCTGACTCAATCGATGTTATTTTATCCATTGATTTGTTCAACTCGGATTGTATAAAGAATTAACCAATAGAGAGTGGGAAAAAATTAAATACAATAATAGATATAAATTGAGTTTCATGTCATTGGTGGTCAGTCATCTAATCATACACATTTGTCTCACCATGCATGCTACTCAAATTTAACACAAACATTCTTTAAGAAAAATTCAAGAACATCTTGACCTCCCCCCTAGGCCAAGCCTTAGGGTTGTCCTCTCATTTCCAAGAGTAAGAGATAAAAGTGTAGGAGTGTATGGAAGGAGAGAATAATAAGAGAGAAAGAATAATATAAAATAAATAATGGTGGATGAATAAAATAAAAATGGAAGAAGACGGTGAGAAGAGAGAGAGAGAGAAAATAAAAATATTTAATTTATAAAATAATTTTAAAATAATAATGATGATGATGAAATTATTATTATTATTACTATTATAATAATAATAATTTAAAATAATAAAATGAAAATAATGGAAGGATGGATAGATTTGGTAAAAACAAAATTCAAAAATTGTCTAATTTAAACTAAAATTGAAATTATAATTGAACGTAAATATAAAATAAATAAAACATAAAAAATGAATAAAATGAAATTGGAGAGACTTTATTCTGGCCTCCCTCAGTGGAGATCTCCTCCTTGGTACCTTGTATTGAATGGGGTGGAATATAATGGAATGATTTGGGAAGGAGGAGCTCTCCACCTTTTACATGCCAGATTTTCCCTTCGAAATGCATTGCCTGCTAGACCCATTAAATTGACAATTCAGGCATGGAACCCTTAATAAAAGTTCTTCCCAATCGTATTTCACATCTCCCCTAAAATGTAATAAAATTTTTACGTATGTAGAAAATGTTATGTCAATTTAACTTTGAGAATTTAATTTTCTCAGTCAGACTCCCCATATTTCAAAGCTCCAAATTATCTTGCATTAATGACCATTAAAATGGAAGATTCATATGTATACTACTTCTTTAATGTTGTTCATCAATGTCTGGAACATCCAACCATATAATATCAAAGTATTTGGGCCCTCCACGAATGATATATAGTCTAAAAAAACCAAAAATATCCAATTCTGTAAACAATTTTCGAGGACCAACTCATGAGCTTGTTTTGAGCTTCAATATGATGGATTCATCTTTTAGTCAAGAAGGATAAAATGAATCCATGGATGTGTAGACTCCCAAAATGAAATAATTTAAAAATTTTCATAATTGTATCAAATATTATATCCTAAATACAAAAATAATTTAAAACTGTTAAAAATAAAAAACAGTCTATTTTTACGATTAAGATCAAAATACCACAAAAAAATAAAATTGTGAACATTTATAATAAAATAAAAATTTAGTGGGTCTATAAAAATATAAATTAAATTTAAAATTATGAAAAATATATTTTTTCAGACTATCATATTGGATTGTGTTCAATCCACAAACCATCATAGTGGAGAACTATCACTCCCAAGACTATCACAGTGGATAGAGTATTTTACTGAATTGGGTTCACTCCCCATTCGATTCCTATTTATCTCATGATATTTAAATAAATACATAAGGGATTATAGGAATATATAATTCTGGTCCCACACTTTACATAAAGAAAATCATATATATGTGTTCCAAAATATCATAAAAAAGTTATCATATCATAACCCATTAAATACAAAGGGTTTCATAAAAATTCCGTCAAGGCATAACCTATGGAATAAAAATAGGTTTCATAAACATTTAATCAATTAATTATAGCATAAACAATTAAAAAGGAACATGTTTCATAATCATAAACCGTCCTAATAAATAATAAGGATGATTTCCTTGTCCCATGTACATAGTAATGCATAATTATCATCAAAGTTTTTAATTATTGATGGATAGAGTTATAAAATCTCATTAAAATCATTCTTGAGAAAAATACAGAATATTATTCTGAATGTATATCTTTAAAATATTAAAATTTTCCAAATATAATGGAAGAAATATTATTTAAAAATAACATTTTCAAATTTAAATTATGTTTTAAAACATTGATTCGTCATGATAGAAAGAAATTCAATTCATACTATATAAGTTATAAGAGAATATTCATTTCATACTTTTAAAAAAAATCAAAATGTACCTCATTTAGAGAATGACAAGTGGATTCCTTTTACACCATTTTTTAAACATCAATTTTTTAAAAAAATATATTTAAATATTCATGTAATTGTATAAAAAACTTCTTTAAATTTTATTAAATAAAACCTGATAATGGAAGAAAAAATATTTTCAACCAAAAAAATAAATAAATTCAGTTTCCATTAAAAAAATTCATTCAAAATCTTTAGTACTTAACATGAGTAAAATAAAATGAAAATATTTATCATCCATAAATAATAAGGGGATAATATACTTAATGAGTTTATTGAGAGGTTCACCATAAAATTTCATCATGAAAAACTTAATCATAAACAATCCCAATAAACAATGATATTATAACATAAAACCCTTACCTCAGGTCCAACTTCCTTCATACATGGTTAATATTATTGTATAATAAATATATGATTATTATAAAATTATTCAATTTCAATTATCATATATATCACACCATATAAAAAAATTATATCCTTTTATCACCTTTTTATTAACAATTCTATAAAAAATCACTATTTTGTATGATAATTACTTCATTTTTCTTGTATGTTTTGTTTGGTAATTTGGGTCCTTGTATTTTCACCATGGATACATAATATTAATAATTTTAATTATGATATAAATATAATATATATTAATTATATATATTTATATTTATCTTTACTATAAAAGTTATGGATATAAAATGGAATTACACCGTTCATTGAGATGGTAGTTTGTACATACGCATGAACACTGTTTTCATTTTTTGATGGATGGAATGAAAGAAAGGTAAATAATAATTAACCTATAATGAATCATTATTATATAATATAAATAATTCATATTTATCAAATACATCATCATTACTATAAAATTAAAATATAAATTAAAAAAGAATCACATCGCTTCATAGAGATGGTAGTCCAAACAAGCACGCGAGTAATGTTATCGTTCCCCAACGGATTAAAAGATAAGAAGTTATATATTAATATTATTATTATTATAGAATGATAATTATTTCATAAATATCATATATAATCATTAAACACATAATCATACCCATCCATGAAGGATGGTGATAAAAATGAATTTTATCACTACACGGAGATGATAAGTCGTATGTACATGTGAGTGATACCATCACTTCCCATTTGATGAAAAATGGGTGGATAATGGTTGTTTAATAGTCATAATAAAATTTCATCTTATTGGGGATACTAAAATTATTATTTGATATTAAATACCATAGATTTAGAAGAGGTGAAAGACAAATTAAAAATAATGTGATCGGTTAAGGAAATTACCCCCTCTTTGAAATAAATCATTTGGATTTCATCTTAATGAACCTAGGGTTGGTATTATGGGGAGACCATCATCTAAATATTGTGTATAGAGATGTTTAAAAGATATTATTTTAGGGTTTTATCAATCTATAATTTTTAATGTGGTGCGAAGAATAGAAACGAGGGGTGTCCTTTTATAATAGAGCGGGGGAAACACACTGGAAATTACATAAAATATTGAAAATATAACAAATAAATTCTAAATAAAAATGATTCAAAAAGGATATGAATTTAAAAAAAATAGTATAGGTTAATATTAAATCCTAAAATTAAATTGATAAGTTTTTTTGTGTCATTATAAACATTATATTTTGATTAATCCCTTCAACAATTATTTTTTACCATAACCACAATAATAACTATATCAAACATAAAGATTTAATAATGTTACCATAAATGATCAAATGACTTCTAAATGTTCCATGGTCGATATGTTAAACTATATTCCATTCACTTGGTTAAAGATAGTATTTTTATGAATTTTAAATCATTTAATAAAAAATTATCTATTATAAAATACTGCAAATGTCAATTTTGGGACTAATCATTTAATTTGACATTAAAAACACCAAGATAAATATTAAATTATAATATAATCTTTTTAAACATCCCTAATATATCATATGCTTCAAAAAAATGTGGAACCCTATTAATCACTCAAATTATATTATTTTTAATATTTTTTAAATCATTTATTTTATTATTCTATTAATTAGAGAAAATATTATGTCGGTGTTGTGTAAAAATTTAAGGTAATTATATAAATAATAAAAAATATAAATAAATTTCAAAAATAAAAATAATTTCATTATGTTGAAAATAATCATTTATAATCCTTTGAAACCTATATTCCCTTAACAGAATTCATAATATATATTTTTAAAAAAGGAGTGAAATTTTATGTTTTTTTCATTAAATATTATATTAGTTATTTTCAAGGAAAAGTGTCTCCTAAAAAATTCAATTTAGAGCCTAATTTGATAAGGTATAAATTAACGTGGTTAAATAATAGTTAATATGAATTATGGTGACTATTTTTAACATAGATTAACATGATTTACCCTTTACCATGGTGATACATTTCACCACGGTAAATATTCATAATGCCTAAAAATAAAACGGTTGTATTTACCAAATTTGACCACCTGATTCCAAATATGAAATCCATTTGTTAAAATTCAATTTTTTATTTGTCAGAAGTAAATTTTGAATTATGCGCACAAAAAGAGATGAAACCCACTTTTTAGAAGAAACACAATACATTTTAATCATCACAATATATTTATTCTTCTCGCATGACTAGAAAAATATTAGATGAATGTTAAAAAAATATTAAATATATATATACTAAATTTTATTAAAATCATTCACAAATAGTAGTAAATATATTTCATTAGGATAAAAAACATTACCTAAAAAATTAATTCATAAAAACTTCTTCGTTTTTTTATAATGATTTTTAATTTAAATTATAATTTATTGATAACTAATTATTTAATTTTAAAACATCAAAAAAAATCATAATTTACTTAGTCTTATTCATACCCACCAATACAATGGCTATGTGATAATTATAAATTAAATAATAATATTTTATTAGCATATCGTAGTTCTTTTAAAATTCAATGTTGTTTTTACACTAACTATCAAACAAATAATACTATTTAAAGGAAAATATATTATAAAAAATCAAGCTGTTAGAAAATGGAAACACATATCCATTTAAATTGACATCATAGTCTCACTACTGATATCAAAACACAAATAAACTACCCCAAGGTGATTCTCACATTTAACTGCTAATTTCCACCGAACTAGATGCTTGGAATATGGTTAGAAAATTTATATAACCAATTGTCTCTCCTACTATAATGAATCACTTTATCCTTTACTATATAAGATGCAGATGTATTTCTATTAATGTTTCATTCCCAACATGTCCCAATTCATCTTTTAAGGGGAACACAATACTAAAGGGGAACTATTTCTCTACTTATTTCTCTTAGTGCCTTTAGGAACACCTATGATGGGTGGTAACACCCTAAATCCACTATATGAAACCCTAAATTCCCTATAAACTAAGAAAAATAGGTTAATATGATTCCATGAAACAATTTCCCATCAATATATTTCATTTCTAAGAGAAATTTTGTACTGAATTACAAACTCAAAAATACATTCTGAATCCCTCTGTTGTTCAGATAATAACCTCACAATAGGTAAGGAATTACTCACATAAGAGTAACCCACTCATGAAACTATTGGCCATCCAAAATACCTTAAGATTTATTATGTGATGCAATATTTTTGTATGGTTTTTCACATGTAACTAGTCACAAAACCACTTGGTGAATTTTTTGTTGGGTGCTTCTTAATTTTCCAAACCGCACACAAACTACCCATACTGCTCTAAAAAAGTATTATCCTAACCCAAATGTCCCAATTATTTTTCTTTAACCTATGCTCCAAAAATCTATACATAATAACATGGATATGTGCATATGGTAAAGTATCAAAGAGACCACCTACCTTATATAGAAATTACCATCCTTTTTTGTACAGGATCAAAACATGCACATGCCCAAACTAAGATATTTCATTCTCTAGATCCCCTATTTTATAACATAATACATAATGAATTATTTTTAAATATTCATATCTAATTTCTAACTTTAAAATAAAGAGGAATAATCATAAGAAACTCACTAATTAGCCTCAAATAGACAAAAAACTCATAAGATGTGTGATAGATAACTCATAGATGGTAAGTGAGTATTTAATTAGAAAAATCACCAATTTTATATCCCATTCCACCTTTCAATTTTATCCTAATTCAAAGAAAATTCAATAATAAGAACACTAGGTCATTTAACCCTTCTAAAATAGCCAACTACAAATCACATTCCTCTTATTTCAGCATCATCTAAACATCACACCAAGAAACCCAATTATTCAATGATGATTCAAGAATTATCTTGTGGAGTTATCATAAAATACCTTGATATATCTATATAAAAATATTGGAAATAGAGTAAAAGGAATAAAAAAAATATTTAGGGATTACATTGATATAGTCTGGAAAAAAATCCAAACATACCTATGATTATAGGGGATGTAAAGGGGTTTCAAGGCATATAATCATGGGGTGGGGATAACTAAAATTACTTCTCTAAAGTGGAAATTGACCTAAAGAGATAGAAATTAAATTTTAAAAGATAGTAATCCCCCTTCTTAAAAAACCCACATAAGATTCCATTATGGAAACACATTCCAGCATGACCATATAGTTCAAGGCCCAACGCCCCATTCCAAAGTGAAATCAAGAACTCATGGTCACCCATTATTGTGTGACTGAGGGATTCGCAACACAACCCCTCATTTTATTTGTTGGACCTAGCCAAAATATAATAAATTTTAATCTAATGAATCCTCTATTCCCTGAAACACCAAATTTTATTATCATAATCTTCCTACAATACCAGAAATTCAAATTCCACAAAATTCAATTATTAATTTGGAAAAAACTCCTTTAAAACACCCCACCATAATATTTCTTATCCCCTTGATGTATCCATGATAATTACCAACCCTTAATTCATCATTATAATACAATTCCATATCTTTTTCCTAGTTTTAAATTGAACATGGTATTATAACTAACATAACTAAACTAGCTAAATAGAATTTCAAAATTAAACATTTTTTGAGCACTCAATACCAGCTAATCATTTTCTAAATCATGCACTTCGTGATAAAACCGTATTCACGTACAAGAGTTTGTGTGAAAATGACTTGTTAAATCCAGATGGAATCAGTTTTTAAAAAATAAAATTCTCCCACCAAAATATATACTCCTACTTTAAATAAGATGTTCCAACATGAATGGGATTATTAAAACACATAATCCCTACCCATCATGTCCACCAAATCATACACTAAATTAACTAGTGAACAAACTATAAATTCAAACCACTATATAAGAACTACCAAAAATTGTATTATCCTAGAACATGATATGGACTATCCTTCCTTTACCCATGAACATCTATTGAATGTCACCCACTTACCAACTATGTTCAACATGTCCACAACCCATACCTTAGCCACTGCCCACCTAAGGCAACGGTCACCCACCAAAATATTAATAGGAAACTCACAACCATATAATTATCCATACTATCATCAGACTGATATTACATCACCTAAATATCAATATTCCTTATATATTTCCCTATATAATCCTTTCTCATTTATAAAGGACAATCTCAATCCACAATCCATAACTTTAGGTTTGAAAATGTAATGTTGCCCTGAATAGCCCTCACCTAATTCATCTAACCCTCAATAATATTTGTTAATTATCAACACTCTCCAGTCCCTAAGTACATTTACCACTTTATCTATGAAACCAAACTAAAAACATATCAAATGTACACTTCCACTATTGATTACTTTCTAAGAACACTTTGTGAAACACCAACTTCCTCCCATGGAATTCCTTGAAATATATTTGAATGTTCCATTTCAGTCTAGTTAAGACACTCATTTTTTTCACACAAAACATTAGACTATAATTCCTCTACAACATCAATTTTATCTCACCTATATTTACCATCAACACCATCATAGACATCAAGTAACCCTCTATAAACAAGGATGGATTTCTAGAGGAATCAAAATGATGAAAAAATAATTTATTTACCTTCAAAACCCCACTATTAAGATATTAATAAATTTATAATACACCCATTCATATGGTAATATCATTATATAAAAACTTTATAGGATATTCCAAGAGTATATATCTATTGAACATCACTTTTCAATACAAAGATACCCACCTGATGGTCACACCTCAATGGATCATCCATATCCTAAATGTTCCTTTAACCCTTAGAGCCAAACATACATGGAATTCATGACATGCTTCTCCAAGAATAACATATAATCCATATCCCTAATAACACCTTTCCTTATATGGAATTCAAAACTCTAATCCATAATAATTGACCACATCCCATAACAATTCTCACACTAACTTCCATAAACAATCCAATAGTTAAACTTCATAGTATATTAATTTTCATGATTCCACAACATCTCGCATGAACCACTAATGGTTCTTTACTTTCCAATACAATTCAGAACACACCTATTCATGACCCATTCTTGATCTGATGACACTCAAGAATCACTATATTATCAAAAAAATTACCCATGTTGTACTTAATAAAAAATTCAACATCATATATACATTACAAAATAATAATTACCCACTTATTTTACACTATGGAAAATGAGGATTAACCGTCCAATAAAATAACCATCTTATTTGGAATCCCTATAAACTGTTATATTATTATTAGTGTGACTCATACCATCAACATCAATATCACACCAACCAATGAAAACATTACCTACTAACACAACCCTCTCTAAGGCCTCCCTTTAACCCTAATACTCCATTCCAAAAAAATCCACATCCTAGTCATACATTTTCCACATTGAACGTATATAGGGAATTATCTAAAAAAATATACACACTATGGAGTTATCATCAGCCATGATCAGGAATATAATAAAAATATTACAAAACAAACTAAATAATTACCCCATAGTGGTTTCAATTAATTAATGAACAACTAGTAGATTATTTTTTAAAATACTTAATAACTTAATATTACTATTTTAACTAATCAAATATATTTATGAAAATACTCTAATACTTTACATTACATAAAACTAGATTCAAAACCCATTAAAATTTTCAAAAAACATTCTCACTCACAAATAATCACGTGCATTTTATAATGCAACTACATTCCTTGAATGATGAATGAATCTATGAAATCCCACCTCCTCAGGTCTAGAGAATAATAAAAAATATCAACCTCAATCTGAAACAAAAAAAATTCATTTAATGATTTATTGATAATAATGAAAAATAATAAAATAAATCATATATCTCTTGTATCCTGGCCTTCCACCATTAAAGTATTCATAATACTCGAGGTAGGTGTACGTCCCCTGATCTGACCAATCCTAAATTTATATACCAAATCATAAAGTCTTAATAAAATCAAAAACAAATCTCTAGTACAATTATGTAATTACCTAGACTGGTCCTTTCTATGTGGTTGTGGTGTCAGATTTGTCACTCGACAACAAGCATGCCTACCTCTATTCTATAATCATTCATATTATGGAAATAGTCAATAAGCCTCAATGAGAAACTATACTCTTGATGAAATCATTTAAACTAGTATGATAATAACATAATAATTATATAATATCAGATTAGTTTTAAGGAATTAAATTGAAAATCTAACCACCAATAACATAACCAAATGGATCACCCACTAGACTAATGATTTACAAATGTAAACTATAACAAAATACAATTGGATAAATAACTATAATAAATGAAGTCCCTACTCAATATTATTAAACAAAATAATAAATATTATATGACATGATTTCCTATATATCCTAAGATTTAGAAATAAAAAAGAATGGTCCAAACATTCACTAAGGTGCCCTAAAATAAGTGAACATAATATCCAATAGGGAACACCAATGATAGACCTTATATACTCCACAATATACAATGTATGCATGTATAATAAATTAATTTGGAAGTATCATAAAACTTATTATCAAATATGCTAGGAAATAATTTGCTAAAAAATCTACCATGAAACCCACCCCCACTTACTTCGAACAACATTATTATATCTCATCTGGGTCACTCAATGTGGTTGTGTGAACAACATGGTTTCTAAATAATATAGACAGTTAAACCATGGGTGATACTAAATTAACATATGGAATCTTTTAATACATTATATTCTAATCATAGGAATTAATAAAATTTAGATGGAATCCCTAGCTCTTTTTCATGTTGACCATGGGTGCTAAATGATATATGGAGTCCTCAATTATCTACTAGTCCGAACCTAGGTAGGAAATTTCACATGTTTGATTAAAATCTCTATCGACCTAACTTTATGTGGTAAATCCCATATGGAATCCCAAACTCTCAATAAGAATGGTTATTTTTCATCCTAGGGGAGGAATCAATAGGGATATTTTTTAAGGAAATCATTATATCTCTATCCATACCTCCCTCTCTCTCTCACTCTCTCTCTTATTTGATGACTTATTTGGACATGTTAGGTTTGCTATACCCTCCCTGATAATTAGGGGATAAGAATCCTTCATCATAAAGTATTCCTATGATATGTGAAGATTGGTTCTTGGAGGTCTCGTTCATTTATTTTGTCTTGATGGTCTGTAGACGTCGAAAAGTGAGTAAGTGCTGGAGAAAGTTCTAAAATGAAAAAGTGAAGTCATATTTAGACTATGAGGCCCGGTCCAGAGGGCCCAGAGGTTTTTCTTGGAAAAAATGGTGAAGCATTTGAAAAATGTTGTCCCATGTGGAAAGTACCGGGATTTGCAAAGAGTCCCGTCGTCGACGCGAAATAATTTCGCGCCCATGCCCCACGCGGTTGACCTTTCGCACCGCTGCTTCCATCATGCAATTATTTCCTGTAGCCCTGAATTCCGTAATGCCAGATTCCTATAAATAGAAGGCTACCCCTTCCTTCTGAGGGATGAAGAATTCGAATCGCCTCTCATGTGCGTAATCGGGATTCCTCGCGCGCACAATATGACCTTCAGGTATGGTTATTCTCCGTGCCAAGTCGCCCCGGGATCCACCTTTGCGCAATATCCCCATGGCCTAGACTAAACTCCAACCCCTTCAGGGTATGAACCTTGTGCGGAATCTCTTCAGTGGCATGCAAGGTGGCTAAGTTGTGCGCAATCCCTTAAATTTCATGTAATCCACTCCTTAGCACGCAATCCCTTCATTTGCGAGCAATCCCTTCAAGTCACGCGCAAAGCCTCAGCACCCATATTTTGCACCGGACTCCTTTCTTTCGCACAATCCCCAACGGTTGTGCACAATCCCTTGACGCCCTTCACCTCGTTTCTCCTCGGGCGCCCTCTTGTGCGAATGCCTGATTCCCTCCTTCTGGGTGCCATTCACAGATGTCTTGTGCACCCCGGACATCCGCATCAAACAAGTTTTTCCCGTACGACCTTCTACGATCATACGAAGTAACTTCAAAGTACCTTGGAAAATCCTTCCCATTGTGTTGCTTTTCCTTATGCTTCTTTGCATAGACATGCTAACGGCTATTGGTTCTTCTCATAGCCACACTAACGTGGACCCCTCGATGGTTTGCTTTGTGAAACCCCCTCAGTACGGCCTTGCCAATACCTTCCCGACCACAAGGAGCAGAGGGTACTAGTTATGTAAGTCCTAGGGGTGTGGAGGCAACCCACCTTGCCCAAGATTTAGAACATTAAACTGACAAGAACCTCATCCTCAACACATGACGTTAAACTGTGACCTGGCCTCGTGCCTCGCACACAGGGTCCTCCCCACCTCGGACATTCTCCACACCCACTCGTCTCCATGGGGATGGGTTTATCCCCCAAAGGGGGTGATTTATTGGAGTGGTGTTTGTCCTCGGGGAAGGGAAGAAACCTTGGTGTAAGCCCCTAGCCTTTCTTGCATGAGGTAGTACTCCTACTCCTCCTCGCTTTCTCGGTGCCAAGGCCAGCGGAGGGCGTGGTAGGGAACGTGGTCCCTACATTCTTCCTAGGTGCCAAATCCCTCCCCCGCTGTGCTTTTTCTCCCCCAGGGCTCCATCATGGGGTAAGTCCCGACATCATGGGCCGCTCAACGTGTAATCCCCTTTTCACTTCCCACGGACACACCCTTCATGACATGATCATCAGGTCTCTACTACCTCTTATTTCTCACACCGAACATGACTCCCTGATCTTAGAGTAAGCACCGAACATGACACACCTTCGGTCGTCTTAGAGCGTAAGCCCCAAATTCCCCCATCCCGCATGACCTTAAACTGTATACCCAAACTACAGGGGCTTTCATCAATTTTATGGCATGGTACGTAGGAAGCTTCCATGAGGTTCAAGTCCCACCACCATGGGTCGTCTCAGAGCGTAAGCCCCAATCCACCCAAACTATAGGGACATTGATCCATGTTAAGGCATCGTATGTAGGAATCCTCCACGAGGTTCAAGCCCCACCACCATGGGCCATCTCAGATCATAAGCCTCAATCCACCCGAACTACGGGGATATTAATCCATGTTAATTCATTGTACATAGGAAGCCTCCATGAGGTTCAATCCCAACACCTACCTGTCCCAACTTCTTCACGTCGGTTCACACCCCCATGGGCCGCCTCAAAGCGTATGCCCCAACCCATAACAAAACTATGGGGAATTTGATCCATGTTAAGGAATGGTACGTAGGAAGCCTCTACGAGGTTCAAGCCCAACAAACCATCATCCCCGACCATCTCTGTGTTGGTGTGCCAAACCCCATTTCCACCTTGGGCTGCCTTAGAGTGTAAGCCCCATTCTCGTATCACATGACGTTAAACTGTATCCACCACCTGAACTATGAAGATTTTGATTCCCCACCATGGGGATACGTAGGAGGCCTCCACGAGGCTCAATCCCATCACTCATGTCTCATCCTGGTCTCTCCCTCAAGGCCACGTGTCTTAGGAAGATCATGCCCTAACCCGGAGGTTCTACTTCCTCTGGGTCCCATCCACGCGTTCATTCTCATGGGTCGCCTCTTCAGGAGTCCCACCGTATCATTGAACTACACAGACATTGATTCCCTACCATGGGGATACGTAGGAAGTCTTTTAGAGACCCAAGCCCAAACCCACCATCCATCCTGATTCTTACCTGAGCCACCATATCCTGGTGGGATCATGCCACTTCATTATCCATTCCCCTCCATAGCAGTCGAGAAGCCACCCAGGTGTTGGCCCCAACATCGGTGTTCCCTCCAAGGGGTTCTTCAATCTGATCCACTCTATCTAGTGTTCTGATCAGTGTGATCCGTCTCCACTGGATGTTAAACTTGCGGCATACCCTGTGTTAAGCATGGGAAGCTGAGGAAAATCTCAGATACATGCCTATGGCATACAATTCCCTACGTTCGATGTGGGATCCCTCGGGCTTTCGCGTCCTCAAGAAGCCCTATAATAAGGGACAGAGGACATCCATGCCAATCCCTAGTGTCAAAACACTCCAATGATGTCCCAATGCGACTACTCTCTTAACTGAAGGTTGCTGCTCTGACCGAACCCCTTGGAAGGTCCTGATAGAAGCGGCATAATTAACTGGCGTCCATGAAGATATGGGTTCGGGAAGTGCTTCATGAACTATGTTTTAAATCAATGAAGGAGACCCGGACTAGGTGACGATCTCCGAGGAGGAATCCACGGAAAGATGAACCGACATCCCATCATCCCATTTTGATCAAGCAGAAGACGTCCCTGAATAAGGAACGGATGTCGCCCGCCTTTCGAAATCGGGAATTAGGGGTAATAGCACCGCGTCCTCTACGTGACGGATGCACGTGTGCCTCGGTGAAAGCATCGGAAACAGAATATAGTGAACCCAACGTGAAGCTCCTCTCCACATCTTGGAGGCTAGTAGTGCTTGGGACATCAGTGGATAATCATATCGTTTGACCTCATCATCCAGTACCAGGTCCCACCAAACAAGCCTAACGTGAAACTCACCAGAATTTGGGACAGTTAGGACATTGAGCATTCCGTTCTACGACATTGTAAGTGTGGATCCCTCTTGCCGACCATGGGAGGTGGAATGACGTTGGGGCACTGGTTGTCGATTCCTTTTTCTAGCAGTGTTAATGAGTTCATCTCCCTACTTTCAGGAATAATGTTGGTGCATCCGAAGCTCGATCGCCTACCCATAGACGCAAGGACCAAGGTAATATCATAGTGTCTTCCCTGTTCGGTTTTCCCTCTTCCACGACAGCCATGACCACCACGACTACTGGGTGCCCACGCACCATCTCCCCATCAGAGATTATCCAGTGAAGGGTAATCAATGACCTTGTATGTAGGTACGAGGAGGAGGGGGTCCTCAACACTGGGGATATGGCCTACCTAGATCTTGAGGCAGCTACGCCTCACCGTCCACACCACCCCCGAGGGCCGTACTGGGAGCTGCTGCTCCCCACCCCAACATTCCATCGCTTCGGGAGTTTTTCCCCGGAGCGCCTTGACAGCTCCCTCCCCTACGCTGATGAAGTAGGGAGTATCCAGGTTGGCCCAATCGGAGTCCCGCTTCAAGGGCTCCCAGTGAGGGCCCCGACCAGGCCATGTCATCTCCGCCACCCAGTTCTCCGAGCCAATGAGAATGAAATCTATGCGCTTGCACCACTAGATTCAGTATACCTGACCTGATACCTGAGTCGGGCATGAGCAGAAGAAGACGCTCGTTGTGGGGCGTCAACATCAGCGACTAGCATGGCCCGAGCCACCACTGACTCGTGTCCCCAACTCCCTGCATACATTGAGCAGGGTCAACTACATGCCTGAACCGGATCGAGGCTCCATCCACCCCACAGGTTGGTTTGGTCGACTCTCCCGGTCGCCAGCGCAGGCGATGGCCACTGCAGACCAATCTGTCGTAGTGCCATCCAGCGCGGGGGCTCAGTCTGGACCACCACTACAGAGGGTGCGGGCCCTCCCTACTTCCAACCTCGACTTTGAGGTCTACCCTGTTCCACCTTCAACCTAAGAGAGGTTCTTCCCCGTGATAGAAATGCCCCGTGTGGGGGCCACTCATGTGCTCACGGCACTGGGTACGGGGTTACTCCCCCTTCCATGGACCGCGACCATAGAGACAATTCATGTCCAATCACTTGCCTACATGGAGGTCCTCACCATGTCCCCATGCTAATAAGAGAAGGTCCTCCTCACCCCATCAATCGGAGAGGTGGAATCCAACCCCACTTCACCAATGCTCAACACGGAGGTCCTCCCCGTGTCCCTTTTGACATTTGTCCCGGTGCTCCCCGCACCCTAGCTTTCTCGGGTGGAAACCCTCTCCTCCCCAGCATTAGTGAGGCTAGAGGAACCCATGTCAGAAATCAGCTCTGCCCTGAAGAACCATACAGGGGTAGGAGAGAAGGTCTCCACCACCGCAAGAGGAATTCTGGGGAAGGCCGGACAGGGATAAGACCAGTCCGCTTCTCAGACTCCGAGGTGGAGTACGATTCAGCGCAGGAGCCCTCCCCTCAGCCCTCCGGGTCAAGGGCTAGGGCAACAATGAGGAGCATCATCCTAATACTCCCAAAATGCAAGATCCACAAGATCCATGTTTCCCTCCGAAGGTATATCCAGGGGGAAGAGAACTTGGCATTTTCCCAGGGGCCGACCACGTAGTCGTCTCCATCATCACCAGAAGTGCCCTCTGTCACAGAGCTATTTTGGGGGTCAATGGCCGAGGATCTACGACATAACCCAGCCTCCATAGACACTGATTCCACATCAGTAGCCCTTATCGCTGGTTTATCCAATCACGAAATAGTGTCTAGGTATCTGCAACCTTCAAAGTAAGGCCCAAGATTCGGCGGCCAATCATCCAGCTCGCCCTATTCTTTACCGGCCAGTCCGCCGCCCTAGTGGCCCACATCAGCACTGCTACCAGTTCCTCAGCCACTCTTAGTTGATGAGTTGGGAAATCAAAGGCCAGAATACGGATCTAAGTCGAGGATCTTCAGGACCATCCTCGCAGTGGGCCACTTCACTGAGAACTTTTGGCCGATCACGGGATCGAATTTTGGTACACCAGAATCGCTCACCCTGGAGGAGTTTGAATGTTTCCTCCAGACCCTCAGGGCGAATCACCTCCATCTTCACCACCGGCGGGTGACTTATCCATGGAACTAAGATCACGTCGAATACATCAATGAGCAATGTTGTTTGGTTGACCTAGCCACACTCCCGGCGGTCCGACACCCTGAGTCACCTGGTCACCACATGGCCCTCCAACAACAGTGCGTTCATAGTTTCCAAGTACTCATCAAAGTTATCAAGGAGACTACCCCCCACATGCACGTCTGTGGCTGGGGGGGTATGTTGACCTTCTCTTTAGTTCCATTCCCCAGTAGTTCAACTCACTAGGCGATAGTGAGGACATTCCCTTGAGGAGAGTGGTAGTCAACATGGCCGATATGACAGTAGAGTTGAATGAACTGGGACTTCTTGATGGGGGAGTCCCCCCTGAGGACGTGCTTCCACTAGACCCATCAAGAAGGATTACTCACCAAAAGAGGAACCTTCTAGGTCTCCCTCCACCCATAGAAGCATTGGTAATGAGCCAGAATGTCAGTAAAGGAAAAGATCATGTTGGAGCTGTCAAGCACTCCGACCCGTCGGCCTTAGTGCATAAGACGGAAGAGGATCCCGAGATGGAAACACTGCGCCAACAGCTTGCTGAGCAGAAGAAGTTAATCAATGAACTTATGGAAGAATGCATTATAGAGCGGCGACCCAACTACGGTGATCCTAGGCTGGGTTAGCAAGGGCATCAGGGGCAGGAACAACTACCCCTCGATGAGATTCTCTTAGGCCACCCTAATCATGCCGCATTCGCTGGTAGGGAGAAAGCCAGAGCTCATAGTAAGAGGGCGCGGTATGTCTCTCCAAACCCTCCCGAATGGCGCGATAATCCGAGGAACCCCACTTGGGATCCTCCATCCACCCCAAGGGTCTCTCCACATGCTGGTCCTCAAGCCGCTGATCTTTCCTACCACATTGATGAGCCCGACAGTGTGCTTGTGGTTAGGGATCCTCGTCAGGACCGGGACCCCCATCCAGAAGATCTGATGGCGGCACTTATTTCCCGCCTAGAAGCTTTGGAGATGCGACAGGTGGTTATCCCACCTGATGGCAAGCCATACCTGACATGGGTGGATGACATGTCAGCACCCCTGAGATTTTGGAATCCCACTTTCTCCCCATTTAACGGGATAGGTGACCCGCCGTAGCACCTGGACCACTTTAAATCAAGGTGTGGGCCTCTGTTAGGGACCCCAGCGTAGCAGGAGGCCGCCAAGTTCCATTGCATTGTTCAGACACTAGATGGGTCGTCATTCGTTTGGTATAGCCAGCTCCCTATGAGATCTGTGACAAGCTAGGAAGACCTTTGCATGTAGTTCCATTACCAGTTCAACTCTACCAACAGGAAGATGAACATCGCAGACCTCTGCATATACAAGTAGAGGCATGATGAGTGAGTCGTGGACTTCGTTACCCAGTGTAAGGGGCGCACATACTCCCTTGACATGTCATTAACTCAGAAGAAATTACTGATGATGTGTGTGGGGAATGTCAAGAAGGAACTGGTTCCCTCCCCGATCACTCAAAAGTATCCCAGAGGATTCTGAGACTTCTCGGATAAGGCCCAGTGCCTCGAGGAAGCTCTGCAACATGCTATTCAGGCACGCCTGCTGCCCCCTTCAATTCTAGCAAGGAGATATACCAGAGCCGAGACCGCCGCCATGGCCCAGGTAGAGGCCCCGAGGTAGCTAGAATTTCTACCAGTAGCACCGGCCCCACAACCTCGCAGAGGCCCTCCACCACAGGAACAGTTTCCAGCCTAGCAGCGCCCGCCCCAGAATCGGTAGGTTCCCCTACGCAACACACCACCACCGCCTAAGTGGGATAATCAAGTTCTTCCACCTCGAAAGGCTCCTCCGACCCCCCATCAGGGTTAGGCTCCTAGATCCCCCTTTCTAAACAAAAGGATTCAGACCTACCCATTTGACAAGGCTCAGGTATCCGGCTACTTCCGCAGCACCTTAGAGATAAGAATTGTGTGACTACCTGAGTTCCGGAAGCCAGAAGAGGTGTGTCTCACTGATCACCCCAACTACTTCCCTTATCATCGGATCCTGGGGCACACCATCAAGAAATTCTATGTGTTCAAGGACTGGCTCCAAGACCAGATTGAAAAGACTATTGTCAGGTTGGGCCCAACCCCGACACAAGTGGTAGGTGTCTTTGTGAGATCAGATAGCAGTAGCAATGGTGAAGTCAAGTGGCAGTAGGTTCCTGACCGTGGGTCCCAGAAGTATAACAACTAGATGGCTCACAGGACAGTCACCCGCTCCAATGGAATTATCCATACATGCCTGAATTAGTCAGAGCCTTCAGAATTTGCGGCCTCCACTTCTGTATCATCATCTCAGCCGACCGCTTCCCAGAAGAGAAAGCATTGGCGGTGCAAGAAGAAGCAACGCGCCCTGCCAATGTCGTCGTCATCCCACACTCTCCGTGACTTCATGCCCTCGGAGATGAGAATCCCTCCCAGAATCTGCCCAGTGGTGGATGATTCGTCAAGTGATAGTTAAGGGTACACTTCGGTTAACACCGTTGAGTTGTTAAATCCCTATATGACTCCCGATGAGGGGGAGTGCCAGGAGAACCTCCCCAATTTCCCCTATTGACACCAACGTTGGAGGAACCGCGGCCATATGGGTCACCGGGGCATGTCGGTTGGAACCTCTAGCCAGGCCGTGCATGCCTCTGACACTAAACAGTAGGCCCATCACAGAACTCAGCACACATAGCCTCTTCATCCGGTGTCGACAGGTCCACCTCCACCACCGTTTGTGCTATTAGATTAGGCAACGCCACTTCGGCCGTATCACGACCAGCTTCAGCCTACTATAGGCCAACCTCAGTTGGCCGGTCCACATCGGATAGTGACCTTCCGAGCTTTGACTAGTAGGTAGTGGGATGTCCCCAGTACCAGTCAGTCGTCGGTCCAGCCGGCAGGGTCCGTCGTGCCTCCAATCGTCGAGCGGCCTCCTCTAAGAAGCCGTTTACGCCTGGCGAGGAAGTATGATGTTCTGAAGCACCTCTCCAAAATCCCAGTGAGTCTCTCCATTCTTGAAGACCTTTTCCTATCACCAGATATGTGTGAAGCACTCGCCAAGGCTTTAAGAAGCCCCCTCTGGTTTGAGACCGAGATAGCAGCTACAGAGGCCTTCCATGATGAAGCAGTTGAGGATGCCAAATTCCAGGCCATCATCTCGTTCTCGGGAGAGGATGAAGTCTCCCCCATATAGGGGCACATTTTTTCCATTTTACATCACCGGACAATTTAATGGTGGGGAGGCTCACTGCTGTCTCGTTGACACCGGCTCCAGGATCAACCTCATCCCGATGTGGACACTACGGAAGATAGGGTTATCTGAAGATGACCTGACTCCCTCTAATTTGAGGATCCAGGGATATGATAGTACAGATCATACCTTGGTTAGATAGATCTGTTTGAAGACCCATTTCGGTGGCCTAGTTTCCGGTACTAAATTTATTGTTGTCTCCCAGGACACTACATACAATGCATTGATGGGTAGGCCATGCCTCCACCTACACGTGGCGGTCCCCTCATCGTATCACCAATTCCTCAAGCACTCAATTAATGGTTGAGTAGGTGTACTCCAAGGTGATGAATCTCCTTTCACCCCTTCCGAAGTCTGCTACTTGGATGCTGATTATTACAAGAGGAAGGATAAACAAGTCCAGGCAAGCAAAGTTGAGCCCGTCATCGCTACAATTGACCCTTCGGCTAGCCTGAATGATGCCTACATCATCATGATCCATCAGTTAGGGGCCACAACCCCTGATATGGGGTATTATTTTGTCATTTCCCGGATGAAGGGGAATTATGCTTTCAGATCCAGGTGGCGTCAGAATATCACTTCGTATTCTTAAACAAACCAGGCTCAGGTTATCCCAGATCCTCCCACTCCCATCAGGTATCAAGACGTCCGGCTCATGGCAATGATAGTACGTCATACATGTATGTTTCACTGGGCTGAAATAAGCCGGATCTAGCTGACGCGCCACTATAGATTCGATATTATCATACATGGCCCCTTGGGCTAGAGACCAGATGGGATCAGGACGACAGCCTTCATTGCCATGGTCTCACCTGCGCCAGAGTGCCCCGATTCAATGACCACGGCTGCCCAAGCGGGTAGCAGCCTCCCATCGGGGTTCGGTAGCTAATAATAAGCTTTCCCCACATAAGATCTCTCCATAAGTGGATAATAATATATGGATGATGCTCCCCCTATCTTTGAGGAAGGTGTCTCAACCACGGTCGACGAATTGTTATAGGTGAACCTCGGTATCGAGGCAGATCCGAGACCCACATTGATCAGCACTACTATGTCTCTTAAGGAGCAGCAGTGGAACGTGTAATTCTTCAAACAACACTGTAATTTATTTACCTGGAGCTACGATGAGATTACGAGACTAGATCATTAGGTAGTCGTCTACTACCTCGTTCTCCCTACAAACCATCGCGGGTTCATGCAGCCTCCAAGAAAGATGCATTCGTCCCATGGTGCCATGGTCAAAGCCGAAGTTTATAAGCTCATCAGAGACAAATTTTTCAAGGAGTTCTAGTATCCCAAGTGGTTAGTCAACATCGTGCTAGTTAAAAAGAATAACGGGCAGATTAGAGTCTGTATCGAATTCCGCGATCCCAACGGTCACGGTTCGAAAGATGATTTTTCCCTTCCAGTGACAGAATTTTTGATTGATGCTACAGTAGGGTTCCAAGACCTATCCTTTATTGATGGTTACTCTAGATATAATAATATTTGGATGGCCCCTGAGGATGAATATTCTACCACTTTGTGGGCACCTCAAGGTACTTTTTGTTACCATGTTATGCCCTTCGTCCTAAAGAATGCAGGTACCACCTATCAGTGAGCCATGCATCACATATTCAAGCTGATCCTGGGAACGTGGGTTGAATGCTATGTGGATGATCTTGTGGTCAAATTTCACCAGATCCAAGACCATATCAAGGAGCTTGAGAAAGTGTTAGGATTCCTCTGTTCCCACCACTTAAAGATGAACCCATTGAAGTGTGTTGTCGGGGTCACCTCTGGGAAATTCCTTGGATTTGTTGTAAGATACCGAGGCCTTGAGAATGACCCGGAAAAGATTAAGAACATTAGCCAGATGCCTCCCCCGGGAAATATTTAGGAGCTTCAGGGTCTCCAAGAACACATAGCCTAAATACACCTATTCATTGTGAATCCGGCTATCAAGTGTAAGCCCTTTTCCCGACTCATGAATAAGGGAACCGCTTATGAGTGGAATGTGGAGAGACATACCACCTTTGAGGAAACCAAGAAATATTTTCTCCATCCTCCGGTCTTGATGCCACCCATCTTTGGGAAGCCGCTGATTCTCTATGTCACCACCCTAGAATGGTCCCCCGGTGCCCTTCTCACCCAGAAGAACAATGAGGGGATAGAGAACAGCCTCTACTACCTTAGCCGCATGCTCCTCTATACAGAGACCAGATACTCCCTCATCGAGAAAAGATGCCTTGCACTCGTATTTTCTGTGCAGAAACTGCGGCATTACCTGCAACGCCACGAGGTACAGCTGGTCTCTCAGGTAGACCTGCTGAAGTACATTCTGAGTCGTCCCATATTGACTAGCCAAATAGCATGGTGGGTGGTGATCCTCCAGCAGTTTGACATCAGGTTCGTGCACTATAAGGCTATCATGGAGAAGGAATTGGAAAACTTCCTAGTTGCCCATCCATCATCTGCAAACCAGTACCTCAACTTGTATATTCCCGATGAGACAATCCTCTCGGTAGACCATTTCGTCCCATGTTGGAAAATTCACTTTGACGGTTCCCCCTGGAGCCCCACCGTTAGAAGGCTCAATGATCCTAGGCTCAACAGAGTGGTCCTGGGTATCATCATCATCACCCTGACACAAGTCATTCTACTATACTCATTCATGTTGTCAGAATGCTTCACTAACAATGAGACATAGTATCAGGCCCCCATCAATACTCTCGAGCTGGCACTTGAGATCGATGTGAGCCATTTGTATGTGAAAGGGGATTATGAGCTAGTCATCAAGCATGTCAATGGTGACTATGTTGTCAGGATGCCAGAGCTCGTACCATTGTTAGAACACACTCTCCAGCTAATGGTCCAGTTCCCTTCTCGGCTAGAGGTTATCCATGTCCCTCAGTCACAGAATGGTCGGGCAGATTCTTTGGCCAGCCTGGCCGCGTCGCTTGCAGAGCCCGAACAGGATGATTTGATTATCCAGGTGGCGCACCGGAGAGTCATTGCTCCTTTCACCCCAGAGGATTATGATGGACCACAGGTAAACCATCTTACCGTTGGTGCCTCTACGTCAAGACCCCGGGTAGTCCGGATGCGGTGATCGAAGTAATTGCCAATTGGAGGACACCCTTGGTGGAATACCTGCAACACGGTAATCCCCTGTTAGACCAGGCTGAGCATGAGCGAATCCGACGTCGCATGCTGCAGTTTACTCTCCAGAGTGGTCCCAGCCTTGATCGGATCCTCTATAAATGTGTATTTTATGGTGTTCTCCTATGTTGCATCCAAGGAGTACATATTCCACAGGTCATGCAAGAGGTTCACGATGGTTCCTGTGGTGCCCATCAGGCTGAGCCAAAACTGTCTCACCAGATTCGGAGGCTAGGGTATTTTTGGACCTCCATGATCCACAACTGCATCGAGTTCACCAAGAGGTTCCATGCGTTCCATGTTCATGCTAACTTTTTGCATTGACCACCGAAGCCTCTTAATACTACCAAGTACTCTTGTCCCTTTTTAGTTTGGGGGTTAGATGTTGTGGGACCATACCCACCGGTAACGGCTCGCCAATGTCGATTCATTCTGACCGCTACAGATTTCTTTTCCAATTGGGTAGAGGCAATTCTGCTCAAGGAAGTGAAGGAATTTTCTATCTTCGACTTCATGAGTTCCAATATCATCTATCGATTTGGGGTACCTCACGCTATCCTCACTGATAACGGAACCAACTTACAGGAAGCCGAGATGAATAAATTAGACGCCAAGTACATCATTCTCTCCAACCATACCTCCCGCTATCACATGCAAGCAAATGGACAGATTGAGGCATTCAATAAAACCCTCCCTAACATTGTGCAAAAAATGGTTGGTCAGAACAAGAAGAGTTGGCTAGATAAGGTCCCCAACGCCCTCTGGGCTTATTGGATGATGACTCGTAATTCCACCCCAGGTGACCCCATATTCCCTGGTGTACAGAACGGAGGCCGTCCTGCCCATTGAGATTCAATTTCCCTCATTGCGCACAGCGGTCTATGACCAGCAAGCGCTGGATAGGGTGGCTAAAATCCATCTAGATAAATTGGATGCACTGGACGATAATAGGCTTCGTGCCCTGCACAACTTAGAAAGGCATCATAGAAGGATATCTTGATCTTTCAACAAGATGGTTTGCCTCTCCTCTTTCCTACAGGGAAATTTGGTATTAGCTCTCAGGGCATCAATGATCCCCGGCAGGAAACCACCCATGTTGGAGCCCAAGTGGGAAGGACCTTTCATTGTTCATAAGGTTTATCCCAATGGATCATACTCCCTGATGACCATGGATGGTGACCGTATAACCCCTCCCACCAATGCCAAATTCCTCTATAAATACTTTGCCTAGGCCCTGTTGGTCCTGCACGACCTTAAATTGGCCGGTCCAGGATGACGCTAAACTGTGTGTTGGTCCTAAACGACCTTAAACTGGATAGTCCTGCATGACCCTAAACATCATGATGGTCTTCTATGACCTTAAACTGGATCATGGTCCTCTATGACCTTAAACTGGATCATGGTCCTCCGTGACCTTAAACTAGCCTATGGTCCCACATGACCTTATAAGACTCGTCCCGCATGACATTAAATTGTATATCATCCTGCATGATGTTAAACTGTATCTTCAAGAACTATGTGTGGCTTGATTCCCATCCTTATGGGATATATAGGACCACCTTAACATTTAAACATCAGGCCAAGCCCCATCTCATAGAGATCCCATGATCTCTAGATCACCTAGGCCCCTTGGCCTATCCATCTCTATGAGGGGGATATATGGGTGTGGTACAGGGTTTTCGGCGCCATTCCCCCCTTCTCCCGGGAATCCTCCATCTCTTGGCCACTCTCAAATTGAGTCCCTCGACCCTTTACATTGGTTCTCCAATGTGCCTAAGAGTAATTTGGTCTAGGACTTGGAGTGTCATATTCAACTTAGGCAAGTTCCTTCCACTTTTCAAGCTTCATGTCTCCCTTCATTTGGGATCCCGTTATCTTTCACACCCAAAGGGACCCCCAAGAATGGCATGGATACCATGCCTAAGGGATCTCCTACCATTACAGGCCAACTCCCCCGGGGTTTTCGGACAACAAATTGATACAAATCCCGCGTTGCGAACATGGTCAGCGGTCAATGCTCATTTGTTTGTCCCCATTCTAGGCTAACGCAAAAGGTTGTTGTGTTGCGAACATGGTCAGCAGTAGTCATTCGTCGTCACGCCAGCCCCCTCAGGCCTTGAAATTTGGTTGCATGATTCAAATTATGTTCCACCCCCATCATGTTTAGGTGGAATCTCGACACTCTTTGCACTACCCCTCAGTGCACCTCTGCACAGAAGGCAGAAAAAGATGCAATACGGCATCTCTCGGAGCTCCCACGATCCGAGCACTAAAACTATAAACTGGGATATTCTCTAAGAGCTATGCTCAGCTTGACCCTCATCCCCATGGGATACATGGGGTCACCCGAACATTTCATTTCAGGTCCAGTTCAACCAGAAGCCAGCATCTCCTTCCCCTTATCCTCTGACCCCCGTCGGCCTCTTGGCCCGAGGCTCTCCTTCAAGAATCGTGCACGGTGATGATGTGGACCTTGTCCTCATTCATGTCGGGTATGCTTTCTCACATTAGGAACATTCCCCCAGGTCCAAGCCATATGACTTTAAACTGTGTTGTTTGGTCCTGCCACATGCCCATAAACTGTGATGGTATCATCTCGTCCATATGATGAAAAACGTCACTACATTGTGATGACATCATCATAGAGGACATCATGTTGGGTATCGATCATTTACCATACCATTTGTCAATGCCCAGATATGGCTTGATTGTTGTGGTGATGCTATGAATTTCTACCCTAGTTCAGTCGCTCCACAAAAGAAAAACCATTCACCTTAAAGGACAAAAAAGATATATCAAATGTTGCTTCTTTTGGTGTAAGGGATACACCTGCACACCCCTTTCATCCTTTTCACTGGTACCTTATCGTTCCATGAAACCCTCCAAGAACTATGTATGTCTTTATTCTCATCCTCATGAGATACATAGGAGCGCCCGGGCACTTCCCCGCGAGCCCAGCCTAAATTTCATTTTCGGTCCCTTGACCTGAGCATTTCCCCAGGGAACACATGGAAAGTAGGGATTATGTCCTCATTCAGATCGGGTTTTGTAACCACCTTACCATGTGTCTCCGGCTCTCCTTACTCGTCCTTGGTCTGAGTTCTAAGACCTTAAACTAAGACCCTTTCCAGAACTATGTGCGACTTGATTCTTATCCTTATGGGATACATAGGAACGCCCAGAAATTTCCTCTTGGGTCCAGCCTCGGGGATCACCAAATCCCATCCCTCTTCACTGTCTTCCCCTTGGACTGACTTCTTGGGGAGTTGTCTAACTGCAGCATTTGCCCCGAACAAGTTCGGGATGCCCCATAATGACATTGGGAAGTGACAGTTCCCACACCAGGGATGTCCTGTCTAAAAGTAGGGATGATTCATGATCATATTGATGCGTACTCCTAATGTGATTCCACCACAGTGGAGTAATCTTGGGAGAGTTAGATTCTATATGAACAAACCACCACTTCACTTTCCATGCTTTGTGTTCCCCCTTATTCGGATCCTCATCCTCTTTCACATTTGAAGGGACCCCCTATCAGTATGGATGCTCGACCTATGGTCCGCCTGCTATCTTGGGACAACGTTCCGTAAAACTGATCATGTATGATAGGAGCCCCTAATAGTATATATTCTTGACCTATGGTTAGCCTGCTGTCATGTTCCAACATTCCGAAAGATTGGTCGACGATATTTGAGTTAGGCCTCGTGTTGCGAACATGGTTAGCAGTCGGCCCTCATTTTTTGTCCCCGTTTTAGGATAATACAATTATGATGATGTTTTTTGAACACGGTCAACAGTTGTCCTTTATTGTCACGCCCCTCCCATAATGTTTTGAATTTGGGTAACGTGATTCACATTATTCATTTCCCTATGTTCGGACTGATTCCAAAGCCTCTGGCATTGCCTCCCTCGTGCGCTATAGCACAATGAGAAGATGATACATCGATTGGTTTGAGGTCCTATTCCTTTGGATGGGCCTCCCTCTTCTCCTCATATATCCGGGTTCAAATTTTGAATTCCCGAAGCTTGGTTGATGCTCTGACGATCAATCGAAGTGATAGTACAAGCCTCCTTTTCTTACCACGACCCACATGAGCTTAGTGATGGATTGCTATTTATTTTGGGATTATGGTTGATCATGTTAAACCAAAGGGACAAGTACGTTAAGCAATAGGGTATGTAAGTAAATTTTTCTATACATACAGTTCGAAAGAACAAGAAGCATTAAAAGAGGGACAAGTGTATGGGTGTGTCCAAAAAAGGTCCCCTAAGGGTCGGCTGATTGGATTGATCTCTCCAATGCTGCCACCATTTCGCTGGTGGCCCCCAGGACTGCCTTCCATCCCTTGAGGACCCTTTCTTCATCTGTGGTCATGGGGTGCAGCTCATTGAACCTGGCCCGTGCCCACACCTGTTTATCCTGGAGCTTGATTATCTGGCGACTCGCTTCTATGAGTTGATCTTGATCATCCTCCAGGAGAGCCCTCAACTGCTCCACGCGCTCAGAGCAGTTTGTGATGAATACCTCCTACTCTTTCTCCTATTCCTCAAGGTGTTGGACCTCCTGCTCCGCCCTCAGAAATGCTCAGGTACTCCCCAACTCCTCTTGCCACCAGATGATGTCAGCGCACCGGCTACTCTCATGCATCTTCTCATCCATTTAATAATGGACCGTCAAGTGAATTCATTGATAATCTGCCCCTCTAGCACACAGTATGCGCATCCAGGTGTGGATTGACCCCATCTCCTTCAGCCATTCCGCCTGGGGATGATTGAGGAAACGTCGGATGCACTTCCATCCCTTGCATCGCATCATCCGACTCTCCTCGGCTGCTTCTGAATCTGAATAGTAAATTTCCTCAGGATCAGCAGGCCAATAGACAGGGAATACAGCCAACAGGGCTCTGGAAGGGTCCTCCTCAGATATTTCTTCCAGGGGAATAGGCTCCTTAGCATCTGGATGACCTTCATCTCTCTCTTCGATCCTGGTGTCACCCTCATCGATTTCCAGCCCTGCCCCAACGGCAGCACCACCGATGTCTACTACTCCCTATTCACAAATTGCTAGAGCCAACTTAGTTTGGGAGGCAAGTTCTGGATGGGGTGATACGTTCACCATCGGCACACTCACGGATGGTCCGGGCTCAGCAGCTCGATGAGCCTCCAGTGTCCTGATCACTGCACAAACAAGGAGCACCCTGATCAGTTGAGTCCTCCAACATTAATTACCGATGTCATTGAAAGGAAATTACAGGATCCCAAGGCATCAGCCTCTAGTGCCCTAGCCACTACTGGAGCTATCTTGGTGGGGGATCCCTCAGCACTTGTCAGCTCGATAACGAGCATCGGTGCCTCACCTAGCACTATTGAGGCTTCCTCCCCTCCTTCGGCCAGAGACTCTTGATCAGCGTCGGTGTTCTCTTGAGTAAGATTAGGAAGGTGGGTTGAGTATTGAAAAGGAAAGATATTACAGGAGAAGATAAGGGTTGAATCATACCTTGAGTATCTCAGTCACATCCATATCAGAGCCGATGATCTCGCCGCTCTCCCAGATACTCCATTGATGGGATGCCCCTTGCGACCCTTCACCTTCGGGCTCCCTTATCCTTCTCCTTCACCTTCCCCTTATCCTTCTACCTCCTCTCTTGCATCGCCGCTCTCCGACTCATCATTGCTATCATCATCCCCCGGTGGCATCATTTCCGGATCAATATCCTGGACGAGTATCACCTTCACCAAAAGAGGGGGCTCCAAACGCCGACCCCGTTGGCGTGCATACGTGTCCATGGCTGTCAGGTATTCATTTCATCGATGGAATCTCACTCGTTCAGAAAACAGAATGAACCCAATTTCTAGAAACTAGATCTCGTCTCTCACTATCTTCTGCCAGAGGGATTCAGTACTCATTGACTACTGCAGGGTTATCCAAGCCGACAATACCACAGGGAAGACAGTATCCTGGGAAGGATGAAGAATGTATCTTATTTGCTTCCTAGGAAGTTAAATGGATGCTCTGTGGGACCCTCCTCCTCCAGGAAATGAGGGTGTGGCCAAATCATGTGATGCCCCCACTGCTGAGGTCCCAGCCTGTGCAGGACCCGTTTCTTGAGGTGCTTCTGGTCCTCCTCCTCCAGTGGCACCCTACCTGATCTCTTGCTTCTGAGGTTCTGCACTGGCGACCTTGAGCTGCCGAACTCGCTTCCATAGAATCCCCTCAGGATATCCTATGGTCCAATGTTTAGCATACTCAGTTGAGAGGCCAGCGTAAACTACGATAAGAGTGAAAGTGATGATGTCGTCGGAGCTGTAGGTTGTGAAAATCAGCCACAGCTGATGATGAACAGAGGGATGCCTCTCCTTCCATACATCTATGTATACTCTCTTCAACATTCGTTTTAGGTCTCTGAACTTCCTAGTGGACCTGGAAAGAACATAAGGCTTGAAGAAAATCTTCCCATTAATTCGGGCCACGAGCACCCCGCCTCTGATGCTCTAGAAGTACTCCTTCTACTCCAGTGAGCCTTATCCATCATCTATCAGATGACCAGTTGGGGTGGTGAATGGGTTGAAGGTGAAGTAGGAATGATTACCAATCCTGATCCGTACTCCCTCTACATTGAGCATCATCGGCATGAACCCGGAAATATTCACCATAGAAGGTCACAGGCCCTTTCCCGGAGGACAGATGGAATTTGAGAAAGTGTATCCACTACAGTGAGGCACAACCCAGCCATGAAATATCGTGAAGGGGCCACAAACTCTCCTAGGTTATCCCCCCCCCCCCCTTGAGATGCATACCCAGATGGTGTACAACCGAGCTAGCACAGGGACCCCCAGGTTGACCTTTTCTTTGCAGCCATGATGCCCACCACCACTAAGGTCGCTGAACGGATGCCCATCCTTACGTCCCGCACCGGAAAGAGCCACCAGCTCAGTAATGTGGTGAGGAATCTGACGTACCAGACATTCAGGTCCCATGCCTCATTGATGATGTAGCCCCATGATTGGTATTGCCCCGCCTCCAGGATCCTTTAATATGATCTGCTCTTGCTGCTCTAGGCCATGGGTGGACATTATTTCCCTCGTCTTGGAATCTCGACATCTAGATCCTTCTCTAGGAAGAGGTTGAACCAGTCCTTGTAGGTGATGTTTTTCAGGAAGTCCTTGACCTTCAGCTTCTCCTTGGCCAACTCCAGCAGGTTCCACATCAGTATGGGGGTTCAACACCTGTCACCCTAGATGTTCATCGGTAGGAGGAAATCATCATATTGATGGCCCTAAAAAGGAATGACTCTTATGAAGTGGATCTCCCAGAGACTGATGCCAACTTTCCCAAGGTGAATATGGAATGTTTTGGTATTAGGGGACCACCGAGTGAACAGCTCCGGCCCAAGCTCAGGTTGCTGGTAGAAGTGGAACTGCGATGTCCACACCACCTCGAACAGACCAATGTGCCACAACTCGTCCCCAAATTGGACGCATGTATGGTGAACCCAGTACGCCGATGCCAATTTTCTGCTGAAGTTACCTCCGGACCACAGATCCCAGTCCTTCTGCCAACCATTGGTCTCATCAGTGATGCTTTGAAAGAATGTGCTTGCGTAGAGGGCCAGGGAGCTCTCTGCAATAGGGTCACCCCTAGCAACAGTCCTGGTCTTGGGATTCATGACATAAATGTCCATATTCCCGGTTTCTCTAGAAGGACGACTGTTGTTGGTGATGTTATACCGAGTGAGATAGCCTTCACGGGTCACCCATGACCACGACATATCCACCTCAAAGCCAGGTAGAGGGACCTCCTCCAGAATTCCAAAGTCCCACAGTGGCAGGTTATCAGAAAAGGAATACTCATTTCAGGCAGGGGTTAGCAAGTTGATGAGGGTGTGGTTATTGGAGACAACCCTCTTTGTGCCATAAACCTCCGGGTTCACAGACATATCATCTCTGCAGGTGGAGGCCTCCCCCTCATCAGCCTAGTTTGTGTACATCTTCTCCCAACTAAGTTCAGGGGCTTTGTGCGAAATCTGGGAGTTTGGCGCAAAATCTAAGAGTCTAGTGTAGAAAATCAGCAGGTTGCACGAAATTTCAGGTCATGGCGCGAAAAGTCCTGGGTTTGTGCATAAAATCTCACCAAATATTGGTGTAATGATGCGATGTTGAGTGGTTTTTCATGTAGGAGCGGATGCAATTTCACACACGAGAGCTCAGATACTATTGCACGAGAAAAGGTGTATGTAGCATGGGGCCCATGGCCACTTTAATTGTTGAAACCTGGGTTCCACGCCCGCGTGAAAATCCTATTCCACGCCTGACCGATTTTTGCGTGCCGCTAAAAATGTTTGCACACATGGGGCCCACGAAGCCCTACATTTCATCGTTTCCCTCAGAATCTGATCGTTGTGACCCCTCATCAATCCAATTCTGAGGGGGACATTTTTAGACGCCGAAAAGTTCGTAAGTGCTGGAAAAAGTTCTGAAATGAAAAATAGAAGTCATATTCGGGCCTAGAGGCCTGGACCGGAGGGCCCATAGGTGTTGTGCGGAAGAAAGGGTGAATCGCGCGAAAAAAATTGTCCCGCGCGGAAAGCACCAGAATTCATGAAGATTCCCAGCGCCGGCACAAAATAATTTCACACCCGCGCCCCGCGCGGTTGACCTTTCGCGTCATTGCTTCTATCCTGCAATTATTTCACATAGCCCTGGATTATGTGCCACTAAATACCTATAAATAGAAGGCTACCCCCTTCCTTTTGAGGGCTGAAGAATTCGAACCACCTCTCGTGCGCGTAATCAGCATTCCGCGCCTGCGCAATATGGCCTTCAGGTATGGTTCTTCTTCGCGCTAAGTCACCCCAGGATCCACCATGGCATGAGATCCCAATGGCTTAGACTAAACTCTAACCGCTTTGGGTTCTTCCCCTTGCGTGCAATCCCTTCCATGCCGCACAAGCCGTCCAAGTTGCGCGCAATCCCTTCCATTCCGCGCATTCCCCTCCTTTGCGTGCAATCCCTTATTTTGCGCACAATCCCTTCAACTCGCACGCAAAGCCTCAGCACTCATATTTTTCACCTGACTCCTTTATTTTGCGCAATCCCTAAGGGTTGCATGCAATCCCCCGACACCCTTCACCTCGGTGCTCCCCGGGTGCCCTCTTGCACGAACGCCCGATGCCCTTCTTCTGTGTGCCATTCACTTGTGTCTTGTGCACCCCAGGCATCCGCATCATACATGGTTTTCCCATACGACCTTCTAGGATCGTACGAAGTAACATTAATGTCCATTGGACAATCATTCCCATTGCGTTGCTTCACCTTATGCTTCTTCGCATAGACACTAACGGCTATTTCTTCTTCGCATAGCCACTCTAACATGGACCCCTCGATGGTTCGCTCCGCGACACCCCCTCAGTACGGCCTTGTTGATGCCTTCCCTTCCATAAGGAGTAGAGGGTACCTGTTATGTACGTCCTAGGGGTGTGGAGCCAACCCACCTCATCCGAGGTGTAGGACGTTAAACTGCCAAGCACCTCGTCCTCAATACATGACGTTAAACTATGACCTGGCCCCGTGCCTCACACGTAGGGTCCTCCATGCCTCAGACATTCTCCATTCCCACTCATCTCCAAGGGTATGGGATCATCTCTCATAGGGGTGATTTATTGGAATGGATTTTGTCCTTGGGGAAGGGCAGCCACCTTGGTGTAAGCCCCTAGCCTTTCTTGCTGTAGGCAGCACCCCGGCTCCTCCTCGCTTTCTCGGTGTCAAGGCCAGCGGAGGGTGTGGTAGGGAACGGGGCCCCTCCTTTCTTTCTGGGTGCCAAATCCCTCTCCCACTACAATATCCCCCCCCCCCTGGGCCTCCATCTAGGAGTAAGTCCCGGAATCATGGGACGCTCAATGCGTAAGCCCCTTTTCACTTCCCACGGACGCACCCTTTGTGATGTGATCATCAGGTCTCTGCTACCTCTTGTTTCTCACACCGAGCAAGACTCCCATGAGCTTAAAGTAAGCACCGACCATGACACACCATCGGTCATCTCATAGAGTAAGCCCCAAATTCCCCTATCCCGCATGATGTTAAACTGTATACCCAAACTACGGGGACTTTGATCCATGTTAAGGCTTGGTACGTAAGAAGCCTCCACGAGGTTCAAGCAATACCACCATGGGCTGTCTCAGAGCGTAAGCCCCAATCCACCCTATCTACGGGGACTTTGATCCATGTTAAGGCATGGTATGTAAGAAGGCCCCACGAGTTTCAAGCCCCACCACCATGGGCCGTCTCAGAGCATAAGCCCCAATCCACCCGAACTACGGGGACTTTGATCCATGTTAACACATGGTACATAGGAATCCTCCTTGAGGTTCAAGCCCAACACCCACCTGTCACAATTTCTTCATGTCAGTTCACACCCCCATGGGACATCATAGAGTGTATGTCCTAACCCATACTCGAACTACAGGAACATTGATCCATGTTAAGGCATGTTACGTAAGAAGCCTCCACGAGGTTCAATCCCAACAAACCATCGGCCCTGACCGTCTCCGTGTTGGTGTGCCGATCCCCATTTCCACCTTGGACCGCCTTAGATTGTAAGCCCCATTCTCGTCCTGCATGACGTTAAATTGTATTCGCCACCTAAACTACGAAGTCTTTGATTCCCCTCCACGGGGATATGTAGGAGGCCCCCACAAGGCTCAATCCCATCACTCATGTCTCATCCTGATTTCTCCCTCGAGCCCATGTGTCTTGGGAAGATCATTCCCTAACACGGAGTTTATAATCCCTCTAGGTCCCATCCATTCGTTCATTCTCACGGGTCACCTCTTCAGGTGTCCCACCATATCATCGAACCACGTGGACTTTGATTCCCTATCACGGGGATACGTATGAAGTCTCTTCGAGACCAAAGCCTGAAGTCACCATACATCCTGATTCTTACCCGGGCTGCCACGTCCAGGTGGGATCATGCCACTTCATTCTTCATTCCCCTCCATAGTAGTTGGGAAGCCGCCCACATGCTGGCCCCAACATCGATGTTCCCTCCAGGGGTGTTCTTCATTCTGATCCACTCTAGCTAGTGTTTCGATCAGTTTGATCCACCTCCGCTGGACGTTAAACTTGCGGCATACCTTGTGTTAAACATGAGAAGTTGAGGAAAACCTCATATACATGCCTATGGAATACAATTCCCTGCATTGAAGGTGGTATTACTTGGGCTTTCGCACCCTTGAGAAGCCCTATAATAAGGGACAGAGGACAGACATGACAATCCCCAACGTCAAGACACGCCAGTGATGCCCCAATGCAACTACTCTCCTAACCTAAGGTTGCTGCTCTGACCGGACCCCATGGAAGTTCCTGATAGAAGTGGGGTAATTAACTGGCGTCCATGAAGATATGGCGTCGGTAAGAGCTTCACGAACTATGTTTTAAATCTATGAGGGAGACCCGGACTAGGTGACAAGCTCCGAGGAGGAATCCATGGATGGAAGAACAGACATCCCATCATCTCGTTTCGATCAAGTAGCAGACGTCACTGAATAAGGAATAGATGTCACCCACCATTGGAAGGCTAGAATGCAGGGTAACAGCAGCGCATCCTCTGCGTGACGGATCTGTGCATGCCCTGGCGAAAGCGTCGGAAACATGGTCCCCGTACATCGAGAGGGTTTTCTGGTTTTAGAGATTTCACCTTTTAGATTTTCAATATTTTTTGTGCCTGTATTATCATTGGTGGGGCATTTTAGTCATAGGAATCTAAAAAATATTATATTTCACTAATGATGTAAATTGAAACTCGGTATTGAATAATTAGGTTTCTTTAGGTATCCAAAAATCATAATGATTTATTCTTCATTTCTAAGATAGATATAATTTCCCAATGTATTGGTCTAGATATTCATGTTTTATTATATTTTTTATGTTTTTTCTCTTAAGTTGATATATTTATTTTTATATGGGTAAAGATATAACTATATCAGTGGTTTTGGTGAGACTTTTAGTTTTTTCCTTGCCTTTATACAATCCTACAGTTGTGATGCTTATGGGTAATGCTTGAGTTAGATTGTTTGGATTATGAATCATCTTCCCTAATTCATATGGATAATTTTTTTTCGTGTAAATATATTTGTAGAGTAATTTTATTGATTTTAATTGTATTTTAATTTGGATAAGTATTATTTCAATAAATAGTTTATCTAGGAATCATATCCTACCCCTTTCCTTCATTGTACTCCTAAAAGTATACTTGATCGGCGAATTTTTTATGTATCACTTTAATACTAAGTCACTCCTTCAAATTTGATCAAATATGAGAAATCAATAGAGGAATATGAATTATTATTTAGAATGGGATGTAGATCAGGGAAATGCAAAGGGATCTTGTGGTTCCTATGTTTATAAATCCATATATCGATATATCGTGGGATCCTCTATATTGGGTTCTAAGGAGGTGTAACCCATTTAATTTTAGATCAAGTGTATATAATTCTTATTATGATAAGAAAATAAAAACATTAGTACTTCATTGAGGAGACATTGATTTTGGAAGTTATTGGTGGGTATGTCCCTTTAATAAAAGAGGCAATAGATTGTTGGTGTCATGATTTGTTTGGGGAGCACTAGGGGTGATGACCAAAGTAACCTATTTGATTATAAAAAAAGGTCACAAGAATTTAAATACCAAGTCCTATTGTGTCTACCATTTTTATCCCTATTAATGTAAAAATATAGAAATCATGTAGCTAGGAGGGTTTATGGTGTCCATGGTATAGAAAAGTTGTATAAGAAAAATTGGATGTTGGTAAATTTGGATATTATAACTCATGTGAAGGTAGAAAAGAATTGATCCTTTGATATAATCTATAATACAACGAAGAACAAAACAAAATGTAAGTAAACCCATTTCCAAGATGATAACTATTGGTCTAGGTAAGTTATAACTAGGAATTCAACTCAGGATTCCAAATTGAACATAGGTTCTTCTAAATTCATAATGTTATGTGTGTATCAAAGGATATAATGGTATGGGGTCATGATTTATATGAATATCATCCACTGATTGCACCCAAATATGGTGCTTCTGAGTTGTATCAGTTAGGAAATCAACATAATGATTTTTGAACGCATGATAAGTAGGTTATTCGTGAAATCATAAAATCGGTATCTCAACCTCATCAAGAACTATCAAATTTGATGATGAATGGGATCTTCATACCAAAGTTGTAGGATGTTTAATTAAGAAATGAAATATTTGAATTTAATAACTATTTTGGGATAGTTTAATATGAGTAGAATCAGATGTTTTTAGGTAGATACCAGTACATACCCAAAACTATAAAGAGTAAGAAAAATGAAATTGTTAAAGTTATTTTGCATGATAACTTCTATCCTTATCTAAATAAATCCAATACATGATGTATTATGTATAAGAATAATTAAACTATGTTTTTATACTTAGATCATAATGAATGTGAAATTATAATGAATGATTATACATCCTCATAGCAGTTTTTGTAATACCATGGCTAGGGTTTGTACATTTCATTATCTATAAGGTTGTCACTCAACCTAGAAGTAAAAAAATTCACAAATCAAACAAAACATTTTTATGGACATAATCTCTACCAGTATAACCATGGGTGATGACTACAAAATATAACCGCACACACTCTATTAGTTCAATCATGGATAGTAAATTCTAAAGGGTGTCTCAAATTATATTTTAGACAGACCATTGATGGTAAATGGGAAATGAATCAGGGAAAAGAATAACATATATTGACATATGTGTATAAACATATTATAATTTATGTATCACACTCATAGTCAATGTTCTCCGAGCATAATTCCCATCAATAAATCTTTCTATAGACCTGTTGCATCAAGCTAATTTGGATGAACTAAATTGATGGTTCTGGTCACAATGGAAGTGGCACAAGGGGAATTCCCAACTCGAATTTTTATCATGATTAAGATTAATCCATGATTCACATGATGATAAACACTATGGTCAATGGAATAGAATCAAAGAATATATAAAATAAAAATTAGTCCTAAACCAAAGCATATGATCATCACATATTATTATTAATTAATTTAATAAACTAAAGAACTATCTTATGAGGAATTATCTTTTTGATGATGGATATAAAAACATATATATGTTATACCATCATTTGGGTGTAGGATTCAAGAATACATTCCCCTGGGAAGTAATCCCAACATGCTCCATGAACCTCTGAATGTCACCATTGGAATCTTTTGGTGCTAAGATAGAAAATACCAATGCTTTCATCACTCATCTTTGATCACCATGATAATCACTTCAAGGAAATGTTCTCTTTGATATCTCTAGACATGGGAGTGGTGGTGTGGGAGGATTTCACTCCATTATTGAGATTGTTCCTATATAGGGATCTCTATAAGGATTTGACAGGATTCCCTCCAAATATTTTTCTGGACAATCAAAATAAATTGGATATATTATGAAAATAAAATAATTTGGATTATATACTATCATTTTTATAAAATAATAATTTCATATGCACCCTTATTGTTTTAATAATCCCTATAGAACCCCATGTCTATAACAATAATAAAATTATTATTATTTCTTGACATTCACTTAACATACAAATTAAATAAAATATTATTTATTCAAATAATATTCATTATATATTATTTCTCACTGTATAATTAAACATGGTCTTCCATTCCTCCATGATATTTATCAAGCCTTTAATAATGAATATTAATTTAATAAATAAATATAACTTCATTATTCTCTAATAAATAGATAAATATTCTATTAACAAAATAAAAAATAAATATTTATTAAATATTTTTCCCACATAATATTCTCTTGAATAACTGGTGATGAAATATGTGAGATCAAGCACATATGAATAATTATTAAATAATGTGTGGGAATAATATTTATTCAACATGTTAAATAATAATAATAAATAATATATTATTTTAATGAGATTCTGGATACACTTAGAGTGTGACCCATTAGACCTCTTTCTTAGTGGCATTAGGTGAAGTAGCATGAATTTCAAGTTCAACATCTACCAACATGAAAAGGATACCATAGAGAAACAATTTAATTCCAAAATGACATAATACCACATACAGACATATTGTAATATAATACATTAATCTTGATATATCTAATCAAGTAGGCTGCATGTTAGTTCCATCAACTTATTCCCTCATTGTATCTTTCTTTGAATTTCCTAAACTCAAACTTTCCTATAGAACACCATGGACATGGATTTATTTAAGCTATATCATTTCCATCAATGGTCCTGAGATACAATCTTCTTTTACAGAACATAAGGTGAAAATTCATTATCACATTATTCATTAATGAAATATTACTCATGACACGCCCAACATATCTTAGATCACAAAGAACATATGTCATCTCAGTTATCATCAATGCATCAAAGTACACGACTTATAATACTAATTAATAAGAATAAAAAATTCTAAATACCAATATAAATTTCCATAGATAGGAACAACCAATGACACATTTAAATGAGGATTTCTTACTGGAGGGTCTCATTCTCAATATATCTTACACTAGATATTTACAAGGGTGCACACCATGAGAAGGTACCCCAAAGTCCTATGAGCCTTCAACCCTGATAGCATTTACCATTCATTACCCAAAAATTATTTCATCTGGATATAGAAAATATATTTAATAATAGTGTCATTTCACATCAAGGTTCTCATCATAGTGGGGAACTATTATGACCTTTCAGTGGATAGATACTCTTAGGAAGTTATCACGTACAATGTCATATAGTAAAATAATCATGACGTGAAAATAATTTTATTAATATTAAAAACAATGAATATTGGTTATCATTAAATACACATAAGTTGGTTATGAGGAACAAAATCCAACCTAATATCACTTGAACTAGTGCCAACTACTAATAACATTAATTTTTCTAGATCTCACATGATAATCATTCTTAAACCGAGATAGATATTTAGTCAAGGGGATTGATAAATTTTCATTTATGGGAACTCTACTTATTTCAACTTCACCCCTCTAAGAAAAATACCTTAAGTGGTTCAACATCTAGAATATATTATTTATACCTTTGTATGTCCTTGTCCCTTTTATAGGATTCTTAACTACAATATTATCACAATACAGTGTGATAGGGTTTTTAGTGATTGGTACCACATAAAGCTCCTGGAAAAAAATACATATCCAAATTTATTCTTTAGCTACATCATTAGCCTCTGTATACTCTGACTCAACTGTAGAATCAGTGAAAACCAGATGTATTGAACTCATTCAATTAATTTCTCCTATATTGAATTCATATCATTTTAATATATCTTAAAGGTATCATCATCATAACCCCTAATGACCATCTCCTTATCTAATCCATATACCAGGAACATATCCTTAGTTCTTCTTATATACTTAAGAATAGTCTTAACAGCAGACCAATTGTGTTCTCTTGGATCATGTTGATATCTACCTACCATAATCACTGAATAGGAAACATTAAGTCTATCACAGAACATGGAATACATGATTGATCCTATCACTGAAACCTATGGGATCTTACTCATTATATCTTTCTACCTTTGTGTTTGAGGACAAATTTTATTAGAATGATATACACCATGCGAAACTAGAACCATTCACCTCTTGGAATATTCCATAACAAATCTCATTATTATATGTTCAATGTATATATTTTCACTTAGTCCCAGAATCCTAATGGATATATCATTAATGATTATGATCACTAGAATATATGTTGCTTCATCTATGTTCATCAAGGAGAAACACATGTTTAATGATTCCTTAAAAAACCGTAAGACTAGCATGAAATTTTTAAGGATTAATATATCATTAGAATATAATACTAGGATAAAGAATGCCTCCTCTCTATACCTTCTATAAACACAGAGATCATATTCACTATAAATGACACCAAATTCCTTTATATCTTTATCAGATTTAATGTTCCATAACCTAGATGCTTACCTCAATCCATAAATGGATCTCTATAACTTGCAAATATTTTGGCATTAATAAGAGTCACAAACCCTTTTGGTTATGTCATATAGATATCTTCCTAAATGTTCCCATTATAGAGAATAGTTTTTATATTAATTTAAAAAAATTCAATGTTATGGGAAGATGATATAACATGTATAATTATTACGGATTTAAACATGGAAACTCGTGAAATTTTTTCATCATAGTTAATTTATTGACATTATTTAAACCCTTTATCTAGTATCATTTCTTTATAAGTATTTACTTCAACTTCCATGTCTATTTTTATCTTTAATACCTATTTACACCCTATATTATTTAAATTAACTGGCACATCAACCATTTCCAAAACATTGTTCTGATAAATGAAATCCATTACAGAATTCATGGATTCTTTCCTTCTTGCATCTTATGAGCTCTCTACTTCATTTTTTAAGAGATATATTTTCAACAAATAATGACTCACCATATTTGATTCTAGGAAAACCATATATCTATGGTTCTCTTACCTCTCTTGTTCTTCTACACAGTAGAAATACTTCATCCATAGGGGGCTATGGAATCTGTTCATGTACCAACTTTTTTGTATCTTGAAAATCTACTTCATTGAATTCAGCTTTTACTTCACTATCCTTTTTGCATATTTTCTCCCCCAAAAGATATGTGTCATATCTTGTGACCTTCATATTCTTGTATAATGTATTTTTTAGGTATTATCCATTTGTTTCCTTATGATACCCTATAAAGATACACTTTATTTCATGGGGTGCAAGTTTTTTCATAGAGTTAGCCTTTAAAAAATTATTACAACCACACACACATGTATGTGAAAAAATCGGTCTCTTTCCACTCCATAACTCGAAATGGAATTATGTTTTCCACTTTATTTTGTACATGATTTAGTGTGTTTGACATAGTTTGTAATGCATACCATAAAAGTATAATAGAATATCTATATGACTCATCATCGACTATATTATGTCTAACAAGGTACGGTCCCTCCTTTATCTAAGATCATTCCATTGGGCTCTATAATGTGGAGTGAGTTGAGATAGAATCGCAAAATTCTGTAGAAATTGGACAAACTCTTTGTTAATATATTCACCACCTCGATCTAATTAATGCATCATTATCTTTTTTACAAATTTATTTTCTACTTAATTATTGAATTATTTTAATTTTTTAAAGGAATAGAACATATACCTCATTAATTATACAAATCCAAGTCTAATCAAGTCATTAGTATATTTTATGAAGCAAGAATAAAAACCACTATATTCTACTAGAAATGATATATATTAATTAGTGTGTACCAATCCTAAAAGATATATGTCCCTTTAACCCTATCCAATGAATGGTGGGTTGATCATTTTTTCTTATAAGTGATCAAAACATATTTCAAGTGGTTTCAAATTAAAAAAGTCGAAATAATAATCTTGGTAGAAATTTTTCAATTGCTTCTCATATACCTAACCAAGATATTTATTCCATAGAAAGGTGTTATGTGATTCATGTGAACATTGTTCATTATCTATTTTCAATACAGGGTTTTTCTAATTTATTGCATAATGACTATTAATTAAATGTGTCATACCATATCATATGTTTACTTTATAAATGAAATAACATTTATTTAAAAATTTAAAGATTAATCCATATATATCTAAGAAAGATACAAAAATTATATTCTTGGTAAAATTTGGTAAATAATAACAATATCTTAAAACCAATATCAATCCTATTTTAAATGAAAGGTGGTAATATCCAATGGCTAGATAATCCATCTTCACAATATTGGTAGCTCGCAAATCCACCACTCGTCTATCAATATTTCAAAATCTACTTGGTTACATCATTTGGATACAGATTTGATCACCACACACAATATATAATACCCAATGTATAGATATTGAAAGATTACACATGATAATGAACACACTTTTAGATTCCCCTTTTTCTGGGTGTTGTTTCTCTTCCAATGGTCTTTATTTCCATAAGAAAAACATACTTCTTACTTTTCCTTTCCCAGCCTCTGGATCATCATCTTCTTAGAAGGAAGACACTTGGGAGTTTTAGAATTCCATGGAGTCTTGGTCCCCTTTTCCTTGTTCTTACTTTTCTTGTTTACCATAAAGATTATGGGGTTTTCATGCACCATGTCATTCTCTACTTGGGAAAAAAATTTAAGATGTTTAGAAAGTATATTATCATTATTGATCATGTTATATGTAATGTATTGTACCCATCAAGGACTTTCTATTGAAAATATCTACTGTGGGGGTGTTCTGGGAGTGTCGGTGACTCATTCTGGGGCCTGGAAAAATTTTAGATTTGAACTGTCGGCATGTCAGCATGTCTGCATATTAGTGTGTCGGTATGTTAGGACGTTGGAATGTTAAGGTGTTGTCATATCATGGTGTTAGTATGTCAGGGTGTTGGAATGTCTGTGCATCACCATGTCAGGGTTTCGGCATGTCAGGGTCTCTGCATGTCAGTGTGTCATCATGTTAGGGTGTCGGCATGTTAGGGTGTCTTCACATCAAGGCCTCAGTGAGTCAGGGCGTCAGTGAGTCAGGGTGTCGGTGAGCCAGGGTGTTGTTGAGTCATGGAATCGATGAGTCAGGGTGTCAGTGATACAGGGCGTTGGTGAGTCAGGGTGTCGATGCCAGGGCATCGATGCTAGGGCGTTGCTGCGGGGGCATTAGTGACTCATTTTTTCAGTTTCCCATGATTTTCCAATTTCACCCTTATTGCTTGTTTTCCTCCTTTAAATGAGTATCATATCATTTTCACCATTCACGGGTTGATAAACACCATTTTTGAGAGGGATTATTAAATATCAATTAATTACAATGTGTGAAACCACATAACAACGTGGTCAAACCCCCTATCCGAATTTCAAGTATTTTGAAATGGACTCCCTGATTTTAAGGATCTCTCTTTCCCTTAAACTGAGATTTCTTCCCTCCTCCTCTTCGTTTTCTTAGTGTGCCTGGATTCTCCCATCTGTGATGATCAATGCTTGTACCAGACCCCCCCCCCCCCTAATCAGATTTCTTGGAGTCTCTTACTCACGCAACCTTTGTTTCTTGGCGCAAAAGGGGGATTTGATCTTTGGTCATCTAGGTCGGGGGTTTCCTTTGTTTTTCTTCTTATGTGCATCATAAGGGGTGGGTGTAATAGTGTTCTTTGTGAATACGGCTGAAACCTTTACTTTAACAAGAGTAATAAATGTGGTAAGATGATGATAAAAAGATAACCATGATGTTGTTATAACGTAGAGTGAATTAAAGATGGATCTTTTTGGTTGTTTTTTTATCTATTATCTTTGTTCCTATTATAATTTTTGGTGGTCGTGTGCCTTCTAAAAACATGGTCATAGGTGGTATTTTCTTTCACACTTGTGATACTCTATTTTATAGATAATGTTGTGATTGAATGGATGTAACTTCAAACTGATTAATCCCGTGAACTTGATTAATTAAATGTATTCCCGATGAATAATAACCATTCTGTGATCACCCCGGTTAACAAAGTAGAATTAACAAAAAGTTTTGGATAATTTAAAATATGATCATTTGATGGCTATGGTTATGTGATATGTGATGTTTGGGTCTTCTGGATTGTGCACGAATGGTTAAGCAGTGAGGTTGCGGTCTGGTTATGGTTTTGGTCTTGATTGTGGAATGGATAAACTTGTAGCCAGTGGGACTACATTTGGTTGTGTTGTGGTCGTGGGACAGTGATGTGTAGTGGAACTGCAGACTTGGTTTTCTTGCTGTGTTGGGCTTTGTGTGGCTGGTAGTTGCTCAGTAGTGCTGGAATAATTAAAGTGAAATCGTTATTTATAATGTGACAAGTGGATAAATGAATAAAGGGGATGGAATTGTGTTTTATCTTATAGGTGTTGTGTGGTTCGTCATATAGAAGTAGCATCAAGGCTAGTTTTATGTGGTCTGGTTATTTGTTTTGAAACCCATAGGTTGGGGCTGAGTGTTTGTTTACCAATATGTATACATTGCATTTCTTGTGATTTCTATTATCACCCCTCCATTTTTTAGCACTATGTGCCGAACACCCCCATTTCATGGCTGAAGGTGTCTTTCCCAACATCCCGGTGGGAGCATGGATGGATGGTTGCTTACGTAATTCCTCACACCCTCTTCCAAGTACTTAAATCTCAAGGGTCAAGCAGAGTGTGATGGCATACAGTTCACAATATTCCAAGACTCTTTAGGAAAGTTTGTTCTCTAGATTAGTGGCCCAGGTGTCTACAGGTAGGTTTGCTTCCCAAGTGTCTTAGGGATGGTACCCAGTTGTCTCCATGTTTGGGGTGTTGTTTTTGTGTCCCAGGTGTCTGTGGGCGAAATATGTGTGTGGTTTGAGGCCCAGATTTTTGCGAGCGGGTTGTAGTAGTGGGACTATGTGTGGGAAGAGTGGTAGTGTCATGAAATTATTCATTAGGATTAAGTAGTTAACCAGTGGGAAAGTTGTCTCAGGGTACTAAAATATCGATGTGTTATTATACTATTACATTACATAAATTTCATTACTTGTTGAGTGTGCCTTAGTGAGGTTGGGTGGAGGATTTTCATGGTAGGTTCTTTTTAGTTTTTTTTCTTCATAGGGACATTAGTACGTTCCCCCACTTCTGCATGATTAAATTTGAATTCCCTACTGATTATACTTGTATTCCCACCCTACATTTATAAAACCTCTTTCATGATTCTAGGAGGACTTCGAGGATTATGTTGGAATATATTATCTTGGTCTTCTAGATAGTTGCTATTGTTTCTTAGTTTATTTTCATTGGGTACTTTCTTTTGTAGTTCTGTTGTATATTGGTATCAGATTCACTTTTGAACATGAATGAGGGAATGGAACACTTTTGTATTTACTTTTACCTTTAGTGTTGTTGTTTCATGGGATTATCACCTTATCTCCCAATCATGTTCTATTAAAAGGGTAATGCCTTCCATCTTGTGTGAAATTTTATACCCTTGGTGCAAGTTGCCACCCCGAGGCCTATTAAAGGCGGGACTCTGCGCTCACTATCTCTCCTTCATCTTGAAGAAGTATGGGTATGGAACTATGTTATACTATCCCTCCTCTTGACAAAGGTGGTTCATGACATTATAATTAATAATAAAATAGAAAACATATTGGGTAGTGAATAAAGTATGAGATCTCTGAGAAACACATCTGGGAATTTAATCCCTAAAATTTTTAAGTGATCAATGTAGACAATAAGATTAACTAAATATGGACTAGCTGGTACTGACACTCTAATCATAGTTGTAAACAAACTATTGGAGATCCCCTATATCTCTTGGTTCAACTTCTCTTGATTGACATCCCAGAGGTGAGACACCATGTTACACACATCAATTTCTGCATGTTTCTTTAGAATATCATTTTTCATGGAAGATTGAATGAAATATTAACAATATGTGGTTTTGTTCAAATGTTTCTCATAGAGAAACCACTCTTCCTCACTAGCCTCTTAGCCATGATCTCCAGGAATAGGTTCTTCCGGCACATATAATTTCCTTTCATGGTACTGGATAACGAGTTAGTTCCATTTTCATTCTTCGAAATTAGTTATACTATAAATGTTATCCTTCTCAAGTATGGATCATTGTGATACATTTGAATTAATTTTTATTATTGTTTCTACAAAATAATATGGAAATTTTTTTATTAATTTATCTCATAAAATTAGAAAAATAAATAAATATTATATTTATTAATCTCCCAGTGTTTTATCAAAACCCAGCAACCCTTACTATTGGATTCAGAATATCCTATTGCTCAGAAATAATAGTGTAAAGTATCCATATTCCCCTTATTATCACCTCAAAAATGGCCAATCAAGTAATTGGAAGGGTTTAAGGTAGTAATTCCACGTTCTAACTACATTAACTCGTCGTTCCTTAATCTGTTGAGTGGAATCCCAATCATGAAGTCCTTAATTTAGATTTCCTCAATCTTTTCCTCTCAGTTAGACCATATCCTTCTTTGGAAGTCAACCCATGAGATGAGTTTATTTAAGTCAACACAAAACATCAAGTTATAAATCTATGATAATTTAAATCATCCCAACATTTGATGGAAAATCATTTTAAACTATAGTTTTATTTTAATTGGAGTAATGGAATGTTATAAAAAATTAATATATGTAGATGTGGGATTTTGTCTCTAATACCTAAAAGTATGATTATTATATTTATTACATACTATTTAATATTAAGTTTACTTACTAATGTGATTAACCATGTCTTATATAATGTTTTAGAACTAATTTTGGTTATTTTAGTTATATCATGGATGTTTGTTAACTAATTAATTCATGTGATCACAAAAAAACATCCATAATGAAATAATCATATAAATTGAAAAAAATATATAATAAATTGGTAGGATCATAATATTTTAATAATGGTTAGTTAATCTAGTGTATGATAAATTAACAATCCACCCAGTAGAAAAACACCTTGAACCATGTATGGTTCATGTTGTATCTTTCCAGATGTCCACCTATGCATATCTCTTGGATTAGTTTCTCCTCAACTCCAAAATTGAACTGCCTCCACTAGATTGGGATCTCTATATAATAAATAAGATTTTACTCTCACACAAGTGAGGGGAAACAATGTATTGGTTATTGGGTATACATAAAAGAAAACATGGGGACACAGGCTCATATATAAGGAGTGGAGGGATGACTAGAAAACCAAAATTTTAATTTAATAATAAACTAAAAGAAACCAATCACATTAAATGTCCAAGTATGGGATCATGATCATACACATGCATGAAATTAATTATGAATTTAATAAAATTAGAATTCAATTGTAATCATTCTTATTTAATATAAATCACACTTGAATCTATTAATTATATTATTTAGTTAATAAATTATTTTATATTAATTCTCATCAGGATATTTTTGAGATTCTCTTGCATCATAATTTTTTTAAAATAAATATTTTTAATTAAACTTAACCTTGTAAAAAAAATGTTCCTTAGAGGAAACGTGGTTATTACTCATCTTGACAACCCAATGTGTATTAAACTCATATAATATTTTCTCTTATGACATGTGGCATACATGACTTATCAGGTAATTTTATTGTGTGTATTATCATCATAATGATGAAACAAAACACAAGGTATTTATATATCATGTTATGATTCAATACACATAGTGTAATAACAATAATATGAATTAAAAATGAAAGGAAGATCTGAACATTACACAAACATTAATGATACATTTATAAATATAAATCCCATCACATGTTGTGTACTATCAACTTAATAACCAAAAAAACACATGTTGATATGTTTTGAACATTATAATAAATTAGTTTTTAATTATTTAAAAAAATTAAATGTACATGAAGTTTACATTGATTCTACACATTATGTATTATTATCACTATCTATCTGTGCCACATTCTTGAGGACTCAATGTGTAACAATTCCACAAAAAATATTGGAGTAGACAACATGTACTTGTGCTACATGCATATGGTATCTTGGTTACATGGTCACTAGTCATGTAGGCTATGTTAGAATATGCACATACCATGTGTGAAAAAAAGAACTATAGGTCATGTATGGAAGTTACACAGTTTTTACTATGGCTAACTGTACAACAGGACGGCCCAGTTAACACGTGGTGTGTAATTAAATTCGCTGTATGTAATAAATGAACATGTATTGAATTAATTCTGAATTATTTCTGGGTGTATTAAACATGGGTATACGGTGTGTACCACTGAGTAACATGAAGTCTAATATTGTGTTGTCTGGCCAGACTCCACGGCACCTCTGAATGATATCTTTGAATTTATTTTGTTTATAAAATTATCCTATTTAATTATATTTTCGATAACCAAGGGAAAGATGATCAGATATCATGATTTTGATTACCGAAAAATTTAACTAGAATTGAAAAATAATGAAAAATATATAAATAAATCAATAATATTTCAATAATTATAAATAATTATGTGACTTCTCTGATACCACATGATGGTTTTGGGTGTATCAAAAGAAATGGAAATGGCATGAACAACTTGTATTTTTGTCATGATCGATGATTAATCCTAGATTTACACAATGATAAATTCTATGGTCAATGGAATTGAATCAAAGAGAGATATAGAGATTGTTATAACCAAAGAATTAGATAATTAAATATCATTTTTAATAAATTGAAGAAATTAAAAATTACTTTGTGTGTACTTCTATCATCATTGATGGATCTGAAAATGTCTTTAAATCATACAATCATTGCATTATAGGAATTGAGAATAGATTCCCTCTAGTGGTGATCCACCAGTGTTCCACAAACCTCTGAAAATCACCATAAGAATCTCTGGGTTCTATCATGATAAATTATAATGCTTACATTACTCACCTTTGATCCCCTTGATAATCACATCAAATAAGTGTTCTCTTTGGTCTCACTAGACTTGATATTGGTGGTGGAGGAGTATTACTCTCCATTCATGAGATCATACTTGGGGAGGGAGCTCTCTAGGGCTTTGAGAGGATTCAATCGAGATATTTTTGTACACAACCCAAATGAATTATCCCTATAAATAATTTTATATAATTGATTTTATATACCACTAGGGTCAGAAAATAATAATTGGACATGTACCCTTATTATTTTTTTAATTTTTGAGGAACACCATGTTTATAATAATAATATTATTATTATTTCTTGACATATTCTAAACTATGAATTAAATGAAATATTATTTATTCAAATAATATTAAATTTATATTATTTCTCATCAGACCATAATACTTTCTATGATATTCCTCTAAAATATTTATCAGGCCCTGAATAATGACTATTTATTTAATGAATAAATATCACTACATTATTCACCAATAAATAGATACACATTATATTAACTTAATAGAAAATAAATAATATTCTATCATAATATTCTCTCAAATAACTCATGACTGAATATTTGTGATTAAGCACAAATGAATAATTATTAAACCATGGGAGGGAATAATATTTATTAAAAAAAGTAAATAGTGAATTATAATATATTATATAACTAAAATTATGGATACACTTAGTATGTGACCCTTCAGGCCTCTTTCTCAGTGGAATTAGGTGAAGCATCCTTAATTCTAATTTTAGAATCTAAAAAATTACAAGGAACCCATAGATAATTAACATAATTTCACAATGATATAAGTCCTCATACAATTGTTTAATGTGTAATATAATTTATTTATCATGATATATCTAATCAAACAGGTTTTATGCTGGTTCCATAAACTTATCTACTTTATGTATCTTTATTTGACTTTTTAGAAATTGAACATTCTTATATAACACCATTTTGTTTGATTTATTTAGCCTATATAATTTCCATCAATGGTCCTAAGATATCAACTTTTGTTTAAATAATAAAAGGGAAAAATCATTTCTCACATTATTCATTAATGAAATATTACTCGTGACGCAACCAATATACCTTACCTCACTAAGAACACATGTCATCACAGTTTTCATAAATATATTAATGTACTGGACTTATAATTCTCATTAATAATAATCATAAATTATAGGATTCAATACACATTTTTAAGGACCCATCCATGAACATTTCATATTCTAGTATTATTTAGAGTATAATTCACTCATTATAATCCCTGGGATATTTTAAGGTTAAATTTTTTTTATAATTAGGTCATAAATCTTTATTAACAAACCCATATATATTAAAAGTGTACACCTCTAATAGAATCCATTTTTTACAATATAAAACATTTAAAATGTGACTATTTTTCTTTTCATGACACATATTCACAATTTTAATTTTTATGTCTTGACTTCCATTACTCATCCTTAAAACCCTGTGAAAAACATTTTAAAAATATGGGATGATCACAAAAAAGATCTGTAAGGAACATAAAATGAAATAAATTGGTTAGTCCCTTAAAAACATGAAAACTCTTAAAACCCATTTTCATAAAAATACCTTTTATTCCAAAATAAAAATAAATTTTCTTTTATAATGATCATTATATTACAATTTAAAATCAAACTATTTTCATGAAATCTCAATATAAAGAATAGAAAATTCATGTAGGGTCCTTGGTACATCATCATGGAACACTTAATGAACCCTTCAAAATTAGAATAACCATACAACTGACTTACAATATAATTCTCTAAAGAAAAAAACAATACCCAATGTATTAGAACACTATTTGGGTGCACCCATTTAATAAGATATAATGGGCTCACCAGTGATATATAATGGGGTTCAACTCCTTGTAAATAATTTCTAAGGACTGTATCTTGAATAAAAAACTTGAAAAATCTTTTAAACCAATTTGAAAAGTAATTTTAGATATAAAAATACCCTTTTATCATTAAAACACTTTTAAAACCTAAAAGATGTGAACAAAATAAAGAAACCATTTTTTGGAAAATAATCTTAAAAATATAAAGGAAGCATAAAATTATTAAGGCTTCATGAAGGTGGGAAACCCCATTCATGTCTTATTTGTTAAAAAACATTTCTTTTTCAAAAAGAGCTTTATCCTTAAAAGATTATTTTTGGAAGAAAGTACATTTCCTTGAGTCCGACTCATCACGTATGTTCTTTATATTTCGGAATAATAAAAATATGTTAATTATATACTTTTTTGAGTAACTTTTTCAAGATAATTATTCCTTTTATTTCAATTATTACAATTTATAGACAATTACTGAATCACTTAATTACACTTAAGTTGTATTGATGATATTCGGTATATATGTCCAAAATGACTTTGGGGGTTCATTGTGGTCAAAAACATAATTATTCCATAATCTCAAGAATATTACTTATAAAATAATTATAATTTTTATACAACAATTATAATTTTAAAACTAATCATGAAAAATTAATATGAAAAATGAACTACATTACAATCATGGATCTGGTAGGTCATATATATGCATGAGCAGTGTTTCCATTTTTCAATGATCATTATGGAAAGAATGTAAATATTATTTTATCTTTATATAATGATCATATTACTATAATTATAAAATTAAATCATTATATATAATTATATATATCATAAATTTATTGTTTTGATAAAAAATAAATCAATTCACTTCATGGAGGTGATAGTTCACATGTACGCACGAACGATTTATATAATCTTTCAGTGCATAGAAAGATGATAAATAAAATGATATGTTATCTTTTAATAATAATACATATTTTATAAATATCATATATAAATATTGTTTCCATAATTATAACCATTTGTGGGAGATAGTGATGGAAAAAAAATTACATCGGTTAGTGAGAAGGTATTCAGTCATACACATGAATGGATTTTTCATTCCCAATTTGATGGAAGTGAGATGGATAAAGGTTATTTTATAAAAATAATAATATCTTGGTATATTGATAATACTAGTGTTATTTTTTAGGATGGTTGAATATGATTTAAAGGAGGTTGACTGGGAAACAAAAAAAACATGCATTTAAAAACTATACCTCTTCATTGGTATGTATCCTTTTATTAACACCTTAAGCCATATAATATTGTTGTTATACCTAAACTAAGACCTCTATAATGATTGTAGGGATTTTAAGAAGTTATTTCAGTTGGTATTTTTTAAAACTAATGGGTTTTCAAGTGTGTATAACTGAGAAGAAGATATTCCTTTTATAAAAAGGGGAGGGCACTATTGGAATTTCTAAAAAAATAAAATTAATAAAAATTATTATTAAATTAAAAATGGTTCCAAATTTAGTTATTTAGAATATAATAAGGTATGGGTATAAATACTCTCATACTATATTTTTTAGAAAATTTTATATCACTATTTTACCCTATAATTTTACCATTATCTGTTATTCATCAAATAATTATAATTTTTATACATCAATGATACTTTTAAAACCAACCGTGAAATATGGTTACGAAAAATGAACTATGTTACAACCATGGAGACGTATGTATGCCTGAGTAACATTTCAATTTTTCAATTACCATTATGGAAAGAAGGTAAATATTATTTTATCTTTCTATAATGATCATAATAACATAAATATCATATTGCATCTTCAGATATACTTATATATATCATCCATCTGATGTGCTGATTAAAAAAAATCTCATTACTTCATGGAGGTGATAGTTCACACATACACACAAATGACGTTATCATTTTCAATGAATGGAAAGGTGATAAATTAAAATATATATTACATTTTCATAATGATGAATATTTCATTAATTTCATATATTAAAATTTATTCCATCATTATATCTGTTCATGAGAGATTGTGATGGAAAAAAATTATATTGGTTCGTGAGGTGGTAGTCCACCATACACACGAACGAAGTATTTATTCCCCATTTGATAGATGTGGAGATAGATATTGGTTATGATATAATCGTAATAACGTATCATAATATTGAGAATACCAATGTTATTATTTTTTATGGTTGAATAACATTTTTAAAGATGTATAAGAAGGAACAAATCTGAAACATGCAGTTGAAAACAATACCTCTTCTTTGGAAAGTGTCCTTTGATTAACAGATTAAGCCCTAAAATATTGGTTTTATGCCTAAACTAATGATTAAAGAATGACAGGAGGGATTTTATTAATTTATATAGGAAGATATTGGGTGATTTTTATGGGTTTTTAATTTTGAATAAATGAGAAGAATAGGTTCCCTTTTATATGTGAGGGGAGAGGCACTCTTGGAATTTCTCAAAATTTTAAATAAATAAAAAAATACTCAATTAGAAATAGATTTAAAGTGATTATTTAGAATATTATATGATCATGGTTAAAATTAATCTCATCCAAGAATTTTTGGATGGGTTAAGATCATAATTTTACCCATATCTTTTGGTTTTAATCCTTATTTAACAATTATAACTTTTAGAGTGACAACATGCATTTTAACTCTTTGAGGGTTAACGTAGTTACTATAAAATGAAAAATGACTCATAAATGGACCATTATTTATTTTATTAACCATGTAATAATATATTTTATGAATCAAATATTTTTAATAATTTTATAAAATTTTATAAAAAATTATTTACTACAAAATATACATAATGTCAATTTTAAGAACTATTCATTACTTTGACATTAATAATATTAGGATAAAAATTTATATTTATATACCTAAAATGTGAATGTAATCTATAAATTTTTGGGATCATATTAGTTACCTCATATTATATTTATTTTAATATTTTTTATCATTTATTTTATTTTTCCATTAATTAAATAATTATTGCATTAGTTTTGTTTCTGTATTTGAGGTAATTATTCATCTCTAAAAATATTGAAAAAATTATGAATGTAGATAATTTATATTTCCAAATAAAAATTATATTCAAAGATATTACCTAGACAATCCCATATTAAAATATTTATAGTTATTATAAACATGCATGTGACAACATTGAATTTTCTATTAAATAAAATATTATAAAAGTCATAATCTTATCCATGTAGCTCTAAAAGTTCATATGTTTTACCATAAAATGATTATAGTAAAACAATAATCATCCAATAATATTGGTGAATTTGTTAGGGTTATTTTCAAATCCTTATCATATTATTTTTACCATCAATTATCTAATTTACACATTACTATGGTAACACAAATTGCAATGGTTACTATTCATAATGAAAAAAATAAAAGGGGTGTATTTAAAAAATATATACCTCATGATTAAAAATATGGAATCTATTTTTAAAAATTCAAAACACTAAATTTTTAGCTTTTAATTTAAAATTAAACTGAAAAAACACAAAGAAAAATAATTTTTCAAAAAAATCATGTTTTAATAATAAAATGTTTTTATAGTAAATTCAAGTATAAACTTCATTTAAAATAATAAAATTAAATTATTTATATTAAAAATTAACCAATAAAATTTAAAAACTTATTCAAAATATAATATTACTTTGTCTATTCTTTAAATGAAACAATAGTTTTCAATATAATTTGGTATTTTTCATTATTCATTAAAAATTCAAACTTTTCAGAAAAATCTCAAAATGTAACCATAAGATAATTTTGATATAATTAATTCAAAAATGAAATATATTTGTTTACATAATATTTCTAAAAGATCAATATATTAATTATATTATTTGTTCTAATAAAAAAATAAATAATCATTTTTGAGGAAAACTTATTTTTGAAGAAACCTGAGTGGTTATTTACTATGAATTGGTCAATAAATTTATATTTATTATATAATTTATTTATATATTTAAAGAATTAGTTAATCATATTTATACAGGGTAATTTAACGGTCAGTTTATAACGATAAAATTTAAATAATAATATTTCACTATTCGCATTTGCTTGGTGTTGCATATCTTGTATTCTATCAAACATAGTATTATTTTAAAATCTTAGGCTGTTACAACACATATGTTGACAAGAACATCTTATGAGACATATAAATGGGGATTTCCTACTCAAAGGTCCCATTTTTATAATATCATACACTGTATATTAACAAGGACATATGCCATGAGAAGGTACCTCATAGCCCAATGAGTTTCCACCCCTAATAGCCTATATCATTTATATCCCTAAAATGATTTCATCCAGATATAGAACATATATTTAATAATATTTTCATTGCACTTATGGGTTCTCATCATGTGGGGTAACTACTATGACAATTTAGTGTGGCAGCTACCCTTAAGACATTATCACATACTATGACACATAGAAGAAAAAATCATGATGTGAAAAAAAGTTTATTAATATTCAAAACAATTAATATAGGTTATCATAATGTACACATAAGTAAGTTACAAGGAACAAAATCCAATATAAACATGGCTGGAAAATATTTATCTTATCCTAGACCATGAATACCAACCCATTTATACATAGAACTCCACTATATATTATATTTATATATATAAGTACCTCAATCTTGAATAATGTAACCACATCCATACACTACAAAAAACCCTTATACAAAACCATCATCATTCATAATTTCCAAAGACCTCATTTTATGATCGATCTATCCAACAGAGTCCATATATCACACTAGGATCAATCAATATACTTGACTATTCACATTAATGGGAACCTCATATTAGTCTAGGGATCCTCTTAATGATAAATCTTGATTATAAAACTCTAAGAAACCACCATGTTGCGATTCTCACATTTAACAGATATTCTCCACACAACCACTCCCAATGTATATCTGTATAACCCTTATATTAATAGCTATCTCACCTACACTGAGGATTGGAATTCACCCTTATTAAGAAACCCACATTTGGATTTCCACTAATATGAATATTTATAACCCTTTAACACATATAGTTCATATTAATATTTTTTTTAATTCTATTTGGGTATTGAAGAATATATTAAATATTCTTATTGGACCTAAAGATTTGTGGGTACCAAAACTATCTATGATTTTATTTTTCAAGAAAAATTACTTGGAAGTATCAATGAAGATTTGTGGTAAATATATAGTGGATTATCTAGAAATATTACTATATGACTATAAAATTTCATTTATTATAATAGATATGATTGAGGTACTATCAATTTTAAAGATAATCGCAATGGCAAGGTAAAAGGTTTTAGGTAGTTTGGTATATCGAATTCATATATTATTAGTAAGGTTTGATACATTGATGGATTACAATATAAAATTATTAGATTTTTTCTGTTATATGACGAGGGAATATATTTTATATTTAAGAATAAAAAAATTAGTATTATTGAAGATGATTCTGTACTATTTTTTGAAAACTAAAATGTTTATATTTATTCTATTAACCATTTTGTGTTAACAATGAAACATGTAAAGTGTTTAAATGTTATGTAGAGAGATAATATCTTTATTATAGGTGACTCAATCATGTAGACATTATTATTCATCATATTCTGATCTAAATTCCCCGAAGGCCTTCTTTTTTATTGATTTTTTGATAACCCCCCTTTCAAGGGATGAGGGGGAACCCTTACAAGGCCCGTAGGATCATAATTACATTTCCTGTAGGCTTGCAGACATTACATGACCCGTAGGTCTTAACAAAATCAAACAGACTCTAACTACTTGAAACTGCTCCTCCCCAGCATTTACATCATGATCAGCTCCCCACCTTTGCTTGATTGTTCGGCTAGCATGTCCATGTGCAGGGGTGCACAGGTACGGTACCGATGGCAAATGCCATACCCTCTCAAAATCCAAAGTCCGTTTAGCCCTACAATGGTGGGTGATCCATGCTCTTTCCTCTTCTGGAGTAGTTCCTTGTAGAATCAGTTTGAGAAACTGCAAATTAGGTGGCCCTGAGGACCTTGAGGTGTCATGAAGGCCATGAGGTGGCCAGAAAGACTTACTGACCTGAAGGCCTAGGGTGGCCCGAAGGACTTAAGGACTCCAAACCCAAACCGGTGGCCCAAGGTGAATAGTTCTGTCTGCTACAGTACTGAACAGTACCTAATACAATACCTACTACAGTACTGCTACAGTAACCCGATCTTAGGCCTCCGCCTGGTTTTTTGATTCATGTATGAAGGGAAAGGAACATAAGGAGTCATTTTGGAAAATAAAACAAACAATCACCACCAGACCACTCCTATTATTTTATCTAGATTTATTTAAACCTAGTCAAAATATAATACATAGAGGAAATAAGTATGAAATTATTACTATGGATGACTATAGTAGGTTTACTTGGGTATATTTTCTAGCTCACAAGAGTGAAATGTTATAAATTCATTTTACATACTGCAACGTAGTTAAGAATGAGAAAATTTATATGATTATTTATATTTTCAGTGATATATGTGTTAAATTTTTGAACATAGAGTTTGAAAAAATCATTGAAACGAAATGTTATTCACATAACTTTTCTACCCCCTAGGACTTTATAGAAAATCTAATTACTCGACAGGAAGAATAAGAAACATTAATAAATGTCTAGGAATATTCTATGTGATTATTAGTTATCAATATATTTTTTCTTAAATTTTCTTATATAGTTTTTCATGTTACTGGTCATATTTTTATCATACTTATTCCAAAGAGAACTCCATATGAGTTGTGAAAAGGTAAGAAAATAAAGGTTGGTTTTTACAGAGTTTTTATATAAAATTAATTAGTTCTCAATACTAAGTATAGTTTAGATGACAATGATGAAAAATATTATGGATGCAATTTTATTGTATATTATAGTGTAAGAAATGAGTATGGAGTTTATAATAAAATTAAAATGATTTTTGAAAATTGATTTTATTTAAAATTTGATTAAGATAATTTAAAGTAGAATCCTATATAATATAATATGAATAAAGATTGATTTATGGGATTTAATTTTGGATATTACCAAACACATGTCACAGGTTCACCTATTGAGGGGGAGATTCAAGCAAATTAAAAAAGGGTTTGAACGAAAAAATGAGATCTCCCAATTTAATGGGTGATTGGTAATATTGATTGAGGATTTAAACTATATGTTAGGTAAAGAATTCCCATTCCCATTATTATTTCATTTTATGATTTTTTTAATAATGTCACAAAATCCATGAAATAACTAAATTTGGTTATGGAAACTTAAGAGGATATTAATCAGTTTTAATGTAATAAAGTTTTATAATTTCCTAAACCATAAAAATAATAAGAAAAAATTAATTAGAGGTAAATGGATTTTTATGAATAAACATGATGCTTCTGGAATGATTATAAGACACAGGGATTGATTAATAGCACAAGGTTATAGTCAAGTTGAAGTAATTGACTATGGTTAGACTTCCACGCCAGTTATAATATTATAATCAATTAAAATTATATTAGATTATAAAATTCATTAAGGTTTAAATATATTTCAAATGGATTTGAAATTTGACTTTCTTAATGGATTTATTTTAGAAAATGTCTATACACATTAAGCATGGTGTTAGAGTCGATCACATTTTCCTTCAATGAATGAGTTTTTTAATGGTAATATTGATTCTACTATATAATGTATAATTTATTCCAACCATATTTTTATTATTATTATTTATATAGGACATTATATTTAGTTCATCAAGTTTATTTCATTATAATGGATTTCCTAATTTGATTACTGATGGGATTAAAAATAGTCTCATCTGAGAATTAAAATTCATTTTAGGATTTTATATTTATCAATGAAAAGATGAAATTTTATTAAATCTATTAATTTAGTAAATGAAATTCATGAAGTGGTTTGGAATTGATTCCTTAAAAATTAGGGTACTCATATGATTACTTCAATTAGAATGAAATAAGTTTCCATGGGTAAGTAAGTTTATCTTAAAGAATTCAATGATGTTATTTGAAGTTTTTTTGTTTTATTTATAGTATACATGATTTTATGTTCTTCATTTTTAGGTATAACATATTTTAGGATGAATGAAAATAAATTATCTTGACGATAGTAACAATAATTATTATATATATGAATGGCACTACTGATCTTGTTTTATTTTTAGAAGGAGATATATCATTTGAATTATTCAGTTTTTTATATTTAAATTTAGGAAAGTTCCAGGATTAACAGAAGAAGAACTAGTTTTTCATGTAATTTTTTAAGTAAAATTTTAGTACAATGGACTTTAAAGAAGTAAATTTAAGTATCTCTATTTGTGAATGAAACTAGATATGTCATAGTAGTGATTGTCTATGAAGAAACTCTCAGAATTATGTGGAATTTGTCAAATTTCAATACTCATTTTAATGGTAAACTGACTATTCATGATAATTAATCTATTAGTTTTATTTGAAAAATGCCTCCCCCAAATTCTCAGATGTACTATATTAAATTTAGGTATCATTTTTACATGTATCGTGAATAGAAAGGTGATATTCATTTATTGTTTTTTTTCTAATAAATAATAACAAGTTGATATTTTTATGAATCTTTTGAATGATATATAATATAAAATGATTAAATGTTATCTTTTAATTATAAAATATTATTAAAAAAATTCCTAAATTTGAAAATAATAATATTAGAACTTAATTATTTTTTTAATAATTAATTTAATATTACTAACATACATCATAGATCCTTATAGTTTTTTAATATATATAGGAGGAGTACACAAGCTAAGTAATTGCTACCTTATTTGTTCAATAGAAGTATGATTATATAAAGGTATAGTTTTTCTTATTTTTTTGATATATTTCAATTGATATATATGATCTTGTTTTTTGGATGAGTTATTCATTAAGGTATATATATTTATATTAATTTTTCTATGTATTTTATTATTTTTATTTTCTTACTATTTATGAATGATAAATTTCTATTTAATTATTAGTATGTAATATGTTTCATTATATATTCTTTATGATCATGTATGTAATTAAATTTTTGGAAAATAATATTTTAACATCGGGGTTTTCTTAAATTTTAACATCATTTTTTAATTGATAATGATCAAGGAGACATTATAAATAACCATTTTGATGTCATTTTTTTGATAAATGGCAACAAAATATCAACTAAAATTATATTTATGTAGTGTTTCAGAATATGTTTTTTGTAAAATTAATGTTGAAATTAACTTTCCATGTTGGTTTTATAATATTAACTGATGTGTAAATAAAAAAAAATTTCTTTACATGTCATATTTAAAATATAAATGACCTCGAAAGATTAACATAGAAATTTTCAAATCTATTTTTTATAAAAATTTATGTTGAAATATTTTTTCAATTTGGTTTATATAATAAACCGATGTAAAATGTTCTTAAAATTTTGATTCTTGAAAAAATCACATAGGTGTTGTAATATTTCGTTTTTAAAAATTAGGCATGGAAAGTTTCTTTTAATGTTGGTTTTTTTCCAAAAACTGATGTCCAAAAATCTATAATCTTGATTACAGGTTGGTTTATAAAAATATCAATATGAAAATATATAATTTTTAAATAATAAATTAAATTTCAAGTGCTAAAAACATCTAAAATATTTTAAAAAAAGTGAATATATTAAATTAAATGAGAGAAAACCCATGTAAAAAAACATACTATATCAAATCAATGCAAAAAATGATTTCATAAATATACATTTTTTAATAAATATTTAAAATAGACACACCAAAAACATGTGAATCATAGAAAAACCCAATAGAATATAACAACATAAAGCTAAAAATGATTGTCTAATTACTCAATTTTTAAACATTAATTAAAAATACTAACCTGAAACATCTGAAACCCTATAAAATAAAATAGAATATACCATAGTAAAATAGAAAATCATTTTCCAATTACTCATTTTGAACAAAATAATTAAAATATATATACCTAATAATTTATAATTTAACCATACATACAAAATATTTTGTAAAAAAACATTGAAGTTGGGTAAATGTTTTATTTGTATACAACTCAACATCATTTAAAATATTTAATAATAATTAATTTTATTGGATTAAAAAAATATTTATATAAAACATAAAATACTGAATATAACATACCATATCAAATTCAATCATAATCCATGTTGGGATTATCTCAAACAGAATCTTAAAACATAATAACTAAATTCCACCCATCCATTTTAACAATAACATTGTGGTTATAAAACATTAAATTGAAAAAAAATAACACAAATATATAAGAAAAAACAAGTATTATGTAATATATAATATATTTACCATTAATATCATGTTATTTCTTCTATTTGGCTCTTGTATCAAGATTTCATCATAGATAAACATTTTACATTAACTTTACTTTCATATATTCACTATCAAATAATGTATAAATAAATACAATTAAGAATAAAAAACTTACAAAAACTTACTTATTTAATAATTTTCAAATTGATTTATGAACTTCACCAAATAAAGTGAAAAGGTGATATAATTCTCATTCATATGGGAAGAATACGCCCAACATCTAATGAACACTATAATACAAAAAGTTCATAATTAATGAAATTATAAGGAATATTATTTCATATATATCTTAGTGTTCTTACCCATCAAAGAATGGAAAAAAACCAGTACCCAATATCTATATTTTGCAATCATTCATTTATATATGAAACACTGCAATTATTATCAAGATATTTCATAGGCATTGAAATATATTTGGTATCTATAAGAACATAAATAATGGTGGTCTTTTATTTAATGAATATTATGTGTAGAAACCTAATTAAATAAGTAATATAATAAGTTATAAAGAAGTCATATTTATTTAAAGAAAGAAAAAATGATACATAAATTTACTTATATAGAAAACACCTGAAACATAAGTATGATTTTCTCATTAAAAATGATAATATCCATGATATTTTTTTTGAATATTCTCAATTTGAAGTCTATTGCACATATATTATACATCGTCGAAATCTTATAAATATTATAAAACGATGAATAAATCTGAGATCATTTTTTAATCCCATTAGAAATATTGAAGTATCTGAATTTTTTTGTTCTTAAAACTATTATTAATTTATAATAATAGTATAATTTTAGATTCCCATATATAAATTAATTATAATAAAACAGTAATATTAATTTTCAATCAAATGTAAATAATAATTAAAAAATGTATTCCTCATGTGCCAAATGATGAAGAATCCTAGCTCACCAAAGTAAAAAAAATGACGTACACAATTACTAACTATGGTAACCTCCTCTGTAGGAAATGATAACTGAACATTTGAATCATTAATATTATGCCATGGTACTCTTACCTAACCTAACAGCATAGGAAGGTGATGTTTAGAATGCCCCAAAATATATATGGCTTTGTCCGCTACAATACATACATTTGGATCTCTAGCATACAACTCAAATTATAAATTGGGTTAGAATGAGGTGGTGGAGGATCTGAGTAATCACGCACTGTAGGCTGTGATTGTCTCTTCATTTTTTCAAACATAACATGAACATAGAATTTAATTTTATTTCCCAAATACTTATTTAGTTCCTTTAAATAAGTATTTAAGGAATCTATTTATGTATCCCTTGATTCCTTACTATGATGAAAAATAAGATTCTTAACGCTGAAACTCAACACATATACTCTTATATGATTATAAAATATTGTTCCCTTGATCAGGTAAGTTTTCCCTTTTTTCTATCTTCCCTTTAGTTTAAAATTCCTTATAAGAGTTTTTATGGATTTTCTGTAGGCTGCAGAGCAGGCCCACGTAGTGTACCAGAGGTACACATCGTGTACTAGTTGCTGGATACATGTCATGAATGGGTAGATCATGTTGTGAGCTGGTACACATTGTGTACCCAAGTTACACATCGTGTAGGTATTAAATATAAGATTTTTAACCCAAGGCGATGGGTTTTTTGGAATAACTTATCCAGCATGGACTACACATTGTGTACCAAAGGTACACGTCGTGACTCAGCCTACGCCTAGATTAAAGTCACATATTTGGATGATTCACATGGTTTATTCATCCCGAAACCCTTTTCTCTTGGCCCTAGACACTCCCTAGGTGATTTAAAAAGGCACCTCACCTTTTGAATATATCTTGTTAGCATTGTTTCATCGTGTCGCTTGTGGTGTGATTTCTGGGTAAGTGTTCTCCCTCGTTCTTTTAGTTTCTCTCCTTCACCTCTCTTAGTTTTTCTATGGATCGTCTGGAAATTGATGGATATATTCCTTGTGGTGTTTTATCTTTCTTCTAGGCTGAGTTTAAAGGTCTTCTACACCTTCGTTCTCATTGTTGGGTATTTTTGAAAGTGTTCTGTTTCAGGAAGAGGTAGGTTGTTCTGTCCAGATTTATCCAAATTGATTATCCGTGTATTACTTGATTTATTTAAACTATTGATTTAAATTAAATTGCTCAAATTTTATTTCAATTAAATTAATGAAACCCGATTCCATTGAACCAGGATATTTGAAATGGTTTTGGTGTAGAAATTTGGAACACCACCAATTCCATTGAATTGGGCTATATTTACGGAAATCAGATGATTTAAATTGTTGAATTTAAATTGTGGATTTTATGGAAATGTTTTCAATTATTAGTGTTTAATTTAATTGTTTAAATTAATTTTAAAAAGGATATAATTTGTTTTGAATGGATTTCAAACGCATGAATATGGCATAAAATGATTGATAGGAACCCAGTGGTTTTATCTTGTGAACGAGGCGTATTTTTGAAGAAAAATCCTCGGTTTGGTTTTAAATGGAAGGAAATTGGAATTTTTGAAATGGAAGAACATCACTGATTTTATTTTAAGGAGTATTAAAATAAATCACGCATAATGTAAGAGCACATGCAAGCCTTAGGTAGTTGGTGAGTTATTTGGATACACTATACGCTATGACAACGTTCTAAAACATACATGAAGTGGGTCACATCACCAATGGTATGGTGATGGGTTTCCTCTAGCCAGTGTTAGGAGGACATGAGTATACTCAATTTTCTATGTCCAATTAGAGATTTCAAAATCCTATAGTTGGTTAATGCTATCATACCTTTTAGAATATGACCATATTGCTCACTTGTTTTTTAATATTTGTGATATAAATGTATACCAATTTTGTTTGAACTACCTTACATTCCTTATAAATTTATATAATCTTTTTATATAAATGTTTAAATTAATTCATTATTTAATAAATATTCTATCTATTTTAAAGTAAAGCATGTGATTTAAAAGTATTTTTTCCATCATTTTGAAAATGTATACGAGGTTTTGTTTAAATATGATTTTCAATTTCCAAACATATTTATTTGGAAAATTCAAAGATTTTATTTAGATAATATATATTTTGAATCTGTTATGGAAAATTTGTTGGTATCCTGTTGTTCTTAGGATCACACCCAACTTTTTCATTCGAGTGTCCATAGAATTTAACCTTCTAGGTTCAAGCAAGTGGGAAGGGTCACTTAGAGGTGGATCTAGCTAATGAACCTTGTTCCTGGTGAGTTGTGTCCTTGGGGACCTAGGATGTTTTTCCTATTTGGTAATTAGATTCTATTACTTTGGGTTTTTATTTCTTGTGTTATTCTGGTACTTTACTCCCAATAGAGTTTTATTTTGACATGCATATTTTCTTTCTTTTTTTCATTCCACTTTGTTATTAGAACAATCCTTCCCACTTGCATGTCGTATGATGCTAGGAGATAGTCAACAACCCATGGGGATCAGGAACATAATTTGGGCCATGTCAGGGATGGAATGATTATTGGGTTACCAGGGTACCTGAGATGGTTCGTGGAAAATTTCTATGAGAGGCAGGTTTATTGAGGTTGACCTTTTGTCTTGAATAAAGTATGCATTTTTAAAATATTGTCAGAACATAGGAGGTAGTTGTGATTAAGTGTCTTTCCATATCTCACCGCAACAAACCGTAAGTCGCTATGGGTGGTTAGGTAAAGGTGTCTTGTGGATTAGTTCTAGTATTTTACCTATTGGTATTTAGATATAGTGGAATCAAAAACATATTTGTTATGTCTATATAGAATTCCTTCTTTAGTTACTCAGTTTAAGTGTTAATATAATGTCTTTTTTTCTACTAATGTTGTATAGAATCACGCCTTAAATAATTTGTGTGAATTAGATATAGGAAGAGGTTAATATAGATCCTCAGTAAGAAAATCCCATTGTTGATCCAAATCTAGTTGAGGTGATTGTGCACACTGTCCAAGCTTTGGGATGGAAACCACCTCTAGTTTATGCTCAGGATATGGTTGTGGATCCTCAGGGAGATGTTCTTAATAATCATTCTCAAGAGTTAATTTTCTATAATCCACCAATATTTAATGGCTCCACTGACCCTCATCATGCTAAGAAATGGTTGAGCAAGATAGAATGTCTTTTTGAGTTCTTGGAGACACCTGACGCGATTAAGGTAAAGTGTTCCATCTTCATGGTGGAGGGATTGAGAAAGACATTGTAGGACATGATGGTGATGGTTGGGAAACATGAAGGATTTGAGTGGAAAGACTTCAAGATCCTTTTCACCAACAAGTTCTATCTAGAGTAAATGGTGTTGGATAAGGATGTGGAGTTCTTCTAGATTGAGCAGTCCGACAGAACCGTAACTGGGTTTTCAAATAACTTTGCTGAGTTGGGCCATTTTTCTCCTAAGATTTTATCTAATGATAGGATGAAGGCTTAATGGTTATAATTGGGACTTTGACAGGAGTTCCTTTTTCTCCAAGTGGCAGTATGATTTTATTCAAAGGAAAAAATTATCTTGATGATTCTCACAGTAGTTCTCAATGGAAGAGTCATTCCAAACCTCCTACGGCTCCAGGATGAATTTATTTGGTTTGCTATCAATGTGGAATGCTATGACATTCTAGGAGGTTTTTCACTGAGGCACCCAAGGAATGTGGTTCCTGTGGATGTTCAATAAACTTGCAGAGGTTCTACCATCATTTATATACTCTGTGTAGTGGTTCAGGATCATCAACTCCCCTTAAAACCAAGGGGTTATCAAATTCTTCACATAAAAAAAGGATCTAGCCACAGGTATCTTGAATGAAAATTCTTCATACGGTGGAAGAGTCTCTAGAGGAATAAGACACAGGTCCAACGACTGTGAGAGGTACCATTATAATTGATTCATCATTAGTGACTGCTCTTTTTGAAACTGGTGCATATCACTCCTTTATTTCATCTCGTATCATTAACCTACTTAATCATCATATAGAGAAACTACATTATGAAATGGATATTACTAACCCTTGGTACGAAGAGAGATAAGGTTCTTTGTAGTCCTAACTGTGTCTTATCTATATTAGATACCGAGATAACTTGGAGTTTTCTGGTTCTTTATATGAAATCTCTAGAATTCATATTCAGGATGGATTGGCTCATTTCCAATAAATTCAAAAATGATTGTTATCTTTGAAGGGTCTAATTTACTAGACCCAGTGGTTAGTATATTTTCATTGAAGGATATTGAAAACCAAGGATGAGTAGAGATGGAACTTCTTATCCATAGTTGGGGAAAGTGATATTAGTGATTCCTTTTGACCTGGAGTGAGATTAAATTAGTTGTGATCTTCCCCCAATCATCATCGAGTTTCCAAGTGTTTTTCTTTCAGATTTATATGCTCTGCCACTTGTGAGAGAGATGGAGTTTTTGATTGACTTAATACCTAGAATTATACCAGTATCTATTCCCTCTTACTGAATGTCCTCGGATGATCTAAAAGAGTTTAAATCCCCACTGGATGATCTTTTTTAAAAAGGATTTATCTACCAGAGTGTGTCACCTTGGGAATCGCTGGTTCTCTTTTCCTTGAAATATGATTATTCTATTTTCTTATGTTTCTATTATCATTAGATCAATCGAGTTACAATAAATAACAAATATCTATTTCCACATATTGATGACTTGTTTGATCATATGAAAGTGGTGAAGTGGTATTCAAATATTGAACTTCGATCTAGTTACCATCAGTTGAGGATAAAATATCTGACACCTATAAAATTTCCTATCATTGTAGTTATGGCCAATATGAATACATTTTTATACCCTTTGGTTTGAAAATTTTCCCTGAAATTTTCCTAGATTTTAAAAAAATATTTTCAACGTGTATCTCGAAACCTTTTTGGTAGTATTTGTGGATGACATTGTCTACTCCATGTCTGTGGAAGATCATCTGCAACATCTGAGAACAATTTTGAGTCTGCTAAGAAATCATCATCAAAATCTTTCAAAGTATGATTTCTAGATTTGATAAGTAAAATTCTTGGGGAACTTAGTGTCGGAATAGGGTATATAAATTGATCCTGAGAAGGTTATGGCCTTTATGAATTGGGAGAAACCACGAAATGTCTTTGATATGTAAAGATTCTTGGTCTTATCTAGATATTACCATAGGTTTTTAAAAGAATTTTCGAAGATGGATTCTCTGATAACTGCACTCACTCATAAGGGGGTCATGTTTTCATAGAATAATGAATTTATGATTCCTTTTGTCTAGTTGAAATGTATTTTGATCACTGCATTTGTGTTGACTCTTCCAGAAGCTAGGCATGGCAATGTGGTCTTTTGTGTTACATCAGGTTCAGGCTTGGGATATGTTCTTATGTAGGGTGATAATGTAGTTGTATATTGATCTCATAATCTTAGGCCCCATGAGAATAATTATCCTACCCATGACATAGAACTTGATGTAGTGATACACGCACTTAAGGGATGGTGACACTACCTTTTTGGGGAAAGTTTTATGATATATTTAGACCACAAAAGCATGAGTTATATCTTGTCTCAAAAAGATTTGAATATTCATAAGAGGTGTTGGGTGGAGTACCTATAGTCCATCATGTTTGATATCTCGTATACCCTGTGAAAAGGTAATTTTATTGATGTTGCTTTGATTAGGAAACTTCCAACCCAGGTAGTGAAAGAATATGCAAAAGAGTGGAATTTGATTGCTCTCTTTGAACAACTTCATATTGGATTCCATGATGAAGGGGATAAGGTTTCTTTATCTAGAGTTCAGTTGATATCTAATTTTCTTGAGATGATTATTCAATACCAACAATATGATAAAGAGTTATATTAAATTAGATACTCTCTTTATGGTGGGGAGATATTTCACATGTGGTTGTTCTTAAAAGAGGGTGTTCTGTGCTATCGGAATCACTTAATTATTCTGTTGGCAGCAAAAAAGGCTGTAATGAGTGATTTACATAATTATTAGTGGGAAGTGCACCAAGGGACCACCAAGATGTTTCATGATACATGGCTGAAATTCTAGTGGTCGGGAATGAGGTGGGACATTGCAGAGTTTGTCTCTCATTGCTTTACATGCCAGCAGGGTAAGGCTAAGCATCTGAAACTTTTGGGATTACATTAGCCACATCAAGTTACTACTTGGAAGTGGGAGGATATATATATGGAATTTTTGGTTGATTTTCCATGTACCCATAGAAAGAAAAATTAAATATGGGTTGTTATCAAGAGGAAAACCAAGTCATCTCACATTATACCCATTCAAGATTCGACCAAAGTTAAGGAGTTGTGAAATATCTATGTGAGAGAGATTATTCATTTTCATGGAGTTTCATCTTCTATATTCTTTAATATGGATACTCGGTTTACTTCTCACTTTTGGAGAGGTCTTTGGGAGGCACTTGGATCTCAGGTTCATTTTAGCACAACCTACCATCTGTAGATGGATGGCCAGATAGAAAGAGCTATAAAAATTCTTGAGGTTAGGCTTCGCACCTATGTTCTAGACATTAGTGGGGCTTGGGATGACCACTTAGTAATTTTTATGTATTCTTATGGCAACAGTTACCAATCTACAATAATAATGGTGCCTTTTGAGGCCTTGTAGGTCCGTCCTTGTAAATATCTATTGTGTTGGTCGGAGGTTGGTGAAAGTTCCTTGGTTAGACCAAGCTTGGTGCAATAAATGACAACTAAGATTCAAATGATTCTTCATAGGATGTTAACAACAAAAATCCAATATAAGTCTTATGTCGATCGACATTGTAGACCATTGGAGTTTTTAGTTGGTGATCAGGTATTCTTAAAGGTTTCACCCCGGTTGGGTTATCAATGTCTTGGGAAACAAGGTAAGATTTCCCCTCACTTTGTGGGACCTTTAGTGGTTGTTGAGGAGGTGGGGAAGGTTGAATACTATCTGGAATTCCATCATATCTTACATCGATTCATAACATGTTCCATGTATTGCAACTAAGAAGGTATCTATCTGATCCATCTCATGTTTTGAGCTGGTGTGATGTTGAGATTGAACCTGATTTATCTTTGACTGAGTGACCAATCAAGATAGTTGATTCTGAGGACAAGGTACTTCGTGGGAGGAAGATACCTTTGTTTCGTGTTCTATGATAGCATGTCTCTAACAGTCACAAGACTTGGGAATGTGAGGTACTAATGAGAGAGTAGTAGCCTCATCTCTTTGGATTGAAAGATTCTTCATAGGCTTTCTGGGGGAAGAAAGTATTTATGGTGGGGAGGTTTTAATGTCTCGTTACCTTGATCTGGTAATTTTCTCCCTTTTTATGTGTTCCCTTTATGATAAAATACCTTAGAAGTGTTTTTCTGTATTTTCTACAGGCTATATAGTAGGTCCACATCCTGTACCTGAGGTACATTTCATGTACTAGCTGCTGGATACATCTCATGGATGGGGAGATCACGCTGTGAGGTAGTACATGTCGTGTACCTGTGGTAAAAACAATGTAGGGATTAAATAGAATATTTTTAACCTGAGGATATGGGTTTTTTATCATAACATATCTAGCATGAACTACATGTCATGTACCTGAGTTACATCTCTTGACTTGGGCCAAACCCAGCTTAAAGTCAGGTTTTTGGTAGTTTCACTTAGTTTATTCATCCCAAAACCCATGGATCTCAACCCTAGACTCTCCCAAGGTGATTTTCATAGGTGATTCACCTTTTGGATTGATTTGATATGCCTTGGTTCGTCATGAGATTTCATACCTATTAATTTAAAATCCTAAATGATCCCAAATTATTCACATGTTGAGAATATACATTGGGTACTTTAACACCATAAGGAAATTAATAAATCATATTCTCACTCTTGATTAATGTGTGACCATATGGAACTAAACATGTTCTGTTTCCTTTCACAGTGGGAGCTAACACTAAATGCATTCCCATAGATATCAATTCTACTCTATAATGTAATCCATTATTTTTATTTCATTTTATGTCTAAAAAGTTCCAATAAAACTATCATATATATGTTTTTATCAACATGTATAATTTCAATGTTAGGTTTTGTCTATAAAAATATACAATAATGTAGTTTAGTAAATATATAGTTTACTTCTAGACATTTTTTTGATGATTAGAACATTCATTCTTTCCAAATGTAAAATCAATATTTTTCACCTTGTCATCACATTTTTCAGATAACAATGTTTGTGGGTGGAGATTGTATTCCTATAAACCATTAAATTATTTTTTTAGTGTACAATAAGGATTATAAATTAGAAAAAATATTTGATGTTCTATGTACACTGTCTTTATTCTATTATAAAATCAATAATATGAAGTCGTTTCTATAAAAATTAGTTATAGTTTATATTCTTTAACACCATATCCAAACATGTTTTCATATGTAAGAGATTCATTTATAGTGGAAATAATCAAATAATATAAAATAAAATCATCTTCCTTGTAGTAATATTAAATTGTAACATATGTATCCCATAGAATTTTCAAAACATTAATCAATGTTGAAATATACACATTAATATCATTTACTAGTTTTTTAGTCCATAAATGATCAATCTCATCATACCATATTTTTTCATACATATTTATGGGGAAAAGTTGTGAACATACAAAAAAACATTCCCTGAATTTTTTTGGTTTTTGAGTCTTTGATATAGATCCATTCCATCTATGAACAATCCCATTTTAACATTTCTAGCTTCATATCTAAAATTTGGAAATGTTTTATCAAATCTATTCCACTGTGGTGAATCAGTTGGGTGACATAAATTTCCATCATATATATGCCCATATTTATTTAATATTATACTTTTTCATGATTTTAATTTTAAAGTAGACACTTGAAAAGAGAAATTATTGGAAGATACCAAATTTATTTAGTATGAGGATTAATGTAAGCACCTGAGAATGAATCAAAGATGAGTTGTTCATATATATTATATTGTGATGTCCTACATTTAGGATATTTTTATAATCATTCGCATTAATTACTACATAACACATAATCATTGGGTTATGCATGTATCTTTCTATACCACATTCCCATTAGGCATAATATTTTCATTTTTTCATAATTGGAATTTTGAAGCCCATTGTGTAACATCCCAAGATTTTAAGAAATATATTATTTCAAATTAATTTAAATTGTTTGATGTATTATGTTAATTGTAATTCATATTGTATATTTTATTATATAAAAAACCATGTTTATCTTGTGTTGCTTTTAATATTGAGTTTCTTTGATAATGTGTGTTATATTCAATGGTGAGTCTTACCGAACAACATTATTCTATTAATATTATTATTTAACATGATAGTTATAACCTATCCATTAGAATGGAATTAATGAATGAGATTAAAAAATTATAAAATATTTTTTTCAAATTTTTATAAAATGTATCATTGGTACCAATTAATTAGGAATGAAAATGAAAACAAATTGAATATAAAGTATATATTATTATGAATAAACTATTTTTATTCCCTTAATGGAATTTTATAGTAATAAATTAAACTGATAAATATTAGTGAAATATATTAATTGAATTTATATGTTATATATTTAATAATTTTTTATATTCATCCAATAGGTTTGATAGGCTTAAGATAAGAATAAATCCAATTTTAAACATAAAACTTTTTATTTTTTTAAAAGAAGATTTACCACCTTTTAATAGTGTACCTATATTAAACCTAAATATTGGAACTTATATAACTTTTATTTGAAAAAACATACTTATTTTTTGAAATATTAATATCAATATTTATTTTGGGTGAATTTCTGGTATTTTTATGAGAAGTTTAATATTTTGATGAATAGTGAATAATAAATAGTTTTAATTGAAAACTTCTTTTTGGTATAATTAATTTACATAGTTAAATTATATTTTATATTTATTTTAAAGAATAATTAGTTCAATTTTACATCAATAAATCCAATTTAGATCATTTTAACTAAATTCTCATTGAAATCGGATATAAAAACATTACAAAATTTGGAACCTTTCTCTTTAAAAACCCACTATCCCGTCTCATCAACGAGATTAATTTTTAATTTATTAATTCCACTTCTATGATTGGAATTCATAAAAATGTATCAAATATTTATAATCAGAGAAATTTATAATCTTTAGATAGTTCAACTATTTTTTTACCAAAATGATTTAAAAACAATTAAAATTAATTATAGAGATTAAGAGAAAAACTAGCTTAACAAGGGACAAAACATTAAACGTAATGGCAAAAATGACCTATGAACATGTAAAAAACCTATTTGATTTACATATTTTGAATATATACTCCATTTTCTCAAATTTGGTTCATTATTTGAGGTTGATGATGTAAGATAGACCTCTCAATAGTGCAATCCTTTTTATATTTACAATAATGCCACTCTTACTCCACTATAAAATGGCTCTCACCCCTCCCCCTTATTGACACATATCATGAACTATGGATCATACAAAACCTACCCAAATAAACTACCATCATCCATACCCTAATCCTATAATCTTCACTTTGGGCATTAATCAAATGAAGGAAGGATTTTGGAATAAACTAAAAGGGGTTACCCAAAGAAGAGGTAACCTTCTTCAACAAGCCATTTTGTTTTATTTCTTTATCCAAACCATAAATTATTTTTATATCACGATTATGTAATAAACTAAGTTTACTAAATATGATGATATTTTTTATGTTATCATTTTTTCCTAAAACATCACACACTTCCATCAAATGGGATACACAATCACTATTCGTGTGTACGGAGGACTACCACCTCGTGAACTGATTTCATTCATTCCTCCACTAAAACTATTCAAGGTTGTAAATAATGATTTATTTTAAGTTTAATTATGAAATATATGATATTTATAATTTATTTATGATTATTTAATTATTATAAAACATACAACATCATTCTTTCCATTTTATAGGAATATGAAAACATTGTTTATGGATATGTAGACTACTTCCTCCTTGAAGCGATGTTATTTTTTCACACTTTACATAGAATTTATTAAGGATGATTTTAATAAAGATATATTATATAAATGAAATATTTATGATGTTCATGAAATAATTATCTATCTATAAATACAACATATCATTTTCTTCTTCCCAGTTCACATTTGGAAAAAGTGATAATTTCATCCATGAACATGTGGACTACTGCCTCCTCAAACCAATGTGATTCTTCCATTTTCATCACCACATCAAAATAATGATATATATAAGTATATATAAATAAATAATAAGTTGTTTATTATATAATTTAAATTCAGTAAAGATAAACATTACTTTCCTTCTTTCGATAAGGATCATTGAAAAAAGGGAACGTTACTCATGTGTACGTATGGCCTACCTTCTCTGTGATTGGAACGTTAGTTCATTTTTCATAATAATCACTGAGGATTGATTTTAAAAGTTGATTTAATGTATAAATTTGATAATTATTTAATGATTTTCCTTTTGGATATGGTCACGTAATTACCTCATGAACTATAGTAAAACTATCAAAGTTAGTTTTGACACATAAGTTGAATGTGTTCAAAACAAATGACTTAAACATTATTAATTAAGTATATTTATATGACTTTTTTTTCAGTGAAATAAAATTAATAATAAACTTTTAAAAAAAATTATAATTAATAAAAATTTATTATTCAGGATGATAGATGAAAATCATGAAAAATCAGACTCAGGGTATGGGACTTTCGTCTCATGTTTTACATCTATGAGATAAATGTCATATTCACCACTTACTTATTTATGTGGTGTATCTACTAACCATTTTGATATATTATATCATGAATTATGATATATTTGGTATTTAAATCTTTAATTTTATTATTATTACTTTTGGGGCTTCTGATTTAGATGTTACCATAGATGTAATGGATTTCATAGCTAAATTTCCATCCATTGGGTTAAACTTCTATGTCATTGGTCATGTTATGAAAATAATATATGTGAAATGAACTCTAATTGTTTTATAATATATTTCCATTTTTATGTTATGGATTTCTTCTTTCCACACAATATTAATTCATTTATTTATTCTCAATCTAATGATACGATCTTTTTGAGGTAATTCATCTCAATCTATTTTCATTGGGGAATATCTTTATGTTATACACCATTATTATTTTATAAGGTGTATATAAAGACAATTTGACATGTTATATCATTAGTTTCATTTATTTAATGATTTCAAAAGTTTCATTTAATGTAATTACTTCCTGAACCTTATGACACAAATGTCTCGAGGTGGTATGGGATACATTGGAATGTTTAAAGGTTATTTTTATCAAGAATTTTTTAATGAAATTTTAATGGTATTTCCATTCATCATTTTCAAAAATTATTTGTGTTACATATCCTCCACTTGGGATCATTTTTATTAATACCATTATCATTATTTTACGTAGGCGTTAATATTGCTTCAAATATATGTTTGGGGAAGTTGTTTATTTTCCATGGGCTAACCATATTTTAAAGTGATTTTTATGGTTCGCATCTATTTTTTGTGGGTTAATAATTTTTCAAATTGATTTTTAATTAATCTTTTTAATTTCCTTGGGTTAACCTTATTTTAAATATATTATTATGTAAACCATTTCATTTACATGGTTTAACCATTATTTAATGAGATTATTATAGAACCAGTTTCCTTTCCAAGGATAACCGTGTTTCAGAGAGATTGTAATGGAACCCGTTTCTTTTCAAAGGGGTAATCATATTTCAAAGAGATTGATATGATACCTATTTACTTTCAATGTTTTAATCATGTTGTAAAAGGAATAATTATTTTTATGACTTTATTCATGTAATGTTACTTGGACATTTGATATGTGGTTCTATGATTAACCAATGATGGGTGGTTCTGTGATAAAACAATGATGGGTGGTTCCATGATAAACCAATGATTGGTGGTTATGTAATAAACAAATTATGAGTGGTTCCATGATATCCCTCCAATTTATTGGTTGTGTAATTTTACCTTATGGTTATTCCATTTATTATAGTTATTATAATAGTGAAATGAAAATGATGTCCCATGTATGCACATTTTTCATTATGTTTGCTATGCTTTTATAATATTTCTAATGATTGAGTTTAATATCACATGGATTTTAATTATTTATTCTAATGACTCTTTATTTTTCCATGTTTTCATATTTTATGATCAAGTAATTGATGGAGATGATTTATTTTATGACTCACTCATGCACATTGATTATGTCATCATACCCTTATGCACTATTATGATCATTGCTGACACTAAATTGTTAATGATTATGTTTAACCTTAATGAGAATCTGAGCTCACCCTTCATATGTTTCCATTTTCATAAGCATTAAAGAATAATTTTGAACAATTGATTTCTATAAGTGATTTCATAGGGATGATGATGATGTATTAATGTGAAAAATTAATGATATGTTAAGTGGGATAAATTATCATTTAAAGTCATGTGAATTTATATGTAGAAGTTTTTCCTGATTCAATAAAAATTTAAACCTAAAAGGTTCTATATAATGTATGTGATTCATGTTTTCCTTTTGATGTTGTAAGGAATAGATGAAAAATTTGCATCATAATTATCGTCATCCAATCCTATAAGGTAAATTTATGGATTTTAGAACAAGATATGGGAATGAGTGTTTTGGGCTGTCATATGTTGCCTTCTAGAAGTATCTCTTTTAAAATATAAATCAATTCATTGAAACTTTTATCACTAAACCAATTTATTACATTCAAGTTAACTAATATTAGAACTATTTATAAAACTATTAATTTAGTGTAACATGAGAATATTAGTTTCTCAAAATCCCTATATAATTTCACAAAAGATGATATTGTTTTATGGTTTTAATGCCTACACCATGGATTAATTTCTCAATATGATCCTCTATATCAAGATTAATATTTTCAAAAAAATTATATGTTTAATTTTAAATTATTTCACCATGTCAGATCCAACATGTATAATTATGGATAAAACCATAATGTATGATAAGATTCATGATTTTTATGCAATTTAAATATTTCATATTCAAACACATCACACATGGAGATAAAATCAATTCTTTGTTTTTTAGATTCTGTTCTAAAAATCCAAGATAATCAACTCCTTTATCATATTCATCAGTGGTTATTCAAATATTTATCTGATTGCAATCCATTAATTACATAAGAACACAATATAAAAGGTGAATATATTAAGGCATATAAACATTTAAATATATATATATATACAAACAAAAAAATATGAAACATGAAAACATATAATCAAAATATTAAATTATTGAAAAATATTTGATCCTAATAAAAAATTATACACAATGATCATAAAGACATTGGAAAATGTAAATAAGAGTTTTTAAGAATATATAAGAACTAATAATTTAAACATGAATAAACTTCTAAAAAATAAGTTTTCTTAAAAACAATTTAAAAATGAAAAAATGTAACAAAAAAAATTTATTCTAACGTTAATATATTGGAAAAAATATAAATTAAAAAATTAAAAAAATTATGTATACAAAAAAATTATAAAATTATGAGGAAATCAGCATCAAAAGAAAATAAATGAGGCTTTTGGTGTGTTAATATTTTTTTAAAAATAATTTTAATGAATTTTATTTTAAAAATGAATATCTAAAATGTTTTTTACTACCTTTAATGTCATTTTTTTAATCCGATGAAAAAACAATTGAGAAAATATTAATGATAGTTTTATAAAAAATCAATATTAAAAGTACACTACATCACTTTTTACATAGATTTCTATGAAACTCACATTCAAACATCAACTTTGAAGCCACTATTTATAGTAGTGATGTCATAAAAGTTGAGAACCTTGAGTGTTTCCTTACCCCTGTGTTTATGTTTGGTTAACTATTAATCCATCTCCTTTTATTTTATCACACATTGTATTCCTATTTTATTATTAATTTGTCTATTTATTCATTATATAATTAAGTATTCTCATTTTTTATTATTATTCACCATTATTCTATTATTCACAAATTTTATTGAATAGAGGAATCTACAAATCTTCATTTAAATAATCTAATACTTGTAGAATAAAAATATAATGTTGAATCTAGTGTTTAATTTTGATTATTATATGACCTCTACATATCAATAAATGACTATTACATATTTATTCAAAATTTGGTAATTACCATTATGTATATTAACATTGGGAAATTAGTATAAATATTTTACCATTACATATTAGGAATTTGATATTGTAGTTAAGTGGATGAACATTATTTATTAAGAATATAATCCTTGCTTATTCCAGTATTTCCAAAATTTACTGTGATAAATCTATATTTTGGGAAAGGATAAAAAATATACATATACATTCTTAATTAATGTTTTACCATCATTTATTGAAAATATTCTCTTATGTGTTGAGTAGAAATTAAAATTTTAGTATTAGAGTCTTGAAGTAATAAAAAAGATCTTACACATTATAGTGGATGTTATTTAGAAGTTATGTTTAAATTTATTAGTAAGATACTTTTATTTATATGAGGAATTCACTCTTATGTATTATTAGATTGATACATTAAAAATTATCTATCATTGTTTAAAATAGATAATCTAGAGAATTAAAATTATATTATTTTTTACAAAAAATCTAAGAGAATTTTTATTCTTGGTTTAAATGATGAATCCCAATGAAAATATTTTAGAGTACATTTTGGATCGATTAAAAAAATTATAGATATCATAAATATTTGATTATACAAAAGGTATTATTTTAGAAAGTTTCACCAAGTATTTTATGATAAATATTTTGGGAATTATATTCCTAAATCATTTTAAAGAATATGAGATTATTGTTTAGAAGATATAACTATAAATAGGAATCATGAAAAACTAAAATGAGATAATGTAACATCATAGACTCTATAAATCCATATTTGGCTGTTATATTACATTATTAGTACAAAGTACAAGAGTTACTAAAGTATAAAACTATTTAGTAGTCCAGGAAGACTAGATACATACATATATGGATCTTGAACACATAATATACAACATGAACATATTGCAAGAAAATTATTATCCCTTCTATCATATCCCTAAAAATTATACATAGTCCTCCACTAAGTTTCCTAGATAAAGGAATATAAATAAGGATGATATTAGATGCTCAGTAATTTCTAACATACAATAGAATATTACATATAATAAATATGGAATAATTGACATGTAAAGAATAAAAGGTCAACATTAAACCATTATAAATTGTAACTAAGGGAATATTATATTCATGAAAATAAATTAAAACATGGATAAAAATAATCATTGTTCTCATACTCATAAACTCATAATTTTAGACATAAATTTTTTTTGTCAAGGACTTTTTCCATGACACTATTCTAACATGTAAAGTGGTATACATCACAACCCAAATAGATATGTCTCATGAGACTTGTTGATCCATAGTGGAGCTGTATAATTTTGTGCCCAACCCGTTAGCTAATTATATATAATGCATTCACCATAATAGTCATCAATGCCTTTCATATAGTTCCTTGAGGAACCTCTTAGTGAATAAAACACGTTTTTCCATCTATTTATAAATAAATACATTGAATAATTTCCAATTAAATATAATAATTTTTATTTATATGATAAAATCCCTTAATAAACTTTGAAACCATAGGGTATTATAAAAATAACAAGAAGTGCAAATATCAGTGAAATATATTGTCAAGGGTACATAAAATGTGTTGGGTTACCCATGGAAGACAGTAATTATATTAAATAGGTTGTATTTTAAGGATATAAAGTAAATGGTTGAATAAATAATTCATCATGGTTCATTAATAGCATCTAAATATTCCAAAAAAGTCCCTTGGGGGTGTCTTTCTAGGTGTGATGTTTTAGGGACACTCATCAAGAATCAAGTTGATGATAGGGTTACTGCAGAAACAAAACTTTCTTGGGTGATTACACCTAGCTTCATATATACCATAGATTTATCAAATTTCTAATATCATGATAGGGACGTATTTCCTTGGAAATTACACGCTTTTTCTTGTCCGAAAAATAGGAACGTTTTACCTTCATTGAAAGGGTAACTCTTGAGGAAAAAATACTATTAGAGAGGGATAATAGTTTATATGTTTAAATCCATAAAATTTCGTGAGTATCATATAAAAAATACTTTCATGGTAATGTAATCACCACACAAAAGTAAATATGTGGTGATTTTTATATGAGTCCCAAAGAATGAAAATTAAGACTCAAAACCCCCAATTATTATTTGTGTAGAAATTCAATCATAACCTATTAAAATATATGGCTTCAACCTAAGTTTATAATATAATGAATAATTTATTTAATTGATATAGCCCTCAAATTGGATGTATATACACCATATAAAGTAAACTATGTGTGTAATAAAAATATGTCAAAAAGAGAAGAATTTGAGATGAATAACCATTACCACTTTTACTAACTTCCATGAATGTACTTTATCATCCTATAACATAAACATATTTATCATAATTACTTAATTTATAACCATAATTATTCTTATTTTCATATATTATATTTATAAATAGTCATTTTCTACGTAAGTTGTTCTGATTTTCCACATCAGTGTTTATGGTTTTGTTTGTATATACTAGTTTCATAATAATAATTTTTGTATTATTTCTTAATAAAAATATCATTTTTAATAAGTAATTAACATTACTATTAGGGATTAATTATAATAATTTATGATGTTTCAAATCAATTTGATGAGAGTTTTAGTCTTTATTCTTGAAGATGAAGTCGATAATGAGCATGCTTTAGTAGTTTTTGACGAATGGAGGGTGTTTCCTTGATTGATGAATTAGATAATGATATAGTTTCACTATAAAAAAATAATTATTTACACATTTATATCATATTTTCATTGATTATGTTCCCATTGTAATTCATTTTTCAAATTTATATAATTGGTCTTTTAGGTGGTAAAAACGACAGAAACATGAACATACCCTAATTTGATGAATCATTATCATACAGATTTTCGGTAATGTAATTATAAAAAATCATAATGATATTATTTACGGATTATTAGAATGATATATTTTATTTATAAGGAACTATAAGAATTAATGGATCTAAAAATATTACATAATTTTAATAAATAATTTCTCTCTTAGTATGATTGTTTGAAATGATTAAATTAAAAATGATCATTTGTTGATAATATAATTAATAGATTCATTAATGTTTCATAATATAACATTAATTATGTCATAAAATTAATATTTTTCATTTATTACAATCCTTATTTTAAATATTTTAAAGTTTTCAAGGAAAAAAATAGGTTACATTGTAGAGGCGATAGTTTACACAATGCACAAACAATGGTTTTGTTTGTCATAATGGAAGAGATATATGAAAAAATAATGATAATTAACATAATATAGTAACATTAAGGTATATAAATGGAAGTCATATAATTATTATAGTGTTACTAGAATAAAAATTAAAGAATATAACTGAGAAGAAAACTAAGTATTTGATAATATTCATGTTAGGCCCTTGAACATTTCTTGGAAAACTCCACGGATTTGATGGGATTAAGATAACTATGAGTTACCTAGTGATTATAATCAAGTTAGAGTTTTATAGGTAGGGTAAAATGTTAGAGTTTTATGGATAAATTCAAATTATATGAAATTCATAAAGGGGTGAATATTTTACCCTTTTATAAGTAAAGGGATGGGTGGTTTGGGCGTAACCCTTACATTTTCAATAATGTAAAGTTACTATTCAAGTTTTAAAGGCCAAAGAATGGAAACAATATGAGATTAAAATTATTTTTCTTTTATGTTCACCTCATCCGCACATTTTTATACACCATTTCTAGTTTTATTGATTTTTTTAACTTTTTATCACTTACCCTAATTTATGTTTATCTTCATAATTAATTTCTAACCATGGTAATTAATTTTAATGAAAAAATTAAGAACAAACATTTTACCTATTTTCATACTTATAATTTAAATTTTTTATTAATCTTAAAAAATAATGTCTCTAAATTTATGAAAATATTGTTTTAAAAAATATACAATTAATAACATAAAAACAGTTTTTGGAGAGATGATGTTTTTAAGCCAAAAATTTATATTTAATATGAATTATATTGGATAATAATTTCATTGAAATAAATTAATTTATAATAAAACATATATATGTTCTTAATAATTATAGGTAATTAAAAACTAAATCTCCCATGAAAATACTTGATTTAATGAAATGACTAAAAATAGTTTTTTTATTAAAGTAACATTTTAATTAGTTATAAAAAAGTTGGATAGATGGTTTATAAATTCAATGAATATTTTAAAATAAATATTTATCTTACTTAAATTAATATTTTATTAAATTAATGGTTTCTTATGATTTTAAGTCACTCTTATATAATGATAATCTTATACAAGTTATAATTTTCTTCAAAGTTGTATTTTTTCAATAAACAAAAACAATTTCAGAAAGAGTTCAACAATTCATACTATGATTATTTTGATATGATTAATTGAAATATGAAGTTAGTTAAGTGAATTTAAAATTATTAAATAAATATATTAAATAAATTGATGTATAATGTCTCTCTAAAGGTTACATTTCTTTATTGTTCGGGATATAGTGGATATCATATATAGTAGAGTCCATGACGTTAAATTCTCCCACCATAAATAATTCAATCCTTTAAATTGGGGTATATATTATACATTTAAAAAATGTGGATAATCCTTTTTTATATCCTCTCCAAACTCATAGGTTTCCTATTTTAGTTTGTTATTTCTCTAATATACTTTCACCAAATGAGTCAGTCGATTCCAACATACACGTTTTCTGGTGTCATGAATCTAGAAAAGATCTTAATTATAAGACAAGTTAGGAACCAACTATATTCCCTTATATGTGATCACATTCATTGGATATGGTATGTATTTACTCAGTAATGAAACATGGAAGACATCCTATATATTATAATGGTTGTAAGGAATATCCATTCAGTAAGAAACAACCCCAATTCATTCTAATATTTCAAAAAGTCCCAATGTATCTAGTGATTAGAATTAAATATTTACCACACCATACCACTACCTTCCATGGTAAAACCATCAAAAATACAAGATCCATTTTGTGAAATTCCAAGTCTTTTATTGGATTATCATCATAGTTATTTTATCTACTTTGGGATTCATTAATGTTATATTGAATATTCTATACCATAACAGTTTCCTCTTCTAAAATATCTAGGACAACAAACATTTTACAACAACCCAATAAGAGGTTATATAATACCACTTCACATACAATGTTGTGACAGCCTCAAACCTGCACTTCTGTATCTTATGGTAAAAAAGAAATATTTCGTCTTTTCGACTTCCCATTAGTTTGGGTATGATAGCCTGTGACAGCCTCAAACCTGCACTTCTGTATCTTATGGTAAAAACGAAATATTTTTATTTTGGGCTTTGATGCTGATAAATGTGACCCAATTTCAACCATTGATAGAATACAACAAAAAATAGATATATTAGATCATTAACACACCAAAGTAACTTTTAGTTTTAGTGTTTTAGATAACTAAAAAAACTCATTCGTAAATAATACAAATGACTTAAAATGTGTATTTTTAAATATATACCCATATTTTCATATTCTATATTAAGTCTTCACTATCTCCCATAAACTTCATCGCACATGAAACCTTACTAGAAAAAATAAATTAACACTATTATTCATTACTTAGGGAAAATGAAACATATGATGGGTGATCTGAAATGCTCAGTTTTAGTGAAAATATGTATTAACAATTGACTATCATTAGTGAGCATAATATGATAATAATGGCATGAAGGCATAAACAAATTGCATGAGAATAACATAAAAGAACTCATACCCATCAAAAACATGTATCATAAAAAAAGATACATGGTACAAACCTTTACAAAGGTAAGAGTCATTGGAATCAATAATCATGAGGCATGTGATATTAATTTTGATCAAAAAGAAATATTAAAAACACATTATAGGAATAGAAAAAACATTTTTTTTAAATGGTTGGGGCCGAAGCCTAATTTTATTATTAAATCAAAGAAAAGCCCTCTTTTAACTAGGTAAAGAGAGACCCAATACATAACCCAAAGGCCCAAAGGGCTTATAGCCCATTACATAGCTTGTAGGCCCAAATTTTTGGCCTAAGGCCCATTCTGTGAATAGTAACCCGACTGCTACAGTGCCCTCTGCTGCTACAGTGCCATGCCGCCGCTACAGTACCTACCAGTCAACAGTACCACCACTGCTACAGTATCGCTAAAGTACTGCTACAGTAACCTATGCCCCATGGGTTTTTAACCCCCATTTTTCATTTAGAATTACTAGGTGCTTACCACTAAGAAAAACCTCAACTACGGGAGTAAAGAAAACATGTTCGTAATTTGGAACATTATATTTGTATCACTCTTAAAAATATAATAGTATACCCTATTAATTCCCACAATCACTTTGGTGAAACCTATAAATAGTTCAATTCATCTATTCACGCAATGCATTGGAGGGCTATAGTCGATCCACTGATACTTGGTTCATAATGTAGCCACCCATACATGGTTAACAAAAAAACACCAGTAATTGGTTTCTAATAGAACCCAATATAATTAAAAACAATTTATAAGAACCCTAACATGAATAATTTATGTATAGATTTTATTTTATCATAAAACTCATAGAAACAACCATTATTCATCTTATAACTTGAATAATACAAAGGAAAAGAAATGGTTTCCAATATAATCTCTTTCAAAAAATCATAATACATATAAATATATAATATGTATAGTATTGTTATAATATATCACTAGTGTAAAATAATTAAAATAAAGGGTTGTTTTAATTGATAAATAAAATACCGTATAAAGATCATTAAACACATTTTTGAGTAAAATAGCCTTTCCTATTTTGAAAATAAATTTTTAAAAAGAAAAAAACAAAATAATAGGTAGAAGAAACTTCCCAGAAAAAAACATTGACTCTTGAAAATTATTTTTCAAAGCATTGAGTTTTGATGACTTTGTAAAATTTAATTCATGTTGAAATCATTAAAAATTGATTTTCTTCACACCTTCAGTAAAAAGTGTTATACTAAAAATGGTAAGAATATTATTTTTTTAAAATACATTGTAATAATTAAAACATGGGTAAAATTTTCTTTAAATAATCATTAATTAATAGTCAAAAATCTTATAGATATATTTTTTAGAATATGGATATAAAATAAAAAAATTGATCATTAGAGAAAAATATGATTGCCCTTTATTAAAAACATTTTATAAACCATTTTGACTACCAAAGAGTGGAAAATAAAACTAAAACATCAAACTTCAATAATTTACCAGATAATAATAAAATAAATTTTTATTATAAAATAAGGATCATATAATTTTCTCAATGAAAATTCAATCATAAACATTCCTGATTAAAATGAGACTGAAACTTAAACCCCATACTACTTTTGTAACTCTTGAATCGTAATACCCACTAAATAATAACATCAAATCAATATTATAATATGATTAACATAATTATATTTAACATATTACATTTATAAGTGGTAGTACATACACATTAGAAAATAATTTGGGTGCATAACCTAAATTTATATCCTAAAGAAAGATAATGTGAGATAAATAACCCTTATAAAGATCAAATTATTGAATTGAGAATTAATTAATAGATCAATTATGTCTAAAAAATGTGAATCCACACAAAATTTTTTAAGTAAATCAAAAATAAAACAATTTTCATTTCACACATAATCTTTTAATAATATAATCAATGAAGAAGTGATATAACCCAATAAAAGTAAATTTAGTTAAACAATGCTTACTGATTTAGTAAATTATGAATAAAAACCACTAAGATGATGTTATGTGAATTGTTACAAAAAATACTATAAATTTTGAATGATTCGTAATACACAATTAAAATTTTATTATATACACCACGTAAATTAAATTAGGAAGATAACAATAAAATAGGCCTCAATGAAGGGAAATGGGCATTAAATTCCTTACCTTTAGTCAAAAAATGACATGAATTTCATTTAAAATATTTATAATAAACATATATCAATTATTTACTTGTATAATAAAAAATTTATAGTTTTAGTTATTTATCATTAAACCATTTATTTCATTCATTTCGTTTACTTAATTGGTTGAGTCCACATTAGGTGTTTTGAGGATGTTCGGTTCATAATTAAAAATGGATTTGGTATGTTGATAGTAGTAAAAGAGGCAATTGTTACAAAACATTAATAATAATAATTCAAATATAATTATCATATTTATAAATTTATTATACTTTTAAAACCATTAATGACTAAGGGTTATGAAAAAATAATTATGTTTCAATCATAGAGATGGTAGGTCATACGTACACATGAGTAACATTTCTAGTTTTTCAATGAACACAGATTAAAAAATTTAGGAATTATTTTACCTCTAAATACTCATTATTATATATTAAATATAATATTAATCTTTCAAACTCATTTATATATACCATCCATGTGTTGTGTTGATTAAAAAAGAACCACATTGATTCAGGGAGGTGGTAATCCACACATACGCATGAACGACGTTATAATTTTACAAAGGATGGAAAAGTAAGATAAAATATTGTATATTATCATTTTATATTGATAATTATTTCATGAATATCATATATATATATATATTAAATATATAATTATAACCAATCATGAGAGTTAGTGATCAAAAAACATTAAATTGGTTCGCAAGGCGGTTGTCCGCTATACACACAAGCGATGGATGCATTTCCCTTTTGATGGAATAAGAGATGGATATAGATTATAAAATTATAATAATAACATATAGGTATATATAATATAATTATGTTATTATTTCAACATGGTTGAATATGATTTTCAAGTTGTATAAGAGGAAATAAAACTAAAACATTCAGTTCAAATCTATACCTCTTCTTTAGAAAACCCCCTTTTATTTAAATCGTAATACCTCTATTGGTATTATTCATAACATAATACCTCTAGAAAGTATATAGTGATGTTATTAAGTGATATTTAAGGAATTTTTAGAATAAAATGGTTCTTGAAGTGTAGAAAACAAAAGGAGAGGGAATGCAATTTTTTAAGTTATGGGATGGGAACTCTTAGAATTTGTTAAAGTATTAAATTAATATAAATAAATTTTCAAGTTAAAGTGTATAAAAAATAATATAATTAAAATATAAGATGATTATATCTATATATAATTCCTTAAAATAAAATTTTGACAATATTTCGGGATGTATTAACCCTTACCTCTTTTTTAGCACCCCTTTAAACTTTTGACAATTACCATGATATCAATGTTCTTTTATTATTTAAATGTAAAGAATGCTACTATTAAAGAAAATTTGACCTATAAATGGAACATGGTTGATATTTCAGTCCAAATATATTTCCCATGGTCTAAGATAATATTTTTTAAAAAAATTAATCATTTAATAAAATATTTTTTTTTATAACATTATATTAATGTCTTTTTTTTGAAGTATATAAAATATTATATTGTATTACGTGTCTTACTCCTATAAAATGGTTATAAAATGACATATGTGTGATTATAAGGTTTTTATGGTAACATTATAATAACCCAATAAAATTTATATACAATTAGATATCAATTCAAAACTTCTCTTTTGGTTTAATCCCTTTGTTAATCAATTTTATCATTAATTGTGGTAATAGATTTTTAATATTAAAGGGTTATAATGTTAATTAAAAAAAGAAATGTTGATTATAAAAGGACATGGGATTATATTTATACCATTTATCATTACAATTTCCCAATTTAGTTTTTTTGGTATTATTAAAACATTTTATGTAATATAATTAACATAAAATACTATCAATGTATTTTTAAGAACTATTTACATAATTTGACATTGAAAAAACATGGAATTAATGGAATTAAAATATAATACCATTAAACATAAATAATAAAATTATTTAAAATAATAAAATTATTTTTACACTGTAAGTAATCCATAAATATAATTTTTTCTTTTTAAATATCATTACATTAATTTTTTACTGCATTCACAATCACTGTGTTGGTGTTGCATAAAAATTTATGGTAATTATTTTCTATCTAGAAAATAAAAATAAATTATCAAGATAAAAATATAATTTTTATATCAAATAAACATTTATAATATAATATATGTCTTTTATTCCTGTCACAACATATTATAGAAATTTGAATTAAGTCCCCAACCTTAAACATTTCATAATCTTGAGTTGAGTCAATAATTTTACATTATTTCACAATAAGGATCTTTTTAAGTTTAGATATTTAGAGAATTAATTCATAACTATTACCTTTAAAAACCATAAAAATACAAATTAAACACTTCCAATGGTATGCATTTCTTTCATAACAGAAAAACTTTTAAAAAGAAAATGGTTTCATTTCATGTTTAGTCATCATAACATTTCCTTGATTCCATAATTGACTCTATTCTCCCATAAATCTAGTGGAAAACATTTAAATGAAAATTATCAGCAGAAAAATCTCAATAAGGGACATAAAAGGGATAAAATCATTAGTCTAGTTAAATCATGGTAACCCATTTAATTTTATTTGAGTGAATGAAACAGAACATTTTATCCTAAATAACACTCATAATTGTTTCTCAAAGAAAAATATTAAAACCAATAAAAATCAACTAAAACTCATTTAGGAGACTTTGAGCATCATATACATAAAACCCTTTCAAACCCCTTTCAATAGTAATAACCATATGGTCGACTTTTAAATTGGAGATCTATAATGGTGATCACACTTTGTATAAGCTAGATTGAGCTCAGCCATGAGCTATAATGGGGCTCATCCCTTAATATAAGCTATTATGTTATCACCCATGAGCTATAAATGAAATCAACCCATCATATAAGCTATATAGGGAACACCCATTTTAAATAATTCTCATGTACCATTTCATGAATAAAACATGTTCATCACAAAACCCTTTTTTAAAATACTCTTCTAATCCCATATGAAAAACATTTTTGTATTAAAATACCATTTTCATTTAATAACCCATTTTTAAAACCAATATACACAAATAATGGAATAAGGGATTTATTTTCCTTTTAAAAGTCATTAAGGCTAATAGAGGAATCCAAATATCAAATAATGATTATGGTGGCGGAGAAGTCGTTGGTACCGTATACGTTAAAAAACATTCCTTTTGTCATTTTATAAAAAAAAGTATAAATTTATGTATAAAAATATTCCTTTTTAAAACTAACATATACATAAAATTTCCTATATAATCCTTTTATATCAATATAAATAAATATGTAAATTAATATGAAGAAGAAAAATATTTCATAATTAAATCATTAACACTTTAAGGTGTCTCATACCACTTTAAACATTTCAATCATAACCTACATGAATTAATAAATTTACTAAAATAATAATTATCACTAATATAGATAAAACATGGATATGAAATCTCATAATGGTTTTATATACTCCTTATAAAATAAAAAAGGTGCATATTATCTTGAAATGCCTCAACGAAAGGAGATTGAGACGAAATCCCTTACCGTAAGTCTAACTCATCACGTATGTTCCTTATTCTTCATGAATAATAAACCTATGTAAATTTATACTTTAATGTGAAATTCTTTCATGTTTATTATTCATTTTATATCACTTATTACCATGTTTTAACAATTATTTAATTAATTTAGTTCATGTCGGATGTTTTTTCAATATTCGGTACTTGAGTCAGAAATGAACTTGTTTTGATATAAATTTTCCATGTAGTAATAAATCCATAATCTCTAGAATAATATTCATGACCTAATAATCACTTTTATATATCAATTATAAATTTAAATAAAACCATTTATTTATTTTATTAAAATGAACAATGTTATAATCATGGAGGCGGTAGGGCACACACACGCATGAGTAATGTTTTCCATTTTTCATTGATCATTATGGAAAGAAGGTAAATAATATTTAATATTTAAAGAATCATGATAATATCATTAATATTATATTAATAATTTATATATACTTATGTATATCATAATAGAGTTCTGGTGATTAAAAACGAATCAAATAATTTTGCAGAGGTGATAGTTCACACATATGCATGAACGACATTATCACCTTTATGTGCATGGAAAGTAAAAAATTTAATTTTAAATATTAATATATTATAATTATATTTATTTCATGAATATCACATATTAATATTAATCCCATAATTGTAACTAATATTGATAGACGATAATGGAAAACTAACAAAAACAGTTCGTGGAGGTGATAATTCACACGTACGCACGAACAATTAATCCTTTTCCCATTTGATGGATGTAAAGATGTATTTATGTGAGGATATTAACATAATAAAATATAAATATATTTAGGATACTATATTTATAATCAAATCCTGGTTGAAGGATATTTTAAGGAAAAAATAAGATAGAATAAAATAGAAATATTAAAGATGATGATACCTCTTCTTTGGTTGATCACCTTTAAAGAACAACTTAACACCAAAAAGAAGGGTGTTCTGCCTAAAATATCACCTCAAGAATGTGTGGATGTATTCTATGAAGTTTTTCTGTCATATCATAGTCTAACCAAAAGTTTTTAGAAGTTTGAGTAATAGAGAAATGTGGGTACATTTTTATAGGAGAGGGGAGGGGCACCTTTGGAATTACAAAAGGTATCAAATTAATATAAATTAAATTTCTTTTAAAAATGGGTCCAAAATCATTTATTTAGAATATAGGATGATTTTAAGTCTAAATTTAACCATAAAATTAAAATTATACTAGTTTTGGATAGTTTTTAATCCTTTTCTTTTTGTTTTAACCTTTTTTTTACTCTTTCTATTTTATCAAGTGTTTGACACTTTGAGAGTTAAAATAGTTACCAAAACATGAAAAACGAAAATTGAACAAGTCATTAATGTAATTTTATAATTATAAATATCATTTTGTAGAATATTATAATTTTATTAATTTATTAAAATTTAATAAATTAGTTTACATTTTAAAATAAGAATTATGTCAATTTTGAAACTATTCAAACATAACTTTTTTAAAAATTAATAACAACTTTATTACTTCAAAAAAATACATTAACTCAATCCTAACATTTCATAGTAATCCATAAAATTTGTGTATGGGATAAAAAAAATTAAATAAATTTTATTTTTATATTATCAGTATCATTTATTTGATTCTTCCTTTAATAAATCTATTATTGCATCATCATTGTGTCATAATTAAATTTATTTATTTATTTATTAAAAATTATAAATAAATAAAAATTATGTAGGAAATAATTTTAAATTTCTAATTACCATTTATAGTTGAATATATCACTTATATAACCCCATATTTAAATTATTTTAGTAAAAGATACATGTTTATGACATCTTTGTTTTTAATTTAAATAAAATGTTATTAATGTCATAATCACACCCAAGTTGCTTAAAAAGGACACAATTTCAGCCCAATTTTTGTATTGATCGACAATTAATTATCAAATAATTTTATTACAAGTGTTAGGGCAGTTTTATATTATTATGTTTACCCTTATTTACCTCATTTACACTTTAATTGTGGTAAATAAAAATAATTACTAAAGTTACTATTCATAATGTCCAAAAATAAAATGTCCCTATTAACATAATTTGGACCTTTTGATTCCAAATATGGAATCCGTTTTTCCAAATTCAAAACACATAATTGGCATAAATTAGTTAAATAATTAATCTCATTGATGGGTTGAGGAAATGGGTTTTTAAAAAGTAAAAACCATCAAAAGATTGATGTGTTTTACATTAAATTTAAATGTTAAATTACCTAAAATGATCAAAATTGGATTAAATAATAAAAAATTTATTTAATTATAATTTAATACCAATTTAATGAATAATATAACTATATAAATAAACTATATATAAAAGAAATTTATAATTAAAATGCAGTATTTTTCACTATTCATAAAAAATGAACTTTATCCAAAAAATTCCAAAATTCATCCAAAGAAAATTTTAATGTACTGATTCCAAAGAATATGTTTATTTTTTTCATTTCAAATTTATAAAAGTGAAAAAAACTCTCTTTAAAAGGGGTTCTCTATTAAAAGGCAGGAAAAAAACTTTTAAAAGTATTAAAGTATTTTATGCATAAAATTGGATTTATTCTCATTTTAAGCCTCTAAAATTTCATAGAACAAATTAAAAACATTTAATAAACATGTTTACACAAAATGTAGTTAGTTCTATTTATTCTCTCTAATAAAACATCTAGGCGATAACTACCATTTAAAATAATAATATTAATAATGTAAGGTTTCAGAGAAACTCATTGTTGTGATTTGGTTACGCTATTAGGCCTAGAATATTTTTAGTAAACTTCATATCTAATTATTAAATATTAATAGATATGAAAATTATTATTTTATAATTACATCAGATGTTACATCGTTCCCCCTTTTTGAAATTACATCCTCACAATTTTAAATTTGGTCTTTGTAATTAAGGTTTCACTTTTAAAAATTACTTCATTGAAATCCCACATCGGAAAAGAGTCAATAGAACCTCCACTTTAAAATAAAGAAAGTGAAGTACAAATTTCACATGAGATAACAAATACTAGGGTTCCATATAGTAAAACATGGTTATGGGAGAAAAATAACCATCATGTTATCATGGATATTTATAGAATATATGATCGATAGGAAGTTAGAAATCAAAAAACCATAAATTTGTGATTGGTTAAATGGTATTTGATTTCATTGAATGAAAATTAAACATAAAACATTTTTTTTAATATCCTTTCCATAAATTTTATGAATTATTTTACTACTTAGAATAAGAACATAAGGAAATATACATACTTGATATATTTCTATTCTATGAACACAATTTCTTCCATATAATATTCCAAAAACTATGATGCGCATCCATAATAATAACCTTAATCATCAAAGACCACCCAAACCAAAAAGGTTATAAAACCTTAAAGTTGTGTTCTAAAAGTAAAGGCATACTCAACATTAAACAAAATCCTTACATAACCCTACAAAACATCTTCTAGAAAGGTCCTTAATTATTTATTATCACATTACTTAAAACCCCAGAAGGTGTGTCTAAAATTTTGAACATATGGTTATACATTGAAAAATACTAGGCTCCTAGAAGCTTTCATCACTTAACCAGATGTCTCAACATCAACTATAATAGTAAAAAAATATTTTCCAAAACCTTTTTTGTTTTTGATCATACTGATCTCCTCCCAACATAACTAACTTTAGACACTTATTTTCATAATGTCCCAACTCATTACAGCTAAAGCATTGTACTGTAGACTAGATATCTATTATCTCTTTATTGGATTGTTCATGACCCTTTTCCTTGTAGTCACGAACCTTGTAACCAAACATACCACACTAGTAACACTTTCCAGATCCTGACTTTCATTCCCCAAATGTATTTTACCACACGTGGAACAAGTTTTATGCATACCTCTAGAATTATTTGTTGGTTGCTTCTCCATTTCCTGACACCTGGATTGATTCATACTCTTATCATCCCGTGGCACATAAGTGTTGGAAAACTCCATTTAAACTATCTCATCACAACTATCTACTTCTTTATAACTTTTAAATTCTCTTAAGGACAAATCTTTTCATAGCCCTTGTTTTAGTCCTGAGAAAAATATATTAATTTTACTCTCAATGTCTCAAATAAAATTTGGAACATACTTGGAAAATCTTGTTATGTTCGCGTCATATGCAGCAACTGAATCTTCATCTTTTTTCTTTAATTATAATAAGTTTTTTTCATCCTAATTCGAAAAACCTTAGGGAAATATTTCTCAAGGAAAATGTCCTTAAATACTTCTCATTCCATGACATCAATATCATTTTTCTCTCTAGTATTCATAATTAATTACCACTGTTAATTAGATTCACCTTCAAAATGATACATGGTAAGATTTACCATTTGAAATTTCAAACATCCCATGAATTTAAATATCTTCTCCAAGGTATTGGTCCATCCTTCAAATACCACTGGTTCAGATGATCCATTGAATGAGGGGGGATATTGCCGTATAAAATATTCCACTACCAAAATATTCATATGTGGTTGATGTGGATGATCTCATGCATGGATACCACCACCATTTATTGCCTAAGTAAACTACCAAGTAACTTCAAAAAATTGTTCAGTTCCAATTCCAACCACCTCATGATGTTGGTTTGAAATGTGGTTTTCCTCTCGATGCATTCCTCTTACAACTTTTCTATTTCCTATATAGAAAACCATTATGAACAGACATAGTTTAGATGAATCAACAAGTTAATATTAAAATGATACATCATTTCAACTTAAACAAAAAGTAAAATCCTCTAATTGAAAGAAATTGGAACCATCCTAACCTCTAATGTTGTCTAAACCATCCTATGATACCAAATATAAGACCCAAACCTTAAACATTACATGATATTGTGTTAAGTCAATAATTTTACTTTAGTTCACACTGAGGATTTTTCCAAGTTTAGATATTTATAAAATTAGGCCATAATAATTACATAACAAACCCATAGAAATATAAAGTGGAAACTTCCAATGGTATCCATTTCTTGTATAACACAAAAACTTTTAAAAATAAACATGGTTTCTTTTCATGTTTAGTTATCATAAAATTTCCTTGATTTCGTATTTGAATCTATTCTCACATAAATCCTATGTAAAACATTTAAAAACTTGATATGATCCCAGAAATCTCATTAAGGGACATAAAAAAGGAATAAAATCATTGGTCTAGTTAAATCATGGTAACCCATTTAATTTTCATTGAGTGAATGAAACAAAACATTTTCACCTGAAGAACACTCATACGTTTTTCTCAAAGAAAAAATTTAAAACTAATAATAATAAAATAAAACACATTTAGGTGACTTAGATCATCATATAAAGAAAACTCTTTCAAAACCCTTTCAATTGGAATAATTTTATGGTCGAATTCAAAATTGGGGATCTATAATGGGGATCACCCTTCGTATAATTTATATCAGGCTCACCCAATAGCTATAATGGGGCTCATCCCTTTATATAAGTTATAATACGATCACTAATGATATATAATGGGACTAAAACATTTATATAATCTATATTGGGCTCAACCATTTAATATAATTCTCAAGTACTATTTCAGGAATAAAACATGTTCATCAAAAAAACCCTTTTTTGGAACACTCTTTTAATCCCATATAAAAAAAATTCCATATAAAAATTCAATTTTCATTTATGAATGGATTTTCAAAACAAAGATAACCAAATAAATGAACAAGGGATTTATTTTACCTTGAAAGGTATTTAATTATTATAGAGTAATCAAAATATCAAATAATGGTTATGGTGGCAGAGAAGTCGTTATCACTATATACGTTAAAAACATTCCTTTTGTCATTTTATAGTGAAAGTATAAATATTTGTATAAAAATATTCACATTGAAAACTAATATAGATATAAAATTTCATGTATAATCCTTTTATATCCATATAAATATATGTGTAAATTAATATAATGAAAAAAATATTTGATAATTAAATCATTAAATATTTAAGGTTTCCCATACCACATTGATCACTTAAATCTTAAACTCCATGAATTAATAAATTTACAAAAACAATAATTAACATGAATATAGATAAAATATAGATATAAAATGTCATATTGTCTGTATATATTCTTTATAAAATAATAAATATTCCTTTTATCAATAAATTCCTTAATAAAAGGATATTGAGACGAAATCCCTTACCATAAGTCGGACACATCATGTTTGTTCCTTGTTATTACTGAATAAAAAACATAGGTTAATTTATACTTTCTTGAGAAAATTTTGAAATTTATTTATTCATTTTATATCACTTATTACAATGTTTTAATAATTATTTAATTACATGAGTTCATGTCGAATTTTTTGTCGATATTTGGTACTTGAGTCGAAAATGAACTTGTTATGATATAAATTATCCATGTGGTAATAAGTCCATCATCTATAGAATAATATTATTTCGATAATAATAACTTTAATATATCAATTATACTTTTAAATCAAACCATTTATTTATGGTATTAAAATGAACTATGTTATAATCAATGAGACCGTAGGTCATATATACGCATGAGTAATGTATTCCATTTTTCATTGATCATTATGGAAAGAAGTTAAATACTATTTTCTCTTTATATAATTATCCTAACATCATTAATATAATATTAATCATTTATATATACTTATATATATCATAAAAGTGTTTTAGTGATTAAAAATGAATAACATTGCTTTGGGGAGGTGATGTTCACACGTACGCATGAAAGGCATTATCGTTTTTATGTGAAAGGAAAGTAAGAATATAGTTTGATATATTATTATATTATAATTATATTTATTTCATTAATATCTCATATGAATATTAATTTCATCATTATAACCAATATTGATAGACAGTGATGGAAAACGAACAAAATCGGTTCGTGGAGGTGATAACTCACATGTACGCACTAATGATTAATTTATTTCACATTTGATGGAATTAGAGATGGATTTATGTGATGAGATTAATATAATAACATCTTAGTATATTCATTATATTGGAGTTATTATATCATCATTATTGAAGGATATTTTAAGGAAAAAGAATAAGGAATAAAATATAAATATTTAAAGGAAACGATACCTCTACTTTGGTTGATAACCTTTGAAGAATACCTTAACACCAAAAATGAGGGTGTTATGCCTAAAATAATACCTCAATAATGTGGGGAGGTATTCTAATAAGTGGTTTGGGAACATAATGGCCAAATCAAAATGTTTATAAGTGTGAAAATTAGAGAAGAGTGGGTACCTTTTTATAGGAGAGCAGAGGGGCACCCTTGGAATTACAAAAGGTATTAAATTAATATAAATTCCATTTCGATTCCAAATGTGTCCAAAATCATTTTTTTAGAATATAGTATGATTATAAGTCTAAATTTAAACTTAAAATGAAAATTAGACACGTTTTGGATTATTTTCAGTCCTTATCTTTTGTTTTAACCTTTTTTAACTCTTACCATTATATCAAGTATATAACGCATTGAGAGATAGTAACCAAAACATGAAAAACGAAAAATTAACGAGTCATTAATGAAATTTTCATAATTATCCTAACCATTTTTATGAATATTTTATTTTTATGAATTTTATTACATTTAGTAAAATATTTTACCTTTTAAAATATATATTATGTCAATTTTGACACTATTCAATCATGACTTTTTTACAAATTCATAACAGCTTGATTCCTTTGAGAATATACATTAAACAAATCCTAACATGTCATAGTCATCCATAAAATTAGTTTGCAACATAAAAATTTTAAATTATTTTTATTTTAATATTATTATTATCATTTCTTTGATTCTTCCATTAATAAAACAACTATTTCATCATCATTGTGTCATATTTATATTTAATTATTTATTTCATAAAAAAGTATAAATAAATAACCATGATGTATGAAATCATTTTATATTTCTAATGACTATTTAAAGTAAAATATATCACTTATATAACCCCATATTACAATTTTTTTAGTAAAAGAGACATGTTTATGACATCATTTTTTTTAATTTAAATAAAATGTTATTAAGGTCACAATCACACCCAAGTGGCTTGGAAAGGATAGGATTTAGGCCTAAGTGTTGTATTAGTCTAAAATGACTCATAAAATAATACTATTATAAGTGTTAGGGTAGTTTTATATTATTATAATATTAATTTTACCCTTATTTAACTGATTTACTCTTTAAATGTGGTACATAAAAATAATTACTAAAGTTAATATTCATAATGTCCAAAAATAAAATGGAACTATTTAAATAATTTGGACCTTATGATTATAAATTTGGAATACATATTTCTAAATTCAAAACATAGAATTGGTATAAATTAAATAAATAATTAATCCCGTTGATGGATCGAGGAAACAAGTTTTTAAAAAGTAAAAACCATGAAAAGAGTAACGTGTGTTTATATCCAATTTATATCTAAAATTACCTCAAATTGACTAAATTGGATTAAATGATAAAAAAATTATTTAATTACACTTTAAAACCAATTAAAATGATAATATAACTATATAAATAACTTAGATGAAAAGAACGTTTTTGAATTAAAATCTAGTATTTTTCACTATTCATAAAAAATGAAATTTATCAGAAAAATAAGAAAATTTATGCAAAGTAAATTTTGATGTTAGTATTCCAAAGAATAATTTTATTTTTTCATATAGAACTTATAAAAGTGACAAAAACTTGTTTTAAAAAGGGTTCTACATCAAATGGTGGTAAAACTACCATTTAAAAATATTAATGTTTTTTTGGCTTAAAATTGGATTTATTCTCATTTTAAGACTCTAAAAATTCCTAGTGGAAAGTGAAAACATTTTATAAACATGTTTATACATAATTTAGTTAGTTATTTTTATTCACTCTAATACAATGGCTACGTGATAACTACCATTTAAAATAATAATGACAATAATGTAAGGTTTCTGAGAAACATATTGTTGCATGTCGGGTACGCTATTGGACACAGCTTATTTTTGGTAAAATTCATATCTAATTCATAAATATTAATATATATGAAAAATCCTTATTCTATAATTACTTGATAAGTTATATTTGAATCATGAAAGTGGCATATTTGACATTATCTTTTCCCAAAATATTATAAAGTCCAAAAATAAAATATAAATGGAAAAAAGGGAATATTTTAGAATATTGGATAATTAGGGATCAAATAGACTCATAAAATGAAATTAATGAAAGTTTAGGAATGAATTAAAGCCTTATAACATTAGTTATAGCCATAATTAACCCATTTTACCTTTATAGTGGTATTTTTTACTATGGTTACTAATCATTTTAACAAGAAATTAATTTTAACTTATTTTCTAATATTAATTACACTAATTTAAGATATATAATCCATTTTACCAAATTCAATTTAATCAATACATATAATTTAATATAAAATTAAACCAACAAAATCTATTTAAAAGTGATTTTCTAGAAAGAAAATACATGTTTAACTATAAAATGTTTTATATACCAAATAAATGTATAATGTTGATTACAATATGAATTTTTTTATTATGATTAATAAAAATTAAATAATGGGATTTTAAAACTAATCCCAAACAGATTGGGACATTTTAACCACTTGAAAATAAAGGTATATTTTCAATAAAAATCAGTATTTTTCACCATTCATTGAAAAATTAAACATCTCAAAAAATAATCATGATATAATTTTGAAATGGTGAAATAAAAAATTAAATATTTTTATAATATTAAATTTCTAAAATTTCAAGAAATTAATTATAATATTCACTCACAAAATTAAATAAAACCAATTTTTGATGAAAATATAAATTTGAAAAATCAAATTACTTTACTAAAAATTATAGTGTTTATTTACTAAGACTTAATCAATAAATATGTATTGATTAAGACCTTTATATATATATATATATATTAAAAAATTATAATCTTATTCATACCCACCAATTTAATTTCTTTATTAAAACTATAACATTTAAATATTAATATTATATGGTTCATTTATGCTAATTTTTGTGTTTTGTATACTGTATAAAACATAGTAAACTTTTAAAATATCAATATATTACATTCTCTCACCATTTAAAATTTTCATTCATTAAATTTGAGCTCTAACTTAGTAATCAATTGTTTGGAATGTTAAAATACCCTTTTTGAAAATTTACATCATAAAAAGTATTAGTAAAACATTCCCTTAAAAAGAGAGAAAGGGAAATACAAAGGTCATTTATAATAAAACAAAACTAGGTTTCCAAATAGGTGAAAGTTAGTGGGAAGTGAAAATATGGAAATTGAGTAAAATATAGTGTTCAACAAATGATATAGAGTGAAAAGGATCATTAATAATAAGAAATAAAATTATCATAAGAATGAAAATTTCCACAAAAAGGTAAACCAAATGGATACAAAAAATATCATTGATTTATCATAAATAAAGGTAGTGGGGTTAATGTTTTTAGATCATTTTTTCTATAGATGAGGAATTAATTTACCATATAAAACAAGAAAAATATAAAATATACTTACTTAAAAAGAAAAATTCCAACATTTAATCAATTTCCTCTATAATATCATCTTTTCCCCGAAACAATGTGTTTTCAAGATGAACTATTCATTCATGAAGCAATAAAACAAACTTCTAATAGAACACATATTCCAAAAATCATTAATATTTATTACTAATTTATTTAGATATTAAATAAAAATGAAATTTTTATCATAATATATGACAATATCAAAAATTTATAAAGCTTCATTAGAATATATAATATATTTAACTCCAAAATTCAATAACAACGCCAAAGGTTCAACCTAGATCATTCCTGAAATAAATAACCCAATATATCTACTAACAATAACTACCTCAACATTAATGAGTGTTTTATCCTTAAAGGATTCATAGTACCTTTCATATTACATCCCAAAAATGTAATGGAATTCTTCTAATATATTTCTTCAGCTTAAATATAAGGGTCAAATATAACTCAACTCAATAAAACATCTCCAAAAATATCATTAATCGCCGAAAAATCCCATTAATTAAAACCTCAAAATATGGTCTATAATACATTAAACATGGGATAAAAAATGTACTTATAAGCCCGTTATAGTATTATTAAGTTAACCTCACAGTAAAACATCATAATCTCTAAAGTTATCTAAACCCTACTCTAAAACAAACTAAAATAGCCCCAAATACACATCTCCAGATCTAGTTTTAAAAACCTAATCTATACATTTCTTGATTTGATACTGATAAATGTGACCTAATTTCAATTGTTAAAAACATAAAAAATAAAACTGAAATATTGGATCACTTACTTATCTAATGACATATTAGGTTTATAGTTTTATAGAATTAGGACAATTCTTAAATAAATAATACACATGAATTGAAGTGTGTATTTTTTTAATTATACCTAGGTTTTAATATTCCATATTAAGTATTCAATATCTCCCATAAAATTCTTCACATATTAATATTTTATATATATAAATCATTAAACATTATTCTCCATGACCTGGGGAAATAAGACATATGAAGGATGAGCTCAAATTTTGTGTAAGGTTAGACATGAGCATTAATAATTTAATTTCATCAGTGATCATAACATGATCATAAGGGTACGATGAAATAACCAAAGTTCATGAGAATAAAATAAAATAACTCATACCCATAAGAAACCTAGATTAAAAAACATCACACATTTCATAATCAATTAATAAAGAAAACAGTCATATGAATCTGTAATCATGAGCGACATGATGTAAATATTGATCAAAAGAAACATTAAATACTCATAAAATCATAGAAAAAACATGTTGGTATCTTGTAAAATTATATATATATCACTATTAAAATTACTATTTCAAATAGAATAACCTACCTTATTAATTATAATAATCTCTTAGGATAATCCTACAATCAGTTAACTTCATCTCTTTACCCAATGCATTGGAGGGATATGATAGACCCACCTATCCTTGGTTTATAATGTGAACACTCATCCATGGTTTATAACAAAACCAGCCATATATGGATTATAAAACAACCAAACATCATCATAAATAGTTTCCAAGAACCATATCAGGAATAAATTATATAAAGATTATATTTCATCATTAAACTTATAAATTCAACTATTATTCCTCTCATAACATGATTAATCTCATGGAAAAGAAACAAGCTGCATGAAAATAAATTTTGGACAATCATAATTTATATAAAGAAATAATACGGATAGTATGATTACAACATATCCCCATTGGAGAATAAGTAAACTAAAGGGTTGTTTTTTTTATGAATAAAACTACTAGAAAAGGTTCACTAAACACATTCTTGAAGAAAATACCCTTTCCACTTTGAAAATAAATTTTATAAAATAAATTAAATATCAATAATTTTAGGAAAATCAATTTCATTGACATAAAACATGGAAAACGTTAATAGAAGATTCAAATAATTTAGTATTCATGATGGTGGTAAATTACATTCATGTTGAAATCTTTAAAACAATGATTCTATCCAAATCATCAACAAAAAGTATCTTGTTCAGAAAAAGATAAGATAAAAAAATATACGATTTAGTAAAAATTAAAACATAGGTAATATTATCTTTAATCAATCATTAAATAATATATAAAAATTTCTTGAAAACATTTTATAAAACATAGTTGTGGAAGAAAAATGTTTTTCGATTAAAAGAGGAAAAATAAGGTTAGATTTTCTTAAAAATATTTTCTGAGCTATTTTGCGTACCAAAGAGAAGAAAATTATACAAAAATCTAAAAATTTTAGAAATTACTAGTGTATGAAATATTTTGTATCTGATAATTATCATATAATTCCCATAATAGAAATTTAATCATAAATAATACTGATTAAAATAATATTGAATCATAAACCTCTTACCACTTTGGTAACTTTAATATTGCAATCCCCATGAAAGAATAACCTCAAATGAATATATAAATATCTTGAAAATAAGTATATACATGATAAAACATGTAAAATGGGTATTATATACACCTCATAAAATAATATAGGTTCATTATATAAACATACATCCCAAAGAAATGGAATTTGAGTAGAATAACCATTGCAAATATCATATTATTGAAATGATAATTAATCAATAGGGAGATTATGTGTAAAAAATAAAAAAACAGACAGAACAAGTGTAAATAAAACATAAATTAATCGATGGTAGTTTCACATACAATCTTGGAATAATATAATAAATAAAGAAGTGATATTCCTTAATGAAAGTAAATTTTGTTTAGAAAAAAACTTACTGCTTTAGTAACTTTCGAATCAAAGCCTGTTGAATGAAGTAATAAAAATTGTAACAAAAAATAAAATTATTCATTAATTATTATTTATATAAAATTTTAAAGGGAAAGATATTTACCTTATAAATTAAATTAGGTCTATAACATTACAATACGTCACAATGAAGGGAAATTGAGATGAAATCCCTTTACAATGAGTTCGTATTTCCATGAATGTTAATTAATTTCATTTTATTAAAAACATATCAATTATTTAATTGTTTTAGAATTTCTTTATAGGTTTATCTATTTATCATTAAACCATTTATTTCATTCATTCCAATTATTAAATTAGTTAAGTCCTCGTCAGATGTTTTGAGGACGTTCAATTCATAATTTCAAAATGTCTTTAGTATGTTAACCATAATCAAAGTGGTAATTATTTCATAATATATCAAATAATAATCATGAAGTTAATATAATATTTATAAATAATTTATAATTTTAAAAACATCAATTAAATATGGTTGTAAAATTTAATTATGTTACAATCATGAATATTGTAGGTCATTCGTACACATGATGTTTACATTTTTCAAAGAACATGATTGAAAGAAGGTAAGAATTATTATATTTTAAAATAATGATTATTATATAATAAATATCATATTATATCTTTAAATACAATTATATATACCACCCATGTAATGTGGTTATGAAAACCAAATCACATCACTTCGTAGAGGTGGTAATCCATTTATATGAACGAATGACATTATCAATACTAAATGTATAGAAATTTAATAAAATAGATAGTAAATTATCAAATTATAAAAAAAATTAATTAATTTAATATAAATAAATTATATCCATATTTATTACTAGTCTTTATAAGTGGTGACTTAAAATTAATTACATCGATTCGCGAGTATGTATAATGTTGTACACACAAATGATGGTTTCATTTCTAATTTGATGGAAGAAGTGGTGGATATATATTATTAAATTAACATAATAAAATCTCAGTTTATGGAATATATTTATATTATTATTTAATTAGGGTTTAATAATATTTTAAGGAGTTAGAATAACAAATAAAACTAAAACATTTGGTTAAAAGATATACCTCATCTTCAGACAACCTCCTTTACATTACACCTTATTCCATATAAGATTGTTATTCATCTGAAGGTGACGCCTATAGAAAATTGATATGGATATTAGTAAGGTATTTGGATAGGTATTTTCTACAGAAATTTTTTTATGAAGTGTATAGAGGATAAGAGTTGGAGTTCCCTTTTTTAAATGAGGGGAAGGGAACTCTTGGAATTACTTAAAGTATTAAATCAATATAACTTAATTTTCATTTTCAAGTTGGTCTAAATTTATATAATTAGACCATAAAATTCTTATGATTATAAATTTTATCATAAAGTGATTTTTTTATTTTTTAGGTGATGTTTTCACCCTTATATCTCTGTTTTAACCCCTCGTTAACCCTTTTCACAACTACTACGATATCAAAGTTTATTTACAATTTAGGGGTCAAGAAAGTTGCATTAAATGAACATGTGACTCATAAATGGAACAATATTGATATTTTTATCCATATCAATTTCTATTTTCTGATGAAATTATTTTTATGAAATTTAAATCATTTAATAAAATATTTTTTTTATATAAAATACTGTTAATGTCATTTTTAGAGATGCATGAAATATTATTCTGTAATATGTGTATAAATTATGTAAAATAGTTCCAAAATCACATGTATTTAAATATAATGATTATATGTTATTAATATAATCACCCTAGTATATTTAGTCATCTTTATATATCTTTTTAACCCTTATATATTTCTTTAACCCCATGGTTAACCAATTTTAACTTTAACAGTTGTAATGGATTGTTTTAATATTAAGTGCTTAATATTTTACATAGAAGTTAGAAAATGGATAATAAATTGTAAATGTGTGATATTATATAGCATTAATCATAATAAATGTCATTTTTAATGTTTTTTATGATTTTTAGAAAATTATAAAAATATATTTATCATATAATGCTATTAATGTCAATTTAAGAACTATTCATATAATTAGAATTTGAAAACAACATGACAACAATGGAATTATAATAAAAAAATTAACTTAAATAATACATAATTTATATTTATAAAAAATATACAATATAATTAATTAAAAAATATTACTTTTGAGGTTTTTTAAATCATTTTTCCATAAATTTTTACTACTTGTACAAGCACTATATTGGCATTGTGTAATCATTTAAGGAAATTTTGTCATTACTATAAATTAAAATTAAATTACTATAACAAAAAATAACATATATTTCTAATAACCATTTATAACTGAACATACCTTTTTTATCCCGGAACAAAATTATTATGGACATTAAAATAAAGAAAGTTACATTTTTGTCTTTATCATTTAATTAAATATTATAAAGATCATAATCAAATAAAAATGGAATAAAAGGTTATATTATGTAATTTTGGATTATTATAGATAAATAGAGTCATACAATGAAATTAATGAATGTTTTTAATGAATTTTGGGCCTTATCTCATTAGTTTTAACCCTATAAAAAAATTACATTTATCATGGTAAAAAAATATTTACTATGGTTACTATTTATATTGACCAAATATTATGTTCACCTTTTTTACCAAATATTAATTATGTTGATTACATATATATAATAAGCTTTATTAAATTCAATTTATATAATAAGTGGAATTTAATATAAAATTAAACAAGTAAAATTAAACGAAAAGTGATATTCCTGAAAGAATGAATTTTAGGTATAAAAATATTTTTGTACCAAATTCAAGAATAATATTGAATCCAATAAAATTTTTTGTATTAATTTTAATAAAAATTAACAAATCAAATTTGAAAATTAATCCAAAATGGAATGTGACTTTGTAATTACTTGAAAGGAAAATACATTTTTCAATAAAAATATGTATTTATCACTATTCATCGAAAAACTAATCATTAACGAAAATTACCAATGATTTTTACTAAGATAAAATTGACATGATAAATTAAAAAATTATATCCTATTTTTAAAATAAAATATATAAATTTTTTAGAAATTAATTATAATATTCACTCATAAAAAATCCATTTTTAAGAAAACTTAATTTTGAATCATAAAATCACATTAATAAATAATTTATAACTTTTTACTAATAATTAATCATTAACTTCTTATTGATTAGGTCCTTTATATATATTTCATGGCATGGTTAATCCTATTAATACCCTCCAATTTAATGGTACCCAATAAATGTAACATTAAATATTAATATATCATGGTTCATTTTGGCTTAGTGTTGTGTGTTGTATATTCTATCAAACGTACTATTCTCTTAAAATCATGGGATATTACATAATAAATGCTTAAATATATCTCAATACTGACATACCATTGAATATATTCTATAATTTCAATTTAATGTTGGGGTAATAGTCAGATATATTTGATAGAGGTTCCCCCTCAATCATTATGACTTCATTGATATAGATCCGGGTAAGGTTCTCAAGGGGTAGATTTTCCCATATCACTAAGAAATTAAAATACATCATAAGATAATCTACTAAAACCTATATAACTTCATTGTTAATTAAATTATTTGGGTTTCCAATGATAATGTCCACTATAACATTGTCCCACTACCATATAGGTATAAGAAAATATTGAATGAATCCCTTAAGATGTTGTCTTTCATACTTAATCTGCTAAGATACTAAGCATCTAGACACATAATCTGTAATATCATTCTTCATAACATCACACTAATAATATTATCTTAAATCCCAAAATAACTTTATTCTAATAGAGTGTATAAATAAATTTGATCTAGCATCTTCATCTAATAGTTCCCTTTACTATTATAGTATGGATGGAACAAATAGGATCTTCCCAAACATGAACATGTTGTCTCTATTGATTAAGTCTATCAATTTACCATAATTCACTCCTTAAGGCATCATTTTTATGTTCTAATCATACTATTGGGAATTCTCTGTCCTTTCTATAAATGATTGTATAGAAATTTCTTGGAAAAGGAATTATGTCTCCCCATTCCTAGAAATCACCATTCCAATATTTAATATATATCCATATCAGGGATCCTTGGTACTCCAAATCATGGTTAGAACTTCATGGCCTCTCTTACTCATACATCATCCACCTTTTTTTCCTTCCCATGGTGGTAGTGTATTAAGTAGTTGTAGTCCTTAGGTAGTTCCAACTGTTTTATTTTTATCATGTTGAGAACCATTGGAGAAAATATAAACTTAAAACTCTCATGGTTTGTATATATACAGAATCATTAATTATAGAGGCTATGTATATATATTTTCAAATAAACAATTATTTGTTTCAATTTTTTTCATGAGTTAGATAGTTCTATTCAATAATTTTCAATTTCCTTGATAACTAAAAAATTACCCAATTATTTTATATAATGAAAAAAAAAGTTCTTTCTTTGATTAATCACTAAAAATTCAAATCATTCCATACATGATTTAGATTCAAAATCAATTAATTAATTTGTTTTATATTTAGTTGTTTAAATAATTCCATAAAATCCCTTAACCATGTGAATTTAATACCATTATGTGTTAACATGGTAAACAGTTTGGATAACTAGGAATAATATTGACCATACCATATATATTAGTCTACTAAAATAAGGAAACTTTGTATATCTGTTATTTTTTTCAGTGTGGGACACTATTTGACAACAATGGTACCTGAAGGGTTCCATACATGGATATAATATATCCATGAAATAAGTCTTCATTGAGAAACAATTCACATGTATTGTACTTACATTATAATTCTTATTTTTTTTGGACATCAATAATTATTTATAGAAGACTCTCAAGCTCTTCATAGATTTTAGAGTATGTTAATATATCATCAATAAATTCCACCAAAAATTTATTAAGATAATCCTTGTATAATTTATTCAACAAATCCATGAATAAAAATGATGAATTTTTTAATCCAAAAGGAATTACTCTAAACTCATAATGTCTATACCTTATTTGAAATTTCATCTTATGAATATCATCCTTCTTTAACCTTAGCCAATGATATACATATAAATGATCGATGTTCAAAAATTATAGGTATCCTTGATGTTGATCAAATAGGATATCAATTTGTGGAAAAGGATACATATTCCTTATAGAGATGGTATTTTTATCACTATAATTGATGAAAAATATCATGGACACATCCTTCTTTTTCATGAATTAAATTGGGACTCCCTATATTGAAACACTTGGAAATATGAATACATTACCACTTAACTCCTATATTTGGATCATCAACTCAATCAATTCTACTAGTTCTATTATGTAATGATTTTTAGGTATTGGCCTTACATCAGGAATGAGTTCAATAGAGAACTCAAATTTACACTCTAGTTGATGACAAAGTAATTATTCTAGAAAAACTTCAATCAGATTTGGAACCATAGGTACATCATCATTTATTAGGATACCTTATTCATCCACATATCTCTCTTGATCTACCCTTTTACCAATAATATCATTAAAAATATCTACTGGGCACTATTTTGGATATGGTTTAGATGGAAATATTTATTCTATGAAGACAAGAGATTCAACCTCATCTCCATGAATCATAATCTCCTTCACATAGAGATAAATTTTTTAATTATAATTTTAAATCTAATTCATACAAAGGATTATATTAAAATAATACATAGGCATGAAAATCATGTATTACATTAAGGAATATCTATTCATAAAAATATATATTTTATTGTAAACAATTTTTTGTAATCATGATCCTATTAGGTATCCCAACTAAAAACTCTTTTCTCAATGAATTTCTTAGGAGGAACATCCATAAATTTACTATATGTGTTAATATAGTTACCATTCCTCTCTTTGATCACCATATTTTTACAATGGAATACACAGAATTTACTCATGGAATTGAATTATTAATTGTTAATCCTATTAACTTCTCTAGTATATTCCCCATAAATCATGAGGGATTTTTATATTACTTATGTTATCTTACTTGGTTAATTTTAATATAGTTCCCATGGATACTACTAAACTTCCTCAAATACCAAATGTAATATCCTAGACTCCATAAACCTAGAGATGGTAGTTATATTACATTATTGGTAAAAGGTACAAGTTTTACTGATGGATCAAATTGTTTTGTAATCCTAGAAAACTACATTCATACATATATTACACTTGAAAACATAATATAGGACATAAAAACATTATGACAACATTATTATCCCTTCCTTAATATCCATGAAAATTAATCCTAGTCCTCTTCTAGTTTTCCTAGGGAAATAAAAACAAATAAGGGTGATCTCAGATACTCGGTAAGGGGTAACATAGAGTTGTATATTATATAACATAAACATTACATAACTTATATAGAAATAATAATAGAATAATATAAAGAAATAATCAAGTGAAATCGAGGTAATACTATATCCATGAAAATAAATAAAATCATGGATAATAATTATCATTTATCTTATACTAATGGAATGCATAATTTCATATATAAAAACATATTTACAAGTTCTTATGCCAAGATACATTCCTATCATTGGAAAAGGTAACACGAAAACCCAACATGTATTGTCTCATGAGACCCATCATTGATTTTAGGGGATATATAATTCCGGACCCCACCCATCACTTGATTAAGTCCAACACATTCACTATAAGATTCATCAAGGCCTTTCATACTGTTCTCTAATGATCCACTTAATAAATAAAAAATTTATCTTTATAATGAGAAATATATACATCAAATACTTCCCATACAATATAATAATGTTCATATCTCATAGAAAATCCCTTAATCAACTTCTAATTCATGGGGTAACATCAAAGTAACATGAATTACCCTTATGAAAGAAAATTAGTGGAAAGGGTACTTATGATGTGTTTGGTTATCCATCGAATATTTTAACTAGATTAATTATATTTCATTGGTAGGATACCAAGGTAATGATAAAAAATCCTACTTTATTGTTTATTAAAAGTGTGTGAATATTCCAAACAATATTCCTTAGGAGTGTCTCTACATGTGTGCAGTCCTAGGATCATTCTTAATTCATTAGTGTGATGATTTATTCAGTGATCAACCAACTCTTTTCGAGATTATTACCCCTAGGTGAATTTGTGTAACAGTTTTATCCACTTTCCAGTATCTAAAAAATTATGTATTTTTTTTAAGAAATTACTAAAACTTTTACATTACCAAAACATAAGAAGGATTTTACTCCTTAGAAAAGGTAATTCTTGAGTTAAAAGAATGCGAGAGATAGAAAAAAATATTGACATTTAAATCCATTAACATTAATGAGTAACATGGAAAAATTTATTAGATGGAAATGTATGTATCACACAAAATAAAAAAGGTAGTGATTATAACAAAAGTCCCAAAGAGTGAAAATTTAGATGATAAATCCACACATAGGGGTTGGCTAATAATTCAGTCAAAATCACATAAAATATAATTATTAAAATTGATAATAAAATACCAAGAATAAACTAAAATCGTTATATAAAATCTCAAATTTATATTATATATATCACATAAAGGAAATTAGTTTCACAACAAAACATATGCATCAAATAGAGGAATTTGAGATAGAAAATCCTTACCACTTATCTTGAATTCCCTGAGCTTAATTTAACCTTTTGTATTATTAACATATCTATCTAAATTAATTAATTAATAACATTTATCTTATCCTTTTTCATTAATTCTCTGTGTAAATAGTCAAATTCTACATTATTTATTTTGATTTTTTACATCAGTGTGTAGTTTTGATCGTTTTTACTAGTTACATAATAACAATGACTAGAATTCATATGGAATACACTTTTTGTGGTTGGATTAAAGTTAACTCTGATGGTGCTTCAAGGGTCAACCCAGGTCCCTCTGGTTTTGGTGCTATATTTAGGGACTATTAGGGGAATGCCCTTGGATGTATTTATGGCTCATGTGGTATTGCCTCTACTCTTGAAGAGGATATGCTTGGTGTTATTGTGGTAGTGGAGCAAGTAGAAGAACGGGGTTGGGACAAGATTTGGATTGAGTGTGATTCTAAGACTATTGTTTTTGCCTTACGAACTGGGTACCTTCATCTTTCATGGAAGCTCACTAATCATTGGATTAGATTCCAGGACTCTCTTTGCTAAAAGGGTCATTTTGTTACTCATGTTTATAGAGAGGAAAATTTTTTGGTAGATGGACTTACTAATAAGGGTGTGGATGGTAATGATTATCTTTTAATGGATCATGTGCTAGATGATCTGTTCCCTATCTATAGGAAAGATCATTGTAAATCTTCTTCTTTCAGACTTGTGTATGTTTTTTTACTAATATAGGTGTCTTGATTGTAACACTCGAGACTTTTATGAGAAATATTTTGTTTTTATGTTATATAAATCATCAAAACAATCTTTCACTACACACAACACTAGCTTGTCTTGCTTTACACGCAACCGCGGCATTCCTCGATAGCTTGCGTCGTACACAATATCGAGTTTCACTAAACAACGATATGCTATTAAAATATTATTCAAACTAGCCGTTATAAATAGTACTAACTGAATTTTGATTTTTATAACATTTTAATTCAACTTATACATTTTCTAGAATGAGGTATAAAAGCAAAATCAGTTTTTTTTGGATAAAAGAAATATTTTTCAAAAAATACAGTTTTGCCGCCTTTTGATGGCGCACCCACATTAAATCTAGTTTTTGACATGTTTATAAGTTCAATTTGACAAAATATAATTCTTCTTTTGAATCAGGGTATAAAAATTTACTTTGGATAAATTTTTGATATTTTTCTGATATCTTTCATATGTTGATGAATAGTAAAAATACGCTAATTTTTAATTAAAAACAACTTTTTTCATTGAGATAATTTATATGGATAAATTATAAAATTTAATGGTTTTAAAGTATAAATATAATATATTTTTACTATTTAATATAATTTATGTCATTACCATTAATTTCACATTGAATTCATAGGTAAAAACATTTCAATCTTTGGCAATGTTTTAACTTCTAAAACCCGTTTTCTTAACAACGGGATTTATTTTAAATTAATTACTGCAACTTATATGTTTTGAATTTTGAAAAATAGATTCCATATTCAGAATTAGTGGGTCCAAATTATGTTAATAGACTACTTTTTATTTTTGGGCATTATGAATAGTAACTACGGTATATTTTATTTACCATAGTTAAAGGTAAATCGGGTAATTAAGGGTAAATATAAGATTATAAAATTACCCTAACACCTGTCAAAATCATATTGAATGACTACAAGTCGACCCATATCACCTAAGGGTCTGATTAGATTCATTTAATGGACTTTTTTCCATGAAAATAATTTAATTATTATTAAAACCAAAGAATGTGACAACATGTCACTTTCTTAAATCTTATAAGTATAATAATTTTAATTTGGTGATAAAATTAATGAAAATTCAAACATAAATAGTATACAAAACTCCAATACAATTATCTACATCATAGGAATTTATTTAGAATTTTTAGGGATTAAATAATTATCATTAATAATGACACAATAGTGATGTTGAAATTATTTTATTAATTAAAATATCAAATAAATTGTATTAAAAATATTAAAATAAATATTATATGAACTATTTAATGTGCTACACTAATTCTCTAGATACATATGACATTTTATAAATCTATTAAAGCTTTTATTTCGAACATATCTTCTGTATATATTTTATATAAATTCAAATAAATGAATAGTGTCAAAATTGACACTATTGTTATTTTATAAAAATAAAATATTATAAAATTTTTTAAAAATCACAAAAATATTTAAAAATTATAAATTAAATTTATATGGTCGAAAATGTAATAAAGTGTCAAATTATGGAAAATTCACAACACATATGTAATTATTTATAATAATTTAAAATTTAGAATATTATTACCACAAATAAAATTAAATTGATAAATAAGGATAAATCAAGTTGATAATGTTTAAAATAAATTCCTAACATGTCTAAATTTTATTGGTTGATGATATTACAACCCTATCTCATCTAATATTCAGATATGAGTCATTTTAGAAGTTTTTAAGTGGGGTTGGGATTTAATATAAACTAATATTTCTTATATTTCCAAAGGTGCCCCTCTCCTCCCTTATAAAAGGGCACCTCCTCCCTCTCTTCCTCACACCAATTTGAGCCTTCAAGATCGTCCAACCCCTGCCCATTTCACTTACCCACTTCCTTAGAAACATACTAGAGGTACTGGTCTTATCAAAAGACCAACTCTAGTGCCTTAAGAGAAAGTTTGAAGGAGGCACTTCGAGAAAGAGGTAATACCTTCTACCGTTTTCTTTAAGTTCCATTCTTCTTCTAATACCTCTTCTTTAGTTGTTTCATTATGAGGTAATAATATTAGTATCACTTATATATTGATATGTTATTATAAATATGAAACAACCCTATTTCACCTCTTATCCATCCTACGGAAAATGAAATCACCGCGCGTGCGTACGTACGGAATACCGTCACCACGTCGTGGTGTAATCTATTTTCCACCACCACCTTACTTGGATGGGTATAAGGGTGAAAGTAATGAATATATATGATTATTGTAAAGTGTTATTGATTATGAAATAGTATACATACACTCCAATACAATTCCACGATCATGGGAACGATATCATCGCTCGTGCGTACGTACGGAATACCGTCTCCATGATGTGATGTGATTCATTCTACATGATCTTCATTGCATAATGGTTATATAAATAAATTTAATGAATTAATACGATATATATTACACTAATACTATTCTGGAAATGAGGTATCTATAACCTAAAGAGAAGAATAAGAATTTATTCGACAAACACGCATAAAAACAAAAAGTAATAAACACCTGAATAACAAGTCGTAATAAAATATTACTAATAAGAAGCTAAGAATATGACCATATATGATATCATAAAAATAATTATGATTCTGGAATAAGTCAATAACATTATTTAAATCATTATACAGGAGGTTCGGACACATACGAAGCAAATTGGACCTAAGGTACGGGAAAATATCACAATCTCATTTTTATCCGAGATTGTTTATACTTTGGTATTTAATGGGGTGTATTTTATCATCCACATCCATGTTTCCTCAATATGTAATATTTATATCCTTCTACAATAGTTTATATCCAATTTTACCCTTCGGTGAGTTTTTAGTAAAATATATGAAAGGAATCTTTTCTCGTTTTTCATACGAGGTACTTTTTGGCTTTTCCGACAAAAAGTACGAGAAGAATGTTTTTTTAACTTATACGGCATGAATGGATTTTAAAAAAAATTATTTCCAAGAATATTCCTTTACAAGTTTTCAAGTTTATTTTTAATCAACTTCTTTTAGTTTAAAATTGTATGACATGTTAAGAAAGGAAAAATGTTTTTGAAGTAAAAAGGATATTTTCCTCAAGAATGGAGTTCAAGAGTTTTATCAAAATCATTTTCCATCTAAGATAATAAAGGGTTATGTATCTATCCCTATTATTACATTGATTTGATTATGTTGTGATGGAAATATTTTTATGAATTCCTTTATCTTATATGAATTGTATTATGATGTCCCGATGTTTAAGATTCCCATTTTTATTACATGGGTTATGCAATGATGTATGATTTATGATTTTGTGGCACACATAAGAATGGTATCATTATGAGATGGGTGGGACCTATATCTCCATCCAATGCATTGGGTAAAGATTTTATATATCATGATATAGACATGGCTGGAAAGGTAGGTTATACTAGTTCAGTGAAACAGGACTGAAACGAGGAGTGAACTCGGTTCAGAAATGGACTTTGTCCACTAAGATAGTCTTGGCAATGAGTCTTGACTAATAAGAAATGATTCTCTATGATTATGTGTGTATGCCAAAAATTTCCATGTTTTATGTTATGATTATTGGGATTCCATTTCACTACTATGATTTATCCCATGTTATGAAATTATGCTCTCTTTTGCAGGTTAAGATTTCCAAAAGTTATGTTCTTATGAATATGATATGATTGATATTTATTTTGTTTAACCTTACTGAGCATTTAAGCTCACCCTTTTGTATTTTTTATTTCCCCAGGTCAGGAAGAAGGTTATTAAGTAAGATATGCCAAAATGGACTATAGATATGATGAAATAAATGGGAGATAGTGTAGACGCTTTATGAACCAGTTGTTTATGTTTCCCAGTTTCTAAAGACACTATACCTATACGGTCCTTTCGTGGTTTTGTTATATGTTTTAATAAGTATTCTTCAATTTTGAAGTATTAACAATGTATGTAAATTATGGGTCGTTATAGTTGGTATCATAGAAAAAGGTATAGTCAACCTTTGGAAACTAGGATGTGAAAGCTTTAGTAAGAACCTTGAGGGTAAGTCTAAGCATAGAACACAATATTAGTGTTTTAGAAATGGCCATGAATAACCTAGGATAAGACCTTAAGTGTGAAATTTTAGTCTTGATTATGTGGTTTTCCTATTATAATTAGTGTTTCTCACACTATTCTTCTTGGTTTTAGTCAAGGGCTGGAACCCGAAGGAACCGTGTTAATGCAGAATGCGACGGGCAATGCAATGATTGTCCCCCTGAGCAACCAAACGTTATGGGAGCTGGAATGAAAAATATTGTAGCCATGCTCACACAACTTTCTCAAGCTATGAATCATGCAGGACTTCCAAACGAGCAAAGAAAGGAGCAACATTCTGTTGAATCCTTCATGAGACAGCGTCCACCTTCATTCTACGGGTCTACTGATCCATTAGTTTCTGAACAATTTATTAGTACTACTGAAAAGATATTTTCAGTTCTTCAATGTTCTGAGCATGATAAAGTCATCTTAGCAGTGTATCGTTTGGAAGGTTATGCTGATCAGTGGTGGAATCTTATTAAGAATACGAGGCAAAGGGATGAAATTGAGTACATGGAATGGGACGAGTTCAAGAACTTATTTTTCAATAAGTACTTCCCTCGTTTTCTCTGAACAAAGATGGAGAAAGAGATTCTTGAACTGAAGCAAAAGGATGATGAATCTGTTGGTACCTATGAAGCAAATTTTACAAGACTTGCAAGGTACGCTTCTGGTATTATTATCCAACCTGAGAGTAAGATCGATCGATTCTTTAGTGGCTTAAAACCAAGTCTTTGAAGGGCCTTAGCCATAAGGGACTTCAATAGCTACGAGGAAATCGTTCGATGTGCTCTCAAAGTTGAGATGGAGATTGGAGTAACCCATCAGTCATATGGGTTTGATAAGAAGAGGAAAATGGAATTCAAAGGAAAATCTAAAGAGCACATTGAAAAGAAGATGAGCTTTCCCTTATGCTCAAAGTGTGAAAAGAAACATGGAGGGAGTTGTCTTAAAGGGACAAGTAAATGTTTCAAGTGTGGAAAGGAAGGTCATCGGGCATTTGAATGCCGCGATGATGGGAAGAAGATGTCTAATGATGCAAAAAAAGGAAGGGATACAGAGAATGAACCTACTACACTTCAATGTTTCATGTGCAAGGAGATGGGACATTATGCCAATAAATGCCCTAATCCAAGGGTTGATGATGACGGTCGACGTCAAAAAACTCTTAAGGCTAAAGATAAAGGAAAGTCACATACAATTTCTATCAGCGATGTGGAGTACGATAACGATGTGGTGAAAGGTACACTTACCATCCACTCTAAAGTAGAAAATGTTTCATTTGATTCTGGATCCACCCACTCTTTTATTTCTGAAGAATTTTCTAAGGGTATCACCGTATTACCTCAACAATTAGATGTTGAGTTAGCTGTGACAACACCTAATGGAACAACAGTCGCATCAAAAGTTTATAATTCTTCTCCGATCGAAGTTTGTGGGAAAGTGCTTCCTGCAAATCTAGTGATCCTTCCTATAGTGGAATTTGATGTGATTCTTGGCATGGATTGGCTTTATTTATATGGAGCTCATATCAATTTCCAAAGAGAAGTCACATTTCATATTCCAGATCAATCTATGATCATCTATCAATGCAAGGATGAACATAACCTTCTAGTGGAAATTCCTTCTATCCTATGGGTCTTGATTCCACTAAATGAGGGTTATTTATCTCAAATGGTTGGTGAGAAACTCACAATTAAGAATATTCCCATTGTACGGGAGTTTCATGATGTCTTTCCGGAGGAATTTCTGGGTCTTCCAACAAATCGTGAAGTTGAGTTTTCAATAGAACTCGTACCGGGTGCTTTGCCTATTTCAAAGACACCTTATAGAATGGCCCCAATTGAGTTGCAAGAATTGAAGAAGCAACTCTAAGAGAATCTTGATAAGGGATTCATACGCCCTAGTGCGTCACCTTGGGGAGCACCTGTTCTATTTGTTAAGAAGAAATATGGATCAATGAGACTCTGCATTGATTATCGAGAATTTAACAAGACCACTATCAAGAACAAATATCCTCTCCCACGCATTGATGACTTATTTGACCAACTACGCTAAGCTCAGTACTTTTCCAAGATTGATCTTCGTTCAGGGTATCATCAATTAAGGGTCAAAAGGGAGGATATACCAAAGACGGCTTTACATACAAGGTATGGACACTATGAATTTATAGTGATCCCATTTGGTCTTACTAATGCCCCTGCTATCTTCATGGATCTGATGAATAGAGTCTTTAGAGACTACCTTGATCAATTTGTAGTAGTCTTTATAGACGATATTATTGTCTATTCAAAGAGCAAGGAAGAACATGAAGATCACTTGAGAATTATATTGAAGACCCTGAGAAAGGAGAAGCTTTATGCCAAATTTACCAAGTGTGAATTTTGGCTTCAAAAAGTTTCATTTTTGGGTCACATAATCTCAAAAGAGGGGATATCTGTGGATCCAGCAAAAACAGAGGTTATCGAAAGATGTTCGAGACCAACAACAGTAAATGAGATCCGAAGTTTTCTTGGTTTGGCTGGATATTATCGATGTTTTGTGAATGATTTTTCACGATTATCTAATCCACTCACCAAGTTGACTTGGAAAGGAGTTAAGTTTGTTTGGATGGAAGAATGTGAAGAGAATTTCAATAAGTTGAAAAAAAGGTTATCCAGTGCACCTATTCTCACATTGCCTTGTAGTGGAGAAAGGTTTGTGATCTATAGTGATGCATCCAAGAAGGGATTGGGGTGTGTTCTTATACAAAATGATATGGTGATAGCTTATGCCTCACGAAAGTTGAAAATCCATGAGAAAAATTACCCAACACATGATTTGGAGTTAGCTATGGTAATCTTTTCATTGAAGATTTGGAGGCATTATCTTTATGGAGAAAGGTGTGACATTTATACTGATCATAAAAGTTTAAAGTATATTTTCACACAAAATGAGCTGAATATGCGTCAAAGAAGATGGTTGGAGCTGATTAAGGATTATGACTGCTCAATCCATTACCACCCTGGGAAAGAAAACAAGGTGGAAGATGCATTAAGTCGACAAGAACATGCCAGTTTATCCATGATGAGGATCACAAAAGATCCAATATTTATGGATTTACAAAGGATGGATCTTGGAATTATAATGGAAGGGGAAAAATCTTATCTTTCTTAAATGAATTTTCAACCATCTATACATGTGAAGATTAAAGAGGCACAGAAAGAAGATGTAGAGTTACAAAAGAAGGTGAGAAATGTTCCTGAATTCAACCTTGATTGTGATGGGATAATAAAGTTTAGGAATCGGGATTGTGTTCCTCCCATCCCCGAGTTAAAGAAGGTGCTGCTGGATGAGGCTCATAGTTATTCATTCTCTATTCATCCTGGAAGCACGAAGATGTATAGGGACCTGAAAGAGTACTTCTGGTGGGATGGCATGAAAAGAGATGTTGCTGAATATTTCTCTCGATGCTTGGTTTTTCAGAAAGTTAAAGCTGAGAGACAGAAGTCTAAGGGGATGTTACAACCATTACCCATACGCGAATGGAAATGGGAAAACATCACTATGGACTTTGTCACAGGACTTCCTAAAACATCCAAAGGCAATAATGCTATCTGGGTCACTGTTGATCGTCTTACCAGGTCTGCACACTTCATTGCTATTAGAGAGGATTTCTCTCTGGATCAGCTTGCCAGGATATATGTAAAGGAAGTGGTAAGATTGCATGGAGTACCACTTTCTATTATATCTGATCGGGATCCAAGATTTACCTCGAAGTTCTGGCGAAGTCATCATCATACTCTGGATACAGAGTTGAGTTTCAGCACTGCTTATCATCCTCAGATAGACGGTCATTCTGAGAGAACAATTTAAACTCTAGAAGATATGTTGAGAGATTTCTCTATGGATTTTAAAGGTGGTTGGGGTCAACACCTACCTTTGGTGGAATTTTCTTATAATAATAGCTTTCACTCCAGTATTCAGATGGCTCTTTATGAAGCTCTCTATGTAAAGAAATGCAGGACTCCAACTTGCTGGGATGAAGTTGGGGAAAGAAAGCTATTAGGACCTGATCTCATTGATGAAATGGTAGAAAAGGTCCGATCTATTCAACAACACATAAGAGCAGCTCAGAGTTGACAGAAAAGTTATGCCGACAACCGAAGAAAAGACCTAGAGTTTGAAGTGGGTGATAAAGTGTTCTTACGAATATCTCCCTGGAAGAGGGTCATGAGATTTGGAAAGAAGGGGAAGTTGAGCCCTAGATATATCGGTCCTTTCGAAATACTGGATCATGTCGGGAAGGTAGCTTACCGATTGGCGCTTCCACCGAATCTCTCTCAAGTACATGATGTGTTCCATGTATCTCTCCTAAGAAAGTACATACTTGATCCTTCACATGTAGTCAGCTCAGAAGTTGTACCGCTGGAGCAAGATCTTTCTTATGAAGAACAGCTGATAGAGATTCTGGATCGTAGCGAAAAAGTCCTACGAAACAAGACCACTCACTTGGTGAAAGTTTTATGGAGGAACCACGAATTAGAAGAAGCTACATGGGAGCTTGAGGATATGATGAGGGAGAGGTATTCTCATCTATTTGTTACAGAGTGACGAATTTCGAGGGCGAAATTCATTTTAAGGGGGGTAGAATGTAACACCCAAGACTTTTATGAGAAATATTTTGTTTTTATGTTATATAAATTATCAAAGTAATCTTTCACTACATACAACACTAGCTTGGCTTGCTTTACACGCAACCGCGGCCTTCCTCGATAGCTTACGTCGTACGCAATACCGAGTTTCCCTAAACAACGATATGCTATTAAAATATTATTGAAACAAGCCGTTATGAATAGTACTAACTTAATTTTGAATTTTATAACATTTTAATTCAACTTATACATTTTCTAGAATGAGGTATAAAAGCAAAATCAGTTTTTTTGGATAAAAGAAATATCTTTCAAAAAATACAGTTTTGCCACCTTTTGATGGCGCACCAACAATAAATCTAGTTTTTGACATGTTTATAAGTTCAATTTGACAAAATAGAATTCTTCTTTTGAATTAGGGTATAAAAATTTACTTTGGATAAATTTTTGATATTTTTCTGATAACTTTCATATTTTGATGAATAGTAAAAATATGCTAATTTTTAATTAAAAACAACTTTTTCATTGAGATAATTTATATGGATAAATTATAATATTGAATGGTTTTAAAGTATAAATAGAATATATTTTTACTATTTAATATAATGTATGTCATTAGCATTAATTTCACATTGAATTCATAGGTAAAAACATTTCAATCTTTGGCAATGTTTAAACTTCTAAAACCCGTTTTCTTAACAATGGGATTTATTTTAAATTAATTACTGCAAGTTATATGTTTTGAATTTTGAAAAATGGATTCCATATTCAGAATCAGTGGGTCCAAATTATGTTAATAGACTACTTTTTATTTTTGGGCATTATGAATAGTAACTACGGTAAATTTTATTTACCATAGTTAAAGGTAAATCGGGTAATTAAGGGTAAATATAAGATTATAAAATTACCCTAACAACTGCCAAAATCCTATTGGATGACTAAAAGTCGACCCATATCACCTAAGGGTCGGATTAGATTCATTTAATGGACTTTGTTCCATGAAAATAATTTAATTATTATTAAAACCAAAGAATGTGACAACATGTCACTTTCTTAAATCTTATAAGTATAATAATTTTAATTCGGTGATAAACTTAATGAAACTTCTAACATGAATAGTCTACAGAAATATAATACAATTATATACATCATAGGAATTTATTTAGAATTTTTAGGTATTAAATAATTATCATTAATAATGACACAATAGTGATTTTGAAATTATTTTATTAATTAAAATATCAAATAAATTGTATTAAAAATGTTAAAATAAATATTATATGAACTATTTAATGTGTTACACCAATTTTCTAGATAAATATGAAATTATATGAATCTATTAAAGCTTTTATTTCGAACATATATTCTGTATATATTTTATTTAAATTCAAATAAATGAATAGTGTCAAAATTGACACTATTGTTATTTTATAAAAATAACATATTATAAAATTGTTTAAAAATCACAAAAACATTTAAAAATTATAAATTAAAATTTATATGGTCGACAATATCATAAAGTGTAAAATTATGGAAAATTCACAACACATATGTAATTATTTATAATAATTTAAATTTTAGAATATTATTACCACAAATAACATTAAATTGATAAATAAGGCTAAATCAAGTTGATAATGTTTAAAAGAAATTCCTAACATGTCTAAATTTTATTGGTTGATGAGATTACAACCCTATCTCATCTAATCTTTGAATATGAGTCATTTTGGAAGTTTTTAAGTGGGGTTGGGATTTAATATAAACTAATATTTCTTATATTTCCAAAGGTGCCCCTCTCCTCCCTTATAAAAGGGCACCTCCTCCCTCTCTTCCTCAAACCAATTTGAGCCTTCATGCTCGGACAACCCCTGCCCATTTCACTTATCCACTTTCTTATAAACCTACTAGAGGTACCGGTCTTATCAAAAACCAACTCTAGTGCCTTAAGAAAAAGTTTAAAGGAGGCACTTTGAGAAAGAGGTAATACTTTCTACCGTTTTCTACAAGTTACATTCTTCTTCTACTACCTCTTCTTTAGTTGATTCATTATGAGTTAATAACATAATTATCACTTATATACTGATATGTTATTATCAATATGAAACAACCCTATTTCACCTCTTATCCATCCTACGGAAAACGAAATCGACACGCGTGCGTACGTACGGAATATCGTCTCCACGCCGTGGTGTAATCTATTTTCCACCACCACCTTACTTGGATGGGTATAAGGGTGAAATTAATGAATATATATGATTATTGTAAAGTGTTATTGATTATGAAATATTATACATACACTCCAATACAATTCCACGATCATGGGAACGATATCATCGCTCGTGCGTACGTACGGAATACTGCCTCCATGATGTGATGTGATTCGTTCTACATGATCTTCATTGCATAATGATTATATAAATGAATTTAATGAATTAATATGATATATATTACCCTAATACCATTCTGGAAATTAGGTATCTATAACCTAAAGAGAAGAATAAGAATTTATTCGATAAACACGCATAAAAACAAAAAGTAATAAAAACCCGAATAACAAGTAGTAATGAAATATTACTAATAAGAAGCTAAGAATATGACCATATATGATATCATAAAAATAATTATGATTCATGAATAAGTCAATAACATTATTTAAATCATTACACAGGAGGTTTGGACACATACAAATCAAATTGGACCTAAGGTAAGGGAAAATATCACAATCTCATTTTTATCCGAGATTGTTTATACTTTGGTATTTATTGGGGTGTATTTTATCATCCACATCCATGTTTCCTCAATATGTAATATTTATATCATTCTAAAATAGTTTATTTCCAATTTTACCCTTCGGTGAGTTTTTAGTAAAAGATATGAAAGGAATCTTTTATCGTTTTTCGTACGAGGTACTTTTTGACTTTTCCGACAAAAGTACGAGAAGAATGTTTTTTTAACTTATACGGAATGAATGGATTTAAAAAATATATATTTCCAAGAATCTTCCTTTACAAGTTTTCAAGTTTATTTTTAATAAACTTCTTTTAGTTTAAAATTTTATGACATGTTAAGAAAGGAAAAATGTTTTTGAAGTAAAAATGATATTTTCCTCAAGAATGGAGTTCAAGAGTTTTATCAAAATCATTTTCCATATAAGATAATAAAGGGTTCTGTCTCTATCCCTATTATTAAATTTATTTGATTATGTTGTGATGGAAATATTTTTATGAATTCCTTTATCTTATATGAATTGTTTTATGATGTCCCGATGTTTAAGATTCCCATTTTTATTACATGGGTTATGCAATGATGTATGATTTCTGATTTTGTGGAACACATAAGAATGGTATCATTATGAGATGGGTGGGACCTATATCTCCCTCCAATGCATTGGGTAAAGATTTTATATCTCATGAGATATATATGGCCGGAACGGTAGGTTATACCGGTTTAGTGAAACAGCACTGAAACGAGGAGTGAACTCGGTTTAGAAATGGACTTTGTCCACTAAGATAGTCTTGGCAATGAGTCTTGACTAATAAGAAATGGTTCTCTATGATTATGTGTGTATGACACAAATTTTCATGTTTTATGTTATGATTATTGGTATTTCATTTCACTACTATGATTTATCCCATGTTATGAAATTATGCTCTCTTTTGCAGGTTACGATTTCCAAAAGTTATGTTCTTATGAATATGATGTGATTGATATTTCTTTTGTTTACCCTTACTGAGAATTTGAGCTCACCCTTTTGTATGTTTTCTTTCCCCAAGTCAGGAAGAAGGTTATTAAGTAAGATATGCCAAAAGGTACTATAGATATGATGAAATAAATGGGATACAGTGTAGATGCTTTATGAACCAGTTGTTTATGTTTCTCAGTTTCTAAAGACACTACACCAATACGGTCCTTTCGTGGTTTTGTTATATGTTGTAATAAGTATGCTTCAATTTTAAAGTATTAACAATGTATGTAAAGTATGGGTCGTTATATTTATTTTCTTGGAAGGATCTCATTTTGTCTTAAAAACACATTAATCATACCCATTTTCATCTATTCTCTCTGTAAATAGTCATCTTCTACATGATGTCTTTTGATCTTCCACTTTAGTGTATAGTTTTGATCATTTGTACTAGTTACATAATAGCAATGACTATATTACTTATTCTTGAACAACTATTCATTAATATGTCATTAAATTAATATTTATGGATTACTTATAATAATTTATGATGTTTCAAATCTCATTCATGATTCTTTAGTCTTTATCTATGATGATGAAATTGGTAATAAATATGTTTTGGTGATTATTAATGAACAAAGGGTGTTTCTTTATTTGATTAATTAGACACTAATATAATGTATCTATAACATAAAAATCCTTAATTTCCTATATATATCATATTATACTAGTAATTATGTTCCCATAGTCATTCATGATATAAATTAGTAGTATTGTTCAAGTAGGTGGTAAAACAAACTGAAATCTGAATATACCCTGATTTAATGAATGATTATGACCTGGTTTTGTTGTAATATAATTATAATAGAAGAATAATGATATTATTTAATATTTATTATTGTGATATATTATAATTGGAATTAAAAATAATAATAAGTAAGTAATATGAAAATATTACATAATTTAAATAAATGATTTTCTGATTAGTACACTTATTTTAAATGTTTAAATTAATGATGATTGTTTGTTGATAATATCATTAATATGTTTTTAAAATTTTTCATAAAATAACCCTAATGAAATAATAAAAATAATATTTATACATTAATACCATAATTTGATCAAATCCTGTAAACTGGTGAAGGATAAGAAAACATGTTACATCGTTGAGGCGGTAGTCTGCACAACCCACGAACAATAATTTTGGTTTTCATAATGCACGGGGTACATAAAAAATAATGAAAATAACCTTAATATAGTAATATTAAGGTATATAAATTATAATAATATCATTATTATAGTGTTACTAGAATAAATCTGAAAGAAGTTAATTTAGAAGAAGACTTATTAATTGATAATACCCGCATTGGGGACTTGAAATTTCCTTGGAAGTCTCCTTGAACTTAAAGGGATTATGATAAATATGAGTGAAAACAGAATTATCATAGTGGGATAAGGTTCTATGGAGAGTAAAATTTCATTATATCAAAGATAAATTCTAATGATAGGAAATTCTTGAAGTGGTGAAGGTGTTGCCCTTTTATAAGTAATGGGAATGGTAGTTTTGGTAGTAACCCTTATATTTTCAATATTTTAAGGCTACAATTAAAGTTTCAAACACCACAAATTGAAAAAAAGATAATATTACAAGTAGTTTGGGAAAAAATCACCTCAAACACTCCTTTTTTAGAAATTTTTTATTATTTTATTTCTTTTTTTAACTTTTTATCTTTTACATTAATTTAATTTTACCTTGACAATTAATTTCTAACCCCAGTAACAAAATTTAATGAAAAATTTAAGTTAATTTTTTTTACGTAATTTGATATTTTTAATTTTCAAGTTGAAAATAGTTTTATGAAAAAATATTTTTAAATGTATGAAATTCTATTTTTAAACTAAATACATTTAATCGTGTAAAATAGTTCTTAGTGAAATAAAATTTTAACCGTTAAATTTAAATATATGATAATTTTTTATTGGATGCACATTTGTATGAAATAAATTAGATTATTAATAAATTAAAATGTATAAGGGAATGTTTCGTTCTGGTTTTCGGCCATGAAACGTCCAACGGCTCCGTATCTAATGATTGATGGACCTGCTTTCCAAAGGAAGGAGTTCATCGGATGGTCTGACCAGCGACTCTTAAAAACTCACATTGGTTGAGAGGATGGGAAGTCGGGCTCATCACACCCTTTTTGGGGGGGAATTATTGCATATTTCGGGACTCTCTTATAGATTTAAGATGTATTCATATGTTCGCGAATCTTTGGTTTATACCCAAACATAGTATCCACGGATTTAACCTTGGTGGGAAACAGTCAACTGGACGTAGGGGTTCGGAATCATTTATGCCCAAGGTTTACCAACCCTTGTTGGATTAATGACCCCGAAGGGTTGGAACTCACTTGAGGTGGCACTAGGAGTGGCGCGGTGAACCGATGTGGAGATGGTCAGATCGAACGGTTTTTGGGCTTGAACCTCAGGGAGGCTTCCTACGTACCCTGCTTAGGAATCAGGGATCAAAGTCCATGTAGTTTGGATAGGTGTCGGGGAACCGACATGAAGAGAGACCAAGTGGTCCGATGGGTGGTGTGCTTGAACCTCATGGATTCTTCCTACGTACCCTATCTAGGAGGCAGGGATCAAATTCCACGTAGTTCTCATATATAGTTTACCATCATGCTGGACGAGGGTGGAACTCGACATGAAGAAAAGACTAAGTGGTGGTCTTGAACCTCATGGAGGCTTCTTACTTACCATGCTTTGGCATGGATCAAAGTCCCCGTAGTTCGCTTATGGCTTGGGGCTTACGCTCTGGGGCAGCCCAGAATAATGGATTGGGGATTACACTCTGAGGAGGCCCATAGGAGGATTTCATGGTCGATGCTTACTCTAAGCCCATGTGAGTCATGCTCGGTGTGAGAAAAAAGAGGTATCAGGGACCAATGGATCACGTCTCGAAAGGTGCGTATGTGAGAAGCAGAGTGGGTCTTATGCATGAGGGCGGCCCAGGGTGATGAATTGGGGCTTACACTCTGAGGAGGCACAGAAGGTCGGAGCTTACTCTGAGATGGATGATCGGGGTGACAAATCCCAGTGGGAGAGGGAAAGGGGGTGCTCCTGTGCCCATATCCTCTCTTGCAGTGCATGAGGGATTCCTTCTGATGGCTATTTTACCATCTTCGAGGAACCCTCAACAAGTGGAGGGGCAGAAAGGGGATTACCAAGCTCAGACTCCACATTACTATGGGAATGTGAACCCAGGAATGCTTCGGGAATCTGCTCAAGGGTCGGGGAAACACCTTTTCCCCTATTTACTGTGGGTATGTGAACTCAAAATGGCGCGCTGATTTGCCTGAAAGTTACACCACGCGGATCAGGTGGCTCTGGAGGAGGCCTTGGATCAGGACCGATGAATAGGCCAATGAGGGAGTCATGGAGGACTTGGCTGGATCAGAAGGATTTTACTAGGCTCGGTAAATGAGAACACTGAAGTATGTGTCAAGCCACCAAGAGGTATGGGTGGTGGTGCCCTTCGCGTGGGGAAGTGCCACGCAGCTAGAGAAGTCATCTGTGAACCAGGGTGTTCCGCAGACTGATTGGCGTCCCGCGAACCAGGGTTGTTCGCGTCTTTAGATTCAATCCGTGAACCAGGGTGGTTCGCGGAGGGTTCCAGGTGGGCAGCGGCGGCCAAGGGCGGCGTCGGTCGGAGGCTCGTCGGTCGGTGCTTCACCTGCGAAGGAGAGTGCTACGTGGTGCGAAGGATGGGAAAAGAGGCATAAACTCCCTAGTCCATGGAGAAGTCATCAGCAGAGGGGTATGGTTCGCGGTTCTCCTTGTTTTTGTTATTTTAGGTTCATGGTTCACCTAATTATTATGTATTTTCCAATTCCTTCTTAATTCATATACCTGCTGTGGTTCGCGGATGGGAATTTCTCTCTTTTCAAAATCCGAAGCCTTCCTTCAATAGATCTCCTTCCGAATCTCCAATCCCTCTGAATCTGATTCCAGTTCTCTGATTCCCTTTTTTTCCCCCTTCGTCTCCTTTTATAGAGTGGGGAAAAGGATGTATCTGTGGCCACGTGGCACCTTTTGCGGAGGCCCATAACCAAATACCCGGTTCACAGCTGACTTAGTCAATCCGCGATTTGCAGTGGGTATTGAACGCTCCCCCCCCCCCCTCCGCGAGGGGAACTTAGGGAATGCTCCACGGCTGTGGAGGGTTCCGCCTCTATTCCGCGATTGACAGCGAGTGTGGTTTGAACCGGTTGACACGGTCCGCGGTTGGGGTGGTTCATGATGGTGAACCGTACTGGCGCCCATCCTGCCTCGCGAACGCGGAGGCTCTCCACTTCCATTTCGCGAACGACAATGGTTCGTGGAGGGGGTGCCTCACGGGGTCTGGCCATGTTGCGCTTCCATGGGACTGGTTCTCAAACTGGTCCTTTCTTTGATTATTTCCCCCAAATCATTGGGGGATTTGGGTAAAATTTTCTTTGCAGATTTTTCAGGACCCTACAAATTCCCCCCATCAGAATGGGGTCTGATCGGAAAGAATAGGAGTTCATTCTGATGAAAAGTTTTCTTGAAACTGAGATGGTTTGCGGTAGAAAGGTGGACTTGGTAGGGTACCACCCCTATAAATACGGGGATCCCTTCACTTGTACTTTACCAAATTCTTCGCGAAATCAGAGCTCCTTCGCCTCCGCGTTTTTTCTCCTTCGCAAAGTGCCTCATCCACGAACTGGCAGCAACCTCCGTGAACCATTCCTTCTTTGCGGTCGCCTTCACCCATGAACCAACTTCCCAACCGCAAACCATTACTCTTGATTAATTAAAAAGTAAGTGATGATGGGTTGTGGAGGAACTTGCTTCACGGTCTCGACACTCCGTGGACAAAATATCTCTTGAAGTTTAAAAAGTATCTGAGTCTTCCTAATAAACTCAGGATTGAAATTCCGCGGAGCGACTGGGTTTTCGGTTTCCTGGCCAACACTCCACGGGCCAGGGATTCGCGGACTGATTTCGCGAAGGTCTGGTTCGCGGGATGATTTCATCGCGAACCATCCTCCAAGGCCTCCTTGCAGATTTTGATTATGAATGCTCCTTAACCATACATTTGGTTATTTTTTTCCAAATTTTTATTTTGGAATAACCAATTGTTGGCTCTCAATGTGCAGGGAGAAAATATGGTTCCCCCTCGTTCTGCGTCAATGCCTGCTACAGAGCCCCTCTCAACTGGCTCAGAGAGACGTTCAGCTATGATTCATAGAGAGGAGGGTGTCAAAGAAAAACCTAGTCGGTCTATCCTTCCTAGTGATGGTGTATTGAAGAACCTTCTCTCTCTAGAGCTTCTGAGTTATCCATTATCCAATCGGCTCCTGCTCTACGGATTTGGTCTTTAGGATGACGTCCCTATCCCCCCTACTTTCTCAGGTCTCCCTTCTCCTTTCCTGGAAGCGCCTTCAAAATGCATTCCGGAAAACCTTACCCAATCTGGGGAGATAATCTCTAATTTTGGTCTGAAAAACACATTTATTCTGAGGGGCTCTGTCTGGACCCAAAGTGATCAGTGCACTCACGACTTTTCTCATAAAGTTGTCCTTGAGGACTACCCTTCTATTATCAACGTTTCTCGAAGGGATCCTGATGCGGGGTGGGTTCCCAGGTGGGATCTTCGGTCTGGAGGGCTCTTCTCAAATGATTGGGCTTGGGATTTCTGGGTCCATCATCATTTTCAGGAGTCTCCTGATTAACTGGAAGCGGTCAACCTATACTCCATAGTGTGGGCTTCCGAATTTACTGTTTACCCACCATCTTCGATCCTGCCCGACCTGTTCAGCCGCTGGTGTTCAAGTACTAATACTTTCCACCTTGCCCATGGTGAAGTCGGCATTAGTCTATGGGACATCTACCAGATAGAAGGACTGATGATTGCTGGCAAGATGTATGACGAATTTTTGCCCACTCCCAACGCATTGGACGACGTTGAACATGTGCCTTTATTGGAAAAGGAGCTTCTAGCCATGGCAGAGCAGTCACCGGGTCAGGCCTTGCGTGTGCACTCGCTTATTCCTTATAGCACTTGGATAGGGTTATTTCTTAACACCATTGGTCCTATGCCAAAAATTAAGTGTCCCAGGACTCATCCTTTCCAACAGCCACAAACCATTCAAGGTTCTTACCGGGCGTTTATGGAAGCAGGCGACTACCTTTCATGGGGTTACGAGGTGCGCCCTGGTGTGTCGCATATGCTCTGGTTGGCCAGTCTGTTTGCTATGTTTTTGAGTGGATGGCTATTTCCTTCCCAGGATGCTAACCCAGGTGTTCAGGCCTGCACTTTGATGATGGAAGATGAGTTAGCATAGGGCCTCTTGGTGAATTTAGTCGTGCCCACTTTTTCCCATATCTATGAGCTACTGTGCCACATGTTGGTGGGCGGGTCACCCTACTGTCTAAGTGGGCCATTTCAATTTTTGTATGGTTGGGTGGTGGATCATTGTCATTTTTATGAATATCGTCACAACACGGCCATCCTGCTTCCTACCTTTTGGCCTATCCTACTAGATATAGCCAGAGTTTTCTTGATGTCTCTCAACTCTAGTGAAGTCCTCGAGCTTCTGAGCGACTTCTCCCAGTTCATCTTCACTCCCTACCCCAGCCCTTCTAGAATCTTAGTTGACAACCACCGGGGGATCCTGGAGGAGTGCTCTTACATGATCTCCCTCCGGGACCGGTTTCTATCTGCACGGATCGACGAGGTTTCTTTGTGCGAGCTGTAAGTCTCGTATCGCTTTTCTCGCCAGTTCGGGTGCATGCAAGTCCAAGTTTACCTTCCCCCTTCCTGGGATAAAGGACTGCATCCAGCCACACTTCGTCAGTGGTGGTTGATGCTGACACGTGAGGGATCTAACTCAAGTATTTCCCTGCCTTATACGGGAGCGGCTGCCGACCTTTCCATGGAGTATGCAAAAACAAGGGTAAAATACTATCCTGATGGGATCCTAGGGAAGGCTTTCAGGCAGGTTCCCAAATCAGGACGTATGGTGGCTGCTGCATCCATTACACCTTCCAAATCAGTTTTAAGGGAGGACCGACTAATGGCTCCTCAATCAAAGCGACTAAGAGAACATTCCTCTCCCAACCCTACGGTGGCCGCAGTTCAGACAAATTCATCCTTCTTGTGCAAGGATGAGGAGGGCCCTATGGTGTCGGGTCCCAGCGAGACCATCCCAGAGGTTCCGCCAGTCGATACCGGGCTTAGAAACTTGGTCTCCAAGCCTGAACCAGGGTTAGAGGCTCCAGACTCTCCATCTTCAGAGTCAACTTCTAGTGAGAACACGTCTGCACGGGCTATCATGCCAGACTTTGTTCTCGTGTCGTCCAGCGAGGATATCAAAGATCCTCGTACCATGGAAGACCATCAGGCAGTGTGCAGGTGGGCCTGGCCCCGAATCTGTGAAATCATCACTGAAACCCCCTTAGCCAAAATGGAAACTAAAACCGAATCTCTTTTTCAACTATTACTGGATTTGGGGTTGGGTGTCTTTGACTATCAGTAGCTCCATTCTCTTTCTTTCCAAGTAATCATGGACCACGATGAAGCTGTGACTAATGAATGAAAGCTTGCTCACTTCGAGACCACTCGTTTTGGGGCCCAAAACATGGAGGAAACCACAACAAATCTCTATCAACTGATAGCACGATAGGCGATCTCTCGAGATCAGGAAACCATCCTATCCTCCAAGTTGGATGAATGTGAAGAACGGGCTGCGATGTTGAGGGATCAGTTATCGGCTATGACTGGTCATCTTGAAGTTACCAGAAAAGGGATCAATGGTCTCCAAACCGCAGTGGAGTGTATCCGTCTGGTGGCTGAGGTTGAAACCAGGGAGAAGGCAGTGTTGGAACAATCCTACAACGAACTTCGCCGCACAGTTGCTGATCAGGTGGGGAGAGCGAGTCGGGCTCCTTTATAACTATCAGAGCTACTTTTGTATCCCCTTTTTTACTTACCCCTCTTCCCACCTTTTTCTTTTTTGTGTGAAGGAGAGACCCTGGCTTGTGGACATCCTCCCTTTTTTTGTTCGAACGAAACACAGTCTCTTTCGATCACTTGTTACTGTGGAATTTGACTGTTACATAGAACAATTGTTGTGAAACTAACAATTCACTGAATCAGAACTAATCATAACTCATGAAAACAAGCTCTAATTTTTTCTTCGACCATTGGATCCAACGAGCATAATCTGACAATTGCTAGGGTTTTGTAGAAAAACCCCACAAACTTTTTTGTTTTTTTATTTTAATGTCCTGATTTTTCCTGGGCCCATATAGTGTGGACCCAGCAGGTATAACCCGGCTTTTTCTTAGGTCTCCCTTTTCGGGTTTTTGGCCTAACAGGCTTTGTGCCTCTTTCTTTTGTGAGCGGTTTAAAGTCCCGCCATCAAGACTATCACTACTGATGTTTTAGGTCGAACATCTTTGACCAAATATGGTGGGGTGAGGGCCCCAATGGTGTTCAACTGATTAAAAGATGTCTCAATACCCTTCAAACGCACTTGGGGGAAAACATGTTTGAATTTGAGCGGCATGAAGGGCATGTCTCAAGGCATGGGAGCCGTGTCGGCGTACAGAGGTAGGAAGAGCATTGACTAAGGAAACTTGCCTTTGGTAGATGCGCTAAGGGTGATCAATATGCAGAGCTGCTGAGGGCATGGTATGCATAGTCATACAAAGGTGTCCTTAAGTCAAAGACTTATCCATTTCTGATGGCCAAGGGACTTCATGGAAGTCTGGCTTATGGTATCCACCATGGGTGGCCTGGAAAATGAATGTGTCTTCTGATATGGTTTTGAGAGCATCTGTATCAATTAAGAGTGTGGAAGCAAGGTTCCCGTCCTACACATTTATCTAGCGTAAATAATGGTTGGGGCTTGGTCCAGTTTAAAGTCATGCAGCTGGGACATCATCTGAAATGGAACGAATTATCCTGGTTCTCGGAAATCTTGTCAAAGACGTTCCTCTGCATTCAGGTAGGATTGTGGAAGAGGTTTGTAAACTGTAGCTTAGAGGGTTTCCGAATCCCGGGATAGAAATGGGCGCTCAGAGGCCAAGAGGCATACAGAGAGAAGCATTGCCTAATGAAATCTTGCCTTTGGTAGATGAGCCAGGGGAAATAAATATGTAGAGCCATTGAGGGAATGGTATGCATAGTCATACAAAGGTGCCCTTAAGTCAATGATTATCCACTTCTGATAGTTGAGCAACTTCATGGAAGTTGAGATTTGGGACCACCAGGGGTGGCTTATGAGAGTTCGGATTTTTCTGAGTATAGAGTATGGTTTATGATGATAGGGTGCCTGAATACGGGGGAAATATATAGACTAAACTTCTTGAGATCTGGTGAAGTAATTATTTCTCATGCTGGTGTGAGGCGGTGGTTCGTGAAGGTCTGACATGTGCACTGAAAGATGGAGAAAAGCCTCTATTTCTCGTTGAATCCATGACGATTATGACCGTGTAGTTTATCGTCATGTGGTTGGGACATAATTCGTGTAGTTTAGCATCATACGAAAAGGAGAAGAGGCATTTTTTAAGATTTTTGAGCAGTTTAGTGTCATGCAGCAAGGATAGGGATTTTTTTAAGGTTTCTATTCTTTTTAACGTCATGCAGCGAGGACGGTGGGTATTTTTCCAAAGGCCTCTCTTTATCAGAATGTAACTGGGCTTAAATACCTCAACATTCCCTAGACGTGGGGGGTTGATGGGTGTAAAAAATGGTTATGTGGCTTCTTGGAGAAGGAAGGGTGATATGGGGGCTCTGAGGCCGGTAAGCATACGGAGCTCGGAAGACCATCGCCTGTGGAAATCTTGCCTTTGATGGATGAGCCATGGGCTATCATTATGCAGAGCTGCTGAGGGCATGGTATGCATAGTTGTAGAAAGGTGTCCACGGTTCAATAACTTTCCACTTCCGATGGCCATGAATGGGTATGAGGATCTGAAATTATCTGGGCCACGAAGTCTATCATTTGATAGGGGAATGTCTGGACATGTTGGGGATATTCGTCCCTGGTTGCTTGTTGAGTTTCAAAGATCCCCCTGCGCTGATCTTTTCTCTCTATTTTTTGCGCGGGGGGGGTGCCTTCATTCCATGCAGTTTCACGTCATGCGGTAAGGACGAGGTACTCCTAGTTTATCGGTCATAGACCTCGGACCATTGGGTGACTATTGCTACATTCACTCTAAGGATAACTGATTCAACATGTTCTTATATACTTAGAACAAGGAGGGGATTAAGTTCATAAACTGAAACTTTGAGCTTTCCCGGATCAGGAGGTATGGTGTGGGGGCTCTAAGGCAGGTAGGCATACGGAGCTAGGAGGAGTACCGCCCGAGGAAATCTTGCATTTGATGGACGAGCCAGGGGCTATCATTATGCAGAGCCACTGAAGTCATGGTATACATAGTCATACAAAGGTGTCCCTGGGTTGATAACTTTCCACATTCGATGGTCGTGAATGATTATGAGAATCCGGGATTGCTCCTAGTGCAGAGTTCGGTATGTGGGGATAATGGTGTCCGGTTATACAAGGAACATCTTCACCGCAATTGTCTGTTGAGTCAAAGTAGCCTAGTCCTGTCTTGATGTTTGTTGATGCAGGTCGCTAGGTGAACCACTGACAGACACATAGGCTAGCCAGATAGGGATACCCTGGAAAAACCTTTGGATGTGAAAAGGAGAATGAACTTGTAAACCACTTCGCCATAAACTTCTGGATCTGGAGGTATGGTATGGGGCTCTGAGGCCGGAAAGCATACGGAGCTAGGAAAAGTGTCGCATGTGGAAATTATGCCTTTGGTAGACATGCTAGGGTCTATCAATAGGCAGGGCCGCTGAGGGCATGGTATGCATAGTCGTACAAAGGTTTCCAAGGGTCGATGAATTTCCACTTCCAATGGCCATGAGTGGTTATGAAGATCCATGATTATTCAGGACATGGAGTATGATGTATGGAGAGGATGCATCCAAATGTGAAAAGAGTATCTCCATCTCATATTTCCATGTGTCTTGGGTGGGTCGCAAAGAATTCCGTGCAGTTTAGCATCATGCGGCGAGGATGAAGTGCGTGCAGTTTATCGTCATGTGGTAAGGATGAAGATATATTCCATGTGCAGGTCTGGTCTGTACACGGGTGAAGGGGCATTTTTTACATCATTGTCCGTGTAGTTTAACATCGTGCGGTAAGGACGATAAGTACACCCCGTGTCATTATGGTTCGCACACGGGGGGGGAATTTTTTTTCAAGGGGCTGGGCCAGGACTGGGGATCCTAGCATCACAACGTATCCTGCGAGGGTAGGAATAAATCCATACGTAGTTATCTGGAATAAGTACACCACGTGCAGGTCTGGTCCATACACAGGGAAATGAAGGCATTTTCTGTTTTATCTTCTATTCAAGGGGTTGAGCCAGGACTGGGGATCCTGGCATCGCTACGTATCCTACGATGGCAGGAATCAAGCCGTACATAGTTATCTGTAATCCGTGTAGTTTAACGTCGTGTGGTGAGGACGGAGTCCATACAGTTTAATGTGATGTGGTTAGGACGATGAGTACACCCCGTGCAGGTCTGGTCCATACACGAGGGGAAGGGAATTCTTAACTCTTGTTATTCATGCAGTTTTGCATCGTGCGATAAGGACGGACCCCATGCAGTTTAACGTCATGCGGTGAGGACGTGAATACACCCTGTGCAAGTTGGGTCTGTACACGATGGAATGGGAATTTTTTTTTCTTTTTGAGGTGGCTGGGCCAGGGTGTGGAATTCTGGCGTCACTACGTATCCTGCGAGGGCAAGAATCAAGCCTCACATAGTTCTCTGAAATAAGTACACCTCGTGCAGGTCTGGTCCATACATGGGGGAAAGAATGAATTTTCTTTTTTTAAACTTTTATTCAAGGGGTTGGGCCAGGAATGGGGATCTTGGCATTGCTACGTATCCTGCGAGGGCAGGAATCAAGTCGTACGTAGTTCTCTAGAATCCGTGCAGTTTAACGTCATGTGGTGAGGACATAATACGTGCAATTTCATGTCATGCGGTGAGGATGTAATACCTTTTGGTCTCTATGCGAAATACTTCTTCAGGAATCTCTCATTGGTAGGAGCCGTGGTGAATTTCTTGTCCATGAAGATCATGGCATATGCTCCATTGGAGTAGACCATGTGTACAACAGATGGTCCCTCCCACTTGGGCACCAACTTTGGAGGCTTCTTGCCGGGTATCATTGGGGTCCTAAGGACTAACACTAATTCTATTTCAAAGAAAGACCTGAAGAGAACCTTTTTGTTGAAGGCTTGTGCGATCTGATTCTTGTACACTTCCAGGTGGTGTAGAGTGCGCAACCGCTTCTCGTCTAGCTGTTCCAATTCACCTAGCCACTTTTCTGACTGCTCATCATCCGATAATCGATCACAGATGGCAACACGGAGTGAGGGAAGTTGGAGTTTAGTGGGCAGGACCGCCTCTGTGCCGTACACCAATGAGTACAGGGTAGACCGGGTAGCGGTGTAGATTGTGGTTTGATAATCCCACAATGCATGGAGGAGTTTATCCGACCATGACTTCTTTTATTTTTCCACCATTTTCTAGAGGATGTTAGACAGGGTCTTCTTGAAAGTTTTTATTTGTCCGTTGGCCGCTGCATGGTAGCAGTATGATTGGTCAGCCTTGATACCATACTCATGGTATAGCTTTTCCAACTCAGTAGAGCAGAAATTAGTGTCATTTTCCATCAGTATAGTATGAGGGACACCAAATCGGGTGATGATATTGGTCTTCACGAAGCTGACAATATTTCTTGCTCCGACTTCCTTGAGGGGTATGGCTTCTGCCCATTTGGAAAAGAAGTCGGTCACCGTGAGGATATACTTCAGCTGTTTGGCTGTGGTGGGAGGATATGGTCCCACGACATCCATCCCCCAGACAACAAATGTCCAGGATTACATAGCTTTATGAAGTAACTCTAGGGGCTGGTGTATAAGGTTGGCATGAATCTGGCATGAGTGGCATTTTTCGGTCAAACGCTCGTAGTCTCGTGCAACTGTGGGCCAGTAGTACCCAAGCCTTCAAACCTGATGGGAAAGCTTGGTCCCCGGTTGATGTTCTCCACATGCTCTTGTATGTACTTCAGTCATGACAGCAACGGTTTCTTCTCCATCAATTCATCTGAGGATCACTCCATCGAGGCCTCATTTGTAGAGGACCTCTTGCTGACCTATGCCACCATATAGAACAAAATTTATTGCCCTTATCCGTATTTTCTCTCGTTCATCCCTATCTAATGGAATCTCTCCCCATTGAAGGTAGTTCACAATGGGGGTCATCTAGCCAGTGGTAAGAGAATATGGCTCGAGGACAAGATGGACTTCGTGCATCTATTCCATCTTAGCTCGAACAAACGGCAATACCATTCGACGGTGAGCAATGCTGATGACCGATTCATCCTGGTCTGGGTCATCTAGGGCTATGGCCGCGATGGCTAATGCATCAGCCTGAGCGTTCTGGGACCGGGGAATATAAGTCAATGTTGGTTCTATGGAGAACTCATCCATTAACCCTCATACATTGTCAAATAGAGGGATCAGCTCCCCTTTTTTAATAGAATAGTCACCATTGACTTGCTTGATGACCAGCTCTGAGTCACCTTTTACCTTAAGGTGTTGTACTTGTGCCTGGAGTGCGAGCTCCAGGCCTGCAATGAGGGCTTGATATTCCGCTTCATTATTTGTACATCCCTCTGACAGGAGGAAGGAATATGGAAAAACTGCCTTTTCTGGGGACATGAGTATTATCTCCAGACCCACTTTGTTGAATCTGGGATCTTCCATCCTCCTCTCGGTGGGGCTTCGGGACGCGCTGTCAAAGTACATTTTCGATGCTGGGAACTCCTCCTGAACCAAGAAGATATCTTCATCAGGTAGCTCGATGTCTGGTGCAGTGGTCCCTGTTGAAGGGTTCTCTGCCATAAAGTCTGTTAATGCCTAGCCCTTGATGGATTTTTGAGGCACGAATCGGATGTCGAATTGTTGCAAGATGACCGCCCATCGGGATAGGCATCCGGTTAGCATTAGGTGACTGAAGATGTACTTAAGCAGGTTACTCCGTGAGATCAAATGGACCTCATGATGCTGCATATAATGTCGGAGCTTTTAAACCACGAAGACCAAGGCCAGATAGCTCTTCTCGATATTTGAGTATCGAGTCTCAGCATCAATCATGGTTCGACTGAGGTAATAGAGACTATTTTCACTGCCGGCATCGTTATTTTGTGCGAGGAAGGCTCCCAATGACCATTCTAGGGCTGTCACATATAGAATTAGATGCCTTCCTTCGATCGGGGGGATGAGAATCGGTGGGATTAAGAGGTACTTCTTCAAGTTGTCGAATGCTTCTTGGCAGTCATCAGTCAATTGGTACGTGACCCCCTTCTTCATCAACCTGGTGAAGGGAAAACATTTTCCTGCCAAGTTGGTTATGAACCACCTAATATAGGCTAGGTGTCCTTGGAATCCTCTCAGTTCAGTGAGATTTCAAGGAGGTGGTAGGCTCAGTATATCCTTCGTCTTCTCAGGGTCGACTTCGATGCCATGATGGCGTATGACGAATCCAAGGAATTTCCATGAGGTAACCGCAAAGGCGCATTTCAAGGGGTTCATCTTCAAGCTATGCTATCAGAGCTTGTTAAATACGGTCTGAAGGTCTAATAGGTGATCTGAGCGCTGTTTGTACTTGACCACTAGGTCATCCACATAACATTCAATAAATTTCCCCAGGAATGGCTTAAAGATCCAATGCATGGCATGCTGATACATGGCGCCAGCATTCTTGAGACCAAAGGGTATGACCCTGTAACAGAATAACCCTTGAGGGGCCCTGAAGGCAGTGGATTCTTCGTCTTCTTGGGACATCCTGATTTGATTATATTCGGAATAGCCTTCAATGAAGGATAGATCCTCATACCCGGTCATCGCATCAATTAACAACTCGGTGATTGGAACCGGGAAGTAGTCTTTCTGAAAATGCTGATTAAGGTCTCTAAATTCAATGCAGACATGGATTTTCCTGTTCTTTTTCTTAACAGGGATGATTTTGACCAACCAAATAGGGTACTGGACCTCCCTGATGAAGCCATATTTAATGATCTTATCGACTTCAGCCTCTATCATGGCAGCATGTGAGGGGTGTGTCCTTCTAGCGGCCTGTTTGTAGCCCGGGTGGTCTTCTGGAAGACCCAAGTGATGCGTTGCTACCTAAGGATCGAGTCCTGGCATTTCTGTGTAATTCCATGCAAGGACATCCCAATGTTGTCTTAGGAAGGAGGTATATACCTCGTGTTCCTTGGGAGACATGGCTGCGTTAATGAGAGTGGGCCTCAGGTCTTCTTCGGTACCTAGGTTTATTTCCCTGAGCTCGTCCACAATGGTGGAGATACCCTCCTCAAATGCAAGAGGTGCATCTCTGATATCTTCCCCCTCTCCTTCCCCCAAGTCCTCATCTTCTTGATCTGATGAGGAGAGAGTTTCCAGTCTAAGCCTTCGAGGGTTTGAGGGAGAGGCATCGTGGGCATCCCTATTTGAGTATTCATCCCCAAATCTAGGGTTGGTAGATGTTCCCACATTTTCGTGCTCGACCATCATGGCTGAAGTCATGAGGACATCCGAATGCGTGTCTGGACTTGAACTCCTACTCTCAACATGGTTGATGGGTAGGACATAATCTTTACCAAGCTACCTGAGGGGGTCATCAGGGACCATTTCCAGGCCATTTGGAGTGGGGATACAGTCGATGTCGTCGACCAAAGGCTTATTCTTCTTTTGCTCATATAACCTGGAATCAATGTAAAGTTATTCGGAGAGCTCAAAAGGGTCCTTGTTGGCATGCAACGTCCCGCTTTGTACATTGACGCGGTACTTGATACACTGGTGGTAGGATGAAGGAACAGTTATGTGCTTATGGTGCCATGTCCTTCCCAGCAGGGCATTGAATGATGTGCTCTGCCGGACCACCAGGAATTCCGTGTAGGCTACCAGGTCACCAAAATGGGTCTTTAGATTAATCTGTCCCATTGGTTTCTTCTCACTCTTTTCGTAACCCAACAAAGTTGTGGCTAAGGGAATTATATCTTCCTCACTACAGCCCAACATACGGAGTGTCTGTAGGTAAAGGAGGTTAACTCCAGAGCCATTGTCTATAAAGACTTTTCAGATCTCAATCCCATTCAGTGTTCCAGACACATATATCGGTCTGATGTGTCCTTTCATGATGGAATCTTCGTCCTGGTCGGTGAAGGAAATCACCTCATTGCATTCAGTCGGGCCAGTCTCTGTCCAGTAAATCTCGGCGGCAGGTACCTCAGCATGAAATTTATGGGGGCTGATCAAAGCTTCGATAAGCACCTCCCTAAGGTCGGCTGACAAACACAGGGCATCCAGAATTGACAAATTGGCTGGTACTAACGCCATCTGCTTAAGGATGTCGTATTTTTTCTCCAGAGTTCGACACTTCTCCGCTGGAGGGAGAGTCTTAGCGGGTGCTTTGGGAGCTGGAGCATTTTATGAGGAGGCAGTGCCCACAGGGACAGATGTCGATGGTGTTCCCACATTTTGAGGACTTGGCCTAGCTGGTCTGTTTGTGCACACTAGGAAACTAGACACTTGCTCCTCCTCTGGTGGGTATCGTAGAACAATAGGTCCAGATTGGTTGTTTGTGTAAGTGGAGGGGCATTCCTTCTCCTGCTGAGTTCGTTGAAGGGATCTCCCACGGGTTTCCGTAATATTGACAGTCTGGGCCGGGGTCCAACCATAGGGTTGGTTTTGGCCGCGGATGCGCCTCCCCTAGTATCCTCTTCCTCTGCGCTTCCTCCTCTCGATTCCTTGTGCAGGGAACTCAGGTTCGTAATCATACCCTTCGTCAGGGAATGATTCCATGAGATGGATGATGTTGATAGAACCAAAAATTGGCTCTTCATCCTCTGACAGGTCAACCTGGTCAGTTGTCTCTGATGGTGTCATTTGGTGGGTCAGTGCTTTTGGTTCCAAATTCAAGGGCACAAAGTCTACCAGGGTTGGGACTATCTTTGGCCCCATCGCGGACTACTCCTCTTGTGATTGTTTCCTCCTTCGACTCCATCCGGATGACCGGCTTTTGGAGGGTTGTGAGGCCGATGTTATCGGCTCTGCGGCTCCAGGGGCTGTTGGTGGCAACGCTGGCTACTGTAGTTGAGCTCAGAGTATGCCTTGGGCTCGGTTGATAGTCTTTCTAGTCATCCAATTGTCATATTTCTGCCCCTTATTGCTGGTGACTTTCTACCACCCCTCCTCTTTGTCAGAGTTCGTGGTAGAGATACATGCCACATCTGCTGGGGGTGGTCCCAGCTCGACTTTTCCAGAATCTACCATCCTCTACAGGAGGTCTTTGAAGACGAAGCAATCTCAGATACTATGCCCCAACATCCGATGTTAGGGGTAGTAATCTGGCCTATCATCGCGGCCAACTTCTTTAGGTTTCCTTGGCTTCAGGAGGCGGAGCAAGTTGCAGTTCATGGCGGCAATGAAGTAGCCACGGACTTGATCGTCTCTGATCGAGTATACTTTTTTTCTTCATTCCTCAAACTGGTTCCGCTTTAGTCCTCTCTGATCGTCCCATTTATGCGGGGGCGTCCGCTGATATGCAGGGGGCCCTTGACGATTTGGTGGAGGCCTGAGTGGTGGAGCGGTCATAGGGACCGCCTTGAGTGTGACAGTGGATGCTTCAACTCTAGGGGCCCTTTTTGTGGGAGCCTGTGAGGCTATTCGGGACTTTGAATTAGTCCGCTGTAGGGAGTCCTCAATTCTCTGGGCAATGGCTAAGAGATGTCGGATGCTAGTGGTGCACTCCACTGGTATGAGCGGTGTTCACAGCTCATCTCTAAGATTATCAATGCATATGGCAAGCATCTCATCTTGAGGCATTGGCCTGTTAAGAGAATAGTTCAGACCTTTCCATTTGGAGATGAAATCTGAGACCCTCTCGTTCTCCCTCTGCTTTAAGTTCATGAGATCTATGGCCGTTTTTTTAGGCAGCGTTGAGCTGAAGTGGAATAAGAATTGCTATCGGAGGTCCTCCCAGCTCTTTATCGACTGGGCTGGCAGACTCGTATACCAGACGAAGGAAGATCCTTGCACATTCCGTACGAAGAAGTTTCACTGCTTCTTGTTGTTCTGGATTCCCCATCATAGGGTCACAATAGGACGCGTAGTGCATCAAATGCTGCTCTGGGTCACATGATCCATTGAAGATGGGGAATAAAGGGCTCCCAAAATTGGGTGGAGGTGGTGTGTTGGTCACCCAGTCTGGGTAGGGTTTCCGCTCCAGCTGTATCGGATCACTTCGACCTTCCATCGCTTCCAATCGATCTGTTAGTGCCTCGATGGTGTTGGTGAGTCCCTAGCTTACATCCTTTTGGGCCCAGTCCTAGGCAGGCGTAGTCCGAGGCATTGCCTAAGGATCCGGATTGGCCGGCACCAAGGGTGCAAATTCCGTTGGGGGTACCCTTGGAGGTTTCGGGCGTACTTGCTCCGGTTTCCTCCTAAGTGGAGGGAAATCCTGGTATTCATCATCCACGTTTAAGTACTTGGACAAACCAGACACCTCATTAGGCAGGAGCCCTAATCGTGCTTTGTTTACCGGGGCAAACCATAGCCTTTGAGGTGAACTTGATGGGAGTGCATGACGTGGCTCTTCATGGGACGCACTTTCAATAAGGTGGTTCCTCTGGAGCAGCTCGATGTTAAGACGCCTCAATTTTTTCATCTCTTCTTCCTATCGAGCGAACCTCTCTTAGAGTGTGAGTGGCTCATTTTTATCAAGATAGGGGGACGGGTTAAGTGAAACCATTCCTTTATTCTTATCCTTATTGGATGCTCGCAGGGTAGGTGGAGGGAGGTTAGCTGAAGGGGCGTCCATATTTAAAGCGGCCCTCTGGTTCCGGGTGTGCACACTTGGGGGTTCGTTGTGAGTCACAGCCTGACTGGAACTGTCGTCTCCCGATCCATCCGGGTTTGCATTTTCTCCGGTGTCACCCATGGGGTTAGCCTCTATGGCATTGAGGAACGCATATTATAGGTTGGAGGGGATGTTATCTTCCAAATGGGAAGAGGATCTTCCGCGTCTTCAGCTGGCCTTCCCTTTCATGACCTGGGATTGCCCTCAGACTTCTTGACGAAGGGTGATGCGGAGAGTTCTTTGATGTGACCTTACGGTGCGCCTTCCTCTCAGAGGGGATGATGATTCAAATGATGGTATAGGATGGGAACCTCCTCTTCTGACTGTCCTCCCCAGATGAGAGAACACTGATTCTCGTGGGGGAGGTTGTTGTTGAGGGGGTAATAATGCCCCCAGCCCTAAGGGCTGGGGTTGGCCCCATTCCTTGGACATCGAGTCTCTTCCTAGTTTTATTGGTCTTACGGGGGAATTTGTTGTTAAAAATTCCCCCAGCCCTGCAGGCTGGGGTTGACTATGGATTGTGGAAGTGGTTGTGGCTATTGCAACCTGCCTGATCTCGCATGCCCCCATCCGGGGGTGAACCGGATCTGGTGCTAAATTCAGCTGTGGATCAGTCCCTTCTGGGGAGGTAGGCAGAGATCGTTGATTGGCCTCTCTTAGGCGAGAGGCCTGCTGTATGCTCTCGGTGGCCTAATTTAGGAGTTCTTTAATGGCTCATTCTCATCGGGCCTGATTCTTCTGGAACTTACTCAAGGCCCCACCCTGTTGGGTGTGATGTCTTTCCTAAACAGGGGGTCCACCTGATTTCCATCTTGATGTGACGACGTTGCAAGATACCATGCCGAACGGGTTTTTCGGGGTGGGGAGCAGAGTGAAATAAAGAGCTCCATGTTCCCCCCATCCCCTGATATGGACTCCCATCGAAGCGTCATCGATGAGGCGATGCATTTTGTGCAGTGCATAGAGGCAGGTTGCCTCCATATACCCTTTGTGCCTCTCAGGGCGTTGTTGTCGCGTCGAGGAAAGGGCCTCCAAGTCGATGTGATGCAGGAGGTCCCCTATCGTCTTGACATGGTCTACATACCCATCATAGGGTAGGAAGCACGATTTCATTTGGCATAGGGTCATCCATATATTATAGTGGATGTCGTGCATGAATTCTTCTGACAACTCTCTGGGTATGTCGTACTGAGAGGTGGATGTGGGCCAAAACATAACTGGTATATCATTCCTGGCTAGTCGTTTCCTCAGGTGAAGCATATCGGCATACTCCTCAGCCAGTGATTCCTCTACCTGGTTAGCCCAAATAAGGCTCTCACTGTAGTTGGAGGCAGTGGGACCGGTAGTTATCAAATTGTCTTGTGGCCGATTCTGAGGTGGTTCATAAGAAGAACGCGGCCCTAGAACGGCTCCTGATCAAAGAAGGGTGTCATTAGCGACAAGCTGTGAATCTGACATTCTCGATCCTGTCCTTCTGAGTGCATTGGCATACGAGGGCCTTTCGGTGCTTGACTTGGTAGGAGGAGGACCTTCCAGTCGAAATAGTATGTCATCGCGAGGAGTACCTTCACAATGACAGCCGTAATGGCAAGGACAACCATTACTACTTGATGCTTCACTGCATAAAGGACTTTTGCAGTGCACACCCTGGGGAGTACCTCCAAGTCATGTTGCAGCAAGGGGAGGACCTTCTGGCTCCATAGCGTTGTTACGGGGAGGACCTTCGCAACAACTTCCATCATGGTGAGGATGACCATCATGTCTTGACGTTCGACACGCATCCTTGGGAGGACCTTTAGGACACGCCGCGACAAGGGGAGGACCTTCTTGTTGCTTGGGCCCATTGCGGGGAGGACCTTCACAATGGCGGCCATGGTGGCGAGGACTACCATCACAGCTGCGGTAATGGCGAGGACTACTATTACTGCAGCCGTAGGGAGAATATCTGTGGGATACATCCTGGGGTGGGCCTCCAGAATCTACCACAATGAGGGGAGGGCCTTCTCGTTGCTCAACGTCTCTACGGGGAGGACCTCTGTTATCAGGGTGGCGAGGAATACCACCGTGACCAGATTCCTGGCAGCATGGAGTTCCGTTACAGCGTCACCCCTGGGGGGGACCGTCAGGGCAGGCCACGAAAATTGGAGGGCCTTCTTTTTGTGATGAGATGTCACTATGGGGAGGACCTCTGTAGTTGCGACTATGATACCGAGTAATACCATCACAATATGTGGTCCCACTGCATGGAGAGTGATTACAGTGTATAACCCGGGGAGGACCTTTAGGGTGGACCACAGCAAGTGGAGGACCTTCTTGCTGCTCGACCTTCTGGTCACGTGGAGGGTTTTCGTGACTCGCCTCAAGAGAGAAGCTCTCGTGACCGATCATTATATTCCCGCAGGGGAGGCCCCCACGGGTGCTTTGGGGAGGACCTTCAGAGCTTCTGGTAGCGACATTGCGGGGAGGACCTTCACAACTGCTACTGCCACTCCCATAATATGGTAATGGGTGGGCAGGGTTTCGAGCCTTTGATGCATGCTTAGCGGTGTCGAGAACCCCAGATTCAAGCAGAGCGGAGTCATGAACCCACTCTTTATTTTCCGGCTGCCTTCGGCGCATTTGGGGCACCCTTTTGTGGGCAGTGGGGACCGTCTAATGTTGAAAATGGCCTTCACCTCTAGGTCCCTATCTAATTGGGTCCCGTGACATTGTCGGGATATGCTGACGAACATCTTGACTTTTATCAGGGATATATGCCTGCTCTGGAGCATCTACTGTGATGGACGAGTGTCCCCCAGTTGGAACGAGTGAAGCTGCTCGATTTGGTTGCCCTTGCGTTGCGGAATATGGTCGGTGACCCTCCTAGGCAGAAGCAGGGATGTAGATCTGCTCCGAGGTGGCTATCTCATATCTTAGATGAGTCGCCTCAATTTGGGAGACAGGCTCATGGGCCCGAGTCCTTGTTATTTCCACTGATTCAATTACATGCTGGAAAGTCTATAAGATATGATCTGGGATCGATACTTGCCCCTCCATCATTTCCAGGATATGTAGAGAGACATCTTTGGATAGAACGGGTATGAAGGCCCATTCCGGTATCGGAGTAGGAATATCCTGCTCTAGTCCTCCAGTGGTCAGTGGGTACTGAAAATTCTTCTATGTTGGGGCAGGTGAACGAGTCTTCCCCTGTACTAGGATCCGCCGATTTCTCTCTCTGTTTTCCACCACATTGGGGTGGCGGACATTACTTGTATCCGCTGGGAGTTGGCCCCGCATATATTGATTTCCCACCGTATCGAGTTGGTGGCTTTTGTTGGCGGGGAGATGTGCCCGCCTATGATTTTCCGCAATAACTGGGTGGCGGGATTTGTTGATCGCCACCATATCAGGATACCAGGCATCTAAAGAAACTGCCAGGAGCTGGTCCTGCAGGTGTCGGGTCACCACCATGTCAGGCTGGTGGGCTTCACGACCCTAGGCAGGGAGAGGTGCTTTCCTGGTAAGTGTCGTCCTGCGTGAGTGATGGGATTGATGGATCTCGGCGGGGATGCGTGCTGGCTCGTATGATGCCACCATGTCTGGATGGCGGGCTTAGGAGGATCTAACATGTGTAGGTGCCTGTTCGTGGTATGTCTCCGTGGCTGGGCAGCGGAGCTCCTCCTCAGGGACCAGGGTGATGACCGGTCCCCGATTGTACGTTTGTTGCCCTCGTCGGGCGGTCTGAGGGGCCAGAGCTCGAGGAGCGTGGGCCTGAATCCTCGGGGAGACATCCTCCTCGGCGCGAGGATGTTGAGTCATGGCGTGACCGCGATGACGCCTTCTGGCGGGGGCCTTAGAGCGGAACCCCCATTCGACAGGGATGAAGTCCTCAACGTCAACCTCATCCGCCTCCCTAAGATAAGGGAGGTATGCATTGTCTCGTTCTGGGGATAGGCTCCCGAAACGGTTGTAGACAACGACAGGGGCTGTCTGGATCCGCCTTTGTGGTCGCTGCTGGGCAGGCGACCGGTGAATCTTGATGGATTGGAGGGCGTGCATGGCCGCCTCCACCGTTGGGAGAGTACCATTCATGTGGTGATCTCAGATCAGCGCATCCAAAACCCAGTGTTGAAGACGCTAGGTGGGTGACGGAGTCCTTAGTTGTTGAGAAGTCTCTTCATTGCGTCGTTGGAAGTGCGCACTTGTGAGTTCCTTTGCGATGTCATTGGATCGAAGGGAGTTCTAAAAGTAGTATCTACAAAACATTTTATCAAATATAAGTAGAAAACCCGTCAAAGTATCATCTCATAATCCCATGCATAATTAATGACCTTGCTTGGCCCTCCTTTAGAGAATAAAGGGATACTGGGTGAGATTAGGTTAAATTTGTCATGTTTGGTTAAAGATTAACATCGGGTTCACCATTTTTTGTTTCGTTCTGGTTTTTAGCCACAAAACGCTCAATGGATCCGTATCCAATGATTGATGGACTTGTTTTCCAAATGCAGGCATTCACCAGATGGTCTGACCAGCGACTCTTAAGAACTCACATTGGTCGAGAGGATGTGAATTCGGACTCATCACACCGTTTTTGGGGGGAATTATTGCCTGTTCTTGGACTCTCTTATAGATTTAAGACATATTCATATGTTTGTGAATCTTTGGTTTATACCCAAACATAATATCCACAGATTTAACCTTGGTGGGCAACAGTCAACTAGACGCAGGGGTTCGGAATCATTTATGCCTGAGGTTTACCATCCCTTGTTGGATTAATGACCTCGAAGGGTTGGAACTCTCTTGAGGCGGCACTAGGAGTGGCGCGGTGAACCGATGTGGAGATGATCAGATTGACCTGTTGTTGGGATTGAACCTCAGAGAGGCTTCCTACGTACCCTGCTTAGGAAGTAGGGATCAAAGTCCACATATTTCGAATAGGTTTTGGGGAACTGACGTGAAGAGAGACCAGGTGGTCCGATGTGTGGTGGGATTGAACCTCATGGAGGCTTCCTACGTACCATGTCTAGGAGGAAGGGATCAAATTCCACGTAGTTCGCATATACAGTTTAACTTCATGCTGGACAATGGTGGAACTCGGCGTGAAGAAATGACCAAGTGGTGGGTTTGAACCTTGTGGAGGTTTCCTATGTACCATAATTTGGCATGGATCAAAGTCCCAGAAGTTCTCTTATGGCTTGGGGCTTACGCTCTGGGGCAGCCCAGAATGATGGATTGGGGATTACACTCTTAGGAGGCCCATTTTAGGATTTCATGGTCGATTCTTACTCTAAGCCCACGTGAGTCATGTTCAGTGTGAGAAACAAGAGGCATCAGGGACCAAAGTATCACGTTGCAAAAGGTGCATCCGTGAGAAGCAGAGTGGGGCTTACGCATGAGGGCGGCCCAGGGTGATGAATTGGGTCTTACACTCTGAGAAGGCCCAAAAGTTTGGGTCTTACTCCAAGATAGACGCCTAGGGCGACAAAGCCCAGCATGAGAGGGAAAAGGGGTTCTCCTGTGCACATCTCCTTTCTTGCAGTTCACGAGGGCTTCCTTCTGATGGCTATTTTACCATCATCGAAGAACCCTCAACAAGTGAAGGGCCCAAAAGGGGATTCCCAAGCTCAAACTCCACATTACCGTGGGAATGTGAACCCATTAATGCATCGGGAATCTTCTCAAGGGTCGGGGAAACCCCTTTTCCCCTATTTACTGTGGGTATGTTAACTCAAAATGGCGCGCCGATGCACCTAAAAGTTACACCATGCGGATCCGATGGCTCTGGCGGAGGCCTCAGCTTGTGGCTGATGAATAGGCCAATATGGGAGTTGCGGAGGACTTGGCTAGATCAGAAAGATTTTACCTGGCTCGGGAATTGAGAAAACCAAAGTATTTGGAGAGCCACCGAGAGGTATGGGTGGTGGCGCCCTTTGCATGGGGAAGTTCCACACGGCTGGAGAAGCCGTCCATGAACCAGGGTGGTCTACGGACTGATTGGAATCCCGCAAACTAGGGTGGTTCACGGCTTCGGGTTCAATCTGCGAACCAGGGTGGTTCGTGGAGGGTTCCAGGCGGGCAGCGGCGGCCAACAGCGGCGCGGGTCGGTGGCTCGTCATTCGGGGCTTCGCCCTCATAGGAGAGTGCTACGTGGTGCTGCAGATGGGAAAAGAGGCATAAACTCCCTGGTCCGCGGGGAAGTCATCCGTGAAGGGGGTATGGTTCGCGGTTCTCTTTATTTTTGTTATTTTAGGTTTGTGGATCACCAAATTATTATGTGTTTTCCAATTCCTTCTTAATTCATATACCTGTTGTGGTTCGCGGATGGGAATTTAGCTATTTGAGAAATTCAAAGCCTTCCTTCAACCGATCTCCTTCCGAATCTCCAATCCCTCTGAATCCGATTCCAGTTCTCTGATTCCATTTTTCTTTTCCCCTTGGTCTCCTTTTATAGAGTGGGGAAAGGGATGTATTTGTGGCCACGCGGAACATTTTGCGAAGGCCCATAACCAAATACCTGGTTCACAGCTGACTTGGTCAATCCACGATTTGCAGTGGGTATTGAACGCTCCCCCCCTCCACAAGGCGAACTCAGGGAGTGCTCCGTAACTACAGAGGGTTCCGCATCTATTCTGTGAATGACAGCGGGTGCGGTTTGAACCGGTCGATGCGGTTCGCGGTTGGGGCAGTTCGTGATGGTGAGCCGGACTGGCACCCATTCTACCTCGTGACTGCGGAGGCTCTCTGCTTCCATTTCGCGAACAAAAATGGTTCACGGAGGGGGTGCCTCACGGGGACTGGCCATGTTGCGCTTCCATGGGACCGGTTCGCGGACCGGTCCTTTCTTTGATTATTCACCCCAATTATTTGGGGGATTTGGGTAAAATTTCCTTTGCGGATTTTTCAGGACCCTACAGGGATTCATGGAAAGTTAACCATGAGACAGCATTAAAAATAATTAACTTCAAGAAAATAATGAATGTAATTTTTTATTTAAGTAAATATTCAATTAGTTCTAAAAACATTAGACGCGGGATTTATAAGTTCAATGAATATTTTATAAAAAATATTTTTTTCATTAAATTATATTTTTTTTACTAAAATGGTTTTATATGATTCGATTTCACTCTTACAAAACAATAAATTCCTAAAAATTACATGTTTAGTTGAAATCATATTTTTTTACTAAAAACCAACCTTTTCTTAAGAAGTTGAAAATTTTATACTTGGCTATATTCGATATGATGAATTCAGATATTCTGTTAGTCTGGTAAATTTTAAAATATTAAATTAATATATTAAATAAAGTGATTAAACGTGGTTACTTATATTATACATTTAATGATACTACAACATATGGTGTCTAATTTTTAAAATGGAGTCTCTAGTGATACAGAGGACATGACTTGGAAATCATGATCACTAATCTATTTATAGTAAAATTCCTATGAAAACTAAATCATTCTAGATTCATTTTTTAAGTTTTATTGAGTTACTACAATTATTCAATACTCATGTGTATTTTTACTATTTTTGAGTATTTATTTTAATTTTATTATCTATTCTACTAAGTTGTAATTGAAAATTTCATTATAAATTTTACTGAAAAAAGAAATTTATATATTGTTTATACATCCATAAAATGTATCTATCTATAATCAGGATGTGACTCTCCTCTAAAAAGTATTCTTCATGTTGCTTTTTCTTTTATTATAAAATTCATGTTTTAATTGGGTTGCGGTTCTCTGTGGAAGGATGGGTTATTTTAGAGAGTACTATACCACTCAAATTGTTATTGGTGTGTAAAGAGTAGACATAGGATCTATGTGATCTGAACTAATATAAATATCTATTATGCTCTAATTTACTCTATACATTTTCTACTAAGAACTAGATTTTTTCAATTTACCCCCCCCCCCTCATAACTATTTTTTATCTATTCTTGTTGGACAGTATTCATCTTTCGTGGAGAGAACCATAGCTAAGAAAACCCATATACTCACATATTCAACTTATTTCTATTTAGAAAACCTAGGATAATTGTTCACACCCTCGATCCACACTAAGAAACCCAACCTGCCGCATGCACTAATCTAAATATAAAATTCATATACCACAACATTCTTTTACATAAAAACATACCCTTATAGGGAGATCCTATAGACCATAATCCATACTGAAAAATCCATTATAAATCACCATTTCATTTAGACTATAACTATTCACTATCTAAGGACTTACCTAATTAAGAGTCCCTCACTCATTCCACTAAGGAACATCCCAATCCAATCATGATTCGTTATATTGAAAAAGAACCTCTAGTGGTTACCCAAACATAATTGGTTGTAATGTTAGTAACATAGTCATTGGGTGATTCTCATTTTTTCAAATAGAAAATTGGATACCCACTCCACTCTAAAAAAGATTTATCCTCTAAAAAACACCCAAATTAGTTGAATTTAAACAATTCCCCTAGTATGATAACACCATAACATAAATGATGTATATGGAAAACTATTAAATACATCCGCTATAAAATATCCCTGAACTCGTATTCGTAAATCTAGTTCTAAAAAATCATTAAATTTAAAGGATTACTACCAATAAACATGACCCATTTTATCTATCTGAAACATAGATCATCAAATGGAAATATAATCTCACTTACATACCCAATTAACTTTTAGTTTTAGAGTTTTAGATAATGAGAAAAATATATTATAAAATAAATAATACATTTCTACAGAGTATCCATATTTTCAACAAAACAAGTACTTTATAATGACACACTTACTTAGTTAAAGGTAACTCTTATATCTAGAACTATGACTATAATAATGTTTCTAATAAAGATTATGCCTTATGAGAAATCATTTGAAAACATGGTATGAGAAAACAAATATCTCAATAAGGGACATGTAAAAAAAGAAAATAATATAATTTTTCCATTTCAAAATTATGACATTGTATAAGAGAGTTTTCCTATAATAAAATAAACATTGATCTCAAATAATCATTAAATATCACATGAAATTAACTTTTCATACCAAATTTTTTCCAAAAACATGAATGAAAAATGATAATCATGAGGTTTTATTATAATACCATAGAACACATGAAAATTAATTTCTTAAAAACTTACATTTTATCCTTTATGGGCATAATCATTGCTTAAAACAAAAGATCGAGAGTTTAACAACCCATCTTCTTAATAAAGGTACAGATCATTAGTTTTTCAATTCTAATACATTAAATGGACCTAATAAAGATTTTTAATCATACCAAGGAGGTTACAGGGGCATCTAGGGCTCATTTAGAGCCCGGTGCCCCAAAATGGGAAAAAAAATGGGTCGCACAATTTGTTTGAAATCGTAAGACCCAGGGCGCACAACCATGTGACTTGTTGCATATGTGGGATATAGTAATTTTTCAATGTTTGTGCATGGTTAGTCAAACTGTGTGGATAACCATGTGGTATATCCTAGACTAGAAATGAACTGAAAATAATTTGCCCATGGTTTGGCCAAACTGTTCTCCTTGATATTTTAGGGTGAAATTACCATTTTCCCCCAACATTAGTTTAAAATTTTTTCACTTATCCCTTATTTTCTAATGGCCAAACCAGTGGGTTATCCTCCATTTTGATCTCAAATCCACCCAAGGTATGTTCATCTATATATCTCTCATACGGCACCTGATTCAAGATCTGAAAGAAGTGTTAGATAGCTCAAGGTAATGTTAACCTCACTCACCCCACCTATAAAAGTTTCTATTGGCATCTATTTTACTATTTATTTATAGGATTAAATGCCCTATTTTTAGGTCATTGGACCATTTCTTAGTTCTATTATAACCTACTTAAAAATCTATGGATTCTATCAGACTTGGAGTCATCTACGGTCTTGAGGTAGGTGTTCACATTGTTTCTCTATCAAGTTTTGTTGTTTTCATAAATATGTCATCATGCCATATGTTTTTCATTATTGAGAATCTCATTATTATTAATTACTTCATGTATAATTGATTGTTTCATCTTATTTATTACCTATTAGCTCTTTATTAGTGGTTTAGAGTTTTTTTTCACACTTATGGCCACCCCCTAGGTGTGCCAAGTCAAATTGGCCATTTTGGCCAATTGGTTAAAAATGCCTGGAAATACCATGCACCTTCCATCTTGTATTTTAAATGAAATTTCGATTTAATCATGCATAATTAAATTAACCCAAGACACCTCATAGGTGTTTGGTCCTCTTAGACGTAGAATTTTCAAAGTAGGTAATTGGATTGTTTCCTATGACTCCTTCCCTTTGACACGTGTGCCTTATAAATGAATTTTTCATGATTAGGAAAATTAAATGAGTTTTCATTTTATAGGATGGATTATGCTGGATAGTGTCATTATTTTTAATTCATTTTACCATAAAACTTTCCAATGGAAACTTGGAGCCTTATGGTCTTGGATACCTAGTTACAAGAAAGGTTATACCTCATGTCATATGTTATGAAAATGATCATGCTTACATATGTATAATTGAAATGGGATATTAATCTACATGAGAGGTTTATTCATCATGAATTATACATATATACATGTGATATGACTTAATATAGGTTGTGTAAAATGGTAAGGGTGATGAGCCAGGAGGGTGGTCACACTTCCTTACATCTGGTGTAGAGTATGGAATCTTACACCATTGATACTATATGGACACTGGGATAAGGCACCATGTTCCATTATTTGAGTGTTTCATGGTGTCTCACTCACCATATTGTGTTTTTTATAATTATGTCTCTTGATCTTTGGGATGTGGGGCATTTACCATATTTCATGGGCTTTTAGGCTCATTAGACTAATGATCGATGTCTGTGAATTTAATCCCAGTCTAGCCATCACTAGGATTTCGTGTATATGACCATTAGGTTTAATCACACAATTTATTCATATTGGTGGATGAAATATATATATATATTATACTATATATATATATATTACTACAATATATAGAGAGAGATTTTTCAGACATTTCTTCCATCAATGAGCTGTTGTAGTTAAAGGTGTAATGTTTCTTTCTAGAACTTGAGTGGCCTAGTTCATTATTTCAAAATTATTTCTCATTATACTTATATATATACCTTCACACTATTTAGTTGCGATCACTTCTTGGATTACATATGTACACCATTGGCGGTGGCCTGCTGACATTTTATCTCACACTCTACTCAAGCTTCCTTTAGTACCCAAAAACACTATGTTTTTTTAGGTATTGATAAGGGGAAAGGCCCTATTATAGGTTGTAGATATCCATTGCTTATATTGAGATTAGAAGAAGGGGAATGAGATAGCATCAGGATTCTTGGAGATGTTTTTTCCATTTTCAACTTTTTATATTATTGTATAGCATGCTTATATCTATTTTTTCCTTTTTGAATTACATCATGTCATGCATCATGTATCAAACACTACCTTAGAGTTTTTTGATTATATTATTAATTTCTCTCTTTGTTCAGACTTCTATTGTCATCTGTTACACTGTTCGTTACACTTCTGTAGTTTATTGAATCTTCCTATTTATATATTCTTTCACTACAGTTTATTATTGATTATGTTTGTTGTTCCATTCTGAGATAAAGTTATATTCTCCCCACTATACCACCATTACACCATTTCTTCTAGTTAGTATCCTCTTTCATATAGGGAGGTGCACTTGAGGCCATGTGACCCACTATCTTAAGGAACGAGTTAATTGGATCTCGAGTCAAGACATTACAAAGTTGTATTAGATTAGTTACTTTCTTGTTTTACTATTTTTAGATAATAGATTGGATAATAGGAACACTTGGAACATGTTCATAAGACGTACATGGGCATTGTGAACCCATGTTCAGGGTAAAGGAAAAAATTCTTGAATTGTAATTGTTGTTATTCATTCTCCTACTACTGTTACTATCATTTCTCATTTGGGTGATGTAATTTCTTTTTGGTTTTATTGACATTGATATGAATGAAATGAGATTTCATTACTAGGCTCGATGAAATGAGGGTTTTCCATTAGAATATACATCATAATATGCACTGTATGATTAATAGACCATGAATCTTATCTTTTAATGTTTTGTTTTTATCATGTATTTCCTATGCATATTGGTTATTCCTTGATTATATATAGAATTATGATTACAATTCATGAAGGAAATAGAAAACTCAATTGATACTTAAAGTGACATCCTTGGCCTAACAGTGTTTTCTTGAAAAGGATAAAGTAGACACCTTAAGAATCTAGTTATGGAATATTTATCTATGGACCATTAGTCACATGAGCTATAATGTGTTATGGTGTGGGATAATTTGATACCATATTTTGGTTCATAAGAAGTATAGGCCCTTATGGAACTAAAGTAAAAATCCACCTAATTAAACCATTTTAAAAAGTGATTGTAAATGACTTTTAAAATGAAATCACCCATTCTATATAATGTATACGTATAGACATAGACATTAACCAAACCTTAGTAGGGTGTAGTGGGTATCTATTTTGTTATTGTGTCTTGTTATGCTCTCTTTCTACCATTTAGACCTGGATTTTGAAGTAGACATAGAGGCATTTCCTTTTCTATAGGAAGGAGTTACACCGTTCCTAGTTTCTTGTATATAATATTCTAAATTTCTTGAATATATTATGATGTGTGTGTTTGAAATTGTAGTGTCATTATACTGGAACACCCTCCTGTTGTACACCCTAAAAGCGATGACGACCATTCTCCTGAGGTGGTAGGATGTGAACCACAAGTGATTCCTCTTATAGTGAAACCTATGGAACCTCTTCCTACACATGAGATAGGCACTAACGCCTAACTTCAAGATGATTTTCTATATATGATTTGTAATATTCAAGGAGTAGTTTATCGTACCCCAAGAATGGTAGAGTTGACTCATGAGTTTTAGCAGCAGCATCCTCCCACCTTCTTGGGCGATTGAAGACCACATGTTATGGGGTATTGGGTTGAAGCGATCAAATCTATATTAAAGCATCTAGAGATGCCTCAGAAGAATAGGGTCATGTTAGGTGCTTATATTATTTGGGATTCTGCTAACATGTGGTGGGATTTCATCACCTAGGAAGATCAGTATAAATACATGGTCTGAGTGGATTTCTAGAAAATATTTTTTGATTACCTTTTTCCCCAGACTCTAAGGAATAATGGATCTAAAGATTTCATGAACCTGTATCATGGGGGTATGTCAGTTATGGAATACTCTGCCCATTTCACTAAACATTAGTGATTCTCTCCTACACTATATGTTGATGATATTTTTACCGCTAGATGATCTAAGGATGGGCTAGTTTATGTTATCCAATCATAGTTCAATTTGTTCATATTGGTGATTTTTACTAAAATTTTCAACTAGAACCTTATTACATAGTGTAATTTGAGGGATGTTGAAGATGCAAGTCAGGGTGTTTCAGCATCCAAAGCTTCAAGTGGCTCTTCTTCTAGGTGAAAGAGGTATTTCAAGACTACTCATATGGGTACCAGCACTCAATATCCTCACATAGATAGTTTTATTATTTTTCACTAGTGGAGGAGGTAAGGGAATACTAAATATCAGTGCTTTTGGGATCCAATCGAGTATATAGGTTGTGGAAGGATGTGACATATTCAATATTTCTATACTAATTACCTCCAGATCCTAGTGTGTGGGGATCTGCACCCACTCCTTGGTTATGGGTTGGTTCAGTAGAATCATTATAGGTGGGAAGCTTGAATACCACCATCCTATTAGGCTGAGGTGGCAGTTGAGGAAGAGGGAGTCAGACATATGATTCTTAATGCCAGTAGAGTGGGATTGCTCAAGGAACTCAAGTAGTAACTCAGGTCCACTGTAAATTCTAGCTACATGTAATCCATCCCATGTAATATGATCATAGTGATAAAAATTCTACAGTATGATATACTATTCTAGTAGCCTCCACTTTAGTGTCAGCTTTGTTCGATATAGGTGTGTCTCGCTATTTTCTATATGATACTATTATAGGTTGTTTGTTCCTTGATATTGATAATTTTCATGGCGTTATGACACTATAAAACCTGTTAGGTATCTATTAAATGGGATTTCTCTGTTGTATTTATTGTCAACATGATACAAGAAATTACCTGTTTGTGTGGAATCTGTACAACCTAGATGTGACAGGAATTGGTGTAATCATTGGGATGGACTAGTTAGTTTTCTGTCAATGTCACATTGATTTATATCATTTTATGGAGACATTTACATCACTATAGGGAATTAGGAATGTGTATAAGGGTGAATGGTATGTTAGTGCGACACAAGAAGTACCTAAGTAGTAGCGGTTGGGCAGTGTTACGTCTAAGATTTCTAGTATTTTCCTTGATGGCATGGGGTTACAATCCACTATCTTTCAACTTGTATTGGAGTGTTTTGGAGATTTATTTCTTGGATACTTCTTTTTTCTTCCTTTGATGAAATAGGTGGAGTTTACTATTGAACTTTCACCAAGAGTAGCACCAGGGACCATTCCTCCTTATAGGATGGCACATAAGGAGCTTCTGGTGCTCAAGAAATAATTAGAGGAACTATAGTATAAAAGATTTATTTTACCTATTACTTCTCATTGGGGTTCACCTATCCTTTTCTCTAAGAAGGTGTATGGTACCTTTAGTATTTAAATGGATTACTATCATTTGAATCAGCACATGATAAAAAATCAGTATCCACTACCTAGAATAGAAAACCTTTTTTATCAGCACTGAGGAAAGATAGTGTTTTCAAAGATAAATCTAAAATAAAGCTATAATCATGTGTCTTTTAGGACTTCATACATACCTCATATAGATTTCAAGATCCGTTACGTTCTATACGAGTACATGGTCATGTCGTTCGGCCTCATGAACGCACATGCTATTTTCATGGATCTTATGAATTGTGTATTCCACTCGTATTTGGATCCATTTTATGTTGTCTTTGTTGATGATATCTTGGTATATTCATGCTACATACATGAAAATTACAATCACATTGAGATCATTGAGAATATACTGAGATAGAATCATCTCTATTATAAACTCAGTGAATCACACTTTTGGATTGATAAAGTTTACTTCTTGGGTTACATAATCTTGATTCAAGAGTTTTAGTAGACCTAGAGAAAGTTGAGAGTTATAATTTCTTAGGAGGAGACTAAGAATATATTTTACATATAGAGTTTCCTAGGTACTGATGGATATTACAGACACTTCATCCAAGATTTATCATGCCTTTTAGAACTACTTATGGGCTTGACAAAGAAGGGTGTGAAATTATTTTGTTCAGAAACTTGTGAAGAAGCCTTTGAGGAGTTGAAGCAAATATTGACTTCAATACTGATAGTAATTCATCAAGATCCAGGTAGGATATATATAGTATATTTTGGAACATCAATTATTGGTCTTGAATATGTTCTAATGAAGGAAGATTGATTCATCATGTATAGGTCTCGTCAATTTAGGCCTCACAAGTGGAATTACCCAACTCATGTCCTCGAGCTTGTTGTTGTGGTTCATGCCATACATTATTCGAGAGATTATCTACTGGGTGAACATTTTGTTTTATATACTAATCAAAAAATCCTCAAGTATATCTTCACATAGTGGGATCTGAATCTTATGAAGTGATGGTGGGTTTAGTAGCTATATTCATTGGATTTAAATATTTCCAACACACCTAGTAAGGTAAATTCAGTAACCGATTCTATGATCCCAAAGACTCAAACATAGGTAATTCAAAAATCCAGTGGTGAATGGAATATCATGACCCCATTCTCAAATATTCATGTTGGGTTTTAGGAAGACCGTGGTTATACAATCCTCTTATCCTAAGTTGTGACTTCTACTCTTCTAGAATGGGTAAGGTCGAGATAGTTATCAGATCTTAAAGGCCTTTTCTGGAGGGAAATAATTTCAGATAATGATACATATTTACGTTGGAATGAGGATGGTGATGATACCATATTGTTCTTTGGGAATGTAAGGGTCTCAACTGACATCAAAGAGGAGTTGATGTGGTTTTTCCAAACCTTAGCTAGGGTGGTTTACCCCAATGTCACAAAAATATATTGAGATCTATGGTGCTAGTATTTGTGGCCAAGCATAAAATGTGATATTGTTTTATTCATCATGTGGTGTTCCAACTGTTAGTGGGTAAAGGAGGAACATCAGTGATTGGAAGGGATTTTGAATCCATTATTTATTGCTGACTGGAAATGGAACAACATATTTATTGATTTCATGACTGCTTTACCCAGTTCACCTCAAGGAAACGATGTAGTGTGGGTTGTCATTGGTCATCTAATAAAGGTTACACACTTCTTCAATGAGGGAGATACCTTCATGGTATATGATTTAGGAAGTATGTGTTTCGTATAGGTGGTATTTCTTCATGGATATCATTATTCTATCATTTTTTAATAGAGATTCACATTTCATGTCACGATTCTAGAAGGGGTCGTAGAAGGCCTTGAGTACGCAGGTACTTATGAGCACAACCTATCATCCACAGACTGATGGATAGATAGTGTGTACAATATCGGTGCTAGAGTAAATTCTCTATGAATACATCCTTGACTTTATAGGTTCTTGGTAGAAACACATTCCCACGGTTGAGTTTTCTTATAATAACAGTTTCAGGATAACATCGATATGGCTCCTTATGAAGCCTTATATGGCAGGCCTTGCTACTCACCTCTGTGCTGGCTAGAGGTGGGGGAAGCCACTTTTCTTAGGCCTCATCTCATCCAGGAGAATATAGATCAAGTCTAATTGATCATAAATATCATTTTGACAACTCAATCTTGATAGTAGTCGCATTCCAACAAATGCTGGAAACCTCTCGAGTTCAAGGTTGGATGTTGTGTTTTCTTGCGATTCAATCCTAGGATGGGGCATAGACATATTCATAAGTAGGGTAAGATCTTATTGAGGTTATTTAAACCCTTAGAGGTTGTGAAACATATCATTCCAATGGATTACTAGTTGGAACTTCCTTAGAGATATCAGTGTTTACGTGATGTCTTTTTATATCTCAGCTTCGCTAATACTATCCAGATCCATAACACATCTTTCGGCTTTATGAGGTTGAATTGAATATTGATGCTTCCTTTGAAAAGTATCTAGTTTGTATAGTTGATCAGAGCATGAAGACACTCTGAGGTAGTTCTGTTTCTATTATATGAATGATATTTATACACAGTCAGGTATAGGATGACAACTAGGAGTGAGAAGCTGATGTATGATCATAATGGTCATAACTCTTCAATGATGATACCTATTTAACATCATAAGGCCAAATTAGGGATGAGTTTCTTTCAGGAGTGGAGGTTGTAATGACCCATATTTTCAACAAAGGTACAGATCATTAGTTTTTAAATTTGAATACCTTAAACCTACCTAATAATTTTTTCTAACCATGCCAAGGAGGTCATGGGGGTATCGGGGTCTTATTCGAAGCTTGAAGCCCTAAAATGGAAAAAAAACTGTGTCGAATATTTTTTCTACAATGGTACAACCTAGGGCACACAACCGTGAAACATGTGGCTGATGTGGGATAAATAATTTTTTTACATTTCGTGCATGGTTAGTCAAACTATGCACCTAACCATGTGGTTATCCCCAAAATTGTAGTGAACTGAGCACAGTTTATGCACAGTTTGGCCACACCATATGCCTTGATATTTGGGGGAAAATTTTCAATTTTCCCCCAACTGTATTTTAAACATTTTATTTTCTTCTTCCTTATTTTATAGTGTACAAACCAATGGGTTCTTCTCCCTTTTGAGCACATATCCTCCTATGATAGGTTCATTTATATCTTTCTCATTCGGCACCTGATTCAAGATCTGATGAAAGCATTGGATAGCTCAAGGTAAGGATAACCACACTCACCCTACCTGTCAAAGTTTTTCTTGTAATCCATATTTCTGTTTATTTGTAGGATCATATTCCTTATTTTCATGGAATTGGACCGTTTCATAGATGTCTTCCAACCTACTTCAAATCTGATGTTGTCGTTAGATGTGGAGTCACCTACGACCTTGAGTTAGATGGTCACATTGTTTTACCATTGATTTTTGGTGTTTTCCTAATTATGATATCATGCCATATGCTGGTATTTTTTGATCATCTCGTTTATATTAATTCCTTGAGGTATAATTGACTATTTCACCATAGTTATTACCAATTGGATATTGATCAGTAGTTTAGAGTCTGGTTTCCACACTTATGTCCACCCCATGGTTGTTCAAAGTTAAAGTTGTTATTTTGGAAAATTGGTTCAAAATGTAGGGAACTCCCATGAACTGTATGGATTGTCTTTTAAATCAAATTATCATTGAATAATGTGTAATTCAATGAACCCAAGACACCTCATTGGTGTTTGGTGCTCTTAGACATAAAAGTTTTGAAGTAGGAAACTGACATGTTTCCCATGAAACCTTACCTTTGACACTTGTGTCTTATAAATAATTTTTGCATGCTTAGGAAAATTTAATGAGTGAGATTTTTATAGGATGGATAATACTAGATAGTGAAATTATTTTTAATTAATTGACCATGAAACATTCCGATGAACACTTGGAACTTTATTATCTTGGCTACCAAGTTACATGAGGGGTTATTCATTATATCATATGTTATGAAAATGATCATTCTTACATATGTATAATTTAAATGGGATATTAAGATGCATTAGATGTTTATGGCTCATGAACGATCCATATATACATCTTATATGCCTTAATATCGGTTATGTAAAATGGTAAGGGGTGATAATCCAAGAGGGTGATCACACGTCCTTACATCAGGTGTTGAGAATGGAATCTCACAACATTGATACTATATGGATGTTGGGATAAGGTTCCACATTCCATTATTAGAGTGTTTCATGGAATCTCACTCATTATCATGAGTATTTTAGTATAACACCTCCAACTATATTGGTATGTTAGGCATGTGCCCTATTTCATGGGATTTTAGGCTTGTTAGGATGGTGATGGATGTCTTTGAGTTACATCTCAATCCAGCCAGCACGAGTATTCCAGGTATATGACCATTAGGCATCGACACGCACTTAGTTCATATAGGTGGATGAAATATATATATATATATATATATATATATATTATACTATATATATATATATACATTACTACTGTAATATAGATACTGTTTAAACATTCTTTCTGGAAGTGAGCCAAAGCCAGTAAAGTCTTTATGTGTCTTTCTATGACTTGATCGGCCACATTATTCATTTCATTATTATTTCTCATTTTTCTTATATATACATTCATGCTGTTTAGTTACGAGAAATTATTTAATTACACATATACACCATTGGTGGTGGCCTCCTAAAATTTTATCTCACACCCTACTTAGGCTTTCTTTGGTTTGAAGAAGACTTTGTTTCTTCAGGTATTGATAAGATAAAGGCCCTTCTATAGGTTGTTGGTATCTATTTATAAATTAGAGATTATGAGAAGAGGATTGAGCTAGGTTTGGGTTGCTAGGAGCTATTTTTTAATTTTTTCCATTTTGTATTGTTGTATAGAATACTTGTATCTATTTATTACTTTTTGTATTACAACATTTCATGCATCATGTATCAGAAACTACTATAGAGGCTTTTGATTATATTATCAGTTTTTCTATTTATTTAGTCTTCTATTGGCATTAGTTACACTATTTGTTGCTTACACTTCTATATTTTATTCAATATGTCTATTTATATATGCTTCTAATACTGTTTATTATTGTTTTTATATATGTTCCATTCTAACATGAGGGTATAGTCTCCCCATTATACCACATTTACACCTTCACTGCTAGTTGGAAGCCTCTAGTGTACGGGAAGGTGCATTTGAGGCCATGTGATCCACCGAATCGGGGAAAAGGTTAAGTGGATCCTGGGTTCATATGTTACAAATAGATTACATTGTGAAATTATAAGATTTACATAAAAAGTAATTTACATTATTAGAAAATACATGTTGTTTCTTTGGGACATAATTATTATAAAACTCTTATAAGAACCCCTAAAAATGGAAAAACCAAGTCAGTTAATTCCAACATAATTTTTTAGAGAACATGGTCATTATCCAAGGCATTAAAGAGCTATATTGGTCTCACTCATCATCATAAAAATTTTCCATTGACCATAACATAAATAAAATAGATATAATATTGTATTTATATCATAAAATCTACTAAATGATTTCATTTAACACATATCCAGAAGCACTTTTGGGAATCTTGTAAAAATAAGGATAAAAATATTTTTTTCTTTGAAAACTCACTAAAAATTTTCAAGTAGAATGATAAATAGGATATTATTTTGAAATACATTAAAACATTTTAGGGTATAATTATTAAATAAATAAATTTATTAAAGAATAAATTATTCTCATGTCTTATTCATTAAAAAAATATTCCTTTAACACTTTTGTAAAAATGTCAAACATAACATGTTGGGAAAAAATTTATAGGTATTCCTTTAAAATGTTCATAAATAATGTAAAACATAGTTAAAAAGTAATTTTAATAATAATTAATGAATATAAACAAAATAATTTAATCATTTCAAGGAATATTTATATGGAGGGAAAATATAAGAAAAACATTAAACCTTTTTAAATAAGTTTTTAAAGAGAAATCTCTTACCATGAGCCCAACTTGTCAGGTATGTTCATTAACTCCTATATAATGAAATTATAAAAATTAATTAATTTCTAGAAACTTTATCTATGTTTAATACCTTTTTATTAAATCATTTATTTCATTTATTTCAATGTTATATTTAATTTTATAATTGGTTTAGTCCACGTCAGGTGTTTTATGGATGTTCAGTTCATAATTTCAAAACAATATTGGTGTATTATCCTTGGTCAATGATTTAATTGGTAAATAATATATAGAATCATAATTAAGAAATTATTATTAGTTATATACATTATGTACACTTTTATAACCATCCATTAGTGGAGTACATTAAAAACAAATCACATCGCTTTGTGGTGGTGGTAGTCCACGCGTATACACGAAGAAGATTATCATTTTTTGATGAATAGAAAGTTAATAAAATAGATGATATATTATCTTTATAGTATTATTATTATTATATCACTAATGTATTATATATTAATTAAATCTATTATAATAACCATCCTTGTGAGGTGGTGATGGAAAACAAAACATGTCACTTCATGAAGGTGTAATCCACATGTACGAATGAGAAAAATTTTCATTTCCTATGGGATGTAAAAGGAGAAGGATAAATTTGTAACACTAACATAATAAAATATATATAAAACAATATAATAATGTTATTATATTTTTATGGTTAATAAATTCTTCAAGTAGGTAAAATAAGAAGTAAAATTAATGAGATCGATTAAATTTATTACCTATGCTTTTTGAGACTTCCTTTGTATTTCTGGTTAAGAATCCTAGGGATAGACTTATAAAGATACTATAACCTATAAAAAATTGATAAGTATATTCATAACAATTTTTTTAGGGTTTTTTTGAGATAACATTCTCATGTTGGTGTGGTGAGTATTGAAGAGGTGGTGTTCTTTTATAGTGAAGGGAGGGGCACACATAGAATTACTTAAAAGATTTAAATGCAATGCATTATTTATCTTATGAAAATGATATAAATAGGAAACAAATTTGAATCTTATATAGGTTATGGATAAAATACATTAAATAAATAAAAATTTTGTAGGATTGTGAGGAATTTTGAAACTCTTCCTTTGTTTTAACCACTTCGTTAATTAATTTTAACCTTAACTGTGGAAACAATTATTTTAATACCAAAGGTTTATAAATTTACTTCAAAGGTAAACATTGGATCAAAAATGTTCAAGGTAAGAAATTTTGACAATATATAATCCCCCATGACCTATTTCAATATTTTTATGTTTTTTAAATTACTTAGTAAAAAATATAATAATGAAATACACTTAAATTCGGTTTTTGTGTTATCATCTTTTCTTGACATTAAAAATGTCATAAAAACACCCAATTTAAAATATATTCAAATAGAATATCTCTTATTCATCTGAAGTGTCTATAAAATTATTATAATATCTAAAATAATCTAAATATTATCCATTGAATATTTTTTAAAATTATTTACTTAATTTTTATTCTATTTTTAAAACATTGTGCCATTGCGGAATAAATTTTTTAGAAAGTAATACTAATTTGAAAAAATTAAAATAAATTATTAAAATAATAATATTTTATTTTTCTTAATAATGAAAATATAGGTTTTTAGAATCTTTATATTCATATTTACTCACATCCATGTCATTACCTCTTATTTAATATATTCTTTTGAATCTTCTCACCTTGCACAATCACTACAAAAGAGTTTGGATATGTTTCTTATTATATAACTCTAAAAGTTATATTTACTAGTATCTATAATAAATTAAAGTTCATATTAATTAATAAATTCTTGAAAATACTTCTACCTTATCTAATATTATCTTTAGGACATTGAATTTTACTTTTATAGTGTTTTGCAAGCCCTATGTCGGCTCTAAAAATAATTTTCTTAGTTATCAAGAAATAAATTAAACTTTATATAATTTGGAGTATTTTTTAGGATATTGTATAATATAATAATACTGATTAATTATATATGTTTCATAATTTTTTATGCCATATTTTTTTCCTTGAAATATGATAAAAGATATAGTGTTTCAAAAAACAATGTTTTTTAACTATTCACCAAAAATGTAACTTCTTTATAAAAATATAAATACATCATCCTAGGAAAATATAACATTATGAAACAAAAAAAATCATTACATTTAATTTAATTTCATTCCTATAACTATAAGAAATTATTTATAAAATAAACCCCCAAAACACAATAAAAACATATTTCCTGAAAATGGATTTTTAAGTATAACAATGTGTGTATACCAAAAATAATCATAATTTTAATTTTAAAAAATTATTTGATTAATTTTTTAACAAAATGAAATTAATTAAATTTTAAAACTAATTCAAAACAAAGTGTTACATTGAATGTACTTGAAAAGAAATGACAATTTTCTATAAAATTGGTATCTTTCACTATTTAATGAGAAATCAATCTTTTTAGAAAAATTCCAAAATTACACCCTAAGAAAAATTTTATGTTTTGATATACAAAATGATATCTTTTTATCAAATAAAATTTCAAATAGTTTCTAAAATTAATTATAATAGTCTCTCAAATAAATAAATAAAAAAGAATTTTTGAAGAAAATGTATTGTTTAATAGAGAAACTGACTTTAATAAAAATTGGGTAATTATTTATTATTAATTAATTAATACAATTTAAGTATTTTAATCCTTTATAAATAATTTTTATAATGAATTTATTACTATTCATACATTCCAATTTAAATACTAGGTTATAAGAGTTAGATTTAAATAATAATATTTATATAGTATATCGCAAATCACTTGAAGATCAATTTTGTGTTTTAAGTAATCTATCGAGAATATTATTATTTTACAATAAATTCATGGGTTGCTACATTTTACACAACTAAAATAAGTTTTTCCCATGAAATTTTATATTGATCTTAGTAATAAATATACTAACATTTGAAAAAACATTTATTAAAAACCCACATCAAAAAAAGGTGTATTAAAACATCCTTTTGAAAATAGGGAATTGAAAATATTAAGGTCATATGGAATAACACATAACTATGTTTCAATATAGTATAACACTTGTGGTAAGTGAACATATATGCATGGAGAAAAATTTAATGTCCAAATAATGATGAAATGTGATATAGAATGTGATCACGAAAAAAGTTAATGACCCAAAAACAATAAATTAGAAGGGAATAAAGATAACAGTAAATTCATTAAAAATTATGGTAAATGGATAATAGTTTTATATCATTTTAATTTTCCTAGAGTTGAGGGATTAATTTTCCATCAATATAGAGGACAAGACAAAATATATTTACTTTATTAAATTCTATTTCATAATAATAATTTTAATCTTTGATTTCCCTTTGATCAATTTCCACTTTTATCACATCTCTTATTCTAATAAATGAATATTAAAAATGAATTATTCATACTTGAGTCACTAAAACCTGCTTCTAATGGATAAATGGATCCAAAAAATGATAAACATTTATTCATAGTTTATTCTAATAAAAACCATAATGATTAAAATAGGGTAAGATAATATCAAACATGAGGAAATACTACATTAATCACAAAATCCTCATTAATAAAACTGAATTTTAGTCATTAAAAATTCAATAAATATTACTAAACATAAAAATCATCAAATTAATATTTACCAAATTAAAAACCAAAAAATGAGAGGTACTTGATCAATTTAACATCTACCCCCCAAAAAAATTAGTCACTTATAATGATATATTCTCATAAATATATATGTCATTACAATTTAATCCCAAAAATATAATACTCATTTGGATAAATAACATGAATCATAATAAACCCAAAATAAAATCATATATACTTCCAAAAGATAATTTAACATTTATTCCTAAAATAATGTCTCATCTTAACCAAAATTATTTCCATTTACCTTAACCATATAATTATCCCAAAATATAAAACATCTTAAAATATAACATTAATCACATGTTAAAAACTTCACTTTTCAATCTCATTGTTATCTATATAATAATTCATATGTTCCTGATTTGTAATAACTCTTTTATCCAAAACAGCCATAATTATCAAAACATTAAATATCATTATAACCCTAAAGGTTATCTATGCCTTTAAACAACTATACAAAAAATATAAAATAATTATTCCTCAAATAAACCTTTCAATAAACACATTTTAAACACAAGGGTTGTATTACAATAAATGTTTCCCAAAATAATATTAATCGTCTTAAAATCCGGATAAATAAAACCTCAAAAGGTTTGTGTGTGCCTTTGAACTTTAGATAAACCGTAAACATATAAACCCATGATTTTATACATGAATCTCAAGTTAATATCGCATGAAAACATCTGAATCTCAAATTTTGTCTATACTTTTCATTTCTACCAACTATGATATCCCTAAACACGTACTCCAAGATCTAGTTTTAAAAACATAATGTTTACATTTCTATATTTGATACTGAGAAACTTGACCCAATTTAATCTATCCAAATCATATAATAGCAAACATAAATATTATATTCTATAGACGCTTAAGGAACTTTCATGTTTATATTTTTAGAGAATTTGGAAAAATTTATATATAACAATGTATACATTTCTGTAAATTTTCCATTTTCCCTCAAAACAAAGCCTTTATAAAGAAACACTATCTTTAATGAAGGTAACACCCATCTCTAGAACACAAAATTTATTAACAATTATAATCATCACTAATCCTAGTGAAAAATCATTTGAAAACATGATATGAGAAAAATAAATCTCTCTAAGGGTCATGTACAAAACATTAAAGAAAATTATTATCCAATTTCAAAATTATGGGATTTTATATGATATATGTCCATTAACATAGTAAAATTTGAGAAAAATTAAAAATTTAAATACATATGAAATCAATATTACTGCCCAAAATATTTTGTAAAACACTTTTGAAGAAAGTATGATGAAAAAAATCTTAATCATGAGGATTACTTATAAAATGTGACAACCCAGGAAAACATTTCTATTAATAAAATATCTTTTACAATTTAAGAGAATAATAATTTCATAAAATAGAAGATTAATATATTACTTTATAAAATTAAATTACTTATATAAAAAATCATTTGAATGAATAAAACTTTCATGTATGTTCTTTGGGACATCATCTTTATAGAATCCTTACAAGATCCATTACAAATGAAATAGCTTTCTCATTTAATTCCATCATAATTCTACGGATTATATCATCATTATGTGATGCATTGGAGAGATATATCAGGTTCATCAATCATTATAAACAATTTAAAAGGATTATAACATAAATAAAATTCATATAAGCTTAATTTCCATCATAAAATATAATAAATTATTCCTTTTAAAACATATGGAGTAGCATTTTTGAGTGGCATGTAAAAATAAGGAGAAAAATATTTTACCATTTCAAACTCATTAAAAAATCCCTATAATAATGATAGATTGGATATTGTTTTAAAAACATTGAAAAATTTTATATGAATATTCTTAAATAATAATATTTATTATGGTTGAAAATTCTACTCAATTTGTATACATTAATAAAATAATCTTTTTTCACTTTTATAAAAATGTCAAAAATAACTTGCTTGTAAAATGTTTAAAATTATTCTTTTAAAACCTTAATAAATAAATTCAAACATTTTTTAAAATTAATTTTAACATAAATTTTATAATACTAACGTCCTACATGAAACATTTTAATAAACATGGATATGGAGGAAAAATAGTAAAAAAATGTTAAAAACATTTAAAATAACATTTTCAAGAACAATTCATTACCGCGAGTCCAACATGTCATATAAATTATTTAAAAATAATAAAATGAACTTATAATAATTTTTAACTTTATCAAGAACATTTTAGTGGATTAATCTATTATCATTAAGTCATTTATTTCATTTATTTCATTTATTTTAACAAAATGTTTAATTACATAATCGGTTAAGTCCATATTGTGTGTTTTGAGGATGTTTAGTTCAAATTTTAAAAATGAATTTGGTGTGTTGAACATGATACATTACTTTACTATTAAATTATATAAATAATCTTACTAATTTAATGATTATATTTTCTATATATTAAATATAATTTTAGAACCATCCAGGAAAGGTGTACATGAAAAATTAATCACATCACTTCTTGGTGGTGCTGGTCCACACATGTTCATGAACAACATTATCAAATTTTAATAGATTGAAAGGTAAGATAATATATTATATATTTTAATTAATTAATAATTATTATTTCATTAAAATTTTAAATATTTATTAAGATCATCATAATAAACATCCTTTTGAGGTGGTGATGAAAAACAGAACACATCACTCCATGGAGGTGGTAATATACATGTACACACAAACAATAATTTCATTTCAAAAAAATGGAAAATGAGTGAATAATATTATTCCATTAGTATAGTAAAATATTTGTATATTTGAGATAATAATGTTATTATATTGTAATTCTTAAGATATAATTTATGTAGGTCCAATAAGAACTAAAATGAAAGAGATCGATTTAACAATTACCTCCTCTTTGAGAGATTTCCGTTGAATTTTATCTTAAGGAACCTAGGGATGTACTATTGAAGAGGCCATAACATTTAGTAATTGATAATTATGTTTATAAGTGGTTTTTTAAGTGGTTGGTTGAGCTGAGTGGATCAATGTGGTGTGAATAATATAGGTGAGGTTGTGTCCTTTTATATTGAAGGAAATGAAACACATGGAATTACTTAAGAGGATCAAATATATAAAATTTTTATTTTTCTTAAAGTAGTACTAAGTGACCAAATATTCAATTCAAATATTTGTTATTATTGAAATAAATTTTACCAATTAAATTTAGAGTAATTTATGTTCCTTTTTAGACCATATCATTTGGTTTAACCCATTCATTAAGTAATTTTAACCTTGATCGTGGTAATACATTTTTAAATACTAATGGTTTATAAATTCACTTGTAATAAAAAAATTGTCTCACACATAGTAAATTGATGAAATTTTAGTCTATATCCCATCCCCATTTTCTATATTCAATATTTTTTTATTTCTAACTCAATTATTAAAATTTTGTTCATTATACAATACAATTAAAGTAATTTTTGTTATTATCACCTTATCATAACTTTAAAAATAGAAGGATAGCCAAAAATTTCAATCATAATCACATTAATTATCCCTTATCCTACATAAATGTATATTAAATTCTTGTAATGTCTAAAATCATCTATATATTACTATTTTTAATATTTTTAAAATAATTTACTAAATGTTTCTTCTATTTTACAAAACTCAAATTCATAACATATTAAATGTTTCAGACAGTAAAACGACCTGACCCAAGCTGGGGCTTCACCTGTGACTACCCCAAGCCCACCTCCATAGGTTAGGGAGTGGAGACAAGCACCTAATGAATAAAAAACATGAGGAGGCCTTTTCCTATGTATTTGTATGGACACACACAACCACCTTGATGCAAAAGTTCATAGGGAAAGAGGAATAGATGAAACACAACTAAACAGTAAACTAATCATGAATAAACTCTAAGTTGTACATGAGTATTGTAGTGAAAACTGAAAAGTAAACAAACAAATACATGACCAACCTAAAAAGTGTCCCATCCTGAAAAAAATGGAAAAGTAAACTACTGAGACAACCTGACTCTTGAATCCCAAGCTATGACCACCATATGTGGTCCAAAGTACAAGGTATCCCTAAACACTTATGCAGTCATGGTCTACTTGTCTATCATCTTTATAAGACATTACACATGCAGGAAAAATCCCATGTAGGGTTGATTATATACATACCCAGTAAGACAACTCTAGAGCTGAAGGGGGAGCATTAAGAGATATAAAAGGAAGTAAAGACAATATATGCAAGATATAGTCAAAGAAAATAGATCAACCCAAACCAAAAGTGAAATTAAACTCATCCAAGCACAAGGGTATTGCAATTGTGAGTATATTAACTACATGTTCGGTCTTCTCCACCTATAGTAGGGGATTAGACTTGTTAAAAAAGATTATAAACACAGAAATCATGTGTAATAACCTATGTTTCTTTTTCTCTCATGGAAGAAGAGTAACCAAATACAAGCTGTGGATATAGAAAAATATGTGTATGTTCTATAAAAATAAGATCAAATGATTAAGGGGATCTCCAACTCATAGCTCATCCTAAGAAGAAGACTCTCTAATAGTTCTAGAAGTCCATCAATGACGCCCAACATCTCATGTGTCTCCCTAGAAGTAATTGTCCTAGTAAAACCATGCCTCGTCACTGTTTCTTATAGTCGAGGGGTCATAAACTTGAATTAGAGGACCTAATCCCTAGTACGTTATGGGGGTTCCACTCTATAAGATTCTTTATGGGGAACGCACTCATGAAAATGGGGGGTTCCACTTAATCATAAGTTTTAGAGGACCCATTCCCATGTCGATGGGGGTCACTCTGTAAGAAGCTATAGTGTACCCACACCCATGTCGATGGAGGGTTCCACTTTGTATGAAGTTGTAGAGGACATGCACCCATGTCGATGGGCGGTTACACTCTAGTGTCATTAATAACCTCACCCTAGTACAATAGGCGGGTTCCACTTGGGTCATCGAGGACCCACAGCCATGCTGATGGGTTTTACTTGGAATTCGAAGATCCACAACCTTGTATGAAAGGTCGGTCCACTCTATTCATCAAGGACTCACTCCCTACCTGATAAGGGGTTCCACCTAGAATGTAGATGTAGTGGACCCACACCCATGGTGATAAGGGGTTCCAATCTAGGGGTTGAGGACCCATTCTCTAGTGAGATATGGGGTTCCACTCTAGTCATCGTGGACCTAATCCCTTGTCTGATAGTGGTTCCACTTAGAAGAATACATTGGTTATCACGCATGATCACTACTATCCTCAGACATCACCTCAATAAGATGCACTCCGAAACATTATCACATTGTATCTCAAAAACCACATCCAAGGGAACCATCACATTTTACGTAGAAAAACACTTAGGAAAGGCTATGCATAGGCCAAAATATGAGTTCAAATGAATGAGATATGAAATATTGAAGTTTCCCAAAAAGTAAAAAAGGGGGTACATGGAATGTGAAGAGACCCACATGGCGTGTGGTCTAGCTCAACCGCCTAGCCATGTCTTAGGTCATCAAACGAATCCCAACTCATGTAGTAGTATAAGCTATGTAGGTGGACTACACGTATTGTCCAGACTAACTGGGATCAGGTCGTGTCTTGTGGTTGTGTCCATGTATTGGAAACCATATCTATGTATTGACCTCGTGTCTATGAACTATGTACATGACTTATTGCCTCACTTAGGGTGCCACCCATGTGACCTTGTTGTGTTTGTGTACTCAGGTACATGGTCGTGTGCCTGGACCTATACTTCCACATGGGATCATGCCCATTTTATCCTCCACATGGGTTTCCCATCTGGGGAAGGGGTACACAACATGTATTAGGGTTACTGGCCGTGTCATCCTTAAATTTTCTAAAATCCCTAGAATTTTCCACTGAGGGGATACACGGGTTGTGTTCATTCCACTCCATGGCATGTAGTCAAATTTCTCTAAATCTTAGATCTGAGATCCGTACACTAGATCTGACTATTTCTCCCTATTTCTCCATAGATACCACCTTGAATCTATCTTAGATGAGTGGATTTAGTAATGATTCATGATTTCCCAATGTTTCTCATTGGAAATCATCTCCTGTGGTACATGGTAGTTTCATCATCCAACCTGTAAATATTCAATCCTTTTGTGTTTGATTAATTGATCTCAAAACACCTAAACCAACATCTGATCCTAGAAAAAAATCAAAAAAATAACCTCAATTAAATCTATCCTTGCTTTATTTATCGATATTTCATGGTTATGGGGATCTGATCAGGATAGGTACCTCTCAGAAATTTCAAACTGGGACCGCAGGGGTCCTACCGGTGAATGCAAAAAATATTTTGGGAGAAAAGCACTATAAAAAAAATTAATCATAGTTGGCCAAGATTTTATAAAAAATTATAAAGAATTATGGTATTGGGTTATTAAAAATTGAATAAATGAATTTAAATTTGGTATGTAGGCACATGTATAGGCCACAATTGGTGCAATCCAATGAAAAATAAAGGATCTACTCAAAAAAATTAATCAATTGGAGTAGATAACCAATTCAGGAGTCCTACCTGAAGATTGGATCATTCTTCTTCAAATAATGAAATCTCCAATGATTTAGGGGATTCATTATGTTTGTTACATCCATATTTTCTCTGATTCATCATTTCATTGTTGTCTGATGAGATCCAACAATGAAAGGAGGAAGGAAATCATTACTAGAGTTTCCAAGATTATGAGGGTAACCCTGGTAATTTTTCCATAATGATATATTTATAAACATTTATTCTAGGTAAAAATTAATTAAGTAATATAATAATTAATTAATCTGTTGAGTGTACAACCAATGAGCGAGGAGTCTGAACCCTCCACGCTGACCCATTTTATTTCGCGCCAAGGGTAAACACTGCATTATGGACTCAACCATGGTCTCATATTTATGATATGATATTACATTTAAGAGTTATGTAATTTTATTTAATAACCATGCATGAATTATATAAAATGTTTTTAATATTTCTATGAAATTAATTACGAAAACATCTGTCATCTAAATCACATTACGTCTCAGTGCCTAGCTTTGGAAATATATATAGAAATATTTTAATGTATTAAAAAAATCAGGTCTACATGTCATTCCATTATTCAATATTTTTATCCCCAAAAAAACTAAAAAAATTAGGATACTGAGATTTCACATGGCTCTTCCACTCCCAAGGGCTCCCCTGTACGTTCTTGTGCTGCCACAACATATGAACTAAGTGGATGGTCCATCCATTTAGGGTTTTCTCCTATCAATACTCAATCATAGCTAGGTGCTCTGCAAAAGTGTCTCCATCCTTGATCGCCACCTCTCCCCATTTGATGAAGTGTGTTGATTCATGAACGTATCTCTTCAACTGTGACACGTGGAAGACTTCACGAACCCTCTCCTGTTGTGGGGATAGGTTAAGGTGGTAAGAAACTTCGCCAACCCTTTAAATAATATCAAAAACCCTGATGAACCTCAATGATAGCTTGAATCCCCAACAGAACCTCTATAATATTTGTTGTGGGGAGACTCTCAAGAAAATATGGTCTCCTTGCTGAATCTCTAAGGGCTTATTACAGCGATCTTCATATTATTTCTGTCTACTACGGGTCGTCCTCATCTTCTCATGGATGACCGGACTTTCTTCTTCATCACCTGCACCATATATGGGCCCACAAGAGATGCATGTCATATATTTGTCTAGTAAAAGGGTGACCTACAGGGTCTCTCATACAGGGCCTAAAAATGTTCTATGCTGATAGTAGAGTGGTATATTTTTTTGTATGAAAAATATACCAAGTTAAGGTGATCCTCTTAACTCTGAAAAAAGTCCAACATGAAATCACTCAGCATATCCTCCAAAACCTGGAAAGTGTTATTGATTTTCCCATCGGTCTGGGGTTTATAGGTTGTACTCATCCTCAATTGAGTCATGAATGCTTCCTACATGCCTCTCCAAAATTTTGATGTAAACCGTGTGTCATGATTAGATACAATCGTCAAGGTAGCCCCATGAAGGAGAACGATATCTCATTAATACAGCTGCCCAAACTCTCCCCTGAACTCTACTCCCTTATAGAAATGAATTGTGATGACTTTGGTTTTTAGTTAACTATTAACCAAATGGAATCATAACCCTTTACTTTGTGAAGAATACCTATCACAAAGTCCATTGATATGTCATCTCACTTCAACATTGGGATCTCTAGGGGATGCAAAAAACATATTAGAACATGGTTCTCATCCATCACTTGATGACAAGTGAGGCACTAAGAGATTAAGTTAGTTATGAGTCATCTCAATTCAGACCGCCAAAACTATTGTTGAAGGACTCTTTACATCTTCCCTGCATCATGATGTACAATTAAAGGAGAAGTGTGGAACTCTCGCATCACCTCCTCCCACAACATGACTGAAACCACTATCCACCCCTAGAACAAACATACATGATTCCCTCCTTCAAAATATACATCTAGTGAGTCACATATGGATATCTAATCACATAAAACTTCTTAGTTGATATCTCCCAGCTGGAAATCTCTCATACACTCAAGAAGCGGAGGATTCAACACCATTGACAAGAAAAAAGTCGTACCCTCCTACTCCATCAGGGTCAGCTATGGGAAAGCTAACTGATATGAAGCTTCCTGCACTAAGAGAGTCTACGACTTTCTACTAGTTGAAAATTCTACAACATTTACCTTACCTAGAGTATAGACTATATCAAAGTCATAGTACTACAGATACTCCAACCAGTATCACAGTCTCTGGTTCTGGTCTCTCTATTTGAAGACACGCCTGAGACTCTAATGTTCTGAGTAAACCCAAAAGCACTCTCCTAGAAGATAGTGCATCCATATCCTCATGGTCAAGACTACCACTTCCAGCTCTAGGTCATTAGTCACATAGTTCTATTCATGGGTTCTTAACTACCTCGACCCATATGCAATAAATGTCTACTGCTGCATCAACATGCAGCCAAGACCATCTCTTGGGGCATCGCAATACACTATGAACTCCATGCCTTCCTCTAGTAGTATCAACACTAGAGAACTCTTCAGACTCATACTAAATTCCACAAAGGCCCTCTGGCACTACTCAAACTAGGTAAAAGACTTTCTTTTATGCATTAGGGTGGTCAAAGGGGATATGATTCTGGATAAGTCCACTAAAAACCTCTTATAGTACCCCACTGAGACAAAAAAGATCCACACATATGAGATGCTCTTGGGTTGCTCCCAATAAAGAACTGTATCAATACTTTCTAGGATGATGGATAAACCATGCTCAGAAATGACATTATGTATAAAGTGAACCTCATGAATCCAAAATTGGAACATCGATAGATTCCCATTTAGCTAGTTCTCTCTGACAAAATATAGGGAAATACTCAAGTGCTATGTATGTTCCTCCTCTGATGTAGAGTAGATGATTATGTCATTGATTAAGATGACCAAAAACCAGTCCATGTATGGATGGAAAACTTGGTTCATCAAATCCATAAATACATCGGTGGAATTCATCACACTAGAGGGAATAACTAGGAACTCGTAGTGTTCATAAAGAAATTAGAATTAAATATTTAGAATATTAGCCTTGCGATCCTACAACCTGTGGTAGCTAGACCCAAGATCGATCTTTAAGAACCCTCTCATGCCTCAAAAATGGTCAATGTGGCCATCAATCCTTGACAATGGGTACTTTTTCATTATAATGGCCCAGTTTAGGAGATGATAATCCATTAAAACCTATAATCTCTAATATGCCTTTTTCACAAACAACACCAGAGCTGCCCAGTGGGACACACTGGGTCTGATGAAACATTTATCTCAAAGGTACTCTAACTACAACTACATCTCTTGGATCTTGGTAGGGTCCATCTGATATGCCATAGAATCTATCAGATCATTCTTATGATTCATATCCTTAAAAATATTAGTCTCATTCCTCAGAGGTAGTCCCATAACGTCCTCAAGGAAGACATCCATGTAATCATCCACAAATAAAGGGATCTTGATTCCATGTCCGACACACGGATCCCAACCCATGTAGTAGTACATGGTGTGTCGTCCCACTCCACCACCTGGCCATGTCCATGTCCGGCACACGGCTCTCAACCCATGTAGTAGTAAATGCTAGGTAGGTAGACTACATGGAATTTCCAAACTAATTAGGACCGGGTTGTGTCCTACTGGCTGTGTTTGTGTACTAGCCCCCATGTTCACGTACTGACCTTGTGTCCATGTAATATGTACATGACATGTTTCCTCACACAGGGTGCAACTCATGTGACCTAGTCGGGTCTATGTACTCAGGTACATGGTCATGTACCTAGCCATGTACTTCCACACAGGATCCTTCCTGTGTGATCTGCCACACGGGTTTCCCATCTAGGGAATAAGTACATAGTGTGTAAGAGGGATACATTCCCTGTCATCCTTAAATTTTATCAAAACCCAAGCTACCTCTGCTGAGGGGATACACACCGAGTGTTCATCCCACTATATAGCGTGTAGTAGGGTTTTATCAAAAATATTATATCCGTGATCCACACACCAAATCAGGATGTTTCACCCCATTTCAACGTATATCCCACCTCGGATACATTTGAAACAAGTGGATTAGGCCATGATTCATGGTTTATGGCCATTGATCACTGATAATTGTCTATGGTGGTCCATGGGATTTCCATCGTAGAGCTCGTAAATCACCAAGACTTTTGTGTTCAATTCCTTGATCTCAAAAAACCTAAACCAATATTTGGGCCTTGAAACATTCAAAAAATTACCTCATTTCATCAATCCTTGCTTTTTCCCTCGATCTGTCATGGTTTTGGGGGTCCGATCAGGCTCAGTACTTTCTGACAATGTCGTACTGGTAACACGGGGTCCTATCGGGGATGAATGCGATGAATATTTGGGGAGAAAACACCATAAAAAAGTTTAATCAGCGTTTGCTAATTGTTCTTAGAAAATGATCAAGAACAGTGGTACTTGAATAGAAAACATTGAATAAATCAATTCAAATCAAGTAGTAGGCGCATGCATGGGCCAAAATCAGTGTAGACCCAAGAACAATGAAGGATCTGCTCAAAAAAATTAATAAAAGGGAATAAATCACCAATTGATGAGTCCTACTTGGATATTGGATCATTATTTGTTGAAGAACACACCCACTAGTGATTAAGGAGATTCATTGTGTCTATTGTATCCCGATCTACTCTTTTATAGAATTTCGACATCATCTAATAAGATCTGCTAATAGAATGAGGATGTAGAGCATCGTTGGCTATTCTAGGATTATGAGGATAACCATTGGAATTTTTCAATGACGAAATATTTATAAAAATTTCTTCAAGGTAAAAATGAATGAATGGATTAATTTAATAATTCATTAATCCACTAAACAAACTACCAATGAGAAAGGAGTCCAAACGCCCTGTGCCAACCCATTTTTTTCATATATAGGGTAAACACCGTGTTCTAGACTCAATTGTGGTATCAGATTTTTGATTTGTGCTTCCATTTAAGAATTATCACATTTTATTTAAGAACCATTCATGAGTAATATAAAATATATTTAACATTTTTATAAAATTAATTTCAGGATAACCGGGACACAGAATCATATGGTTTCTCAGCACCTATCTCTTGATATATATATATATATATATATATATATATTTCAAATTCTTACAAAGAAACAATTGGGTCTCTATAGATAGTTATACTAATTATAAAAATTAAAAATAAATTATTAACACAAAAATAATTTATTTTAATTCATCATGACTATTTATTTTTGTTAAATATCTCTAATTACTCATATCTATGTTATGAAAACTTATTAAATATGTTATTTTAACTTTTCTGACTTTACACAATCACTGGACAAGAATTTGGATAATTTTCTTATTATATAACTCCAAAATTCATAAATATCAATCTCTATCATCAATTAAACATCATATTAATTGATAAAGTTCAAAAGATACTTCTTCCTTCTCAAATATTATCTTCAATATGCCAAATTTTACTTTTATAATGTTGTGGAAGCACTACATCGACAATAAAAATGATTTTCATATTTATCATAAATAAATTTAAATTTAAAATTTTTGGATTATTTTTTTATAATATTTGTATTATTTCATCATAAATGAGTCATTCAATAAATATAAATAATTTTTATATCATATTATTTTCATAGAGATATCATAAAAGTAACTACATTTCCAAAAAAAACTATATTTTTTAACTATTCACCAAAAATTAAACTGCATTAAAAAATCTAAAAAAGTAATCATTAGATAAATTTTAGTTTATGAATAAAAAATGAATCCCATTTCATCAAGTTTAATTCTTATAAGGGGCATACAATAATTTTAAAATAAACCCACAAAACGCAATGAAAAATGGTTTTCCATAAAATTGAATTTTAAGTGTAAAAATGTTATTGTTCCAAAATTAAATATAATGTTAATTTAAAAAACAATAATTGGATTATTATTTTATTAAAATTAAATAAAATAACTAAATTGGTGTTTTAAAATATTTAAAAAGAAATTAATTCTTTCTATAAAATCAATAATATTTAATATTTCTTTGAAGCATGTGTGCACTACCATTGGCAATTATACCCAAATAAAAATATAATATTCACTATTCACTAAAAACTAATTTCAGAAAAATCATAGAATCTCAACCTATTATAATTTTGATATTATAATTTCAAAAATTAAATCCTTTTCATCATAGAAAATTTCTAAAAGTTGAAAAAAAAAACTAATTATAATATTCAATCACGAAGATATAATAAAAACCATTTCTGAAGAAAAGGTATAAATGAATGAATTAAATCACTTTACTAGAAATTGATTACTTTTTTATTATAAATTATTCAATAAATTTACATTATATAAAACCATTATACATATTTTTCATAATGTGGTTATTATTATTTATACCGTTCAATTTAACATCTAGCTTATAATAGTAACATTTAAATAATAATATTTTTATAGAATATCTCTATTTTCTTAAAGCTTCTTGTTTCCTGTTAAGAAATATGTCAATCATGATATTTTTTTAAACCAGGGTTTGGGGTTGTTACAACATACATTGTATCAAATGTACCGTCCTTTATTTATTCTAGTCTAAGCCTCATAGAAACCCAAACTAAGAATCATCAAGATATTGATTATCTATCTCACATCATAAGACACAATTATTTAATTATAAAAATTTATATTTAATTTCTTAGATTTATCCAATGATGTATAATCATTGATAATTAACTTATCAACCTTTCATGGCTATAACCACATATAATAAGAAACAAGAAACTTGTAGAAAAACCTTTTCTAGGACCTGAGAAAAATTCCTAATTTATTATCCCATTATAAAAATCAATTATATCCTAATAATCTAAAATAGAGAAATAAAAAATGGTTCATTTACCATAAGGGAAAGGGTAAGAGACGAGTTTTTTTCCTCCACTCATGGTATTTACTATACATCACACCTAAGAGCCCCAATATTTTTATATTATTCCACATTATTATTTTGAAATCATATATACATCCTTAGATTGATCTAAAAAAATAGTGGATGTATAAGGAAGGAAAGAAAAAAATGAATATATGGAAGGTTTAAATTGATTTGGCATGGAGATATAATTGTAAACAAGTTACTGATTGAAGGGGGTAGGGGATCCCTTTTGGAGAATTAATGGTAGCGGTCTAGAAAAAATATATACTCCTGAGTGGAACTCAACCTATTATAAAGGGGAAGGGTGACTAGAAAAAAATCATTTTTTCCTGTATAAAAAACCAATACAAGGGTCCATTGTGGTGTGAACAAGAAGTTCAATATGCAACTCCCCACAATAGAAATGGATTTATCCTTGAGCATGTGGTTCAGAGAACATCACCCATTTCTAAAGTAGTAGTATGAACTCATGGTCACTCAATGTATAATATGTAATTCCCTGATATTTTAAAATATATTACATTTTAAATATATATTTATTGAATAGCTTTCTTCACATGTAACATCTACCAAAACAAAATGTGGTATATTTTATTAAGATAAGATAACAAGAAGTAAATATAAATGTTATGATGTAGTTGTTAAGTTGGTGGGTATAAATAGAAGTAAATATATTCTCAAAACTATAATGAATGAAAAATAAAAGGGTCATTTTAAAAAAAATGCATTGATAAAATTCACTTATTGTAGTTAAATAAAAAATGGTAACATTTTATGATTAAAATTTTATTTTCATATAAAATTACCTTTTTTGATATGTATTTTAACAATATTCTCTAGAGATTATGAAATATATTTTCAATAAAAATAATATATTTATAGTAATTTAATTATAAATTGATTGGAAATAAGAATAAGAAAAGTTAATATTTTGTAAATTTATTTTCCTATGAAAACCATTTTCATTATAATTTGTGTTTTTATATAAAAGATAAATTATTAAATTTCAAAATTTTAAATATACAAATTTAATTCATTTTTTTAATTAATATTTACCTAATTAGCTTTGGATGAAATTTTATAGTTTTCAGTAATAGTTGAATTTTGGGTGATTAGAAAAAAAATACAAATTTTTTAAATATTATATCTTTTATGAAATTATCATAATACGATAAACAAATACAATATTTTGAATCCTTTTTCTAAAAAAATATATATTTCTAAAATAATATAAATCATTTATAATACTCATGTAAATTATTTTGTAAACTTAAGTAATATTTTAATAAAAAAAAATTATTCACTTATATTAAAAATTAGATTTCAAAACATATAGAAATTAAATATAAAAAATTGATTGAATATTTTATATGAACATGTTTATATTATTTAGTAAGATCAATTTCATTTTTTGGCATAAAATTAAGATTACTATTATTAAAGTTAATGCCCATAATAATGGCTAAAGTGTTGTTTTAAAATAATAATTTTATTAATGTTGTGTGATTTTTATCTAATAAATTAAAATGATCTATTTTATATAATAGACCTGATATTATTTTTAAAAACATATAAATATATATTATCACTCATTTACTTTTTAATTAATTTTATTTATTATTAAGAACATTTAATAGTGAAAATAATATTTTTCTATAAAGAGTTTTTCTATATATAAAATTTTTTAATTCAAAACATAATTTTTTATCATTTAAAATTTAAATTAGATTTTATGGATCATCAATTTAGATTCATAAAATAATAATTTCATAATATGGGTTACCTTTTATTTTTAATAAAATATAAATTTCTTGGGTAAAAATTAGTTTCCAAGGTAAAAAAGTAAAATTCAAAAATATAAAAATATAATAGTATTAGAAATGAAACTTGTTTAAAAATGTGTATAAATTAAGGAGATAGGATTTCTTGACCTTATCTCAACCCTAAAAATAACTTTTTTCCACTTTTAGATCCATTACCCTTGAATAGTGTGATTCTATTATTGAAAAATTAATGAGTATTTACAAAACAATACATTTTTTCACATATAAAAGGATGTCACTTACACTACATTTATCCACCCAAACCAAATATTTAGCTCATTCATAACTCTTCCATAGTCTCTAATCAACTCTCTCCCCACAACCTAGAAGGCTTGATATTTCCAAATGATCAAGCTAATGAGACTTAAGGTGTTTCCCAAGGGAGAATATCCACAGGGAGAGGTAACGATCTCAACCAAGATCTCTTAATTCTTTCCTTCTTTTACCCCCTAAAATAATTTCAATCAATAAAATTTTGATAACATCATAATTATTATTATAATTAAATTTTATTATATTAATGTAATATCACTTATCAACCATCCTCTAAAATTATTCAAAAAATGAGGTTGTCATCATGAAAATGTGTGAACTATTGCCTTCATGAATGAAATGTTCTATTATTTATAACATCCTTTCATGGATGATTGAAAAGATTTATTTTATAAATAAATATAAAAATTATAAAATGTTTAATATTTTTATTGAGAATTATTTTATTTTTCTTCCCCCTCTGATTCCATGAATAATTAGAGTTTCGTTCGAGTGTACATGTGTACTTACACTTCCAAAAAAAGATGTATTTAGTTTTCCATTAAAAAATGTGGATGAATTTAAACATGAATTTTATGTATAAGAATTTTTTTTAAGCATGAGTGTCCAGCATCCATTGAAAACAAAAATCAAAATGTAATTTTTTAAAAACATGTAATATGTTTGTTGGTGGCCTATAGTTTCAAATAATTAAAACTAACAGGACAAAGGATCTAAAAACAAAAAAACCACCCCAGTTCTCATCAACCAATGATTCCACCACACAATCAAATAATTCTCTTTTTTTGTAGCACTTTTGTGTAGGTGAGTGGCCATGACCCATTTCCCAATGATCTGTTATTGATGTTTCCATGGCTCTAAGTGCTTGAAATCCATATCTTATTTAGTCTCCCTGAAATACAGTCTATATTTTTTATCCTTTAGATCCTCATCAATTATACCCACCCACCAAACTGTTGTGATTCACTGATCATGAAGAGAGATAATGGGGGAATAAAACGGGATGAAAATGGGATTTATATTACAAAAAATCTTACAAAACACCCTCCCTACACATCTCTCTCTCTCTCATAGAGCTATCAAGGATCTCATTGGATATAATGGAACTCTGGCTTGATGGGATGATGTTGGATGGCTCCCCAAGCCCTCCTTATATAGACATGGTGGGAGGTGTCAAGTTTGAAACAACTCCCACCAACCCCCAAAAATCCCCACCTACCATAAAACATGACAACATTAACATTAAACATGTGTAACAACCAACATTGAATCAACAATGGGATGGTGAGGTTGGTGTGCCAGCTACCTAACAAGGCAGATGGAAAATAACCCATAAATTCTCCCCCTCCAACTACAATCCACTGGATCATCTACAAAGTTCTAGCTTCTCCCAAGCAACCACCTTTGTCAACATATTCTCTTAGTTCTCCTTTGTTTATATTTTCAAAAGTTTCATCAGTTTTCGATCCATCACTTCATGTATCCAATGATAGTGAATATTGATGTGCTTAATCTGGGAATTCTATGTAACGTCTCGGTTCCGGAAGCCACCCAGAGGTGCCCCGTACCCGGTTGGTCACAAGGCCTCAAGTGCATTTCCCCAAACACCAGAGGCTGCCGACTAGCAGTTAGGTCCTTGGGTGTAATAGTATGGAAACTATGCCCCCATTGGCAGAGTACACAGCGGAAGTAAATAAAACATATAGTAGCGGAAGAAGTAAACAACCAACAACAATAAACAGCAGAAGACTAAAATAGTAAACAACTGGAGCACATATGTATATAGAAAATGTTGCACGATACATATATCTCGGAAAGCAGCCAAACAAGTCACACTGCTGGAAATACAAACAGTACCAAACAAGTACAAAATAAAAGTAAACAGCTCCTCAGCGTCGCAAACCTATGCTTAGTCCCATGCTCTCCTTCTCTAAAGAAATAAAGTACCAAAAGTAGAAGGGTGGTTTACCTTGTCAATACCAGCAACAACATAGTCTATTTGGGCCCAAAATCATGACCCAAATAGGGTGTGAGACAAAATCCCAGTAGGCAACCACCCCGAAGATCTGTGCCTTATAGTCAGAGAGTATATGGTAGGTAAAAGTATATTAAACAGTAAACACTAATAGCAAACACCAATCCGTAAACTGTAAGCAGTAGCTGGATGATATACAACAGTAAACAATCCACCGAACAATAAGCAACATAGAAGAAATCATCTAACCACAACAGGAACCCTCTGGGAAGTACTCGCAGCCAACCCCTCTGGTCAGATCCATGAAGTACCAACAACCCTCTGGGCAGTGTTCTCAGCCTAACCCCTCTGGTTTGGTCATACAAATAATATAAGACTCCTTGGGGAAACTCAATCGGTCAATTCCCCTTATAGTATAGGGTAGTCAGGGACTCTCTGAGGAAGATCGTGTGGTCTAACCCTCTTAGCCCCAAGGTCTAGAGACTCTCTGAGGAAGATATCTCAGTCAATTCCACCTATAGCCTAGGTATATCACAGACTCTCTGAGGAAGCTCGCTCAGTCAATTCCTCCTCTATAATGGAATGGTTTTAAAGAAATTCAAACAATTAAAGACTCTCTGAGGAAGCTCACTTAGTCTACCCTCCTATAGTCTATAATATCCAAAACTCCTTGGGAAGCTCACTCGGTCTATCCCCTGTAGTCTATACTATCCAATACTCTCTTGAGGAAGCTCACTAGGTCTATCCCCACATAGTCTATAATATCCAAGACTCTCTTGGAAGCTCACTCGGTCTATCCCTTACAGTCTAATGCACCCGGTTCTCACGGTCTCGTGCCAGTTACTGCATAATAATGCTATAAGGCCAAATTACACCTATAGAGCTAATTGGATAACCAAAGTACACCTATAGAGCTACTTGGATAACCAGTCTATAGCATAACAACATGTTAAGAAAACATTCCATCCTACATGGAAAACAGGCATAACAGCCAAAGGCTAACAAGACCCAGAGGTCATAAAAAGAACAAGGCATGGGGAAAAAATCAAACCACAACAAATTATCATTATACATGCTCAAATTACCTCTACACAAGCATACAATCATGAGAGGAAAGCAACAAGGGTAAAACGGTAAACACGCAATACCCCGTTCACGGGTATTGGTGTAATCTTCACATAAAACTCAAATACATCGAAAGGTAAGGCACAAACCAGATACCTTGATGGTAGGAGATCAATATACTTGAACCACGAGGCTTGATTCTCCTTAGAACGGCATAAATCTACGAAAACGCACAAAATTTTCAGCCAACAGTAACATGCGAGAGAAGAGGAATTGAGAAACAAAGCTCTAGGAGAAGGGAGAGATTACTGTTGCGGTTCCAACGCAATTGACGGCAGTCTATTCAGAGGAAGGACGAAGGCTCGGGGGCTCGGAGAAGATAAGCGATCGTAAGGAATGCTCTTGGTCAAAGAACCTAAAGAAGAATATGGTTCTATCGATTAAACGCGACCCCGGTCCGTTTAATGAAAAAAAAGTACATGGCGTGTACTTTTAGAGTACACGGTGTGTACTAGGTTTTTTCATACTCCACTTTAAGCAGCCTCCACATCACCCCTACACACCGTGTGTGTGTCCTGGACATGGCCAGCACACGGCCTGGCATGGAAAGGGAGTACACGGCGTGTACTCATAGCGTACATGGCGTGTACTTCAAAAAATTCCAGAAACTCCTATTTTCTCAAAAACTCCAGAAAAAGTAAGAACATACCTAAAAAAGAAGATCCTGGTTCTTACAAACTTCCCCCCTTAAAGAAATTCGTCCCCAAATTTCCCTAGTGAGGCATAGAAGAAGAAACCCCGAACAGTTCCGGCCACTGTGATCGTACATCGGCCTCCCTCTCCCAAGTCTCGTCATGTACTCGCCCGTGCTACCATAGCACCCATACCAGAGGAACAGACTGGCCACAGAGAACCTTCGTACTATGATCGACAATCTGGATAGGATGCTCCTCAAATGATGCATCCACTTCAAGCTCAACCTCCTCGGGTTGAATGACATGAGACGGGTCTGAAATGTAACGTCAGAGCTGAGAAACATGGAAGACGTCATGCATATCCCGGTACCTCTGAGGTAACTGAAACTGATAGGCAACCGGCCCAACTCTCTCCAATACCTCAAATGGCCCGACGTACCACAGTGAAACCTTACCCTATCTTTGAATCCTCTTGTGTCACAACCTCGGTGCAACTCGCAGGAAAACCAAATCCCTGACCTCGAAATCTAGAGGTCGTCTCCGCAGATCAGCATAAGAATTCTGTCGAGACTGTGCAGTATCCATCCTCTTCCAAATCAGCTCTATCTGCTCTGAGGTCTCCTGAACAAGACAAGGTCCTAGCAAAGCTACCTCTCCTGCCTCCAGCCAGCACAAAGGTGATCGGCATGGTCTACCATACAAAGCCTCGTAAGGTTCCATATAAATAGTCGCCTGAAAACTATTGTTATAGGAAACCTCCACAAGAGGTATATGCTTCTCCCAAGAACCTATAAAGTCTAGAATGAAATTTCGGAGCATATCCTCAAGCACCTAGATCATGCGATCGGACTGGCCATCAGTCTGGGGATGATATGTTGTACTCAAAAGTACCTGTGTACCCAAAGCCTTCTGAAGCCCCTGCCCGAACCAAGAATTAAAACGCACATCCCTGTCTGAAACAATGGAGTGTGGAACTTAATGTAGACGTACGATCTCTCATATGTACAACCACCCCAACTCATCAACACTGGAGGTCTCCTTAATCAGCAAGAAGTGCACAACCTTCATAAGCCTATCGACGACAACCCAAACAACATCACTCCCTCGAGGTGACCTCGGTAACCCGGTCACGAAGTCCATCGCGACATCGTTCCACTTCCACTTGGTAATCGGTAACTACTGTAAATGCTCCGCTGGTCACTGATGCTCTGCTTTCACCTGCTGAGAAGTAAAACATCTCATGACGAAACCAGCAACATCTCTCTTCATACCTGGCCACCAGTATTGGCAGTTTAGATCATGATTCATCTTGGTGATGCCAGGATGAACTTCCCAAACTGAGGAATTAAAGCCTCTCATCAGCTCCTCACGTATGTCTGTTGGCACCCATATGCGTCCCTGGAAATGCAAGATCTCATCTATACCCACTATCCATCCAGGGAGAGGGTCCCCTCCTAACAGACTCTCCCACAGGACTAAGCCTTCTGATTCTGATAGCTGCCTAATCCGTACCCAATCAAGAAGAGTAGAGGTAACAGCCACAGAAGAAATAAAAGTCTATCCCTAACTATCGTGCACCTCCAAGTACATCTCAGAGAATAGAGCCATAAGTTTCCACTCACTGCTAGCCTCTTGAACTGCCTGAATCTGAGCTATCCGGCTCAACGCATCTGCCACTACGTTTCCCTTTCCTGGTGTATAGGCAAGATCAAAGTCGAAAGACTGAAGATACTCGACCCACCTGCACTGCCTCAGATTCAGATCACATTGAGTGAAGATATACTTAAGACTCTTATGGTCGGTGAAAACCACAAAGTGCTCACCTAGAAGGTAGTGTCGCCAACAGCATAAGGCATGAACAACAGCTGCCAACTCTAGATCGTGCATCGGGAAGTTCCTATCATGTGGTCTCAACTGCCGAGACCCATAAGCAATGACCCCATCTCCCTACATGAGCATGGCTCCCAGCCCGATTCCGGATGCATCACAGTAAACAGTATAGCTCTTGCCCGGCTCTGGCAAGACTAGTATCGGTGCTGACGTCAACCTTCCCTTCAGCTCCTGAAAGGATGACTCACAAGAATATGACCATAAAAATGTCTCCCCCATCTTGGTTAGACCTGTCAGCAGTGCTTCTAGGCGTGAAAAGTCTTGTATGAAACACATGTAGTATCCAGCCATCCCTAGGAAACACTGCACCACAAATACATTCTTCGGCTGCTCCCAGGAAACTACAGCTCTCACTTTCCCTGGGTCTACTAACACTCCTGTCTCTGAGATTACATGACCCAAGATGTGAATCTGATCCATCTAAAAGTGGCATTTCGAGAGCTTAGCATATAACTGATGCTCTCTCGATGTACTAAAAATGATCTCAAGATGGGTAGCATGATCATGTCGAGTGTGAGAGTACACCAAGATGTCGTCCATGAAAACCACCATGAAGGAATCCATGTACGGATTGAACACCCAGTTCATCAGTGCCATGAAAAATACTGGGGTGTTCGTAAGGTAGAACGACATGATCGTATACTCGTATAGACCATACCTGCTCCTGAATGTTGTAAGAGGTATATCTGATAGTCTAACGTGCAACTGATGATAACCAGACCTTAGATCAATCTTCAAGAACACCCGGGCTCCTTGAAGCTGATCAAAGAGGTCATCTATCCTTGGTAAGGGATATCGGTTCTTGACCATCAACTGGTTCAGCTTCCAATAATCCATGCAAAGCCTAAGGGTGCCATATTCCTTATTCTCAAACAGGACAGGTGAACCCCAGGGTGAAGTACTGGGTCGGATGAAACCCTTTCCCTTCAACTCCTCCAACTGCTTCTTGAGCTCCTGCAGCTCAGGTGTAGCCATCCTATAAGGAGGAATGGACCCCGGTTCCACTCCTGTCACGAGCTCAATTGAGAATTCTACCTCACGCTCTGGAGGGAAACCTGAAAATTCCTCAGAAAAGACATCCCTGAAACGACCCACCACTGGAAGAAAGTCTAACTACGAAGTCCCCTGGTCATCCAGATAAATACTGGCAATCTGGGCTGTAACTCCTCCTAGCCCATGATGCTCTGGTCCAGCTCTACCCACCTGGACATCCCACTCGCCTCTATAAAGAAAAGATCTACCCTCTGGTGATACGAAACTCACCCTACAACGATAGAAATCGACGGATGCCTAGAAGGGAACTCACCAGTCCATCCCGAGAATGACATCATAGTCTGTCATCTCTAGGACATAGAGGTCCCATAAGAAGTGACACCCTGCAACCTCAAGAGGTAACTCTCTACACTAATGTATGCTAGATTCCCTTTTTCACAACAGTGTATCAAGAGTCAACATGTCAGCAGACGAAAAGATACAGAGCTCAAGGCTCTCCACAACAGCAACAAAGATAAAGCTATGTGATGCACCAGAATCAAAAAGAGCTAAAGATAAAACTGAGGCTACGAAGATCATACCTTGAATTGTAAAAGGTTCGGGATCCTGCTCTTGATAGGTCTGCTCGACGATGAAAGTTTGGCCTATATCACGGCCCTACACCCCTGGCTAACCACTTTGAGCTGATCCACTCTACTGTCGCTGGTAACCAGGTGACTGGCCACCACGGTCGTGACCTCCACCTCGACCCGAACAGCCGAAAGAACTCCATTTCCCAAACTGGTCAGAAACTGGCGATATATCTCCTAAATGCGGGGTCATAGAAGAACCCCTACCACCAGCTGTAGGCGAGAATATCTGACAAAAACACTGAAGATGGCCCATCTTTTCGCAGGATTGGCACTCCATCGAGCCTCTATGACACTGAGGCCTAGTATGTCCGCTCCTACCACACTAGTAGCATACAACATGGATGCCCGAAGATACATTCCGCCTACCCTGATCTCCTCGAGAAGACTCCCTGCAGCGTTTCCTGCTATCATTAGGAGGAACACTAACTCTGGATGTCGAACCGCCCTGGCTCACTGCTCCAGAATCTCTTAAATTGTGCTCAGTGATCAGTGCCTAGTTGACGATAGAGGATATCGAAGTCAACCTGAATATATTCACCTAGAAATAGATCTCCTGTCTGAGACCTTCCTCAAACTTCCTAGCAAGGAACAACTCATCATCTGCTAGAATCGGCATGAAGCGCTGCAGCTCGGTAAATTGAGACGAGTACTCCATAACAGAAAGAGTACCCTGCTGTAGACTCATAAAATTCTGGGCTCAGTTAGCCCTCAAGGTCTCCGGGTAAAAGTAGTCATAGAAGGTGCACCGAAACTCGTCCCAAGACATACTCTTCTAGCACCCTGACTGTGAGATCAGCTCCCACCACCTCTTGGTGGTGTCTCAGAGCATATAAGTAGCAAGATTCACCCTCTTCTCTGGAGGTATCTTCAGATGCTCGAAGATCGTCAGTGTGGCCTCTAACCATGACTCTACAGCCTGCGGTCCTCCATACCCTAAGAAAGTAGGAGGATGTTGTTGCTGGAAAACCTTCGTAAACTCATCCATTGACGGGGTAGGAGGCAGCGCTCCCTGAAAGGTCTGTATCATCCTCAGGAAGTCCTCCCTGAACTGAGCATCGGCGCCTGCAATGGGTATAACTGTTGGTGCCAAGGCTGGAATAGTAGGAGGATCTGTAGGAAGTCCCTGATCGGCCATATCCGGTGTCTGATCACCATCTGGAAACTGGCGAACAGCAAGAGGACGTCTCGGTGGCATAGCTCTGAAAGATCAAAGAACACCTTAGATTAGGATTATTAAAGACTGAGAATACAAGAGTACAAAATGGGAACAGGTGAAAGAAACATTCATGTTTTACAAAACACGACTACACGACATGTATATAAAATACACTGGATGTTCGTTAAGTCATTCGCATGGGCATGTACTTCTTCCACCACTGGTTGTGTAACACCCCAAACTACACGAAGTGTTGTCCCTACACATGGTGTGTACTTGAACTCTAATCCCATGCCTAAGTATCTATACACGGCTAACCCACATGGTCCATCTTAACCCTAGACCACACGGCGTGTTCACTAAGGACACAGCATGCACTAAACAAGGTTTCAGCGACCCGTGTTGTTAGTTAAATGGTCGGCTACACGGATGAACATTACACGGCGTGTTCCGACCAAACACGGCGTGTATAGGAGACGATAACACCGAACTGTGTTCTCCATGACATGTCCTGGTACCTAGAATGTAACACCCTAAGATTCCATGGTACGTTTCCCTTTGAATAATACAGTAGCATGTGTTGTACGCAGGTTCGAGATTCTAACACACCGTGACCAATCAAAGTATCCGTTATAAATAGTAATACCCACTTTTTTGAAATTTTATAAATTTTATTTTTTAAAATGGACTTCATTTTTAGATTTGGAATATCGAAATTATCCTAGGGTGAATTTTCGGTATTTTTGCGAAAAACATCAATTTTTGATGACTAGTGAAACCACTTTGTAGTAGTTAAGAAAAATGTCTTTTTTCATTTAAATGAAATTTTACTGCTTCTGTGAATTGAATTTTAAAAATACAACATACATGGTTGTTATTTATAATTAAAATTTGGTTCAATGAGATGAAAATAATTTTTGGTGAATAGTAACATTCTACTTTTATTTACCACGGTTAAAAGTAAATAGGGTAATCAAGGGTACAAATGATATTATTATTACCCTAGCACATGTCCTAATTCTATTGGCTAAGTATAATTAGACCAAAAACAACCTTATAAATATTATATAAACCTCTTAGGTCTACTTGTATTAGATTAGGACATTTATTATTATTAAATTCAAAGAAGAGTTAAAAGAGTTAAAATCAAAGTTTAATGACTAAAAAATTTTAATATAGGGTTACACATAAGATAAATTCGATTATAAATATCCATTAGAAATATAAAAATATTTCCTACATAATAAAATTTTATTTATATTTTTTTGACATTAAATAATTTTATTTTTTTATGACATAATGATGATGCAGTAATTACTTTAATAATAAAATATTAAATTAATTGATATTATAAATACCCAAATAAATATAATTTGATACTTTTTATGAATTTAACTAATTTTATAGGTTAATATGTCATGTTAGAATTCATTTAATTAACTCTTTTCGAAGTAATCATGCTGTTATGATTTTCACAAAAATAAATTTCCAAATAGTGTCAAAATTGACATAAAAGGGTTTTTAAAACAAATATTACATTATTAATTGATATTATATTCCTAAAAATATATGGTTTGGAAAAAAGACTTATATAATGATAGGTGTGTAATTAATTAACCACTTTGGGTTCTCTTGGATGTATATAGTAAGTTTATTAACTATATAATATAAAATACAAAGTGACATGGTAAATGTCAAACTTTTTAACTAAGAGTTAAATATAAATGATAAGGTTAATATAGTGACTCAAACCTGTATAAAAATTATTGGATGAAAGGGTTTCAACCCATCCCCACCTTAGACTTTGAATAATCTACTTTCGAGCCATTATAAACCGAATATGAATTTATTATAAATTAATAATTTAAGTTATTCCTAAAGAGCCCCTCCTACCCCTTATAAAAGGACACCACTTCTAACCAATTATTCACACCTTCAAAGCCATTTTTCTCAGAAAAACTCTGCCCAAATACTCTCTCAACTTCCCTCACTTCAACATAGAGGCCTTATTTGGATCATAAAGCCAACCTAAGGAGCCCGTTTGATCAAATCAAAAGGAAGAACCTGAGGAAGAGGTAATGTTTTCACCACCCTCTTTCAAGTTCCTTTCTTCTTCAACTTCTTCTTTCTTTGTTAATTCCATTATAAAATAATAAATCCAGTATCTTCTATATACTGTGATGTTATTATAAATATGGTACAACCATATTCAGTATTCTATCCATCCTTTGAATGACATGTCACCATATGTGCGTACGTACAGCTTACCGTCTCCTCGTCGTGGTGTAATTGTTATTCAAAAAATTACTATTTGTATGGGTATGATAATGATTTGTAATTGAGGTAAATAGTAAATATAACATTATAATGATATGGTATATATGATATACCATTCAATTATATACTATTTTAATATCAAAAGAATGATATTTTCACTCGTGCGTACGTACGGAATATCGTCTCCACGAACGTGATGAGATTCATTCCCCATCGTATCCATTAAATTATCATTATCATTTGATGATTAAAAATAATTTTTAAGGACTTTATATCATTCTTTACATGAATAAGATACAACCTATCCATAACAAACAAGGCTTACGTAACAAAGCATATAAAGGAAAATGAGTATGTTAACACCAGAAACGATGATAATTCTAAAATATTATTAACAAAGCAATATTAAAAGATCATATATGATATCATATTAATGTATATGGTTATTTTATAATTTAATAACAATTATTTAACCATTATACATTAGTTTAAACTACCCTCGGCCAAGTAAAATTACAAGGTAATGGATAATTTCACAATCTCTTCATTATTCGAGGTTTTTATATGTAATTATCTACTAGAACATATTTATCATCCACATCCATGTTTCTAAAAAATGTATATCAAAACATTTTTACTATTTAATAGAAAATGGGTTAAATTAATTTATACCCTTATACATTTTTTAAAGGAATCTTTTCATCATTTTCCAAACAAGGTACTTTTTGACCTTTTCGACAAATTTAAGGTAAGAATGTTTTTTTAACTTATACAGTGGGTGCACCTATATTCCGCCATTATAACATCGTCGAAGATTCCCTTACAAGCTTATATAAATATTTTAAAAAAATTAAGGTTTTCTTTATAATTATGTGTCTCTTAAATGATTTTGAAATAGAAAGATATATTTCTCTAAAAAAAAATTTATTTCATCTATATCAACATCCTTTGATGGATTTTAAGTTTATTTGAAGTTGATTTATTATGATACAAAACATCCATATTGTATTGAATTTTTTTGTGAAATGTTTGAATATGGATGTGTTATTTTTATACCATTCATGGTTTATGGATAAAGTATTGACATTTCGCATGCTAGTTGTAATACGAATGTTTATGTTATGTTTAAACCTTTTCGTATGAGGAATGAATTGGACTTAGTAAGTGACAGGTGGAGCTCGCTATAGCTCCTCGATGCATCGGTAGGTCTCATGAGACAAACTAGTGTCTTGGCACAAGTCCTTGACAAAATCTTATTTGTAGTCTTGGCACAAGGCCTTGACTATGTGGTTATGATAGTCTGGCATTATGGATTCCCTCTTTATGAAAGTTGTTATTGATATTGCATGTGATTATTTGACTAGTAGAATGTCCATGTGAATAAGTAAATGGCATTATTTCATTTTATCTTTTCCATATTATTCGGAAGTTCATGTTTAAAAGGCTTTTGTTTTAGTTATACATTTCCTTAAATGATTATGTTTATTTGTGAAAGTTTTTGCTATATTGTTATCCTTACTGAGCATCTGAGCTCACCCCTTTAACTGTTTTATTTTTTCCAGGATGTGAAGAATTATTTTATGAATGACCTGTAGGGATAGTATGATGGGATTTGGAGACAAGATGTTATTGTATTTTTTAACTTTATGATGTAGTTTTCTCTTTATGATGTAATGTAAACTTATGAATGTATCTTGTGATTTTAAGTCTACTAAACTAAATCGGTCTTTCGAGACTTGTTCATTTGTGATCATACCTATATTACGTAATAATGCACTTACTCTGGGTAACTGGGGTCGGTGCGTTACAGTTGGTATCAGAGGCATTTTAGTACTAACCTTGGAAACGAGATTTAGGTGAACTCTGATTAGAGCACATAGCCCTAAGATAATCTTCGAGTATTAGTATAGAAAACATCCTAGAATTTTGGTAAAGTAGAGATTTTGTGTCTTTTCCGAGCAATACATCCCTGTCTGGATACGAGAAGGTAGAGGCTACTTTGGCACATATGTTCCTAAGAGTGAAAACTCTGACAAGGAGTTTCGGGATTGATCTGGGGTATCCTGGTACACAACAATGGGCCTTGCTGCACTCTTGGTTACGAAACTCTCGGGGGATATGTTTAGGATAATTCATGATTTCTTTACAAACCAATATAAAGGATTTAAGAGTATATACCTCCTTAAAGAAAACCTTTTTATGATTATGGATTATATCTATAAACTGTTCAATTTATGTTAAGTGTTTTGCAAGTTTGGATTTATGTATTTCTATTCATAAACTAATCTAGTTTATGACATTGTATAGTAATGGTTCCTAGTGGAAGAAATGGAAACCATATCAATGCATGCACTCCATGTAAGGATTTCTCTCCTGCTCAAGATAAATATAGTGGATTTGGTGATACAAATGGTGCTGATCAGCTTATCACCATACTGGGACAACTCACTCAGGTTATGAATAATAACCTTACTCGTATGGAGCACCCTGATCCTCAATGTGGAGGATCAATGTTAGATCTCTTCATGAGGCAACAACCACCGACATTCAATGGGAGTATAAATCCATTAGTGGTAGGGCAATTGATAAATTCCTTAGAGAAAATATTCCATGCTTTGGGGAGTAGCGAAAGGGACAAGATATGCTGATCAACGGTGGTCATTAATTCAAAACACAAAGGAAGATAAAGAAGTATCAAATATGGAATGGAGAGAGTTTAAAGAAATCTTCTTAGAAAAATACTTTCCTCATGACCATCCAGTAGAATGGAAAGGAAATTTCTCAGTCTGAGGCAAAAGGAGAGAATGTCACAAAGTATAAAGCTAACTTTACAAGGTTAGCGAGGCACACAACAGATTATATATGTAACCCAAGGAGTAAGATTGATCGTTTCTTTGATGGGTTAAAACTGTTTCTTCATCGAGCATTAGTCTCAAAATCCTTCTCATCATACGAAGATATTGTCTCGTGTGGTATCAAGAGAGAAAAATAATTCTCTAAATCTTATGACAATAAAGTAAAGCAAGAGGGGAAGAGAATGGTGGAGCAAGAGACAGATAAAGGGAATAAGGGAAAGAAGGATTTTCCATTATGTGAAAATTGTGGGAAGAATCACTCTGGTACTTGCCTAAAAGGAATGGGAGTTTGTTATAAATGTGGAGAAAAAGTTCATCAGGATCATGATTGCAAGGGAAAGAAAGAAGCTATCAATGTTGAATGCTATAATTGTAGAGAAATGGGGCATTATGAAAATGAATTTTCTAAGTGTCAGAAAACTTACCTCAGAAAAGGATGAGGGATCAAGGCCAAACTTATGTTGTTACAACAGTTAAAGTGGAATAATTAATGCATTTGTGTTTTGTTTGACTCATGGATTATATTCTGGTTATAATAATAATGTGATATATGTAAGGATTGTACTACAGTACTTTTTTTTCTCATTATGGTTTTAATTTGTCTAAGGTAATCATATTTTCAGTATATGACAATAAGAGAAACTTTACTTTGTTTCGGGAATCTGATGTTGCAATTTATTTTGGAATTTAAATACCTTCTTCAGATAGTCTGGACAGAGGTACTTTGGATAACTATAATGTTTGGAATGGATTAAGTTGATCTTAGGATAGAATTGTTTAAGGTCAAAACAATTCTTATGATTATTTTTGGAATATTATGATACTATAGTTTTAGGAAAAGAACAACCTGCAGGTCGGGTGATAACCCGCCGCGTCGGACAAAGCTACAGGAATCGTTCCCACAACCATAGTGCGACAGGCCTTTATTACCTACCACTAGCCTACAGGAAGTCCCTAGTTATTACAAACTATTTTCCTTCATTATAATGGTATGTGTTAACATTTTGAACCTTATATGATTAGGATAAATATAATATTTTTGAGTTCTATTGTCTTTTGGAGTGAAAGATGAGTTTGTGGTAGAAAGTAGCTGAAGGATGAGAGTCTACATGTCAAGTATATATATATATATATATCTCTCTCTCTTATTCTATGATGAAATTAATTCTTAAACTTTAGGGAAGGGATATTAAAACCAAAAATGTTTTATCATAATACCTTATGTTTTGTTGAACTGATGATACTTTAAATCATCATAGATTGATGGATTTGAGGCCCTCAATTTTACACTTGCTTGTGATTGGTGACCTCAATCACTCTCTATAAATATTTACGTTTTCCTCTAATTATGTGTCTATAATTTCCACCAATGTTCTCATATTTGAAACCCTAATTTGGTAGGGACTTTCTCATTTCCCTTTCCCTTTTATTAAAACTAAATTTTATTAACCCTATTTCTGATATGGGTTTTCCACAAAGGTATTTACTATTTTCAACCTTTTATTTGCGAAGAATAATTTCAAATTGCGAGGACACAATTTATTGAAGGAGGGGAGAATGTAACACCCCAAGCATCCACGGTACATTTTCCTTTGAATAATACAGTTGCGTGCGTTGCACGCAAGTTCGAGATTCTAACACACCACGACCAATCAAAGTAGCCGTTATGAATAGTAATACCCATATTTTGAAATTTTATAAATTTTATTTTTCAAAATGGACTTCATTTTTGGATTCAGAATATCAAAATTAGCCTAGGTTGAAGTTTTGGTATTTTTTCGAAAAACATCAATTTTTGATGACTAGTGAAACCACATAGTAGTAGTTAAGAAAAATGACTTTTTCATTTAAATGAAATTTCACCGCTTCTGTGAATTGAATTTTGAAAATCCGACATACATGGTTGTTATTTATAAGTAAAATGTGGTAAAATGAGATGAAAATAATTTTTGGTGAATAGTAACTTTTTACTTTTATTTACCATGGTTAAAATTAAATAGGGTAATTAAGGGTAAAAATGATAATATTATTACCCTAACACATGTCCTAATTCTATTGGATAAGTATAATTCGACCAAAAACAACCTTGGGAATATTATATGAACCTCTTAGGTCCACTTGGATTAGATTAGGACATTTATTATTATTTAATTCAAAGAAGAGTTAAAAGAGTTAAAATCAGAGTTTAATAACTAAAACATTTTTAATATAGGGTTACACATAAGATAAATTCGACTATAAATATTAATTAGAAAGATAAAAATATTTCCTACATAATTTTAGTTTATTTATATTTTTTAGACATTAAATAATCTAATTTATTTATGACATAATGATGATGCAGTAATTACTTTAATAATGAAATATTAAAATAATTGAAATTATAAATACCCAAATAAATATAATTTGATACTTTTTATGAATTTCACTAATTTTATAGGTTAATATGACATGTTAGGATTCATTTAATTTAATTGTTTTGAAGTAATCATGTTGTTATTAGTTTCACAAAAATCAGTTTCCAAATAGTGTCAAAATTGACATAAAAGAGTATTTAAAACAAATATTATATTATTAATTGATATTCTATTGCTAAAAGTATATGGTTTGGCCAAAAAACTTATATGATGTTATTTGTTTCAATAATGAACCTCTTGGAGTTCTCTTGGATGTATATAGTTTGTTTATTAACTATATAATATAAAATACAAAGTGACATGGTAAATGTCAAACTATTTAACTAAGAGTTAAATATAAATGATAAGGTTAATATAGTGACCCAAACCTGTCTAAAAACTATTAGATGAAAGGATTTCGACCCATACCCACCTTTTAATTTGATGAATCTACTTTGGAACCATTATAAACTGAATATAAATTTATTATAAATTAATACTTTATGTTTTTTTAAAGAACCCATCCTCCCCCTTATAAAAGGACACCACTTCTAACCAATTCTTCACACCTTCAAATCCATTTGGCTCGGCCAACCCCTCCACAAATACTCTCTAAACTTACTTCACTTCATCCTAGAGGCCTTAGTTTGATCATAAATCCAACTTAAGGAGCCCTTTTGATCAAATCAAAAGGAAGAACCCGAAGAAGAGGTAATGTTTTCACCACCCTCTTTCAAGTTCCTTTCTTCTTCAACTTCTTCTTTCTTTGTTAATTAAATTATAAAATAATAACTCCAATTTCTTCTATATACATTGATGTTATTATAAATATGGTACAACCATATTCATTATTCTATCCATCCTTTGAATGACATGTCACTATACGTGCGTACGTACGGCTTACCGTCTCCACGTCGTGGTGTAATTGTTATTCCAAACATTACTATTTGGATGGGTATGATAATGATGTGTAATTTAGGTAAATAATAAATATAACACTATAATGATTCTGTATATAAGATATAACATTCAATTATATACTATTTCAATATCAAAAGAATGATATTGTCGCTCGTGCGTATGTACGGAATACAGTCTCCACAAACTCGATGAGATTCATTCCCCATCATATCCATTCAAGTATAATTATCATTTGATGATTAAAAATAATGTTTAAGGACTTGATATAATTCTTGATATGAATAAGATAAAAACTATCAATAACAAACAAGGCTTACGTAACAAAGCCTATAAAGGAAAATGAGTAAGTTAACACCCGAAACGATGATAATGCTAAAATATTATTAACAAAGCAATATTAAAAGATAATATATGATATCATATTAATGAATATGGTTCTTGTATAATTTAATAACAATTATTTCACCATTATAAAGCTGGTTAAACTACCCTCGACCAAGGAAAAGTACAAGGTAAGGGTTAATTTCAAAATCTCTTCATTATCTGAGGTTGTTTATTTGTAATTATCTACTAGGACATATTTATCATTCACATCCTTGTTTCAAAAAAAATATTTCAAAAATTTTTACTATTTAATAGAAAATGGGTTAAAGACATTTATACCCTTATACGTTTTTTAAAGGAATCTTTCTGTCGTTTTCCAAACAAGGTACTTTTTGACCTTTTCGACAAATTTAAGGTAAGAATGTTTTTTTTAACTTATACGGCAGGTGCAGTTATATTCTACCATTATAACATAGTCGAAGATTCCCTTACAAGCTTATAAGAATATTTTAAAAAAATAAATGTTTTCTTTATAATTATGTGGCTCTTAAATGATTTCAAAATAGAAAGAGATATTTCTCTAAAAAAATGTTTTGATTTCATCTATGTCAACATCCTTTGATGGATTTTAAGTTTATTTGAAGTTGATTTATTATGATACAAAACATTCATATTGTATTGAATGTTTTGTGATATGTTTGACTGTGGATGAGTTATTTTTATACCATTCATGTTATATGGATAAATTCTTGACATTTCGCATGCTAGTTTTAATACGAATGTTTATGTTATGTTTAAACCTTTTCGTATGAGGAATGCATTGGACTTAGTAAGTTACGGGTGGAGCCCTCTATAGCTCCTCGATGCATCGGTAGGTCTCATGAAACAAACTAGTGTCTTGGAACAAGGCCTTGACAAAATATTATTTGTAGTCTTGGAACAAGGCCTTGACTATGTGGTTATGATAGTCTGGAATTATGCATTCCCTCTTTATGAAAGTGGTTATTGATATTTCATGTGATAATTTGACTAGTAGAATGTTCATGTGAATAATTAAATGGAATTATTTCATTTTATATTTGTGATATTATGATGAAATTCAAGTTTAAAAGGCTTTTGTTTTTGTTATACATTGCCTTAAATGTTTATGTTTATAAGTGAAAGTTTCCGCTATATTGTTATCCTTACTGAGAATCTGATCTCACCCCTTTCAATGTTTTATTTTTTCTAGGATGTGAAGAAGTATTTTATGAATGACCTACAGGGATAGTATGAGGGGATATAGAGACAAGATTTTATTGTATTTTTTCACTTTATTATTTAGTTTTATCTTTATGATGTAATGTAAACTTATGAATGTATCTTGTGATTTCAAGGCTACTAAACTAAATCGGTATTTCGAGACATGATCATTTTTTATCATGCCTATGTTACGTAATAATGCACTGACTCTGGGTAACTGGGGTCAGGGCATTACAGTTGGTATTAGAGGCATTTTAGTACTAACCTTGGAAACTAGATTTCGGTAAACTCTGATAGAGCACATAGGCCAAAGATAGTCTTTGTGGATTAGTATAGAAGAATATCCTATAATTTTGGTAAAGTAGAGATTTTGTGTATTTTCCGAGAAATACATCCCTCTCTGGATATGATCAGGTAGTGGAGGCTCTAGCAAAGATGTACCTAGGAGTGAAAACTCCGACAAGGAGTTTTGGGCTTGACCTGGGGTATCCTGGTACACAACAACGGGCCTTGCTGCACTCTGGGTTACGACACTCCCAGGGGATATGCTTAGGATTATTCATGATTTCTTTACAAACCAATATAAATGATTTAAGAGTATATACCTCCTCAAAGAAAACCTTTTTATTATTATGGATTATATCCATAAACTGTTCAATTTATGTTAAGTGTTTTGCATGTTTGGATTTATGTATTTTTATTCATAAGCTAATCTAGTTTATGACATTGTTTAGTAATTGCACCTAGTGGAAGAAATGGAAACTGTATCAATGCATTCACTCCATGTAGGTATTTCCCTCCTACTCAAGATAATTATAGTGGAGTTGGTGATACAACTGTTGCTGATTAGCTTATCACCATACTGGGACAACTCACTCAGGTTATAAATAATAACCTTACGTGTATGGAGCACCCTGATCCTCAATGTGGAGGATCAATGTTAGATCGCTTCATGAGGAAACAACCACCAATATTCAATGGGAGTTCAAATCCATTAGTGGATGAGCAATGGATAAATTCCTTAGAGAAAATATTCCATTCTTTGGGGAGTAGCGAAAGGGAAAAAGTTTTCACGGAAGTTTATCGCCTTACAGGAGATGCTGATCAATGGTGGTCATTGATTCAAAACACAAAGAAAGATGAAGAAGTATCAAATATGTAATGGAGATATTTTAAAGAAATATTCTTAGAAAAATACTTTCCTCATGACCATCGAGCAGATATGGAAAGGAAATTTCTCAGTCTGAGGCAAAAGGAGGATGAGAATGTCGCAAAGTATGAAGCTAATGTTACAAGGTTAGTGAGGCACACTGCAGATTATATACGTAACCCAAGGAGTAAGATTGATCGTTTCTTTGATGGGTTAAAACCATTTCTTCATCGAGCATTAGTCTCACAATCCTTCTCATCATATGAAGATATTGTCTCATGTGCTATCAAGACAGAAAAAGAATTCACTAAATCTTATGACAATAAAGTAAAGCAAGCGGAGAAGAGAATGGTGGATCAAGAGACAAATAATGGGAAAAGGGAAAGAAGTATTTTCCATTTTGCGATAATTGTGGGAAGAATCACCCCGGTACTTTCCTAAAATGAATGGGAGTTTGTTATTAATGTGGAGAAAAAGGTCGTCAGGCTCGTGATTGCAAGGGAAAGAAAGAAGCTATCAATGTTGAATGCTACAATTTTAGTGATATGGGGCATTATAAAAATGAATTTCCTAAGAGTTAGGGAAACCTACCTCAAAAAAGGTTGAGGGATCAAGGCCAAGCTTATGTTGTTACTATAGTTTAAGTGGAATAATTAATGCATTTGTGTTTTTTTGGACTCAAGGATTATATTCTGGTTATAAGAATAATGTGATACATATAAGGATTGTACTGCAGTACTTGTTGTTCTCATTAAGGTTTTAATATGTATAAGGTAATCATATTTTCAGTATATGATAATAATATAAACTTTACATTGTTTGGGTAATTTGATGTTGCAATTGATTTTGGAATTTAGATACCTTTTTTAGAGACTCTGGACAGAGGTACTTTGGATAACTATAATGTTTTGAATGGATTAATTTGAGATTTGGATAGTATTTTTTAAGGTTAAAACAATTCTTATGATTATTTTTGGAATATTATGATACTATAGTTTTAGGAAAAGTACAACCTACAGGTTGGGCGATAACCCACCGCGTCAGACAATGCTGCAGGAATCGATCCCACAACCATTGTGTGAGAGGCCTTTATTACCTACCACTAGCCTACAAGAAGTCCCTAGTTATTACAAAATATTTTCCTTCATTATAATGATATGTTTTAACATTTGGAACCTTATATTATTGGGTTAAATATAATATTTTTGAGTTCTATTGTCTTTTGGAGTGAAAGATGAGTTTGTGGTAGAAATTAGCTAAAGGATGAAAGTCTACTTGCCAAGTATAAATATATATATATATATATATATATATATTTCTCATATTCTATGATGAAATTAATTCTTAAACTTTAGGGAAGGGATATTAAAACCAAAAATGGGATATCCTAATACCTTATGTTTTGTTTAACTGATGATATTTTAAATCATCATAGATTGATGGCTTTGAGGCCCTCAATTTTACACTTGTTTTTGATTGATGATCTCAATCACTCCCTATAAATATTTACTTTTTTACTCTAACTACGTGTCTATAATTTCCACCAATGTTCTCCTATTCAAAACCCTAATTTGGTAGTGACTTTATCATTTCCCTTTCCCTCTTATTAAAACTAAATTTTATTAACCCTATTTCCGATATGGGTTTTCCACAAGGGTATTCTCTATATTCAAACTTTTATTTTCGAAAAATAATTTCAAATTGTGAGGATGAAATTTATTGAAGGATGGGAGAATGTAACACCCAAAGGTTCCACAGTATGTTTCCCTTTGAATAATACAGTAGCGTGTGTTGTACGCAAGTTCGAGATTCTAACACACTGCGACCAATCAAAGTAGTCGTTATGAATAGTAATACCCACTTTTTGAAATTTTAAAAATTTTATTTTTCAAAATGGACTTCATTTTTGGATTCGGAATATCGAAATTAGCCTCGGGTGAATTATTTGTATTTTTCCGAAAAACATCAATTTTTTATGACTAGTGAAACCACTCGGTAATAGTTAAGAAAAATGAAATATTTCATTTAAATGAAATTTTACCACTTCTGTGAATTGAATTTCGAAACTCTGACATACATGGTTGTTATTTATAAGTAAAATGTGGTTCAATGAGTGGAAAATAATTTTTTGTGAATAGTAACTTTTTACTTTTATTTACCATGGTTAAAATTAAATAGTGTAATTAAGGGTAAAAATGATATTATTATTACCCTAACACATGTCATAATTCTATTGGATAAGTATACTTCGACCAAAAACAACCTTAGGAATATTATATGAACCTCTTAGGTCCATTGGGATTAGATTAGGACATTTCTTATTATTTAATTCAAAGAAGAGTTAAAATAGTTAAAATCAAAGTTTAATACCTAAAACATTTTTAATATAGGGTTACACATAAGCTAAATTAGACTATAAATATTCATTAGAAAGATAAAACGATTTCCTATATAATGGTATTTTATTTATATTTTTTAGAAATTAAATAATTTAATTTATTTATGACATAATGATGATGCAGTAATTACATTAATAATGAAATATTTAAATAATTGATATTATAAATACCCAAATAAATATAATTTGATACTTTTTATGAATTTAAATAATTATATAGGTTAATATGACATGTTATGATTCATTTAATTAACTTTTTTTGAAGTAATCTTGTTGTTATGGTTTTCACAAAAATCAATTTCCAAATAGTGTCAAAATTGACATAATAGAGTTTTTAAAACAAATATTATATTATTAATTGATATTATTTTCTTAAAAATCTAAGGATCATACAAAAGACTTATATGATTATTGGTGTGTCATTAATTAACCACTTGGGGTTATCTTGGATGTATATAGTATGTTTATTAACTATAGAATATAAAATACAAAGTGACCTGGTAAATGTCAAACTATTTAGCTAAGAGTTAAATATAAATGATAAGGTTAATATAGTGACCCAAACTTGTCTAAAATCTATTAGATGAAATTAATTCTACCCATCCCTACCTTATACGTTCAATAATCCACTTTGGATCCATTAGAAACAGAATATGAATTTATTATAAATTAATACTTTAATTTTTTCCTAAAGAGACCATCCTCCCCCTTATAAAAGGACGCCACTTCTAACCAATTATTCACACCTTCAAAGCCATTTGGCTTGGCCAAAACCTGACTAAATACTCTATAAACATCCCTCACTTCAACATAGAGGCATTATTTTGATCATAAAGTCATCCTAATGAGCCATTTTGATCAAATCAAAAGGAAGAACCCGAAGAAGAGGTAATGTTTTCCCCACCCTCTTTCAAGTTCCTTTCTTCTTCAACTTCTTATTTCTTTGTTAATTCCTTTCTAAAATAATAACTACAGTATCTTCTATATACTGTTATGTTATTATAAATATGGAACAACCATATTAATTATTCTATCCATCCTTTGAATAACATGTCACCATACGTACGTACGTACGGCTTACCGTCTCCACGTCGTGGTGTAATTGTTATTCACAACATTACTATTTGGATGGTTTTGATAATGATGTGTAATTGAGGTAAATAATAAATATAACACTATAATGATTCTTTATATATGATATACCATTCAATTATATACTATTTTAATATCAAAATAATGATATTGTCGCTCGTGCATACGTACGGAATACCGTCTCCACGAACATGATGAGATTCATTCCTCATCGTATCCATTCAAGTATAATTATCATTTGATGATTAAAAATAATGTTTAAGGACTTGATATCATTCTTTATATGAATAAGATACAACCTGTCCATAACAAACAAGGCTTACGTAACAAAGCATATAAAGGAAAATGAGTAAGTTAACACCCGAAATGATGATAATAATAAAATATTATTAACAAAGCAATATTAAAAGATCATATATGATATCATATTAATGTATATGGTTCTTGTATAATTTAATAACAATTATTTCACCATTATACAGGAGGTTAAACTACCCTCGACCAAGGAAAAGTACAAGGTAAGGGTTAATTTCACAATCTCTTCATTATCCGAGATTGTTTATATGTAATTATCTACTGGGACATCTTTATCATCCACATCCATGTTCCTAAAAAATGTATTTCAAAACATTTTTAATATTTAATAGAAAATGGGTTAAATTAATTTATACCCTTATACGTTTTTGAAAGGAATATTTCCGTCGTTTTCCAAACAATGTACTTTTTTGACCTTTTCGACAAATTTAAGGTAAGAATGTTTTTTTAACTTATACGGTGGGTGTGGCTATATTCTGCCGTTATAACATCGTCGAAGCTTCCCTTACAAGCTTATAATAATATTTTAAAAATTGAAGGATTTATTTATAATTATGTGGCTCTTAAATGATTTCAAAATAGAAAGAGATATTTCTCTAAAAAAAGTTTTGATTTCACCTATGTCAACATCCTTTGATGGATTTTAATTTTATTTGAAGTTGATTTATTATGATACAAAATGTCCATATTTTATTGAATGTTTTGTGATATGTTTGACTATGGATGTGTTATTTTTATAACATTCATGGTTTATGGATAAAGTATTGACATTTCTCATTCTAGTTTTATTACGAATGTTTATGTTATGTTTAACCCTTTTCGTATGAGAAATGCATTGGACTTAGTAAGTGATGGGTGGAGCCCGCTATAGCTCCTCGATGCATCGGTAGGTCTCATGAGACAAACTAGTGTCTTGGAACAAGGCCTTGACAAAATATTATTTGTAGTCATGGCACAAGGCCTTGACTATGTGGTTATGATAGTCTGGCATTATGCATTCCCTCTTTATGAAAGTGGTTATTGATATTGCATGTGATTATTCGACTAGTAGACTGTCCATGTGAATAAGTAATGGCATTATTTCATTTTATCTTTTACATATTATGTTGAAGTTCAAATTTAAAAGGATTTTGTTTTAGTTATACATTTCCTTAAATGTTTATGTTTATTTGTGAAATTTTCCGCTATATTGTTATCCTTACTGAGCATCTGAGCTCACCCCTTTCAATGTTTTATTTTTCCCAGGATGTAAAGAAGTATTTTATGAATGACCTGTAGGGATAGTATGAGGGTATATGGAGACAAGATGTTATTGTAGTATTTCACATTACGATGTAGTTTTCTCTTTATGATGTAATGTAAACTTATGAATGTATCTAGTGATTTCAAGGCTACTAAACTAAATCGGTCTTTTGAGACTTGATCATTTGTGATCATGCTTGTGTTACGTAATAATGCACCGACTCTAGGTAATTGGGGTCGGGGAATTACCTGGAACAAGGAAACATGGTATGTTCATACCAAACACGGCGTGTACTACTCAAACTTCCCGACTCGTGTTGTTAGTGACACGGCTGGGTACATGGATCTCTACAACACGTTGTGCACCTACCGTACACGGCGTATTCCTGAAGAAGTTCATAACCCCATGTTTCTACTCACACAGTCAGTGAAACGGTCTGAAAACTACACGGCGTGTATAAATAAAGTACACGCCGTGTATTCTGGGTTTTTCTGGGCAGTAGCTTAGAAACTGCACTGAAGGCCAGAAAACACAGGTTAAGGTTCCAAATTCGGATCCGTGAGGTCCCATACTCCCTATGAATCAATGCATGGCCTCTCATACAATCATACATAAAGAGAAACAAGTCAACTATCCACCACGTTCTGATTCATGAGGGCCCATAACACCTCAACTCTAGTGGAAAAATGTATTTCCACGTCAGTTTTTTTTACATTTAGACGTCAGTTTTTAACCGACATCAATAAAGGATATGTAAAAAATATATGTTTAAATGTCGGTTTTTATAAACCAACGTCAAAAATATTCACCACGCGGGTCTTTGGCGTCATTTTATATAAAACTCGATGCCAAATTTCAGGGCCTTGGGAGTCTTTGGCATTGGTTTTTATTTAAACCGATTCCGAAAATCAGTCCCTGGGGGTCTTTGACGTCAGTTTTTTAGAAAACTGACGTCTAAATCTAGCTTCTACATGAGTTTTAATGTCAGTTTTTGATAAAAACTGACACGAAAAATATGTTTTCTAAAAAATATTTTCCACGTAGGTTTTTAAAAAAACCAACGTCGAAACCACGAAAATCAAAATATTGGAATATAGATTGTTTCACAAGCTTCAATTTAACTGGTTATGGAGCTAAAACGGACATACGGATCAAAAGTTATGGTCGTCGTAAGTTGTACCTCTTTATGGGTCAATCGATACAAATTTCTTCGAAGAATACATAAAAAAAAGAACCAGAATGTATATTCCAAATGAACAAAAAAATATAATTAATGATTGAAACTAACTTTAATTCTTTTATTGGGCCATTTGAATCGATATGTTGTTTATCATTATTTCACTTCGTTTTAAGGGAGAACTCACGCGGTAATGAAAATAGTGAGTGATAAAAAGCATTTCCCAAAAACTAATGAATCTAATGCATAAGTTTTATTTTTTATCTCTATTAGAAGAATACTTTATCGTCATTATAAAAATAATAAGATTTTTAGTGATAAGGAAAATAATAATAATGAAATTAAATGATGAAAATAAATACCTTGTACAAATCGTCGATTGAAGAATATTTGAAAAATTGATTGTATTGAAGATGTCAAAAATGTTGAAAGAAAGAGGATGAGCTTTTATATAGTGTAAGTGAAAATTTCTACAGTGGTGATTCAAAAAAATTTGAGCGGGATTTTGAAAATAGGAACGCGCGTTGAGAAAAAATTGAAATATTGAAGTCGCGTATTTAAAATTGTACTTTTAACATCGGTTAAATATATAACTGATGCTAAAAATATTCTCATTTCTGGGTATTAACATAATTTTTTGAAAAAACGATGCAAAAAAGTGACTTTTAACATCGGTTATTTGTAAAACTGACGCCTAAAAGTGTCTTTTAACGTCAGTTATTGACAAAAACCGACACCAAAAATTAAGTCATATAATCTTAAACTTCCAACATCCATAACTTTTGATATGTAAGTCCGTTTTTTCTCCACGGCCTGTCAAATTGAAGCTTGGAAAATTATCTAAAACTTTTATTGTTATCATTGGTGTCGGTTTTTTGTAAAACCGATGCCAAAGAGGGTATTTTAACGTCGGTTCATAAAAAAACCGACGCCAAAAATCAAGTCAGATAATCTTCAACTTCCAACATCCATAACGTTTGATCCGTAAGTCCATTTTTGCTGAGCGACCTATCAAATTGAATCTTGGAAAATTATCTAAAACTATTATTTTGATCATTGGCGTCGGTTTTTTGTAAAACTGACACAAAAAATCAAGTCATATAATCTTCAACTTCCAACGTCCATAACTTTTGATTTGGATATCTGTTTTCACTCCACGACCTGTCAAATTGAAGCTTGGGAAATTATCTAAAACTTTAATTATGATCATTGGCATTTTTGTTTTGTAAAACTGACGCCAAAAAGGGTCTTTTAATGTCAGTTATTGAAAAAAACCGACGCCAAAAATCAAATCATATAATCTCTAACTTACGACGCACATAACGTTTGATCCGTAAGTCCGTTTTAGATCCACAGCCTGTCAAATTGAAGCTTGGGAAATTATATAAAACGTTTTTTTATCTTTGGCATAGGTGTTTTGTAAAATTTATGCCAAAAAGGGTCTTTTAACGTCGTTTATTGAAAAAAACAGGCACCAAAAATCAAATCATATAATCTCCAACTTCTGATGTCTATAACTTTTGATCCGTAAGTCTGTTTTCAATCCATGACCTGTCAAATTGAAGCTTGGGAAATTATCTAATCCTTTAATTTTGATCATTGGCGCCAATATTTGTAAAACCAATGCCAAAAAGGGTCTTTTAACGTCGGTCTCTTAGAAATGACGTTAAACTACCAATGTTAAAAACCATTTTTGCACTAGTGCAAGAACCAAAATTTGGCATTCGTTTAAGCAAGGTATAATAAAAACAGTCCTCTATCAAATAGTATGGATTCTATAAAAACATCTATCACAAGAGCATAACGTCTATCACAATCAACATGCAATTGCTAAATGCACCCTAGATGGCATGGCAGAATGCATGGTATGTGATTTATAACAAGTGCCTATATGATGCATGAGATGGCATACCCTCATCTCATCGGGTTGCGACAGAAATAGAAACGCAATGGCACAAAACAATAACAACACAAATCATGTGAATCACTCTAGGTGAAATCATATCAACTGTAAAATCTCAAAACCAGAAATTGCAAAAAACGAGGTAGTATGGCTTTTCCCTGTACACGAGTTAGCTACTCCCGGGCACAGATTATTACCAAGTACCGAATCCATCTTATCCCTTGCAAAGGCTCCAAGTCAAGAGAAAATAAATATCCTCTGATACCACTTTATAACGTCCTGGTTCTGGAAGCCACCCAGAGGTGCCCCGTACCCAGTTGGTCACATGGCCTCTAGTGCATTTCCCCAAACGCCAGAGGCTGCCGACTAGCAGCGAGGGTCTTGGGTGTGGTGGTGGGGAAACTATTCCCTCATTGGAGAGTACACAGCGGAAGTAAATAAAACATACAATAGCAGATGAAGTAAACAACCAACAACAACAAACAGTGGAAGACTAAAACAGTAAAAAAACTGGAGCACATACGTATATATGAAATGATGCATGATACATATATCTAGGAAAGCAGCCGAACAAGTCACAATGCTGGAAATACAAATAGTACCAAATAAGTACAAAAGAAAAGTAAACAGATCCTCAGCATCGCAAACCAAGCTTGGTTGCATGCTCCCCTTCTCCAAAGCAATCAAGTACCAGAAGTCGAAGGGCGCTTGCCCTTGTCTATACCTGCAACAACATAGTCTATTTGGGCCCAAAAGCATGACCCAAATAGGGTGTGAGATTAAATCCCAGTAGGAAACCACCCGAAGATTTGTGCCTTATATTCAGAGAGTATATGGCAGGTAATAGTACAGTAAGTAGTAAACAGTAACAGAAAATAGTAGGCAGTAAACTGTAAGTAGTAGAAGGATGATATACAACAGTAATCAATCCACAGAACAACAAGCAGCATAGAAGCAATCAGTTAACCACAACAGGAACCCTCTGGGAAGTACTCGCAGCCAACCCCTCTAGTCATATCCAAGAAGTACCAGCAACCCTCTGGGTAGTGCGCTCAGCCTAACCCATCTATTTTGGTCACACGAAGAATAGAAGACTCTCTGGTGAAACACACTCGGTCAATTCCCCTTATAGTCTAGGGTAGTCAGGGACTCTCTGAGGAAGATCACGCGGTCTAACCCTCTTAGCCCCAAGGTCTAGAGACTCTCTGTGGAAGCTATCTGGGAACATTATTCCTATATCCTCATCTATATCGCAGACTCTCTGAGGAATCTCCCTCGGTCAATTCCTCCTCTAGCCTAGAATGGTTTTAAAGAAATTCAAACAAGTAAAGACTCTCTAAGGAAGCTCACTCGGTCTACCCTCCTGTAGTCTATAATATCCAAGACTCCATGGGAATCTCACTAGTTCTATCCCCTGTAGTCTATACTGTCCAAGACCCTCTTGAGTAATCTCACTCAGTCTATCCTGGTATAGTCTATAATATCCAAGACTCTCTGGGAAGCTCACTTGGTCTTTCCCTTATAGTCTAAAGCACCAGGTTCTCACGGTCTCATTCCAGTTAGTGAATAATAATGCGATAAGGCCAAAGTACACCTATAGATCTACTTGTCTAACCAAAGTACATCTATAGAGTTACTTGTCTAACCAGTCTACAGCATAACAACAAGTTAAGAAAAAATTCCATCCTACATGGAAAATAGGCATAACAGCCAAAGGCTAACAAGACCCAGAGGTCGTAAATAGAACAAGGCATGGTCAAAACATCCAATCACAACAAATTATCATTATACATGCTCAAATTACCTCTACACAAGCATACAAGCATGGTAGGAAAGAAACAAGGGTAAAACGGTAAACACGCAATACCCCGTTCACGGGTATTGGTGGAATTTTCACATAAAACTCAAAGACATCGAAAGGTAAGGCACAAACCACCTACCTTCATGCTAGGAGATCAATATACTTGAACCACGAGGATTGATTCTCCTTAGAACAAAGTATATCTACAAAAACACACAAAACGTTCTGCCCACGATTGCTTTTGAGAGAAGAGGAATCGAGAAACAAAGCTCTAGGAGAAGGGAGAGGTTACCGCTGCGGTTCCAACGCAATCGATGACGGTCGATTCGAAGGACGGACAAAGTATCGGGGGCTCGGAGAAGATCCTCGGCCGTACGGAATGTTCTTGGTTGAAGAACATGAAGAAGAAGATGGTTCTGTCGATTAGACGCGACCCAAGTCCGTTTAATGAAAAAAAGTACATGGCATGTACTTTTAGAGTACACAGCGTGTACTAGGTTTTTCCTTACTCCGCTTTAAGTGGCCTCCACATCACTGCTACACACCGTGTGTATGGCCTGCACATGGCCAGCACACGACCTGGCGCGGCAGGGGAGTACATGGCGTGTACTCATAAAGTACACAGTGTGTACTTCAAAAAATTCCAGAAACTCCTCTTTTCTAAAAAACTCCAAAAAAATAAAAAACATACCTGAAAATAAGATCCAGGTTCTTACATGCTACATGGAGTTATTACTCAAGTCCAAAGCACATTGACTATCATAATGAACCTTATACTCATTCTGGATGAATCCGAGCTCCTGAAGAAAATGTTTTAGCCAAAAAATCTCCTTTCTAGCTTTGAAAGAAGCAATGTACTCTGTTTCCATCATGGATAAAGCAACACACTTCTACAACCTTGACTTCCATGATATAGCTCCTCATACAAAAGTATAAATGTATCCTTGTATAGAAATCCTACTATCAAGATCTCCATCCATATCTATATCTGTATATCCCTCCAAGATAGGTTCAGCTCCCCCATATCACAAAAATATATTTTATGTAACTTCCATATATGTCAAAATCCACTTGACTGCGTCCTAATGTTTCTTCTCAAGATTAGAGAGAAATCATCCCACAATTTCCACTGCATGGTAATTGTCTGATCTTGTACTCGACATAGCATACATCAAGCTTCCAACTACTGAGGAGTATGGTATCATCTCCATTGCCTCAATTTATTCCTTGGATTATGGGCATGAAGTCTTTATCAACATCAAATGGTCAGGAAGATGAATTCTCACTGGTTTGGATTTTTTCATGTTGAAATGTTTCAGATTATGTTCAATATACTTATCCAGAGATATCCATAACAACCTTATCTTCCTGTCATGAATGATCTACATCCCCAAAATCTGTTGAGATGCTCCCAAGTTCTTCATATCAAAAGAGTTAGATAACTCCTTCTTCAACTGGCTGATATTTGTTGCATCCTTCCTAATAATCAACATGTCATCAACATATAGTAGAAGAGAAACAAATTTACATCATCAAATCTCTAGATGTAGACACACCAGTCTGTTTGTGTCTGCTTGTAGCCATGACTTTCCATGAATGAGTCAATCATCTTGTACCACTATTTTAGAGCTTGTTTCAGTCCATATAAGCTCTTAATCAATTTTCATATGAGGTTTTCGTATCCATAAACCTCAAATCCTTCAGGATTCTTCATATAGATCTCCTTATAAAGGTCACTGTGAAGAAAATATGTCTTCACGTTCATCTGTTCAAGATCTAAGTCCAATCTAGACACCAATCGCTACTATAAATTTAAGCTATAGATGCAGATCTATAGCCATGGTTTTATAGATCTATGGCTATAGAATTTTTATAGCCATGGTTTAATTAACAAAACGTGGAAACTCTTTCTTGTTCATAAGCATCGAGCTCCTCCCCCCTCGACCTCTATGAACCCTCCTCCTCCCTCGACCTCTCCGCACCCTCCTCCCCACCAAACATCGTCTCTCCTCCCCCAATTTACAACCCTCCTCCTCCCTCTACCTCTCCATGTCCTCCACCCCTCCAAACTAAACTGATCCTCCCTCGATTCGCAACACTCTAAACCCTCAACCTCTCTCACAGTGGTATGAATCATCTCCAACCTGTAAACCCTTCTCCCTCATCACTGACCGATCAATTCTCCCTCAGCCGATCCTCACCAGATTCTTCAATCGGTCCCACCCCTTCATCGTGGAATCCCTCCCACCCCCTTGATCGTGCATTCCTCTCCTACTCCACCCCCTTCTTCTCGCGTTCCTCCTCCAATAGGTGCATCGGCCAAACCTTGACCTTCCAAAATCAAGATCCACGTGAGTCAAACCCTGCACTTTCTACAAAGGTCGTTTTGGTTACTCCTTCACGACAACTACTCTCCAAACAAATTCATACCTATCTCCAGTGATCGTTTGACTATACCTGTACAATAAATAGTGATTTTCAAGGTTCTCCCCCCTAATACAAATGTGTCAATTGCAAAAAAAATTACTCTTGAAAAGTTCAGTTGAAAGTGTTATGAGGTTGAGTCAATTTAGTTAAAGGAAATTTTTTCCTCTAATAATGTTTATCTTTAGATTGTTCTAGAGTATTTTATAATTTTTTATTACAGTTGGTGTTACGATATATTCTTGATAATTTGTTATTGCAGTTGTTTGATGTTAAGGTTTGTTCTAATTTGTTATCATTCCTTATTTTGTTGGCTGATTTGATAACTGTGATTTTGTAAGCTGATTGTAGAATCATGAGATGTAACTTGATCCATAAGCTTAAAAGATTAGGATTCCTAGATAACTATTCATTTTTCAGATTACTGATAGTTCAGAGAACTTTAAAAAGTATTCTGGTTTATGTTTTCAAGACATCACAATTATAGAATCAGTTGTTCAAGTGCCACTTTATTTTCTCCCTAAATAGATAACGAACCGCACATCGTTCCGCTGTCCATCTACTAAGAAAGTATCGATTCCCAAAAATTTATTATCAGAAAAATGATAAACCAAAAGTAAAACATTATCATAAAATTCCCCAAACAGACCATACAAATGAGTAGTGAAAAAATACATGAGATATAGTGTCTTTTCCAGCCATAGAAATGCTTCAAATTGAGTAAATTTGGATCCTAGATTTCATAGGAATAACATCTGTGGGGTGTCTTTGATTCAAAACTCTCCAAGTGATAAAATAGCTTCTGGAATGTCCACATTGTGTTTCCATAGAATGTTGAAAATTCCCTTCTCTTCTCATCGATCCTCTATTATTTCTCTAAATACATTCTTTGAAAACTCTCAAAAAGATTTGTGTAGTTTTAGATAATGAAACCTAATTATTTTAATTTAAGGGGGTAGATAAAATTATTTTCTTATCTACTTATGAAATAAATGCAATGAATAAGATCCATTTATGTCCCTTAAAGTCATGTCCATTATTACCTACAATTTCTCCAGGATCTCTGAAACATCCTAACAGCAGCATGATATTTGTTTCTATGATGTAGTCTTATTCATCCAGGGATCTTCCATTGTGTATCACCATACACCATGATGTATCATGTCATCACAATAAAAAATTGTGGTGTGCAATCATTCCATGCATTATAGACTGTTATAGTTGACCTGATACACAATGCTTGCATGAATAGCTCGTGACTTCATTTACTTAACATTAATGATCCACCATACTTGCTACATTGTATCCTTATATTTGCGTCATTTCTTCTTGAATACATGAAAAAAATCTCACCCTACTAGAATAAAAACTTCCACATGGGAAGGCATTTTGGTGGCATGTACTTCTCGAAAATCATGACTATAGTATAACCTATGTCATGGTGTCAATATGTTTTTCATTTTTCAATGACACTATTAGTTTCTCATAAACTCACTTATTTTCTTGCTTATAATTCTTAAACTGTTAATTATTTACATATTTCCTTCAAATATCAAGAGAACTTGAAATGGTGATCATTGCTACTATTTAAAATAAATCATGCATGATAAATATTCAAATTGTAAACAAAATTCTGTACTTGGTGAATTAGTTACTGAAAGCATTGAATGAGTTGTTCCTTGGTTGTATTATTTTATGTTAATCTCTCATTTCACCCATGCATTCGCATGAAATTGTGTTCAATTCAATTAGATATTGTTTTCCCAATGTCTTAATCTTTCTAATAATGTTGCATGTTGATGTTTTTATCATCATCAACTATTCTATTATTTCCTTTCTCACTAATCATGTTCCTCCCACTTCAATTTTTAGGTTCAATTAATGATGATTCATCATATCACTGGCATTTTTTGAAGCCCACTAGGACCCGTTTGTGTGTGTTGCGGCAACCAAAGTCAAAGGTTAATCACCATGTATGCATAGGTGAGCATATATATAATAAGTTCTCCCATTATATGTATATATTCCCATGGCAGTATGATTACATATAAAGGGCTTGGTGTGCTTATCTATATATATAGAAAATCCATACGTGTGTGGGTGATAACGGGCTTATGCATGTGATCATATATATAAGGATCCTCTTGTGCGTGTTCAAGGCCATGAAAACACGTGCATAGGGGTTAGGGTGTCCTTCTATATATTAAAAGGTGCATATTCTCGGAGGATAGACAAATCATCTTAGATTTGTTGCTGATAAAAGTGTTAAGCACTGAGTGTGGCTTAGCTCATTTGAGGTAGGGTCCATCTCCTAGCCTCTTTAATTCAAGAATGTTTTAAATTGCATTTAGTTTCCTTCTTAATTATGATTCTTTATATTAAATTGAAATTCTTGAATAAGTGTTAGTTAAGATAATTTTTTTTTGATAGGAAAGTCATGGTTTTGTAATAAAACCCCTCCAACGGAGGTGCGTCTGCAAAAACTCACAGTGGTATACCTTGCTTGAAATTATTGCATTAATTTTTTCCTTATACTTCATGTCGTTGTTAGTCATAAATCACACATCGTACTTGACCCTTTTTATATCCCTGTAGGGGTTTTCCTCTTTTTATTAAAATGGTTTTTTGAACAAAAACACCCTTTAAGTGTCGTTAGACTTTTAAGATGGAATTTCCCAAGTAGGCAAGTGTTGTAATGACCAAGTCACCACTAAGTGACCCCCATTTGATCTTATAAATGGAATTTCCATGTTTTAATGAATTTAATGAGTCGAATGGAACTGAACATGGCTAACTTGGCATATAAGAAGTAATGCCTCAGGTAGTGAATTATGTAATGGTTATGCCTCCTTTCAAAATTTTAATTGGATGTCATGAAATAAATGGAGTGGATTATTCATGGCGACTTACACTCCACATTTAAAATGACTTAAGGGAAAGTGGTAAATGTCCAATTATAACCAAAAACCTCCTAAGTGTTTGACTTGCTTTTTATAAGGGATTAACCAAGTAGGTAATTTCCCTCTTGACTATTTTACATTCTAATTGTTTTCTTGCCACTTTAAATCCAATCACCATGTTTTGATAAAGTAAATAGAATTATTTGGATGGAATGGATTGTCATGGTGGAAAGCCTTTCCATGAGTGTTTAAATTAAGAGGACCTTATTAGAATAAAATGAATAGTTAAGCTTACTTTAATTAAATGGCATGTGTCTGAGTGTTTTGCTATGCTTTTCCTGGCATTAAGTGGTTGAAGTGGAATGAAATGTAGAGGGTGGAACAGGGGGGTACATGGGGTGGGTAGGGGAGTGGGGTTGGGTGGGCTAGGGGGTGTGTTAGGGAGGGGGTGTGCTAGGGGGAGGGGAGGGGGTTGTGCTTGGGGTCGGGAGGGGGTGTTCAGGGTCAGGGGGTGTGCTGGGGACAGGGGGAGGGGGTGTGCTGGGTTATGTTGCAAGCGGCAGGGAGAGGCTGCAAGGGTTGTGCAGGGGGTGTGCACGGGTGCATGGATGCATGGTGTGTGTAGGGGTAGTGTTAATCCCACCTATGAGACTATATTTTCAAATATTATTTGATCACATTTTCAAAAAAACAACATATTTTAGATATTTTAATACTTTTAGGAAAGTCTTATACATAACATTTTCATATGACATTATAAGTCATACGATCATCAATGTTGTACAACATAACAACAATTTACATATCATTTTGAGTGCTTCTCAGGACATCACTCCCAATGAAATACCCTTATTCTTGACATTGTAGAATTGAGTTATTAATCATCAGAAAAAACAACCATCTCCATGGCCACATCACTATTTATTCATCCACATCCTAAACATATATTCTTATCCTTCACAACTCTATTATGTCCACCAAAATGCCCGTATAGGGCTTCCAGTTTCTCACAATTTTGGTACAATGTTTTCTCCCAATGTTTAAGGGTGTTTATATGAATATCATATCCAAATGACTTGGTATCATTTCACAATGATTTTAAATGATTTGAATAAAACCTATGATGCATACGTGAAAGTGGTAGATTATTGTAAATATGCACCAAAGTATATGGCATGATGTAGTAAAAGCCATCATATTGTGGTTTGTGTTATCTCGTGATTCATGATACCACTATGTGGTGTATGTATTAGATTTAATTGGATATCATTTGAACAAAAATTCTTTATTAATGATCATGTTATTTAGTATTGGGATGTACATATCAATATGAACCTAAAAGAAAACAATAAGGCATGCATGCACACCTAGTCCACTATGACTCCCTACACCTGAGGTCTCCATGTGTTAACCAGGATACCACGACACATGATCATTCCTACTTTAGTTCCATTCCAAAATTCCACCTGCAAGGGGTGTGCAGGGGGTGGTGCAAGTTGTAGGGGTGGCGTAAGGGGTATTGGAGGGGGGGTTGTGCATGGTGTAGGGGTTGTGCAAGGGGTTTACAGGGGGGTTGTAGGGGGGCTGTACAGGGGGGTGCAGGGGGTGTAGGGGGTGTGCAAGGGGGTGAAAGAGGGTGTGTGAAAGGGGGAAGGGGGTACAAGGGGTGTGGGGGGGTGAAAAGGGGGCTATGAAGGGGGGGGTGCAAGGGGATTTGTAGTGGAGAATGGGGGCATGGGTGTGCAGGGGGAAGAAAGGGGGTGTTCAAGGGGGTGCAAGGGGGGTTTCCTAGGGGGATGGGGAATCCAGGAGGGTCTACAGGGGTGTCCAGGAGGGAGGAGGGGGTGTCCAGAGGGTCTGCAGGGGGTGTCTAGGAGGGTCTGAAGGGGGGTGTTCAGGAGGCAGGGGTGTCTAGGAGGGTCAGCAGGGGGATGTACAGGAGGGAGGGGTGTCCAGGAGGGAGTGGGGGTGTCCTGGATGGTCTTCTTTTTAACATGTTCTATTAAATCACATACATCACTTACCACATTCTTCATTGTTCTCAAGATTTCATCTTAGGTTGGTGAAATTTTCAAGAAACTCTTTGAGTGTTCACTAGCCTGCTTGAAGCTCCCCCACAACATTTCATGAGTTCTAGGATTGTTACCTTTTGATAATCCCTCATGAGGGTTGTATTTTTCATCTTAATATAGAATAGAATTTTTTCCTTTATCACTTTATATTTTTCTACTTTCATTTTTTTCATTTACAAATCATCCGATGATATAACTAAATAATAAATAGGTATATTGATAGCTTCTTTGGATTATTCATATGAATTCTTGAGATTGATTATTTTCAGGGGGGGTCTATCCAGGGGGGTGTCTAGGAGGAGGGTTGTTGTCCAGGTGGGGTGTCTATCCAGGGGGGTGGGGTCGAAACTGTCCAGTGGGTGGTCTGTCCAGGGGGGGTGTTTAGGAGGGAGGGGTGACTAGGAGGGAGGGGTGACTAGGAGGGAGGGGGTGTCCATAAGGGGGGGTATGTCTAGGAGGGGGGTCTAAGAGGGTGGGGAGGGACAAGGTCTGTCCTAGAGGGAGTGGGAGGGAGGGGGTCTGCCCTGGGGTGAGGGGGCTGTCCAGAGGGAGTTCGGGATGGGGAGGGAGGGGGTCTATCCAATGGGTATTGGGGGGTCTGTTCGGGGGGGGTGTTTATCCAAAGGTCCCGGGGTGTCTTGGAGGGGGGTTGGGGTCTGTCTGGGGGGGTTGGGGTGTGTTCGGGGGGTGGTCTGTCCAGGGTGGTGCCCAGGAGGGGGGGTCTGTCCAGGGGGGGTATATCCCAGAGGGGGGTCCAGGAGGTAGGGGAGGGAGGAGGGTTGTCCTGTAGGGAGGGGGTCTATCCTGGGGGTGTCTATCCAGAGGGTCCTAGGGGGTGTCCAGGAGGAGGTTGGGGTCTGCCTCGGGGGGGGGGGGGGGTGTACAGGGGGTGGATGGGTTGGGTCTGTCTAGGGGGTGGGTGGGCGGGGATTTTCTCGGGATGGGGTCTGTCTGGGGGGGTATGTCCCAGGGGGTATGTCCGGGGGGTGTCTAGAAGGGGGTGTCTTCCCAGGGGGGTGTCCAGGGGGTGGGGGTCTGTCCAGGGAGGGGGCTGTTTAGGGGTAGTGGAGGGGGGAGGGTCTGTCTGAGGGGGCTGTACAGGGGGGTGGGGGGGTATGTCCAGGGGTAGTGGAGGGGGGGCTTTCATGGGGAAGGGGGTTGTAGGGGAAGTGGTGGGGGTCTTTGTAGGGGGAGGGGTGCATGGGGGTGTATGGTGCGGGGGGGGTCAAGGGGGTGGGGGGATTTTCATGGGTGGTGGTGAGGATGAAAGGGGGCAACACTAGTTTAATGGTGCTAGTTTTTTAGGGAATGTGAAGGCCTATATCCATAGTTTGAACTGTGGTTATAGGCTTTACCTTATAGCCACGCCAATACCAGCCACATTTGAATGAACCGTGGATATAACCTAAAGAAATAGTTTTAAACTAAGGTTATAGCATTATTTTGAAGTAGTTAATCCAAAAATGAGTCGGATTTAACCCATATTCACCAAGGGTGAAAATATCTCATCAAAGTCAATTCCATTCTTCTAAAGGAATCCCTAGACAACTAACCGATCTTGGTACTTGAACTCCTTTTTGTTACTGTCCTTCTTCATCCTGAACACCAATTTATTTTTTTGCTCTTTCTTGCCATTTGGTAGTTCCACCAAATCATATGTCTGGTTCTTAATAAAATACTCCTTCTCATCCTCCATTGCATGCACCCACATCATTTTATCAGGATGAGACACTGCTTCTCGGTATCCTTCTAGATCCCCCTCATCAGTTATAAAAAAGTACTCTGACTCTAAATATTTTTCCGACGGAATCCTTCCTTGTGAAGATCTTCAAACCTGTGAAATTTTAGGTTTGGGAGTACAACATCACCTAGATCCTGTGATGGTTCTGAAACTTCTTGTGGAGAGGATTGAGTCTTCCCTACTCAATATCATCTTTCACTACCTCATGTTCCACTGTCGATGATTCTTCTTTCACCTCATCCTTTTCATTGATAAGTGGTGCTGGTACTGGTGTTAGGTCATGGATTAATTCCTCGACACTTTCCATTTTATACATTCTAGGATTTTGAATGTGCTCGGTCGTATGGTTCTATTAGAATACAACATCACTGCTTCTGATTACCTTCTTCTCCTTCGGGTCACAAAGCTTGTATCCAATCTCCCCATCTCCATAGCCGATGATGATGCATGGAGTATATCTCTCTTCTAGCTTCTGCCTGAGCTCCTTGGATACATGTGCAAATTCCAAACATCCAAATACTCGTAAATGAGAGTAAGATGGATGTTTAGGAGACCATCTCTTCAATGGAAACACAAAATTTAGTGGGACCGATGGTGATCTTTTGATGAGGTAACATGAAACCTAAACAACTTCTCCCTAGAATGGTTTACGGAACATAGCCAAAATCATCATGCTTATGACCTTCTCTATGATGGTTCTGTTCATCCTTTCTACAACTCAGTTGTTTTGTGGGGTGTGTGGGACCGTCCTCTCATGTCGAATACCCTCACTCCTGCAGTAGGAATCAAATTCTCTTGTTGTGTACTCTCTGTTGTACCTCTCGTTCCCCTCGTTGTTTGATTTTCATGATCACAATCACCTTATCATGTTTATCTAATTGTGTTTTAAGTGTTGTGGATGATAGGCAATTGATTGCCAAAAGATTGGCCCAAGAAAGGACAAGGAGTGGACTGAAATTCAGTCCACCGGCCAACCGGTGTGATGGCACCGGCCAGCCGGTGGACCTGGCAGAGGCATTGCCCACTGCCAGGTTCCACCAGTCAGCCGGTGGCTCTGTCACCGGCCAGCCGGTGGCATCCAGCCCCAACAGTGAGACCTACTGTCTCACCACCGGCCAGCCGGTGGCCTCAGCACCGGCCAGCCGGTGGCTCCTGGGCAGAACAAGTTTCCACTTCCCAAGGCACCGGCCAGCCGGTGGCCCTGCACCGGCCAGCCGGTAGCCCAGTCAAACTAGCCATTGGGTTTGACCAGTCAACCCTCTTTTGGCCTCCAACGGCTCCGAAGACCTCTCCAACGGCTCCGAAGCCTCCCCAAGGGTTCCATGCCTATAAATAAAGGCTGAGGAAGCCCCAGACATCAACCGGAACCATTGTGAAGCCAACGGACACTTTTTCCATCATTCGGCAATCCTCCGGCGAGCCACTTCAAAGGAACTCCAAGTGCTCCAACCAACTTCCAATCCAAGGAGCACCTCAAGAAGCTTGGGAGAGCACGCTACATCAAATCCATCATACCTTGGCGCCCAAGTCTTCCTCACATACGGGTTTTATTGTTTTACTCTTTTGGAGCTTTAAATTTGGGTTTGTGCCTACAAACCCCAACCTTTTCTCTATCCCCCTTTCTTTTGGGTCTCACACCACCAATAAGGTGTGAAGAGGTTTCTTCAAGCCTTTCCTTTTAAAAGGCTTGAGTTTTCGGTGAGCTAGCCTTCACCCGTTAAAAAGGCTAGTGGGTTCTTGCTAAACCATTAAAAGCAAGTGGGTTCTTGCTTAACCACTCAAAAGCAAGCTGTAATAGGTCCTAGTGCTACCTCAAAGCCTAGTGGGTTTCTTGCTAAAACCATTGAAAAGCAAGCGGTAGGAATCTCTCAACGGTTGAGTTGGGAGCGGAGACGTAGGCCGGGTTTTTGGCCGAACTCCGTTATCAATTTTGTGTGTCTTGCCTCTTTATTTCCGCTGCATTCTTTACTTTGATTTTTAATTTGTTAATCATTTTTTAAAAAAGGCAATTCACCCCCCTCTTGCCATCATTCCCCGTTTTTCCGACCCAAAAATTGGTATCATAGCACGTATTTGAATAATTCCCTAACCGGTTTCAAATTAAAGATCCTATTTCTTTTTGATGGCTTCTACCGCTTCTTCCTCTCAATCCCCCGAAGGACATTCTTTGGATCGTGCTCCATTCTTTGATGGAGCCGATTATAGTTTTTGGAAAACCCGCATGACCACTTTTTTAAAAAGTATTGGTTATCCAATTTTTAGAATTGTTATGCATGGTTTTACGCTCTCTTCTCCCGATGAGTCTAAATGGACCGCCGCCGACATTGCAAATTTCGAGCTTGATGGCAAAGCCATGAATGCTCTTCATTGTGGCTTAGACCGAAATGTTTTTGATCATATCTCTTCTTGCTCTACTTCACATGATATTTGGAAATGTTTAGAGCTAACCCATGAAGGTACTAAGAAGGCTCAAAAGCAAGAACCCGACATCAAGCAAGAACCCGATGAAAAATCCGTGCCCATTTGCCCACCTCACAAGATAAGGGCCAAGAAGAAAAAGACGAAGGCTTCAAAGGCAACATGGAGTGATAGCTCCACCTCTTCATTCTCCTCCTTCTCCTCGAGCGACAAAGGTAAAAAATGCCTAATGGCAAATCATGAGGTATCATCTTCCTCCTCTTCCGACTCCTCTTCCTCTTGTTCTTCAAATTCTAATTCTTTCAATCATTTATCTTATGAAGAACTCTCACATGCTAGAGACCAACTTGAAAATGGTTTTCATACTTATCGTCAAAATTTGTTGCTTTAAAAAAGTCTTTCAAAAAACTTTCCTCCGAAAAAGACCAACTTCTCAAAGAGAAGGAGGAACTCACCCTAAAAATCCAAAATTTTCCAAATGTTGATTCTATGGAATCAACCATCAAAGACCTAAGGGAGACCCTAGACAAGTTCACCCAAGGTGAACAAAATTTGAACAATCTCCTTGGTTCTCAACGTGTTTCTAGAACCACCAAAGGGCTTGGCTACACCAACCAAGCTTCCTCCTCCCATGCACCCACTGTTTTTGTAAGGGGGAGCTCCGAATTTAAATTTTGTAACTATTGTAAAAAACCCGGGCACCTCATTTATGAGTGTAATTGCAAAAATGCCCGGTACGGCCAACCCAAATCCATTTTTTATTCGGACAAATTTTATAGGAGAAGACCCGCTATGAGACAAGTTTGGATTGAAAAATCCCTTCTTGCGAGTCTCTCCGGGCCAAAATTTATTTCTTATCCCCGGTGACTTATTGTTTTCATTTAGGGGGAGATTTTTCAAAACCTTGTCTTAGATTCAAACTTTTGATTTCATTTTCAAAATTTTCGATTCCAACTTTCAATTTCAACACTTGGTATCAAATTTTTCATTTCAAAATATTCAATTCGAATTTTTCATTCAAATCTTTCAAAATTTTTATTCAAAACTCTCAATTTCAACAAATTTCATTTGGTTTCAAATTTCAAAATTCAATTGGTTTTTGATTCAAAACTTTCAATTCAAACTGTTATTCAATTTTCATTTCAAAATTTTCAACAATTGATATCATTTTCAATTGATTTAAAATCTCGTTTTTCATCGTTTCCCTCAATCAAGTTTTATGCCCCATTCTATTTTGATAATCACAAAGGGGGAGAATTTCTTGATTGATTGGGGGAGAAAACTTTTCTATCATGCTTTGATTTATTTTCAAATTATCCTTTAAGAATTACTTTCAATTTCAGTATTTTACATTAATTGTTTCGATGATTGTGATCATCAAAATAGGGGAGATTGTTGTACCTCTCGTTCCCCTCGTTGTTTGATTTTCATGATCACAATCACCTTATCATGTTTATCTAATTGTGTTTTAAGTGTTGTGGATGATAGGCAATTGATTGCCAAAAGATTGGCCCAAGAAAGGACAAGGAGTGGACTGAAATTCAGTCCACCGGCCAACCGGTGTGATGGCACCGGCCAGCCGGTGGACCTGGCAGAGGCATTGCCCACTGCCAGGTTCCACCGGTCAGCCGGTGGCTCTGTCACCGGCCAGCCGGTGGCATCCAGCCCCAACAGTGAGACCTACTGTCTCACCACCGGCCAGCCGGTGGCCTCAGCACCGGCCAGCCGGTGGCTCCTGGGCAGAACAAGTTTCCACTTCCCAAGGCACCGGCCAGCCGGTGGCCCTGCACCGGCCAGCCGGTAGCCCAGTCAAACTAGCCGTTGGGTTTGACCAGTCAACCCTCTTTTGGCCTCCAACGGCTCCGAAGACCTCTCCAACGGCTCCGAAGCCTCCCCAAGGGTTCCATGCCTATAAATAAAGGCTGAGGAAGCCCCGGACATCAACCGGAACCATTGTGAAGCCAACGGACACTTTTTCCATCATTCGGCAATCCTCCGGCGAGCCACTTCAAAGGAACTCCAAGTGCTCCAACCAACTTCCAATCCAAGGAGCACCCCAAGAAGTTTGGGAGAGCACGCTACATCAACTCCATCATACCTTGGCGCCCAAGTCTTCCTCACATACGGGTTTTATTGTTTTACTCTTTTGGAGCTTTAAATTTGGGTTTGTGCCTACAAACCCCAACCTTTTCTCTATCCCCCTTTCTTTTGGGTCTCACACCACCAATAAGGTGTGAAGAGGTTTCTTCAAGCCTTTCCTTTTAAAAGGCTTGAGTTTTCGGTGAGCTAGCCTTCACCCGTTAAAAGGGCTAGTGGGTTCTTGCTAAACCATTAAAAGCAAGTGGGTTCTTGCTTAACCACTCAAAAGCAAGCTGTAATAGGTCCTAGTGCTACCTCAAAGCCTAGTGGGTTTCTTGCTAAAACCACTGAAAAGCAAGCGGTAGGAATCTCTCAACGGTTGAGTTGGGAGCGGAGACGTAGGCCGGGTTTTTGGCCGAACTCCGTTATCAATTTTGTGTGTCTTGCCTCTTTATTTCCGCTGCATTCTTTACTTTGATTTTTAATTTGTTAATCATTTTTTAAAAAAGGCAATTCACCCCCCTCTTGCCATCATTCCCCGTTTTTCCGACCCAACACTCTCCTCTATTGTCTGAACGAAGACACTTCATCTTCCTTCCAGGTTCACGCTCCACCATGGCATGGAACATCTTGAAGTTTCCCAGTACTTGGTCCTTTGTTTGAAAGAACAACACCCACACCCTTTGAGATGCATCATCAATAAAGGATAGGAGATATTTTTTTCCTCCTGGTGAATCCACCTCCATGGCTCTGCATACATCAGAGTGCACCAGATCCAATAAATCTGATCTCCATGATGAAGCAGTACTGAATGAGACTCTATGATGCTTTCCATAAAAGCAGTATTTACAAAGATCAAGTGATGCATCCTTCTCAATACTGATGTACTTCTTCTTTGTCAGGGTAGATAATCATTTTTCACTCATGTGAACAAGTCTTCTATGTCACATATTGGATTATGTTTCTCCTTCCACTGTGTTGAGGAATTATATACATATCTTCACATGAGTTTTGTACAATATTCCACATATGTGTCCTCGGGCAATGATAATGGATCCTTTTGTCATACTCCATGGTTCATTGCTAAAGATGTTGTCATAGACTTGTTGATCAAAGGCTATACCTGATTACAGGTTAAGTCAAGGGCTTGAACATGCTGAACATCCATCAGGGTGATTATGCATCCAACATTCATCTTGACTTGGATATCACTCATGCCAACGATCTCCTCCAAACTGGTATTTCTCATCTTAAATGCACCAAAGTCACCAGCTTGATAAGTCAAAAATACTCACGATGTGGAGTGACGTGGTACGATGCTGCAGTATCAACCACCCATTTTGTGTCTTGGACAGATGTATGAAAGCATGTACCTTCTTCGTCTTTGGAGTAAATAATAACTTCTCCGGTGATGCTCACATGTGCGTCTTCATTTCATCTTTGTTGGTAGCTACTTTGTCCCTTTTCGTGTTGCAATTTTCAACACTTCTTCATGTATCCCTTCAAGCCACAATGGAGGTATTTGTATGTTGACCTCCTGCTATATGTGGATCTTCATTTGTTCTTGCTTTGGCCTCTGGTACTTGCACCATGACTTCCTCCTTGTTTTCTCTCTCACTTCTCTAGAATGACTGCATGCGTTTGGTTGTAACTCACATATTTCCTTCGGGCCTCCTCATTGAACAGTGCATCCTTTATCATTGCCATGGTATGTTTGTCTCTGGGTGCCGAGTTGCTGAGTGAGAGGACAAGCGTATCCGAGCTATCGGGAATTGTGCCGAGTAGGTGGTTCGCATGATCTTCATCATTTAAAGTCTTACCTGCAACCACCAGTTGGTTCACGAGGCTTTGGAACTCGTTGGTGTGTTCGGCTATAGAGCTTCCACTATGTTATCAACCACTTCAACAAAAGGATCTTATTTCGAGCGGTCTTTGACTGGTGTGTATTTTCCAACTTCATTCAAAGTTCGTACACTCTAGTCTCTTCAGCAACATGGTGGAAAATGTTGTGATCGATCCATTTGGCAGATTTGACCGATCGACTTCTTGTTCAGCTTCTTCCACTCCACTTCCTTAGTGGCATCGGGGTTGAATCTCTTGTTCTCAATGGGGTCAAAAAGATCGTTATGATCAAGGAGATCTTCCATTCGAGACTTCCAAATGGAGTTGTTTGATGAAGTCAACATGATTATCCATCCCGCGGATGGTCACTGTATTGAAATTCAATTCTGTTAAAATGGTACAGAATCTAAAAAAATGGACCTCATTGTAGCGTCTGGAACGGTCGCAAATGGTGGAATTGACTTTTGGATCATCGAAATTGGACACAAATGGATCAACAAATTATCAGAACATTGTCGATGCCCGAGATCATTCGATGACGTGGCAGTGACGTGGCGGTGGCGTGGCGGTGACATGGTGATGATGTGGCGCTGACGTGGCGTTCCGAAGCAGTTGTTGGAAACTTGCTAGAATAAGTCATTAGCACTAGAACAGTGCTTTCTTCTCCGGTAAAGGTGTAGCACCCAATGTTTGACCGAACTTTGACCGAGCCTAGAGAGCTCGTATTGGCTTCGTTTTCGACGTCATTTGCGCCGTTTGAACCGTCTCGCCATGTGCTTTCAGAATATGCCTTCAGAACACGATTCTGAACAACTTGAATTTTCCGGAAAATCTCCAATGTTTGCCTTTGTTTCGCCAGAATTCTCTTTGATACCATTGTTATGATTCGCTAATTACAAAGAGAGATAATGGAGGAAGAAAAATGGGAAGAAAATGATTTGTTTCACAAAGAACAAAGATTTCAAAACTCTCTCTCTACACACTGAACTCTCATGGAGCTCTCAGGGCTCTCATTGGATAAAATGGCTCTCTGGCTCGAATTGAAGATGTTGGAAGTCTCTCGAGACCCGAGGTTTCAAGTTTGACCAATCCCCCACCAATTCCCACCTACCTTCAAAAATGGCAACATGCACATTCATCATGTGCATCAGTCAATATTGAAGCAGCCATGGACCGGTGGGGTTAGTGCACCATCCATCTAACAAGGCAACTTGAAAAATAACCCAACACAAATATTATTGCAGAGCATCTACTTCTTCCGTTAAGCTGAATCGGCCCGCTTTCTTGACTTCTGGTGGACGGGGTCTTACGTGCAAATAATCCACCGCTTCTTTCAAAAGCTCTTTGTCGTCCTCTGTTCTCAGGTTCTGGTGTTCAACCAAAAACCTTCCATCCCCCATTTCCTCGAGGACCCTTGCTGTGAACCAAGCACCTTGGAACCAATCTTCGTCACTTCTAAGCTCCACCACCGCCCCTTTCTTGAAACACCCCTTTATCCTTCCGTTGGGAGGAGGTTTAACTTCACGTTCCAGTAGAGGAACCCACTTCCCAAAAACCCATTCGCGATGAAGCCTCCGATCAAATGCATTAAAATCAAGCTGATCCCGCGAAGCGCAAAAGAAAACGGAGAACCTATTGTCGCTGACAACTTTGGTGATGATGCCTTCCCACCAGCCGTCACGGTAGAAAGCATCGACCTCTTCGCTGAATTTGAAGCCGGGATGCGCGGCGGGACCGACCGGAACTGCACTGACTTTACCGATTCCTTCAGAGGTTTGATGCCGTCTTCGTCGCCCATCAGGGCTTTGTACTCGATCTGGACGGTCTTACCAGGAACCCCGAAAACCCTCTTCATTGCTGCAGACCACAACCTCTGCTCCTTTCTTGAAGCGGTGATCTTCCATTTCCGGCCAGAGATTTGGGAACCCGAGCAGACCATTAAGGTATAAGAATGATATTTATGAACCTACTAATAATCTAGAAATATAATATTGTAAATTCTATAATTAATATCAATAATAAACTTCCATAGTAAACTTAAGTGCGTAAAATAAAAATACTAAGTAGCCTTTTTTGAATTTGAGACCATTTTAGGAAATCCTATGAAACAATAGGAGTTTTTTATATAATGTAATCATAAAACAAATACCCTCTATTTTTTTTTTTTTTTTTTTGATGTTAAGATGTTTTTTTACAACACATTTTACCTTTGTCAATATACCAAGAAAGTTTCAGATGAATCAATCAAACCCCCTCAAATAACGGACATAAACAAAAAATATTTTATAAATAAAAAACATATGATAATAAATAGACCATAGAATCTGAAATATAGATGGAAATTGTTCTTCAGAAATATTTTGTTAAACATAATTTTATTATTTAGCATGTTTGGTGCACACACAAAACGAATCAGGAATTAACGTAAGGATTCTTGCATCCCAATTTTTCATCATCGAGATATGATGTGTATTCTACACTTTGATTTGTTTCATGTATATATTGGAAATAAATTTATTTTATTATAATTTTTCATGCAATCTATGGGATTTACAATCTAATCTCACATTATATCTTCAATGGGATTTCGATTCAAAAGATAACAACGATGCAAGTGTCTGCTAACTCAACTACCTTCATTGAGTTATAACGTTTCTTCATGAACTTCATTCTTCTGAGATTGGTTGATTAAAACCAAATATTCTATTTCATGGAGCATTATCTTCCTCTGTTGGGAAGAATGAATTTTTAATTCAACCATTTTACCTTGTAAAATTCCTTCCTCAAAAAGTATATCTTTGTTGGGAATAACTCCCCTCATCTTTTACAGTGGTTTCACATCATTGTCCATATTTTCCAGCCCTTCCAATGCTCTCCTTAAAATTCGAAACCCAATTACGTGTTATCTCATGTGACTCTCACATTTCCATTTTCCTACTTTTTCAATGAATGTTTTATTATCACTTTTTATGATGTGATTTTTTTCAATATGGGTATTTTAAATTATTAAAAATGTTTTTTCCTTTCATGATCATTTATTTTACCATCCACTCCACATTTACTTTGATAAGCTAGTATATATGATTCAAGGCCCCGTTAATGAAGATTATTTTTAAAAGTAAATGTTTTCAAAAGCAATCTCTTTGGTGTTTTGAAAATGAATTTTGAATGTTACTTGCAACTTCATCTTCCATGACTATGGTAAAAATGTCTTCTAAAAATGATTCTAATGATTCATCCACTGTTATGAGCATTCTTATTTATGAAGCTTGTTTTATATGTTTTAATAATATTAAAATGATTTTAATTCTTATTTCTTTTGAAAATAAAATGAAATATTATTATATTTTTCAAAATTAAAAGTTTGATTTTAAAAAATGAATTTTTGATTTTAAAATGGATTTTGGAGGATTTTATTTTTAAGAAAGAAACCATTGGTGCTTTTATATCAACAAAAATAAGTTTTTTGAAAGAATAATTATTTTATAAAAAATTTCTTTTGAAAGCCCTTTTTTGTTTTAATGGATAAGTTTTAAATATTTTATCATGATCAGTGTCACGAATCAACCCAAGTCGACCCTGGATTGGCCACCCGAGCCAGTCCGCGACATGACCTGAGAGGCGTTCCCGATCCTCCCGGGCTGGCGACAAGCGCCAGGGCATCAATAAGGGCTGTGGGAACGATTTCACCCAATATAAATAAATAAAGCAACAAATTATAACTCAAAGCAGCGCAGGATAAATAAACCCTGTAAAGTGACTAAACAAGAACAAACAAAAATCAAACTGACCAAACACGGCGTCTGAACAAACTCTGTGTGACCTCGCAGGTCACTCTCCAACTCAACGATCAAGCGTTGCCCAAGGAGAGAACACTCAAGCTGTGGCCTGCACAAACACTAAAAACTTAAAAGAACTATAGGCGCGAGTATTAAAACTCAGTAGGCTAACCCGATATCTATTCCCAATGCACTACCTTTAAAATAGAAGAAACATCATTTCAAGTTTGAACTACAATTTATAAAAGTAGGGTTTTCTACATGCTACTCAAAAACAAAGTACGAGTCATTGCCCTTATTCATTTCTCATAACTCAAGTCATTCTTTTAGTGAGACATTATCATTTTCAAAGGGAAAGTGATGTTTACATTTTGAAATTTGTACAAAGAGGATTAAATACTTTCATTTGAAAACCATTATTAGAAACCAAGTCACAACCAATTTATCACTTTCGAAGGAAAACAATGCACAAAGTAAGTACACAACAAGGGAAATGTAAAAATACATACAAATACCAAAACATCACTGCAAGTAACTGAAAGCCGACAGACATGGGTGAACCTAGGAGATCAAGAGTAAACCAGAAGACACCAATACATGAGATATCATCCTCGTTAACATGTCACACACGATGAAATCAAAACGCCCAATACGCTCGACCATCCTTTCTCAGGCAGGTCGAGGGAATATCCCATAGTAATAAACTCAATATATCCACCTACTATGGGCTACTGGTCAGTACCACAACCTACCAGTGCAGCAATCATTCTTAGAATATTCTCTCAATATGCCATATTCTCATGTCTCAAGTATTTAGAAAAGGGGGTGAGGCCCCCGATGCCAACCGAGCATCCAATCACACACACACAAAGATATATATATATATATATATATATTTATATATAATAATGCACAATAGGCATCACCCCGAGCCACTCCATGGGACAACCTCTTGCCTTTAAACCATTCGAGCACTTGGGAGCCTCTAAGCCTGGGCTCCCAAACAATCAGTCGCAACCAAGACAGGAGAGTTATCCTAGGAGGGTTTTCATCAAAACAATTACATCATTTTCCATAAAGTGCCAAATGGGTCCACTTTAAAAAAAGTAAAAGTTCTTTATAAGACCAAAACCAGTTTGAAACCATTTCAAGAGCCCCAAAACACTACTTCACAAGCTTCCAATACTTTTATAAAACCAAACCAAAACATTTTATTTTTCCAGTAAGAGCCAACCGAGCAATTTCTCAAGAGAACCAAAATACTTGTTCACGCCTCAGAAGAAATCATTTAATATTAAACCAGAACTACATTTGATATTCTGTGAATTATGTTTAAAAGACAAATGTGCATTCTTTCACTATTGTGCGTCCGTTAATCAAGAAAATATTTCAAGTGTCATGTATAAAATAAACGACTCTTTTTACACCAAATAATCATTTAAAAATTAATTATCTTATACTATCTCACATTTATTAAAATTAATAAAATATTTAATTTGAACAAATAGTGTGCGCAAACAGCATGAAATAAGGTAACTTAAATTTTAAGAAGCAGTGCAATGGGAACCTACCTCGAGGTCAGGGCGCGATGACGGAACAAACTCAAAAACAAGGGACGGTGATGGCGATCACTCAGAAACTCCCCACGCAGGTCCTAAAAAGTCAAACCGATCGAGACAACATTTAATTAATAGAACCATTAATCAAAACAAAGTAATATATATACATATATATACATATATATATATATATATATATATCAAAATAAAAACATCAAAGGGGCATTAAAAAAGGGCAAACCAACGGGGGGTCGTCACTATAAAAAGATCACCGGAGGGTTGGTCGGGCAGCACCGGTAGGGTGCGGGCGTCGAAACAGGGCAGCATCGGGAAGATGGGTTGTTGCGCTCATGAGGAGAGGGTGCGCCGGCGAGGTACGTGTCATCCGGGGCACGTTCTGACAAGGAAGAGGGATGTGCGAGAGCCGTCGAAGAAGGAGGCTCACGCCTCCTGGCGGAGCAGGGCCGAGGGGGGTCTCGACTGGAGGTCGCGTCCGGTTGCTACGCAAAAGCTGAACATGGGGGTTTCAACTGGGGGGTCGGGCGCGCTGGTAGGAGAGGGCGTCGGGCTGGACATGTGCGGTGCTGAAGGGGATGCCTGGTAGCTAGGTGCAGGAGGCGATCTGTGGCTACATACGGGGAGAGAGGCAGGTTGCTCGGGCAGTGCATGTATGGGAGGCCGGTGCTGGGCAGTGTCATGGCTGATGCAGGGACGACAGAGTAGGGCGGGAGGCTCAGGGAGGCAGAGCTGGGGGTGTCCGGCAACTGGGCCGCGTAGGTTGCAGCGAGGGAATGAGGAGGGTGTTGTGGGCTGTTTGCGCCGAAGGAAGGAGGCGCGGGCACTGCAAGTGGGGCAGAACAGGAGGTCGGGTCGCACGGGAGAAGAAGAGGGGGGAAGGAGCGATGGGTGCTGGGTCGCTGCGACATGGAGAGGAGGAGGGAGCAGGGTGCGGGGCTTCTGCGGACAGAGGAAGAAGGTAGTGGCGGGCTAGCTCTCACGCAACAAGGGAAGTGGGGTAGTGCATAGGGCTAGGGTTTCCCTTAAAAAAACACCAATAAATAAAGGAGCTAATTAAAACATAAATAAAATAATAATAATAAGAAAAATAATAATGATGATAAAAGTAATAATAATAATCATAATATTAATAAGATAATTCCTAACAATATTTTTAATTAGCATTAATTTTAATTATAGTATTTATAATAACACAAATAAAAATATTAAAAATAATAAAAGTATTTACTTCATTTTGATAATAATTAAATTAACAAGTTTTAGTTTTCATCTAAGATAAAAATATTAAAATTGCTAATAACCATAAAAATTTTACATGACATAGAAAATTGACATTTATTTATTTATTTTAATTCTTCAAAGCTGAAAAGGCCACACAGTTGCATCGGTGAAGCCGCGCGGTGTCGCGCTCCGCCCGTGCGTCCAACGACGTCAAACCCAAAGCGCGCGTTTTTTATCAAAGACTCAGAAATTTAGTCCAAGACTTACCTCGAATCCCAGCAAAATAATTTAATGTCAAAGAAATCATAAAATAAAATAAACACACGGGTCGGGGTGTGACAATTCTCCCCACAATAACGCTTTCCGCCCCCGGAAAGCCACGAAACCATCCAGCTGATCGATCAGCACCTAAGGATTTCACATTAACACAATCTTACCTCTTTACCCATGGAGATTTCATTGTCTAACTGCGGGACTCGACCTCAGTTCCCGAAATAGATCACCAGTAGATGGGAGGCCTGAACGGACTCCCCACCAGAAGAACTCAGCTGGCATTCAATAGTGACTTAAGAGAAAACCCAAAGAGACTCACGGTGGGTCCCCCAACCACGAAGAACCACCCCCCTGACGAACAAAAAGAAAACCAACTTAGACCTGCACCAGGACTTGCTCAAGCTAAAAGAAACACAGTAAGAACATTCACACCACTCACTCTCGTCCGAAATGGATGAGAGTTGGACTGAAAACTATGTGCGAACCAACGAAAAACCCAACCCCATGGGCGGGGAGGGAGGGCCCAATGATTGGATAAATGAAACTACGATGGACAACTACTCACGAATCCTTACTTCGGGATGGACACAAACCAAAGTCGCAATTGGTCCACATGGGTAGTCCATGAAAGGTCACTAATTGGCAACTCGAATCCAAAAGACATAATTACTGACATTGCGCAAGGGATAAGTCCATCACGCTCTTGTGACAAGAGGAGAATTACTACGACCAAGAAACCACAATAGATACGTTAAAACTGCCTCACCGCAATGATAGAGGCAAAACCTTATCCAAGCATCTTAAAATTCCCCCGAGGTTTCAGACTACGCGCTGGCTTCACTCCAAGGCCTTTTGGCTGGAGCTCTGATGGATGAAGCATCTTCTGCCTCACAGTCAAGTTCTAATAATCCCAATAAGAAACAGGCAAAAGAAAAGACAAAATTTTGAAATAAAGTCATGCTGCCATTGAAAACCAGAGTTCATCAAAACCCATGACATTCCCATACATTTCAAAACCAAAACACCATCAGTACAACTGCAACGATAAAAGATCCCTCACACTGAAAGGAAACTTACACCGGAAACCTTGAACAAAACCCAACAACACATCACTTCTAAGAAATTCCTCCGTGATGCTTTTTAGTAACACCCCGACAGAATCATCGCAAGTGACCCAGGCATCCACAGGCCTGGCAGGGCTTCAGAGCGCTTGGGCACGACGTCTTTTTATGACCCAGCTTGCCACACTGATAACACACAAGGATCTCTCACTCTGAAGAGGTTGATGATAGATCCCAATGCCTCTTGATTCCATGACCTTCTCCATCCACTTTATTTTCCTTACTCATCTCCTTTCCAGAATCTTCACCACTGCTCATAGGGATCGAAGGATGGAGAAATACTTCGAGAACTCCTACCATCACAGCTTCAACATGAAAAGCTCATCTCGCCACATCGACAAAAGAAGTTAGGTTGGACTTTGACACCTCCGACTGTAGATCAGGGTGGAGACCCTTCCTTGAAGTGTCGAACCTTCATGGGGTAATTCGTGGCATACCCTGAATCATAAGAGACTATCTCTAAAAAGCGCTGGAAATATTACGACACGGATCCGTCGCCCTGCTGCAGAGAACACATATCCATCCCCTTTCTCACCCTTTCTTCCTCAGGGAAATACTGACGAATGAACAAGGCCTTGAAAAACTCCCAGGTAAGCTCTTTATGAGGCTTGTTCCGAGACACTGACTTCCACCACATCCACGGTGAACCTTCAAGCATGAAAGTTACAAACTTGACCTTCAACGACTCGGGAAACTCAACGAGGTCAAAGTCCCTTTCAATCTTCTGCATCCACTCCTCTGCTACAAAAGGGACTACTTGACCATAGAAGAGAGGTGGATCTAGCTTCCGAAACTCAAGCATAAAATCCTTAGGTTGATCAACCATACTAAAATCACTCATCGAAGCTTCAAGGGAAAAGATGATGGACAAAAGAGTCAAGAATCCAATCAAGGCCAACTCAATAAATGAAAATCCTTAAAAACCAACACCGCATATATGAAAGGATCTAAGCTAAAGAAAACGATCCATAATAAAATCAAAACCTTTCTTTTGAAAATATGTTAAATTTAAAATGAGCTTGGTGGGTTAAACCCTCTCCATTAGTATTCTTTAGAGTCTCACTCACATGCATGTATCCATGCCACACCGGGCATCCATCCACTATACTAGAAATCTGCCCACATTTCCAACATACCACTATGCATGTGAGCACTCATAGGAACACCAAGGCCAAAACAAGGAAACTTCATTTTCCAAAAACAAATCATTCATACCACTTCTTTTAAAACAATCCACAAATTAAACATGTCATTTCAAACAACCATTTTTTTCAAAAACCATTTTTTTTAAATTAGAACCACTCTCAGAAGTTACAGGAGTCCCAAAACATCTCAAACAAGGAACTAGTGTCGGTGGGAAACTTGGCCAAATGGTTGGCATCCATATGTCAATCATGTCACTGACACGAAGAGACTTTTTGGACCATGCCCCTAGATTCACATGGCTTTCCAGGCCATGCGGCTTAGGACTATTAGGCCAACTCCCTTTGTCGTAATCCAATCACAAAACACTTCCATAAAAACCCAAATAAACAAATTAAACTGGACATCCCATGGAAACCTGAGGATCAGCATGAGCAAGAGTTCACAACACTCTTCCCACACCTACCCCTCAAGTCCCGACAATCCTACTTCATCTTCCTTGACACCCCAAATAAAAAAGGGCACTCTGAAAAGAAAGGCCTGCTAAGAGATGACCTCCTTTGATATCATTTTGTCATGAACCTACCCGGGTCAACCCTGGATTGGCCACCCGAGCCGGTCCGCAGCATGACCCGAGAGGCATTCCCGATCCTCCCGGGATAGCGACAAGCGCTAGGGCATCAACAACGGCTGTGGGAACAATTTCACCCAATATAAATAAATAAAGCAGCAGAAAATAATACAAAACATTGCAGGATAAATAAACCAAGTAAAGTGACTAAACAAGAACAAAATAAAATCAAATTGACCAAACACGGTGTCCGAACTAACTCCATGTGACCTCGCGGGTCACTCTCCGATTCAACGATCAAGCGTCGCCCAAGGCGAACGCACTCAAGCTGTGGCCTGCACAAACACTAAAAACAGAAAAGAACTATAGGTGTGAGTATTAAAACTCACTAGGATAGCCCGATACCTATTCCCAATGCACTACCTTTAAAATAGAAGAAACACCATTTCATGTTTTAACTACAATTTATAAAATTAGGGTTTTCTACATGCTACTCAAAAACAAAGTACGGGTCATTGCCCTTATTCATTTCTCGAAACCCAAGTCATTATTTTAACGAGACATTAGCATTTTCAAAGGGAAAGTGCGGTTTAAATTTTCAAATTTGTACAAAGAGGATTAAAAACTTTCATTTGAAAATCATTATTAGAAACCAAGTCAAAACCAATTTATCAATTTCCAAGGAAAACAATGCACAAAGTACATAACAAGGGCAATGTAAAAATATATAAAAGTACCAAAACATCACTGCAAGTAACTGAAATCCGAAAGACATGGGTGAACCTAGGAGATCAAGAATAAACCAGAAGACACCAATACATGAGATATAATCATTGTTCAAATGTCACACACGATGAAATAAAAATGCCCAATATGCTCGACCATCCTTTCTCAGGTAGGCTAAGGGAAAATCTCATAGTAATAAACCAAATATATCCAGTTACTATGGGCCACTGGTCAGTACCATAACCTACTAGTGCATCAATCATTCTTAGAATATTCTCTCAATATGCCAGATTCCCATGTCTCAAGAATTTAGAAAAGGGGATGAGCCAACCGATGCTAGCCGAGCATCCAATCACACACACACACACACACATATAATATTGCACAATAGACATCAGCTCGAGCCACTCCATTGGACAACCTCTTGCATTTAAACCATTAGAGCACTCAAGAGCCTTTAAGCGTGGGCTCCCAAACAATCAGTCAGAACAAAGGTAGGAGAGTTATCCTAGGAGGGTATTTATCAAAACAATTACATCATTTTTTATAAAGGGCAAAACGGGCATTATACACCTTTTACGATCACCACTTTAAAAAAATTAAAACTTATTTATAAGACCAAAACCAGTTTGAAACCATTTAAGGATCCCCAAAACACTACTTCACCGGCTACCAATAATTTTATAAAACCAAACAAAAATATTTTATTTTTCCAAATAAACCGTATGTGCCAACCGAGAAATTTCTCAAGAGAACCAAAATACTTGTTCACGCCTCAGAAGAAATCATTTAACATTAAACCAGAACTACATTTGATATTCCGTGAATTATGTTTAAAAGACAAACGAGCATTCTTTCACTATTGTGTGTCCTTTCATTAAGAAAATATTTCAAGTGTCATGTATAAAATAAATGTCTCTTTTTTCACCAAATAATCATTTAAAAATTAATTGTCTTATATTATCTCACATTTATTAAAATTATGAAAATATTTAATTTGAACAAATAGTGTGCGTAAACAGCAGGAAATAATGTACCTTAAATTTTTAAAAAATAGTACAATGGGAACCTACCTCGAGGTTAGAGCGCGATGATGGTGCAAGCTCAGAAACAAGGCATGGTGATGGCGCGCACTCGGAAACGCCCCACACAGGTCCTAAAAAGTCAAACCGACCTAATTTTTTTTTAATTAATAGAACCATTAATCAAAACAAAGTAATACACACACACAGAGATATATATATATATATATATATATCAAATTAAAAACATCAAAGGGGCATAAAAAAAGGGCAAACCAACGGGGGGTCGTGATTGGAAAAAGATCACCACAGGGCAGGTCGGGTAGCACCAGCAGGGTGCAGGCATCGAAACAGGGCAGTGCTAGGAAGATGGGTTGGTGAGATCACGAGGAGTGGGTGTGCCGGTGAGGTACGTGCCGTCAGGGGAGCACTCTGACAAAGAAGAGGGTTGTGCAAGAGCCGTCGAAGCAGGAGGCTCGTGCCTCCTGGCGGAGCAGGGCCGAAGGGGGTCTTAACCGGAGGTTGCGTCCAGCTACTGTGAAAAAGCCGAATAGGGGGTTTCAATTGGGGGTCAGTCGCGCTGGTAGGAGAGGGCGTCGGGCTTGATGGGTGCGGCGCTGAAGGAGCCGCCGGGTAGCTAGGTGTTGGAGGCAATATGTAGCTTCATGTGGGGAGAAAGGCAGATTGGTCAAGTAGTGCAGGTGTGGGAGGTCGGTGCTGGGCGGTGTCGCGGCTGATGTAGGGATGAAGGAGCAGGGTGCGAGGCTCATGGAGGTGGAGCTGGGGGTGTTCAGCGACTGGGCCGTGCAGGTTGCAGCGAGGGGATGAGGAGGGGCTTTGTGGGCTGCTTGCACCGAAGGAAGGAGGCACGAGCGATGCATGTGGGGAAGAACAGGAGGCCGGGTTGCATTGGAGAAGAAGAGGGGGGAAGGAGCGGCATGTGATGGGTTACTACGGCAAGGAGAGGAGGATGGAGCAGGGTGGGGGGCTTCTGTGAACAGAGGAAGAAGGTGGCGACAAGCTGGCTCTCACCCAACAAGGGAAGGGGGGTAGCTCATAGGGCTAGGGTTTCCCTTAAAAAACACCAATAAATAAAGGAGCTATTTAAAACATAAATAAAATAATAATAATAAGAAAAATAAAAATAATGATAAAAGTAATAATAATAACCATAATATTAATAAGGTAATAATAAGATAATTCCTAACAATATTTTTAATTATCATTAATTTTAATTGTAGTATTTATAATAACTCTAACAAAAATAATAAAAATAACAAAAATATTTACTTCATTTTGATAATAACTAAATTAACAATATTTAGTTTTAATCTAAGATAAAAATATTAAAATTCCTAATAACCATAAAAATTTTACATGAAATACCAAATTGACATTTATTTATTTATTTTAATTCTTCAAAGCCGAAAAGGCCACGTAGTTGCATGGGAGAAGCCGCGCAGCGTTGCGCTCCACCCGCGCGTCCAACGACGTCGAACCCAAAGCACACGTTTTTTTATCAATGACTCATAAATTTAGTCCGGGACTTACCTCGAACCCCATCAAAGTAATTTAATGTCAAATAAATCATAAAATAAAATAAACGCACGGGTCGAGGTGTGACAATCAAAGTATTTTCTTTGAATGAAAACATTTTTAAGGGGTTCCCATGAATATCATAAAGGGATAACATTTCTTGTTGTTAAAACTGATTTATCTAACAATATTAAAACAATATCCTTTATCTATGTAAAAATCATTTGGAATTACTTCTGTTACACTTGAGATGTTTTCTTGAGATATTATCCACCACAATTCACTAGATGGCGTATGAAATGTTCAATGAAGTTTTTTTTGAAACCCATATTTTTATGTGTAAATTATGTGATGTTGTAAATAATATCATTTTCTAGATCTTGTGGAACTCATATATATGCGTTTTCATTAAGTGACAGTTGGGTCCTGTATATCCCACTATTGTGTAGGGTAAAACTTTATATCTCATGAGATAACTATGAGAAATATGGGGTGATGCATGATCTACTAAGGAAAACATAAAGTATTACTTGATCCACAAAGGGAAACATGATTTAATTCCTGATCCACTAAGGGAAATACGATGTAAATCATGATCCATTATAGGATAAAAGATGCAATGTTTGATCCACTATGCGAAATAGGAAATAATGCCTAATCCATAATGTTATGATTCTTATACCTTTATTTTTCTTAAAATTCATTTTTTTGAAATATATCCATGTTTCGATTAATCATTCATTATGTTAATCTTGGATACTTATACGATGATCTATGATTGATGATCCCTTCATTGTTGGGGTGGATTTTCTTGTTGTGCCTCTCTCTCTCTCTCAAGTCTTTTCATGATCACAAACAGTCAAATATTTATCTAACAATTTCATTTATGTGATATTAGTTTCTATGATGTAAAACCAAATTTTAATGGTTATAATAGACATCAATGTATGAATTTGAAGTATCATAATGAATACATTGGAGATATTTTCTAGTTTTTTTCAATTTCATAATACCATTTTTGAAATCACTGAATAAGTTCTTGATCTAGAAAAAGTATTTTGAAGGGTGTGTAAAGAACCTTGGATTAAGATAGAGCCCTACAGATAGCATCAACTACCCGATGTAGGGCACTTACCATCCTATGAAAGTGAAAAAAACCACAATATGCAACAGAAAACCACAAGTTAGCTTGTATAAAAGAACTAACAAGTTGATGGAAGAAAAAAGATCTAGGAAGACTACAACAAGTTCAACGGCTAGATGGTGGCATCATGTAGCTTATTGTTGGATTCATCCAACATATCAATGTTTCATTTAATATTGGAACACATATCTCTTAAATTTTTATCAATGAGTCATAATGAATCCCATGGATTATAGAACATTGCTATTCCCTTTGGAGGATATAAATAATGGACATTTGTGGCTTGCATATGTGTGGTGAAATTGAAACACTTCAACAATGTATCTCTAGATAATTCTCTTGAATATCAATATCCACTATAGAGTTAATTTTTTTTCTCAATCTCAAATTTTTTTATCTTATTTCATCTCTATCTAACCACTAAATTGAATTTTCACTCTATAGAGATATGTGTGTTTCATTTTAAAGGATTTTCTCTAGAAAAATCTTTATTTTCTCACCATATATTCATCAACGAGTGCTCACTATCATAAAAGTGAGGGATGGGTTATTCAGCTATTGATGATGTTCAAGATCATGTTTACAACTATAAATGTGAGGGATATGGGTTTCTTGTCACAACCACACTGTTGGCGCCAAAATATGGCACGAAAGGAAGGGACGAAAAAGAAGGCTGGCACGCTGCCTCGCGAAGCACCGATGCGAAGCACCGCCGCAAAGCACCCCAAGCATCGAAGTCTCGTAAAGCTCCAGAGGCGGTAACTCTCCGCGAACGCATTTGACGTTCGCGAGCCCGCCACAAAGCTCCAGAGGCAGTAACTCTCCGCGAACGCATTTGAGGTTCGCGAGCCCGCCGCGAAGCTCCAGAGGAGGTAACTCTTTGCAAACCACGTTGACGTTCGTGAGCGCGCCGCGAAGCACCTGAGGCGGCGCACGGGTTCTGCTTCACGTCGCCCCTTCCCTATAAATACTGGACTCCCCCTGAGTCCCCAAGATGGACAATCAAACCTTTCGGCTTCTCCACTCCCGAATCGTGAAGCACTCTTTGCCCTGGGAATCATGAGCTCCGCGAGGTACTTCTACTTCGCGAGATGCCTTTGCTTTGTCTTGTTTTGACCCCCTCTTCCGAGAGGGATGCCCTTCGCGAAGGTCAAAGGCATTCGCGAAGGAAGGGGATTCCCAAGGGAACCCAGGAAGCTGCGAAGCATTTATGCTTTGCAAAACACCCAACCCGTACTAGTGATCTCTATGCTAAGGCAGGATCGCTCCACATCGCGAAGCACACTTCTTCACAGCACCCTGCTTCGCGAGGCACCTCTTCTTCGCGAGGCAGTGCTCCGCGAATACTGTTTCACTTCGCGAAGCACCCTCCACTCACACCTACGCCCCATGCTAAGGCCAAGGCACTCTTCTTCGCGAAGCACACTCCTTTGCTTGGCAATTCCTCTTCCCGTGTGATCCTCTAGGTTTGCACGATGTGATTTCAAAGTCCCATGGACAATAACACCCGTAGCATTGCTTCGCCTAATGCTTCTTCGCATAGGCACTCTAACGGCTATTACTTCTTCGCATAGCCACTCTAACGTGGACCCCTTGAGGGTTCACTTCACAACCCCCCTTGAATATGGCCTTACTGGTACCTTCCCTTCCCCAAGGACCAGAGGGTACCAGTTATGTAAGTACTAGGGGTGCGGAGTGAACCCACCTCGTCCGAGCTGCAGGACGTTAAACTGCCAAGCATCACGTCCTCAACACATGACATTAAACTGTGACCCGACCTCGTACCTCTCTCGAAGGGTCCCCCCAGCTCGAACATTTTTTACACCACTCGTCTCCACAGGAGTGGAATCACCCATCCACAAGGGATGATATCCTCCTTATTGGAGTGGCGTATGTTCATAGGAGAAGGGTGACCTTAGTTCCCCAACGGATTGCTGCACCCCTGCATCTCCGTACTTCCCCACTACCAAGGTCAGTGGAGGGCTTGATAGGGAATGAGGCACTCCCCATCATTGGTCCCAAATCCCTCTTTCGCTGCGCTTTGCCGCACCTCGGGCCTCCATCCTGGAGTAAGTCCCAGCACCCTGGGCTGCCTAACACATAAGCCCCTCTTTGCTTCTCACGGACACACCCTTCGTGACGTGATTGTCAGGTCCTTGCAACCTCTTGTTTCTCACACCGACCATGACTCACGTGGGCTTAGAGTGAGCACCGACCCTGACCCCCACCTTTAGCGAACTACGAGGACTTTGATCCATGTCAAGGCATGGTACGTAGGAAGCCTCCATGAGGTTCAAGCCACATTACTCGGTCGTTCATTCACGTCGAGTTTCACCCCCGTCCAGCATGACGATAAACTGTATGTCTTCGTCCAACATGACGTTAAACTACATTCCCTCGTCCAGCAAGACGTTAAACTGCACGTCCTCATCCATCATGATGTTAAACTGTATGCTCCTTGTCCCGCATGACATTAAACTGCACACCCATTTGAACTAAGAGGTCTTTGATCCCTGTCAAGGCATGGTACGTAGGAAGCCTCCACGAGGTTCAAGCCCACCCATCATCCAATTCATGTCGAGTTCTACCTGCGTCCAGTACGATGTCAAACTGCAATTCCAGTCCGAAGGCAAGCCGTTGTGACCAACCCGAACTATGAGGACTTTGATCCATGTCAAGGCGTGGTACATAGGAAGCCTCTATGAGGTTCGAACCAACCATCCGGTCGTTCCGACCTCATTCACGTCGGTTCACCCCCGCCCCGCATGAAGTTAAACTGTATTCCATAATTCAAACTACGGGGAATTTGATCCGTGTCAAGGCATGGTACTTAGGAAGCCTTCCAGAGGTTCAATCCCAACAATCATTGGCCCAGACCGTCTCCTTGTCAGTGTGCCAAGTTCCCCCCATTTCCACCCGAACTACGAGGACTTTGATACATGTCAAGGCATGGTACGTAGGAAGCCTCCCCAAGGTTCAAACCTATCTCCCATCAGACCAAGGTCCCTTATTTACGTCGGTTCGCTGACACCCATCTCACATCGGACCAAGGTCCATCATTTACATCGGTTCGCCGACACCCACTGCCCGTCGTTTATTCACGTCAGGATTCACTACTGTCCCACATGATGTTAAACTGTATTCCATCAATCCTTTGAGCTATGAGGACTTTGATCCATGTCAAGGCATGGTACGTAGGAAACCTTCCCAAGGTTCAAGCCCACCACTAGTGGACCCACATGTCGGTTCACCGATGAATCCCCTCTGAACTACGTGGTCTTTGATCCATGCCACGACATGGTACGTAGGAAGCCTCCATGAGGTCCAAGACCACCACCACTAGGACCCTCCTAGTCCTCCCCATTCATGTCAGTTCGCTGATGATGCCCCTTCGGACCAAGGTCCACCCTCATGCCGGTTCACCGACACCATTCGAATTACGAGGACTTTGATTACCTGCCACGGGGATACATAAGAAGCCTCTTCAAGGCTCAATCCGAACTTCACAGCCGCCCATGGGATGGTCCCGGTATCAGCATCCCTTCAAGGGAAATCCCTCAATCCGATCTATTCTAGCTAATGCTCCGATCGGGATGATCCGTCTCCGCTGGACGTTAAACTCGCGGCGTACCCTATGTTAAACACGGGAAGCTGAGGAAAACCTCAGATATGTGTCTATGGCATATAATTCCCCGCGCTCGATGTGGGATGCCTCTGGATTCCACGCCCTCGAGAAGCCCTGTGACTAGGGATAATAGACAGACATGCCAGGTTCCCCAGTATCCAGACACGCTCCTGATGCCTCAACGTGACTACTCCCCCGACTGAAGGTTGCTGCCCTGACTGGACCCTTTGGAATGTCCCGAAAGAAGTAGTGTAATTAACCGGCATCCATGGAAACATGGCACTGGGAAGAGTTTCACGAACTACATATTAAATCTATGAGGGAGACCCGGACTAGGTGACGAGTTCTGAGGAGGAATCCACAAGAAGCAAGAACCGACATCCCATCATCTCGTTTCGATCAAGGAGCAGATGTCCCTGAATAGGGAGTGAATGCCGCCCGCCTTTGGAAAGTGGGAACGCGGGGCAACAAGCGCAATGCGTCCTCCCCTACGGACGGACGGATGCACGCGCCCCGGCGAAAGCGTCGGAAACAGAAATGGTGAACCCGACGTGAATCTCTTCTCCTCAATATGGAGATTAGTAGAGTACGAGACACCAGTAAATTGACGTGTTAACAGATCCAGATATCCGGCGCCTGGTCCCGCCAAGCAAATAGCGGGACTGTCGTGAAACTCACCAGAAGTCGGGGCAGTAGAACGTGGGGCACTCCGTTCTGCAGCGTGTTGGCATGGATCCTTCTTACAGACGTGGAGAATGGAAGGATGCTGGGGCACTAGCTGTCAATCCTTTTCCTCTCAGTGCTGATGAGTTGATCCCTTCGTTTCTCAGGAACCAGGTTGTTGTTACAGAGACGAAATCACCGCCCGCTAGCCTACGCAGGGGCAGGGGCAACATCGCCACATCCACCCCGCATGGCGCCGCTACCGCCACGACGGCCGCCACATCACGGAATACGGGGCGCCCACATCCCCTTTCCCTATCAGAGGTCATCCAGTGAAGGGTGATCAACAACCTTGTGCGCAGGTACGAGGAGGAAGGGGTCATCCCAACTCGGGATATGGCCCGCCTGGACCTGGAGGCATCCAGGCCCCTCCATAAACGCCGCCCTAACAGGCCGCACAGGGAGCCCCTACTCCCCACCCCAACATTCAACCGTTTTGGGAGCCTGTCCCCGGAATGACTTGACGACTCCTCGCCTTACGCTGATGAGGCGGGCGCCGTCCGGCTTAGCCCGCTCAGGGTCCCGACCCAAGGGCTCCAGGAAAGAGCTCCCGCCTGGCTGCGTCAGCGCCGCCGTCCGACTCCGCAGGGAGAGCAGGCAGGCCATGCCCCTACACCACCTGCACCCCATCGCCTGACCCGATGTCAGCGCCGGGCCCGGGCTGAGGACGCTCGCCCAGATGCGTCAACGTCAATAGCTACAGTGGCCCGCTCCACCGCCGACGTGCATCATGAAGTCCCTGCATACACTGATCAGGGGCATTCCTTCACCCAACTAGGATCGAGACCCCAACCTCCCCACGGGCAGGCAGGGTTGACTCTCCGGGTTGCCGGCCCGATTGGTGATCGCCGCGAACTAACCCGTGGTGATGTCAACCCATAAAGAGGCCCTCCCCGTACCACTACTCCATAGAGCGTGGGCCTTCCCCACTCCAAAGTTCGTCATGGAGGTATGCCTCGTGCTACCCCATCCCGAAGGAAGACCTGACCCACGACAGTGACGGTCGGCGTAGAAACCTTTCTCGCGCCCACTATACAGGGTATGGAGTCCATCCTCCTGCCCCTGACTGCCTATCTGAAGGCACTTCCCATCCAGTCCTTCTCCAACGTGGGGGCCCTCCCTATGTCCTCTCTGCAACCGGCGAAGGTCCTCCTCGCCCCAGCAACTCGAGGAGTGAAGGTAAGCCTTGCTCCACCCGCATCGACCATGGAGGTCCTCCCCATGCTCCTACCGATTCCAATAGAGGCTTTGCCCACATGGGTGCTATCCATGGAGGTCCTCCTCATGTACCCTTTGAAATTTTCCCTGGTACCCCTCGGACCTCGGCTATCTCGAGTGGGGGCCCTGTCCACCACGGCGCCAGTGCCGCCCTGAGACTGCATGATAGGGATCAACCTTGTCCCGAAGAGCCACCTCGGGGCAGGAGAGAGGGTCGTCGCCGCCACAAGAAGAGTCCTGGGAAGGACCGGGTGGAGATCAAACCTGCCCGCTTCTCCGACTCGGAAGCGGAATGCGACTCAGCAATGGAACCTTCTCCCCGCTCCTCCGTATCAAGGACCGGGGCAGGAACCAGACGTGTTAGCCTCATTCTCCTGAAATATGAGGTCCACCAGATTCCCATCTCTCTCCACAGTACATCCATGAGGAATAAATATTGGGAATTCCGTAGGTCTCGACCGTGCAATCACCGCCATTGTCACTAGAAGCGCCCTCTACCTCTACCAGAGATCACAGAGAGCTATTTTGGGGGCCAACGGCAGTAGAGCGACGACATGACCTGTCACCGGTAGCCGCGATTCCTGTGCCGGAAGCTGTGGCTATCAGCCCATCGTATCGTGACATCGTGGCCAGGTCACCTCACTCTTCGGAGGATGGACCGGAATTCGGCGGCCAGTCAGCTCGTTTGCCGTATTCTCCGCTGCTGAGTTTACTATCCCAGAGGTCCGCCTCGGTACCGCTACCGGTCCCTCAGCCGCCCCCGGTTGACGAGTGGGGAAATACAGGGCCAGACCCCGAGTCCAAGCCCAGGAGCTTCTGGAGTATTCTTGCAGCGGATTACTTCCCGGAGAAGTTCTGGCCGACGGCGGCACTGAATTTTCGCGTACTAGAGTTCCATACCCCTAAAGAAGTGGGATTCTTTTGTCGAACCATATGGGCGACACACTTCCACCTTCATTAAGAACGGGTGGTGTACCCCAGAAGTCGAGAGAACTTCGAATAAATCGGCGAGCAATGCCGCCTGATCGATTCGGCCGCACTCCTTGTGGACCAGCACCCCGAGTCGCCAGGTCATCAGAGCGCCCTTCAATGTAAATGTGTTCAGAGTTGTAAAGCACTCCAAAGAATTGTCAGGGAAGCTACCCCGCATGTGCAAGTCCGTGGTTGGGGACACTATGCCGCTCTCCTCTTCGACCCTATCCGACGGCAGCCCGATTCGCTATGCGACATCGAGGACATGCCCTCGAGAGGGGTCACGGTCCACATGGCTGACGTAGTGGACAAGGAAGACGAGCTTGAATTCCTTGATGGAGACTTACCCCCCGAGGGCGTACCGCCACTGCTGGACCCATCAGGGAGGGTTACCCGTCAGCAGAGGAACCTGCTAGGCCTCCCCGTACCCACCGAGTCACTGGTACTTGGTCGAAATACCGGCAAGTGTAAGGAGTACATCGGAACGGTCAAGCACTCCGACTCGTCTGCCTCTGTGCAGAAAACTGAAGAATATCCCGAGAAGGCCACGTTACGCCAGCAGCTTGCTGAGCAGAAGAGGCTGGTTGATGAACTCTTGGATGAGCGCGCCGCAGAGCGGCGACCCAACTATGGTAATCCTAGGCCGGGGCAGCAGGGGCAAGAACAATTTCCCCCCGGTGAGCTGCCTCCGGGCAACCCTGATCATGCTACTGCCGCAGACAGGGAAGAAGCCGGAACTTACAGAAAGAGGGCGCGATACGTCTCACCAAACCTCCCCGAACGACAGGGCAATCTGAAGAATCCAGTCCGGGTTCCCCCAGTCACCCCGCAGGTCGTTCCGCCAGTTGATCCACGAGCTGCTGAAGCCATTTACCGTGTTGAAGAACCTGGCAATGCACTTGTGGTTAGGGATCCCCGTCAAGACAGGGACCCCCACCCGGATGATCTTATTGCGGCATTCACAACCCGCCTTGAAGTGTTGGAAACACGGAAGGTGGTGGTCCCACCGGATGGAAAGCCTTATCCCGCGTGGGTGGATGATATGCCTGCACCTCCGGGTTTTGGGAACCTCACTTTCTCACCCTTTAACGGGATAGGGGACCCGCCACAGCACTTGGAACATTTTTCTTCCAGGTGTGGTCCCATGCTGGGGACCCCGGCTCAGCAAGAAGCCGCCAAACTCCGGTGTTTCGTACAGACATTGGAAGGTCCAACATTCGTCTAGTACATCCAGCTCCCTATCGGATCGGTGACCGGTTGGGAGGACCTCCGCCGACAGTTCCTATACCAGTTTAGCTCCACCACGCGGAAGACCAGCATTGCAGACCTCTTCAAGTGCAAGCAAAGGCCTGATGAGCGGGTTGCAGATTTCATTGCCCGGTGGAAGGGACTTATGTATTCCCTCTATATGCCACTGACTCAGGAGAAATTACTGACGATGTGTGTGGGGAACGTCAAAACAGAGCTGGTACCCTCCCTGATTACCCAGAACTACCCTGGAGGGTTCAAAGATTTCTCAGATAAGGCTCGGCGACTTGAGGAAGCTCTGCAACAGGCTAGTCAGGCACGTTCGTTGCCCCCTATGATCCCAGCCAGGAGGACCGCCAGGGCTGAACCCGCCGCGGTGGCCCAAATAGAAGCCCATAGGCAGCTGGAATTACTGCCGGCGGCAGCATCCCAACAACCCCGCAGAGGTCCTCCACTTCAAGCACAGGCTCCTTCCCAGCAACGACCGCCTCAGAACCGACAGGTTCCCCCGCGCAATGCGCCACCGCCACCTAGGCGAGTCAATCCGGCGCCGCCTCCTCGGCAGGCCCCTCCGTCCCCTCGTCAGGGCTAGGCCCCCAGGGCCCCCTATTTGGAAAGAAGGCACCAGAATTATTCGTTCAACAAAAATCAAGTCCCTGGCTACTTCCGAAGTGCTCTAGAGCAAGGGATTGTGAGCCTGCCCGAGTGCAGAAGGTCGGCAGAGGCGAATCTCACCGATCACCCCAACTACTGCCCTTATCACCAGATTCTGGGGCACACCCTCAAGCAATGCTATGTGTTTAAAGATTGTCTTCAAGACCAGGTCAATAAAAACATAGTCAAGTTGGGCCCAGCACCAGCGCAAGTGGCATGTGTCTTTGCAGGATCCGAGATCGGCAGCGACAGCAAAGGCGAGTGGCAGCAGGTTCCCAGTCGCGGATCCTGGAAATACGATGACTGGATGGCTCAAAAAACTGTTGTCCATGCCCATGGTATCATCCGGGCGTGCCTGAAGCAACCGGAACCTTCAGAAGAAGTAGCCGGTACCTCCGCATCATCTTCACAGTCGACCTCTTCCCAAAAGGGCAAGCAGTGGCGGCACAAGAAGAAGCAACGCGCACCGCCGTTGCCATCGTCATCCCGCACTCTCGGAGACTTTATGCCCCATGAAATGGGGATTCCTCCCAGAATCCACCCAGCAGTGGATGAATCCTCGAGCGATAGCTAGGGGTACGCTTCGGTCAATACCGTGGAGCTGGTAAAGCCCTATATGACTCCCGACAAGGGGGAATGACAGGCGAACCTCCCCAACGTTTCCAGCCGACATCAATGTCAGCGGAATCGCAACCACGCCGGTCATCGAGGTATGTCAGCAGGCACTTTCAGCCAAGCCGTGCATGCTACTGAGACCATACAGCAGGCTCAGCGCAGAGCTCAGCACGCGCAACCCCATCTAACGCCCTCAGCTCTACCTCCACCGTCGTTTGTGCTACTAGATCAGGGAGAGCTGCCTCGTTCGTATCACAGTCAGTCTTGCCCGGCTACAGGCCAGCCTCCGCTGTCCAATCCTAGCCCAGCGACTACTCTCCCGGCTTCAACTAGCAGGCAGTAGGATGTACCCAGTACTAGCCGATCGCCGGTTCAACCGGCAGGACCCGCTATGCCTCCAAATGCCGAGCGACCTCATGTAAGCAGAGGTTCATGTTTGGCACGAAAGTATGATGTCCTGAAGCACCTGGCTAGAATTCCGGTGAGGCTTTCTATCCTTGAGGCCCTTCTCCTGTCATCCGAAATGCGCGAGGCACTTTCCGAGGCCCTAAGGAGCCCCCTCTAGTTTGAGACAGAGGTAGCAGCTGCAAAAGCCTTCCATACCGAGACGATTGAAAACGCCGAATGTCAGGTGGTTATCTCGTTCTCCGGTGAAGATGAGGACCCTCCTATATGGGGGCACATTCGCTCGCTGTACATCACTAGCCACTTCAATGGTGTGGAATTCCGCCGTTGCCTCGTTGACATGGTTTCCGAAATCAATCTAATTCTGACTCGGACGTTGCGGAAGCTGGGTCTGTCTGAAGGTGATTTAACTCCCTCTGACCTCAGAATCCAGGGGTATGACAGGACCGAGCAAACCTCGGTCGGGAAGATCCGCCTGAAGACTCAGTTCGGTGGCTTAATTGCCAGCACTGAGTTCATGGTCGTCTCTCAGGACACCGCCTATAACACGTTGATGGGTAGGCCATGGCTCTATCTGCATGCAGCGGTCCTTTCGTCGTATCACCAGTGCCTCAAATACTCACTCAACGGTCGAGTAGGTGTGCTCTAAGGAGATGCGTCCCCTTTCGCTTCTTGTGAGGCCCGCTATCTGGATGCAGGTTATTACAAAAGTAAGGATAAGAAAATCCTAGTAAGTGAGGATGAACCTGCCCCAGTCCCAAGTGATCCCTGGGAAAGCATGGATGACGCCTACGTCCTCCCGATCCACCGATTGGAGGACACGACCCCCGACATGGGGCAATGTTTTATTGTTTCGGGTACACAAGGAAGGCATGTTCCCATGTCCAAGCGACGGCGGAAAATCACCTCGTACTCCTACATCAACCAGGCTCAGGTGATCCCGGAACCTCCTACCCCTGTACGGTACCAGGAAATCAAGCTTATGACAACGACGGTATGCCATACGTGTCACTTTCTCCGGGCTGGAATCCACTGACTCAGGCCGACATGTTACCACTGCTTTGATATTATCAAATGTGGCCCTTAGGCCGAAGGCCAGATGGGATAGGATCGACTGCCTTCATTGCTATGGTCTCAATGGTGAGTGAGTCTCCTGATATGATGACCACTGCTGCCCAAGCCGGCACCAGTTGCCCCCAGGTTTTGATAGCCCAGAAGTATCTCCAGTCATGGGAAATTCCCCCACAGATGGAGAGGAAGACCTGAAGGATGCCCCCCCCGCTTTTGAGGAAGGCGTCTCTACCACGGTTGATGAACTGGTACAGGTGAACCTTGGTAGTGAGGTAGATCTGAAACCCACATTGATCAGTGCAGCCGTGTCCCCCGAGGAGCGGCAGCAGTACGTAGACTTCCTCAAACAACACCGTGACGTGTTTTCCTAGAGTTACAACGAGATGGCAGGACTAGATCCCCAGGTAGCCGTTCACCGTCTGGGCCTCCCGGCAAAACATCGTGGGTTTAAGCAGCCTCCCAGGAAAATGCACCCTTCTCATGGTGCTATGGTTGAGGCCGAAGTTGACAATATTATCAAAGCCAACTTCATTAGGGAAGTCCAGTACCCCAAGTGGCTTGCCAACATTGTGCCAGTCAAGAAGAAGAATGGGCAGATCAGAGTCTGCATCGACTTCCACGATCTTAATCGCCACTGCCCAAAGGATGACTTCCCACTCCCGGTGATAGAGTTATTGATTGATACCACGGCCGGGTTCCAAGCCCTCTCTTTCATGGATGGGTATTCCGGGTACAACCAGATCCAGATGGCCCCTGACGACGAGGAGTCCAATGCCTTCAGGGCTCCCCAAGGTACCTTTTGCTACCAGGTTATGCCATTCGGTTTGAAAAATGTAGGTTCCACTTATCAGAGGGCCATGCATCGCATATTCAAGCCGATTCTCGGGACATTGGTGGAATGCTACGTAGACGACCTCATAGTCAAATCATGTCAGTGCCAGGACCATCTCAAAGACCTCGAGAAAGTGTTCGGTTTCCTCCGTTCCCGTCACCTAAAGATGAACCCGTTGAAGTGTGCCTTCGGGGTCACCTCAGGGAAGTTTCTGGGATTTGTTGTTAGATACCGAGGTATCGAGATCGACCCGAAGAAGATCAAGGCCATCAGCCAAATGCCTCCCCCGAGCAACATTTGGGAGCTTCGAGGCCTTCAAGGCCACTTAGCCTATATACGCCGATTCATCGCGAATCTGGCCGGCAAGTGTAAGACCTTTTCCCAGCTGATGAAGAAGGGTGCCGCCTACGAATGGGATGAGGAGTGTCAGACCGCCTTCGAGGAAATCAAGAAGTATCTTCTTCAACCTCTATTCTTGATGCCACCAGTCTCCGGAAAGCCACTGGTCCTTTACTTGACCACCCTGGAAAGATCCCTCGGTACGCTGCTCGCCCAGAAGAATAACGAGGGTACTAAGAATAGTCTCTACTATCTCAGTCGCATGCTTCTCGATACGGAGGTCAGATACTCCCCTATCGAAAAGAGCTTCCTTGCGCTCTTCTTCGCCCTGCAGAAGTTGCAACATTACCTACAACACCATGAGGTGAAATTGGTCTCCCGGGTAGACCCACTGAAGTAAATCCTGAACCGCCCCATGCTAACTGGCCGACTAGCACGGTGGGCGGTGATTCTCCAGAAGTTTGATATCAGGTTCGTACCTCAGAAGGCCATTAAGGGACATGCGTTGGCAGACTTTTTAGCTGCCCATCCAACCTCCACGGATCAATCCCTAGACCTGGATTTTCTTGATGAGACGATCCTCTCAGTCGATCATGCCGTCCCGTGTTGGAAAATTCATTTCGACGGTGCCTCCCTGAGCCCCACCAGTAGGAGGCTCAACGATCCCAAGATCAACAGAGTGGGCCTGGGTATTGTCTTCATTACCCCGGCGCAAGCCATCCTTCCATACTCGTTCCTGTTGTCAAAAGGCTGTACGAACAATGAGGCAGAGTACCAGGATCTCATCACCAGCCTCGAGTTGGCCCTTGAGATCCATGTGCCCCATCTACATGTGAAGGGATATTCTAAGTTGGTAATCAAACAGGTTAATGGCGACTACGTCGTTAGGAAGCTGGAGCTTGTACCGTTGCTGGAGTACACCCTCTGCCTGATGGCCCAATTCTCTTCTCGACCAGAGGTTACCCATGTCCCACGGTCATAGAACGGTCAAGCAGACACCTTGGCTGGCTTGGCTGCATCACTCGCAGAACCTGAGCAAGATGATTTGATCATACATGTGGCACACCGGAGAGTCATTGACCCCGTCACCCAAGAGGACAATGATGGCCTGCGGGTAGGTCATCTCACCGCCGGACCCTCCACGTCAGGGGTCCCGGGTTCGTCAGGCACAGTGGTTGAAGCCACTCCCGACTGGAGGGCGCCTTTTGTCGAGTACCTCCAAAATGGTTGCCTCCCAGACGACTGGGCTGAGCGCGAGCGAATTCGACGCCGCGCGCTGCAATTTACCCTCCAGAGCGGCCCCAGTCTTGAATAGATCCTTTATAAGCGGTGTTTCGATGGTGTCCTCCTCTTTTGCATCAAAGGAGTAGAGATACCTCAAGTTATGCAAGAGGTTCATGCCGGTTCCTGTGGAGCCCATCAAGCAGGGCCGAAGCTATCCCATCAAATCTGGAGGTTGGGGTACTTTTGGCCCTCTATGATCCACGATTATATTGGGTATGCCAAGAGGTTCCATGCATGCCAAGTTCATGCCCACTTCCTGCATCGGCCGCCGGAGCCCCTCCACCCCACCAAGTACTCTTGGCCATTTGCAGTATAGGGACTCGATGTAGTGGGACCTTATCCACCGACAACAGCCCGCCAATGTAGGTTCATCCTGACTGCTACAGATTTCTTCTCCAAGTGGGCAGAGGGAGTTCCGCTCAAAGAGGTCAAGGCCCGTTCCATCGTTGACTTTGTGAGCTCCAATAATATCCACCAGTTTGGGGTCCCTCACGCCGTCCTCACCGATAATGGCACCAACTTCTGAGCGGCTGAATTAAAGAAATTGTATGCCAAGTACGACATCCGGTCGAACCATACCTCCCGCTAACACGCGCAGGCAAATGGACAGATCGAGGCGTTCAACAAAACCCTCTCTAACATTCTACAGAAGATGGTTGGTCAGAATAAGAAAAATTGGCCAGACAAGCTCCCCAACGCCCTCTGGGCTTACCGGACGACGACTCGCAACTCTACCCAGGTGACCCCATATTCCCTGGTGTATGGAGCTGAGGCCGTCCCACCCATTGAGATCCAGCTGCCATCATTACGCACTGCAGTCTATGATCACCAGACATCAGATGAGGTAGCCGAGATCTATCTAGCTGAATTAGAAGCACTGGACGAGAACCGGCTTCGTGCCCTGCACAATCTGGAAAGGCATCAGGATAAGATAGCGAGGTCCTTCAACAAGAAGGTTCGTTTCCGTTCTTTCCTAACAGGCGACCTAGTACTGGCCCTTCGAGCGCCAATGATTCCCGATAGGAAACCTCCCAAATTAGAACCCAAATGGGATGGGCCTTATATCATCCATAAGGTTTAATCCAATGGAGCATACTCCTTGGTGACCACGGATGGAGAGCGTATAACCCCTCCCACTAATTCGAAGTTCCTTAAGCGATACTTTGCCTAGGGAAAAAGGGTCCTACACGATCCTAAACTGCAAGATAGTCCCGCATGACCTTAAACTGCACATTATGGTCCAACTGTACCCTAAACTGTAGGGTCCCGCAAGACCTTAAACTACATCTTCATCCTGCAAGACGATAAACTGTGAAATGGTCCCGCATGACCTTAAACTGCACGTTATGGTCCAACAGAACCCTAAATTGTAGGGTCCCGCACGACCTTAAACTGCATCTTCATCCTGCAAGACGATAAACTGTGAAATGGTCCCGCATGACCTTAAACTGCACGTTATGGTCCAACACGACCTTAAACTGTAAAGTCCTGCACGACCTTAAACTGCATCTTCGTCCTGCAAGACGATAAACTGCAAAATGGTCCGAGCTCTATGACTTTAAACTAAGATATCCCCCTTCCTTACTGTAAAACATAAAACTGCAAGCCAGTCAGGCCATCCTGACTGAGGCTCAGCCTCAGGCCCCTTGGCCTCCTCGGGCCCCCAACCCCCCGTCCTTACTGTAAGACGTTAAACTGCAAGCCAGTCAGGCCTTCCTTACCGAGGCTCAGCCTCAGGCCACTTGGCCTCCTCGGCCCCCCGGCCCCCCGTCCTTACTGTAAGACGTTAAACTGCAAGCCAGTCAGGCCTTCCTGACCGAGGCTCAACCTCAGGCCCCTTGGCCTCCTCGCCCCCCGGCCCCCCGTCCTTACTATAAGACTTTAAACTGCAAGCCAGTCAGGCCTTCCTGACCGAGGCTCAGCCTCAGGCCACTTGGCCCCCATGGGCCCCTGGCCCCCCGTCTTCACTGTGAGACGTTAAACCGCAAGCTGGTCAGGTCCCCCTGACCACGGTCCGGCCTCAGGACCCTTGGTTTTCCCCGACTTACCCTATTGTGAGATTGTACGGTATGGTGTGGGACTACGTCCTCATTCACGTCAGATTACTTGCTGTACCTTATATATCCCCAAAAGAGATGCGTCCTCATCCCGCATGACGTTAAACTGCACCTTGAGAACTACGTGTGGCTTGATTCTCATCTCAATGAGATACATAGGAACGCTCGGACGCCTCATCTTGAGCCCTGTCCCAAGCTTTTCTCTTCCACTATCCCCCTGGGAATAGTTTCCTCGGAGGATCTTTGTGTAGCTTGGGGTAGGTTTTTTTAGCCCCGCTCATACAACCCCGCTCACACAAGGATTGTAAGGGTCACACCATGTGCCCACTCTCGTTCTTCTATCCTCCCATGTCCTCACCGCATGACGCTAAACTGCATGACCTTCAAGAACTACGTATGGCTTGATTCTCATCTTCATGAGATACGTAAGAATGCCCAGACATTTTGTCTGTTGGCCCAGCCCAAAAGCCAAAATCTTCCCCTCGGGTCAAGACATATGGCAGGGTGCACACTTTTGCCCCAACTCACATCGAGCAAGCCTCGACCCGGCTGCACATCCCCCCTGGAGATGTTTGCCTCTTTCGTGGATGGATACAGCTATGCTTCACCCACTCCTTGACTGGGATTCCATCATTTTTTCTCACACCCAGAGGGACCCCTAAGAATGGCCTGGATACTATGCCCAAGGGCTCTCCTACCGATATGGGCCAACGTCCCCAAGGGTTTTCAAGTAACAAGCCGATACAAGTCCCGTGTTGCGAATTAGGTCAGCGGTCGACGCTCATTTGTTGCTCCCATATCGGGTCACCATAGGAAGGCTGTGTTTCGAACATGGTCAACAGTGTCCTGGATCTTCGGGTCCACCTCGAGATGTCCCAGACATCGAGTGCAGTGATTCGTTCTTCCCCATCCCGAAGTGACAAACTTCCCCCCGGGTGGTGCTAGCGATCGGGCCCACGGCCCCGATTCCCCATAGGGGTGTACGGTGTGGTGTGGGACTACGTCCTCATTCACGTCGGGATCATGTACCATGCCGTACGCCTTCCCTTAAGAGGCCCAGCCTCAGGCCCCTTGGCCTTCTCGGGTCCCCGACCCCCGTCCTCATGTAAGACGTTAAACTGCAGACCCGTCAGGCCTTCCTGACTGATGCCTGCCCTTAGGCCCCTTGGCCTTCTTGGGCCCCTCCGCCCAACCTCTTACCCGGGGTGTATGGTGTGGTGTGGGACTACGTCCTCATTCACGTCGGGATCATGTACCATGCCATACACCTTCCCTTAAGAGGCCCAGCTATAGGCCCCTTGGCCTCCTCAGGTCCCCGACCCTCGTCCTCATTGCAAGATGTTAAACTGCAAGCAGGTTAGGCCTTCCTGACCAATGCCTAACCATCAGGCCCCTTGGCCTTTCTGGGCCCCGGCCCAGGTCCTCTCTTATAGGAGTGTATGGTGTGGCATGAGGTTATTTTCTCATTCACGTTGATCTCGTAATGACCACGCCATGTACCTCTCCCTCCTGAGCTGTTTCGTCGATCCCTTTTCGGCAGTTCACCGATGTGCCTAAGAGTACTCTGTTTTTTTACCTGGAATGCCAAGCTTTACTCGGACACGTCTGCACCCTCTTTCCAGGCTTTGTGTATCCCTGCATCAGGGCTTTCATCATCTTTCACACCCGGAGGGACCCCCAAGAACGGCCTAGATACTACACCCAAGGGATCTCCTACCGTTACGGGCCAACGCCCCCGAGGGTTTTGGAAAACAAATTGATAAAATCCCGCGTTGCGAATATGGTCAGTGGTCGATGCTCGTTTGTTGTTCCCACCTCAGGCTAACGCGATATAGACGCTGCATTCCCACCATGGTTAACAGTTTTCCTCTATCTCCACGCCAACCCATTAGGCCCAAAATGTCGGTTGCACAATTCACACCCTTCATCACTTCACCGTGTCCAAGTAGAGTCTCGGAACTTTTGGTACTTTTCCTCCGTGCACGTCTGCGCATTGGGGGAACAAGCCATGTCAAAGGTTTCCTTTGGGGCTCTCTACCAACTCCCATTTGACTCTCCCTAAGTATTGCGATGAGACATCGGGTCTCAAGAGCACGACAACGAGGCCTCAAATGTAGAAGGTACCTTGGTAGATTTGGTGACCCCTCATGGGGTTACTGACAAGATGTTGGAGGACCCACAAGGGGAGATACATCTGCGATCCGAGGGGGTGATGCTGGTGAAGGAGGCTGCTCTCCTACCTGGACAACAGTGTGAGTTAGGGAATCCCGACGTCTCATAGAGACAGAAGGTTGCGGATCTAGAACATATGGATCTACTCATGCACTCTGGTGAAGAAATGTTGGAGGCCGTTCTGACGATTAAGGCGACGAAGGAAGATGTGGATCAAATGATGGGAAGATTACTCCAAGTGGATACTACTAGGGAGCAATGTGAGTGTATTGACAAGCAAGATCGCATATTGGTTAGAGGCTTCAACATGGGGAAGATTAGTAAAGAAGAGTACATGCAAGGTTGGGACTATCTAGCGTCTCATTATGAAGATATCTTCAAAGATGATCCAGATAGCCAGGTAAATTCCTTTCCTTGGAAATTGTTTAGGGAATGTGATTCCAACTGTCTTAGACTTGTCTTTAATAAGCCAGTTGTCTCTTTTGCTACTTGATCTATTTCAAATGTGAGGGTTTTCAATTTCCCCTTAAAAGTGTTTGAAAATAAAAAAGTTAATTTGGAGGATACCCCCCTTTTTTCCCACACCGAGTTTAACTCACGTGGGCTTAGGAATCGGGTTGACATCTGTGCTTACTCGGGAAATTGTCACCATTCACGGTCCGAGCTCATAGACCATAAACTAAGATCCTCTCAGAACTATGCTCATCTTGATTCCCATACTAATGGGATACGTAGGAATGCCCAGAACTCCTGTCTTTGGGTCCATCTTGAGTTCAGCTAATTCGCCTCTCGGGTCCTTCCATCGGGACCCCGACTACGGGACCACGTGGCGTAGTGTGGGATTATGTCCTCATTCACGTCAGGTTTGTAATAGCTGCACCACGCACACCCCCATTCTGAGAGTTATCCCTCCTATTCCTTGTCCAGCATGACATTAAAAGGCACCCTTTAGAACTACGTGTGGCTTGATTCCCATCCTCATGGGATACGTAGGACCGCCCGGACGCCCTGTCTTCGGGTACAACCCATTTAGGGAACCCGTCTCTCCCCTTGTTTCACCTCTTACCTCTATATAGGCCCCTCGGCCTAAGGTCTCCCTCTCTGAGTGGCGTACAATGTGATGTGGCATCATGTCTCCGTCAATTGTGTTTTATAACACTGCGCACATTCCCCGCCTAGCATCGTCTCTGCTACGTCTGCGCTGCATGATGATAAAATGCATGCTTGGTCCTATCATACGACCCTAAACTGTGACATTATCGTCCTGGCCGCACGATGAAAAACAGCACTGCATTGTGGTGACCTCATTGTAGAGGACATCACGTTGGGTATTGGTCACGTGCCATGCCATTTGTCAATGCCCATCATGGATTGATCCTTGTGGCGACACTACGACATACTACTCTAGGCCTGCCGCTTCACAAAAAAAAAACCACTAACCTTATAGAACAATCAAGATTTATCAAATTCCGCTTCTTTTAGTGCAAGGGCCACGCCCACACTCCCCTTTTCCCCCGGCACTGGTATCTTACCATGTCACCATTCAGAACTTCATATGGATTGATTCTCATCCTCATGAGATACGTAGGAGCGCCCGGGCACTTCCCCGCGGGCCCAACCTAACCCTTGTGTTCGGTCCCTCGACTCGAGCATTTCCCCATAGAATGCATGTTAAGTAGGGCTTAGGTCCTCCTTCACGTCGGGTCTTGTTGCCATGTGTCCCCTGCTCCCTTTACCCATTTATGGTCTAAGTTCCATCAAGAACTAAGTGAGGATTGATTCTCATCCTTATGAGATACGTAGGAGCACCCGGGCACCTTTCCCCGGGCCCAACCTAACTTTCGCTTTCGGTCCCTTGACCAAAAACCTCTCCTAAGGAGGTCGTGTGGTGTGGTGTGGGATTATGTCCTCATTCACGTCCGGTTGTTCATCACACCTCACACACCCCCTATTCCCATTCACGCCAGGTGTTTGAGTAACTCCACCATGTGCCTCTTATGTCTCCTCCCATCCATGGTCCGAATTCTACGACCCTAAACTAAGATCTCCCTATGGGAAAGGAATTTTCTCCCTCTATCTAATACGTCTCGTTGTCGTATTCAGATGTGTTTTGACAAAGAGCCCGAAGTGTGGGATTTCCACAGGGACATCCACCTCATCCCATGACCATGCTTCGTGAGCTCTCTATTTGGATCCCCATCCTCTTCCACATCCAAAAGGACCCTCGGACGACATGGATACTAGGCTTAAGGGCTCTCCATGAATGCCGGACCTAAGGGCCCTCCAATCGTTTTGGGCCAACGTCCCTACGGATATCTGAAAAAATTTGTGACATGGTCCCGTGTTTCGAACATGGTCAACGGTCAACCCTCATTTGTTTGTCCCCATTCTCAGATAACACGATATGGATGTTGGGTTTCCTCCACGGTCATCAGTTGTCATCCATCGTCACGCTGCCATCATCGTGATCTGAATCTCGAGCTCCATGATTCACACATTTCCACTTCCTGATATTCAAGTGGAATTCCATCATACTGGGCTCTTTCTCTTCGCGCATCTAGGTGCGCTAAATGACCATGTTAGTGTCATTGGGATGGTATTCACCGAGTGTCCCTTTGCCCTAACCTGCCCCTTTCTGTGTCGGGAAATTCCCACCACTACTGCTTGTTTCCCACACCGAGCACGACTCACATGGGCTTAGTAGTTTTGGAAGGATGTGTACCAACACAGCCAGGCTTCTCATCGTCCCACATGACGTTAAACTGCACTTCCAGAACTACGTATGGCTTGATTCCCATCCTCATGGGGTGCGTATAAACGCCCGACCACTCTACTTCGGGCCCAGCCTAATCCTCACTCTTTGTCCCTCGACCTGAAGAGTTTCCTCTGAGGGTACGTGGTGTGATTTGGACTCCAAGTCCTCATTCACGTCAGCTTCATATCTACCGCACCACACGCTCCCTAGGATCTTCCCTTTTATTCCACTTCCTATCATATGACGTTAAACTACAGGAGTCCATGTGTCCTTAGCGCATGACGCTAGACTGCGGCTCTACCCCGAACAAGTTCAGAATGCCCCAACATTACATTGGGAAGTGGTAAATCCCCTCGCCAGAGAGGCCTTGTCTGAAAGAAGGAATGATCCATGATCAAACCAATGCACCCATATGGTGTACTCCCACCACGGTGGTGTAACTACCTAAGTTTTGGATTCTTTTCGGACAAACCATCACTCCATATTCCGCGCTTTGCGTGCCCCTTATTCGGACCGTCTCCCCAAGGCCTGGACAGTTGGCCATCTCATCCCGATGGGCATCATCTGCAAGCACCCCCAATACAGCCTCTTGATGGGCCATTTCGATTCCGGCCCTCGGAAAAGAGTTTTTTCAGTTGGATCACGAAGCTGGATCGCGAAGCCGGATCACGAAGGTCGGTCGTGAGACCAAGCTGCAAAGTCTGGCCTAGGCCGACAAGAAGAAATTTGCTAGGCGCGGACGTGGAGTCGGAGACCCACAGTTCGTCGCGAAGCTCAATTCGCGGAGGGCTATCGCGGAGTACGCGGAGCTTCGCGAAGTCAAGAGCACACAAAGACAAGGAAGTCGTGTGAAGACAAAAGAGGTCGACCTCCCTATTTATAGGCGGTGACCCCAGAGCATCGCGACATGCCTCACCCGTGCGGAGCATCACGGTGCGTCCAGATCCGTGGCCCCGGTCAGCACCGCGGGCCCCCTTCACGAAGCTGCATCGTGAACCACCGACAATTTTGGCGATTTTTCCTCAGACTTCGACCCTTCACCCTCCGCAACTCCAAGTCCGAGGGGGGGAATTTTTTGGCGCCAAAATATGGCACGAAAGGAAGGGACGAAAGAGAAGGCTGACACGCTGCCTCGCGAAGCACCGACGCGAATCACTGCCGCGAAGCACCCCGAGCATCGCGGTCTCATGAAGCTCCAGAGGCAGTAACTCTCCATGAACGCATTTGACGTTCGCGAGCCCACCGTGAAGCTCCAGAGGCGGTAACTCTCTGCGAACACATTTGACGTTCGCGAGCCCGCCGCGAAGCTCCAGAGGAGGTAACTCTTCGCGGACAATGTTGACGTTCGCGAGCGCGCCGCGAAGCACCTGAGGCGGTGCGCGAGTTTTGCTTCGCGACGCCCCTTCCCTATAAATACTGGACTCCCCCTGAGTCCCCAAGATGGACAATCCAACCTTTCGTCTTCTCCTCTCTTGAATCGCGAAGCACTCTTTGCCCCAGGAATCATGAGCTCCGCGAGGTACTTCTACTTCATGAGACGCCTTTTCTTTGTCTCATTTTGACCCCCTCTTCCGAGAGGGATGCCCTTCGCGAAGCTCAAGGGCATTCGCGAAGGAAGGGGATTCCCAAGGGAACCCAGGCAGCCGGGGAGCGTTTATGCCTCGTGAAACACCCAACCCGTACTAGTAATCTCTATGCTAAGGCAGGATCGCTCCACGTCACAAAGCACACTGCTTCGCAGCACCCTACTTCGCGAGGCACCTCTTCTTCGCGAGGCAGTGCTCCACGAATACTATTCCACTTTGCGAAGCACCCTACAATCACACCTACTCCCCATGCTAAGGCCAAGGCACTCTGCTTCGTGAAGCACACTCCTTTTCTTGGAAATTCCTCTTCCCGTGCGACCCTCTAGGTTTGCACGATGTGATTTCAAAGTCCCATGGACAATACCACCTGTAGCGTTGCTTCGCCTAATGCTTCTTCGAATAGGCACGCTAATGGTTATTTCTTCTTCGCATAGCCATGCTAACGTGGACCCCTTGATGGTTCTCTTCACAACCCCCCTTGACTATGGCCTTACTGGTACCTTCCCTTCCCCAAGGACCAGAGGGTACCGGTTATGTAAGTCCTAGGGGTGCGGAGTGAACCCACCTCGTCCGAGCTGCAGGACGTTAAACTGCCAAACATCACATCCTCAACACATGACGTTAAACTGTGACCCGACCTCGTACCTTTCCCGAAGGGTCCCCCCAGCGCGAACAGTTTTTACACCACTCGTCTCCACAGGAGTGGAATCACCCATCCACAAGGGATGATATCCTCATTATTGGAGTGGCGTATGTTCATAGGAGAAGGGAGACCTTAGTTCCCCAACGGATGACTGCACCCCTGCATCTCCGTACTTCCCCACTACCAAGGTCAGTGGAGGGCGTGATAGGGAACGAGGCACTCCCCATCATTGGTCCCAAATCCCTCTTTCTCTGCGCTTTGCCACACCTCGGGCCTCCATCCCGGAGTAAGTCCCGGCACCATGGGCCGCCTAACGCGTAAGCCCCTCTTCGCTTCTCACGGACGCACCCTTCGCGACGTGATTTTCAGGTCCTTCCAACCTCTTGTTTCTCACACCGAGCATGACTCATGTGGGCTTAGAGTGAGCACCGACCCTAACCCCCACCATTACCGAACTACAAGGACTTTCATCCATGTCAAGGCATGGTACGTAGGAAGCCTCCATGAGGTTCAAGCCACATTACTCGGTCGTTCATTCACGTTTCGCCCCCGTCCAGCATGACGATAAACTGTATGTCTTCGTCCAGCATGACGCTAAACTACACGCCCTCGTCCAGCATGACGTTAAACTGCACGTCCTCATCCAGCATGACGTTAAACTGTATGCCCCTTGCCCCGCATGACATTAAACTGCACACCCATTTGAACTACGAGGTCTTTGATCCCTGTCAAGTCATGGTACATAGGAAGCCTCCATGAGGTTCAAGCCCACCCATCATCCAATTCACGTCGAGTTCTACCTGCGTCCAGCACGACGTCAAACTGTAATTCCAGTCCGACGGCAAGCCGTTGTGAGCAACCCGAACTACGAGGACTTTGATCCATGTCAAGGCGTGGTACGTAGGAAGCCTCTACGAGGTTCAAACCCACCATCCGGTCGTTTCGAACTCATTCACGTCGGTTCACCCCCGTCCCGCATGACGTTAAACTGTATTCCATAATTCGAACTACGAGGAATTTGATCCGTGTCAAGGCATGGTACATAGGAAGCCGTCCAGAGGTTCAAGCCCAACAATCATTGGCCCGGACCGTCTCCTTGTCAATGTGCCAAGTTCCCCCCATTTCCACCCGAACTACGAAGACTTTGATCCATGTCAAGGCATGGTACGTAGGAAGCCTCCCCGAGGTTCAAACCCATCTCCCATCGGACCAAGGTCCCTTATTTACGTCGGTTCACTGACACCCATCTCCCATTGGACCAAGGTCCATCATTTATGTCGGTTCGCCGACACCCACTGCCCGTCATTTATTCACGTCAGGATTCACTAACATCCTGCATGACGTTAAACTATATTCCATCAATCATTTGAACTATGAGGACTTTGATCCATGTCAAGGCATGGTACGTAGGAAACCTTCCCAAGGTTCAAGCCCACCACTAGTGGAGCCATGGGTCTACTTTCACGTCGGTTCACCGATGAAGCCCCTCTAAACTATGTTGTATTTGATCTATGTCACGACATGGTACGTAGGAATCCTCCACGAGGTCCAAGCCCACCACCACTAGGACCCTCCTGGTCCTCCCCATTCACGTCAGTTCGCTGATGATGCCCCTTCAGACCAAGGTCCACCCTCATGCCGGTTCACCGGCACCATCCGAATTACGAGGACTTTGATTCCCTGCCATGAGGATACATAAGAAGCCTCTTCAAGGCTCAATCCCAACTTCAAAGCCTCCCATGGACTGGTCCTGGTATCGGCATCCCTTCAAGGGAAATCCCTCAATCCAATTTATTCTAGATAATGCTCTGATCGGGCTAATCCGTCTCCGCTGGATGTTAAACTTGCGGAGTACCCTGTGTTAAACACGGGAAGATGAGGAAAACCTCAGATATGTGTCTATGGCATATAATTCCCCGCACTCAATGTGGGATTCCTCAGGCTTCCACGCCCTCGAGAAGGCCTGTGACCAGGGATAATAGACATACATTCCAGGTTCCCCAGCATCCAGACATGCTACTGATGCCTCAACATGACTACTCCCCCGACTGAAGGTTGCTTCCCTGACCGGACCCTTTGGAATGTCCCGACAGAAGCAGTGTAATTAACCGTCTTCCATGGAAACATGGAACTGGGAAGAGTTTCATGAACTACGTATTAAATGTATGAGGGAGACCCGGACTAGGTGACGAGTTCTGAGGAGGAATCCAGAGAAGGAAGAACCGACATCCCATCATCCCGTTTCGATCAAGGAGCTGACGTCCCTGAATAAGGAGCGAATGCCACCCGGATTTGGAAAGCGGGAACGTGGGGCAACAAGCGCAACACGTCCTCCCCCGCGGACGGACGGACGGATGCGCGCTCCCCGACGAAAGCGTCAGAAACACACACAAAGGTAACACATGACATGATTAATTGATATTTGTTAAAATAAATAGATAAATATAAAAATCGATCAACCTGAGGGGAGGAGATGTGTATCCTCACACTATGATGTTTTCATGCTCCTTTATCTTTCTATGTTTTCTCTCCTTTTTAATTTATGCCTTGCATATTTCATATCATATCAATTCACACAATGGTATAATTTTGATAAACCAAAAACATATTATGATTACTTACTTAATTAACTCTGATATTATCTTATATAAATCGAATCTATATTATTGTGTTCCTATTTATTATTCATAACCACTTTAACTATTAATTTCGTGCTCATTATTTTCATTCTTGATTTAATTATTGAGAAAATTCATCAATAGAATTCTATAATTTCTTTATCATAAATTTATTTTTGTATTTATACTTCAATAATTTGTTTTAATTTTTATTTCAATCTAACTTTTATTGTTTAATTTTTTAAAGGAAATTCACCCTTTCTCTTTCCATTCAAATCTAACCAATATTTGGTATTAAATGGAATCTTGGTCCTTAACTTTTTCAAAAACATGGTTTTTGTGTTTTTATGAAAAAAATTGGATTTCAATATTAGATTAAATTTTAAAAACTAGTTTTAATTTTCAAACTCTTAACTGATTTATAAGTTCAACCATTTAAAATTAAATATACATATTATTTTCAAGGTTCTTTCAAAGGTAAATGTTTGGGATTCACAACATTTTTAACGGTATTAATTATTCTTATTAGAAAAATCACATGTCAACCTTTTTAGTAGAATAAATAATCTTCTCAGTAAAATTGTTATTCATAAATACATTCCTATAATATAATCAAAATATAAATGGACCCCATAAGATATTACACCATTATAGATTAATGATAAGTCGATAAATACTATCCATTGTGGGATCGATCAAAATGAATCAACCATGTTTCATCTTTAAAGACATTCTATGAAATATGGAAACTATTAAAATTCACACATGAATGAATGAATGAATAATATTAATGATATATATTGGATATGTTTAGACAAGGCTTTGAAATCTTGTATATGCATCAAAACAAATCTATTACATTGATGTTTACTCGTTTTACTGACATTTTCAATGGTAGGAAGTCCCTTATTGATGATTTGTATATATAAATAGTAGTAATAAAACTATATGGTTCTTACCTAGAAAATGGTCACTAAAGGTTATGGCTTTAAAGAATAAAAATATATAAAAAATATGCCTCTGGGGGAACTAATTACCTTCCTCATTAAATATGAAATTACCAATGAGTCATCAATTTGGAAAAGAAGCTAAATAGGTTATGGATTCCAAAGAAGACAAAATAACTATTTCATTTAAATCCATTGATGATGATGACTCATCCAAAAGTGAGACTAAATTTCAACCTCTAGAAAATAAATTGAACAAACTCATGAAGAAGAAGTCATCTCACTGTAAAAAAATGAAAAACAAATTCATATACCAGAAGTTACATGAAACACATGCATGAAAAAGGGTCACATCAATCTAAATTGGTTTGTTTATAAAATGAATATTAAATAGAATAATAATGGAAAGAAATACTTTGATGTTTTAACCTAGGGTTCTATTGATGACTACATAGACACAACTTCCATAACATCATTATGATATTCATGTTTTAAAGTCCTCATAGCACATCATGTGGTGAATTTGAGATTAGTTATCCTATTTCTCATTCCTCATATTCCTATCATCCTTACTCTTATTGTGTTTCTTCAAATAAAAAAAAATGAACATATGATTTTTTATAAATAAATCATTTCAAATTATGAATAACTTTAAAATAAATAAAAATGATTTATTAATGAAAATGATTAAATTTTTTATGAAATGGATCTCCTTTCAAAGTAAAAAAGATGATTTGGTTTTGAAATTAAAGGATCAACCGAACATTGATAATTTAAAACCCAAATCATAGATCATAAAAACAACCTTTCTCAAATTAACCAAGGGGAAAAAAATACGACTATCAGTTATCAAATTTAAAGCTAAGGTAATTACAAAAATTATTTTTAAAATTTAAATAATTTTTCCCAAAATATAAACATTTTAAAACGATGTTCCGAAAACAAATGTTGAAAATATTTTCTTAAATTAGTGAAACTTATTAAATAATATTCTTACAAAAATGATAGATATGGTATACCTAAATCTATTCATATTTCTTCTCATATCATAAACAAAAAAATCTTATTCTAAACAAGTTTAGGTTCCTAAATACTTATTAACTAACATTTTGTTACCCAAGTTCACATGGGTATAAAAAATAAATCACAATTTATATTTGGAAGGAATATGCCACCGAGATTTATTATCCCAAAATATAGTGGCTTCTCATCAAGTGGGTTCATCAACACCATAGTATTTTTTTAATTATCCATCATGTTTGATAATGCTTATTTTCAATTTTTATTTGGCTGATAAGAACTAACAATTTTATACATGGGGTGTACTCTAATGATAATTTTCATCCTTATACCTTCTCTATAACATTTTTAATAATCAATATTCTATTTAGAAGTAGGTTATTTATGATAATTTATTCTATTTTATCACTTGGTATGTATTTTATTGTCTTACCCTATGATTTGTTTAAAAATATTCTTACTTGAGGTTTCTTTTAAATGATTTTGTATCATTTCTATTTAATTTTTTTTTACTTTATGGGAGTTTTCCTTTTTAGAAATTTCTCAGAATCATTATTTTAAATTGAAAATAATTTTTCATTATATATTTTAATGTACCTATTTAATATCTTTGATTTTTTTAATGAATATTTTTATTAATTTTTTCTAATTAAAATCTATTTTTTATAAAATAGAATAGAAAATATTTTTAACATAACTATTTTAGATTTAAATCTCGTTCTTATTTGTATATCATTATATTTTTTCTATTAAAATAATTGAAATTATTATAACCCTAACTCTATCTTTTGGTGAGGTTTCCATATCCTTATTGAATTCATCAATTGAGGGTACCCTTTTCCATCGATTCTTGGATGGATCTACTTCTTAATGGGGTTATAGTGATTCTTAGTTACAAATTCAACCCTCTTGACCCTCATGTTCAGATATCTACTCCCTATCCCTCTTGGTCTTACATCCATGATTTAGGTGAAAGAAAAACTAATTTTTTTTCAAGGTTTTATTAAAGAGGAAAATTTAGTTTTTAAAATTTCTTTCTCTTCTTCTCCTTCTATTGATTTAAAAATTATTTTTTTCTATTTTTTGTATCTTTTTCAAATCTTATTTTTGAAATTGTTCTTCATTTTTTTTTCTAATATTATCTTTTTAAAATTATTGATAACCACTCTTAGCCTTTTCCTTTGAATTTTTAAAATTATTTTTGAAAATTTAATTTGAAAATCCTAATAATTTTATATTATGACTCTTTTAAAATTTAAGGTTTTCTTTAATTCATCTCTTATTTGTTTTATAAATTCTTTTCTTATGAACAAAATTTCTTTTACATCTATTTTTCTCTAATATTAGATTTTATTCTTATAATAATCATTAAGGGGGAGCCAATATTTCTTTTCAATATAGTTTTACCATATGTACGTGTACTATCTTAAAAAATATATTTTCCCTTCCTTGTAATCTTTTTGATAATCACAAAGGGGGAGAAGCTTATGGGTTAAAGGGGGAGAAGTTTTTGGTTAAAGGGGATATGTTTATCAATTTTAGAAAAGTTTGTTATATCTTATTTTTGTGGATAAAAGAATTTATTTGTTTTAAAGGTGTAACACCCTAATCTTCCACGGTACATTTCTATTTAAATAATGCAATAGTTTGTGTTGTACACAACTTATAATTTTAACACACCACAACCAATCAAACAAGCCATTATGAATAGTAATACACAATTTTTAAAATTTTTAAAATTTTATTTTTCAAAATGTACTTCATTTTCGAATTCAGAGTATCAAAATTAGCTTAGGTTGAATTTTTGGTATTTTTCTGAAAACTTTCAAATTTTGATGAATAGTGAAAAACACTGCGTTATTGGTTAAAATCGACTTTTTATTTAAATAATTTGTTATTTTATTTATATTGGGTAAAAATATATACATAATACCTATATTAGTTCAATTTAATTCATTGGACTCATTTTTATTATAAAATTAGATGTATAAAAGTTTATTGAACTTTTACTGTCTTTTACCCACCTCCTAGGGGCATTTGCAAATTTTCATAAAACTTAATTTTGCTGCTTGTGTGATTTGAAGTTCAAAAATCCTAGAGACACGATTGATATCTGTAAGTAAAATGTGGTTCAACAAGATAAAAATATTTTTTAGTGAATAATAACTTTTTATTTTTATTTACCACAGTTAAAAGTAAATAGGATAATTAAAGGTAAAAATGATATTATTATTACCATAAAACATGTACTAATTCTATTGGAGAACTTTATTTCGACCAAAAACAACCATATTAATAAAATATGATCCTTTAGGTCCACTTGGATTAGATTAGAACAATTATTATTATTTAATTTAAAGAAGAGTTAAAAGTGTTAAATTCAATGTTTAATAACTAAAACATTTTTAATATAGGGTTATACATAAGATAAATTAGACTATAAACATTCATTATAAATATAAAAATATTTTCTACCTAATTTTATTTTATTTATAATTTTTATACCTTATATAAATTAATTTATTTATGACACAATGATGATGCAGTAATTACCTTATTAATGAAATATTAAAATAATTGATATTATAAATACCCAAATTAATGTAAATTGACACTTTTGATGAATTACAAGAATTTTATAGGTTACTATGACATGTTATGGTTAATTAAATGAATTTATTTTGAAGTAATAAAGTTATTAGGACTTTAACAAAAATAAATTACTAAAATGTGTCAAAATTGACATTAATGAGTTTTTAAAACCAATACTATATTATTAATTGATATAATATTCTTAAAAATCTAAGGTTCATCCAAATGACTTAGATAAAGTTATATATATCCATAATTAACCTCTTGGGGTTCACTTGACAGTTTTTAGTATGTTTATTAACTATATAATATAAAAATACAAAGAGACATGGTAAATGTCAAACTATTTAACTAAGAGTTAAATTTAAATGATAAGGTTAATATGGTGACCTAAACCTTTATAAAACATATTTATTGAGAGTTTTTAGACCCATCCCCAAATTATTCTCTAAATAAATCATTTTGTATCCATTCTAAACCGAATATGAATTTATTATAAAGTAATATTTCAATATTTTACTAAGGTGCCCTCACCCCTCTTATAAAAAGGCACTTCCCCTTCTCTCACATCAACACATACAAATCCATTTGGATAGGACAAAACACACCCAAATATCCTCCCAACTTCCCTAAATTAAATTTAGAGGCCTTACTTTTGTCATAAAGCAAACCTAAGGGGCCCTTTTGATCTACTCAAAAGGAAACACCCGGAGAAGAGGTAATAATTTCACCACCCTCTTTCAAGTTCTTTTCTTCTTCCACTTATTCTTTCTTTGTTGTTTCCATACTAAATTAATAAATCCAGTAACTTATAGATAATTTGATTTTATTATAAATATTTTGCAACCATATTCGTTATTCTATACATCTTAGAAATGACAAAGTCCCCATACGTGCGTACGTACGACTTACCGTCTCCACATCGTGGTGTAGTTTGTCATTCAACACTTAACTATTTGGATGGGTATAATAATGAGTATAATTGATTTAAATAATAAATATAACATGATAATTATTCTTTATATATGATATACAATCCAATTACATATTATCTCACCACGAATATAATGATATTGTCGCTCGTGCGTACGTACGGATTACCATCTCCACGAACGTGATGAGATTCATTTCCCCATCATAACCATTCAAGAATAAATTTAATTTGATTATTAAAAATAATGTTTAAAAACTTAATATCATTCTGGATATGGATCAAATACATCCTATACATAAAAAACAAAGATTATGTAACAAAACATATAATGTAAAAAAATCAGTTAACACCTGAAACGACGATAATACTAAAATATTATTAACAAATTAATATTAAAAGATCATATATGATATCATATTTATGCATATGGTTCTTGTATAATTTAATAAAAATTATTTTACTATTATTCAAGAGTTTAATGTATCCTCGACCAAGGAAAAGTACAAGGTATGGGTTAATTTCACAATCTCTTTATTATCAAAGGTTGTTTTTACGTAAGTATCTACAAGGACCTCTTTATCATCCACATCCGTGTTTCTCAAACATGTATTTCAAAACATTTTTACTATTTACTAGAGATTGGTTTAATGTCATTTATACCATTACTTGACCATATATGTTTTGAAAGGAATCTTTCCGTCATTTTCCAAACAAGGTACTTTATGACCTTTTCGACAAAATTAAGGTAAGAATGTATTTTTTTAACTTATAAGGCGAGTGTGGCTATTTTCTTCCACTATAACATAATCGAGGATTCCCTTACAGGCATATAAGAATATTTCTATGATAAATGTTTTCTTTTAAATGGTTTCAAAATAGAAAGAGGTATTTCTTTCAAATAATTTTAATTTCATCTATGTCAATATCCTTTGATGGATTTTAAACTTATTTGAAGTTGATTTACTGTGATACAAATCATCCATATTGTATTAAAGGTTTTGTGATATGTTTGAATGTGGATGTGTTATTTCATACCATTCATGGTTTATGGAAAAAGTATTTACATTTTTATGCTAGTTTTAATATGAATGTTTATGTTATGTTTAAACCTTTTCATGTGAGGAATGAATTGGACTTAGTAAGTGACGGGTGGAGTCGGCAATAGCTCCTCGATGCATCTGTAGGTCTCATGAGACAAACTAGTGTCTTGGAACAAGGCCCTGAAAAAATCTTATTTTTAGTCTTGGTACAAGGCCTTGACTATGTGGTTCTGAAGTCTGACATTATGCATTCCATCATTATGAATTTGGCTATTGATATTGCATGTGATTATTCTACTAGTATAATATCCATGGTAATAGACATGGAATTTTTGATTTATATTTGCCACATTATGATAAAGTTTATGTTTAAAAGGCTTGTGTTATAGTCTTATACATTCCCTTAAATGTCTATGCTTATTTATAAAAGTTTCCACTATATTGTTATCCTTACTAAGCATCTGAGCTCACCCCTTTCTATGTTTTATTTTTTTCAGTTTGTGAAGAACTATTTTATGGTTGACCTGTATGGATAGGATAAGGGATAAGTGTGTTCAAAGGGTACAAGATGTTGTTTTAGTTTTTATTTCATGATGTAATATAAAACTTATGTATGTATCTAGTACTTCCAAGGCTACTAAACTGATCGATATTTCAGGATATGATTTCTTTGTATCATGCCAATGTTATGTAATATTGCAACGACTCTAGGTAACTAGAGTCGTGGAATTATAGTTGGTATCAGAGGAAGTTTAATACAAACCATGGAAACTAGATTTAGATAAACTCTGATTCGAGCACATTACCCTAAGATAGACTTTGGGGATTCATATAGAATAAATTCCTAGAATTTTGGTAATGTAGATATTTTGTGAGTTTTCCAAGAAATACATCCCTATCTGGATACGAGCAGGTAGTGTCGGCTCTAGCACAGATGTACCTAGGGGTGAAACCCAAAAACACCGCTTTGATATAGACTCGAATGAGAACTGGTGCACGACAACGGGCCTTGCTGCACTCTTGGTTACGACACTCTCGAGGGATATGCTTAGGGAAATTCTCATTTTCTTTACAAATAATTATGAAGGATTTATGAGTTTATACTTCCTCAAAGAATTTTTTTTATGATTATGGATTATATCAATAAACTATTCAATGTATGTTAAGTGTTTTACAAGTTTGGAATTATGTATTGCAATTCAGAAACTAATCTAGTGTATGACATTGTTTAGAAATGGCGCCTAGTGGATGTAATGGAAACCGTATCAATGCACATAATCCATATAGTGATTAACCTCCTACTCAAGATAATTATAGTGGAACTGGTGATGCAACTGGTGCTGATCAGCTTATCACCATACTGGGACAACTCACTCAAGTTATGAATAATAACCTTACCCGTATGGAGCACGCTGATCCACAACGCGGAGGTTCAATGTTAGAACACTTCATGAGGAAAAAAAAACAAAAATTTAATGGGAATAAAAATCCATTGGTAGCTAAGAAAAGGATAAGTTCCTTAGAGAAAATATTTCATACGTTGGGGAGTAGTCAAAGGGAAAAAGTTGTCCTCGCAGTTTATCGCCTCATGGGAGATGCAGATCAATGGTGGTCATTAATCCAAAACACAAAGGAAGATGAAGAAGTATCAAACATGGAATGGAGGTAGTTTAAATAGATTTTATTAGAAAAATACTTTCCTCATGACCATCAATTAGATATAGAAAGGCAATTTCTAAGTCTAAGGAAAAAGGAGGATAATAATGTCACACAGTATGAGGCTAACTTTACAAGGTTAGAAAGGCATGAATTAGATTATATACGTAACATAAGGAGTAAGATTGATCGATTCTTTGATGGGTTAAAACCATTTATCCGTCAATAATTAGTCTCACAATCCTTCTCATCGTATGAAGATATTGTCTCATGTGCTATCAAGACAGAAAAGGAATTCTCTAAGTCTTACGACTTTAAAATAAAGAAAGAGAAGAAGAGATCTGCTGAACACTATGGAAATGGAAATAAGGGGAAGAAGGGAAAATTTGAATATCCATATTGTAGTAAATGTGGGAAGAAACACCCTAGTACATTCTTGAAGGTAATGGGAGTCTGTTACAAGTATGGTGAAAAAGGCCCCCAAGCTCGTGATTACAAAGGGAAGAAAGAGGATATCAATGTTGAATGATACAATTATAGAGAAAAGGATAATTATGAAAATGAATGTTATAATCGCCAAGGAAACGTACCTCAAAAAAGGCCAAGGGATCAAGGCCAAGCTTATGTGATCACTACTACTGAGGTTGAAGCTCCGAAAGACATGGTGGCAGGTAATTTAATGGTTTCCTCATGTTTAGACAATGCTTTATTTGATTCTGGATCATCACCTTGTTTCATATCTTCCTAGTTTACTAAGAAAATCAGATATTTCCAATTTGATTTAACAAGGGAGTTTTCAATCAAAACTCTTAAGGGAAGTATCATTTCAACAACATTTTGTGAATCAGTTCCCATTAAGGAATATAAATGTTATTTATATGCTGATCTCATCGTCATACCAATGATTTAATTTGATATAATCCTCTGTATGGATTGTCTTTCAGACCATGATGCAAAAATTTATTATAAGAATAAGGAGGTTACAATTCTCGATGATGATAAGGAGTACCTTATATTTAGAGCATAAATTTCACCACTTGATTCTTATCTAGATCCACCCCCAGTAGCTTAACTAATTTCAATTATTGGGGAGGAAGAGAATGAAATAACTATGGGTGAGGAAAATAATGTTCAAATAGAGGATGTACCTATTGTGAAAGAATATGTTGATGTATTTCTGGAGGATTTACCTAGACATCCTCCAAAATGAGAAATTGAGTTTTCTATTGATTTAATTTCTGGTTCAAGGCCCATATTGAAGACCCCTTAAAGAATGGACACTGTGGAATTAGTGGAACTAAAGAAACAACTAGAGGAATTGAGTAATAAGGAATTTATTCTCCCTAGTGTTTCTCCATGGGGATCACCTTTTCTTTTTGATAAGAAGAAAGATGGATCTATGAGGCTGTGCATTGACTACAAAGAGATCAATGCTATAACAATAAAGAACAAGTATCCCCTACCTCACATTGATGATTTATTCGACCAACTTCATAGAGCTCAATATTTTTCAAAGATTAACCTTTGATCTGGATATCATCAATTGTGTGTGAAGAAGTAATACATTCCAAAGACAACATTTCGAACCAGGTACGAGCATTACGAGTTTACAGTAATGCCTTTTGGACTGACTAATGCACCCTATGTTTTCATGGATCTAAGGATCAGAGTTTTCAAGGAATATCTTGCTGACTCTGTATTGGTATTTATTGATGATATCTTGGTATACTCCAAAATCTATGAAGATCATGAAAATTACTTGCGCATTATCTTATATACTTTAGAAGAAATGAATTATATGGGAAGTTTATCAAGTGTGAATTCTGGCTTCATGAGATTTCTTTTCTTGGACATATTGTCTCTAAGGATGGAATCTCTATTGAACCTTCTAAGACAAAGGAAATACAAGAATGGCCAGCACCAACAAGTATAACTGAGGTACACAATTTTATTGGTTTAGCAGATTATTATTGATGTTTTGTCCAGAATTTTTCCTGATTGGATAAACCATTAACCAAGATCACACGTAAAGGGGTTAAATTTGTTTGAAAAAAAGAGTGTGAAGAGTGTTTTAAAGAACTGAAGAGAAGATTATTCAATGCTTCTATCTTGAATCTATCATCTGGGAATGATGGGTTTTTTATTTATAGTGATGCTTCAAAGAAAGGACTTGGTTGTGTCCTTAGGCAGAATGATATGGTTATTGCCTATACATCATGACAACTATAAATTCATGAGAAAAACTATCCCACCCGTGATCCTGAGTTATCAGCTGTAATATTTGCTTTGAAGATTTGGAGACACAATCTCTATGGTGAAAATTGTGAGATTTATACTGATCGAAAGACTTTGAAGTACATTTTATCACAAAAATAACTCAACATGAGGCAAAGACAATGGCTTGAACTACTCATAGATTATGATTGCACTATACACTACCACTCAGGGAAGGAAAATAAGGTTGAAGATGATTTGAGAAGAAAGGATCATGGAATTTTGAACAATATTAGAGTTAAAAGAGATACTATTTTCATGGATCTAGTAAATATTGATATGGGAATAACCATAGAAGGTGAAACATCAATACGTTTTCAAATGGTTTCCAAACCATATTTACTAGAAATGATAAAGAGTTCTCAAACCGATGTTGAGGAGTTTAAAAAGAAGATTAAAGCTATGAATTATAAGAGATTGAGTGAATTCATATATGAAGATGGAATTTTGAAATTTAGAAAGAGAATTTGTGTTATTAATATACCTGATCTAAAAAGGGAATTGTTGGATGATGCCCATAGCTCCAATTTCTCAATACACCCTAGTAGAACCAAGATGTATTGTGATTTGAAGGATCATTTTTGGAGGGATGTCATGAAGGAGGAGATTACTGAATTTGTGTCAAGATGTATGGTTTGTCAATAAGTAAAAGATGGAAGAAAATATCCTAGAAGAGTAATGAAACCTCTTCCCATACCTGAGTTAAAATGGGATGATACTACGATGTAATTTTTCATGGGGCTACCAAAGACTCCTAGAAGGAATGATGCAATTTGGGTCATTGTTGATCGTCTTACCAAGTCAGCACATTTTCTTGCTATAAGAGGAGATTTACCAGTTGAACGTATAGAAAGACTATATATTAATGAAGTTGTAAGACTTCATGGAGTACCCATATCGATTGTTTTTGATCGTGATCCCTATTTTACATCAAGATTCTAGAAAATTTTTCAGAAGGCCATGGATATTGAATTTCATTTGAGCACTGCCTACCACCCTCAAACTGATGGATAATTAGAATAGACTATTCAAACCTTATAAGACATGTTGAGATTTTGCTCACTTGAATTTCAAGGTATGTGGGATCAATATTTACCTATGGTAGAATTTTCCTATAACAATAGATTCCATTCAAGTATTCAGATGGCACCATATGAAGCGTTATATAGAAAGAGATGTCGCACACCAACTTGTTGGGATGATGTTGGTGAAAGAAAACTCATAGACCCAGAACCTGTTGAGGAAATAATGGAAAAGGTGAAGGTTATCCAAACCCACATCAAAGCAGCTCAAATTAGGTAAAAGAGCCATGCCGATAACTGAAGGAAAGATTTGGAATTTCAAGTAGGATACTATGTTTTCCTGAAGGTATCTCTATGGAAGAGTGTTATAAATTTTAGTAAGAAGGGTAAATTGAGTCCTAGGTACATCAGACCTTTAAAAATTCAAGAAAGAATTGGGGTTGTATCTTATCATTTGGAAATGACGCCAAGTCTCTCCAAAGTTCATGATATTTTCCACATATCTCTGTTGAGAAAATACATGCTTGACCCAACGCATGTACTCAACTATGAATAAATAAAACTGGAAACTAACTGGTCTTATTGCAAAGATCCTATCCGAATTCTTGATACTAGAGAACAAGTGTTGAGAAACCGGATGACTCGTCTGGTGAATGTTCTATGGAGAAGCTATAAGATGGAAGAGGCAATGTGGAAAACCAAGGAACTTATGATGAAGAACCAACCGAATCTTTTTATACGATAGTATTCTAGAAATTTCAAGGAAGAAATTATTTTAAGGAGAGGAGAATGTAAAACCCCAAGCTTCCACGGTATGTTTCCCTTTGAATAATGCAATAACTTGTGTTGTATGCAACTTGGAGTTTTAACACACCATGACCAATCAAACTAGCCGTTATGAATAGTAATAACCACTTTTTAAAATTTATAAATTTTAATTTTAAAAATGGACTTTATTTTGGAATTCATAGTATCGAAATTAGCTTAGGGTGAATTTTTGGTATTTTTCTGAAAACATTCATTTTTGATGAATAGTAAAAACACCGCGTTATTGGTTAAAATTGACTTTTTATTTAAATAATTAGTTATTTTTTATATTTGGTAAATATAGATACATAATAACTATGTTACTTCAATGTATTTTATTGCAATAATTTTTATTATAAAATTATATGTAAAAAAGTTTATTGAACTTTTTACCGTCTTTTACCCACCTCCTAGGAGAATTTGAAAATTTGCATAAAAAGTAATTTTGCCTCTTCTGTGAGTTTAATTTCAAAAACCTGAAAGACACGGTTGATATTAGTAATAAAAATGTGGTTCAATATGATAAAAATAATTTTTGGTGAATGGTAACTTTTTACTTTTATTTACCACTGTTAAAAGTAAATTGGGTAATTAAAGGTATAAATGACATTATTATTACCCTAAAACATGTAATAATTCTATTGGATAAATTTATTTCGACCAAAAAAAACCTTAGGAATAAAGTATTATCCTTTAGGTCCACTTGGATTAGATAAGAACAATTATTATTATTTAATTTAAAGAAGAGTTAAAAGTGTTAAATTCAAAGTTTAATAACTAATACATTTTTAATATAGGGTTATACATAAGATAAATTTTACTATAAATAATAGTTATAAAGATAAAATGATTTCCTACATAATGGTATTTTATTTATAATTTTTATACATTATATAATTTAATTTATTTATGACACAATGATGATGCAATAATTACCATATTAATAAAATATTAAAATAATTGATATTATAAATAACCAAATAAATGTAAATTGATACTTTTGATGAATTACACGAATTTTATTGTTTAATATTACATGTTAGGGATAATTAAATGAATTTATTTCGAAGTAATAAAGTTATTAGAACTTTAACAAAAATCAATTACTAAATAATGTCAAAATTGACATAAATGTGTTTTTAAAACTAATACTATATTATTAAATGATATAATATTCCTAAAAATCTAAGGTTCTGCCAAAGGACTTAAATAAGGTTATATATATCAATAATTAATCACTTGGGGTTCTCTTTTCAGTTTATAGTATGTTTATTAACCATATAATATGAAAATACAAAGAGACATGGTAAATGTCAAACTATTTAACTAAGAGTTAAATCTAAATGATAAGATTAATATGGTGACATAAACCTATCTAAAAGCTATTGGTTGAGAGGATTTAGACCCATCCCAACCTTAGCCACAAAATAAATCATTTTGGATCCATTATAGACCGAATATGAATTTATTATAAAATAATATTTCAATCTTTTCCTATGGTGTCCCTCACCCCTCTTATAAAAAGGCACTTCCCCTTTTCTCAAATTCACTCCTCCAAAGACATTTGGATCGTCCAACCCCTGACCAGATATCCTCCCAACTTCTTTAAATTCAACCTATAGGCCTTACTTTTATCGTAATTCCAACCTAGGGAACCCTTTTGATCAACTCAAAAGCAAACACCCGAAGAAGAGATAATAATTTTACCACCCTCTTTCAAGTTCTTTTCTTCTTCCACTTCTTCTTTCTTTGTTGTTTCAATACTAAAACAATAACTCCAATAACTTATACAAAATTTGATGTTATTATAAATATTTTACAACCATATTGGTTAATCTATCCATCCTATAAATGAAAAAGTCATCATACTTGCGTACGTACGGCTCACCGTCTCCACGCCGTAGTGTAGTTTGTCATTCAACACTTTACTATTTGTATTGGTATAATAATGAGTATAATTCATTTAAAAAATAAATATAGCATGTTAATAATTCTTTATATATGATATAACATCCAATTACATACGATCTCACAATCAATATAATGATATTGTTGCTCGTGCGTACGTATGGATTACCGTCTCCACGAACGCGATGAGAATCATTTCCCCATCGTAACCATTCAAGAATAATTTTCATTTGATGATTAAAAATAATGTTTAAGAACTTAATATCATTTTGGATATCAATCAAATACATTATTTCCATAAGAAACACGACTAATGTAACAAAACATATAAAGGAAAACGAATCAGTTAACACCCAAAACGACGATAATACTAAACTATTATTAACAAATAAATATTTAAAAAGATCATATATCATATCATATTTATTTATATAGTTCTTGTATAATTTATTAACAATGATATAACTATTATACAATAGGTTAACGTACCCTCGACCAATGAAAAGTACAATTTAATAGTTAATTTTACAATATTTTTATTATCTGAGGTTGTTTTTACCTAAGTATCTACTGGGAAATCATTATCATCCACATCCGTGTTTCTTAAAAATGTATTTCAAAACATTTTTACTATTTACTATACAATGGGTAAAAGTCATTTATACCCTTAATTGACCAGAAATGTTTTGAAATCAATATTTCTGTCATTTTCCAAACAAGTTACTTTATGACCTTTTCAACAAAATTAAGGTAAGAATGTATTTTTTTAACTTATAAAGCGGGTGCGGCTATTTTCTGCCATTATAACATCGTCGAAGCTTCCATTATAAGCTTATAATAATATTTATAAGATAAATATTTTATTTTAAATGGTTTCAAAATAGAAAGAGGTATTTCCTTCACATAATTTTTATTTCCTCTATGTCAACATCGTTTGATGGATTTTAAACTTGTTTGAAGTAGATTTATTATGATAAAAATCTTCCATATTATATTGAATGTTTTGTGATATGTTTGACTGTGGATGTGTTATTTAATACCATTCATAGTTTATGGATAAAGTATTAACATTTTTATGGTAGTTTTAATACAAAATTTTAAGTTATGTTTAAACCTTTTCATATGAGGAATGAATTAGACATAATAAGTGATGGGTGGAGTCCTCTATAGATCCTCGATGAATCGGTAGGTCTCATGAGACAAACTAGTGTCTTGGAATAAGGCCTTGAAAAAATCTTATTTTTAGTCTTCTCACAAGGCCTTGACTACGTGGTTATGAATTCTGGTATTATGCATTCCATCATTATGAATTTGGCTATTGATATTGCATGTGATTATTTGACTAGTAGAATATCCATGTGAATAAGTAAATGGAATTATTGATTTATATTTTCTATATTATGAGGAATTTTAAGTTTAAAAGGCTTGTGTTATAGTCTTATACATTGCCTTAAATGTTTATGCTTATTTATGAAATTTTTTTCTATATTTTTATCCTTCCTGAGCATCTAAGCTCACCCCTTTCTATGTTTTATTTTTCCCAGGACGTGAAGAAATATTTTATGGTTGACCTGTAGGGATAGGATAAGGGATAAGTGTGTTCAAAGGGGACAAGATGTTGTTGTTGTTTTTATTTCATGATGTAATATAAATCTTATGTATGTATCTAGTATTTCGAAGGCTACTAAACTAATTGGTCTTTCGAGACATGATTTCGTTGTATCGTACCAATGTTATGTAATAATGCACTGGCGCTGGGTAACTGGGGTCGGGGAGTTACAAAAGGTGGATTTATTTATGGGTTACTTATGTTATGAGAAAATTCATTACCATATTTGATATACCGTTAATTATTTTGGATACATGTTTTAATCTTGATTTACACATGATATATCATTGTGTTATAAGTATTTGAGATCCTCAAATAGGGGGAAATTGTTACACCTATCTCTCTCTCTCTCTCAGGGCGTTTTAATGATAAAAAACACTCAATTATGTATTGAATGATTTCATTTATGTGATTTTAGTTTCTATGATGTAAAACAAAATTTTGTAGCAGATGGTTTTAATAGAATTTGATGTCTAACTATGAAGTATAATAATGAAGAAATTAAATATCTTTTGAAATATCTATTTAATTACTAATACCTATGTTGAAATCGTGAAGGAAGTTCATGGGATAGAAAAATTCATTAGCAGAAAGCATTAATGACATTGGTTGAAGATGGAAATTTTAAAATAACACCAACTACACTGTCCAAGTCATCATCCTAATAGAAAAAGTGGAAATAAGTACCATATGCAATAGATGATGACTAGTCAATTGATAGAAGAAGGAATAGATCAGAAACCTACAAAAATTGAACTTCCAAGCTGGTGGAATCAAGTGGCTAGTTATTGTAATTCGTCCCACATGTCAAGATCTTATTTAATAGTGAACCCCAGATCACATAAATTATCATTGATGATACCAAATGACTCATGTGGATTCTAGAACATTCCTATTCCCCATATACTATAGGAATAAAGGACCTTAGGAACTTAAAATCATGTGGTAGAATTGAAATTCTACAACAATAGATCCATAGAAAACTCTCTCGAATATCAAGATCCTCTCTAGAGCCAATTTATATTTCTCAATATAAAAGGATCTCATATAATTTTCTCTATATCACTCCTCTAAATTTTACTATAATTCTAAAGGGATAAGGGTAAAATATTATAATGGATATTCACCATGAAAATATTTATTTTCTCACCATCTCATCTCTAATGGCTGATCACTACTGTAAAAGCATGGGATGGGTTCATTGGATACAGTCATTATTTAAGATGGTGCTGACAACCATAAATATGATTGAGATGAGTTTCTTAGAAGAGTCACGAAAATGCAGCATAAGACATGGTTACTTGACGTCTATTAAAATCAAGGGAGAAATATACAAACCTCACATCCTGAGGGTTTGAGACGTAGTGACTCACACTGAACTATTGTTTAACTCTATTATCAAACCATGTTTTATCTCCCTCTTAATATATAACTTTCATCATTCATATAACATTGATCCACAAAATAACATAATTTTGACACACCTTCAATCTTCTACACCCATTATTTAAATTAACGTTTTTATTATCTTTTTTTTTGAAATCATATCGAAATTATTATGAACCTATTTATCTTTCATAATATATTTAATTGTTAATAATTTACTAATTCTTATCATATCTCAAATTAATTATCAATATTATTCATTAATATAATTATATCATCACATTATAATTATTTTATTTTATATTTATTCTATTATTACTTGTTTTATTTTGTGATTGAAATCACACTTTGGTTTTATTAAATTTTAAAGGTAATTCAATCTCCCCTCTATCCATTCTACTTTGACTAATAATCCTATTTTTAAATTGATGGTCATTGATTAGGTTCTCATACCCACATACGTATCTTATTGTAATGACCTGTATTTATCCGATCCCTTATTTTGTGAAAATCCAGTGTTTGAGGTGACTTGGAGGAAACAGTGGTGAATTCCAGGAGTTTTTCCAAAAACCCCGCACATAGGAATGGTAGAAATGTCATGATGGAACACCATCATGGTGGCACCGTCATGGTGTCTCTCCAAACGGTGCCCCGCCCTTTTCTAGTTTTCCAGACTTTTGATTTTTCCAGTTTCACCCACGTTTTCTTCGTTAAAAAAGAAACTGTCGACTCTACCCCGTGCGTTGAGATATATGTTCCCTCTATGAGGAGAATTATTAAATTCAAACATTCCCAAGACTTTGTAATAGCCAAACCATGTGGGGAAACATGATTTTTTTCTCTTACTTTGAAATAGTCTCCCTGGTTTTTAGGATCTAACCTTTATCAAACTAAGATATACCATGCCATTTATCTCTTCAGTTTACTACCAATGCACCTAGAGTCCCTCTTCCTCAAATAATCGTGCTCCTGTGCTAGAGCCCCTTCCTGATTAATTTTTTCATGGAGTTTTCTATTGCTCATTCGACCCTCTGTTCTCGACGTGAGAAGGAAATTTGATCATCTATATTCCAGGTAGGGATATTACTCTATCTCTCTTTCTCTATGTATCATGCAGGGTGAGTGTATTCATGTCACTAGTATATAGGACTGAACCATGTTATAAATAAATAAGATAGTTGGTCCTGTAATTTCTTTTACTGGAAATAATTTTGGGGATCAGGAAAGATGATGATTAATAGGGATAATCAGACCTGTTGGTAATAAATGATTGGAGAATACAATGATGTTGACTATGATATTTACTTGTTATCTTTGATTGACTGTACTAGAAATTTTTATGAACTATATGACTCTATTATCTTGTATCATTGATCCTACAATTAATTTGTGAAAAAGTATAATTACGTATACCTTGCTAAATAAAGGGAATCCCCAAGATGAAAACCCTTGTGTGATCACCCCTGATTAACAAAGTGAAATTTAAATAACCCCTTGTTGGAAAAAATATGGATGTACATGGCTTGTTGTGGTTTTGTGTTTTGTGGTAGTAACCTTTGGGGTAGAGTCATATGTTGGGTGGTTTGGGGTTGTAATGGAATCTTAGGTTGAGATATTTATAGATTGTAGAATGAATGAACTTGTGGGTAGTGGGACTGCCCTTATTCTTGTGTTGTGGATATTGGGCAGTGTTGTGCAGTGGGACTAAAAATTTGGTTGTGTTTTGTTATGTAGTGGGACTAAAAAACCTGGTTGTGTGTTGTTATATTATGGGACTGCAAAACTAGTTAGGTGTTGTTGTGTAGTGGGATTGCAATTTATGAGTATGCTATTGAGTAGTGAGACTACTGTGAGTGATGTTTGGTGTAGTTGTGGGATAACACTTATTATATTTTACCATAGATGGGTTTGAAGGAGTTTTTGAAGAATTTGTTTCTATGCCCCTTCTTTTGTAGTTTCCCGGGTATGGATGGAGTAAGTAAATAAGTTTCCTTATTAAAGAATAATGATGAACTGGTTAAATAAATTAGTTGGGGTTATGGTTTGAGTTTTTGTATGGTTTGGTTGTTGGTTAGGAACCCATAGGTTTGGTTGAGTGTTTTCTTACCTATATATATTTAAACTGTAGCTACTTTTGATTTATAAACTCACCCCACCCTAGATGACCACTATGTTCCAATAACCCCTATCTCATGGGGGAGGGTGTCTTCCCAACATCCTAGTGGGAGGATGGATGGATGGAAAGATGACGTTTTCTCTTGTTCCCTCTTCAGAGACTAATCGAGTTATCTAGGAAGGCTATAATGTCATGAGGTTTACCATAGCCCAAGATCCTTCAGACATGTTTTGTTGTGAGGACCAGTGTCTATAGGCAAGGTATGTTTTCCCAAGTGTCTTCAGGATGAGGTTGTGATATATTTCTGAAGTACCTTCAGGATGAGATTTTGTTTTGTGGCCCAAATGTCTACAGGTGGAGGTTCATGGCCCAGGTGCCTATGGGCAGGGTTGGTGTGAGGTTTGGTGGCCAGGTGTGTGCAGGAATGTTGCAGGAGTGGGACTGCATATGTAGAAGAGTGGTTGCATCAAGATGATAGCTGTTAGGGACTAAAGAGTAACCAGTGGAAAGTGGTGTAGGGTACCCAAAATGTCGGTGTATTTATACTTTTACTTGACTTGACTTGCATTATTTGGTGAGTGTGCCTTGGTCTGGCTGGGTGGTTAGTTTCCTTGATAGGTATTTTTGGTTATATTTTTTTCAGTGAGGAATTAGTATGTCTCCCCCACACGTGAACAAGTGACCTTGGTTACCCTACTTAGTATACATGTATGATAACCCTATATATATTAATCTATTTTCTAGTTTCTGGGAGGACATTGAGGATCGTGATGGACCATATTAGCTTGTGCATCAGGATAGTTGCTATTGATGCCTAGTTCTTTTCTTTTGTGTACTTTATCATATCTTTTACAAGTATATTTTATTAGTTTGAAACATGCATATGGGAATGGTTTTTGTCTTTTGATTTTATTTTTAGTATTTAGAGTTGTTTGGGACTTACCATCTTATCTCCCAATCTTGTTTTACAAAAATGGTAATACCTTCCATTTGTGTGAGATTATATACCCCTGGTGTTAGTCACTAATTCGGGGCCTATTGATGTCGGGACTCGGGGGTTGTTATCCTTCCTTCATCTTAATGAAATAAGGTCATGAAATATTACTGTCCCTTACCTCCTCTTGAATAAGGTGGGTCATGACAAAATGATATCAAAGGCGACGGTTGAGAGATGGGATGTAGTTTGGGGTTAGGTATAGTAAGGATTGCATGGTATGGTAGGGAAAAATTGTTGGTTGATCTTGGTGCATGACATAGGGCATGGACAACTGGCTAGGACATGAGATATTATCCCCCCCAGTGATCTGATGCAAGGACTCCGAGCCTACCGAACAACCAAGTGAGGCTACACTGATTGCAGGGTAGAGACCCTAGGAAAGGTACCTGCATCATGATGACTATTTGTCTTGTTTGAGTTGGGAGTTTTGGGAAAATAAACTAAAGGATGATTTAAAACAATTTCTGAATAAAAATTCCATACTATATGGGATTAGGAGTTCCTTGTTTTATTTTTTAGCTATGGTGCCTAGATAACGACCATGAGTTTCTTGGGTAGAAGAGGCCTAGTAGGTTAAACCGACCGATCAACTAATGATTGATCAGGAAGAGGAGGAAAACTTAAGGAAGAAGACCCTCTGTGCCTTTTAGCGACAGACCCTCGGAAAGTACGAGGGTAGTGTCTCTGACATGGAGACTAAGATTTGTCTCGAGGAGATTGGGATCAACTTCACTTTGATCCGAGCACCAAGAGAGAACTGGGTTTCTCTAGAGGTAATCCAAATGAGAGGGGAAGTATGTCCGTGGAAGACGCTTTAACTTGGGGAGAGGAAGGAAGCTAATGTATCAAGGACTGGATTCTAAAGGGAATTCTAGGCATAGTTTCTCTCCTCAGCGATGAGGGATGAGAAGATGTAGGAGCTACTATCCTTCATGTAGGGGAGTATAATAGTAAGAGAGTTGGGGATCAAGTTCAAGGATCTCCTATGTTTTTCTCCAAACCTCTTTCCAAATGAGGAGTCTCAGGTGAGATGCTTGGAGGAGGCACTTCCACCTTCCCTTTAGTACACTGTTACTCCTTCCACTCTATCGACGTACATGGAGGTTCAGAAAAAGGCTGAGGTGACATGTGATCATGTCATCTAGGGTGATTCTCTGGAGGGGTGGACCGAGGATATCCATAATTGGATTCTATTTCATGGAAAGCTATTTTCCCCAGAGGTTATGTGTGGTGAAGTTCTCCATGAGTTTTATATATCACCCTTGGCAGTACATCTGGGAGTTTCTAAGATGTACCAAGGCCTAAAGGATCAGTTTTGGTAGCCCAGGGTGAAGTGGGAAGTGGCTGAGTTTGTGGCGAAGTGTCTGGTGTGTTAGCAGGTGAAGGTTGAGGACCATGTTCTTGGAGGTTTATTGTAACACTTAGATGTTCATGAGTGGAAGTGGGATGAAATATAGATGGATTTCATCATAGGATGTTGGCATATGTTGTCCCAACAATACTCCAAAAATATTATTGATTTTGATGCTCACAAATACCCTTATTTTTTTAAAATGATTTTATTTTAAGTGTATTTTAGGGAATTAATATTATTATTTTGGAATAACATTCAAGTATTTTTTATTCATGAATTTTTTTTGTCAAAGTGTTCAAAATGATCTCAAGTGCATTCTGGAAACACTTTTCACTATTTGTCATTTTCTGGAATCACTATTTATTCCCTATGCGAAAGATTGTAATATAGGAAACAAACCATTTGTTTGTATTAAAGTTTATATTGAAGGATCAACACGTATGGTTAATCAACCTTACATTGGAAGAAAATGTTTGCCTAAATAGATTTACATTTGGATGGAACCTTATATTTATCAAAGAGAAAAAGTATGGTTAATTAACACTACATAAGTGTGGAACCGTAAGTTTGAGAAGAAAACGAATGCATCCTCAACCTTACTTTTGTGATCAACCTTAGTTGTCAACCCTACATTCAGGAAAGTTGAACATATGGATATTTAATGATATGTTCATAATTTTATGCTGAAAAGAATTAACATATGGATTATCATCCCTACATTATGTAGTTGAACCCTACATTTGTTGTTTTGTCATTTTATGAAGGAACTACATGTTTGAATTTTCATCATCAGAGATCTGAAATTATGATTTTATCAATGTGTTATGTGATAGTCTTTGTAAAATTTCAGGGTGACTTAAATCTCAATTTCAACTTTTTCAAAGCTAGTTATAATTGTTTTAGAGATTCATATTAAGTGGAGGAATTATCTCCTATTATTAAGGTATGTTACAACTACTATGATCTATTTTTATGAATTTGAATTCTCTCGATTTATCAGGCATCTTTTGAGGATCTGAAATTTTGATACAAGATATATCATTATATACATCTTTCTATAAAATATGCTGGAGATATCATATATAAATAATTATTTTCTCATATGTTTTCCTTGTAAAAATTGTACTCAGTTCTACAATGATAGAGAATCTCAAAAAAGAGGAATACATTTTAAAGATATACATATTCAATCATGAAAGTGTGATGCTCTGTTTTTTGTTGCTATTCTTAAATCGATGATCTTTTGTGCAAACAGATCAATTTATACTTATTTCACTTTGAAAGTTTATTCTTCTAAAGCCGTGATCTATCAATTTTTAGTTTCAATGTGTTGCAACTATAAAGATCAATCAGTTTTATCAAATCAATCTATATTAATTCTTCTAAGTAATGGCTGCTCAGACTCAGTCGTGAAGGAGTATCAACTTCTCGGTCTAAGCTGTGGTTTTTTGGTTCTCTGTTTAAATAACCAGAAGGTCATATTTTTAATCCTTATTTGTAAGGGTGATGACTGCATGCACTCAGTTGTGGATTGGTCTTATGATACAAGGGCTTGACTAGTGAAATTCACCAAGAATGTAGAGAAGGTGATTGGTGGAGTGGACTAGGGGATCTTTGTGCCCTAAACCACTATAAACATCCATGTTATGTTTTTATCCACTTTTTATACTTTCATACACAAACATCACTCTATTTAATAATACTGATAAATGACAGAATTGTGAAATTTTAAAAGCACACTATTCACCCCCTCTTGTGTCTTTATCATAGACATTCTGACCTAACATTTTTTATCAAAGTTTGAGATTTTAAATGAAGCTATAACAAGAAAAAATCATATGATCTATACAAAGATGGAAATGACTAATCAAAGATAAGGAAAGTCAATGTTTTGTTCTCCATATTTCAATGGAGAGAATTATGGATGATGGAAATCATGAATGATAATCTACTTGAAGAATCTTGGATTTAGATTCTATTCAAAGATCATTACTCCTTACGAAATTTCTGAAAAACAAAAAACATGGGATGCTACAACTGAAGTTGAATATGATTTGAACTCCAATGTTATGAATGCTATCACTATGGTCTTGGACCAGATGTCTTCAATCATGTATCAAAATGTACAATAGCTTATGAAATGTGGCAGACAATTACAGTTTCCTATGAAGGTATGGACAATGTAAGACAAATGAGATATGCAACAGAAAAGATTAAAGATTTATACATTTAGAATGTTTGATGGAGAAAATATCATACAGATTAATGGAATTCTTATAGAGATTGTAAATAACATTATAGACTTAGGTGATCCTATCAAATAGGAAGACCAAGCATTGAAAGTACTAAGATTACTACCTACTATGTGGAATGAAATATCATCTAAAATCTTCCAATCAACACCTGTAAAAAATCTAAAAATGAGAGAATTAATTGGGACACTAATGTTGTATGAAGCTGAAATGTAATATGAAGATAAAGATAAAAAAGTCATAGTGAAAAAGGATAACATTAATTTAAAAGTAACATCTCAAAAGTAGAACAGGAAAATAAAAAAAGTGTTCAGAGAAGAAATGAATTCAGACTCATCTGAATCTGAAGTAGAGCTGGCTCAATTAGCCAAAAAGTTTATCAAGATTTATAAGAAGAAAAGAGGATTCAGAGAACCCTTCAAAAAGGATGATAAATACTCAAGGGAAGTTAGATGCTATGAATGCAAAAAATTGGGTCACATAAGACCTAATTTTCCTTAACCAAAATGTGAAAAGAGAAAGACATAAATGAAGTATCAAAAAAATATTGATTATTAAAATAAAGACAAAAGAGAAATGAAGGCTACTTAGAGTGTTTCTTAAGACTATAGAAGCTCATAAATTTATGATTTAGATAAGGAAAAGGTAAATATTAAAGAAAATATGTGCTTCATGGATGAAAAAGATAAGGTAAAAACCTACTATTCATCTGATTCTGATTCATGTTATTCAAATGATAAAGTGGCTACCTATTGAATTATACTGGAAGAATGATATGGCTTCTTATTAAAGAAGCAAAAATCTTTAAATAATATTCACAAGGATATTCTAGGAGAAAGGGATACTTTACTTAAACAACATCAAGAGTTATTTGAAAAATTTAACTCATATACTACAAACTTTACTGACCATGAAAACAAGATTAAAATAGTACAAGATGAAGTAGAAACTTATAAAAGAGCTGCTCTTGGTTTTACAAAAGGAGAAAATATACAGAATGAAATTATTAGCAATAATTTCCTTAAAAACGAAATATTTGGTATAGACAATAATGGTGAAAAATCCAAACTATATAAGAATTATTTTTTTCCTAATTCAAAAACTATTACTTGTCACTTTTTGTGGAACAGAAGAACATATACCAAAAAACCGTTATTTGAGAAATACTCAAATAAGTGGAATAAAAAGAGATTTTATTTCTAAAATTTTATATAAAGAAAATAAAATAAGTCACGAAAAACAAAGAAGATTTTGATTCCTAAATTTTTGTTAGTTAACACTGATGGACCCAAGAAGATAAGGGTTCCAAAATAATCTTTTGTTTAAATTGTTTTTGTAGGGAATAGGTCAAAAAAGGGAAAATCTATATGGTTCATGGGTAGTGGTTACTCCAGACATTTGAGTGGAAATCCATCAAATTTTAACACAATAAATCAAATAGATGGAGGCCTAGTCACATTCAGTGATAATTACAAGGGAAAGATAATTTGACTCGGAATAGTTGGAGATCCAAAGACTGTCTCAATTAACAAAGTACTATATGTACAAGGATTGAAGCATAATATGATAAGTATCTCTCAACTATGTGATGATGGATATTTTTGTTGATTTTTCTAACCATTTCTGTTCTGTATTTAAATATAAATTGCTTAAGTTTAGAGCACCCTGAACAGACAATGTTTACACTCTAGATTTAAATTCCTTATATAAACAGAAAGTGAATTGTTTGACTGCTAAGATAAATGACTCATGGATTTGGAATATATGACTTGGTCAATACAATATTTATTATTTACACATATTATCTAATAAATAGTTAGTTTTTGATTTACCTAGTCTCAAATTTGATAGTGACATATTCTGTGATGCATGTCAAATTGGAAAGCAACACAATTCTTCCTTAAAATCTATTAACAAAAATTACTACATCAAAAATCCTATAACTTATCCACATGGATATTTTTGGACCATCGAGAGTAGTAAGTTTATATGGAAAATTATATGTATATGTTTTAGTTGACGATTATTGTAGATTTATATGGGTCTATTTTATAAAACTCAAAAAATTAAGATTTTACTATTTTTGAATGTTTTTTCAAAAGTGTTCAAAATGAAAAAGGTTTTAAGATAATTTAATTATGAAGTTATCATGGTGGAGAATTTTAGAATCAAGAATTCAATTATTTTTTTCTCAAATATGGGTATTAAACAAACCTTCTATTCACCAAGAACACCTAAAAAATGGAATTATTGAAAGAAGAAATATAACTATTCAAGAAATGGCTAGGACTATGCTGAATGAATAAAAACTTCCTACCTACTTATGGGAAGAAGCTGTAAGTATAGACTATTTTATTTTAAATAGAGTTTTAATATGGAATAATTTTAAAAATACACCTTATGATCTTTAGAATAACAGAAAGAATAAGGTAAATTACTTTAAAGTTTTTGGATTCAAGGTGTATATCCTGAACACCAAGGATAATATTGGTAAGTTTGATCCAAAAGATGATGAAGGAATATTTTTAGGATATTATGCAACTCTTAAATCTTATATCTCTTTTAATAAAAATTAAATGATTATTGAAGAATCAATTCATGTGAATTTTGATGAAACTGGCCCTTTTAATAAAGAGAAAGATAAAATTGATGAAAATTATGACTTTTTGGACAACATGAGACTTGAAAACCTAAAAATGATTTTGAAAATATAAATAAAATTCAGTCCATTTCAGAAGAACATGGTATTGATGTGCCTAAAAGTGTTCTTCCTAGAAAATCAAGAACCCTAAAGAATCATCCTTTAGAATCTGTTATAGGAGACCTGGACATAAGGAAAAAGAACTAGAAGAAATACAGGAAATCTAGTTGAATTATCTCCCTTTCTATCACAAATAGAACCTAAATATTTTTAAGAAGCCTTAGAAGATGATAGTTGGATGTTAGCAATACAAGAAAAGTTAAACCAATTTAAAAGGATTAAAGTTTTAGAATTAGTTGAAAGACCATCAAATTATCCAATTATAGGAACAAAATGGGTGTTTAGAAATAAAAAAGATGATCAAGGGATTATTACTAGGAATAAAGATAGGTTAGTAGAAAAATTTTATAATCAAGAAGAAGGTATAGATTATGATGAAACATTTCCCCCCGTAGGTAGATTATAAGCAACTATAATTCTTTTAGCTTATGCATCTAATATGAACTTTAAATTATATCATATGGAAGTTAAATTTTCCTTTTTTTACACGGTAATCCAATGAAGAAAGTTTATGTTGAACAACCCCTTAGTTTTGAAAATTCTCAAAAATCAGATTCTGTTTTTAAACATACTAAATATATCTATGGACTTAAATAAGAACCTAGAGATTAGTATGAAAGATTAGTTCTTTTATGTTGAAAAATTGTTTTACTATTAGTTTGGAAGATCCAACCCTTTTTAAGAAAATATTTTGGTATACTTTTTTATTAGTAAAAATATATGTTGATGATGTTATTTCTCTATCAACAAATAAAAAAATAAAGTTTTAATGATTTTTCAAAACTCATGCCAAAATATTTTGAAATGAAAATGATGGTAGAATTAAATTTCTTTTTTGGAATTTAAATTTTTCATAAAGATTATGGAAATGTATTAAACTAGAGTAAATATATTACTGATTTATTGATAAAATTCGGTCTGGAAAATAGTAAGACATATACAACCCCCATGTGTAGTAATATAAAACTTGATGTGGATGAAGCTGTAAAACCAGTGGACAACAAGTTGTATAGAGGTATGACTGGTAGTTTATTAAAAATTACTACTAGCATACCTGATATTATGTTTTCTATATATCTATGGGCTAGATTTCAAAAAAACCCTAATGAATCTCATCTCACTGCTGTTAAGAGGGTTATAAGATATTTGAATGGAACTGTTTTTTAATCTCTTCTTTATCCAAAAACTTATGTTTTTTATTTAATATCATATTCAGATGATGATTTTGGAGGATTTATATTAGATAGAAAGTGTACCTCAGGAACCTGTCACTTTTTAGGAAAATCTTTAGTATCATGGTCTAATAAGAAGCAACACTCAGTTTCCCTAACAACAACCGAAGCATAATATGTATCTATAGGCAGTTGATGTGCACAAGTGTTGTGGATGAAATACATACTAATGAACTTTGGACTAAATTTTCATAATACATTTATTTTATGTGACAATAAGATTTCTATAAATATTTCAAAAATCCCACAAGTCATTCTATAAATAAACATATTGGTATTAGAAATCATTTTCTAAGAGATCATGTTCTTAAAAAGGATATATCTTTAGAATTTGTTAAAACTAAATATCAATTAGCTGATATTTTCACTAAACTACTCCCCACTGCAAGTTTTGATTTTATTAATGGGTAGTTAGGTTCATTTAACTTTTAAATTAGTTATTTTAGTTTTTTTTCCTTATTTTATTTTTAATTTATTATCTAATTACTTTAAATCTAATTTATTTTTATCTTGCTATAAATTTTAGTTAATTTACTTAATCTTAAATTTATATATGTTGTGTCATTTTTTTAAAAAATTTTCATAATTACTCTATGACATGGGAATGAGAAGATATGTCACATGTCAGAAACCTTTTGACTACCATACCCTTCGTTTATCGAACCGTTTGGCCTTTCCCAAAACCTTCATCCTTCTTCCAAAAAATTAAAGCCTAAAAATATCCAACTTTTATATTTTCAGAAATAAAGGAAACAAAGTGAGTCAAAGAGGGTGAACCCAGCGATCCAAAGAGACAATGCATTTTTGGGATAAAAACAATTCAAGGAAAATTGGTGGATTTTGAATGGTTGTACCAAAAAAAATTTCTTCTAAAATAGGCATTATCTTTTCAATAACTGGAGTCTGCCTTCAATGAAGTAAATTTCGAATTTCTTTATGAGGTAGAACTGAACTATTTTTGTAAAAGTGTACAGTTTAGTTTTGGTTATTATTAAGATATTATTTTTTGCGAGTATAGAAGATAAATTTTTTTTAATTTCATTCACTGAGGTTTCAAAATTTTTGAACTTCCTGCATGACTGTGTTTTTCATTTTTACCTATGGTCCATTGGAGATAAGAATCATTCTTTTAAATACATTATGTATTTTTTTAATTCATAAAAAATAAGGATGATGTTTTCAAGGATATCAATGTAGATAATAAGATTTTGGTAAAGTTTATTCAAAATGGAATTATGCTAAGGATGGAAGAAATGGAGAAAATTCTGTACACTGACATGTATATGATGTTTTTATTTTTGAGTGAAATCAAGATGAATTTTCCACGATATATGTTTCACTATATTCACTACTTTTTCCAACCAGATTCTAGGATGAATTATTATCCTTATAGAAGGATAATTTATAGAATCTAGTTTAAAAAGAATATGATTTGTTTAGTTGATTCAAGACTGATGTGCCATCACAATAATGTACTTAATACAAGAAATATATGGAATTTAGTATTTTTCCAGAATACTGTGAAAGGAAAAATTCTAATTGTTGATGCTGAAGAGAAATAGAGCTTAGGAGATTTTGATCAGGGGGAGAAAGGAGCTGTTGGAAAAGAAGGTATTGCTGAGTTGAGAGGTGGTGAAATTTCTCAACCGATTAAGAGGAGGCTTCAGTATAATATAGTTGAAGAAATAGAGGATGAACAAAGTTAGGAGGGGCTTGTTTTCCAACCAAGGAAATGAAACATTCAACATCTTGAAGAACTAGTATTGGGTTCAAGAGAAGGAATTTCTTTAGTTCATTTAGAAGAACCAATTCTTGAAGAGGGAACACGAGTAGATAATCAAGCTAGAGAGATTCCTGTTGTACCTCTAATAAGTGATCAAGTACAAGTGAATATTCAAGTACTTTTGAATATTCAAGAAGACAATATTTAGTAAGAAGAAACTTAGGAAGAGAAAAATAAATAGAAATTAGTAAATGAAGTTACAGATGTGGTTTAAAATCAGACTGTGGAATAGTTAGAACATATTTCTAGAGAACAGACAGAATTACTTGAAAATCAGTCATGCTCAAGTGAGAAGTTTGTGGAGAAGTCAGTGTAAAATCATTTTCCTATTGTATTTTTTGATTATCCACTAAGTACAGGTGAGAAGTTAGTGGAAAATCCTTTTCCCATTGTATCTTTGGATCAGAAACAGAATCCAGCTGAAGGAACATCTGATTCCTTTTCACATCATGCAGACGTGGTTTTTATTAAATATAATAAATATCAGGAAGAAAATGATATTCTGTGATAAGATATTGATATTTCAAGGAAAACTATTCATGAACTTAATGAGAATACTTTTTCTAGAAGGAATTGTTATGCTTTGAAGCGGGATATATTGAATGAGATCGGTAGAATCAGGAGTGAAGCTATTTCTAAGTCAGATTTTGTAGATCTCAAGTGGTACTTGGGAAGTTAGTTTGTGTCAATCAAGAGAAATGTTGGTGAGGTCTGTACATATACCTCTTCTCTTGCTAATAGTCCAAATCTGATTCGCAGATTTCAAGAAACTACAACTATTATGGTAGATATGAATGATCTTCTTCACAATATCCAGTGCAATAGTGCTCCTCTGTCAATTCTCTTGGCAATTAGAAATTTCTTTTTGACTAGTTGACTTAGAGTGAACCCAATATCATTTTTCTTCACAACAAGTTTACAGACAATTTGGAATAATTTATGAAGACAGAAGAAAGTTTACATGAATTTTTGAAAGTCAATATTGTTGAGAATCTTCATATTAGTCATGATTCTAGGATTTTGGTAATATAGTTGGGAGATAGGATGATGAAGAGGTTGTGGTTGTAGATGGTTGAGTTGAAGGACACATTTCAAGATTTTCATAATTCCAAATCACAAAAAATTGAGCCAACCCCTACTCAATCTCATCCACTCTAACCATGCAAGTTATTATCTTGTTTACCAATGATAGATGTTATTATATTTCTATACCTTTTGATCAATAACTGTTTCCTTGTTTATATTTTTAGTACTTTATTTTCTCTACATTTATATTTTTCTGTCTACAGTTAAAAATCCATCAATCTTTATCCATTTCAGTTTATTATAACATTCACTTACTAATCTATCCAATATTAAATGTGTTTTAATCTATCCATTTAGTTTATTTTTGATCTCACAAAAGGGTGAGAAATTTGTATAAACACAACATTTTTTTATCAAAATAATTCTGTCAAACTAAATGAATTTCGAATTATGTTTGAAATATTCTAAATTATGTTACTTTGTTTGTAGGTTTTAATTTATGTGTTTTGGAATCAACAAAAGGGAGAGATTTTTGGTATATATTGTCTCAACAATACTCTATAAATATTATTGATTTTTATGCTCACAAATAACCATATTTTTTTACTAATGATTTTATTTTAAGTTTACTTCATGGAATAATAATATTATTTTGGAATAATATCCGAGTATTTTTTTATTTGTGAGAAATGTTTGTTAAAGTGTTCGAAATGCTCCCAAGCATATTCAAGAAACACTGTTCACTATTTGTTATTTTCTGGAATCACTGTTTATTCCATACATTGAAGAATGTAACGTAAGGAACAAACCCTACATTCGTATTAATGTTTATGTTGAAGGATCAACACGTATGGTTAATCAAACTTATGTTGAAAGAAAATGTATTGTTAAAGAAATTTACATTTGGATGGAATCTTACGTTTATCAATGATAAACAGTATGGTTAAAGAACACTACTCATGTATGAAACCTTATGTTTGAGAAGCAAACTTTGGATAATCAACCTTAATTTTGTGATTAAGCTTACGTTGTGAACCCTATGTTTGGGAAAGTTGAACGTATGGATATTCAATGCTACGTTCAGAATTTTATACTGACAAGAATGAATGTATGGATTATCATACCTATGTTACATAGTTGAACCCTACATTTGTTGTTTTTTCATTTTATGAAGCAACCATATGTTTGACATTTAAACATCATAGATTTAAAATTATGATTTTATCAGGGTGTCATGCGATAGTCTTTGCGAAATTTCAGGCTGAATTAAAGCTCAATTTTGAACGTTTCAAAGCTTGTTATAATTGTTTCAGGGATTTATATTAAGTGGAGAAATTATCTCATATTCTTATGGGAAGTTACAAATACTCGGAGATATTTTTATGAATTTGATTTCTCTCTATTTTTCAGGAGTATTTTGCGGATTTGAAATATTTCTATGAGATATATCATGATATATATCTTTCTGTGAAATACGCTGGCGATATCATATGTGTGTAATTATTTTCTAATTATGTTTTTCATGTGAAAATTGTAATAAATACTTCAATGATCGAGCATATCAGAAAATAGAACTACATTTTAAAGATATACATATTCAATCATGAAATCACATTTCTCTTTTTTTGTTTTTGTTCTTAAATTGATGATATTTTAGGAAACATGATCTCTTAAGACTTATTTCAATCTGAAATTTTATTCTTCTAAAGTCAAAGATCCATCAATTTTTAGTTGCATGCTGCTACAACTATGAATATCAATCTATTTTATCAAATCAATCTATATTGATTCTTTTGAGTATTGGCTGCTCAGACTCAGTCATGAAGGATAATCAACTTCTTGATCTAAGTTGTGGTTTTTAGATTCTCTATTTACATAACCATAAGGCTATATTTTTAAGCATTATTTTTAAGGGTGGAAATTACCTTCACTCAATTTTGGATTGGTCTTATTAGACAAGGGTATGACTAGTGAAATTTACCAAGGCTATAGAGAAGGTGATTGGTGGAGTGAACTAGGGGATCTTTGTTCCTATAACCATTATAAACATCAGTGTTCTGTTATTCTGTTTTTATACACTACTTATATTTTCACCCAGAAACATAACTTTATTTACCGTTACTGATAAATGAAAAAATTGTGATATTTTAAAAGGACACTATTAACTCCCCCTCTTGTGTTTTTGTCATAGACATTCCGACCTAACACATGAATACCTAGGGATCGGGGAGGCTGCAATGTTATCTGGGTGGTGATGGATTAGATGACAAAATCAACTCCCTTCTTGGAAATTAAGGAGTTAGGAATGGTGGATGCCTTGGTAAGGAGGTATGTGGATGGGGTGGTGCGGTTGCATGGGGTCCCAAAATCCATCACTTCATACTGGGATACGCGGTTTACTTCATGACTTTGGAGGTAATTACAACATGATTTTGGAACTCTGTTGCGCCTTAGAACTTATTTTTTATCCTCAGATAGAGCATAATGCCCAGACACTGGAAGATATGCTATGGGCATGCATTCTGGAATTTAGAGGATCATGGGTATAACACTTACCTCTGGTAGAGTTTTCTTACAATAATAGTTATCACTCTACCATTGGCATTTCACCATTTGAAGCCTTGTATAGAAGGTCATGTCGTTCACCCATGTATTGGAATGAGGTTGAGGAGATAACTGTTCTTGTTCCGGAGGTGGTGTAGAGAATGACAGAAAAGGTTCATCTCATGCATGAGAGGATGAAGGCAGCTCAGGACCAACATAATTCCTATGCTGATAGTATGAGGAGACCTTTTGAGTTCGTGGTTTGGGACCATGTGTTCTTGAAGGTTTCCCCATGATTTTGGCAGCAGAGGTTCGGTAGGGGAAGAAATCTCTCTCCCAAGTTCATCAGACACTTTAAGGTGTTGGGGAGAGTCAGTAGGTGGCATATTAGCTGGCCTTTCCACTACAGTGGAAATGGTACACATTGTCTTTCACGTCTCCCAACTTTTTCAGTATCTTCATGATGAATCCAATTCCATTGACTGGGGAGAGTTGGATATTGAAGACAACTCAACGTTTGCAGAGAGACCAGTGGAGATCTAGGATCTTTGAGAAAAGGTGCTTCTTGGATGGACTATACCCCTAGTTCACGTGTTGTAGAGGCATGGTGGAATCGAGGAGAGTACTTGAGAGTGAGAGGCATAGATGTGTTCCCAGTACCCAGAGATATTATGAGATTTTCCATTGTTTTTTCGCTTTTTTTACCTTGTTTGATGCGATGTTCGACCTTGTTATCTATGAGATAAGTTGTTTTTTATGTTTTGAATGATAAAAGTCTTGACAATCGGAGAGGGGAGTACCTAATCCCGAATCAAGACGCATTAATGTAGATTCAATTAAACCTATGAGGGAGAGTCGGTTCCGCCCTAAGTGGATAGTATCTTGACATGGGGGGAAGGAATATACATAATTCATGTGTTCGGAAAATGTGGTTGCTAGCATTGTGGTGCTTTGTGTGGTTGTTTCATATAGTTGGTGTGTGGTATATATCCTTAGATATTATGGTTTCCACCCTAGTTGGTAACTACACTATGTGGTTTATCATTGGAGCATGTATCTATTGTTAGCAGTGTTTTAGGTATGGCAAGATCCTTAAGATTTAACTTGCGGGGAGGGTTTTCAGACCCCTATTTATTCTGGTTTAGTTGAATTCTCAAGGATGAGGATATTTTGAGAGGTGTCTGATGTAATGACCTGGATTTCACTAGGCATTTCCTTTGTGAAAATCCAGTATTTGAGGTGTCCAGGAGGCAACAATGGCACGTTCTAAGAGTTTTCCGAAAACCCAGCACACTATCATGGTGGCATCATCACGGTGGCACACTGTCACCATGGTACACCATAATAGTGGCATAGGCACAGTGTCACCTTCATGGTGTCTCACCAAATGGTGCCCCACCCTTTTCTAGTGTCCCAACCTTCCGAGTTTTCCATTTTTCACAATGTTTTCCTTGTTAAATGAGAAACTGTTGACCCCCCCCCCCGTGCGTTGAACTATATTCACCCTCTTCGAGGATAATTATTAAATTCACATGTCCCCCAGATTTTGTAATAGCCAAATTGTGTGTTTAAGAATGATCCATTTTTCTCACACTTTGAAATAGTCTCCCTATTTTTTAGGATTTGTCCTTTATCAAGATGAGATCTCCCCTTCCCTTCGTCTCTTTGTTTTCCTATCAGTGCATCTAGAGTCTCTCTTACTCAAAGAGTCGTGCACTTATGATGGAGCCCCATCCTTCTAAGTTTCTCCTTGGAGTTTCCTACTGCTTGCGTGGCCATCTGTTCTCAGAATGAGAAGGAAATTTGATCATTTGTCTTCCAAGTAGGGATATTCCTTCGCCTATCTTTCTCTGTGTATCATGCAGGGTGGGTGTATTCATGTCACTGGTAGATATGGATGAACCATGTTATAAATAAAGAAGATAGTTGGACCAGTAATTTCTTTTACTAGTAATAATTTTGGGGATTGGGTAAGATGGTGACCAACATGGATAATCAGACCTGTTTGTAATAAATGATCATGAAATATGATGAAGATGACTATGATGTTTACTTGTAATCTCAAGTTGGATGTATTTAAAAGATATATGAAATCTATGACACTATTCTCTTGTATCTTTGATCCTACTCTGAATTTGTGAAAAAGTATAATTACATATATGTGGCTAAATAAAGGGAAGTCACATGACAAAAACCCTTGTGTGATCACCCCTAATTAATAAAGTGAAATTTAAAGAATCCCTTGTTGGAAAAAATATGAAAGTACATGGCTTTATGTGGTTTTGTAATGTGTAGGTTTTGTGGTTGGAACCTCTGAGGTAAATTCATATGTGGGGTGGTTTGTGGTTGTATTGGAATCTCAGGTTCAGAGATTTATAGATTTTGGAATGAATGAACTTTTTGGCAGTGGGGAAGCCCTTATTCTAGTGTTGTGGTTGTTAGGAAGTGTTGTGCAGTGGTACTGCAAACCTGGTTGTGTGTTGTTATGCCGTGGGACCACAAACTTAATTTTTTATTGTTATGAAATGGGATCACAAACCTAGTTGTGTGTTTTTTGTGCAGTGGTACAACAATATATGTGTATTTTGTTGAGCAATGGGACTGCTGTGAGTGATTTTTTGTGTAGCTATGGGACATTGCTTGTTCTATTTTAATGGATTTGAAAGAGATATTGAAGTAGTAGTTGTTTTGCCTCTTTATTTTGTATTTTCCTGGGTATGAATGGATTAAGTAATTAAGTTTCCTTATTAAATACTAATGATTAACTGGCTAAATTAATTGGTTGGGGTTATAGTTTGAGTTTGTGGTAGTATGTATGTTTCTACTTTTAGAAGTTGCAGCATGGGTAGTTTGCATACAAGTTGGTTGTTGGTTAGGAACCCATAGGTTGGGTTGAGTGTTTTCTTACATATCTCTATATAAACTATAGTTCCTTGTGATTTCTAAATGCACCCCACCCTAGATGAGCACTACGTGCCGATCAAACCTATCTCATGGGGGGGGGTGTCTTCCAAAATTCCCGGTGGAAGGATTGATGGCTGGCTAGCTGACCTTTATTATCGCTTCCTTTTTAAAGAACACTTGAGTTATCCAGGGAGACTGTAATGGCATGAGGTTTTCCATAACCCAAGATCCTTTGGGTATGTTCTTTTGTGAGTCCCCAGTGTCTGCAGGGCAGAGGTTCACTACTGGAATGTGGGTTTTTCCCCACACTTACATACCAATGGTTTCATAAAACCATTGGTAAAGGATGGTTTAGGGAAGCTTTTACCAACGGTTCTAGTGAATCGTGGGTATTGATGTGTTTAGGGGAGTATTACCAATGGTTCTCATTGAACCGTTGGTATAGGTGTGGTTGGGGGAGGTTTTTCCCAACGGTTCTAAAGAACCATTGGTATAGGTGTGTCCTGAAGGTATATACCAACGGTTTTTAAAAACCATTGGAAAAACATTCCCCCAAATTTCCAGCGGCCCGTCCTCTCCCCCATTCGCGATACAGAACCCTAAATGGGAGCAACAGGCTATTTTGGAGCTCCTTCGGCCGGACCAGTTTGGCAATCTTCGAGCTCCTTTAGCTTCCTCTTCCTCCATCCCATCCAAGGTGTTGAATCTACTTCTGAATCTTTTAAGACCCATCCTAAATTAGGTATTTTATTTATTGAAACCTTATTTTTATTGAAATTTATCTAATATTTCAGTTTTTAGATTTTATTTTGATGTGTTTATGTTTTTTTTCTTTTTTGATTTAACCTATATGTTTTTGATTTAGACCCATCCTATATGTTTTTGTTTTTGTGTTTTTGATTTTGATGTGTATATGTTTTTTTTAATTTGATGTGTTTAAGGTACCTTATTAACTGGTACTTTATTTTTTAGAGTGAAATGATTCATGTATTTTTGTTCTGGTCTTATCAAATCTCACCCATATTTCCACCACATGGAAATAATTTATGTTGCACTAAGAACATTTCCTAGGACACAACATTTGTCCATGTGTTCTAACATATGGATAAATTTAATGGTTGTCTATTCCCCAAATGTTTGTTTTTAGGTGTGTATTTGTGTTTGGGTTGATTTTGAGGAAAAATGGAAAATATTACATTTTTGGAAGTATATGTTGTGTACTTTGGAATTACACGCCATGTACCTTGTCTCTAATATAAGGCCACATCATGGTAATTTCCATACTGTGTAGATGTTGTGTAGATGTTGTGTAGGATGATGTTGAGGGCCTCTTAATGTGGGACCATTAAAGGAATATATAGGATGCGTAATCCTGATATACTCTATTTGTAGTTTTTTTTAATAAATGGAAGAGGTAGAATCATAACTCATTTATGATTATCCTTTTATATAATCCTTGATTGTCTGAGAGTAGCTAATTGAGATGGATCTTTAGTAGACCAACGTGGCTCTATACGAGCTCTGATATGAACATTGATGGGTGTAATGGAATGACACCAGTGATATCTCTCTTTTTCTGCATCCTCATCTACCAATTATTAATCTTCTTACATCGATCTGATTTGAACACTGATGGGTTTCGAATAGGTGTTTTTATAGTCAACCCTGCACATGATTTTACTGTACTTGTTATTTCGGGTGGAAAACCCCCACGGACAGCCCGCCCACTTGGACACTCTGACCCCCTAGAAACCCCCCGACCCCCTGGACACCTCCGACCCCCCGGACGGCCCCACCACCCCCTAGAAACCCTGCACCCCCCTGGACACCCCGCACCCCTCTTGGACACCCTGTACCTCCCCCGGATAGCCCGCTCACCTCCTTGTACAGCCCGCCCACCCCCGGACAGCCCGCTCACCTCCTTGGACAGCCCACCCCCTGGACACCCTGTACCCCCCGGACAGCCCCACCCACCCCCTGGACACCCCGCTCACCTCCTTGGACATCCCGCCCACCCCCTGGACACCCCGAACCCCCCTTGGACACCCTGCACCCCCCCGGACAGCCTGCTCACCTCCTTGTACAACCCGCCCCCCCAAACAGCCTGCTCACCTCCTTGGACAGCCCACTCCCTGGACACCCTGTACCCCCCAGACGGCCCCACCGACCCCCTGGACACCTCGCTCACCTCCTTGGACATCCAGCCCACCCCCCTGGACTCCCCCTACCCCATTGGATAGCCTGACCACCCCCGCGGACTGCCCGCCCACCTAGACACCCCGACCCCCCTAGACACCCCCGACCCCCTGGACACCTCCGCCCCCCTAGACGGCCCCACCCCCCTTAGACACCCCGCACCCCCCTTGGACAGTCCCACCACTCCCCTGATCCTTATCTTACTCCTCATCCTGATCTCCCTGAAGAAGTTAAAGTATAAAACTCATGTACTCCCAACAAGATCCTTAAGGATTATGTATTCCTTGATCCACTTTCAATATCTTACTGGGCAATCCATGAATATATGCATTATAAATTATGTATCTTATTTTCTTATATACACTGTATTTTGTTGTATTTCGTAATATGAATCTCATATAGAGTAATGTGTCAGTTATGCTTTTATATAAAGTAAAAAATTGTCATTTACCTAAATATTTTTTTGATTAAACTTCAATATTATTGAATTGCTTTGAAATGAATTATTGCAATTTTTTTACAGAATGGACAGAAGTTGGATGTACGAAACTTATCGGATTTCAAAAGATTTTCAAAATAATTTGAACAACTTTCTAGATTTTGCATTTGACAAGGCTTCAGATAGAGGTCGCATACACTGTCCATGTATTAATTATGTTGGAAGACCTTGGTTGAGTCATGGCGCAGTTAGCTATCATATAACCAAATATGGTTTCCAAACAAACTATTATGTGTGATATCACAATGGAGAGAAAATGGAATCTCAAAATGTTGATGATCCAAATGATAAGACTGAATTGGAGAGTTTGATATATGATCGGTTTCCATTTATTCGGTAGCATGAGAAGGAAAGGATGTCCATCCAACAATATTTCGATACAAGCACACATGATGCGTCCAATGAAAATGATGATGTTGATAGGGTGAAAAAATTGAATGATGCTGCGACGACTCCAGTATATCGGCAATGTGGTAAAATGAAAAAGTTGGAATTTTTAATCCGATTGTTTCATGGGAAAACTATGTATGGGATTTCAAATACTGCAATTGATTACATTCTTACCTTCTTGAAGGAATTACTTCCAGATGATGCAGATATTACCTCAAACTACTATATGGCATGGAAGTTAGTTGATGAACATGGAATCTCAAAAAACATTCATGCTTGATCGAATGATTGCAGCTTATTTTGGGAGGAAACTGCTGAAATAAATGATTGTATCAAATGTGGAACCTCCCGATGGAAGACAAAAGATGATGGATCACTATCTCATGTGCCACAAAAAGTAATGTGGCACTTTACATTGATACCCAGATTACAGAACCTTTTCATGTCTGATGAAATATCCGTAAAAATGCGATGTCATGACACCGAGAGAAAAAAAGAATAATGAAGAGTTGGTTCACCCTGTAGATGGATTTGCATGGCAGAGATTTGATGCTCGATATCCTGAATTTGTAGCTGACGTGCATAATGTGAGACTGGGTCTTTCATGTGATAGTTTTAATCCATTTGGGCAGATGCTTACTTCGCACAGCACATGACCGGTTTTCATACACATTTATAATCTTCCCCCTTGGTTGTGTATGAAAAATCCTTCCACTTTCTTGTGTATACTGATATCTAGCCCTTCTGATCCCGACAATGATATAAATGTATACATGCAACCTTTAATAAAAGAGTTGAAACTTCTTTGGGATGTGGGTGTTCCCACATACGATGCATGTTCGAAAGACATATTTCAGATGCGTGCTGCGCTTATGTGGGCGATCAATGATTTTCCTACTTATGAAATGATGTCTCGATGGAGAACTAAAGGAAAATTGTCATGTCCTGTTTGTATGAAGAATACTTGATCGAGAAGACTGAAATATCTTCGTAGTTTTATTTTTATGGGACATCGACGATTCTTGCCAATGAACCATCCATATAGAAACAATCGTCGAAGATTTGACAATACCATGGAGAATGATGCTCCACCTCAGAGTATGTCTGGAACTGATGTGCTTAATGAATTGAATGATTTCAGTTATTCATTTGGGAAGGGTGTAATGAAATATAGAAAGAGGAAAAATGTTTCCAATGATACCTGTTACAATTGGAAGAAGAAAAGTATATTCTTTGAGTTGCCGTATTGGTCAACCAACTTGTTACATCATTGATTAGACGTAATGCACATTGAAAAGAATATATGTAAAATGTTGCTTTCGATTCTTCTAAATGTCAAGGGGAAGACAAAAGATGATTTACGATCTCGGCGTGACTTGGTAGATTGGGGGATCAGACCAGAATTGCATCCTGTCTGTATCAGTGAAAATAAATGGCAAGTTCCATGTGCTTCTTATGTGATGACACCTGCTGAAAAAAATCAATTTCTAGAACTGCTAGAGACTATTAAAGTTCCTGATGGCTATTCAAGCAATATATCAAAACGGGTCAATAGAAAAGAGTTGAAGCTGAAATCTTTGAAGACTTATGATTATCATGTCCTTTTGCATGAGTTGATTCCAATAGCAATTCGTCATCTCTTGTCCAATAATATTAGAGTCTCAGTTATTCGGTTGTGCTATTTGTTTAGAGATATTTGTGCTAAGAGGCTATCCAAATACTTTTTGCAAAAACTTTTGGAAGAGACACCATTAATTTTGTGCGAGTTAGAGAAAATATTCCCTCCATAATTTTTTACATTCATGTTGCATCTGACTGTACATCATCCAACAAAAATACTTCTTGGAGGACCCGTTGCTTTCCGTTGGATGTATCCAACTGAAAGAAACATGTTCACATTGAAATCATATGTTCGGAACAAGAATTATCCCAAAGGTTCTATTGTGAACGGTTACTTGGTTCAAGAATGTATGGATTTCTGTGCAATGTATTTGTCTGATCTTACTACGAGAATAAACAGACCAATGAGAAATGAAGAAGAACAATATGGGAAAATTGAACCCAGTTTTCCATCACTTCCTCAGACAGGAGGAATTCCAGGATCATATACATTGACGACATTAAGCCTTGAAGAGCAATAGATGGCACATCGCACAGTGTTGTTCAATTGTGATTTGTTCGATGAGTATATCAAGTAATTAAATTGTACATGTATCTCTTATCTTATCTCTTGTAATTTTAAATATTTGTTAAACTATTATTATTTTTATCTACAGAGAACATAATGAATTAATATATAGAAAGCATCGTTCAATATCTTTGAGAAGGAAAGAGACTTTGCATAGCAAAGGGTTTTCTGCTTGGTTGAAATTGAGGGTAAAAATATTTCTGTAATAACTAAATAAAAATAATATTTAATTAAGTTTATTATTTGTTTATATTTCAGGTATCGAGTTTTCCTGCAGAATCTGTTTCTGAGGAAACAAGAGCTTTGGCTTTTGGTCCTAATACCATGGTTCATGCTTGTAAATAACTTGTGATCAATGGATACAAATTTATTATCACTGAATGAGAAAGAAACATGACAACACAACATAATGGTGTTATGCTAACTTCCACAACAGACTGTTATGCCAGTTCATTGGATACTAGACCTCATTCTGAAAATGTTTCTTATTATGGAGTAGTGGAGAAAATAATAATTTTGGATTATTACTCACATGGTCGAGTCACGATGATGAAATGTCAATGGTTTGATTCAATGACGAGGCAAGGCACCTTTATTGATGATTGTAGATTTCGAGTTATTGACATGACTCACACTCTTGCCACCAATGAACCATATGTATTGGAATCAATGGTGAAACAAGTTTTTTATGTCAATGATCATCGTCATCCTAAATTCTGTGTAATTATTGAAGTAAATCCCCGACATGTTTTTGATGATGGTGATGATGAAGTTGAACTATCCCTACTGCAATTGGAAGCAATCCGTTTATTACTTATGATGACGCCAATAGCTCAATTTTCAGAGTTTATTGTGAACCTGAAGTTGTGGTGGGAAATATATAGAATCATACTGTCGTGTTATCACCTACATGTTTCACCTACATCATTCAGAGTGTGTATCCTAGTACATACCTTCAAACCACCATAAATCTTCTTTTAATTTATGTTTTTTTATCAGAATGGTTTTTATATATATTTTTTTGGGTTACACATTAGTTATCTATTTTTAATTACTTCCATATTTGTTTTCCTTGCAGGAAATGACACCCATTTAAAAGAGGTGATGGAAAAAGATGACAGATAATAATCGTCACATGATATAGATGGGTGTTCCTCCACTCATCCCTATTGTGAGTATTTTATTTCAAATATAAATATTTCAATAACTTATAATATCATGTGTTTACTTATGTGTTAAACTTTTTTTCAGGATCGACCCCCTAGACGAGAGATATCTGAAGAGGAGTCTGATATTGCTCCCAGTAGAGTGGCTGGTGGTAGGAGGGGTGGTGGTGTCAGAGATGGATGATCATCTAGTGGGCCCGGTACTGAGGCCGGTGGTACGAGGGCTCACGGGGTGAGAGTTAGATGATCCACCGCCACAGGCGTATCTTCTTTGCCTCATTTTGATCCTGGGGTGTCTCTAGGGACACGCGGGATATTTACACCTCCGATGTTTACACTACCAGTTGGCCAGATGTCTATTCCATCATCTTTTGCTTCTGGTTCATTATCTTTGAGCTATTATATTCCACCTTCTTTGACTCCTGATGCGACACAGTATGCGGCTGAGGAGTGTACATAGAGGGAGACTCCAACTATACAGGATATTACTTCAGCTTCTGCACATCTAGTGACGCCCATTGATCCGACTACCACAAGTATATTTATCTGACTCTATCAAATTTTTATACCAAAATTTATTTTATTATAACATGTACTGATATTATTTTTCTTTAGTAACAGATTCATCTACAGATAGGAGGCGGGGGAGGGGGCGTACTTGCTTGCGTGCGGCATGGAACCTCCAGACATAGTTGATGGTTGAATATAATGTTGATGGACAAATGATTGAGAAATCTGGGTAGGAATGTCGGGGTTTTTTGCCGACGCTAGCCAAATACTCCGATATCATTCCGGTCAGTCCTCTCTCTTGGAGAAAACTGCCACACGAAGTCAAATATAACGCATGGGCACAAATATGGGTAAAAAATCTATTGGATTTAATGTAGTATTTTTTGTATTTATATGAACTAATCTATTGGGTTTCAGCTTCGGTTTAACTTCCCTGATGGTGAAGGTGCACGACCAGCGCGTTTAAAAGAGTTGGGAGAGCTTTGGAGAGCTTATAAGTATGACCTGTATGTTGGCTGGTGTGATAGGGTGGGCACGGATTTAGAGACATTACCTATCATGGGTGACTGCCCGATAGAGCAATATCTCCAAATGATTACCCATTGGGCGACTGCCAAATTTAAGGTATTAATCTCATTTGAGGTATTTAAATCAGAGTTTTCATATTTTTCATTAATATAATCTTATTTATTATTAAACATTATTTAGGAATATTCTGAAAAAAACAAAAAAAAACATTGATTCAAAGCAATACCTCCACACTTTGGGGCACACAACTATGTCAGATCATGAGAGGCAAATGGTACGATATAGTTGTTTATAATTTTTCTTTAGGACTTTCCCTTTTTATTATTTCCTAATTAAATTATGTGATTTATTGAATATTTAATATATGATTATACATTCACTTTATATTGTTTCAATGTCATTACAGAAGCACAAATTGAATATTGAAGGATGTATCCCTCGAGAAAAATTGTTTTGCTCGAGTAGAAGAAAAAAAGATGGAACTGCGGTAAATGAATCAACACAAGAAAAGATTGTATGTTTTAATTTGTTTATTTCAAAGTTTAATATCTATTTTGAAATATATTAATCTATTAATATTTTTAACAGGATGCTTTAGAGGCTCTTGATGCCCAGGAGCCTGATAATTTTGGGCCACACGATCATTTATATCTAGTTTTGGGAGAGGATCACTCTGGTTGTGTACGCTGCCGACCTGGTAAGAATATAGTCCCGATGAGGTATTGGTCCTCCCCAGGTATCCATTCTAGTACGACTGAGTTGGAACAGGTCAAGGAGCAAGAAAGAAAATCTGATAAAAGGGTCACAGAGTTGGAAGTACAATTTCAAACGAGGGACAAAGAATTTATGAAACTGATGAAAGCTTTATCTTCATCACTTCCACCAGAGGCTAGCACGACTTGTCAGACATTTATGTCGTTGATGGGTGCATTATCCAATGCACTAGGAGACATATCTAGTGTCGATCGAGATCATGACATTCCTGGTGATGACGAGGATGCTGAAGAGGATGAGGGAGGGGATGAGGATGAGGATGATGTTGAGGATGGGGTCGAGGGTGAGGATGGGGCCGAGAGTGAGGATGGGGCTGAGGATGAGGATGAGGCTGACGATGAGCATGGGTACGATGACGAGGATGACGACGAGGACATAGATGGTGGCGAGGATGAGGCCGATGATGATAGTGGTGATGGTGATGGTGATCAGGGGCAGATTGATCCATTTCAGTTTTGAATTCTGTACAACTCTTTATTTTTGAACCTGGTTTTCCACTCCGGGGTTTTCCTCTGGTTCATAGAGATGTTGTTATCAGATCACCTTTTTGAACTTTATTCTTATTGTATCATTAGTCTACTACCTAGACCTTTAGTATTCCTTAGTACTGTGATTCCTTGTATGATATCTGGTTTGATAAGTTAATATGATCATCTTAATATTCAAAAACAATCACTCGAAATTAGGGGTGTCCATGGGCCGGGTCGGGTCAGGTCATGGGTGTTCTAGGGCCTAAGGACATATGGTCATCCATAAGTAAGATTTTGGGCCTAAGGACATGACATGAAAAATTATGTGTTTTAGATCCATGGGTAATATTGGGGGTTCATTTTAAAAATAATAAAATGAGGGTTTTTGAGGTGGAATATGATTTATTAGGTGATAAATTCCCTTGGTTAAAAAATATAAATAAGTTTGTGACTTTTTGATTTTGATAAATGGATTTTAATGATAATGAAATATTGGTTAATTTCTTTGGTTAAAAAATTTATTTTTAACATTTTTATTCTCTATTTTATATATTTTCATTGATTGGGAATATAATTTACAAAAAAAAAATCCAATTACTTATAATATTTATATGTATTAAATTGATTAATTTTGAGAAATTTTTATATTTTATTATGTGCAAATTTTTCATATATAATATGAAAAATATGAAGAGTTTATATTTCACCCTTAATATCAATTATTGACAGCACTTTTAGTTTATGGTTGGTGGCTTAGAGTGCACTAAAAATGGATTCAGATTCTATTGTAACTTTAGGAAAACGATCCATGGGTCATTTCTGACGTGTACGAGTCAAACTTGCCTCAATCTGAGGCGCGGTGTGGCCGACACCACTCAAAGTGTCTCACTTTTCTTTGAAATGGACAACAGTTTAAGTAAAAACAACAACTGACAGATGGGAAATGGACCAAACACATTCTGATTCTGTTGATACTTTAGGAGAAGTATCCATGGGTCATTTGTGTCATGTACGAGTCAACCCCACCTCAATCTGAGGCACAGTGTGACCGATACCACTCAAACTGTCTCACTTTTATTTGAAATGGAGAGGATTTTAAGTGAAAACAACTACCAGCATACGGAAAACCGACCAAAAATATTCAGATTCTATTGAAACTTTAAGAAAACTATCCATGGGTCATTCGTGACATGTACGAGTCAACCCCGCCTCAATCCGAGGTCCGGTGTGGCCGGTACCACTAAAAGTGTCTTTCTTCTTTTTAAAATGGATGCACTTTTAATTAAAATAAACGACATACGGAAAACCGACCAAACGCATTTGGATTGTGTTGATACTTTAGGAAAACGATCCATGGGTCATTTGTGACGTGTACGAGTCAACCCCGCCTCAATCCGAGGTGCGGTGTGGCCGGCACCACTCAAAGTGTCTCACTTTTCTTTGAAATGGACAACAGTTTAAGTAAAAACAACAACTAACATATAAGAAATAGACCAAACGCATTCAGATTCTGTTGATAGTTTAGGACAAGTATCCATGGGTCATTTGTGTCGTGTACGAGTCAACCCCGCCTCAATCTGAGGCACGGTGTGGCTGGTACCACTCAAACTGTCTCACTTTTATTTGGAATGGATAGGATTTTAAGTGAAAACAACTATGAGCATACGGAAAACTGACCAAACACATTCGGATTCTGTTGAAACTTTAGTAAAATGATCCATGGGTCATTTGTGACGTGTAAGACTCAACCCCGCCTCAATCCGAGGTTTGGTGTGGCCGGTACCACTAAAAGTGTCTTTCTTCTATTTAAAATGGATGCGCTTTTAATTAAAATAAACGAAATACATAAAACCAACCAAATGCATTCGGATTGTGTTGATACTTTAGAAAAAAGATCCATGGGTCATTTGCAACGGGTATGAGTCAACCTCGCCTCAATCCGAGGTACGGTGTGACCGACACCACTCAAAGTGTCTCACTTTCCTTTGAAATGGACAACAGTTTAAGTAAAAACAACAACTGACATACGAGAAGTCGACCAAACGCATTTATATTCTATTGATAGTTTAGGACAAGTATCCATGGGTCATTTTTGTCATGTACGAGTCAACCCCGCCTCAATTGGAGGCACAGTGTGGCCGGTACCACTCAAACTGTCTCACTTTTATTTGAAATGGACAGGATTTTAAGTGAAAACAACTACCGGCATACAGAAAACCGACCAAATGCATTCAGATTCTGTTGAAACTTTAGGAAAACGATTCATGGATCATTTGTGACGTGTACGAGTAAACCCCACCTCAATCCGAGGGCCGGTGTGGCCGGTACCACTAAAAGTGTCTTTCTTCTGTTTAAAATGGATGCGCTTTTAATTTAAATAAACGACATACAGAAAACTGACCAAACACATTCAGATTGTGTTGATACTTTAGGAAAATGATCCATGGGTCATTTGTGACGTGTAAAAGTCAACCCCGCCTCAATTAGAGGTGCGGTGTGGCCAACACCACTCAAAGTGTCTCACTTTTCGTTGAAATGGACAACAGTTTAAGTAAAAACAACAACTGACATACGAAAAATAGACAAACACATTTAGATTCTGTTGATACTTTAGGAAAAGTATCCATGGGTCATTTGTCTTGTGTACGAGTCAACCCCGCCTCAATATGAGGCACGGTGTGGCCGGTACCACTCAAATTGTCTCACTTTTATTTGAAATGGACATGATTTTAAGTGAAAACAACTACTGGCATACGGAAAACCGACCAAATGCATTCAGATTCTGTTGAAACTTTAAGAAAATGATCCATAGATCATTTGTGACGTGTACAAGTCAACCCCGTCTCAATCTGAGGGCCAGTGTGGCCGGTACCACTAAAAGTGTCTTTCTTCTGTTTAAAATGGATGCGCTTTTAATTAAAATAAACGACATATGGAAAACAGACCAAACACATTCGGATTGTGTTGATAATTTAGGAAAATGATCCATGGGTCATTTGTGACATGTAAGAGTCAACTTCGCCTCAGTCTGAGGCGCGGTGTGGCCGGTACCACTCAAAGTGTCTCACTTTTCTTTGAAATGGACAATAGTTTAAGTAAAAACAACAACTGACATACGGGAAAAGGATCAAACGCATTCAGATTCTGTTGATAATTTAGGAAAAGTATCCATGAGTCATTTGTGTCGTGTACGAGTCAACCCCGCCTCAATCTGAGGCACGGTGTGGCCGGTATCACTCAAACTGTCTCACTTTTATTTGAAATGGACTGGATTTTAAGTGAAAACATCTACATGCATACGGAAAACTGACCAAACGCATTCAGATGCTGTTGAAACTTTAAGAAAACGATCCATGGGTCATTCATGACGTGTACGAGTCAACCCCGCCTCAATCCGAGGGCCGGTGTGGCCGGTACCACTAAAAGTGTCTTTCTTCTGTTTAAAAAGGACACCATTTTAAGTGAATACTACTGAAATTTACACTTATCAAAGATAGTCGAAAACTCTTTTTCATGAGTTGGGTTGTTTAACTCATCGGTTCATAAGTGATGAGACTCCTAAGAAAATACCTTTTGACCATATATTATAAACAATACAATTTCAATGCATAATTCATCACAAATCATTACATACCCAAATCTAGGATCATAAAAAAATGGGATATGAGCCAATTTCAAACTCTTATTCAACTCTAATAGGTATTTCTCATACTATTCTGCCTATTAGAATTTTATGGGGAGGTGGGGGCTATGCTGGTTGGGGGGTTGTGCAGGGGTGAGGTGAATTACTACTGGATGATTGTTGTCTTATGAATATTGAAATAAAGAATTGTTTTACATGACATGGTTGGAAGAGTTTGATGATTTTATGTGTTTTTTGTTCTATTTTAGGTGTTTTTATACTGTTTCAAGTCTGTATGTGGTTTTTGTGATTTTATTTATGCAGGTGTATAGTGAAGGGGCTACAGGAGGGAGGGGGGGGGGGCTGCTGGGCTGCAGTTCTGGAAGAACTCAATACCAACGGGTTAAAACCGTTGGTATAAGGGTGCTGGAATTCTGGAAAAACATTATACCAAAGGTTTTAAACCGTTGGTATAGGTGTTGTGGATTTCTAGAAAAACATATACCAATGGTTTAAAACCATTGGTATAGGTGTCTGGATTTCTGGGAAACCAATACCAACGGTTATAAACTGTTGGTATAGGTGTTTCTGGATAATACAATACCAATGGTTCTAAACCATTGGTATAAGTTTTTATGAAAACCACATTACTAACGGTTTAAAATCGTTGGTATAATACTTCCTAAAATGCAGTACCAACGGTTTATAACCATTGGCATACATTGGGTGAAATTTATATAACCAATATACCAGCAGTTTAGATCAAACCGTTGGTATAAGGCTTTCCTCAAGGCTTACTAGCCAACGGTTTGGAAAACCGTTGGTATAGGATATACCAATGGTTTTCCATCCTATACCAACGGTTTATAACCATTGGTATAACCTTATCTTCCAGTAGTGGTTTGTGTCCCAAATGTCTGCGGGCAGGTTTTTTGTGAGGTTTGGTGCCCAGGTGTGTGTGGGAAAGTTGTGGCAGTGGGACTGCGGCAGTGGGACTGCAGCCGTGGGACTGCAATAGTGGGACTGCTGTAGTGGGAATGCATATGTGGAAGAGTGGTTGTGTCAAGATGTTAGATATTAGAGACTGAGCATTATCCATTGGGAAGTGGATTGAGGTACCCAAATTGTTGATGTGCTTATACTTTTACTTTACTTGACTTGTGTTATTTGGTGAGTGTGCCTTGGTGAGGCTAGGTGGTTAGTTTCCTTGATAGGTGGTTTTGGTTTTTCTATTTTTACCAAGACATTAGTATTTCTCCCCCAATTCTGCATGAGTGACCTTAGTTACCCTACTGAGTATACCTGTATGATCGCCCTATATAAATAAAACTGTTTTCAGGTTTCTAGGATGACTTTGAGGACTGTGCTGGACCATATTAGCTTGGGTGTTAGGATAGTTGTTGTTGCTTCCTAGTTCTTCTCTTTTTGGTACTTTATCATCTCTTTTACATGTATCTTGTATCAGTTTGAAACATGCATGTAAGAATGGTTATTTTATTTTTATTTTATTTTTTGTGTTTTGAGTTTTTTGGGACTTACCATCTTATCTCTCTATCTTGTTTTACAAAAAGGTTAATGTCTTCCATTTGTGTGAGATTCTATACCCTTGGTGCTACTCACCACTCTAGGGCTTACTGAAGGAGGGACTAAGTGGTCATTATCTCTCCATCATCTTTAAGAAGGAAGGTCTTGAAATCTTTCTGCCCCTTCCCTTCTCTTTAAGAAGGCGGTTTGTGACACTTATACTCACTTAGGATCATTAAGTGTTATCTATTGTGATTAACCTTACTGATCATCTGATCTCAACCCTTTTTTATGTTTCCATTCCCCAGGGTATGAAGATTATTATAACTTATGAGATGTATAAAAGTGGGTCTAGTGTGGTATGATTATATAAAAATTTTTACAGTTTTTTTAAAATTATTTTTTATTTTATTAGTCCTTAAAGACACTAGACCATTATGAATCTTGGGAATGTGTGAGATTATTTGATAGCTTTCATTACACATAACCCCAAGTCCAAATAATCATGTGAGATAGTATACCTTTATAACCTAGTCACTGGATCAATAGACATTAATATGATTTACCACACTATGAAATATAAATAGAAATGTTTTCTCAAATTCATACTTATTTATTAATTCCTAAAAAATAAAAATTAAATTTTTTATAAAATCATTTAAGGATTAAAATACTAATTTTTCAAACAGAAGTATAATTATAAATGTTATGTATTATTATATGAAAAATATATATTGATCACTGTTAAATAGTTTTTTTTATTTTTTTAGTTTTCGTTTATGAATAAGCATCCATATATTAATTATATAATGGTTAAAAATGAAAATAAAATCATATAAAGGTAAATAGAGTTATTTTTTCATAAAATGATTTTAATGTGTGTAATGAGTTTGTATCATAATAAATTAAATAAATCATCATATATTAATGCTTTTAATTAAATGTATAGATTATATATTTATTAAAATATTTTAACATTAATTTTATGTTTTATAAAAGGAAAGAAATGGATGTAAATTCTCGTTAATTATTAATAATTCATTTTTTTAAAACGAGTCTTTGGTACATTTCACACACTAATTTTGAAATTAATTTCATCCACTTATATAAATGTATTTTGATAAAATGGATTTAAATATTTTAATCATAATTTCCAAATTTTATAATGATTCCACTTTTATTTTTATCATAATGAATTCAGAAAATTTGTTACAACAGTTAATGTTAATATGAGTCTACTGAGGGTTAAAATAAGATATAATGGTATGATTGGTTCAAAAATATATCTAATAATTATTAAATTATGATATTTAGACCATATATTATCCTACCTTTAAATAATCTTCCATTTATTTTTTATTTCACATGAAATTGATCTTAAATTATTTAAACATTTTATGTAATTTCATGTGTGTCCTATCTCTCATTTATAAAAGGGTACCTACTATCCTCCCTTATTAATGAATTTAGAGCCATATAACTCAACAAATAACTAACCCAAAACCTTATTAGATTCATTATATTTTTCCAAGATCCTATTTTATTCTTTGAAGTTTAAACTTTCAATGCTTAAGGTGAAAGGAAAAGGATGTCTCCCAAAAGAGAGGTATAAATCTGAACAAAGCTATTTAAATTTTATTTCCTACTCCACCATATCTAAACCTATAGTATCAAAACTAATGTTATAAATAAAGTATCATAAATATATTAAGAAATTTTTATTATTATTTAATAACCATTTTCCATATTCTTTCAATAAAATTGGAAATGAATGTATTGCTCGTGTACGTGTGAACCACTACCCCCACATAGAGATATGGTCCATTTTCTATCACTGCCTAAAATTGATGGATATAATGATGATTTTAATAAATATATATGATATTTATGATATAAACATTATGATATAATGAAATAATTTATTTATCTTTTTTCCCTCTTACCATTAGAAATTGAAAATAACGTTCATGCGTATGTACCGACTACTATCTCCATGAATAGTCGAATTCATTTTTATCACCAAGTTTTATAAATGGTTATATATATAATGAATTTTTTATGGTTTTTATATAAATAATAACATTATAGATGTAGTGGAACCGTGATCAAGATGCAAGGATCATAATAGCCGAATCAAAACATTCATGAAAAATGAAACAGTTTTCTGCCAGAATAATGATTCTAATATAGAATTGTTAATGAACAGGTAAGAAGATGTTATAAGTAAAACATGTATGGTAATATAAGTATGAATATGTTTCCTATGTATAATTATAGTAAATTTAAATTTATTATATGGGAGGTTATATTTCTTATGAGTAAAATCTAACTTGAGCTAAGGGTCTTACATTACTATCACATTTTTATCAGGATTGTTTAGGATTAAATTTACGATGATGAAATTATATGATATATCAATAAACAAAAATTATTTATTTTATTATTCTATGATTATGTAAGTAAATTACATATTTTAATTTCATTTTCTACTCTCAAGGTACTCAAAAGTCTCGAAGGAATGTTTTTAAGGGAAACTGACTTCGTTTTTCAATCCGGTAATGAATATTTTTTCCTTGAAAATATTTTATTTAAAATGTTTTTAATAATTTTTTTAATATTATCCTATAATTATTTAAATTATATTTTAACCAATTTTTTCTTTTTATAAAATGTCTTTACCTAAATTCTCTAACTTGAGATAAGGGTTTTAAATTACTATCACATTTTTATCAGGATTATTTAGGATTAAATTTGGGATGATGAAATTATATGATATTTCAATAAAAAAAATTATTTATTTTATTATTCTATGATTATTTAAGTAAATTACATGTTTTACTTTCATTTTCCACTCTCAATGTACTCAAAAGTCTGGAAGGAATGTTTTCATGGGAAATTGACTTCGTTTTTCAATTCGGTCATGAATATTTTTTTTCCATGAAAATATTTTATTTAAAATGTTTTTCATAATTTTTTGAATATTATGTTATAATTATTTAAATTCTATTTTAACCAATTTTTTATTTTTATAAAATTTCTTTAAATAAATGTTATTTTATTTTTCAGAATGAAGTGTTTTTTACCACATATTGGAAAAAAATATTTGTTCTGGAATACACTGCATAAATGGGACTTCCCACCATCAGGAATACTCTTTTCTTTGAAGATCCCTTTATAAGATTCCATGGGTTTTTCAAATAATATGTATTCATTAATATTTTTAAAAAAAATTGATTTTAAATACATGATTTCAAAATAAAAAGGATATTTTCCTTAAGAATTATTCGAGTGATCTTTTAGTGGAATTTGTCATATATGATAACATAATTTGATGTTAATTATGCTACACTAAAGATATGATGCTATTATGTTGTACTTATTTTTCATTGGATGATAATTTATTATGATAATGAAATCTTAATGAAACTTATTTTTTTCCATTGGTTAATCTAAGATGAAATGATAAATGTTTTCAAGGTCTTATGTAATACATATTAATTGATTATGATTATGTGATGGGTGGGTTTATTTTATCACTCTAATGTATTAGGTAAAAATTATTGTTTTATGAGATCAAAGGGTACATGAGAGGTTATCTCAAGCCCAAAATAGGGTCCATGGGAGGTTATCCCAAGCTCCAATCAGGTACATGGTTGATTAGCTCAAGAATAACATGTGATGAATGTCTTGGTGGGTATCCTTGACATAGGATTTTTATGATTATGGTTATTCTAAAGTTTATTTTGATCTTTTATGATATGTTATTATGATTATTATATGATTTCATATATCATAATCTATAATTATCTTATGAATTGTGTCTTATAAATGAATTAATCCTTATACAAGGATTATGAATTATGAATTGTTGGGTTTGATTTTCAAATGTCAGGCTCATGTTCTAATACCCATATGATTATTGATCGATATCCGTATTGCTTAAAGTTACTGATCATCTAATCTTTCCTTTTATTATGTTTCCTTTTACCTAGGATTTGAATAAAGTTTTTAAGTATGATATGTTAAATAAGGGTTCTTGTTGTGAATAATTTAGTGGGAGATGATGTAGAACTTTTATTTATAATTTGTTTATTTATCCATGTATCCAAATACACTAAACCTTTATGGTTATGGCATGGATTGAAATTATATTTAATGAATATTCATATAATAAGATGTCAAATTTGTGTATGTAATATATGGGTTTCCATAGTTGGTATTATAGAAAGGTTTAGTTATTTTTAAAAACTAGGAGGAAAAATTAGTGAGAACCCTTAGGATAAACCTAATTATAATAGAACATTATTAGAATTGGTAAAGAAAGGATTATGGTTTTCTTAGAAACTAAATGCATGTCTTGATATTGATAATTGGATACATTTTTTTCATAGTTTCACATATGGGTAACAACTATAAAAGAGGAATATTATGTATCAACTCAATCATTACTGATGCATGCTGGGTGGTCCAAAGACTAAACACCTAGTTAGACACTTTGGGGGTATGATAGGGTTAATTCACATTTTCCTTATGATCCATTATGAAGGATTTGAATAGATGATTACTATGGATGGCATAGGTTAAATGTAAGGTGTCATAGATTGAAAAGAATGTGTCCTGATTTAGACAATTTATAAATGATTTTCATGATTATGTGGATTCTCACTGTGATTATTGTTGCTCAAAATTTTCATCTTGGTTGTAGTCAATGATGAAACTTTGTGAGGATGTTGTTGAATTTTGATTCAATATAAGACCAAGATTTATGATTTATGAACTAGTTTATATTGATTTAATAACAGTTTTTAATATACTATACTTTTATTACAACATCAAAAAAAGTGAAGATAAATCATATATTTACGATTTCATATGAAGGTTTCTTATATTTGAAATTTAAGTGAAAATATTTATTTTCAGGAAGATATTATAATTCCATGAAAAAAGGGTGAATACATTTATAATTTAATGGTTTTAGTGAAGAATCATTGGAGTTTTAAATTTTATACTTAGTATTTTCCAAGTATTTACCCTCTATTGATATGTGGATTTATTAAAAAAAAGTGGGCTAACCATGCTAACCAGATATACCAACTCAACCATTATCTTATGGGAGAAAGGCTCAACCATAGATAGTATCCAACTAGGCCAACCAACATAGTGGTATGAGGTAGTGGGACTGCATAAAATCCATAGGGATTTCATAGATGAATACAGTGATAGCGAGATCATAATACCCAAAGGGTGTCTAAGGGACTACATAAGTGTGTGGTGTGGCTTGTGTGAGGAATGTGTGTAATGCGTCATGATGCCAAACCAAGTTCAAGATTGAACGATTAGTGACACTAGGAGTATTATTGAGCATCCCATGATAGATAGAAACTCTAATGTGGGATAAAGAGATGTGAGACACTATTTCTCTATCTTAAATGATACACATATAACAATGCTTCCTGATCAAGTTAACATGGGCCATTTGATCAAGATTTCATGTCATTTTAAACTTTTCAACAACCCTAGATTGACATTGAGGATTTATTTTTTCTCAAAATTTTCATGCACACTAGAGACAACCTAAGAGAAACATTCTAGCTATATCCACCAAACTCACTAAGGAAGATCGAGTGATAGAACACATGAAAACGTTTTCTACTATGCATGAGATAATTTAAATAATGGTTTTCAAAATAATTCAAGTGATAATTAAAAAATTCCAAGGAAGATATTAGCTTAAGTTATTTCATGCAATCTCCATCACATTAATGTGATAATTTAATCATGGATATAGACGCGTTATGTTCTTAATGAAAACTAATATTTCCTGAATATTTTAAAAAATACCAAGATCTATGGGTTTTCAATATCAACACAATATATTTTGTGTTGGACATTAAACAAGTAGTGAGATGTCTTGAAAATAGGATCAAATGTGGTGAATAAAAAGAAAGAGTTGATGAAAACTCATCTATAAATATCAAGGTATAACCAATAGTTTGTGTTTATATAGACTACACTTGAGATCTGATTCTATTTTTCACTGAAAAATATAGTATTGTGATTATCTAAATTTTGTAAATAAGAAGTATCCTTTAGAACTTCACATAAGTGAAAGAAGATAACTTTTGTGCATCATATTATTATAATAAAAGAGATTCCACATATCATATTATGAAAAGAGGTAAAACTTCACACATCACCTTGGGAAAAAGATATGTTCCCCATAAATAACATGTGATAAGAAGAGTACATGGTGAAGAAGATAGATTCACATAACCAGTGGTACACAATGTGTTTTTATTTCATGGACACACCTTTACCTATGAAGTGGAAAAATGAATATCACATTATGGTAGAAGAAAATAAGTTACATTTGGAGATCTTATAAAGGCTCATGCATTAAAACGCTATTAATATTCATTTTTTCTATGCTATAATTTTTTAAATTAGTAATTAAAATGGGTCAAAGGTCATCTTGTTTATTATTATTTCATTGATAATAAAAAGGAAGATATGTGCGTGGGATAAAACTACAACACATCAGATAATAGTCATCAAAGGAGATTGTCTTCATTAACAAAATTTTCATCTCCATATATTTATCTATATCTGTAATTATATTAAGAGAACATGTGTTGAATAAGAGTGGGAGTTAGTGGGTTTTTAAAAAAACATTAAACACTAATTCAACCCACCTAGAGTCTTTATCACCATTTGTGAAATCCTTATAATTAGTGTCAAATAGCCGGTTGGCTCTATGGTGTTACACATAAGTGGATCATATGGGATAACATAGTTTGGTTAACAATAGGGTAATTTCATCATTTGATGAAAAATTATTTCATTTAAACAAATAGATAATACTACCCCACCTCCTCTCTCTTAGGCATGACATATTTGATTCTATTCTATATGCATTTACCATTCCAAGAAATACTTCATATTTTTATTTTACTAATAGGAATGATATTTAAAGTGAAGGAAATTAAAGAAATTTATTATTATATTCCCTAAATGAAAAAGTGATAATAAAATTTATGAGTTGAAGAATATATAATTATACTTGGAAGAAACTTTATAGAATTTATAATGGAAAAAATGTGAAAGAAGCCAAATTACTGATCATCAGATAACAGTTTGATAATTTCAAATTATAAGAAGTTGGATTGGATGATGATTTTTTCATAAGGGATAATCTATTTTATATAAATATCATAGGATAAAAAGAAACTATTTATGAATTTATGGTTAAAAAATATAATAATAATGTTTCAAGATAAATTTGATTCCAAAATCTAAACTCTTGAAGAAGGATATCTCGATGAAATCACTATTGAAATACTTTACAACACACTCATAGATTATGAGATGAGAAGAGGGGTGGAAAATAACATAAAAGGTAAGAAAAAGACATATATTATAGTCAAATATTCAAATAATTTGAAAATATAAGTGGATCATATCTTCCATGACAAATATGGTGATTTGGAAGAAGTTACTGAAATACTTTTACTAATGACAAGAAGCTTCACACATGGGAGATGTAATTATAAAGGGAAGATTCCATTCAAATGATTTAATTGTTGAAAAATTAGTATTTTCTCTAAAAACTATTCCATGAATGTTCAGGATGAAAAAGAAGAAAATGGAGCATCTACGAGGTTTGGTAATAAAATAGATTGTCCAAAAAAAAATTTGTCAAAGGTAAATAATATGTTATCACCCATAGAATTTAGACTAAATTTTATATCAGTTGAAGAGGGTTTTTCAGATAGTGAAGAAGGTATTTATGATGATAAAACTTTATAAATAACCCCACAAAGAGTTCTTATGTCATAAGATAAAGAATATGATTCATTAAATGATGATTCATAGTACAAAAGTGAATATGATGCAAAGGAAGGTGATAATAAAGAATAATAATTGATGATAATGGAAGTCAAAACATGATTGAAAGATATATAAAGGATAATAAATGAAAATAATCAAGTCAAAATAATTTCAGATAGGAAATGTGAAATTATGGTTGAAAAAGACAATATTCTTAATTAAATTAATAAACTGAAACATGAAATTGGGAAGAGAGGAAAATTTTTTGAAGACATGGACTCAAAGATTTATCTTGTTAATGATGAAATAAGTATATTAAGGAAAATTATGGATGAAACTGAGGTACTGGAGGAAAAGTTTTGGTGTTACTTGAATGATAATATAAATAAAATAGGATAATTATTTAAACAATTGGGTAACAAAGTTATTATTATTAATAAGGCTATAAGTTCTGATGAAAAGATTATTTGAAATCATCCTCAGAAGAAATCATTGGTTAAAAAAGAGTTTAGAAAAATTGAAAATGTCGATCCAATTAGAAATTATGATAGAAATGGAATGAAACATAATTATGGAAGAAAAATGATAAAACAAGTCAGCCTATGTCCATATCCAAAGTTTAAAAAAGGTCTTCACAATAAAATGTAATGTGATAGATTCAAATGAGAGATAAAAGTAGATAAAAATAATGAAAATTATTTAAAATAATAAGGTTTCGAAGTTATTATGGGATTTATGGTATATTTTTTCTTATAGATTACAGTTTTTGGTACACCACATCATTAACATGCTTGAGAAATGGTCATGATTCATGGGGGAGACAACAAAATTTGGTAATAACTCAATAGAATCACGAACAACCTGGGAAGAAAGATGAAGTGAGAAAGAGTTTTGAAAACTTGAAAGAGGATTGTGCATAATGTTATTAGGAAATAAATAAATCATATTTATGTGTTAATTTTATAGTATCTTAGTTGAATCTAGTCAATGAATTTTAAAAAAACATAATAAGAATTAGATTAAACACTAAGACAATGTTTTGTAAGTGTCATTAAAAGTAAAAAAATTAAGAGACCCTGGATCATAGAGAGTGGTTTATCCAAACACATGATGAGATATTTGAACAATATTAAAAATATTGATAATTATTATGGTGTAGAGATGAAATTTTGAAATGAAAACTCTATAAAAATTAAAGGAGTTGTAACAGTAGATTTTGGGAAGAATCAAATTATTCTAAATAGATTCTTATTTTTTATAGACTAAATCATAATCCATTTTTTGCATCACAAATCTATGATTCATGAAATTTTGTTATATTTAGGAAATATGGTTGTGTAGTCAAGTGAATAAAATATGGAAAAGTAATAAGTAAGGGTTTTAAAACCAAATGCAGTTTATTTAAAATTAGATAGGCCATGACATATTTTTTAATCCAATAATCATAAAATAATTTGTGGTATTGAAGACATAGACATATTGAAAAAAAACCCGAAGAAAATTATTAGGAAATAAGTTGTAACAAAGAACCTATTCTAAGACAATATATTTTCAGCATATGTAAAACCTGTAAAAATGGGAAAATGGGGAAAAAATACTCACAAATGAATTTAAATTCAAACTTCAAGATCTCTTGATGTGATCCACTAAAATGTTTTTGAACATTTGATAAAAAGGTCAACATGTGAAGATGACTACTTTATTGAATTTATAGATAATTTAACAAGGATGATGTGCATAATATTCATGTCACACAAGTCACAATCCATGTAAGGGTTCAAGAGTTTTCAAAGATTTTAAGAGATGAAAATAATTTTTTCCTTAAATATACTATGATTAGATAAACAAAGTGAGTATTACAACAAAAAGTTCATTGAATATTTTGATAAACATGGTTTCATATATGATTTTAGTGCTCCATAAATGCCTTCGAATAATGTATTTTATGAAATTAAAAACATGAGTCTTATTGATATTGCATAAACTATACCGTTAGAGCATGAAACCTCAAGATACTACTAGTTACAGTATATTATAACACCTGCAATAATATAGAATATGTTTCTCTTAAGGGAAAATTCTTATATGAATCCTTATGATATATGGTTCAAGAAAAATAAAAATTTTAAAATAATTACTGTGTTTGCGAGTATATGTATGATAAAGAAGAAAGATAAAATAGAGGTAAATGTTACAAAAAACCAAAATATTGAATCTTCCTTTATTGATCACAAAATGGGAGTTCCTATAAATCTTACAATAAGTAATATGAGAGAATTATTGACATTAATGTTGTCCTGTTATTTGAAAATTAGAATGAGATAAATAATTATATAATTTATTATGAAAATGATGATGTTCCTAGTTCTTAAGTAGTCTATGAAATTTGAGAAAGCACACAAATTCTATAACATCTCGAGATTTTAGAAAAAGATAAATATGTTCGATAGCATATTCGACAAAAAATACCGAGGTTAAAGAACCCAATATTGTGTAATATATTTATTTTTTAATATATTTTATATATTTCACTACACAAAACAAAAATTTTATCTTTTTTTACACACAAAAATATGTTTCTTCAAAATTTTGCATTGCACACAAGACTGAGTTTTACCAAACAATAATATACAATAAATATGATTATCTAATATGATAGTTATCACCAATAAATTATATTGTATGGAAGGAATAATAATATCTATATTATGATAATATATTTTTGACATACATTCATTCATTATCTATCATTTACTAATAAAATAAGGATCATTTTAAAGAAAAAGAAATGCTTTCTGAATAGTAATATTTTTCCTAAAAACCGTTTCACCGTGATTTGGAAAACCTATATTAAAATTAATTTTTTTTAACATAAAGAAAATTTATTTTAAAAAATAAACTTCATTTTTTAAAGATTAATATGAAAATTTACTATGGATGATTTTTTGGGATTTTTCTTAAAGTTTTATTGTTGATAAATAGTGAAAAATACTACTTTTCTTTGAAAACTGCTTTGTCATTTAAATTATTCACACATATAAATTATATTTTAAATTGTTTTTAAAGTAAAATAAATTCAATTATATATATATATATTAATTCAATTGATGTAATTTTAATCATTTCAATATTCATTTTTGATATAAATACAATGTAATCTTTTGATCATTTTTCACTTTGAAAACCTACTTTCTCATCGCATTAGTGGGATTAATTTTAAATTAATTTATGCCACTTATATGAATGGAATTTTGAAAATTTAATTAAATATTTTTTAATCTTCATTATTGGATTATTTAACTTAATTTTGACGACATTTATTAGTGAAAATAGTTATAATTAATTAAATTTGATTAAGGTAAAAACGATATTACTAAGTGGTTAAACATAAAAGGAAAAACATAAAATAATCTAAATACTTTAGAAAAAGATATTTTATTTCCATATATCATTTGTAAACCCTATTTTATAGTAAATTGTTCAGTATTGGAGGAAAATGAGGTAAGGGATACCTCCCAATAGTGTTCTTTTTTTTATTTACAAGAATGCCACTCCTCCACTATAGAAGGGCACTCACTCCCCTAACTTATTAAAAGATATCAAGACATTTGGATCATAAAAAACCTAACAAAATTACATAAAAATTTCCCTATCCTCATCCTATATTACTTAGTGTTGTCATAAATCCATCCTAGAAAGCTTTTGTGAAAACCTAAGGAGGATACCCGAAGAAGAGGTAATGTACTTCACATATCATTTTTTTATTTCTTCCTCCATATCCTGCAAATTATTTGGATACCATGATTATATAGTAAAAAAGGTATATTCCATATTATATTTTTTTAATAAAAATTTATTGATCTAAAATCTTCTCCACTTCCATCAAATGGGTTATGAAATTAGCATTCATGTGTATGACGAACTACCGCCTCGTGAACCGATGTCGTTTATTTTCTATCCTCTCCTCTAGTTGCTTGCTGGAATGATGGATTTATATTTTATGTATGATATGTATAATATACTTATATATGTAGAATATTTATACCATATATATGATTCTATATTCCATTTCATAAGGGGTATGAAAATGTTTCTCCGGTGTACGGTCGACTACCCGCACCTAATGATATGTGATTCGTTTCACTAACGTTTTACATGGAAGGTGTCAAGGATAATGTTAATGAATATATGTGATATAAATGATATAATAATGATATTAATGACAAATTAAATCATTATAAAAAGATATTATATCATTTTATTTCTTACCTTTACACTCATGTAAAAATGATAATGTTGTTCGTGTTATGTGTGGACTACCGTCTCTTATGAAGCGATGTGACACTTTTTCATCACCAAAACACAGGGATGATCTATATAATTTGATTTAGAGAAATACTATGGTATTTAATATTTTATTACAATTTTTTAAAGATAAAATAATATATTTATTCTTTCCAAAATGATCATTTAAATTTTGAAATATAACTCATGTGTGCGTACGACATACCGTCTCCATGGTCGCACCGTTGATCATTTCTCACAACCATATTTGGTGATTGGTTTTAAAATAATTTTGTATGTATAAATATGATAATTATTTAATTATTATTATTTTTAATATGATTTTTTGGGCATCATATGTACAATAACTGAAACATTCATAACCAAACACGCATGAAAAAAACAAGGCAATTAACAACTGAAACAATGTAAATAATAAAATACTATTATAAAATGGTTGATACAATGTTATAATAGGATAATATATTATATTATAAATATTAAAATGGTTTTTTATAAGTTATTAAAATGTTTTAAACCACTATATATGATTTTAAAAAGTTCTTAACAAAAGGAAAGCTTGAGGTAAGGGATTTCCGTCTCACTTTTGTTTTCTATGAGACACATGACTTATTCAAAATTTATTCCATTAAAAAGGAATATATAATAACTATGAATTTATATTATTATTAGTTTACTATAAATTATTTTTATTTAATTATCCATTTTTTTGACATATGTTTCTTGGGGTTTACAGTTCATAAGTTACCAAAGTGGCAAGGGCTTCCATATCAAAACCTTGTTCTTTGAGACAAATGTTCTTTTATGAACCTATTTATTTTTTAAGGCGTATATACTAAAAATTTACATGTTATATCATGTAAATAATTATTTTGATGATACTAAATGTTTCATTTTAGGTAATTCTTTTATGGGGCTTATAAATGGGAAGTTACCAAAGTGGCAAGTGTTTTTGTCTCAAAACTTCCTTATTTGAGATACTTGTTATTTTATGAACATAGATAATTTTCAAGGTTTATATACTGAATTTTAGATATATTATATCATGAATTGATTTATTTTTACGATATTTAAATGTTTAATTTTATCTTCATTACTTTTATAGGCTTCTGTTTTAGAGATTACCAATGTGGTAAGGGTTTCCTTCTCAAAAACTTCCTTCATTGAGAGATAATTTATTTTATGAAAATAATTATTTTTTAAGGTGTATGTACTTCCCTTTGAAATTTTATATCATGTATTCATTATTTTAATGATATTAAATGTTTAATTTTGAGTTATTATTTCATTGGAATTATGATTTAAGGGCTGCTAAAGTGGAAAATGATTTCTTTTACAATATCATTTCTTTCAAGATTTTTTATGTTAAAGGTTCATTTGAATGAAATAAAATGATATTATTTTATTTAACCATATATATATTTCTTCTAAATGGGTATAACTTGAAATAATATCAACCTTATTCTTTATTTGTGTGTATTATGATATTCCTATGGAACCTGTTGTTTTCCTTGAGTTAATCATGCTTCAATGAGATTATTATTGAACCTGTTTCTTTTACACAGGTTAATCATGTTTCAATGAGATTTTTTATGGTACCATTTTATTTTCCATGGTTTAATCATGTTTCATTATGATGTCTAGGGAAACCATCTCATTTACATGGGTTAATAATGTTTTAAAGTGATTGATGTGGAACCTGTTTATTTTCCACGGGTTAATCATGTTTCAATGAGATTGGTATGGAATCCATTTATTTTCCATGGGTTAATCATGTTTCAAAGATATTGATGTGGAACCCATTTTTTTCCATGGTTTAATCATGTTTTAAAGAGAGTGATTTTTAACCTATTTCTTTTCCATGAGTTATGGTTATTGAGAATTATTACAATGATTGGTGGTTATGTGATAAACCAACGATGGGTGGTTCTGTGATAAACCAATGATGGGTGGTTCCATGATAAACTAATATAAGGTGGTTACATGATAAAACAATGATGGGTGGGTATGTGATAACCATCCAATTAATTGGGTTTTTAATTAGACTAAATGATTATTAAATTTGTAAGTTTTAATGTTTGGGTGATATAGAAATGATATCCAAAGATACCTATATGATTTATTACGGAAGATATGGGTTATCATTGATTCCTTTGATGAGGATTTAAATCACATGGATCATGATTATTGATTATTATAACTCTTTAATTTACTAAACATTTATGCCATGTTTTCATGTTTGATGATCTTTGTATTGATGGTTTTGATTTCCCTTATGTCATGCTCAAGCACATTGATTTTGTAATAAAAACCTTATTCCCTCCTTATGCTCACTAATTATATTCAATTATTAATGATTATGTTTACCCTTACTAGGAATTTGATCTCACCCATCTTATGTTTTCGTTTTCCTAGTTTTTGAGAATGTATGATAAGTGAATTGTTCCTCTAAGGGTTTCACATGGATGATGTTTATGACATAATGTCAAATAAGAAAGGCTAGGAATATCAAGGAACAATGTTAAACTATATGAACCAGTTGTTTATGAATCCATGTTTTTAAGAGATTTTCTTAATTATCTAATACTCTAAACCTGAAATTTATAAGGGTATGTAAGTGATCCAATATTTCCTTTTGATTTTTTATGTTTTGGGATGGAGAAAATTGGGTCACCATTATTAGTATAAAACCCATAAATTTAATTTTTATGAATTCAACACCATATCCAGGAGTGTAGGTCCAGGTCTGTTACAGTTGGTATCAAAGTAGGGTTAAGATAAATTTAGAGATTAATATTATAAGATATTATTAAGTGACCTTAATATAAGTCTATGAATTTGAAAACATCCTATAGTTTGGGTAAGGATGATATTATGAGGTTTTCCTAGAAATAAGTCCCTATATGGATACTATAAATGGACTTGGTTCTAGAACATGTGTACTCAGAGGTAATAAATTTGGAAAAGGTTCATTATAATTGAATTGATTATTACCAATTATATAAAAACAAACCTTATTGTGAACTTAGTTTGACAAACCTGGGGGATATACTGTGGTTATTCACATTTTCTTTATGAACCATAATGAAGTATTTAAATATATTATCATTGTGAATGACCATGGTTAAACCTAAGGTTCTATAAATTAAAATAAAGGAGTAATTATTTAGACATTCTATAAGTGTTTTTCAGGATTTTGTGGTTTCCCATTATTATTAGTGTTTATCACACTATGTTTTTTGGTTTTTGTCGATGGTGGGAACTAGAAAGAATTGGGATAAAGTCGAATGAGATGGGATATTTTTTTATGAGAATCCAAATGGGATGATGACTACTGTAAAGATTATAGTGATTATTCTTAATCAGTCACCATGATTAAAAACTTCTACCTTAACCAAATCATGGACTCACTAAATAACATAAGGATAGGGTACACTGAGAGATCAGGCGGTTTAAAGAATATTGAAAAGTATATGATCTTGGTGGAAATAGATTAAAGGATGAAATTATACTTTTCAAGTAGGTATATTTTCCTTATGTTTTCAGTCTAGGTGGTGAAATAAATCCTTAACACTTGGAAAAGGATTTATCCTTGTACCTTCATTTCTGACGAATCAATAGTCTCTTTACCCATCACATATTTATGGTTGTGTGTTGGTTAATTTTCTCCTAAAAATGTTCTCTATCACCCTCTATTAGTCATGGGAGTTAGTTTCTTCTTCCATGACCATATTTTGGATTCCCAACAATGTTCTCCCTATGATAAATCCTAGTTAAGAGTTATATAGTTAACTCATATGTTTCCAAAATTACACTTTTTAAAGTGAATTTATATTTACTATTTGTTTTTTTGGGTTTTTATGAAGTAATTTTCAAATGTTTAATGAATAATATGAATTTTGATGGTGAAATTCATTTTAAGGGTGGTAGGATGTAACACCCTAAAATTTTAGAAAAAGATAAATATGTATAATAGTGTATTAGACACACAACACAAAGGTTAAACAACCCTAAATTGTATAATATATTTATTAGATTTTATGACATAGAAAAGCAGGATTTACATTAATTACACACAATAACGAGTTTCTATGAAATCTTGTGTTCCCTGTAAGGCTGAGTTTTATCGAATAATAATATACTATTAATATTATTATTTAATATGAAACTTTTCACCTAACTATTATATTGGTGGTTATGAATAAGGATAAATATATTATTAAAATATATGGTTTACAAACATTCATTAGTTATAGATCCTTTAAAAATAAAATTAATATCATTTAAAAGAAAAAGAAATGTTTTCTGAAAAATAAACTTTTTCCTAAAAATAAGTTTCACCATGATTTAGAACACCTAAATTAGAATTATTATTTTTTCACTTTTATAAAATTTATTTTAAAAAATAAACTTCATTCTAAAAAGTTGAATATAAAAATTTTCTTTGGGTGATTTTATGGGATTCTTCTGAGAAATTTCATTTTTGATGAATATTGAAAAATATTACTTTTCTTTGAAAACATCTTTTCCATTTAAATTATTGACATAGATAAATTTTATTTTATTTTATTTAAAATAAAATTACTTTAATTATATATATAATAATCCAATTTAGTTTATTTGAATTAATTCCATATTTATTTTTTATATAAAAACATTGTAAACTTTTGTACCATTTTCACTTTGAAAACCCTCTTTCTCGTCATGTCTGTGGGATTAATTTTTAATTAATTTTAGCTACTTATGTGAATGGAATTTGGAAAAAATGGTTTCCATATTTTTAATCACAATTATTTATATTATCTAATTAGTTCAACTTAATTTTTTTTACAAAATATATTTGTGAAAATATTTAAAATTAATTAACAGTGATTAAGGTAAAAAATTGATTACTAAGTGGTTAACCTAAAATGATAAAGAATAAAATCACTTGGAAAAGATATTTTATAGACATATTTATAACATATACCCTCTTTTATTAAACATTTTTCAACATTGGAGACACAAGAGGTAAGGAATACCTCCCAATGGTGTTTACTTTTTGGTATTAACAAGCTTGCCACTCCCCCTCCATTATAAAAGGGCACTCACTTCCCCTACTTCTTCACAAACATAAATCTATTTGGATCATCCAAAACCTACTAAAATGAATTTTAAATTTCTATCCCATAATATTATACGTATTTTGTTTCATAAATTAACCATAGTAAGGATTTAGTGCAATACTAAAGAGGATACCTAAAAAAGAGTTAATGTACATCAATGACTGTTTTTATTTATTTTTTCCTCTACCTCCTTTAATTATTATTATACCTTGATTATATAATAACGACAGTATCTTAAATATAATATTATGTTTTTATAATAATTTCATTACCTAAAAACTTATCCACTTCCATCAAATGGGTTATGAAATCATCATTCGTGTGTATGGAGGACTACCGCCTCCTGAACCGATGTCATTCATTTTTTCCTCCTCTCATATCTTGGATTGATGTAATGATGGATTTAAAATATATTTTAGATATTTATAACATAATTATACCAATGGAATAATTATATCATATATACCTTTATAGATTCCATTTTAATGGATATAACAACGTCGCTCGTGTGTACGACAAACTAACACCTCGTGACATGATGTGATTTGTTTCACTAAAGTTTTACATGGAATATATTAAGAATAATTATAAATAATATATGTGATATAAATGAAATAATTAATATATTAAGGACAAATATTGTCATTATTAAAGGATATTATATCATTTTATCTCTTACCCTTCCACTCATGAAAAAATGGTAATGTTTCTCATGTTATATGTTGACTACCGCCTCTCACTATGCGATGAAACTATTTCTCATCGCCACAAGAAATGGATGATATATATATAAGAACATTTAAAGAAATAATATGTTATTTATGATATTATTACCATTCTATAAAGATAAAATAATTTTTATATTCTTTCCAAAATGGTCATTGAAAGATGAAAAAGTTACTCATGCGTAAGTATAGCATATTTTCTCAATGATCATAACATAGTTAATTTTTCATAAGAATAGTTAATGATTGGTTTTAAAATTATAATTTATGAATAAATATGATAATTATTTCATGATTATTATTATGGATATTATGGATTTTTATCATATGTAAAAGAACCAGAACATTCATGACAAAACAGAGATGAGAAAACAAGGTAGTTAAGACCCAATACAATGCAAAAACTGGAATATTATTATCAAATGGTTGATAAAATGTTATAATATGATCATATATTATATTATAAGTATTAATATTGTCATTTTATAATATATTAACATTTTTTAAACCACTATACTAGGGTTTAACACATACTCAACTAAAGGAAATCATGAGGTAAGGGATGTTCATCTCACTTATATTTTCTATGAGACACATGCATTATCCACTATTTATTTCTTTTATGTGGTGTATAAAATAACTACTAATATCTTTTATTATTATTCTAAATTAAATAATAGTGATTTACATATCCATTTGAGTATATCTTTTTCATGGGGTTTAGGGTTCTGATGTTACCAAAGTGGTAAGGGTTTCCGTCTCAAAACCTCCTTCTTTTAGGCATATTTTTTTACAAAACTAATTATCTTTTGAAGTGTATATAATTAAAAATTTAAAGTTATATCATGGATATAAAAATTTTAATGATATAAAATGCATCAGTTATTTTTATTATTTCATTGGGCTTATGATTGGGAGGTTACAAAAGTGTTAAATGTTTCCGTCTCAAGACTTTCTTCTTCATGATACATGTTCTTTTATGAACCTAATTAATTTGTAAGTTGTATATAATGGATTTTTTTATATTATATCATAAATTAATTTATCTTCATGGTATTTAATTTTTTTATTTGATGATAATTATTTTTATGGGCTTCTATTTTAGAGGTTACCAAGGTTTTATGTGTTTTCATCTCAAAACATCCTTCTTTTAGACACAAGTTATTTTATGCACTAATTGTATTTAAGGTGTATATACTACCATTTTAAATTTTATTCCGTGGATATAATTATTTTCATGATATTAACTATTTATATTTGAGTTATTATTTCATTGGTTTTACGATTGAAGGGTTTCCAAAGTGGAAAAGGCTTTATTTTATAATGTCATTTCTTTTAGGATTGTATATGTTCACGGTTCTTTTAGAGGAAATTTTATTCTATTATTTTATTGAACCACATATATTTATTATCTATTGAGTATTATTTGAAATGATATAATATTTATTATTTCTTGGGGCAGATTATGAGATTTTTATGGAACCCATTTATTTTCTACAGGATTATCATGTCTCAATGAAATTATTATGGAACAATTTTCTTTTCCATGGGCAAGTCATGTTTCAATGAGATTGTTATATAACCCATTTCTATTCCACTATTTAATCATGTTTTAATAATATGGTTATGGAACCCATTTATTTTCTAAGGTTTAATCATGTTTCAAATATATTGATGTGGAACCCATTTCTTTTCTATGGGTTAATCATGTTTCAAAGAAATTGATGTAAAACTTGTTTCTTTTCCATAGATTAATCATATTTCAAATATATTTATGTGGAACCCATTTCATTTCCACAGGTTAATCATGTTTTAAAGAGATTAATGTGAAACCCATTTCTTTTTCATAGGTTATACATCTTAGGAATTATTATGACGACTAGTGGTTCTGTGACAAACCAATGATGAGGTTTTTTCATGATAAACCAATTATTGGTGGTTCTATGATAAACCAATGATGGGTGGTTCCATGATAAACCAACGACGAGTGGTCCGTGATAGGCCTCTAAATTATTGGTTATGGAATTTGACCATATGGTTATTTCATTTGTAATAGTGAATGTAACAGTGATTTAAAAATGATATCCCAAGATAACTTTATGAATTATTATGCTTTATATAGGGTTATAAATGTTTTCTTTGATGATGATTGAAATTACATGGCTAATGATTATGGATTCTTCTAAAATTTTCCATTTATGATCCACGTAATGATGGGTATGATCTCTCTTATGTCATTCTCATGTGCATTGATTATTTCCCCATACCCTTATGCTCTCCTTATCTTTACTGATGACATTAAATTGATAATTCTTTTGTTTAACCTTACTAAGAATTTGAGCTCACCAAAATTATGTTTTATTTTTACCGGGTTATGATGAAAAATGTTAAGTGAATTTTTTTTCTAGAAAGGTTTCACATGGATTATATTGATGAACTGATGTAAAACAAGAAAGGATGGGTATAACATGAGACGATGTTCATATTTACGAACTAGTTTTTTTATGAATCTAGGTTTTTAAGATTCTGTATTAGTTCACTAATACTCTAAACCTAAAAGGTACCCTTGTTTATAAGTGATCCAATATTTCCTTTTTATGTTATATGTTTTTGGATTGTAAAGATTGGGTCACCATTATTAGTGTCAAAGCCATAAATAAAAATTTTATGAATTCAGTAGAAAATCATAGAGTATGGTTCTAGGGATATTACAAATTAAAATAGATTAAGTTGATTCAACCTACTCGTATGATAATTAATAAAATAATAGATTATAAAGATTTATCACCATATCAAATAATATGTTGATTTTCATAATAATATTGGTGAGAAAATTCAAAGAGTAAAAAATACGAGAGGGATAATGGGAACCAACCACACTAGTTTTATATCAATGATTGAGCCTCAAAATGTCAAGGAATATTTGAAGTACATAGGGTGGGTTTAGTCTATGAATGAAGAACTAAACCAGATTAAGAAGAATATAATTTGGGAAAATATTCCTAGATCCAAAGAAAAAGTTTAATTGGAAAAAATTTGATAAAACATTATTTTGTTGAATATTTTATTGATAATAAATGAAATAATTTCCTCCCATTGTGTTAAATATGTTTATTTATAAAATATTTGGGATTTGATCATTCATTTGAAAATTTGGTGAAAATTCTAGTTTTACCCTTAATAGTAGACTATAGTATTTCGAAGATAAATATTTTTATATTTATTATTTGAATTTTAAATTTTTTAACAGCGTTACTAAATTAATGTTCTACAGCTTTCATTCAAGACACTAGAGCTAAAGAGTTCATTTGGATGACGTCCATGGTCCATTAATCCAATGGTGGGCTGGACTCGGCAGAATGGACATGGGTTCTGTATTTGGGCCATATAGTCTTCATCAGGGCTTGGATTGAGCCCAAATTATGAGGAAAGCTCGGGGACATGATATGGCACAAATCATCCTTTTGGAAGGCCGGTCAATGCACGTGTTTTGGAGGTCAAATTGGTCGTGAAATTTGGAATAAAATGTTTGGCCTAATTTCCACATTCACACTTGAAACCAATTATAACCTCTCCTCCCCTCCCCTCTATAAATTGGAGTTTTTCTCATTTGGAGGGGTTGGGGACGTGATTTGGTAAGTTGAGGTCAGAGGAGAAGTGGATCCACTCCAATTATCGTACCATTTCAATAAGGGTAGCTCTTGAAGCAAGGATCCCTTCGACGAAGCCTTCTTCTTCTCCTTCATGTTGTAATGATTTTGTTCATGTAATAAACTTCTTTGTTCTTCTTTTATTTCTTCTCTTTTATTCTGTTTTGTTTAAATTTATTCTTCTCTTAATATTCCTATTTGGGCTGGAATTCTTGAGTAGAATCGTTATTGGGTTATACCCATTATAAACCTTTGCACAAGCAAAACGCTTCTATGATGATTACGCCACCCATGAAAGAGTAGTATTTTAGTAATCGATCTATCTTCTACCCTCTTCATTTAATTATTTTGAATCAATGAGATACTATAATTCACATAATATGATCCATGAATTGTGTTTTTAAATTACAATAAACCAATCTAGCAATTGAATAATTAACACAAAAACATGTGAGGTCGGGATTTTGTGTAAATTGTGAGAGCGTAATCTTAATCGGTAATACAGGACCACACGTGATAAATTTGTAGAGTTCAAATATAATACCTAAACACAATTCATTCTCATTTCCAGAATTGATATGTGCTATAATTAACCACTGACCATAATCTATCCTTAGAACAACAATCAAAGCAGGGTGCTGCGATTGCGTGTTCCGAAGCTAGCCTAGGGTTTAAGTAATTTCATCTTTGTGGTTAAGTTAACTCTCGTAGGGTTCGAGGGATAACAAATTAGGGGATCATAATTAAGTGGACATTTATTTAAATTATAATTATTAATAAGTGAATGAAGAGGTATAGGTAGATTGATTACTCCTTTTAAAATAGATTTCTAAAAAAACATCTTCTTGTTGTGTCATTTTAATCGAAATTCATTTCAAAACTAAAAACAAAAAAAATATAAAATCTTCTTCCATAAAACTTCTTCTAGATTCATAATCTATAAAAAACCCCAATCCTTTAAAGTAGTTTTTTTATTTTATCCTCTTTTATTTTATTTTTATAATACCTTTAATAAGTTGTTAAATTCACTTCCTCCTTTGAGAGACGACCTTGGTCAGCCACTCTGTTGCACCTAAGTACCCCAAAATCACATTAAGCATTTGAGGGCGCCCATGACAGCGTTATTTAAAATTGGCACCGTTGATGGGGTGGTAAGTAATTATTTCAACCAATTAGAGGTATTTATTTTATTTTACATTTTAATTATCTTCCTCTCTTCTTTCTTCTGTCTTTACCCAATCTGCTTTTTTTCCTTCTTCTTTTATTTCATTCTAATTCTTTTCGGACCATGAACTCAAACTTTAAATTTTTATTTTAATATGGTCAACTTTTTTTCTTTTCATTTTTATTTGATTTATGACAGGAACTAATCCCGAAGATCTCATAGATCTTGACCCTGAGATTGAACGCATCCTTAGGGCACGAATCAGACACTCTCAGTCTACGGGAAGTTTCAATATTCAACCAGTTGGTGAATTCCCCTCTTCTAGAAACATTTTAATTGGAAGTTATTCAAATTAAAACATAAAAGAAGAACCAATGGCTGAAAATAATGGAAATGAACTTAATATAACTATTCGAGAATTGGCTGCACCTGATATTAACTATCAACCAAATTGTATTGCATACCCAAATCTCGAATCAGACTTTGAACTGAAATCTGGGTTAGTTCACTTACTTCCAAAGTTTCATGTCCTCTCTGGTGAGGATACCCATAAAAATTTGAAATAATTTAATGTGGTTTTCTCAACCTTGAAACCAAGAAATTTATCTGAAGACCAAATCAAATTAAGAGCATTCCCATTCTCACTTGATGGAGCGGCGAAAGATTGGATGTATTATTTACAACCCGAAGATGTATCTTGTTGGAACGATTTGAAACGTCTTTTCTTGCAGAGATTTTTTCCATCATCAAGGACCACTTCTATTCGTAAGGAGATATCGGGGATCAAGCAAGCACAAGCAGAGTCAATGTATGAGTATTGGGAGATATTCAAGAAGTTGTGCGCAAGCTGTCCGCATCACCAAATCAGTGAGCAACTCCTCATCCAATACTTCTATGAAGGACTCACACCCATTGAGAGGAGCATGGTGGATGCTACAGCTAGAGGATATTTTTGTGGACAAGACACCAACATCCGCACGTGCAATGATCAACAAGATGGCCCAAAACTCCCAACAATTTGGTGATCGGGGTACACCACATATCAGGGGAGTACATCAGGTAAGTCCTTCTTCTCTTGAGAGTCATTTGATTGATACCAAGTTAGAAGAATTGAAAACTATGGTGAGGAAAATTGATTTGGCACAAAAGACATATCTACCCCCTCCTTCAAGGCCTTGTGGCTTTTGTACTGAGACAAGCCACCCAACTGACTGTTGCCCACAACTACAAGAGACAGAGGATTGCGCAACAGTATTCCCAGGGAGACCATTTCAGCAGCAACAAAAACCATATCCCCAAAATAAGTTTGATTCATTTGCTCCAACATACAAACAAGGGTGGAAAGATCAACCGGACATGAGGTATGGCTCTGTACGACAACAATGTCCCCCTTTTCAACCAAACTTCGAGCAACCTCCACCTTACCAACAGGGTTTCCAACAACCCCAAAGGAGATTTGAAGCTCAAACATCAACAAGTCAGCAACAAGGGAATCCCCCACCTAAGGTAGATTCTAACACTGATGATATTTTGAAGCAAAATTTTCTTAATCAATAGAATGAACTGAAGAGTCAAGGTTTAGAGTTGAGGGAGTTGAAGACTCAAATGAGCCAGATTGCCACCGCCCTCTATGAACTTGTGAGTAAGAATTATGGAAATCTACCTTCCCAACCCACTCCAAATCCAAATGGGAATGTCAGTGCCATCACATTGAGAAGTGGGAAGCAAATGAACGATACATATGTACCTACCATTCCACCGGGATTCACCTCAACTCCGGAGCAGCCGCATTCCAAACCAACTGATGAGAAATCCAAGGAGAAAGAAAAAGGTAAGAAAAAGAATGATGATGTTCCTCCTAAACCACTTTATTTTCCCAAAAGGGTTGTTAAAACCAAGAATATGGATGAAGAAGAAATTCAAAAGGAAGTTTTGGACACATTCAAGCGTGTGGAGATCAACATTCCTATACTTGAAGCCATTAAGCAAATTCCAAGGTATGAAAAATTCTTAAAAGAAATTTGTACCAATCGAAGAGGGATCAAGGGAAATGAGAGGATCAACCTAGGAAGGAATGTATCAGCACTCATTACACCAACTCTAGCAATGCCAACAAAGTAAAAGGATCCCGGGACATTCACCATCCCATGTACCATAGAGGAGTTTCACTTCTCTGATGCTCTTTGTGATTTGGGAGCTTCCATAAATGTGATGCCTCACTTTTTATTCTCTTCTTTACAGGTTGGTGAGTTGAAGCCAACAGGAGTAGTGGTGCAGTTAGAAAATAGAGATACAGGATATCCAGCAGGAGTTCTTGAGGATGTGCCTGTCTGGGTAAGAGACATGATCTTTCCAGCATATTTCTACGTGCTTAACATGGAGGATGATTAGGTAAGTTCTCATTCCCCAATTATCTTAGGTATTCCCTTCATCAAAACTGCAAAAACTATCATAAATGTCAATGAGGGTACACTTTCCATGGAATTTGGGGATGAAGTTGTGATATTTAATGTTATGGATTCCATGAAGTACCCCTCAGAGGATCATTCTGCATTTGTTATCTCCCATTTTGAACCACCAAGTAAAAACACCATGGAATTGGATTGTCCTATGATTAGGGAGATTATGAGTATTGGTTCTAGTTTGATGTCTAAAAGTACTTCCACACCTGTTTCTAAGGAACAAGACTCTCTAAGATTTGATTTTGAAATGGAATCATATTCTGATTTTGATCATGTGAACTCTGATTATGACATCGATATAGAGTATGCTGATGGATTTGATGCTTTATTCTCTGATTTTGATGATGTATATTCTGATACCGATGCTCTTTGTGCACATATTTCAGTTCCTTCAATGCCACCATCCATACTGCACCCTCCTTCATTAGAACTCAATCCATTTCCACAAAATCTGAAATACTCATACTTGTTGAGTGGTGAGAGATTACCTATTATCATTGCTAACAATCTCCCTTTTGAACATGAATAAAAGCTTATGAATATTTTGAGGGAGAACATCAGGGAGATTGGGTGGACCTTGGCTGACATATCATGTATTAGCCCCTCTATCTGCATGCATAGGATTCTCTTGGAGGATGGGGCTAAACCGGTGATACAGCCACAAAGGAGACTCAATCCCACCCTCCTGGAAGTTTTTAAAAAAGAAGTTGAGAAATTGCTCGAGGCAGTTATAATCTTTCCCATTTCAGATTCTCAGTGGGTAAGTCCAATTCAGGTTGTTCCTAAGAAGAGTGGTGTTACTGTTGTTAAAAATGAGAAAGACGAGTTAGTTCCAATGAGGGTGAAAAACAGTTGGTGTGTGTGTATTGATTATAGGAAACTAAATCATTCCACTCGCAAGGACCATTTCCCCCTCCCGTTTATTGATCAGATGCTTGAGAGACTAGCTGGGAAGACACACTATTGTTTCATGGATGGATTTTCTGGATATTTTCAGGTTCCTATAGCTTCGGAGGACCAGGAGAAGATGACATTCACCTGTCTATTCGGTACCTTTGCTTACCGAAGGATGCCATTTGGACTTTGCAATGCCCCAGGTACCTTCTCGAGATGCATGGTGAGTATTTTTTTCTGATTTTATTGAGACTTGCATGGAGGTATTTATGGATGATTTTACAGTGCATGGGTCTTCATTTGATGAATGTCTAAGTAGTTTGGGAAAGGTGCTGAATCGTTGTATTGAGAAGAATATGGTCCTAAACTTTGAAAAGTGTCATTTTATGGTAGAGCATGGAATTTTCTTAGGTCATGTAGTGTCAAAACATGGGATAGAGGTTGATAGATCTAAGGTAGACATTATTTCATCCTTAACCCATTCTTCATGTGTGCGTGATGTTAGATCTTTCCTAGGGCATGCAGGATTTTATCGGCACTTCATCAAAGATTTTAGTAAGATCGCTCTTCCAATGTCATGATTACTTCAAAAGGATTCTGATTTTGTGTTTGACGATTCTTGTAGGACTTACTTTGATAATATAAAGAAGTTTCTGACAACTCCACCTATCATACAACCCCCACGGTGGGAGATTACTTTTGAGCTTATGTGTGACGCCTCCAACTTCACGGTTGGAGCGGTCTTATCTCAGAGGGTGAAGGGACGTTCACATGTGATCGCCTATGCATCGAGAAAAACTGGATTCAGCCCAATCAAATTACACAACCACAGAAAAGGAGTTTCTTTCTGTCATATTTTCTTTAAATAAATTCCATTCATATTTATTGGGCTCTAAAGTAGTTGTTTTTTCTGACCATGTAGCTTTGAGGTTCCTCTTAAAGAAGCCAGATGCAAAGCCATGACTTATCCATTGGATGCTCCTTCTTCAGGAATTTGATATTGAGATAAAGGACAAGAAGGGATCAGAGAATTTGGTGGCAAATCACATGAGTAGGCTTACTCACACACTAGAGGATGACACCTTGGACCAGGTACCACTTCAGGACACTTTCCCCGATGAGGATCTCTATACCATCTCAGGTACGCATCCTTGGTATGCTGATTTAGTTAATTAAATTGTTTCCTCTGAAATCCCAGCAAATTTGAAGAAGCATCAAGTCCAAAAATTAAAAAGTGAGTCTAGGTATTATGTGTGGGATGATCCTTACCTTTGGCGCATGTGTAGTGACCAAGTCATTAGGAGGTGTGTTCCCGATCATGAGTTTGAGTCTATTTTACATTTCTGTCATACACTTGCTTGTGGTGGACACTTTGGACCCCAACTGACAGTTAGGAAGGTTTCGGACTTTGGATTATATTGGCCTAGCTTGTTCCATGATGCCCATGTGTTTTGTAAGTCATGCTCTTGTTGAAAACACGCTGGGAATATTTCTAGGAGACATGAGATGCCCCAACAAACTATACTATTCTGTGATATTTTTGATGTATGGGGCATTGATTTTATGGTTCCTTTTCCTAGTTCATTTGGATTTTTGTATATTTTGGTTGCTGATGATTATGTGAGTAAATGGGTGGAGGCCAAGGCCACCAGGACTGACGATTCTCATGTTGTTGTGGAATTTGTCAAAGCACAAATTTTTTGTAGGTTTGGAGTACCAAAGGCCATCATCAGTGACCAAGGGACACACTTTTGCAATAGGAATTTTTCGTCCCTCCTTCGGAAGTATGGGGTGACACACAAAACATCAACACCATACCACCCCCAAACAAATGGCCAGGCTGAGGTTTCAAATCATGAGCTGAAACAAATATTAGAGAAAACCGTACAGCCAAATAGGAAGGATTGGAGCAAGTGCTTGGATGATGCATTATGGTCTTATAGGACAGTATACAAGACACCCATTGGTATGTCCCCATTTAGGATTGTTTTTGGGAAAGCATGTCATCTCCCAGTGGAAGTCGAGCATCGGGCATATTGGGCTATAAAGAAATGCAACATAGATTTGGCCCAAGCTAGAATTCAAGGGAAGTTGCAAATTCAAGAGCTTGAGGAGATTTGACTGTCATCATTTGAGAACTCAAGGCTCTACAAATAAATATCAAAAGCATCTCATGAAAAAATGATCCAACAAAGGGAGTTTCATGTTGGAGATAAAGTCCTTTTCTATAGTTCACGACTCAAGATGATGCCTTGTAAGTTGCATTCCAGATTGTAAGGTCCTTATATTGTGACTAATGTTTTTCCTTATGGTGTAGTGGAGATCACACAAGAGGACATTGGAAGGATATTTACAGTCAATGGACAACGTTTGAAGAGATACATTGAGAGACTTCCTACTGATGTAGTGGATTTTATCACACTGCATGACCCCATCATCACTTGATCACATCAGGCAGTTCCTAACCCTTTCACTTTTATATTATTTGTCCTATTTAAAAATTCTGAATTTCATGTGCATATATAATATCATAGGTTCACATTGAGGACAATTCAATATTTTAAGTGTGGGGGAGGGAACCTTTTAGTTTAGTAATTTCAATTTATTTTCCTGTTTAAAAAAAACAAACAAAAAAATTGTGTGTTTTTTTCAAATTTTGTGTGTTTATTTTTTCAATTTTCTTTGTGTTTCTGAATTTTTTGAGCTAAAATGATTCTCATCACAATTTTGAAATGCATATCAATGAGTGAAACAATTTATCCCATGAAACTGAGCTTAAATGAATGCTGGAAATGACTTTGTTTCAAGTTCAAATATTTAGTAATTTCATGAAAAGTACACTGAATTTTGAATCCCATGCCACATCTCACTATCTTTATATTTGAAATCACTTTCCTGTGAGACTTCTGAACCATTATTTTCATATTCTTTACATTCACCTCAATTCTTGAGAGAACCAAACCATGCTTGATTTAACCAGAATTTGATATATTCCTTTCAAAACTTGAGGGTTTGAGGTACTTATGTTTAAATTATTGAGGCATTTGTTTGGTATTAAAGCCCCTATTTTAAAGAATCCTTTTTTATAATGGTCTACCTTGAATATTTAATCCTTGTATCCCTTAGAATCCATGCACAACCTGTTAAGTTAGCCACATTAAAAGCCATGTTTCCCTATCCATCCAACTCTTGAAGTGAAATTGCATAATCTAGTTGAGCTAAAGTGTGGGGGAATCTATCTTTTGTTGTGCCACCACATTCTGTGATACATTTGGTGGAAAATTAAATTCTTAAGAGATGTGTTTTTCTACTAAAGAAATTCATTATATTGAAATCTGTGCCTTTTATGGAGCTTTCATGACAAGTGAAGCTGTGATTTTTCTAGAGCTTTTAATTGAGGTGGAAAGCTGTGCCCATCTGGAGCTTTCAAGAAAATCATGTTTGAGAAGATTGGAATTTTTGATGCTGAAATGATGAATGGTGTAAACCTTTCATGACTTTTCATGATGATGGAGATGAATTGATACTATGGGGATTGAGGAGAAGACCATATTTAAGTTAAAATTAGATTAATGTAATTTTGCTTCAAAAAGAGTCAAGCCCTCCTCATTCAGCCTCAGAATTTTTCACATCTAAATTCTACCAACCGAAAGCCACAGAACAACCCTGAAAATCCATCATGATAAACATACGTCTTTGACTCACATCAGGTGGCGATGCATGAATTTATCAAAACTATGGTGACCCTTGTATGAGTTTGGATGAGAAAGACATTGCAAAAAAATGACATTTGTATGATAAGAGAAAATTCAAGTGAGGTAAGTGTTTTGTGCATGGGAGGATAAATAACGTGGAAATATATTGAATGATATAAATGAATAACTTGAAATAATTTTTTTTATGATGCATGCTATCTTTTTTTTCTTGGTGTGTAATTGTTTTGTCTCAAAGATATGTGTTTTAAAATTGGTTTTGATTTGATATTGATGTTTACTTGATATGAGATTTTGATCAGGAGTGCAAAAGGGTAAGTGTGGGGGAGTTGATAAAACACTATTTTTTGGAATATTTTATTGATAATAAATGAAATAATTTTCTCACATTGTGTTAAATATGTTAATTTATAAAATATTTTGGATTTGATCATTCATTTGAAAATTTTGTGAAAATTCCAGTTTTACCTTTAATAGTGCACTGTAGTATTTCGAAGATAAATATTTTTATATTTATTATTTGAATTTGAAAATTTTTAACATTGTTCCTAACTTAATGTTCTACAACTTTCATTCTGGACACTAGAGCTAAAGAGTGTATTGTATGGAGTAAATGGGACATTAATCCAATGGTGGGATGGACTCAGTAGAATGAACATGGGTTCTGTATTTGGGCCATATATTCTTCATCAGGGCTTGGATTGAGCCCAAATTATTAGGAATGCTCGGGGAAATTATTTGGCACAAATCGTCCTTATGTAAGGTCAGTCAATTCACGCGTTTTGGTGTCAAATGGGCTGTGAAAGTTGGAATAAAATATTTTTCAGAATTTCCACATTCACACTTGAAACCACTTGTAATCTCTCTTCCCCTCCCCTCTAAAAATTGGAGTTTTTATCATTTTTAGGGGTTGGGGATGTGCTTTGGTAAGTTGAGGGAATAGGAGAAGTGGATCCACTCCAATTATCCATCCATTTCAATAAGGGTAGATCTTGAAGCAAGGATCCCTTCGACGAAGGCTTCTTCTTCTCCTTCATGTTGTAATGATTTTGTTTGTGTAATAAAATTCTTTGTTATTCTATTATTTCTTCTCTTTTCTTCGGTTTTGTTATAATTTATTCTTATCTTAATCTTCCTCTTTGGTCTGGAATTCTTTAGTAGAAGCATTATTGGGTTATACCCATTATAAACCTTTGCACATGAAAAACACTTCTACGATGATTACGCCACCCATAGAAGAGTAGTCTTTTAGTAATTGATCTATATTCTACCCTATTCATTTAATTATTTTGAATCAATGAGATACTTTAATTCACATAATATGATCCATGAATTATGTTTTTAAATTACAAGAAACTAAGCAAGCAATTGAATAATTTACACAAAAACACGCGAGGTCGGGATTTTGTGTAAATTGTGAGAGCGTAATCTTAATCGGTAATACAAGACCACACAGGATAAATTTATAGAGTTCAAATATAATCCCTAAACACAATTAATGCTCATTTCCAGAATAGACATGTACTCTAATTAACCACTGACCATAAGCTATCTTTAGAACAACAATTAAAGCAGGGTGCTGCGATTGCGTGTTCCGAAGCTAGCCTAGGGTTTAAGTAATTTCATCTTTGTGGTTAAGTTAACTCTCATAGGGTTTGAGGGATAAAAAATTATGGGATCATAAATAAGTGGATATTGATTTAAATGATAATGATTAATAAGTGAATGAGGAGGTAGAGTTAGATCGATTATGCCTTTTAAAATAGATTTCTAAAAAAACATCTTCTTGTTGTGTCATTTTAATCGAAATTCATTTCAAAACTAAAAACAAAAAAAATATACAATCATCTTCCAGAAAAATTCTTATAGATTCCTAAACTATAAAGAAACCCCAATCCTTTAAAGTAGTTTTTTTATTTTATTATCTTTTATTTTATTTTTATAATACCTTTAAAAAGTTGTTAAATTCACTTCCTCCTTTGAGAGACGACCGTGGTCAGCCACTCTGCTGAACCTAAGTACCCCAAAATCACATTTATCATTTGAGGGCGCCCACGACAACACTCTTTAAAAATTAATTTTTTTGGAATAAATTGGATGAAGAGGGAGAAGTGGATAAAAACAATTCCAGACAAGCTTTTTATAGACACTAATGTATTGATGTAATTGAATTGATGAAAACTTTTATCTGGTGACCAAACATGAATGCATTATTTTCTTAGATATATTATCTTACAGATGTTTCGAAGTTTTTCCAAGTGATGTTATGTCAGAATTTCTAAACTAATAATCTTAATGAAGTATACAAGGAATATCTAGAGAGAGTCATACTTCATTAAGATGGTAGAAGTGTATATATGTTAAGGAAATGTTTTTGTGGATTGATCTAAGCTCTAAGAGGTTTTTATTTTAAGCTTGATGAATAATTGAGAATCATGGGGTTCAAAAAGGGAAAATTTGATATATATTTTTATTTAAGAAGGAAAAAATACATCACATTTTGTGATTGTGTATATTGATGAATTTTTTTTATAGCAATGAAGAAGAATTATATGAATATTTTTCAACATAAATGAAGGGGAAATTTTAAATGTTAATGTTTGGTGAGATCTAATTTATCTCAGTCTTAGAAATTACCGAAGAAAATTATTATACATTTCTCTTACAATAGAATTCTCCAATAGAGCTATTAACGAAGTTTCACATGCATGAATTTAGAGGTTTTTCCACTATAATTCATGTAGGACTAAAACTAAGAAAGGATGATGATGTCAAATATATTAACAAATAATAGTTTAGAAATTTTATTGGTAGTATCATGTACTTAACAAAAAGCAGGGCTGAAATTGTATTTGTAATTACTCTATATGCCAGATATCAATCTAATCCTAATGAATCACATCTCATGGAACCAAATTGAATCCTAATATACATCTAAAATAACATCAACCATAGATTGATTCATAAGAAAAGGGAATAAATTGATTTAAAAGGGTTTACAAATGTAAGAACCCAAATCTTCATTTCAGGAATGGATCTTGTTTTCAGGTTACTTTGAGGAAAAAAGAATGAAAATAGGATTTTCTAAGCACACACCCTGTACTTATGTGTACACACAGTGTACCTAGATTACCATTTTCTTCTATGTTTTGACCATGTAACAGTTGATTACATGGCCGTGTGGTGACCTAGAAGGACAACTTAATCAAGGGGGCCAATTGAGGCTACTTCACAACGTGTAATTTTAAATGAACATTCCGTGCAATTTTATTTTTATTTGATATATCAGAGTGGGGCCATATCTCATATTAGGATCTATCTTCTTTATTCCGTTTATCATATAGGAACACGATAGAATGACCGACGAACTCCAAACCCTTCCTGATTCTCCATCCAACCTTTGATTGAGACATCATCAAGTGCATTGGAATCCCACTAGTGAGTTATCAAACTATCTTAAGACTTTATTCTCGATTCTTCCTCTTTTTGCGAGTTATTCAAGGTTGGGTGTTTTTCACTATTTTGTAGATCTATGCTGTTTTAGGCTAATTCAAGGGATGATTCTAAAGTATATCGATTTTTGGAAATCGAGGCAGGTGGTTCGTGCCTTTAGTTGTTTGTATTTGGATTATATATGATAAAAGTGCTATGTACCCATGTTTTGGTTATTTCTTGATTTGGAATTAAGCATTATTATTACCAGCCATGGTTTGATTATTTAATAAATGGTTTTTTCTTAGCGTAAGTTTAGATAACTTGTTTAAGGTACACCCCATGTGTGTGTTTCCCTTATTTGATTGAATATGGACATTTTCTCTAGGCCACCTATGAGACGTACAATGTTTTCCATGCCTTTTTAAATTAGGATCGAGTTTTTATCATTATATGAAATGCCTGTGATATGCATTGTTAATGTTTATCCATGAAGTATTTTTAGATTACACGAGATACTTTGATTTGATATGCGCATTTATTTCTAATGGACCATGAGGTCCTTGGACCAGGAATACTCAGGGGACTTCCAATTTGTTCAAAAGGGACTGTGAGAGCCCTGGTGTAGATATTTGACCAAAGGGGGTTAGACCGTGAGAGCTTTCCGAGAGGGTCGTTACTAGAATGAATTAATTCTAGGTTGAACCAAAGGGGTTAGACTAAGAGATATTTACCATATGGTAATTATAGAATGAATTGATGCTATTAGAACAATAGGGGTTAGACCATGAGATATTTCCCAGAGGGTCATTGTGGATATTTGAATGTTTTTGAAGTGTCTGCCAAACCAAAGCACAAGCTTGGATTTGATCGTACTTGATATTTTAGATGGTCTTTTGAGACGTCTATTTGGTTACTTACATGGGGGACATAGAGCTTAGGCTAGATCCTATGGTTACATGAATCAAAATATGAATAATACATGTTAAATGAATGTAATTGAAAACTGTATGATTGTTTAATTTTGAGCACTTCTTTGTTTATTGCTTCGTTTTTCATATTACCTGCTATATATATCCAATGACAATTAGGAACAGATATTTTAGCTTTTTCCTACTGGGATTAATCTCACACCCTGTCTGGGTCATGTTTTTGGACCTAAGATGATTATATAATTTCAGTTATAGATAAGGACAAGTTCCCTTATTCATTAGGTACTTGATTATTATTAGAGTTGGTTAGAATGGGACTAAGCTGAGGCTTGCGATGCAGTTGGAGTTTACTTGTGTTTCCCTTTGTATTCGATTGTATTGTATTTATTCCAATGTAACATATTTTGGCTGCTTTACTAGACACATAAGTTATCCATCATTTATATATGTATTCTCAAATTGTTTTATTACTATCAGTCTTCCGCTGTTTACTTCTATTTCATGATATTATACCGTTTCCGCTATTGTTTTATTTATTAATTCCACTGTGTTTACTCTACCAATGAGGGAAATGTTTCCATATTATCAGACCTTTCATATCACTGCTAGTTGGCAGCCTATAGCCTTTGGGGAAATGTGGTTGAGGTCATGTTACCAACCGGGCACGAGGCACCCTTGGGTGGTACCCGAATTCGAGATGATACAAAGTGGTATCAGAGGAATTATTTTTTGATTTTATTTACTATTTAGAGATGATAAAGAGGACATGGAATTTGGTAATTAGTTGTTCCTGGGAATAGCTACCCCATATACAGGGAAAATCCAAATTACCTATAATTAAATTGTAATTTTTGGATTTGATATGTTACAGTTTACTTGATTTCACCGTTGGGTGAAACACTGTTATTGTGTTGTTACTATTGATATCATTATGGTTCTATTGTGTTGCAACCAAATGAGATGGGGGTATTCCATGTCATGCATAATATATGAACTTGTTAGAAATCACATTCCATGCAATCTTTCCATTCCATTTAGAGAGAATTACTAATTACATGATATTGAGATAGATTCCATAGTAGAAAAGCATGCTGTTGTGATAGGTACCATGGTAGATATGCATGCTGTTGTGATAGGTGTATTGGTGCATGTTATGGACTGAATTGGATGGATGACAATCTTTGATCCCTGAGTTGTATGGGACCTCTTGGATCAGAATATGGTGGATAATGTGTTGATTTAGACTGTATGGTGTTGTTATGTACTATATGTAATGTCCAGCTTTGATTCGAAGGGAGTATGGACCCCCACAGATCGAAATTTGGCACATTGTGGCTTTATTTTGAAAAAATAGGGGTTTTAGGGAAGTTTCTGAGGCTTATTGTCTAGAAACTCAGATAGTGCGGTGTTTGGTTCAATGAACACACGACATGTGTTCTTATGTTTAGGAAGAATGATCTTTTTGAAGTATAAAATGTGTACCCTATATACACACCGTGTAGTATCTAACAGTGTAACCAACCATGTGATAGAGAACACAAATTGTTTAGTTATGAGAGGAACACACTGTGTATCTAAAGCACACCCCGTGTAGTGTTACATAGGCATAACCATGTATGTATGTCCATGTGGAAGTAGTTGTCCAGGAAAGAAAATTTGAGTACACGTCGTGTGTAATCCTAACACACTGTGTACCTAGGACAATTACATGATCAAGACAGGCATAGTTACATTCCCATGAGAGAGTTTAAAGGGACATATCATGTACAAGTATAACACGCCGTGTACCTAGGGTTGATACATGCCCAGGCCAGCACGACTACACAACCATGTGAAAACTTAAGGTTACACGCTATGTATGGCTTCTACACTATGTGTACCCAACCTTTAGGAAATTTTGAAGGGTTTCTTCCCCTGTTTAGTACTTTCACTCTTAAACTTCATACTTTTATGAATAATATTTTACTGAGGTGTGTTTAATTGAGTTTAGAGATAAATTCAACCATGATGACCTCAAGTAGTACGCTAAGAGAGTGGAGATGATCGTACCCCAAAGGTGGTATGCCATGGGCCACCGTAGATCCTATAGTCATGCCAGCTGAGGCAATAGTGTTTTTTCTAGACACGGGTGCTGAGGCACAGTTACACGATAACTTCATCTACTTTATGAAGACTTTCCAGGGAGTACCACAGCCTGCCACATCTATGGAAGAATAGAAATGAGTTTTCTAGTAGCAGTATCCGCTTACGTTTTCAAGCGATGGTGGAACACAAACTGAAGATTCATGGTTGGAGTCCATTCTTATGATTTTTGAGCACCTTGAGACACCTTTTAAGAGGAGGTTCAAGCTCTAAACCTATATTCTACATGACTCAGCCAAGAGGTGGTGGGAAATTACCATATAGAAAGAGAGTCAGCATGACATGGCATGATAAGACTTCCAAAAATACTTCTATGACTAATTCTATCCCGATACTCAAAGTGCCGACAAAGATAATGAGTTTATACATCCAGATTAGGGTGCTCTATCAATTATGGATACGTACTTTACCGAGTTCCAGTTCTTCACAACTATTATGATTGGTGATAAGGCATTGAGGGATAGGTGATTTGAGAATGGTCTTAGGTACGACATCCGAATTCAGGTGAAACTTTTCAGGTTTCCTTATGTATATTCCATCAGGAATCAAGCATTGATTACTGAGCATAATATGTGGGAATATGGAGGTGCAAACCAGGGCTGTTAAGAACCAAGATCTAGTACTATTCTGACTGATAGCAGGAAGTGTCTTCTGGATCTTACATGCGATGAATCTAGTACTCCTAAATTATTTTCTGTTAGCCAGGTTAGGTGATTCTAGTGCAGACGAGTTGGGCATACTAGACCTTAATGCCCGATGGACCCACCCGAGTGCCGAGATTGTGGAAAGATAGCCCATTTACAACATTTCTACAGGTGCAGGTAGAGTATCAGCGACTGATAGGGCTATTACAGTAGTTACCCATTCCCAAGTTGAAGTGGAATGATGTAACAATGGATTTTGTGATGAGATTACAGAGATCATGAAAAGGGTAATAATGCTCTTTGGGTTGTTATCGACAGACTCACGAAGGCTGAAAGTTTCCTACTAATCAAGGAAACATTTAGTGTTGATGAGCTTGGAAGGCTGTACATCCGATAGATAGTACATTTGTATGGGGTTAATTAATCCATAATTTCAAACAAGGATGCCTGGTTCACTTCTCATTTCTAGAATGGGTTACAGAGGGATTTGGGTATACATGTACTTTTGAGTACAACTGACCATCCCCAGACAGATGGCTAGTACCAGCGTACGATTCAGGTTTTGGAGGACATGCTTTGAGCATCCATCCTTGATTTCAGGGGATCTTGGGAGAGACACATACTCCTGGTGGATTTTTCCTACAATAATAGTTTTTAGGAAATGATGAAAATGGAACCTTATGAGGATTTGTACGGTAGGCCATGTCGATCACCCCTATGTTGGTTGGAGGTAGGAGAGGCATCTATGTTGGGACCTCATCTTGTCCAGCAGACCATTGAGTTGGTGGAGTTGATTCAGAAGAAGATGGATACCACACAACCTCACCAGAAATCTTATGTAGATTGATAGAGATGACCACTAAAGTTCAATGTTGGGGATCATATTTTCCTGCGTATCACACTAAGGTTGGGACACAAGAGGATTAGGAGACAGGGGAAGCTTTCACTAAGATACTTCAAGCCGTTTGAGGTTTTGGAGAGAGTTGGTATAGTTTTCTATCAATTGTAGTTACCTTAGAGGTATTGGTCTATGCATGACGTCGTTCATGTTTCTCAGCTACGACGTTACTTTTCAGACCCATCCCATGTTTCTCAATTCGAGGAGATTGAGTTGGATGTGGATGCATCCTTCAAAAAGCACCCTATTCGGATTGTGGATGACAACAAGAAGGTTATCCATGGCTGGTTTGTTCCTCTGGTATGGTTTCTATGGAAGAAAAGACGAGTATAGGATGAAACTTGGGAGAGGGAGGACGATATACAATTGTAGTGGCCAGAGTTGTTCATAGTTTCTTCTTCAACCCCCTTAGAAGGAAAATTTGGGGATGAATTTATTTAATTGAGGAATTTTGTATGAACCCAAATCCTCATTTTATGTATAGATCTTGTTTTTGGGTTTCTTTGGGGAAAAAGGAAGAAAAGAGGATTTTCTAAGTACACGTCGTGTACTTCTGTGTACACACCATGTACCTAGATTACAATGTTCTATCATGTTTTGACCATTTAACGGTCGAGTACATGGATGTGTGGTGACTTGGAAGACCCTCTTAATTAGGGGGGCCAGTTTAGGATACTACACAATGTATATTTTTAAATTAACACGCTGTGTAATTTTATTTTTATTTAATTTATCATAGTGGGGTCGCCTCTCATATCAAGATCTATCTTCTTCATCCCGTGTGGCATACATGAACATGATGGAACGACCAATGAACTTAAAACGCTTCACAATTCACCATCTGACCTCTGATTGAGACACCATTAGGAGATTTGGAATCCCACCAGTGAGTTCTCAATCTCTCTTGAGCCTTTCTTCTTGATTCTTCATTTTTTGTGAGTTATTCAAGGATAGGTGTTTTTCACAGTTTTGTAGATCTACACCATTTTAGGCAGATTTAAGGGCTACCTCTCAAGTATATCAACTGTTGGACATCAAGGTAGGTGGTTTGTGATTTTCGTTTTTTTTTCTTTGGATTATATATGCTGAATTTTTTGAATATAAGCCCTATTATTACTTTCCATGGTTTTAATGTTTAATAAAGGGTTGTTGCTTACGCATAAGGTTATATACCTTATTTAAGGGATACCCCATGGGAGTGTTTCCCTTGTTTGATTGTTTATGTCCATTTGGTCTACATCACCTATGAGACCTACATTGTTTTCAATGCCTTGTTTGATTAGGATGTAGTTTGAATGATTATATGAAATGCATGTGATATGCATTGTGAATGTTTATCCATGTAGTAGTTTTAGATTACATGGGATACTTTGATTTTATATGTTCATTTTTTCCAATGAACTATGAGATCCTTGGACCAGGAAGACTAAGGGGACTTCTAGTTTGTTCACACATGACTGTGAGAGCATTAGTGTAGATATTTGACCAAAGGGGGTTAGACCATGAGATATTTCCTAGAGTTTCATTACTAGAATGAATTAATTATATGTTGGACCAAATGGGTAAGATTGTGAGATCTTTGATAGATAGTCATTATTGAATGAATTAATTCCATTAAAACAAAGGGGGTTAGATCGTGAGAGCTTTCCCAGAGGGTCATTATGAATATTTGAATGATTGTGATGCATCTGCCAAGCAAAATCACAAGCTTTGACTCAGTCGTACCTGATATTTTACACGTTCTTATGAGACATCTGTTTGGTTACTTACACGTGGGACATAGATCATAGGCTAGATCCCAAGGTTACATGATTCAATGGATGAATAATAAATGTTAAATGAATGTAATTTATAATGACAATATTGTTTACTTTTGAGTACTTCCTAGTTTATTTATTCATTTTTTTCATATTACATAATATATATATATATACATATCCATTGACAGTTAGGCATAAATATTTTGGTGGGTGCCTACTAGGATTCATTTCATACCCTATTTATGTCATGGTTTTGGACCCAAAAGATTATATGATTGTAGATATAGATATATGAAGGAACCCTTCTTCATCAGGTACTTGTTTGCTATTGGAGATGGAGAGCATGAGACCAAGCTCAGGCTTGCGATGCTATTAGAGTTTACTTGTTTTTCCATTGTATTGGATTGTATTGTATTTCTTGCATTGTGACCTATTTTTGCTACTTTCCTAGACACATATGACATGCATCATTTATATATGTATTCTCAAATTGTTTTATTACTATCAGTCTTCCGCTTTTTACTTTTGTTGTATGGTATTACACTGTTTCATCAACTGTTTTATTTATTAATTTCACAGTGTTTAATTTTACAATAAGGGGATAGTTTCCCCATTATCATACCTTGGACCTCACTACTAGTTTAAAACCTCTAGAATTTGGGGAAATGTGCTTGAGGTCATATGACCAACCAGGTACGGGGCACCTTTGGGTGGCACCCAGATTTTGGATGTTACAACAAATTCTAATGGGGATTGATTGGTTGAAGATATAAAATTTTCATCTGGTGGAGCATTTTTATTGGAAGAAGTTGTTTATTGTGCCACACAAAGAAACTAAATTAAGTTAAATTTATTTTAACTAATATTGAATATGGAGATGAATCAAAGGAAGATACTCAAATGATGTAGAAGAAGAAACAGATTGAATTTTTGAATATTGAAGTTCAATATCCTCTAATCATTGAATATTACAATCATAGTGTTGTAAATCAAAAAGGAATTTAGTCCAACATTCCAAATCCAAACACATTGACATAAAGTATCATTTTTGAAAGAGAATGTGTCTGAATGTATCCTGAAATTTGAATTTATTCCTTCTAAGTAACAAATTACTAACATACTCACCGAACAACTAACAACAGATTCCTTTTAGATTTTAAGGATGAAAATTAGAGTGTATCCAACTTACCTAAGCTATGGTATGTTTTATTTTAGATTATATAACAATCCTTTAATCTTTAAATTCTTGAGGAGAAGTGATTTACAAAGGAGAAATCGGTTTCCCTGGTCATTTAAACAATTCTACTGTGTTCATCAAGTGTCATAAGAAATAAATATGTATCTATATTTCAAGTTACATTTCGATTTGAGTATGAATAAAATTGATGAGACGAGTGTTTTTAGGATACAATTGATGAAAATGTTGTTTACTCTTATTTTCTACACTAAGAAAGCTTGCACAAACTTAGAGGTGGTCAATTATTGTCTCATTATTATTGACTATTTATTTTCTTTATACATTCAATTTGGTTTGTTTTTTAACAAAGGGGATACATGATGGATTATTTATTGAAAAAAAATATATAATTTAGATTCTTGAACCTTTGTGAGGATGATGTTACGTTTTTGGTCAATGAAAGTCCAAGAATGACGATTGATGAATTAGTCTTCATTGATTTAATATCATGTGATAATGTATTGAAAATTGTTTATAACATTATAATAAGTGGAGACAAATAATTTATTAATGATTTCATATGACAGTTTATTATATTAAGGATTTAGGTGGAAGACCATAAAAATATATATCATCAAGGAAAAATTTGATGGCCATGTGTAAAGGCTGAATAAATTTATATTTTAATGACTATATATAAGAAGAATTTGAGTTTGTAATTTCATACTTTGTATTTATCATTCATTGAGAAAGAGATTTATTAAAAAATTGGAAAACCAAGCTAACAAGCTAGGCCAACTAAACCATTCTCTTGTGGGAGTAAGTATTAACTATTCATGAGAGAAATACAAGCCATCATGCGTGATAGTAGGAGGTAATGAGATTGTATAGTGACCAAAGGGTTCACATGGAGGAATCTAGTGGAAATGGGTGAAAAGCATCCATGGAATGCCCTATGGACCGTGCAAGGGTGTGACACAACCTATGAAAGGAATGTGTGTAGTGTGTCTAGGTGATAACCATGAGGTTGACATGAGAAATCTGAAGAATGAGGAGTATTATTAAGAATTAAATGAGAGACTAAAAATTTGATGTTGGACAGAAATATGCGGGAAACTGTTCCTCCATATTAGATGAAACAAATATATGAACAGACACCCGATCAAGTTAATATAGGCTACCCAGTCAATAATATGTACTGTATTCAACCTTACAGAAACCCTAGATTGATGTTGTGTCTTCTATTAGTTGGATATTTTCTTTAACACATGAGATACCTTTCAAGAAATAATATATACATCTCCACTGAACCAACCAATGAAGATTGAGCAATGTGATCCATGAAATATTTTTTTAATGAATTATATAATTCAAAGAATTAGATTAATCCAAATAAATGTGATAATTTATGAACTCCATGGATGAGATCATGTTAAGGTGTTTTATGAGATCATCATCTCATTTATGTGATAGTTTGATCTTATAAGAAGTGGGTTCATATTTTTTAACCGAACCTAAAAATATGAGAACATTGTGAAAAATAATGAGATCTATGAGTTTTCAAGCTCAACATGACATATTTCATATGGGTATTTGAATGAGTATTTACATGGAATGAAAAGTGTATCAAATTTGGTGAATGTTGGGGGGGGGGGAATCAGTGAAATTGCCTCCATAAATATTAAGGCAAGGAAGAGGGTTAATGTTTCTACTTCCTATTCTTGAGATATCATTCTCATTTTCACCAAGAAATAGAGTATCATGATCATATTATTTTCCCCAAAAAAATTATCCTTTGTGACATCACCTACATAAAAGAATATAGATTCCACATATCATACTATGTGAAGAAAAAATATTCCTTATATCATTTTACCCAAAGAAGAAATCCATGAAATTCACCTTGTATGAAGGAGAGGATTCACACACAAAACATGCATGAAGAAGAACTCCTGTACCTATCAAGATCCATGAGGAATAAGAAATATTATTGTAACCACTAGAACGCAATGGCTTTGTGATTTTTGGACACTCATTGTCCTGTGAAGAAGAAGAAACTGATGAGGATCACATTGAGGTTGATCCAAAGAAATTACATTTAGATATCTGTTGGAGGCTCATGAATTAGATGGATATTATACATAATTTTTACTATGATATAATTATTTGAACCAAACATTGAAATGGTTATATGTATATCCCCATGCATGTGGTTCCTTTGGTTATAAAAAATATTTTTTTACATGGGATAAAATCCATAACACACTGGGGCTTAGTCATCTATGTAAATAAACCTCATTAGAAATTTTTTGTTCATTTATTTATCATTATCAGTAATTATCTTGAGAAAAAATGTGTTGAATAATTATTAGAGTTGAAGGGTTTTTTAGAATACATTAAACATGGATTCAACCCCCCCTCATGGTTTATAACTCTTTATGCGGTCATTATTGTCAATGGATGGAACTTGAAGGAATTGTCATAATGATAAATATGATAGATAATGAAATGATTTTCCCCATGGGATATTGAATGAAAAATATTAAATTTATTATTATAAAAAATTCTCAAACCATGAATCATGCTGAACTTTCGAAAAATCACAAGATGGAACAAAATTTTGGTGAGTTCTTCATATAGAAACAACCACCTTATTTTAGTGGGTCTGTTGATCCAATGATTATAAAGAAATATATTAATAACATTGAAATTATATTTTATACTATCCAATGTTTGGAGTATGACCAAATCAAAATATTTTTATTATTGTAGAGAAAAAAGTTTACAAAAACATAGATAAGGATAAAAAAGAAACAAGAGCATATGGGGGTCTAAAATGGTGCAACCTGAGAGCGTCTCCAATCATTAAACTTACCCCTCTGAAGAAAAGGACACCATGTTAGAGAAAACTAAGTTGTGAAATCCATGAGATGTTTTGTAATCAAGGGAGTCTTCTACCATGTTCCCTTGTCTCTAGCTATGAAGAATATCAACATGATTGATGATGAGGCTCTTTCAAATTCTTATGATAGAAATTATAGACTAGGGGATGTAACATAGACAATGAGGGACATATGAAGAATGCAGGAGTCTATTTCAATCAATTTTAGATGAATATTTTTTTTGAGAAGAAGAGAATAGGAAGATGATAGATCTACTGGAATCCTAGATGACTCCACATCCTATCATGTATCCCAAGATAAAGGATCCATATATGTTGAGATTGAGGTAATGTGGAAGAGGTATCTAGTGAATCCACCACCCCTTTGGTCCTTGAAGGTACTTGGAAGATAAGAAGGAATTGCTGAGTGGATGAAGAGATGGTTCATTTTCCCAGTTCCTGATGAAACCAGTGAGATCAATGAGTAGATTTACTATTATCTAGATGAAGGCGATATGATTTAATGGAGATGAATCACAAAAAATCATTATTCTTTGCCTTAAAAATTCATTAACAACAAATAATTAGGATGAAAACTCTATCATACTTCTCTAATACAAAATAGGTAACCACCAAAAACTAAAAACTAAATAATGATGAACTCAAAATGACATTTTAGGAGATCCTTGTGAAGGAACCAAATAATTTATAGATTGAATGCGCATAGTCTACTTTGTAGAAAAGTTTTTCAACAAAATCTTCTTTGGTATCTCCACAATAATTTCAACTAGAGGCCAAGTTGATTCCAAGATACTTTATTTTTTCATCTGTAGGTACTGCATGCTGTCTAACTCACCACAAATTGAAGTTATATTTGACGAGAATCTTCTTTCGCATGAGGATATCTCCCCAGGGTTCACAGGAGTTATGAGACCTCCCCAATTACTGATAGTCCTTATAAGATAAATTACCAGAGGAATACATAGTGAAGATGTACATTTTTGAGTCCACATTCAGAACAATAAGGTTAAATAATTCTTATTGATCCCTATCCAACACCACCCATATTAACCTTGGGGAAATACTATCTTGGGTGATCATAATGTTTGATACTGAACAACTTGGGAATAAATTTTTTATACCCAAACTGTTAGTGTTCCAAAAGGTGATATCCCCTTATCCAATAATACAACATGAGCATTGTTGAATAGTTTTGATATGAGTTTGAAGTGTTTTCCAAAGAGAGGAAGGATGGTTTCTGGGATGGGCCTACTCATTTCCATATTTTCTCTACATGAATGTTCCCCACAAAGTTTGAATCTATAGTATTTCCCATGCAAGCTTCACATGAATTCACTACATCATTTCCATAATACTTCTCAAGTTAACTCCTCCCTCATTCACTTTATTTGGCATACTTCCCCAGGATTCCCGATGGTTTTTTTCGTCTGAGTGGGAATCCCATAAAAACATACACTTTTTTCTATCCTATTAATCATGATTTTAGGATCCTTGAGAGAAGAGAGTATATTCATTGGAATAGAATCTAGGAAGCAGCTGATCAATGTAATTATTCCACCAAAAGAAAGTAAATGGTTATTCCATTTTAAAATATTACCATTAATCTTGTCAACTATTATGTAAATGTGGTTAATTAGACTACTTCTAGGAGAAAGTGGAGTGCCCAGAAATATCATAGGAAAGTTTATTTTTCTCATTATCATTTGATTTTCCCAATATTTTCCTGATTATATAAGAACTGATTTAAGAGATATAAGTTACTCTTCTCATGGTTCAATACTTGGCTGCTCCAATGGAAGTGCTCCTCAATAAGACTCTCGAATCCTCTAATGTACCTCTTATTATCATCGATGAAGAAGATCAAGTCATCTTCAAACACAAGGTTTGAAATAACTTCTCTAAAGGACCTGCATCTTTATGGTAGTATGAATACCTTCCTAATATAACTATTTATGGAATGGATTAGGGAGTCTTGGGAAATTATGACGAGTCTAGGGGAGAGCAGGTCACCCCATATCAGACCACGAGTCACCTTAAAAAAACCATACAGTTTTCCTTGAAAGGAAATGGACATCCATGAGGATGTTTCCCTTGCAACTCCCTCGTTTTGTAAAAAGATGATAGATCCTGGGTAGTAGTGTGATACAAGCTCCATTGGAGACCCATATTCACAAATAGACTCGGTGCTGGAACACATGGATCAACTTATGCACTTAGATGGAGAAATGGATGAGGAAGTTCTGGATATGAAAGTGTCTAAGAATATGGGAATAATTATTTCTATGACCACCACTAAGGAGCAAAGTGAGTGGATTGATATGAAGGCCCGTATTTTGTTCAGAGGCTTAAATATGAGGAAGATTAACATGGAGGAATACAGGAAGGCTTGGGATAACTTGGCACATTAGTATGAAGGCATGTTAAAGGTCTACTCTGACTCCCAAGTAAATTCTATTCCCTGGATATTATTTAGGGAGATTAATTCCAATCGGCTCAAACTATTCTTCAAAGAATATGTTGTTTTTTTGTGTTTAATATGGTAGCTGTGAGGGTTATCACTTCCCCTTAAAAGAGTTGGAAAATAAAAAAGTAACCTTGGAAGGAAGAGGAACTGAAACATTTGAACATTATGTTCGAATACCACCCACAAAATCTCATACTAGAAAGAATGTTGATAATATATCTGCATTCAATCTAGTCATATGCTTTATTCATATCGAGCTTGATAACAACATTCTTTACGATAGTTTTTTGGTTGATATCAACAAATAATTACTGATCCAAGACAACAATATCCCAGATTTTACTCCCCTTAATAAAGCTATATTGCTCTTCTTAGATCCATCTATCTAGTATAAGCACTATCTGTTTGTTGAGAATATAGACAAACACTTTTTATGAAAATTTATACAAACTTATGGAGTTTTTTTATATCTTTTATGATTTTTTTTAAATATTCATAGGTTATTTTTTTTAAAATGTGTATGAAAGGTAACTAGCCCACTTCCTCCTTTGATAAAAAATTAAAAAATTAATTTAATTATATATGTTTTTATATTTATAAATATATAGGTTTTTATATTATGATATATATATATATATTGTTTGTTTTATGTTGTTTAGAATTAGGTCATTAATATTTTAAAGTGAAAATGTTATATTCTTAATAAATATATTTTTTGGTGCTCACATTTGTTTTCAAATATAGAAACCATGTATATATTGAAATATCACATTAGGATATGTGGATTTATAGGTTACTAATGGTAGAAAAAATAACCAATCCACTATTTTTTGGACAAGGTAAATAGGATACAGATCTTCTAGAATTGGTAGAAATTGACATGTGCATATATTTTCCTATCGAATCTAGAGATTTGTATTCTTACTTTAAAACTATTACATATTAATTATGTGGGCATAGGTATGTCTACTTTATGAGGTATTAGTTTTAATCTTTTGAGAAATTCAATGAGTTCAATAATTAAGTAGAGAATAAAATTGGTGAGAAGATAAAGAATCTTAAAATGGATCTAGGTGGCGAGTATCTTAACCTGGAGTTTATTGAATTTTTTTTGGGAGTGTGGGATCCTTTCCCAACATACTCCACCTTATACACCATAGTGGGATCATGTTAGTGAAAGGAGTAATCATACCTGTCTTGATATGGTGATGTCTATAATGAGTCATGTAAGTATTCCATTATCCTTTTAGATATATTCATTACAAATTCCAATATACACACTAAATCTTGTACCAACCAATGTTCCAAAAGGTATTCCATAATAGTTATGGATTTGGAAGGAAGTTGTTTTTCCAAACATTCATGCATGGGGATTTGAGACATTTTTAAGGATGTAACATGAAAGAAACTAGTGCACCATGGCATGAAGTGTATCTTTATAGGATATCCTAATGAAACTAAAGGATATTACATATACAACCATTTAGATAAATTAATTGTGGTAAACTGATGTCCCACCATTCTAGAAATAAAACATATAATAAATAAGGTTATTGAGATAAATATTTAATTTAATGAAGTTAATTCTCATGATACATAAGAGTTGGGGCATGAACATATTCCACTGTTTCTCGTAGAATATTTGTTTTTGAAACCCAAGTACTATGTAGAAGCCTTAGATAGGTTATGGAATCAGAAATATATGGGATTATAGTCACTAATGATGGTGACTTATTATTGGTTAAAAATAATGACCCTTTTTCCAATAATAAGGAAATATAAAGATCAATAAAAAGTATTCATTTTAGTGGGTTTCAATATATATGGTTATTCTGAATCTATAATGATCCAAATTCATAAATATTTTACTGAAAATAAATTTTTGTATTATTTTAAACTATTACAATTGTATTTATAATATTTTTTTTCACATTCCTTAAATTTTCATTTATTTATTATTATTTTTTAAATTATTTTTATTTTCAAAAACATTTTTGATGTTTAGGATATATTTTAAATTTTATTTATATTGTTTTCATAGTGTATATTTTATAATATTTTAAAGTTACCTACTTGAAATTTAATAATTTTTCATATGTTTTAAGTTATTGAATTTGAAATCTTATAAAATACAAACTATGACTAAAATATTAATGAACATTGAATCACTAGCTAAAAATGTAAAAATGGATGATAATAATCATAATTTTATCATTTAAATAGTTATAAAACATATACATGAATGATTAAAATCAATTTCTATGGGGAGGTTCCATCCTACATGGTGGTGTGCGAATAGTACGCCCGTATCAAGATCATCGAGCTCTATATTGGGGTTCAGTTTGATGACTAAGAGAGGGATAATCCTTATGCACTAGAACATCAACCATCAGATGCTCTGACTATGTCTCAGTGACAGGAAGTGTCAACTGGATGTCTTACTATGGACCCGATCCTTCTCCCACTATTTTCATAGGACCGACCATCATCTCCTTGGGGAACCATATAGGCTTTCAAGGATTAGGACCCCAAGTTAGAGAAAAATGTCAATATCCTATCAAGAATTATGGATCCCAAGCTGCCTGATGCACATCCACAATCAGCTGATACTGAAATTCTAGAGGGATTCCATCTTTCTATTGAATAGGTGAGGCCTCATGTGTAGGATGACATAGTCTATATCACCATCATCATGGCTCCTCGATATCAGTAACTGTTGGAGGAGGTTACTGAGTTCAAACCTACACTCCTTGGGTAAGAACCTCTACTATATGGGGTAGACTATAGATGATTATCTAATGAATCACATGATAATATGACCTCATCTCCAGTTCTTTAGCATGGATTGCTACCGGTCTATTAACCCCCTCCTCATATGGATCACTCATGCGAATAAGCTAATCTGAATGAGGATTCTGTAAATAGATTCAAAATTAATTAGAAAATATTTTATTAAAAAAATTAATGGAAATTTATTGACTTACCATATCATGAATCCCTATACTGTGCCAGGTAATAAATAATATATATTTCATTATTTACCATTGTTCATACTCAAACAACTCTAAAATATGGAATTGCATTGTAGGTCACCCTGGATATAAAGCACTGATCATCTTCACTGGTGGCTGAGATACTCAGTATGTCATCAACACCAATCCTCATCCTGCCTCCATGTCATCTTCAATTCATGAAGCTCCTATTTCTATCTCAACGGAAATGGAATCAGATGAACCCAACCAAACTGGAGCAATAATCTATCGGGTTTCTCCCACTCAATAATATGAAATTTAATGAGTGGAACTAAAACCATAACATCATTAAGTCCAACAATGAAGTCTGCTAGAAACTAGTCCAATAAATATTAGTATGGAATCCATGAAATCTGAAATAACATGTGAGATTTTCCAAAAAAAGGTTCATAAAAAAAATTGATTCTATTATTAAATTTTTTAGACAATGATAGATTGTATATACTTACCTCATCAGGTAGGATACTATCCAACATAACACGACATTCACCCAAATGGTGTGTTAGAATGCTGATGAAGTTGTGTTTCTGAGTCCACCAGTAAAATAAAACATTGAAATTGATAAATAATAACAAATTAAATTCAATAAATCCTACTAGCATGATAAACCAATAAAGATGACTGATCATACCAACGTCCATGCAGAGAATCATGTATAACCTATATAGGTAGTGGATAACCAGAAATCTGAGGGAAGAGTGAGAGGATATGCTCCCATGACCACATCCGAAAAAGGATGATGCATCCCCTAAGATCCATGTGGTATTTGTGGCATGTTGTGCATAATAATCTATATGTGTAATCCAAGCTGGAAGATCCCCTGATATACATCCCTAGTAGATGAAAGTCTTCCAGTAGTCCTAGATACATCATGTTCACATTGTTACCTAAGTGATCAGTGAACAAGATCCCTCCAATGATTCATAATATATATACATGATCGTGACACATGATAGTCTACTCATCGTACCAAGCCATCCCATAGATATCGACCTACCATCTATATCCCTAGGGTCATCCAAAATGTCGATGCCTATAAATCCTTGAACAAGGTCATGCCAATATACATGAGTGGGTGCAACAACTTCTTCCCCTAGAATGGAAGACCAAGAAGGACTGCCACATCCTTGAGGGAAATAGTCATCTCTCCCTCATGTAGGTGGAATGTCTGTGTCTATGGTCTCCACCTCTCTAGGTGGGAATCAAGAAGGTGATGGTAAAAAAACGTGAAATTAGATACTATAATGTCATTGAATCCATCATGGAGCAACTATGGTATAATGGAAGGTAGAGGAAATGTATGATGAAAATGGTGAACTCAATGCACCCTGATCCGTCAAACCTCACAACCTTGTAGCACGACCTAGTAAACATGCATAACCTACTCAATGAGTAGTATAGTATCCACCATCTGTATGTAGAAAAAATGAAATAAGTCATTAGTTTAAAATTTAAATATAATTTTATGGTTAACAGAATGTTATGACTTGTAGAATGTAAGACATTCCATGTTTATTGACATTGTTTCATGAAGTTATTTTTTACCAAAAAAAAGGGAATGTCTTCATGTTTCACAAAGCAGATTTCTAAAGTGTTTTTGTTATCTAAAACTTTATTTGAAAATGGAATTATTTTTAATTTATGTATAATTTCTCACATGATGGTATGTTTCATTATTATTTTCTCACATTATTACTTTATATTTTATCCATGGACATATTTATTATAAGGTAATGTCACCTCAAATTAACTTTCCATATTCCTTTTAATGTGAATATGAAAGGATTACTATTATTTGAGAGTAAAAGTATATGTGATTTCATATAATTATAAAAAATGAAGAATATTTTATAAACACTATATAATTTACAATATTATAATATCATAGAAGAGACAATACATCATTATAGCTGAGAGTGTGAACTCAATCCAACAATGTTAGGTCATCATTTTCTGTTATGACCTTATTGATAACATATGGTGAATCTAAAACTATTCCTTTATTCTTGAGTCCAGTCCATACCATTATACATCCTACTAGACTTATTTCTCCCTCATTTACACAACCTATTGATGTCAAGTATCACTATAGGCTGGCCTGTAGGCATTGAGAAATATAAAAAATCCCCAATAGGCATCCATGGTGCAACATAACAGTCAAAAATGTTTTCTTGCTGGTATACTAGATTAACATATTCTTCCCATGATATTTTCACATAGGCACGTGCTACTATGGTGTGTGAAAATGGAAACTATAAGGCCTAGAAGTTTCCACATTGACATTGCCTCAATTCTAATAATAACAACATTTTTCACCGATGTTATTTGTGACAGGGTCCAAATGCTCTTAAACTTCAAATTAAAAGTATTATCGGTGGAAAATTAAGACCTGATAACTAGAAGCTTCTTTAATGTTCCTTTCAATCTATCATTGAACGCACCTTCCGTACCTTAGCCCTTGATTAATCCTGTATATCACTATTTTTTTCTTATTAATGACCTACTTAACACATCGATAAAATGTATCATGAACTAGGGCAGTTATAGGTAATTTTTGAAGCCCATTGAAGATACCATTGATGCACTCCAAAATTTTTGTGGTCATGTGTCTATTCCTTTCCCCCCATCACATTATAATGTCCATTTTTCTTCTATAATCTGCATTATATAATCCTACACTTATTAGTTAGCCTTGTAGATTTTTTTGAAACGTTCTTCAAACCTTTGTTTATCCAACTCATATACTACACAAAAGTGATCACATTTCACATAAATTGATTTTATCTTTATGTTGAAATAGTAAAACATTACAATAAAATTACCTAACAAGCCTAGTAATTTCATTCTTCATAGGTTCGTTATGAATTTGTTTCCAAACATTGATAGAAATTTGTCTGATGTAGTACCGATGATTTGGATTTGGGGGTATCCATATATCAGGGTGTGCATTTATTTCCTCATTGATTTCCTGACATCAAACAGACTCCCCAAATTCGGATGAAATGGTTGTTGATACATGCAAAAAATCAGCTCCATGATTCGTAGTTTTCCTTATCCATAATGGGAAAGGAAAGAATAAGAGGTGAATATTTTCCATCTTAGGTAACCTAAATCTAATATACACCCTTGTATTTTCTGTAAAGAAACATTTCATAAATATGTATTAACAATTTGCTAAAACGAAATGTGGAGATCCATGGGATGAATGCCCAGAACAACCAATGAAATTGAACATGAGATGGATCACATTGGTTATCTTGAGACACATGTTCATTTTATGAATATATAATGAAACATAGTTTTTGTGTCTTTGTATGGCTAGAAACTGAGGCAACACCTGATACAAGTCATCCCAATCACTATAGACCTTCACAATTGCCTTTTGTTTCCCCGTCCATGCCTTATCGTAGGATATATTATAACCTAAAGTTTGTTGTATCCTCTCCTTAACAAGGAGTATATGAACATCTTGTCATGTTCTAATCATATCAATGATAATGGATGACACAAATTCAACATCCAATAAGGTATGATATTTTTCTAGGTTAGGCTAAACGCAATTATGAACGTCCTTAATCTTTGAGATTCCTTAGACTCCATATTCAATGTCCAGAATCAACCTCAAGGGAAATCTACAATCATCTCCATACTTTTCACATTGTATGGGTTAATTTTACTGCATTATTCCAGAAATATATATATCTGTAGTGCCTCTTAATGTAAAATCTATTTAGTGTATTTTTAATGCATATTTACTTGTAAAATACCTTCCAACACATATTGATTTGTCTAGATCAATAAAACAATTTGATAAAACTCCAAGAAACTCAGTTGTGGGTATGAGAACATTGCAGTCAAATTCAGGCAGACATTTTATTGCTTCCAACCAATATGCGAAGAGTGGTAGATGAATTATTATGTGTTGAGGTTGATATAAAACTAATGGATTTCTAGAAAATTCCACCACAACATTTGCTGCTCCCTACTCATCAGCACCGTTGTAACCATTTGTTCTATCCTTACAAACATCCTCATCAAATTTCAAATTTACATGTATATTTGAGAGAGCATCTAGGATGTCAAATTCCACATCATATGGAATAACTTCAATTTCTTGGGGAATACTTACTTCAACCACTCTTGAATGTCTATGTTTCTATACAATTTTTCATTGTTGTTGTATAGTATAAATATAAACAAATAAGTCCATCATTATTCCATATGACCATTGGGAAAATAAATTTATTGGTTGGACCCACTGCACATCAATAACCAATGGACAAACTAGATTCCATAGTGTAGCCGTAAATTGAAAATTTCTATACCTCATAGACTTAATCTCATGATTAGGTCCCAGATTTAAGGAACAAAGAATTTTGTCTTGATGCTCACTTAGGGTTACACAATCAGATGCACTAACCACTATTATTGGTTGTGTAATATAAGAATCTCTATGCTCAGTTTGAATTATCTCCCTGTAGAAGTAGACACAGGCAAACACGACTCTTAACATCAAAAATGTTTTTTGGTAAATATTATGATAGTGTTACTAATGTTGAAAATGATGGTTGACCGTAGAATATTTATTATCAAAAAAATTTATAATGACTATTTACACCCTAAAATAGGATACTAATGTTTTATTATATAAAATTTTATTAGAATATAAGTCAAAAAATGTTTTGGAAACCAAGGTAAAAAGAAGAGGAAACACCGAATCAGTTTATTTATAATTGATAAAATGAAAATTATGATCATATAAACTAAAATGGGGATGAAAAAACAAATTAAATAACCCATTAATTCTATATAACATACAATAAATACCTTGAATTTTTTTAATAGAACATGGTTTGGATGAGACAAGCCTAACTTTGGAAGTGAGGTAAAATCCAGTTTATTTTTAAATTGGTTTCTTAATAACATATTCTAAATGGATGTACTTAACTTATAAATTGTGAAATGTTATGTAAAACCCTTTATACGATGTTAATAAGATACCAATTTAAAAATAAACTAGATTTTACCTTACTTATAATGTTAGGATCATCCCATCCAAAACCATGTCCTATAAAAAATATCAAGGTATTTCTTTTATGTTGTAAAGAATTCATATCTTATTTAATGTGTTTTATATTCTACATTTTAGTTTATATGATCATAATTTTTATTTTATCAATAATAAATTAATTGATTTAGTGTTTTCTTTTTTTTTACATTAGTTTCCATAAGATTCTGTGAATACTATTGATGATATGGGTTGAGTATACAATATTAATGATACTAAAATTTTACAACATCTTATTATATCCAAAAATATGATACTAATGTTTTGTAGTACAGTTTTATCATTGATTAATATAATTATTATTTTTTTCTCTTCTTAGGTTCTCCAGTCAATTATAAAGAAAATATTAATCATCTAAATCATATCTTAAGTTATTTATTAGTTAATTATTATTTTATCACCACTTAATTTATAATTAATCAATCATTAATCATATGATATTCATTAATTAATTATTATAATCTAATCATTATATTTAATCATTTTTAATCCTATGTTATTTATTACTTAATCTATACTTAAACATTTCTAATAATAACTATTATTCCTAAACTATATATACCTAATAAATAACATATTTAAAACTAACTAAAAATAATTCAATTACTAATAATAACTTTCATTCATTAATGTATTTTATCATTTCCATTTCACCTTATATGATCATAATTTTCATTTTATCATTGATAAATATGCTGATTTGATGTTTTCTTTTCATAGTTATTTTAGTTTTTTATAAACAAAATACAATTCATCTAAAGCATATCCCCCAGAAGTGTCAAACTAGGTGTGCAACAAGATTCGTTGTCATGTAACAACTTACTCTGAGTACGGACTGAGACACCTTGTTAGAGTTTTTACTCCTAGGTACATTTTTTCTAGATCCACATCCACTAGTTTTTATCCATACATGGATTTGATTGCTCAGATAAACACATAATCTTTATGATACCAAAATTTTAGAACATTAAATCCTAAGTTATTCATTAGTTAATATACACATAATCATTACTAATAATAAATATTTTTTTCAATATATATATATATATATATAACTAAATAAACTACTTAATAAATAAATTTTTTTAAAATAACTAAAAAATTTCTAATAAATAAATAAATAACATTAAATTAAAAAAAAAGATACCTCTAAATGGGATTTGAAAAAAACCGAGACTTATTTTAGGCCACCAGATCCACCGCACATGATAAATACTTATTCTAGAGGGAGATAGGCTAGAATATAGAGATAAGGGTTGATTTTCAAGTGAGGAGTATGGGGGGGGGTTCCTTTTTATTGAGATTTAAGTGAAAAGCAGCATGTGGGAACCTTTCTCATATATGTTAGGCAAAAGGCATCCCCCATGCCACCTTTCACTTTACCTTTAGGTGGAAGGTGGATATGCCTCTGCTGCCTTTTCCATGTCATTGATATAGGGAAAAGGATATGGGGTGATTGAAAAGTGGCAACTCCCTTGCTGCCTTTCATACAATTTTTTTAAAATTTTAACTACATGTATTTAAAAAAAATCTAAAAACACATAAAAAATCACAAACTTGTAGGTTTTTAGTGTTGAATAAAATAAGGGTATTTAGTTTTCAGAACTAGAATCATCATGGAATCACAAGACACTTGTGAAAGACTAACACTTTCAATGAAATCCCGAATAACATTAACTAGGTTAGGCCCAACCTAGTCCAAGGAGGACCTGAGAAACGAACTAGGGAAGTCATGAGGTTTGGGAACACTCTATGGGTTAAGAGACTAGATAGCCGTATGAATCTTAAAATAATTCTGGATCCTCTCAGTGAATTCATTATCCTAACTAGTCACCACCTATTGGTGATTACTCAGGAAAGCTGCGAAACCTTGGGGGTATCCATCATGAAGGCGAGGGTTGGGGTTGGTGAGTATTGAATGAAGGAGAGTCTCTGCCAAGCCGTCAACCACATATCAGTCATCTGAGATGGAACTATTTTCCAGGATAATGTGTGGTCTGATTATACACCACTTCTCCTTGATTTAGGTGTAAAAAAATGCAGCGTTACGATCAACTTCCTTAGGCCATTTAACCTTGGTATGTTCTCTAGACATACATTCCTCTATTAAGATCAGTTTTTCCATGGTATTTTTCCTAAGAGAAAGACCACTAAATATAGACTCATCCCACATATGTTTGAGTCTATTATCCAACCATTCAATCTTTAAATCTATGGATTCAATGTCATGGTAGTGGGGGAGGATGACTTATAATCAATGATTGAAGGCCTCTTTTTAGCCATATGATTTTATTGTGAATATTGATTGAAAGATAACCTTATGTGGGATATAATGAAGACTCTAGAAAAACTGATGAATCCCCAAGAGGTTGGTTTAGATATAAGGGAGATGGACTTGGGATTCTCTCATATTAATGGGTTTCAGGAAAACACAAAGATGGTAGTGTCCTAATATATTTCAATAAAGATAGATAACCTTAGTATCAGAGAAGGTAGATACACATTTTCAATTGGAAATAAATCTATTAACATGACACCATATGTGTGGATCAACATTTTTATTATTTCACTCTGTGAACCCATTACTAGAATAACCCAGATCTGGAGGTCTTGAGGTTGCTGTAAAGAAGACAAAGTATTGGTTTTCCTTATGAGGGAAGGCCCCGCTACACTTGTTTTTACATTGAGAAGACATTATGTTGAAATCACCACCCATAATCCAAGGCAAGTTCCCCAGGTTTAAGGCCCTAAGATTATTCCACAAGAAATCCTTAGACATAGATTCACACTTGGCATATAAAAATGATGAAATATGGAAGTGAGAGGAAAATGATATTTTGGTAGTGATATATTGATTAAAAAATTCAATGAGAAAAAAGAGATTACTTTCTTCTATAAGATCCATATATGAAGGTTGAGAGGGTCTTCATGAATGAATTTAATCACTCTGATCTTGTGATCATACTCCTCTATCTTGGAGGAACTGAGTTTAGGGGTGAGAATAAAAATAAGGGACAAGTTACTATTAATTAGTTCATAAGAAAGGAAATCCAATTTAACCATGGAACTATGCCCCCAGGTATTCCATATGATCATCAAAATAATCAGACTGGTCTACTCTAGGTTTTGGAACCTATTGAAAAGACACTCATATCATACACTAGAAAATTCAACTGAAGATCTTTGGACTTGGACCGAGTACAGTCTCTACTAGGGGGAGGCAAGGAGGGTCGGTTAGGAAAGGTCGATACGATAGAGGAGGCTATATATGTCTCATTCCTAGAAGAGGTGGTAGGTAGGGGAGAACGCGAGGGTTCGAAGGAAGGAGGGAATAAAGAGGGATCAAAGGGGAAGATCTACAAGAGGCTATAAGACACCTCTCTATGGAAACATATGACAATCCACTTTTCAATAGAGGTTATGGATGAATGTTGAATGGGCCTGGATAACATGGCCGTATGGGGGAAATTATAATAGGAGTAGAGAAAGCCCATTTTCCATGATCACTAGTCGAAAATGGTGAGGTAGACCAAGGAGAAGAGATAATAGGAGGTTGAAATGAAATCATATCCATGCATGGTGGAGGATGATCTTCATAGAGACTAGTGGGGCATGTGAGTAGGACCCATACTGCTTTGACTGGACCGATCTGAATGTTAGAGAGCAATAACCTATTAATGGTTATATAACCCCTTCATAATCTGATAAAATAGACTGGCAACGAGGATGTGAGACATGCTAATTCTTCATACATAATAACGTTGTATGGATTTGGAAATGACAGGTTGTGAAAATGTGGGGAGTGGATGGGTATAAGAGGTCCTACAATTAGTCGATATCTCCTCCAACATGAAGAATAAAAAAAGGTAGAAGTGGTTTGGAGAGATCCATTTCCACACATATGCGAGCAATTGAGGACTCTTAGAGATCCAGAGTTCTCACATCTTCACTAATTAAGCAGCCACGAGAGTCTCCTATTCTCCAGATAAAATTGATATTTTGGAAGAGGAGGGTAAGGACTGGGAGAGTGGCCCAAACCACAACATTAGAATAGTATTGGACAAGGTGGAAATCCATAGACCATGAGAAGAGGGAAAACCCCACTGGACGACATATCTGGGGCTATGACACTAGGTCTTGATGAAGTCATCAAGGAAAGAGAAGGAAACAAAAAATACTTCTGATTATAAAATGATATTCTAGGGACACATTCCAAACCCCAAGATTTAACAAATTTCTAAAAAATGGGGGGTGGGGGTGGGGGTTGGATTCCCCAAACCGTGCCACTAGGTCTTACTGTAACTAAGCCAAAGAATGTACTGGGAGGAGGTTGGAATAGAAATAATTGGGAAACATCCATCCAAGGAGACTCAATGGGGGTATAAGGATATATAAGGGAAAAATGGGAGGAGGCTTCCTATCAGGTGGGTGATGAAGGAGAAAATCCCTAAAGGAAAGTGTTGGACTTGGATCCAGAGCTAGAGGAATAGAGGGGCTAGACCCAGGTGAAAATGGGAAACCTAAATATAGGGAAAGGGGATTCCCAAAAAATAGAGAGCAAGCTGGAAAGACTGGCCATGATGCCTAAGAAGGGACAACAGACGGAGGAGTAATGGCCACTGAAAAATGAAAATAAGTTTGTGTGTTAGGTTCATACTCAATGGTTTGAAATTATTTCATTTTCTCTCAAACATAGGATGAAAAAATTTTATTTTGGTTGTTTATTGTTGGGAAGGAAAAGTATATCACTTGTGGACTCTTATCAAGAACATATAGAAATAGTAAGAATTTCACTATATAGAGTGATTTTAGTTTAGAAGGTTGTATTTAGACATGTAAATTCTTCAAATAATTTCTATAAAATTATAGAAGGAATTACATGAGCTAAAGAGAAGTATGATAAATCCATTAGTAACTATGAGGGAAACATTAAAAGACTTGCGAAATACACATCTGTTATTATCATCATACTTGAAAGGATAACTAATTGATAATTTTATGGATTAAAACAAATATTCTAGTGAACATTATCTATAAGATACTTTGGTAGTGATGAATAAATTATTCTATTTTCTCTCAATGTAGAAATTTGATAGGAGGGACACATCAACCTCATGGTTTTTATATGAAACGAAAGACTAAATTCAAAGGAAATTATAATAATAAAAACCATGGTGGGAAGAGGATGGGTATTCCTTTATACCAGAATTATGTAAATAAGCATGGTGGAAATTGTTAAAAGGGGGCTAGTAAATTCTTTACATCTATAAAGGACGGTCACTGGGAAATTGATTTCTAATGTAATGGGAAGATGTTTTCTAATGATGTGAATCGAGAGAAATCTTCCCAAAATGAACCATAGAAACTCTAGTGTTTCAAATGAAATGAGTGTTGAAATTATTCTAACCAATGCTGGAATCCAAGGATTAATTATAATGACTGATTTTATCATCCTTTTAATCCTAGATGAAATATGAAATTTTATGAAATACTTATTGTTGGTCGGAGTGGACACTCAAGAGGGGGGGTGAATTGAGTTCCAATCAAAATTTTCTGTTAAAAACAATTTCTAATAAAATCCCCCAATTTCAAAAGTAAATTAAACTGTAGTGAATTTATATAGAATATAAAGGTTCAATTAGCTTCTCAAAGATTGATTAATTCTCAGTTAACTTAATCTTATGATTAAATTAACTTTTGAAACCAATTTACTGATTTATAATAAATATAAACACTTGCGAATTTAATTATCAAAGTAGCTTTGAAGATAGTTTATATTTCAAAGTAATAGCAACGGAATATGAAATAAATATGTATAGTATGGATATAGAGTATAGCTATAAACACAGAGAAGTAACCAAGAGGTTCAGTCTCAAGCCGAGACTTAGTCCTCTCAAAAGTTTATATAAAAGTGATCCACACCCTGGATCGGGGTTAACAACAGTGAGCACACTGTCCAGGTCCCAAGACCTCTACCACAGTTCTACGTGGGAAAACAAACAACAGCAGCCAGCTGTCCAGGTCACAAGACCTCTACCACTATCCACAGTGGGAAGTGAAGTGTAAAAAGTTTGCTGAGGATTTACAGATCCTCCAGTGAAAGTACAGGAGTCAGTGTGTGTGTTTAATACAGCAGATAACACACACTGCTCAAAATGTAGAATAAATAAATCACAGAGCAGAGATGTAGAGTTTAGAAATGGCTCTAGTGATTTCAGTGTAGCACTGGACTCGTTTTGGAATTAATCAGAAGTGATTCTGAGTCCTCTTCTCGGTTTTGTTTGAGAAGCAGAGTATCGTATGCTTCAGGTTCACAGGCAGTGAGATGTAGTCGATGAAGCTCTTCAATGATCTATTGTATGCACACCACTCTTCTTGAGTAAGCTTGATTGTATGTTTGATTCTGTCTTGCTTGGTTCTTCTTGTATGCACAGAGCTCTTCTCGAGTATGTCGTATGCTTCCTTGTCTCTGTGTGTGTTGTCTCTCTCTTCTTGGTTTTTCCACTTTTCTCTTCAGCAGAGTCTTCTTGTATTTATATCACGTGCTCCGTAGGATAGAAAAGGTTTCCTTTCCGCAGGTACGAGGTACGGTTTCCTGACATCCGACAACCTTCATTAATTAATTGTCAGTGTATTAATATATAACTAATATGACCGTTGGTTAGAATAAATAAAGATAAAGATAAAGAAATTCAAACAGTTGTTTATGACTGTTCAAGAGATCGGTAGGTCATCAGCATTAGAGTAAAGATCGGTGACTCAGATAGATCAGCATCGGTCTGTCATCTGATCGGTGAGTCATTTTGATCAGCATCGGTGAGTCCTTGGATTGGTGACTCATTTGCATCAGTGACTCATTTGCATCAGTGAGTCTGATGGATCGGTGACTCTGATTGATCGGTGACTCTGATTGATCGGTGACTCTGATGGATCGGTGAGTCTGATGGATCGGTGACTCTGATTGATCGGTGAGTCTGATGGATCGGTGAGTCTGATTGATCGGTGACTCTGATGGATCGGTGAGTCTGATTGATCGGTGACTCTGATTGATCGGTGACTCTGATGTCTGTTGAATCCAGAAGGCTTCCAAACATACTTTGTAAGTTAATAAGCATAGTTAAAAAACATGATAACTGATTCATTCATAGATTGGAATTATGTTTATGAGACATCAAACCAGATTAAGCATCAATGAGTTGTGATGATTTGTGATTATTAAAACATCAGTTATACACATGAAATCAGCAATCTTCCAGAGGGCTCAACAATCTCCCCCTTTTTGATAATCACAAATCTTCATATATATATATATAAAAATAAAAAATCTCCCTCTTAAGATAACATTCCCATATATATAATATTCAGATTTCTCCCCCTGAGATATTGATCTCCCTCTTCATATATATAGTACTCCCCCTTAGATATATATTTCTTTCTCCTTATATATATATCTTTCTTTCTCCCATTATATATATCTTCTTTCTCCTTATATATATATCTTTCTTTCTCCCATTATATATATCTTCTTTCTCCTTATATATATATCTTTCTTTCTCCCATTATATATATCTTCTTTCTCCCCCTTTGGGATAATCAAAAAGGAGGGAACACAGATAAGGGAAAAGAGAAGCAGGGTGCAGGCAGGATAGAACATAACACAAGGGAAAAACAAATTTTATAAAGTCACAGAAAAAAGACAAGCAATACATAGAGCACCCCATCAAAAATAATACATGGCTATTTGTTGGGATACAAAGGGGCTTTCCCTTTATCCTTTGGATCAATGGTAGGTAAGGTAGAAGGCTTGGAGGCAGGCTGTGGTTCACGGAGCTGAAGTGGTGGCAGGACAACTCTGGCAGGTGCAGTTGGAGGTGGCACAGAAGGTTGTGGAGAAGGAGCAGGAGCTGGATGAGAAGCTTTCTGAGAGACTGGCCGTAACTGAGATAGAGCTTGGGCAACAGACAGCTGATTTGGAGCGACATCAGAGGCACTTAGAGGTTCGGATGTAGGGAGTACAATGGCAGTGGCCTGTGCATCCAAGTAAGGCTTCAACAGATGAATGAAGTCCTGAATGACTTCTGCTCCATACTGCATAGCTTTGTCAAAATCATCCTTGTTTTCCATGAACTGTGCCAAGGAAGGAACAAAATCTTGCAATTGGCGAACTTGAGTGTTGAAGGCCTGAGTGACTGGAGGTAATTTCAGATTCTCTGCCAGGACTTTGAAGTTTGCAGCCATCTCATGTTTTGTATAAATCTTGGAAAAGAAAACATCAACTTTTGCCTTGATCTCTTGCAGGGCATTCTTAGCATCTGTTGAATATACTAAGGCCATCTTATGACTATTATCACAGAGCTCTTTCATCCCCCTCAAAGATTCTAAGTCAAGAATATTTCTAACAGCAGCTAGCTCTGTATGCACAACTTCTCGGAGAGCTTCTATCTCACGAGTAGTGATTTTGGTTACCTTGCCTGTACTTGCTTGGCCGACTATATGAGTTAGTTCAGCTTTCAACTTCCGCAGATCAGACTTGTTAAGATGTTCAATCAGATTTCTTAAAACTTCCATCATACCAGAGATGGTTGATCTGAACTCATTTGACAGAGAAAGTAAGCTAACTTGGAGATCCTTCAAGGTTTGATTCAAAGAGGCTATGTGCCTACCAACAAATTCACCCGTAGCAGTCAAGTCTGGCTTGAGAACATCTGAGACTGCCGTTGAAAAAGCTTTCAAGGAGTTTTCAGAAACTTGTAGAGATACTTGATGAAGGGCATTGGAAAGTTCTTCTCTGACTATATCTCTCACAGTGGTTAGCAATTCAGTCTTAAACTTATCAAGATCAGCTCGAGAGATTTCAGAACCAGGTAAATTCACAGTTACAGGATCATCAGTAGGAATAGACCTTACTTCTCTTGGAGGGTTCCTTTTCACAGTTGCAGCAGATTCTGGCAATTCGCCTTCTTCTTCAGAGTAGTCTAAGCCCAACACAGCATATCCAGGGTAGTCATCCCACACAGCAGCACACAGGGTGTAGTTGGGTTTCTCATAGCATGCTGTTCCACTGATTTTTGATGAGTCAGTCTTGCCACTGATATGGATTTCTGGTACTGACTGAGGTTGTTCTACTTGAACTTCAGCAAGACCATCCACCGGTCTGTTGATACTATCAGCAGCAGCTTCAACATCATCAGCATCATCATCATCACCATCATGATTGTCTTCAGCATCACCTTGCTCATTATTACTCTGCTCAGAGGCTTCACTGTGATATTCCTCAGTATCAGAATCTTCTTCATCATCAAGAATAGGTTCTGACTCTGGTAGGGTTAAGGGTGGACTAGCAGGTCCAAATTCTATTCTTTTCTTGGGGCTAGCAGTGTCTGGATCACTCCTATCATCAGGAGAAGACACACTTCCTTCTTCAGTTGCAGCTTTTTCTTGCTCATCATCATCAGAATAAATTGGTTCCTCATTTGGTTTTAATCCAGGATCTCTCACATCCTTTGGCCTCTTGCCATGATCTATGGGATTGTAGGCTTCATACAACTTATCTTCATCTGCAACCCAGCACTTCTTCCATGGGTTCCAATTGATTTTCATCCTCTTGCAGATCTCTTTGTTGAGACAGAAGGAAGGCTCTGTTTCAACAACTTCATCATCTTCATCAACACATTCCAGATTCTGGAGCATAGTAGATATCATTTTTGAATAAAACAATGCCGTGGCTTTCTTGGAAGGTTTCAGCATACTAGCTATGTGGACCATCACATATCTACACAGATTTATCTTTTCATGGGTTTTGAGCAGAAACAATAGAAAAACATCTTGATACTTAACAGCAGCAAAATCTCCTCTTCGAGGGCAAAGTTGGTGCTGAATAAACTTGAATAGGAGTCTGCTTTCACCATCTAATTCTGACGCTATGATTCTCCTCGATTCTCTGTTTCCAGTTAGAAGCTCGAGAGCTAGCTCATAAGAAAAATAGTCAGTGACTGGGGGTATATTGCCAGCATAGTCCTCATATCGACCTTCATGAGGTACGTTTAAACATTCAGCCCACTGCTTAGATGAGAAAGATATTTTCTTTCCTTTCACAACCGATGACATCCTAGCAGCTTCCACACCATCCAGCGTGATTTTCAGGTTCATGTAAAACTCATGTACTAGCTTTGGATAATCTATTCGGGCGTTGTCTGAAAACCAGTCTATCCATCCTTGAGATTCAAGAACTTGTAGCAACAGGGACTTACTTGACAGAAGCCACGCCGAGTTTACTTCTTTTTCTGCAGCTATAATCCGAGTTTCCAGGTCCGGATTTACTGAACGTTGAGAGGTACTGCTCGACTCGCCTCGAGCACGCTTTGAAGGTACAGGGCTATCTGGTCCTTTGCTCGGTCTCTTTTGCTTAGCCATTCGAGGATTTGGAGAGGCAGGAGTTCGAAGGTTCGAAGGTTCGAAGCAGAGGGGAAGAGAGGTTGAGAGGTTCGGCGGGAAATGAAAGGTCAAAGGTTTAGGGAAGATAAATAGCCGCGTATCATTTACTTTATCATTTAGGGTTCCCATAAAAAGTAATTTACTAATTAATAAAAAGTAATTTTAAAAAAAAGGTTTGACAGAACAGTGTGACAGATCGGTTCCACAGATCGGTTTCACAGATCAGTTTCACAGATCAGTTTCACAGATCAGTTTCACAGATCAGTTTCACAGATCAGTTTCACAGATCAGTTTCACAGATCAGTTTCACAGATCAGTTTCACAGATCAGTTTCACAGATCAGTTTCACAGATCAGTTTCACAGATCAGTTTCACAGATCAGTTTCACAGATCAGTTTCACAGATCAGTTTCACAGATCAATCATACACAATTCTTGTTTAATAAATTTCATTCTTCCAGAGCATAAGGGCTTTGTGAAGATGTCAGCTAATTGATTTTCAGAACTAACAAATTCTAGAGAAATATCACCCTTCTGGTAATGATCTCTTAGAAAGTGATGTCTGACATCAATGTGCTTAGTTCTAGAGTGAGACACAGGGTTCTTGGATAAGTTGATTGCACTAGTGTTGTCACAGTTAATTGAGACATGTTTAAGATCAAATCCATAATCCAATAGAGTGTGTTTCATCCACAAAATTTGTGCACAGCAACTACCAGCAGCTATGTATTCTGCCTCGGCAGTAGACAATGCAACTGAATTCTGTTTCTTACTACACCATGATACTAGGGATTTTCCAAGCAAATGACATGTTCCTGATGTGCTTTTTCTATCTAACTTACAACCAGCAAAGTCAGCATCTGAATAACTCATTAACTCAAAGGATTGTTCTTTTGGGTAAAACAAACCTAAATTTATAGTATACTTAAGATACTTAAAAATCCGTTTAACAGCTAATAAGTGTGATTCTTTAGGATTAGCTTGAAATCTAGCACACATACATACACTAAACATAATATCTGGTCGACTAGCAGTAAGATAAAGTAAACTTCCAATCATACCTCTGTAATTGGTTTGATCAACTGGTTTCCCAGTTTCATCAACATCCAATTTACAGGTAGTACTCATAGGTGTATTACTTTCCTTAATACTATCCAATCCAAAACGTTTTAAAAGATCCTTAGTATATTTACTTTGATTTAAAATAATACCATTTTTAGTTTGAAAGATTTGAAATCCAAGAAAATACTTAAGCTCTCCCATTAAGCTCATTTCAAATTCATTTTGCATAACCTTTGAAAAATCAGTACATAAGGAGTTTTTAGAAGATCCAAAAATAATATCATCAACATATATTTGTGCAACTAAAACATCTTTAGAAATTCTTTTAATGAAAAGAGTTGGATCAGCAATCCCTTTAGTAAAACCTTTTGAAATAAAGAAATTGCTAAGTCTATCATACCAAGCTCTTGGAGCTTGTTTCAAACCATATAAAGCTTTAGAAAGTTTAAAAACTTGATTTGGAAAATGGGGATTAGTAAATCCAGGTGGTTGTTCTACAAAAACATCTTCAATTATAAAACCATTTAGAAATGCACTTTTAACATCCATTTGATATAATTTGAAATCCAGATGTGCAGCATATGCTAGTAAGATCCTAATGGCTTCTAGTCTAGCTACAGGTGCAAAAGTTTCCTCATAGTCTATACCTTCTTCTTGACTATATCCTTGTGCAACTAGTCTAGCTTTGTTTCTAACTATATTTCCAGATTCATCTATTTTATTTCTAAACACCCATTTTGTGCCTATTGTCAAAGTGTCCTTAGGTCTGTCAACTAATTCCCAGACTTTGTTTCTTTCAAACTGATTTAATTCTTCTTGCATAGCCATTACCCAAAATTCATCATTGATAGCATCATTGATATTTTTAGGTTCTGACTGTGAAAGAAAAGCTTGATGTTCAACCTGATTTCTTAGAGAAGCTCTAGTTTGTGTTCCTCTATCAAGATTACCAACAACAGCATCTAAAGGATGATTCTTTAGAATCCTAGTTGATTTGGTAAAGGTTGGACTAGAGATTTCAGGTTCATTTATAGGTTCGGGTTCCACAGAGGAAGATTCTGGAAAAAGTCCAGAACTGGATGCTTTTATAACAGGTTCTTTAGATTTATCATTAAGGTCCAGAATAGACAAATCTTCTTCAAGATTTTCAAGAGAGGTTTTAGGCTCATGTGGATCAGTTTCATCAAATTTGATGTGAACAGATTCTTCCACACATTTGGTTCTCTTATTGAAAACTCTATAGGCTTTACTAGAGATAGAGTAACCTAGGAAAATTCCTTCATCACTCTTGGATGCAAATTTATCCAGATTATCTTTAGTATTCAGAATAAAGACTTTGCAGCCAAAAACTTTGAAGTAGTTTACCTTAGGTTTCCTATGGTTCCACAACTCATAAGGGGTTTTCTTTAGAACAGGTCTGATCAAGACTCTATTAATGACATAACAAGCTGTATTAACAGCTTCAGCCCAAAAGTAAATTGGCAGGTCATATTCATTGAGTATGGTTCTAGCAATTTCTTGCAGGGTTCTGTTTCTTCTTTCTACTACACCATTCTGTTGGGGTGTCCTAGGGGCAGAGAAGTTATGAGAATAGCCATTGTGTGAGCAATAAGATTCAAAATCTTGATTTTCAAACTCACGACCATGATCACTTCTCAGGGTCTTAATCTTGAGTCCACTAAGATTTTCTACAGACTTGGAGTATTTGACAAAGTAAGAACAAGCTTCACTTTTGTGAGCTAGAAAATATACCCAAGTATATCTAGAAAAGTCATCTACAAGAACATAAACATAGTGCTTCCCATTTAAACTAGAAACTCTTGATGGTCCAAACAAATCCATGTGAACCAATTCAAGTGGTTGAGAAGTTGAAACTTCTTTCTTTGATTTAAAAGAAACTTTGTGTTGTTTTCCCTTTTGACAGGGGTTACACACTCTATCATTTGGGAATTCTAACTTAGGTAGGTCTCTAACTAGGTTTTTCCTAGAAAGTTTTCTAAGTGAGTGAATGTTGCAATGTCCTAATCTTCTGTGCCATAGCCAAGATTCTTTATGAAAAGCATTCAAACAATTAATATTCTGCTTAGCTAAAGAATTCAGATTAACAGCATAAACATTTTCATTTCTTAAGGCAGAAAATACCAAAACATTCTTAGAATCAAAAACTTTGCAAGAATCATTTTCAAATTTAACATGAAAACCATCATCACATAACTGAGAAATACTTAATAAATTGTATTTAAGGCCATCAACAAATAAAACTTTAGAAATCAGAATTGAATCAGTGTTACCAATCTGGCCTAGGCCGATGATTTTCCCTTTTGAGTTATCACCAAAGGTGACAAAGCCTCCATCAACTTTTATTAAGCTCTTGAAGCAAGAATAATCTCCAGTCATGTGTCTTGAGCACCCACTGTCTAAATACCATATCTTCTTGTAACAGCTCTTCAAGCAGGTCTCCTACAAAACAGATTTAGATGGAAGATGATTTTGGTACCCAGATCTTCTTGGGTCCAGACAGGTTAGCCAATAACACTTTAGGTACCCATATTTGTCTAATGGGTCTCATATAATTTATAGAATTGACATGCATTGAAGGATAAACTTTATTAGATCCATAGCTATGTATATAACTGGTTGAAGCATATGAGGTTCCAGAATTACCTTCATTCTGTCCAGATTTAGAAATGAATCTAGTTTTAGCAATTTTCCTTTGTCCAGGTTGGTATCCTATACCAGTAGTATATTTGGGTGCAACTTGCTTTCCTAGCATTTGTGTTAGAGCATTCTTGCCATTGGTGAACTTCTCTAAGTCTTTTCTAAGTTGCTCATTTGACAGTTTCAGTTCTGTATTTTCTTTTAATAGTTGAGCATTTTTCTCTTTTTCAATAGTGAGTTCGGTTTTAACTGTAGTGGTGAGAGCATGCTGTTTCTTTAATGACTTGTATTTATCCTTAAGTTCATTACATGTTTCTTCTAGCATGTCACAGTATTCAAACAATTCAGATTTTGACATGTTTTCTGAGTCATAATCTTCTCCAGAATAGTATGAATTAAAAGCAGGAGTCTCTGATATTACCTCAGAAGTGTTTGTCATGAAACACATGTTGGCCCGATTCTTTTCAGAGTCTGAAGATTCAGCTTCACTTGTGCTGTCTTCTGAAGCACTCCAAGTAGCCTTCATGGCCTTCTTGTACTTGTTATTCTTGTATTCATATTTCTTTTTATACTTCAGCTTTGGACAGTCGGCTTTAATGTGTCCTTTTCTCTTACACTCATAGCAGACAACATCATCTGATTTGTCATTCTTCTTCCAGTCCTTTTTCCATTTGCCTTGTTGGTCATACATTCCCTTGTAATTTGGTTTTCTGAAGAACTTCTTTTTCCTATAGAATTTCTTAAATCTTCTAGCAATGTGAGCCATCTCATCATCACTGTCAAAATCATTTCCACTGTCTTCACAGCTTGAACTTTCAACTCCAGCTTGAAGCTTTTCCTTATCCTTATTCTTTGAGGTCGTAGTCTTGAAGGCAATAGACTTCCTCTTAGGTTCATCATCTTCTTCTTTATTCACTTTAATCTCTTCTTCATACATCATCAGCTTGCCAATTAGTTCCTTGACAGGTAGAGCACCAATGTCACAGGATTCTCTAATGGAGACAGAGGTTCCTCTCCATCTATCAGGTAGACATCTCAAAATTCTCATAATTTGTTCCTTTGCTGGAACATCCTTTCCCAGAGAGGTCATTGTGTTGACAATTTCATTGAACCTGAGATACATATCAGAAATGGGTTCATCAGGTTTCATCTTAAAATTATCATACTTAATAGTATAGGTATTCAATCTCATCTCCTTAACATTAGTTGTTCCTTCATGAGAAACAGCTAAGGTATCCCAAATTTCATATGCAGTTTTACATGCAGAAATTCTATTAAACTCTTCATCTCCTAGAGCACAGTACAGAGCATTCATAGCTTTACAATTGTTATTGTAAGCAGTCTTTGTAGGTTCATCCCAAGTAGATCTAGCAGTAGTAGGCATTTTGTATTCAGATTCAATAGCAGTCCAAATATCAAAACCTATGCTTTCTAGATGAATTTTCATTTTCAGTTTCCACTGAGCATAATTAGTTCCATTGAAGAAAGGTGGCCGGTTAGTAGCAGCACCCTCAAGTCTATTATCCATGATATTACAAAAAGAATTTTAAAGAGATAAAAATTTAGAAATAACAGAAATTTTAAGAACTTTAAAATACAACTAAAATCACAGTTCAAAAGCAGAGTACTTTTAGAAAGTATTTTCAACCTCTGATACCAAGTGTTGGTCGGAGTGGACACTCAAGAGGGGGGGTGAATTGAGTTCCAATCAAAATTTTCTGTTAAAAACAATTTCTAATAAAATCCCCCAATTTCAAAAGTAAATTAAACTGTAGTGAATTTATATAGAATATAAAGGTTCAATTAGCTTCTCAAAGATTGATTAATTCTCAGTTAACTTAATCTTATGATTAAATTAACTTTTGAAACCAATTTACTGATTTATAATAAATATAAACACTTGCGAATTTAATTATCAAAGTAGCTTTGAAGATAGTTTATATTTCAAAGTAATAGCAACGGAATATGAAATAAATATGTATAGTATGGATATAGAGTATAGCTATAAACACAGAGAAGTAACCAAGAGGTTCAGTCTCAAGCCGAGACTTAGTCCTCTCAAAAGTTTATATAAAAGTGATCCACACCCTGGATCGGGGTTAACAACAGTGAGCACACTGTCCAGGTCCCAAGACCTCTACCACAGTTCTACGTGGGAAAACAAACAACAGCAACCAGCTGTCCAGGTCACAAGACCTCTACCACTATCCACAGTGGGAAGTGAAGTGTAAAAAGTTTGCTGAGGATTTACAGATCCTCCAGTGAAAGTACAGGAGTCAGTGTGTGTGTTTAATACAGCAGATAACACACACTGCTCAAAATGTAGAATAAATAAATCACAGAGCAGAGATGTAGAGTTTAGAAATGGCTCTAGTGATTTCAGTGTAGCACTGGACTCGTTTTGGAATTAATCAGAAGTGATTCTGAGTCCTCTTCTCGGTTTTGTTTGAGAAGCAGAGTATCGTATGCTTCAGGTTCACAGGCAGTGAGATGTAGTCGATGAAGCTCTTCAATGATCTATTGTATGCACACCACTCTTCTTGAGTAAGCTTGATTGTATGTTTGATTCTGTCTTGCTTGGTTCTTCTTGTATGCACAGAGCTCTTCTCGAGTATGTCGTATGCTTCCTTGTCTCTGTGTGTGTTGTCTCTCTCTTCTTGGTTTTTCCACTTTTCTCTTCAGCAGAGTCTTCTTGTATTTATATCACGTGCTCCGTAGGATAGAAAAGGTTTCCTTTCCGCAGGTACGAGGTACGGTTTCCTGACATCCGACAACCTTCATTAATTAATTGTCAGTGTATTAATATATAACTAATATGACCGTTGGTTAGAATAAATAAAGATAAAGATAAAGAAATTCAAACAGTTGTTTATGACTGTTCAAGAGATCGGTAGGTCATCAGCATTAGAGTAAAGATCGGTGACTCAGATAGATCAGCATCGGTCTGTCATCTGATCGGTGAGTCATTTTGATCAGCATCGGTGAGTCCTTGGATTGGTGACTCATTTGCATCAGTGACTCATTTGCATCAGTGAGTCTGATGGATCGGTGACTCTGATTGATCGGTGACTCTGATTGATCGGTGACTCTGATGGATCGGTGAGTCTGATGGATCGGTGACTCTGATTGATCGGTGAGTCTGATGGATCGGTGAGTCTGATTGATCGGTGACTCTGATGGATCGGTGAGTCTGATTGATCGGTGACTCTGATTGATCGGTGACTCTGATGTCTGTTGAATCCAGAAGGCTTCCAAACATACTTTGTAAGTTAATAAGCATAGTTAAAAAACATGATAACTGATTCATTCATAGATTGGAATTATGTTTATGAGACATCAAACCAGATTAAGCATCAATGAGTTGTGATGATTTGTGATTATTAAAACATCAGTTATAAACATGAAATCAGCAATCTTCCAGAGGGCTCAACACTTATTACTATGTGGGGTATGATTATGATGTGGTGTTTGTTACACTCACCATCCACACTATAATTTCTAATGTATTATTTTATTATAGATCCACCAAATCATTTATATCTAAATAAGTTCTTTACTTTATCACATTACCACCTGAACAATTAGATGTTTAATTAGCAGTGAAGACTCATAATGACATGATGATTTCATCTTGAATCTATAATTATTCTCCAATTCATGATTTTGGAAATGTTCTTCATGAAAATATCATTAAAATTCCTATAGATGAATTTGATGTTATTTTGGGAATTGATTAGTTTTCTATATATAAATCCCATATCAATTTCTATTAAATGGAATTAATTTCTAAAATAATGAACAACCTATGATTATTTATTGGTGTGATGAAAAATATGAATTAAAAGGAATGAAATAGATCAATTAAATCAATGAGGGGGAGGGGTGGATTAGTGATCTATTTTTCTTTTATGTTTACTTTATTTTGAAACAACCTTTGCCTCTAATAAAATTCTTATGAATTTTCTAAAAATAAAACTCTCAAAACACATCCATAGGAACACAAAAAATTTACAAGGTTCACTACTCAATAAAAGTAGCTAGTCCTTGGTGTGGTTCAGAAGAAATCCAATACGACAAAATCCACTAGAAAATAATCCTTTTTTGTGGAAAAAAATTAGGATATACCCTTAAACTTGTGAATAATTATGATCAATACAAAAGTTCTTGTACTTAATCTAGGAAAAATGATATAAAATAAGTTTGTGTAATAAGTTATGATACTTTCACCATTTAGTTCCAAAAATGTCACTATGTTGTCTTATCAACCTTCACATCTATATTTCTTTAAAATGAACTTATTTACTTTCCTACCTAGTTGCAGGTAAGAAATACACTTTTATACTTCATAAAAAAACTTAGTATGGTGGATCAATCTGATTCCCCAGTTTGATTGCACTGTCTAGAAAATAGATAAAAAATAAATCCTTAGAAACAATTTTTAACTACTCCATCTTTCCTTAGAATCTTGCTTCTGATTACTCGGTCTAATTCAGTTACAACTTCCTCTTACTATTTTGTATGGAAAATTTCTTCAGGAAAACATATTGTAGAAACTTATTTAGATTTTTCTATTAAAAGATAAACACTTTCTCCACACGTAAAAAGTTTCTCAACACACTTAAAAAAATATCATACTTCCAATTATATTTATAGGCACCCTTAAATAGAAAAGTAAGGATCTTAGATATGTTTTCCCACTCATAGAAACTTCAAATATCCACAATTAATGATTATTACAACTATAATTTGGAATAATTATACACTATATAATTCTTCTAATACATCACAACTCTTCTGTAATATTTTGATTCAAACTCTTCTTTAGTCTAATATCAATAGTCATTCTTTTCTTTATCATTATGATGAAAACATATGAGAACTGAAGACTTATCATTATTATGATATGTACCAATTAAAAACAAACCACTCATTCCAAATTTTCTCATTATGATGAAAAAATATCATAACTAAAGACTTCTCTTTATGGAGATCTGTACCAAATGAAATACATAAAACATTCTGAAGCTCCATACCAACATGTAAACATAAAACACTGAAACCATTCTGGAATAAATAGTGTTGCAGATCATTAGACTTATTTTGCTTTTAATTTTCCATAAACATCATTACAACTTCTAAAGATGCCAACATATCCTTTAAAAAACCTTCTAAAAAATATTCAAACAATTCTTATTTTCTCCTTTTACTCAGAATAATGATCTTTCATTTGATTACATAATGATGTCAACCTTCTTCTGATAGATCAATCTCTATCTTACTCTGATGGACCAATCAGTCCAATAGATTAGGATATCAATGCTTCAACAGCTTCAAAACTATCCCACCATTTATTCTACACAAAATTATTCTTTTATCATGACTTCTTCATGACTTTGAAAACATAAGGATTAGTATATAATCATATTAATTAAAATGGAAAGTTCTATAACATTCCATCCTTCCGGAATCTTCTCCACCTTTCTTTTATAAGGCTTGAACCACAAGTTACTCAAACATATAAAGATTTTTGAGAACATAACCAAATATAAATGAATAATTATATTTAGTATAGAGACTTTCAGAATAAGATACACTTTTTTATACTCATAAAAACATTCTTTCTAGACACAAGGTGAGTACAAAAAACAAATTCATTCACAAAACTTCTTCAGAACAAAAAAATGAATCCAAGGAAGTATATTATCAAAAATTGTCCATATTTCTAATTAATTTTAAACCTTTTATTATTCTATGATTAATTTGAAAATTTTCATTATTTTTGTCCAAAAAAAAAACACTAAATGTAATTTTATTTCTTTTTTGACAAAAAGGCAAAATAATCAACATAAAGTTCTTTCAGTTTCTGAAAACAACTTCTAGCCAACTTGGTCCCAACAATGTCCTCTTTTGGATTTCGTTTTCAACCAAGGTTAATAAATTACTAAACTTTTTAACCTAATGATATGTATTATATATGAATAATTATAATCCCACATGAGAAATATCATTATAGGAAACAAGAATCATTGATAAAAAAAAATTATGTTCAAAAGTAGTGACTTGAAATACATCTTCAAAAATCAAAACATCAATTTTTTTCACATTTCAAAGCTTCTTTCACTTTTATATAAAATTATATTTCCTACACACTTCAATAATATTTCATAAATGTTCCCACACTTAAATTATGAGTTCATAGCTTTCCCACAACTCCCTATACATACATGCTTCCTTAAAAGGTTTAAAACATATTAATTGATATATTTATGAAACAATTGTACTCATGATAGAACTATCCAAAAAAATATGAGATAAGGGATAGAAACACATACCTAAACCGTTATGATAAATATTTTGGATTCCCATGTTCATCCTCAATTTGTAAAAATATTCCTTAGGTAGAGATTTTGTGAAAATTTTAGAAACTTGTTCTGATGTTGGAACATACTTCATCTTGAGTTCATTATTCTTAAAATTTCCTTTGATGAAGTGATATTTAATATTAATATGTTTTGAAAAAAATGTTGTTCTGGATTCCTTGTATGGTTAATAGGAAATTGATTATCACAACATAAGAGCATATGTAACTTTACTTTAATAATTAAGTATTATAATAGATCTATTATCCATATAAGTTGTGTTATAGGTTGAGTGGAGACAACAAACTCAGATTCAACCATGTTAAGAGTTACTGAATTTTTTTTCTTTGTATGAAGAATTACATAAATTATCCCCATAAAGAAAACTCTACTAGATGTGGATATTTTATCATCAATAAATCCTACCCAATTAGAATATGTATATCCAAACAAATAAATTCTGTATAAGATTTCATACATTATTATGAAATTAGTTATGCCTTTTATATATCTAATAATTCTTTTTCCAGACAATAAATGTGATTATTTTAGAGAACTCTAAAATCTTACACAAAGGGTTACAACATAAAAAATGTCTATTCTTGAGGTAGTGAGATACAAAAAACATTCAATCATCATTAAAAACTATTTAGATTCAACTTCATTACCTTCTATATCTTTATTAAACTTGGTTCCCAATGAAATTGGTGTGGGAATAGGTTTCAAATTTTCCATGAAAAACATAATAAGAAGTTACTTATCATACTTTTCTTGAGAAAGAAATATGAATTTCTCCTTTTGTGAGATTTCTAACCCAAGATAGTATTTCATTTCACTAATCATGGAAATTTTGAACAACTTCTTAATCTCTTCATGAAACATTGAACACATTCTTTCATCATTATTTGAAAAGATAATGTCATTAGCATAAACAATAACAATGATATAATCTATTGACTTTCTTTGATGTACAGATTACAATCAAACTTTGTTTTTTGAAATTCAACTTTCTTAATAATGAATTCAAATCGGAATAAAATTCCAGTATATATTTCTCTATACCATACAATGATTTATTCAAATTACACACATAACTTTCATCCTTTTAAATAATAAATCCACATGTTTGTTCAATATAAACTTATTCAAAAACTTCAGCATTCAAAAATTGATGATTTCACATCCATCTGAATTTTTTTGTAACTTTGTTTAACCGTAACTTAAATAAATATTCTAATAGTTTCCAACCTTACAATAGGAGAAAAAGTTTCATTAAAGTCATTACATTAAATTTGTGAGTAACCTTTCCAAACCAATGTTACTTTGTTTCATATTACTTCACCATATTCATTCAACATGTTCTGGAACATCCAATTTCTACCAATAACATTTTTTCCATTTGGATTAGGTATGATTTCCCAAGTATCATTCTTTTCAATTTTATGAAACTCTTCATTCATATCCTGAATCCATTCTGGATGCTCAAAAGCTTCATTCACATCTTTTGGATCAACATTAAAAAAAATAAGTATGTGTAACCACTTTTGATTTTATTTTTGTTTAAACATTTTTACACTGATAAAATATTATGTTTTGAGCTTCCAATTACTTCCTAATCCTAGTATGAGATGTTATAGATTCTTTCTCATATCTAGAAATATATATGTCCAATTATTTTGATTGTGTAGGATTATAATTGTTTTCATATTTATTAGATCTTTTGAAAAAAAATATTTCACCATCTTAATCATCTACATATGAATGTGTTTGGTGACATATCTTCCTCCATTTTCTCAAGAACATTGACAACAATTGAATCAACTAATATCCCTATATTTTTGTTGAAAAATCTATATCATATTTTATCCAGATAATATCTAAGAAAGATTCCTTATTAAACTCTCTGATCAAAATTTTCAAGGTTTCCACCTTTGTTCTTTATGATGTAGGGACTCCCAAAAAATATTACGTGTTTCAAACATGGAGTTTTGTTATAGAACATTTCATATAGAGTCATGTCAGAAAATGTACTATAGAAACATAAGTTTGGAATATAAATAGTTATGCCTTTAGATTTCCTCTAAAAGAAATGAGAAAGACTATGTTAAAGTAATATAGTATGCCCTATTTCAACTAGGATTATGTTATTTCCTGTATAAATAACATTTTATTGTGGTGTGTATGGTGTATTAAACTCAATATGAATTCAATATTTTTCATGATAACTTTCAAACTCATCATTCTTGTATTCAACACCATTATCAGCTCTCAAATTATTCACAGAATAATGACATTCATTTTCAGCACTTGTCCTAAAACTTTTAATCATCTTCATAGAATATTACTAATGTTTTAAATACATGACACAAGTAATGAGAGTAAAATAATCAATGATATAAATTATGTACTTATCTCCATGAGTTGATTTTTTTCATTGGTCCACATATATCATAATGGATAAGTTCTAGGGGTCGAGTTGAAATAATATCAACTTTATTATGCAAAGAGTTTTCAATCTTTCATTTCTGAAAAATTGTGCAATTCCAATCTCTTCTTCTTGACATTTTAGGAATAACATGGAAACTTTCTCTCTTTGAAACTTTCTCATTTTTCTTTGACACATATGTCCCAAAATTTTATACCACACTTTATTTTCTTTCATCATGATTATGTAATAATAGTTTTGAACTTCACCAATATGAAACAAGTTATCCTTTGTATTTTGGACTCATATAATAAATTTTCCATATTACTATATTTTCATTAAAACCATTTTGTCTAAAAATAACTTTATTTACATCATTAAAGAGTTTTAAAACACTTATAATTGTGTGTTCCAACCATTCAACAAACAAATATTTCTTGGGCATCAACTTTTTCCCCAATACTAGCAGATCAAATACCCTTGATTCTATGGGATTCATTATTTACAAATTTAACTATTATTTCATTTAAGTATTTCACATTATTAAATAATTTTATGTATCCTGTCATATTATAAGAACACCCACTATCCAATATCCAATTTCATTATCCTTTTGTAGCTTTGAGAGAAGTTTTTACAATAAAGTATTTTTACTTCCCTTTTTATTTCTTCTTACTCTATCTTCTAAGAAAGGTTATAAATAATTTTTTGTGGTTGTAATAAAATAATACTACTTCTTGAAAGATTTCAATGTTATTCACATATTTTACAAATAGTTTCCAATGGTTGGAATATATTTTTGACTTTTATGCCAATATTCTCAAACATCTTCCACTGATGGAATTTTCTCCCCCTGAAAATATTCTTTCTATAGTTCATTTGATAGTTTTAATGTTTTTGATCAAACCAACACATATTTTGTTTTGTATTCCCAAATCCACCATAATTCTAGAAGTATCCATAGAAGGAACACTTCCATCTATAACTTACATACTATTTGTTGTAATGACCATGTTTCTCAAGAAACTTGTTATCTTTCACATCAGAACATTGTTGACCACCGACATTTTTTTATCACCCATAATCTTCTTTTTCAACTCATATTTCTTTCTAGCCTTTTATAAATTTCTCCCTTCTAATTTTATACGTAATTATAGTTTTATAAAGATCATCTAGAGATAGGTTTTTAGGATCTCTATCTTCCAAAGATGAAATTTTTTACTAAAACTTATTTAGAATAATTCTAAAGACATTTTCAACAACATTTGAGTTTTAAATCTTTTCTACGAGACATCATATGGGGATAAAAATATCATTCACCCTTGTAAAGAAATCACTAGTAGAATCTTGCTCACCCATTTTGAGATATTATTATTTAAACCTATATATTTTAAACCATTCAGTATTTTCATTTTTGTTGACTTAATAAAAGTTATTGAACTTATCCCAGATACCTTTGGGGGAATAAAATCTATTCACACTTATAAAATCACTTTAAAAAAGATATAAGAGTATAGAATATTTAGCCCTTCCAACATTCTAAATATTCTTCTTATCAAAAGTTGTAAGAGGAACATTCTCATAACATTGTGTAAAACCATCTATATCATCCTCTATAACATCATTCCCAAGAGAAATAAGATAATGTTATATTTTATCTTTCTAGATATGATAGTTGTTTCCATAAAAAACTAGAATTCCTTAACTATTCACACAATACAAATTTTCCAAAACAACTTCACTTAAAAAACATTAGCAAAGAGTAAATGACGGTATGTTCACCCTGATACCAATTGAAAGGAACCAAGAAGATCAATGTAATCATTGCAAGGGGGAGGGGGTTAATAATTGATATCTTTTTGTCTTAAGTTTCCTTTATTTAGAATCAACCTTTACCTCATTTTAAATACATATCAATTTTCTCAAAACAAAACAATCCAAACACATCCAAAAGAACACAATAATTTATAATTTTCACTACTCAGTAAGAGTAACTATTCCTTGGCATGGTTTGTAATAATTCCATTATCAAAAAATCTACTAGAAAATAATCTTTTTGTGTGGAAAAAAAAGTAGAATATACCCTTAAACTTGTGTAGCATTATAATCCATAAAATAGTGCTTGTTCTTCTTCTATAAATAATGATTTAAAAATATTTTTTGTAAAAAGTTATGAAAATATCACCAGTTAGTTATAAACATTTTAATGTGTTTCTTTACCAACCTATAATTTTATACTTCTTCAAAATAGACTTATCCACTCTGCTACCCAGTAACAAGTAAGAAATTCACTTCTAGACATCTTATAAAAACTCAATCTGATGGATAAGTATGATTCCCCAGTACAATTTCTCAATCCAGAAAATAGATAAGAAATAATACCCTGAATGAAATTTTAAATCACTTCAAAATTCCCTAGAAACCTTTATCTGATTTCTTATTCTGAATCAGTAACACTTTCTTCTTTTTCTTATGTCTATAAAAATTCATCAGTAAAAATCAGTCTAGAAACATCTATTTCCATATACGTTACAAATACTTCATCAATTTATAAGTATATAAAATGTGGCTTAGTATATTTTAAAAAAATTCATACATCCACTTATAGTTATAGGAATCCTAGAAATAGAAAATGTGGGATCTGAAATAAGTTTTCCCACTCACCAAAAAATCAAATATACGCAATTCAAGATTATTCCAGATATAACTTTGACTAATTAAATGATTCTTAATTATTATAAAACTTCACAACTCTTTTTACTTCTTTTGATTATAACTCTTCTTCAGTACGATATCAATAGTCATTCCAATTTTCTTTATAATGATATAAACACATGAGAACTGGATACTTATCATTATGATGTTCTGTACCAATGAAAAAAACTACTCAATCTTATTTTCCTCATTATAATGAAAAAATATCAAGACTGAAGACTTGTCATTACAACTCTCTGTACCACTGGTAATACATAAAATATTCCAACACTCCGTATCAACTTGTAAATATAATATTTTGAAACCATTATACTATAATAATTATTGAAACATTGTTAGACTTCTGTTTCTTGTCATTTACCATAAAAATTATTTAAATTTCTAAATATACCACACCTATATTGAATTTTTTTAAAAAAATCATCAAAAAAATATTCTTTTATTATTTTCCTCAGACTGATGATCCTGCATTCGATTACATATCAGTTTCTTACTAGTTCTGCTGGATTGGTATTTATCTTACTCCTATGAATCAATTAGTCTAATGTATTGTTCTATTAGTTCTTTAGTAGCCTCAAAACGCTTCCTCTATTCTTCCTCTACACACTTGTTCATGTATCATTAATTCTTCATGACATTGAGAATATATGGATCAATATAACATCATTTGAATTATAATGAAAGGTTCTATGACTTTCCATCCTTCTGAAATCTTCTCCAACTTTCTTTCATAAGTATTTCATTACATGTTACTCAGACAACTTATAATTTTTGAGAACTTAATTGCACAGTAATGAATCACCAGATTTAGTATGGATAGTTTTACTCTCTGATACACTTTCTCATTCAGATAAAAACATTATTTATGGACACAATGTGAGCCCACAAAATAACTACTTTTACAATATTTTTTCTAAACATAAAACCAAAACCAAGGAACATTATTATAAAAACGATTCATTATTTTTTGATTACTTTTCAACATTTCACTCTTTTATTATAATCACCAAATCATAAAATTTAATGTGATTTCCTTTTATTGAAATAAAAAGATAAAACAATCAACAAAAACTTATTTCATCTTCTAAAAACAACTTCCAGCCAACTTAAACCCAAAATAAACTACTAAGGGAAATTGCATCCAATGTATGGTTCTTAATTCTTATTAAGTGGGGGTGTTTATCATAGATGGTTCGGAATAAACTCAAACTTAATGATATTCATTTTTTACATGAGTTTATTGATGTCTTCCCATAATATATTCTTTTTATTCCTCGAAATTGTGAAGTTTAGTTCTAAATAGAACACATACTGGGTGCTACAACTATTTCAAATAATCTATATAGAGTGGATCTAATTGAGTTATAGGAATTGAATAAGAATATTTAGTATAACCTTGATAAGTGATTTATTTAGTTAAGTGTGTCACTATGGGGTGCACATGTTGCTTTTATTAAAAATAAAGATGGATCAATGTGATTGTATATAAATTATTGAAAAAATAACTATATCAAATTCATGAACAAGTATAGTATTCCTTATATTGATGGTTTTTCAATCAACTTTGAGGAACAAAATATCCTTAAATGATTTAACTTTTCTCTAGATACTATAAATTGAGGGTCATAATTGAAGTCAAACCCAATACATCCTTCTATACAAGGCTTGTACACTATGAATTTATAGTGATGTTATTTATTCTTAAAAATTCCTCCTTGATCTTTCAGGATTTATTGAATAGTCTTTATATATTATGTGTAACACCCCATGATTTTGCAAAATATTTTTTTAATTGAATTTAACTTTTTCTGTAGCTTTTGTTACATGAAAAATAGGTTTTGATGAACCACAATATACTATTTATATTATTATTTAATCATGAAGGTTAGAAACTATCCATTAAACATAATGATATGAATATGAATATTTTTTTTAAAACTAACAATAAATGTTTTAGAATATTTTAAATTGAAAAATAAATAAATTATTTTTTAGTAATGTCTTTATATGTTTAGAACATAATTTCTTATTAAAAAGTTATTTTTTATTTCTTTTTGTGAACAAATAAAAAATTAATTTTTTTAAACTTTTATAAAATGTATTTTAAAAAATTAAATTCATATTCGAAATTAAATTTTAAAAGTTATCTTAGGGTTAATTTTTAGGATTTTTCAAAGAATATTAATTTTTTAATAAACAATGAAAATACCATTTTTATTGAAAATTGATGATTAGAAACTAAAATAAGATAATATTCATTGATTATATTTTAATATTTATGTGTTTCAATGTCTATAAACACCATTTTTAGTGAACTTTATTAATTGAACTTTATTTATCATCACATGTGAAATTCATGTTTAAAGTGTCAATTTGGGACCAATTAATCATTTTATTGTGGAATTAATAATTTTGATTAGTTGAATTGGTATTTTTGGATATTATTAACCATGTTTTTTTGATTTTTTATTTTAGTATCAATGGATTATTCATAAGGGATGATGAAACTTTTTTTCCATGAATGCAGAAATTTTTGGAGAAAGTATACTGAGCCTTAGGCCCAACAAATAAAAGTGAAGCCCACATTTCAACCCTAAGGAAGATAAAATTTTAACTGTAGATAGAGAAAATTATGGGTATCATTTCATTCAATAGTTTCTGGAGCTAATTCTAATGTTTTCAATGAGATCTATTGAGACGAAGTTAATGTTTAATTGTTGACCATATTTGAAGGCCCATAAAATCATCCCACCATTTGAGCATAACATACTAATGGACGATACCATTAGAATAAAATCTTTAAATATATTATAGGTCACATGGAATAATATATTTCTCTTCTATAACCATCATATATTCTTCCATCTTCAATGACATATTCGAATGCAAAAGGGGGATGAATCTAGAAGAATTTTCTGGTCAACATTGAAAGAGTCCAATTTCCATTGATTTCTCACCATCATTTTGATTATGAGAATTAATGTGGAAGGAATTTATTGATATGTGTTCAACCCTAGGACACAAAATTTTGTATTTAAGGATCTTGTGGTGAATGGATTTGGGGATGCATGTTTTTATTTAAATTGTAATGTTACACTGTCCTTTTGTAATCACTTCTTCAATTATTTTCATGTAAGTTGTTCGAACTAATTTTGTTTCTTGACAAATGTTCTTCTTTGAAAACTTTTATTTTATTATTAATATCATTTTGATAATATTTTCTAAGGGATTTAATCTATTCACATCATACTTTTGTGAAATCCTTTACACAAGGGTGGAGTGATCATTATTTATATTCTTTTCTTCTTTAACTCCACCCTTATGAGTCTACTTCCCACTTCCATTGCTAGAATAAAATAAATGTAGGGAGAAATATCTTATGGGTTGATCCAAGAAAGTATCAAGGGGTTGTATTGGATGTTATTTCATATTATTTAATATTCTAAAATAGTTCACTATATTATGATTTGCATTCGATGGTTTATTTTTTTCTTCATCTTCACCAACTTTAACGATGACATATTTTGAGTGCTAGTGAAATCCAATTACTTATAGTTCTCATTAATATGATCCTGTAAGTTCATTGGTGATTAGAATTATAATTTTTTAATTAATAATTAGATAATGATTTTGTGTAATTAATTTATTATTATGATATATCTTGAATTATTGATATGAAATTTTATAGGAAATAAAATATATCAAATATATCCCTAGTGAAAAACTAGGATTGACTCTTATTTTACAAATATTTCCATCCAGATATTTAAGTTTTTCATTATTAATGAAAAACCATTCACTTAGGTACTTTGATATTTTTATTTTCACAATTACAATCAACAACATAATTGGCCACTTTATAGACCATAAAATGTATGTGTCTCGAGCTTTCTTCTTAGGCATCTTTGGATTTGACCTATACCTATACTATAATGAACGATTCTACCTATAGGGTAAATTTGGGCATTACCAAATTTTCTCATCATTTCCAGGGACCCAAGTAAGTTATATTAGACACTCACATCCTTTTCTCACCCTAAACTTTCTTTTATCACCATCATATCTCTTATCTTTTCCCATTTCTGATTATGTATGTCCTGAGAATCTAGAATAAAAATTTCATTATAATAGGATGGAGTATCTTTCAAATTACCCCATCATAAAACCATTCTATAATCAAATGAAAATTCAAAATTTTTAAGCTTATAACCTAGGGATTTTTTATGAAAAATCCTTTTATGATTACCCCACACATGATGAGATGTAAAATCAGTTGGATGATGAATGTTTAATGGATAAATTTAGTTCCCTCTCAAGGATGGTTGAAGAGATCAAACATAATGAATTCCATTATGTAAAAAATTATATCCACCCCATTCCCAAAAAACTTTTTGAATAATTTCATGGACAAATGGTGAAAATAAATTTGGAAGTTTCAACATTGAGATTAAAACTACAAAGAATTGAAACAATTATGAAAGCCATGCCCACTCAGGTTGTCCATTACCCAACATTGATAGAAGAATATTGTTACACACAAACCTATCATGAAAAAATACAAGATATGAATATTTCAAATAGTGGAAAATATAATGAAAAAATTAAACCATTGATTCTCAAAACATTATAGGATTCAAAATAACAAGAATACACTGAAGGAAAAACATTAGAATCTGAGAAATCAAATCTATTCAACGAAGTGAATTTGTTAAAGAATAATGAAAGTCATCCCAAGGAACCAAATGTATTTTTAACGGTGTATAGATCATTATGAAATTGATTTTCTATGTTTAGATGAGGGAAAATTGTATCCATGGATTCAATCACTTTTAGATGGACCCAATGAGGATTTTTTAGAAACACCAATCACTAAACCATTAATATAAATCCCAAAAAAGTACATAATCATTCCTATCATTGATATATCAACTTTTTTGTTACAATTTATATTCAAAAGTAACTATTTATGTTGAGAAATTTTTAAAATGAAACCAAATTCAATTCTATGTCTTGACCAATATATGAAAGTGTTATCCAACCCAATATAAAATTCATTATTCATACATCCTCTATCAAGTCATCCTTCATTGGGGGTAATAAAAAAAAATCATTCATCATTTCCTACTCTCTTGATGCTAATAAATAGAAAATTATCCTTGATGTATTATACAAGATTATGAAAGCAATTGGATTGAACCATTTCGATCTTTATGGGACTAGATCATTCACTAGGACCCATATGATTTTTCTTGAATCAATTTTAAAAAACTACTTCCAACCACAAGGGAGACTCAATATAAATATTGTAAAAGTTGTGAAAAATGAAATCCGTAAAATGTTAAAAGTTTGTATTGGTTATGTTGGGGGGGGGGGTCCAAACCAATATAATGACATTAAAATAAGTGATTATTGCAAGGAAACCTGACATACACATTTTTTTTTATTTTATTTTTTGTGTTTTTGTGTTATGAAAATCCCCATGGGGATTCCAACGTGATCTAATGTATATTATGTGTGAGATTTAGCAACTAAAGCATTCTAATATTTCCAAATGAAACCCATGTATTCTATTGTTAAAACCTAGCCATCAATCATCCCTGATGAGTATACTTATAAGCAAAAGATAAATAGATCGATTTACTATTGATGGGTCATCAACTTCAAACTAGGTTGTTTTATTCCCCGATTTCATTTCAAATCACATCTCCCCTATTTATTATCAATTCTAATATCTCTATTCTCTTCTCATTCAAAAATGAGGGAAGTTTCATTATATGTTAGGGGAGTAAAAATCCGTGATTTTATGAAAAGAATTTAGTCTTTTATGGAAAATTTATTTAACCTAGAACATGATAATACACATTTCAAAATCTGAAGCTGAATGTCAAATAATTTTGAATTCCTTGATTATGATTTTAAGAAAAGTTTAAGTACATGAGAATAGATTTTGGAATGTGCAGTTGTCTGATATGATTTCTCACTACTATGATTTTTATCCATTTAATAAAAATTAAACAATGCACATCCATTTTACGTTGGGTGTAATTTTGAGTTCATGGTTCTAATTGATCATATCATAGTGTTTGAGGAAACTTTTAGTTTAATTTGAGTATCGAATTTTTTTAAAAACAATTGTGACAACATAGAACAATGTTTTGTCCAAATGTGTGGAGTTAAACACTTAGGGATCATGACTCCATATTTTTCTTTCCCAGACTTTGGATTTACATATCTATTGTATATTATTTAATTGAGTAAATGTTTGAAGTTTAATACTTGGGTTCATTAATACATAGTTTTTTTTAGAGTTAGTACTTTCATATCTATTGTGTTTAAAAACATAAAATAAAATAAAAAATATAATGATAAATTAGATACTCATATTATGGTTTAATGTGATTCTTATCAAGAGATTCCATTTTCCCCCTTGAGAAAAATGGGCCCCATTTCTTTTGTGATTCACAACACATCATCATGCTTAATTAAAATTATATGAAATATGGTGATGAATTTTAAAAAATTAATGATATTGGGATTATGATATACTTGTGAACCTATCTTGGGTTAAATGATTTTTATAGGTTTCATGATTTTTTGTAATGATAACTTTTGGTGATCATTGTATGTTAAAATGTTGTTGAAAAATGGAATTCAATTACATATTTTTTAGATACTTTTTTCTCGAGACTATTAAATAACAATTGGGGGTGTGATTAGACACTAAAATAGGATAATATGAATTGATTATATTTTCATATTTATGTGTTTAAAATTCCTTAAACAATGGTTTTAGTTAATTTTATTAACCAAACTTCATTTATCATCACATGTGTAATTCATTTTTAAAGTGTCAATTTGGGTCCAATTAATCATCTACTTGTAGAATTCATTAATTTGATTATTTGAATTTGATATTTCTGATATGATTGACAGATTTGTTTTATAATTTTTTCTTTTATGAGTAATGGATGAATCATAAGGGAATATGGAAATTGATTTCCATTAATGCATAAATTTATAAACAAAGCATAATGGTCCTTTGGCCTATAAAATAAAAGTAGAGCCCACATTCCAAGCCCAAGGAAGATAACATTTTAACTGTAGATATAGAAAATTATGGGTATCATTTCATTAAAATGTGTCTAGATCTAATTATGATGTTTTAAAGGATATTCATAGAGCCTAAGTTGACACATAATTTGTTGACCATATTTAAAGGCCTTGAAAATCTGACCACCATTTCAAGCATAAAATTCGAATGGAAGACCCAATTGGAATAAAACTTTTTAATGATATTAGAGGACACCTAGATGAAGATATTTCTATTTTAAGACCATCCCATATTTTTTCATATTTAATGAAATATTTAAATTCAAAAAAGTGGGATGAATCTGGATGAATTTTATGGTAAACATCGAAAGAGTCCAATTTCCATTGATTTATCACCATACTTTTGACTCTCCTAATTAATGGGAAAGGAATTGATTGATTGGGGATCAACACCAGGACCAAAAAATTACTATTTAAGGATATGGTGGTGAATGTATTTGGGGATACACGTTTTTATTTTAATTGTAATGTTACATTTTCTCTTTGTAATCGCTTCTTCAATTTGTTTTATGTAAGTTGTGAAAATTAATTTTGTTTCTTAATAAATTTTACTATTATTTAAATTTTATATTATTCTTAAAATTAATTTGATACTATTTCATTAGTTAGTGAATCTATACACATTATCCTTTTCAAAATTCATTACACAACGATGGAGTGATCATTATTTCTATGCTTTTCTTCTTTAACTATGCCCCTATGAGTCTACTTTTAACTTACATTGATAGAATAGAATCAATGGAGGGATACAAATATTATATTTTGATCAATGGGAGTATAAAGGGGATATATTGGCTGTTAATTAATGTTCTTTAATATTTTAATTTAGTTTTTTATTTTAATATTTCCATTTGATGATTTATTTTCTTCTTCGGCTTTGCCAACTTTAACGATGACACACTTTGAGTGCTAGTGCGGTCTAAATCCTTGGAGTGATCATTAAATTGATCCTCTAATTTAATTTGTGATATGCCTTATAATTGTGTAATTACTAAATTGGTGAATGTTTTTTTGGAATTACCTCATTGTTAGGATACATCTTGAATTTGGTATTTTCAATTTTCTAAGAAACAAATACATCCAATATAGCCTTAGAAAACCCATTTATCAACTTATAATATATAATTATTTCCATATAAATAATAAGGTTATTCATTATTAAATAAAAAAATTTCACTTAGGTATTTTATTATTTTTAGTTTCAGAATTACAATCAATACCATAGTTTTCCACTTTATATCCAATCTTATATATAATGTACATGTCTCTAGGTGTCTTCTTTTGTCTCCGTGGATTCGATCCATACCTATAATACAATTACCACTTCTACCAATATGGAAACTTTTAGTAGCACCAATTTCCTTTTATTGTAAAGAATTTATATGGATAAATTTGTATTAAAGTGGTTTTAAATGTAGAAAATCTCAATTATATATTTATTTATACAATTGAGTTCATTGGAATCAATTTAATATTGAATTTTGATATTAACAATTTTTATACATATGTGAATTTTATCTCTGAAAAAACTCATTTTCATCACATTTTCTTGTTTTTAAAATTATATTATGCTAATTATGTAAATTGAATTTATAAAAATGGTTTCAATATTTGGAATCATTATAATAAATATTATCTGAATATTCCAACTTAATTTTTTACCATAATGAATATTTAAACATGTAAAAAATTATTACCACGTTTAAGGTAACAACAGGTTTACCGAAGGTGAAATTAAGAAGATAAAAGCTCAAAATGACCCAAAACCTATACAATTATAATTTTAATGGAATATTTAGACCTTAAATATTATAATATTCAGTAATGTTCCCTTATGTAATCTTCTTCCATGTTAAAAATAATAGTATAATTATTTGTTTCGATAACTTTCAGGTGTGTCCTCTCCCCCAAAAATAAAAGGCCAACCACTCCCTTCCCCTCTTCACACTTCCAAAACTATTTGGATTTACCAATAACTAAAATTATATATTTATTAATTCCATACCCATATCCTATTAGTCTTATTTATATTATGAATCGATCATAATAAGTCTTTAGGTATAAACCTAAAGAGGCTCTCCAAAGAAGAGGAAAAATTCCTAAACTCGTATTTTTGTTTTATAACTTCTTCCACCTCCATAAAATATTCTAAAAATATTATGATATAATAACAAAAATTTATTACATATAATTTTAAGTTATTAAATTAATGAAATATCCCATATTAATCTTCACTTCCATGTAATTTGAAATGAATTCTTCAATCGTGTGTACGACAGACTACTTCCTCATGAGCTGTTGTAATTTATTTTCCATCACCACATTTCCAAGATAAATATAATTATGGATTTAATATATTTATATTATATTTATGACATGAATATAATTATTTAATTATAATATCACATATACCTTCTTACTTTCCATTCCGTAAGAATAAGATAACATCGCTCATGTGTGTGGTGGACTACCACCTTGAGAAGCGATGTAATTTGTTTTTCACTTCAGCATCACATAAATGGTAATAAGGATAAATATAATGAATATATGAGATATATATGACATCATAAATATTATATAAATTTTAATTAATATTTAATATTTTATTCCTTCCATCTAGAAAATGGAAACAACATTCATGCATACGTACGACCTATCGTCTTAATGAATGACGTATTTCATTTTATACCACTAACATTAATAGATTACTCTAAATAAATGTTTAATGAATATGTATGATATTTATATAATGGTTAAAAATATGAAGTTTAGGGGACCATGGTCAAATTAAGAGGACCAAATGTACCAAATCTAAACATACATGAAAAATAAAGAAATTATTACCAAAACATGATTTTAATAAAGAATTTTTAATAAACAAGTAATAAATGGTCATAAGTAAATAATATAAGGTATGATAAATAATATTTTTATTTTTTAATATATTTATAATAAATTTAAATTAATTATATATTATTTTCAAACATGTATGAAGGAATTTGAGACTTACGTTAAGGGATTTTTGTCTTAATTAGTCTTTTTTTGAGACATAAGTTATGTTATACACCTACCTTATTTTATTATGGGTATAAACTACCCCTTTACATTTAATATCATCAATATACTTATTTTAATGATATTTAAATGTTTTATTTGGTTCTATTCTTTCATTGGGACTATGATTCAAATATTACCATAGTGGTAATGATTTTATGTTACAATATCACTCATTATCGGGATTACTTATGATTATACTTATCATGGTGAAATATTATTATATATCTCTCAATACACTATTGAATTATATTCTCCAAAATTAGTTTCATGAAAATAAATGTTTTCATTTAATTTTCCTCCCTTCATGTACTCAATATTTCAAAATAATGTTTTTAAAGAAAATCAACTTTATTTCTCTCTTCAGCCAAGAACCCATTTTTTTCAATGTCCATGTTTTATAAAAATGATCCAAAGAATGTTTTTACTATTAACCAATGTTTTTTTAAGTTAATTTTTATCCTTTTTTATATTTTACAAAATAGTTTAAAAGAAATATTTTTTTTAATTTTACGAATGATTCACTTTTTACATTTTATTGAAAATTTGAAAGGAAGGTTTTCTATTAACTTTTACAGAATAAAGGACATTTCCTGCTATCCTAACCATTATTTACATGGAATATTCTTTCAGTAGTTTCCCAGATGATATTAAAATAAAAGGATTTATATAATATATATTTTTTAATTTCAATTTATGAAAAAGTTATTTTCAAATAAAGGATATTTTCCACAATAAATTTTCAAATTGATTGTTCAAAATCAATATCCATCTAAGATGACATTTTTGGTGTTATATAAGGTTAACTAGGGATATGATACAATATTATTATACTTATTATTTCTCTATATGCTTTTTTATTATAATGAAATTATGTTTATTAAACCCATTTATTTTATATGGGATATGCTATAACGGATTGATGTAATGCTTATAAAACCCATTTATTCTCATAGGTTCTGATATGATGAATTTATTGTGATCTTGGGGCACACATATATAAAATTCTCATTATTTTATGGGTATGTGATATATCTCCCTCCAATTCATTGGTTAATTATTTAAATCTCATGATATAATGACAATAAACAGGACGATGTGCTTAATCCACTTTGAGAAACTGAATGAACTGCAAGATGCACTATAGGAAAAAGGTGATAATGCCTGATCCATTCTGAAATAGAATACTTGTGTTTATTCTTGATTCATTCTGATATTATGGTCTCAGAAGTTATCCTTTACATATGAAATGGGTTTTATACTTATGATGGTGCCACACTTACATGACATTGACTTATGGTCCGTGATTTATTTATGAGGATCTATCACTCTTAAAAATAATTTATTTTGAAATGATAAAGATTTATATTATGAATCATGTTTATGATATTTGGAAAATTTGGTATGGACTTTTTATTTTATGATCATGATCTCACACCTTTATTCTTATCTTATGTTTTCATATTATCATTAGTTAATATCTCTCATGTTTACCCTTACTGAGTATCTGATCTCACCCCTTTTCTTAAGTTTACTTTCCCATGTTATAAATAATGATTTTAATTAGGGTATGTATATGAAGAGTAATTACTGGGAAAATCATTTTCAGGGATATCAATAATATTTGATGAAATAATAATATTGAGTGTCTGTCACAAAAATAAACTAATCGTTTACTTTCTTCTGGCATTTATTTTATGAAATGAATTTGATATTCATTTAAAAAGATGTAATATTTATTTACAAATTTCCTAGATCATTATAGTTGTTATCAGATGAAAAGTTTTAGTAAATCTTTGGAAAAAAGGTTGAGAAAAATTTGGTGAAGAACCCATGGGTTGTATCAAAGTATAGAATAAAATCCTAAATTTTTTTTCTGGAAGAGATTATGTTGTTTACATAAAAATACAACCATATCTGGATACTATATGTGGATGTGGTTTTATAAAATATTTACCTAGGTGTATTGAATCTGAAAAATGTGGATTGGAACTGACTTGAGTTTTACCTGGTACATCACAACGGGCCTTATTGCAGACTAGGTTTGACGCTCCTTGGTTATATGCTTTGGTTAATTCACATTTATTTTATGAACCAAACCAAAATATTTTCATACATAATGCCAATGAATAACTTTGGTTAAACCTAAGGAGTCATAGAATGAAATGGACCTGTCATGATTTTAGATACCCTATAAATGATTATTTTTCAACATTATGTGGTTTCCCACTGTGATTATTGTTTCTCACACTATTATTTTTGGTTTTAGTAAATAGATGGAACCCAAAGGAACTGTGTTAATGTTGAATATGATTTAAAATGTAATGATTTTCCTCCCGATCCACCTAAAGTTATGGTTTTTGGAATTAAAAATATATTTTTTAGGTTCACATAAATTTATCTAGATATGAATCATGATAAAACTCCAAACAATCAATAGAGGGAACAACATTATATTGAGTCCTTTATGAGGAAAATCCACCTTATATTAGTGGTTCCACAGATCCACTATTTACTGAGAAATTAATTAGTACCATTGAAAATATATATTCCACTCTAAAATGTTCAGACCATGAAAAATGAATTTTTAGAATTTATCATTTTAAATGTGAAGCAGTTCAATGGTGGAATATTATCAAAAATATGAGGGATTAAGAAGAAATTGACTCTATAGAATACGATGAGTTTAAGATCTTAGTTTTCAATATGTATAATACTTATATTATTTGAATAAAGATAGAGAATAAATCCAATGAGCTGAAGAAGATGGATGATGAATCTACTGGTACATTGGAGGAAAATCTTACAAGACTTGCATGGAACATTTATATAATTATCACCCAACCTGAATATAAGGATGATCAATTATATGGTTTCTTAAAAACTTTTCTCTAAACAAAATTTCCTATAAGATACTTTTTAGATATGAATAAATCATTTAATGTTTACCCAAGGTGGAAATGGAAAATGGAGATTCCCACCATTCCTATAGTTTTGACAGGAAAAGGAAGATTGAGTCACGTTAGGACTTGAATAAAAAACATGGTGTAAAGATATTCTAGCAAACTACATGCTAGAAGTGGAGGAAGAAACATCCAGGGAACTAATTGAATGGAAATCATATGTGATTTAAATGTGGAAGGGTGGATCATAAAGCCCATGAATGTCTATATGAAATGAATAGTCTAGTTAACATAATGGAAGAGAAGTAGATTCCCACTAATGCACCACCCATACTTAAATTATTTAAATGAAAGTAGAATGGGAATTATGCTAACCAATGCTCAAATATGAAGGTTAATGATGCTGTTTGACATAAAAAACAATTTAATCTTTGGAAAAAAGGTAAATATCATGCAATTACAATTTCTGATCAAGGGTACAATAATTACATGGTGAAAGGTACACTTTCCATCCAATCTAGAACTACTAATGTCTTATTTGGAAATGGATATACCAATTCATTTATGTTTTAGAAAATTTATACTGTTATTAATATTCCACCAAAAACATTATATATAGAATTATTAGTGAAAACATCTAATGTTATGATGATCACAACTCAAGTATATGATTCCTCTCTAGTGTAATATTGGTAGAATATGATTCTGGTAGATCTTGTACTTCATCCTCTGGATGAATTTTATTTTATGCTAGGAATGAATTGGATTTATCCATATAAATCCCACATCAATTTATGAGGAATCGATGTCACGTTTGATATTGAAAACAAACTTATGATCATATATTGGTGTGATGATAAATATGAACATTTTATGGATATCATATACATTTCATGGGTTTTGATTCATATTCAAAAGGGGTTATTTTCTTATATGATTGGGGAGAAACTCAACATTGATAATATGCCTATTGTGAGGTAATTTGATGACATATTTTAAAAAGAGTTTCCTTATATTGAACTGACTTTTCAAATTTGGATCTTAATAGAACTCATACCTGGTACCACACATATTTCAAAAACTCCCTATTAATTTACCCCAACTGAGTTTCAAGAATTAAATAAACAACTCTTGGAGAATCCTGACAATTGATTCATTCAGACAAGTGTATCACCATGCGGTGAACCTATTCCTATTGTTAATAAGAAATATGGATAGATACGACTGTATATTTATTACCATGAACTAAACATGATAACTAACATGAACAACTATTCTCTACCCCATATTGATAACTTCTTAGATCAATTTTGTAGAGAATTATATTTTTACAAGATTTTCATGCATTCTGGATATCATCAATTGATAGTTAAGAGGGAGGATATACCCAAGAAAACATTTAATTAAAGGTATGGAATCTATAAATACATAGTGATACCATTTTGTTATACTAATCCCCCAATCATATTCATGTGTTCAATGAATAGATATAAGATTACCTTGACCAGTTGGTGGCAGTACTTTGATATCTCTATTTTGTATACATATTTTGATGTGTTTTTTATATATGAATTAATTTAATATTAATTGCTTCGATATAATTTATGTGCCCGATATTAATGTTTTGAAAATTCTTTATAGGATTGACTTGTAATGAAAAATACGGAAAACATGGAAAATGATGAACAAAATGACACTTTGTGCCGCGAGAAAAGTGATACGGCAGAACACCAGATTTTTGAGATAGAAGAAACATGAAATTTTTTAAGCAGAGACGGTATACATTGTGTATTGAGAGTACATGATGTGTAGTATTTGTTTATGACATGATGCTGACTGCATAGAAAAAAATGTGAACTAAAAGTACACATCGTGTATCCCCGGTATATGATGTGTACCTTAGTCAAACCAGTGTTTGATGTTTCCATAGATTCAACACGATGGAGGGAAAATTGGATCTAAAGTACACAACGTGTATTCCAGCTACATGTCATGATGACAGTGATATGTTGAAAATTAAAATGCAATGTGGGCCATAAGTTTTGGTAGAAACACCAACATATTCAAGCCCCAACCACCCTTACAAGTCATCCCAGAATACTCTGGACCTGGGGCAGCAAGCGTGACCACCAAGAGGCTTTCAAAGATAGGTTTTTATTTTTGTTGTATTTTTATTTTCTTTATTTGATGTAATCAATGAATTCTCTCTAATTTAATTCCAATATCTCTTTTAATTCCTTTTCCATCTCATTTCCCTATCATCTATTCTCTTCCCTATGGAATATGGTTTAATAATCATTGGTGATCACCTAACAATGGTTGGATTAAACCCATAGGGGAAATTGGGATCATTCAAAGGGGATGTACACCATCACTTCTCGATTTACCCTTTCTCATAAATATAATTTTATGCGATAGTATCATGTTGTAAATTCATGTTTATTTAAATCATCATTGAATCATTGAACATATGTTTTCAATAATGAATAAACCCCAACATGGTTGAGATAATGTTTTCATGAAAATTGAATTGAATTACTCTTATACTCTTGGAAATCTGAACTAAATTCACCTTTGTTATTATAATTCATCTTTCAAAGATAAATTGGGATTCTAGGTTAGTTTGATAGGGAATGAACATTTCTTCGGTTGATGAAACTGTTTGGTTGCGTAGCTATTTTATATGATTATTTTACAAGCAAGGATAAATATATTTAACAAAACCACCCTTGGAAAGTGATTCCCCTATCTTCAGCTTTTCTATTTGAATTTACATATCTTAATTTAACCATTAGTTAAATAAAATTAAACAAAAATTGGAATGACCTAACCTTTAATCTAGAGTTGTTATTGCTACATTCCCCTCTCCTAGTGGGTTCAAACCTAAACTTCATCTATAATATGCCTTCATAGTTAGTATGGTTAGATATATTATTAATTTATAATTTGACTCAATCCTGATGGAATTAATGATGCCTTTCGGGCATATAAAATTCTGTCATCGTTGTTGGGGAGCTACAGATTGTACTGATGACTCAAGACTGATCACTTAGGAAAAAGACTTTTCTTATCCCATTTCTTTTTACTACTTTTAGTTTAGTCAATTGATTTTGTAGTAATTTTATTATAATTATTTTAGTATCATTTGTTACTTTTTCATGGTGTGCATGATGAGTTTTCAAATAAATCAATATTATGCCACACCACCATCAGAATACATTGAATATTCCGAGTATTTGACCACCTCGGAAGCACTGAATAAGAAAGGGTGGCCACATAAAAATGATGGTAAGAATGATTCATATTGTCATGAGTATGATGAATTCCAGAATCCAAACTGGAATTTCACCTACTATCATCCCAACATAGGATCTCCTGACTACCAAAAAAATTGTTGGTATAAGAAGTACACAAATTATAACACCTACATTCAAAAAAATCAAGGGAAACATAAAGAAAAAAGACTATCTGGAGTGCATACCCATGGTATTGATGTGATGGAAAAGATAATGAGATACAATGAGATAGAACTAAATGAGAACAGATAATTTACTACTCACATTTCCCAAATCATTAATAATTTTTGTTTTCACCTACCAATAGTTTATACTGTAGATACTAGTCGGTTTAAAGATAAACATCAATAAGTAGAGGAATTCCAAGCTTTTGACATAAAACAACCTCATGACCAATACATTCAAGAAGACCATTTTTCCAAAAACCCCAAGAGCATAATTCAGATGTCAGAATAGCCACATTTCTCATGCAGTTCATTCCAGTGCCAGATAATAGGATGGATGATCATGAATCCCAACTCAAAGAAATGGTAGAATTAAATACTCAACTTGCTCATGTTATTTCAAATTTAAATTCCATTGTGCATAATATACCCTTAAATTCTAATACAAGGATCAATTATTATGAACATGAAGACGGTAAATAGAAGATTGAGGATGTTCAAAATATTGAAGAAACAAATAGAAAAAATAATGATGAGGTTATCAAGGAAGGAATCTTGAAGCATGATGAGATCTTTCGAAATGATGCACCTCTAGATTTAGAAGTAACATTCAAATTGAAGGCATCCCTTCAATGAATAGAAATATAGGGAGAATAAAAGATATAGGAATATGTAAAGGTGTTCAAATAGATACATGATAGTGAATTTATGAAGTAAGAAGAAAATTTAAAGGATGTGGATAATAAATAAACATGCATTAACCTCACTAGTGTTCTTGAGAAAGAAGAAGAACGAGACTCCCTCCAAGAATTTCAAGATGAAGAGTTGAAAACTAAGGTTTTAATTAAATAAGTCATTATATAAGATTAGAATAAGGATAATAATGAAGAATAAGTGGAGGTGCAGGAAAATTATAAAATCTGGTCAGATTTTGATTTCTTGTTATTTTCATTATTACTGTCCACAAATTGTAACCCACCACTATTTGAGAAGAACCAATGGAGGAGGAAGAAAAAGATTAACACCGATGCAAAAAAATCCATAATTGGTTAATTCCAAGATGATTATCTTTGTACCATGTTCCAATTAGCTAATGAAGGTAAACTTTTGTGCTGAATGAACATAAAAAAGAGTAGCTATGGAGAGGAAACTTGGATTTTAAAAATTACTTTCTAGGATTTAGATTTATTTTATTTTATCAATTTAAATAAATATCCATGTGGTTGGCCTTTATACCTTCTTGATACAAATATTTTCAAATTCTAAAAGGCCTGTAATTTCACTATTTATTTTTATATTTTTGTTCCCTATATGTAAGATGGACAAAGTGATTGAAGAAGCTGAAAACATGAACATTACATGTCATGTAATCTGATTACGCATTATGTACTTGGCTAGAAAAGATCCTAAGAGACTCATTTATAAGAATCAATAGAAGGGGAGTGCTATTTATACTTTTTTATATCTTTAAAACCCCAGTTTTCTATAGAACATGATTTTGAAAAAATGAATTGAAATGTTGTATGAACTGAATTGGATCAGATTCACCCTCATACATGCTTGAAATTTTTTCTTGTAATAACGAATATAGAAGACATCAGAACTGAGGATAAATATTTTCACTTTTTATAAAATTTAAAATTTGATTACCATAAATTAAAAATATATTAATGAAAATTTTAAAATTCAATTGCTTACTTAAATTTATGATTTCTTGAAAATGATTGCTGATATGATTTATTTTCATGAAGTTGATTCCTAGAAGCATGCATCGAATAAAAATATTATTTATTTTCATGCTATCACATGATTAACTCATATTCTATTCTCATTCCTAATATGATTATATACAAATTTTTTCTTATTTATCTAATCATATTTCTTGAGTGAAACTTAGGGCATGAAAACCAGCTAGAACTTGAATTATTATCTTGTCAAAGCTATAAATGTACATATTCACTATTGAAATGATTGAGGAATTTTATTAATGATCCTTTTTATCCTAAGAACCATCTAATCATTGATCCCACTTTATCCCATAGAATCCATGGATGACCTTATTAGGATTAATCAACATTACAAGCCATTATTTTCTTTCCTACCCAGATCATTGTATTTTTCATGATATTCAATTGATTGAGTATGGGGTAAAATTTATTCATGGTGGATATGGGATATTATTATTTATAGGAGATATCATGTTGTTTTTCATGAGATTTAGGAGAAGGTTCAAATTTACATCCATTATATTCCATTATATATCCCTCATGTTGAAAAAAGAAAGAAACAAAAAATTAATGAAAAAATGGGTTATGAATTAGAAGAATAAAAGAACGATTTTCTAGACTAATTATTTTTATCGTATGTAGTTAGGTGATGGATGTGAGGTTTATTCCAATAATTACATTAATAAAAATAAAAAAATAACAATAAGATAGTATTATCTTTTATTGTGATTATATTATTTGTGAGCCATTACTTTGATTGTTGGGAGGATGTGTGAGATGACATTACATTTTGGTTAGGAGCATTTTCATTGAGATTGTATTTTGAATATCATGAATTATAATTTAGATTTTATCCTCCACATTGAGAATTACTTGATTTTCAACATTTTACCTACCTACCATCAGCCATAGAGTCATTTGATCCTTATTTCAAAGCCCTCATGATTAATTGTGATATTTGTATTTATGAGGTGGAGAAAGTAGATTCAATGTAAGCCTATGGTTAGGATCATGTACTTGAGTTATGATCTTAACTCCATCAAATTATTACCTTGCCTGATGAGTGAAAAACTAAATATTGAGGTATATAATAAATGGCATGGGAGTTGATGAAACATTGAAAATGTGTGTGAAAAGGGAAATTTTTTGTGAATTTCACTCCATAAATGATGCATGATTTTCAATTTATTAATTGGGTATTTGTGGTGATTTTATAATATTTAATTATGACTTATTTTTATGAGAATAATAATTTAAAAATTCCCTTCTTGATGTATGGACCCTTGGTGATTTGATGTTAAGGTTTTTCTCGATGGCGATCAATTATTTGAGTGTGGTGGTATTTGATATCTCTATTTTTTATACATATTTTGAAGTGTTTTTTACATATGAAGTAATTTAATGTTAATTACTTCATTATAATTTATGGGCTTAATATTAATGTTTTGAAAATTATTATGTAGGATTGACTTGTGCAGCAAAATCAAAAAAACATGTTAAATGATGAAAAAATGCCACATTGTGCTGCGAGAAAAGTGAAGCAGCGTAACAAAAAATTCTTGAGAGAAAAGGAAGCTGGAAATTCTAGAGCAGAGATGGTATGCATCATCTACTATGAGAACATGACATCTAGTATAGGTTCATAACATACTGCATACCACATAGAAAACGATGTGAACTGCAGGTACACACCTTGTACCACCAGTACATGACCTGTACCTCAGTCAAACCAGCATTTGATGTTTCCACAAATTCAACATGGTAGAGGGAAAATGGGATCTGAAGTACATGATGTGTATTCCAGCTACATGTCATGATGAGGTGCTTTGATGAAAATTAATTGCAATGCGGGTCATGGGTTTTAGTAGAAAAACCTATTAATACAAGCCCCAACCGCCTTCCAAGGCATCCTGGAATACTCTGGACCTAGGGGAGCAAGCATGAACACTAGGAGGCTTTAATAGATAGCTTTTTTATTTTATTTTTTTCTTTCTTTCTTTGATTTAATCATTTAATTTTTTTTAGTTTAATTCAAATCTCTCTTTTATTTCGTTTTCCTTATCATTCTCTATCATCTATTACCTTCCCTATGAAATACGGTTTAATCATTTTTGGTGATCACCCAACGATGGTTGTCTAAAATCCGTAGGGGATACCAGGTTCAATCAAAGGGGATGCATATAATTATTGCTTGATTTACCCTTTCTCGTAAATATTATTTCATGTAATAGTATCATGTTTTGAATTCACTTTTATTTTATTCATCATTGAATCATTGAACAGATGTTTTCAATAATGAATGAACCCAAAAATGGTTGAGATAATTTGTTCATGAAAATTGAATTGAATTACTATTCTTCTCTTAAAAATCTGAAATAAATTCACCTTAGTTATTATAATTATTATGACCAAGATATATTGGGATTATATGGTAGTTTGATATGGAATTAACATATCTTCTATCAATGAAATTTTTTTGGTTGCGTAACTATTTTATATGATTATTTTAAAATCATGGATAAATATATTTAAAAAACCCACCAATGGAAACAGATTTCCCTATCTTCTACTTTTTTATTTGAATTTAGTTATTTTAATTGCACAATTAGTTTAATAAAATCAAACAGAAATTGGAGTGACCTAACCTTTAGTCTAGAGTTGTTATCACTGAGTTCCCCTATCTCTGTGGGTTCAACCCCACACTTCTATTATATTATGCCTTTATAGTTAGTATGGATTGAGATATTATAAATTTCTAATTTGACTCATGTTTGATGGAATTAATATCACATTTTGGGAGAATAATATTTATAAATGATATTTTGATCTATTTGATGAGTAAGGAAGTGCATGAAGATCCCTTTATAATTGTAGTGAAAACCATAAGTATAGAGAAACTATATTAAATATTTTAAAAGTATGAATTTTGGATACAAAATGTTTCATTTTTTGGGTCATATAATCATTAATGAGGGTATATAAATAGATCTATAAAATAATAAAGGCTATCAAACATTGGCCCATACCAACCATGGTGACCGATTTTTGTATTTTTCATATTTTAGTTGGATATTATCAACTGTATGTGGAGAATTTCTCATCACTATATAATACATTATCTATGTTAACTAGGAATGGATCCATGTTCCTTTGTATAGTTGAATGTGAAGAATATTTTAAAAAACCAAAGGGAAGGTTAGTTAGTGTACATGTGATTACATTATCCAATAGTGGAGAAGGGATTGTAATCTATAGGGATGCATCAATAAAGGGATTGAGATGAGTTATCATGCAGAATGACATAGTTATATCTTACGCTCCATGAAAATTGATGGTTTCTGAAAAAAATTACCCAAATCGTGATTTTGTGTTAGATATGGTAATTTTTACATTAAATATAAGGAAACATTATCTTGATGAATAAACTTTTGATATATATACTGATAATTTTTTTTAAAAGAATATATTTACATAACAAGTTGAATACGATCCAGATAAGATGGTTAGAACTGATTAATGTTTACGACTTCTCAATACATTACCACAATGGGAAAGAAAATAAGAAGGTTGATGATTTAATTCCAAAAGGATCATGGCATGTTATCTATAATTTGGATCACAAAAGATCCAATATTTAGAGATTTAAAAACAGTGGATCTTGAAATCTTGAAGGAAGAGAGAAATAGTATTCGTCTCAAATAATTGTTTAACCATATATCTATGTGTATATTAAAAAGGCATAGAAGAATGTTGTAGATCTATAAAATAAGATGATAAATTTTTCTGTGTTTAACCCTTGTTGTGATGGAATGGTGACATTCAAGAACCATTTATATTTTCCTTCCATACTAGATTTGAAGTAGCAATTAGAGGAGCCTCAAAGTTCATCATTAACTTTTCATCCTAGAAGTAAAAAGATGTATAGAAATTTTAAAGAGTATTTATAGTGGGATGACATAGAGAGAGATATTACAGAGTTTGTATCTATGTTCTTGGTATGTCAACAAGTTATGTATATGAGGAAAAAGTAAAAGGGGGCGTTATAACCATTACCCATAATAAAATATAAATGGGAATAAATCCCCATGGATTTTATCATTGGACTACCCAAAAAATATAATGTGAATAATACTATATGGGTTAAAGTTTATTGCATTAAAATTTTAGCACAATTTATTTTTATCATAGAAGACTTCTCTCAAGATCAAATTTATAGGAGATAAATTAAGACGAGGTCTGGTTGCATAGATTATCACATTCTATTGTATCTAATTAGGATCTGAGGTTTACCTCAATGTTCTAGAAAATTATTTATTAATCACTTGATACAAAATTGAGTTTCCGCATAATTTTTCATCCTCAAATATATGGTTATTCAAAGATATCAATTCAAAACCTTTATGATATGATGAGATATTGTTATACGGATTTTATAGGTAGTTGGGATCAACACCTTCCTCTAGATAATTTTTATACCACAATAACATTCACTTGATCATTCATATGGATACTTATGAATCCTTATATGAAAATATGTATAAGACTACAACATTTCGTGATTTATTTTGATAAAGAAATCTATTGGGAACTGATCTATATGATGAAATGGAAGATATGGTTAGAGGCATTCAACTACCCAAAAGGGCATCAAAATGTTGGTAGAAACATTAGGTTGAAAATCGCCAATGTGATATGGAGTATGAAGTTAATGGAAAGGTGTTTCAATGAATTTAAACATGGAATAAGGTAATGATATTTAAAAATATGATCAAATTAATCCCTAGGTATATTGGTCCCTTTTAATTCTTGATCATATCAAGATGATAACTTATCTATTGGTGCTTCCACCAAACCACTCTCAATTTCATAATTTGTTCCTTGTATCTCTCATAAGGAAGTAAATAACTGATCATTCACATGTACTAAACATATTTTTCATGCCAATATATCATGATATTTCTTATAATGAACAATAGGTGGAGATTCTAGATCATATAGAGAAAATTCTATGAAACAAGACAAATCACCGGGTCAAAGTTTTATGGTGAAACAACTATCTTGATGAAGCTATATGGTAACATGAGGATGTAATGAGATAGAAGTATCCTATTTTTTATACCAAAATGATATAATTTTAAGGAAGAAATTAATTTTATGTGGGGTATAATGTAACACCCTTGGATTTTAGGAAATATTTTTTCAAATAAATTTAATTTCTTCGGTAGCTTACGATACATGAAACACTAGGTTTTAACAAACCCTAATATACTATTTATATTATTATTTAAAAATTACTATTGATAACTAGTATTTAAAATTGTTATTATGAATACGAATGACCACATCTTAGAAATTAACATTAATGTTTTTAGATAAATAATATATATTGATAATTAATACATAATTTTTTTGGTAAAGTCTTTATATTCATCTAAAATACTTTTTTCACCAAATTTTTTTTATTCATTTTTGTGAATAAATTAAAAAAATTAAATTATTGGAACCTTTATAAAATTTATTTAAAAAAATTATATTCTTGTTTGGAATAAGCATGTAAAAATATTCTTAGGGTTATTTGTTTTGATTTTTGTTAAAGGATTAATTTTTCATTGAATAATGAAAAATACTTGTTTCTATTGAAAACTAAATTTTCATTTAATGAATTTATAAGTCTTAATTTTAATTAATTTGATTTTAAAAGTAAAATTATTTCAATTATATATTATTTAATCTAATTTGGGTTATTAGAATCAATTTCATTTTTAATTTTGAAACTAAAAATTTCTATACTTGTGTAGAGCTTCTCTTTTTAAAACTAATTTTTATCGCATCTATGGGTTTATTTTTAAAATATATTTTTTCCACATATATGAATTGAATTTGTAAAAATTTATTAAATTTTTTAAATATGAATATTTAATATAATCTAATAATTCCAACTTAATTTTTGAGCATAATGAATAGTGATGATAGTAAAAATTAATTACCACTAACAAGGTAAAATGAGTTAACCGGGGGTTAAAATCCAATGATAAGGGTTAAAAATGACCCAAAACCTAACTAATTACTAGTTGTTGGACATAGTTAGACCATATAACATCTAATTATTGATAAAGGTCCATTTTTAACCTTGTTTCATAGAAACAACACTAGTATAAGTATTTCATTCCAAAGTGTTCCCTCTCCCCCACTTATAAAATACAACCCCTATACTACCCTATTAACACTTTGAAAACCATTTGGTTAATATAATACCTTGAAAAAAAATCTCCCTTACTTCCCTCCAACTTCATAAAGAAATTATTTTTATTAGGAAGCCATCATTAGAAGGATTTAGGTGTAAACAAAAGGAGGATCTTCAAAGAAGAGGTAAAATTCTTAATCTTATGTTTTTGTTTTATTTATTTTTACACATCCTTAAAAAAATATAACAATATTATGATATAAGATCATAGTATATACCATATACTACGATGTTATTTTTTTAATTGGACAACTCATATCCATATCTACTTCTATAAAATGGGAAAATAAATTGTCAATCGTGTGAACGAAAAACCGTCACCATGTGAGCCTATGTAATTCGTTTTCCATCACCAAATTTCACAAATGGATATATTGATATATTTAATATATTTATATTATATTTATAAAATTAATATACTTCATAAATTATAATTTAAGATATAACTTCTTACTTTCCATTATGTGGAAATATGATAATATCACTCATGTGTGCAACGAGATACCGCCTCATAAAGCGACGTAATTCATATTTCAGTTACACTTTACATGGATAGAAATAAAGATAAATATAATGAATATATGTGATATATACAAAATAATAATGATTATGTAAAGTTTAATCAACAATTATTTTTCTTTCATTCCATCCATCAAGAAAAAGGAAACAACATTCACGTATATGTACGACCCTCCATCTCCAAGAATGATGTATTTAATTTTCTATATAAAACATGAATGTATTACTATAAATATGTATATACGGATTATACATGATATTTTTATCATTTTTAACATTATATATATTATGGAACCCTGATCAATATAAGAAGACCGAATGTAACAAATCAAAATATACATGAAAAATAAAGATATATTTACCCGAAATATTATTTTAACAAGGAATTGTATATAAATTGGAAATAAAAGGTCATAAGTAAATCATATACAGTATGATATATAAAATTATTGTTCTGGAATATATGTATAATAAACCTATATTTATTACACAAATTATTTTAATGTGTATAAATTAATTCATGACTTAAGCCAAGGTATTTTTGTCTCAACTTGTCTTATTTGGTACATAAGTTTTATTATGCACATACCTTATTTTATGAGGTGTATATACTAACCCTATGAAATTTTATATCTTAGATATACTTTTTTTAATGATACTTTATACTTTCACATGATTTTCTTCAATAACGGGTCTTACAATTGAAATATTACCAAAGTTCTAAAGATATTATGTTACAATCTCATCTTTTATCAGGATTTTTTTATGATTATACTTACAATGATGAAATATTTTGATATATCCCTCAATAATATCATGAGTTTTGTTTTAATATGTTTATATCATGAAAATTCATGTTTTCCTTTCATTTTCCTTCTCTTATATACTCAAGATTCCAAAAGATTATTTTTAAGTAAAATCTAATTTATTTATCTCTTTGGTTAAAAAACCTTTTTCTTCCATGACCATGTTTTATAAAAATATTTTAATGAAATTATTTACTATTCCCCAAAGTTTTTTTAAATTAATTTTTATTGAAATTTATAAATAATGGTTTATAAGTAATCTACAAATCGTTTTCCAAATGACACACTTTTTAATTTTTTACTAAAGATCATAAGGATGACACCCCATTTGGTAGGTGGTCTATGCTCTTGGCTTCCCCCTATGATTTCAAGGCCCTCCTCAGTAGTGATGGTTATACTATTTGGAATCCCCTATTCCATTTTTTTATTCTCATTCGTGATCGATTTCTTCAGAACGTTTCATCCTTGGTATTATTTTCTCTTTAAAGGTTGTGTGCTGCGGAAGACCTAGGTTTCTATAACCTTTCCCTGGATTTAGGTGAATCTATACCTCTTCTAGTCGGAGGTGGTTTGGTGGTTACAATGAGGCTTTGGTTTTTTATGGTTTGGTGGATGGCAAGTTTCCAGCACTACTAGAGTTGGTTCTTTTTTGTTTTCTATTCTTCTGGGTCTCTTCTTTCATATTGATGGCGGTTCTTAGAGTCCTTCGATGTTCAAACCCCTGATCTAACCTTGCGTTCCTTTAAACCTCCTGGATCTAATGTTGTGTCTTCATTGAGGTTTTGGGAACTGTGGTGTAGTAGTTTCTATGTTCATAGTTCATAATGAGTTGGTATACTCTTGTGAAATTGGAAACTAGTTTGACAAATCTAATTGGGTTTTATTCTTCTTAGTTATTAGTGAAGGTTTTTGTGTTATTTTGTGAGTTATTGTTTATTATCGCTCGATGAAGTTGTCAATTTGGGTATCTAGTGTGGTGATTTTTGTTTCTTATTTGGTGATTGAGTATATTTCAATAGTGATGAAAAGGGTGTAGCGATGATGATTCTTCTAGTTTAGTTTGTGAAGATAAATTTGTTTTTTGGTGACTATGAATATGGTGTTTTTTGATAGCATGGATGAAGTGGTCCGGACGATGAAGAAGAAATGGTCTGTAGTGGGAGGTTCTCAATGATGCTATTTTTGTTATGAATATTCCATGGTGGAAATATTTGGAGGTTCTATGATGGTGACATGACGAAAACGGGCTAACAGTGATGGACGATAAAGACGATGCTGGTGGTTTACCAGGCTGATGATGGTGGTTGGCATTCCACTGGTGATGTGGTGACTCTGACAGTTATGGTTACAATGATGATGTTCAAAGTGTATGAAGATGGCATGATGATTACAACTAGTGACGATGATGGCGGTAGTGCGATTTCAACAAGCCATCCTCGATGCAGTGGCTGCGTAATGTTTGGGATCTATTGCAGATGGGATGGTTCTCATGGTGATGAATCTCATTTAAAATTTTAAATATATATACTAGTTTTGAATTTTGTTTTTGTGTCCCGCTATAACGTTTTTTGGTTGTATGGTTCCCAATTTATCCTCAAAGTTGATTTTATGATGAAAAATGATTTGGAGGTGAATGTTTTACGGAAAATATAAAAATATTTTTTTATTTTAACTTGTATGGCATGAATGGAATTTCCCACCATTATAAACATTATTTTCTTGGAAGAATTCACTATAATATTTTAATTTTATTTCCAAATAAAATAATTGTATTATATTATATGAATTTATTTATTTTGAAAAAAATTATTTCAAAATAATGGATATTTTCTACAAGAAATGTTCTAAGTCATCTTTCAAAATCATTTTCCCTCTAATATGGATTCCATTGGTGCTACTAATTCATTACTTAGGATATGATCCAATACAACCGTTATTCATATTTATATGGATGTTTTTTATTATGATGAAATTATATTTAAGAAACTCATTTATTTTCCGTGGGATATGCTATAATGTATTGATATAATGTTTATATAACACATTTATTATAATGAGTTCTGGTATGATGAATGTATTATGTTCTTATGGAACACATATGTATGATTTTCATTTTTTATGGGTGGGACCTATATGTCCTTCTAATTAATTTTATAATGATTTAAATATAATGGGATAATGATGGATAATAGGAAAATGTACTCTATACACACTGTGAAATAGGTTGAAGTGCTCGATCTATTATGTGAAACAGGTGATGATTCACGATCTGTTATAAAATAGGAAACATGTGTTGTTGCCGGGTCCATTATGATTTTTTTGTAATGGATGTTATTCTTGGAAAATTAAATGGTTTCTATATTTATGATAGATCAACACTGTTATGAAATGTAATTATGGTTCATGATTGAATTATAGTGATATCTCACACTTACAAAACTTATAATTTTTATTGATAAAGAGTTATGTTATGAATCATGTTTTTGATCTTTGAAAAATTGGGTATGTTATTTGGAAGTTATTATCATAATATCATACCTATATGTTTATATTATGCTTTCATATGACCATCAATTGATATATCCCATGTTTACCCATACTGAGCATCTTATCTCACCACTATTCATATGTTTTCTTTCACTAGGATATGATAAAAGGATTGAAGCTTGGTATGTATGTGAAGTTTAATTAATAATAATATATTTAGGAATATATTTAATATATTTCATGAAATAATTTTATTGTTTATTTAGTTTCCAATAAAAGCAAACTGTTAGGGTCTGTAGACATTTATTTTGTGATATACGTTGAATATTAATCTAACAAAATGTAATATTTATGTGTGAAATTACTAGGTTATTATATTACCTTGATAATTTTGTAGTATGTTTTATAAAATATATTATTATTTATTACAAGAGTAAATAAGAGAATGAAAATAACTTAAGGATGGTACTTAAGACCCTAAGGAAGGGTAAGTTGTATGAAAAATTTACCAAGTTAAAATTTTGTCTATAGAAAATTTCAAATTGGGTCATATAATCTCAATAGATGGTATATTGGTGGATCCATCAAAGATGATAGTTATTAAAAATTGGTCAAGACCCATAATTTTGACTGATAACCATAGTTTTCTTAAACTGGATGTATAATATCAATTATTTGTGAATAATTTATCATGGATATCTAATCTACTCAACATGTTAACTCATAAGTGAGCCAATATACTTTAGATGGATTAATTTTAATAATATTTGAAGGAAATAAAGTGAATGTTATCCAGTGTACCAATCCTTACACTACCATAGAGTGGAGAAGGGTTTTTGATTCCTAGTCACTCATCGAAAAAGGGGTCCGGATGCGTTTTTATATAGAATGATATAGTGATAGATTACGCATAAATATAATTAATGGTTCATAAAAAAATTACCAAACTCATGATTTGAACTATGTATATTAAACATTTAGAGGAATAATCTTTATGGGGAAAGGTGTGGTATATATACTGATCATAAAAGTTTAAATTATATATTCACCCATAAAGAGTTTTATATAAACTAGAGGAATGGTTGTATTTGATTAAATATTGTGACTTCCCAATACATTACCACCTTGGGAAATAAAACAAGGTGTATGATGCTCTGAGTTGAAAGGATAAAGCTTGGTTATCAATGATGAGGATCATAAAAGATCCAATATTCCTAGATTTTCAATGGATGGACCTTCAACTATTGAAATAAGGGGAGAAATATTTTCATTATGAAATAATTATTGAGAAATATATCAGTGTGAATATTAAATAGGTGAAGAAGGAATATGTTGATCTAAAAAATTATGTGATAAATTTTGATGAGTTCAATATTTATTATGACGGAATGATAAGGTTTAGAAATCAAATATATGTCATATCAATGCTAGAAATGAAGAAATTGTTATTCGATGAAGCTCATATCTCGTCATTCTCTATTCATCTTGGATGTATGAAGATGTATAGAGATGTGAAATATTATTTTTGGTGGGTAAAAATAAAGATATATATTATAGAGTACGTATCTTTATTAATGGTTTGTAAGAAATTTGTGGTTGAGATACATAAGTCTAAGGGGGTGTTATAACAATTACTCATAAAATAATTTAGTGGGAAAATATCAACACAAATTGCATCCTCAGACTTCTCAAAACATCTGAAGGCCATAATTATATTTGGGTTTTAGTTGATCACATTGAGAAGTCATTATTTTTCATTACTATTTTCAAATATTTATATCTTGATCATATTTCTAGGATATATATTAAGAAAGCTGTAATATTTCTTAGTTCACTACATTCTATGATGTATTATTGAGATCTATTACATACAGAAATGAAATAAAAAAGACTTTAGAAATCTCTAGAAATAGAGATTTTTTAAGTACTTATTATCATAGTAAAAATATTTTCAATATGTGAGAATAATTCAATATCTGGTGGATATGATAAGATCAAGTTCTAAAGATTTCAAAGACGATTGATATCAACACCTTCATCATGTTTAATTATCTTATAAAAATATATTTTACTTGACAATTCAGATGATCCTTATGAATACCTATATAAAAGGAAGTGTAGAACTCAAAAATGATGGGATGATGTTGGATAATTAATGATATTGGGACCTAAGATAACTTAATAAATGATAGAGAATGTTAAATCCATTCAGCAACACATTAATGTAGCTCATAGTATACATATTTTTTATGTTTACAATCACTAATGAGATTTATAATTTTAAGTTAATGAGATGGTATTCCTTTGAATTTATTCATCGAATAAGGTTATAGTATTTGAAAATACAGGAAAGTTAAGCCCTATATATATACCCTTATGAGATTCTTAATCATATCAGGATGGTTTCTTATATCTTGGTGCTTCCATTAAACCTCTGTCAAGATCATGATGTGTTCCATGTACCTCATTTGAAGAATTACATTCTTGATTATTCATATTTACTTAAGTTGGATATATACCCACTATATAATGATATTTATTAAAAATAAAAACCATTAAAAATCATGGATCATAGTGATAATGTTCTATGAAATAAGACTACTCAACTAGTTAAATTTCTACGAAGGAATTATAAATTCACAGAGGTCACAATGAAACCTAAGGATTTGATGAAGAATACATGTAATAATTTATTTATATCAAAGTGATAGAATAATTGGGGGTTGAAATTCATTTTATTATGGGTAGAATATAACACCCCAATACTTTTTACGTATTTTCTTTAAAATAAACTTGAATCATTTTATAGATTACTTTACATGAAACCCCAAGTCTAAATGAACTCATGATTTATTATAACTTTATAACTTATCCATTAGATTAGCGAGATTGAATTTTATTAACCACAATGTGAAACATATATAGAAAGTTTTTCTTAAATTGATTTTTTTATTAACTCCTAAGAAAAAATCATTATGATTCTAATAAAATGTTTTAACGATGAGAAGACCTATTTTTCAATAAAATGTATTTTTCTATATGTTATGTATTATTATATGAAAAATATATGTTTATCTATAATAAAACCGGATTTTAAGGTAATTAATTTTTAATGCATGAATAAATATGTATATATTAGTTATCTAAAGGTTAAGAATGATGATAAAATCATTTAATGGTAAAAGTGTAATTTTTATAAAACTATTTTTTTGTGAAAAATGTGTTTTTGACATAAAAAATTATATAAAAAATTATTGACTATAGGTTTTAATGAAATTTATATATTTTATATTCAATAAAAATTTAACATGAATTTATAGTTTTTATAAGTCATGTAATGAATGTAAATTAATTTTTATACTTAAAAATACATTTTTATTAAAACTAGGTTTTATTTCATTTCACAAATTTATATTAAAATTAATTTACACCACTTATAGAAATTTAATTTGATAAAATGGATTCCATATTTTTAATTCTAATATAAAAATTCTTTAATTAGTAACCTTTACTTTTTTTCATATTGAATAATAAAATAATAAGAATTTTTTAACAGGGTTAAGGTTAAAATGGGTTTATCAGGAGAAGGTAAACTAGGTGATAAGGTTAGTATTTCCACATAAAAATTTATAATTATTATTTATTGAATATATATTGACACTATATTATCATAAATTTTAATTCTTTTCCATTTGGTTCCTCTTTCATAAGAAAGTAACCTTATATTATTTATATATTTTAAGTAATTCATTTTCTATCATCTCCATCACTAATAAAAGGGAACCTACTCTCCTCCATTATTCACTAATCTTTAACCTTATATATTAGAAAATACATACCATAATAACTTCCTAAATAAAATTCCTTAATACTCAATCCCCTGGCCTTCAACTAAGACCAATCTTTCAATAATTGTTTTGTAAGCCAAATGAGGTGTGTTAAAGAAGAGGTATTAATCTTAATTGAGATCTTTTAATTTTCATTCTTCATCCAAATTCACTAAACTTTTTCTATCCATAATAACATGAGTAATATAATATCATAAATATATTTAGATGTTATTATTATTTTTTCATAACCATTTTACACCTTCTTTATATCGAATGGGAACAGAAAGTATCGCTTGTTCATTCATGTGGACTATCGCCACCACATTGAGTTATGATTCATTTTCTTCACCACCTCACATTAATGGATATAATGACGGATTTAAGAAAACTATATGATAAATATGATATAATTATTATTATTTAATGATAAAAGATTATTTATATTTCCTTCATTCATCTTTTTAGAAAATAGAAACCATGTTTATGCGTGCGTACAAACTACTATCTCCATGGATAGTGTAACTAAATTTTTATATATTAATTTTATAGATGGTTCTCTCTATCTATCTATATAAAGAATATATATGATATATATATTTTTATTAACATTCTAGAGAATATATAATCTTGAAAAATATATAAGGATCATAAAATTTGAAGTGAAACAGTCATGAATAATGAAACTATTATCATCAGAACAATGAATTCAATAAATAATTATTAATGAATGGGTAATAGGACATTATAAGTAAATGTAGTTACCCATGTTAGATTGACCATTGATCTGGAGGGAAGGTGAAACAATGGTTTTATTTTTTTTAATTCATTTATTTTAAATTCAACAACTTGAACTGGTTATGGTTCTCAATCCACTCAGTAGCGTCTCACAGTCTTACCTTGTATTCTAGAATAATAAAAGAGATCACAAAAAATAGTATTTACAAGGTTTGCCTGAAAGGAATTCTCCTTCAATTTTGGTTATACCCCCAATATGGATTCTTAATTATAATATTTTTTCAATTACACTAGTCGATAAAGAATCAAACCATATTTATCTCCTAAACAGTGATACCATAATCCACACAAGCCTTCTTCAAAGTCCCATTAGAGTCTTCTCCTTCTCCCAGCTATGACTAAGAGAATTATTCTTCCATATCCTACTAAAATACTTCATTTTCTATAGGATCTAACTACGATAATTCAACATTTTTTATGGTTTGATCTACTACATGATGATATTTTGATCCTCATATATGATCTCACTGAATCACACTTCCTTGTATACAATTCAATTAACTTTTTAGATTACTAGTATTTCGCAATTATTTCAAATCACATATCGATAATTAGTTGCATCAGTGTAATAATGCTCAATCATATTTCCCATTAGTCTAATGTATAATTACCTGACTCTAGTAATGTATGAAATTTTTTCACACAAGATCATCAATATTTTATAGAATAAGTATCTTTCACAACTCAATATCAAATGAAGATTCTCAAAAACTTCATTAATGTTGATTACATTTCATGTACTTCTCAATGTTACAAACCATATCACATAATATTTAATAATACATTATTTCATATTCTATTATTATCCTATTTACCATGAATATTTCACTACATTTTCAATCTCAGTTTATTATATTATGAGCTTCTCAAGTTTATTTATTACCTCACTCTAATTCAAAAAACCTTTTATATAATTTTCCTTTACTCATTCATGTGTGAAATGACTTCCTCACATAATCCATATATGAAATATCACTTTTTTTTCATAAGGGTAGTGTAAAAACTAGTGTGTCAATCTATTTTCATGAACATTTCATGAAATTATCTAGGGTTATTCACATTAGAAAAAGAGATTCATGCAATCCAGTTCATTATGAAATTCTAGAGTGTGAGATTCACAAGTTAGGAGGTCATGGGATCTATCACACAAGCTAATCACATGTGATATTCTTCTTCCATGTTCAAGAAATAATCTTCACATATTATCATAGAGACATAGAATTTCATGGTTCTCTATATTTATTTGAAAAACTTAGATCCTATATCAAATTAAAGTAACTGTATAATTATTGGTTGATATATTTTTATTTGAAAGTTACATCACTACATTCCACCACCTTAGCTCCACCTTTTATGCCTATTCATGTTTTTAATAAATATATCACATCAATTATTATTTTTAAATACGTGATGTTATTGATATTTAATTATTCTCATGTGGTTATCCATATCAATTATACATTGAGAATAATGGTTTCTTCATGATTCATATCTCATAGACTCACATTCATTCCATTATAGTCAAATCATCATAGCTTGAAATCTTAAACTCACATGATTCAACCTTATGTAATTTATTTTTCATTTGACCAAAGATTGTACCTCAAACCCCTAACTTCATTTAAAGTGTAAAAGACATGTATAAATTATTTTGGACATATTTTTTCAAAATATCTACCTTAGAAAACCCATGGATACCTCGGGCTTGATTATCATAAGTTTATATATTAACTTTGATGAATTGTACTTCCAACAAATGCAGATTCCATTAGTTAAAGTGTTGAGGTATATGATAGACATGTAGTGCTAATCATATGGTCCAGATCCATGTGATCAGATGAAACTCATTTTATCTATATATTTTTGAACTGATGAACAATATGTGCACATAAATCCTTCTATATAGAACTTCACTTTGAAATTCCACTCCTTTATGTATCTATTTGTGATGCTTCACCCTCAAGAAAATAACTGGGTTTGACACTTGAAAAATTCACACACATGGGATTCACATGGGGCGCACCACAAATATTCTATCATGTATACCCAATACCATGTGATCTCACTCAATCATGTACACCTACAAGCCCTATACGGCCCAATCATTATCTTGACACCATGTGGGATCATGTGATTTGTTTCTCCCACATGGTAGAGGTCCTCCTTACACATGTATAGGATTGATCTACTCCCTTGGGGTGAAGTGGTTGGTGATATTATTGTATATTCCTGATAAATAATATATAGATTATCTTCTACATGTAGAATATATTTTCATTCCACCTTTCACCGTCAAATTCTGAAAAACTACTTATAATTCTTCATAAAAAATAAATTTATATTACATGACCTTATCTTCTCTATAGAACATCATGAAAAATTATATTTTTCATGGTATTAATTAATTCCGAATTTTCCTTAACATGATGTAAAATTTGTGTCCTTATTGATGTATGTCTTATAACCTAAGACCAATTCAACAATCATCACATTTGTTTAGGGATAATTTCTCAATCATGACATCCACTTCAACTCTATTAATCTATAAAAATTATCCAAGAATAATCAATTCATCTTCAACTCACCAAAAAAATATTGAAGCAGCATTGAGAAAAAATGAAACACTTGGTCCAAAAAATATATCCCTTTTTATTTAACAAAATGTATAATTTTATGGTTTTTCATCTCTTCCTCAAAGAAAAAACGTTCTCCTCCCATAAAAAAATATTGTTTCATAACTACTAGGAGAGGTATGATATCAAATGGTTTTCATAGTAAAGATCCTTCAGTTATTTAACTATATGTCTATATGGGATAACATGGTGTAAAAAATAGGAGAGACATAACAAAGGTATTCCATGTTATCTATAAACTACCATGTTTGTGAAATAATGATAATAAATTCCCAATTATCATTTTAGGGGATATAAGAAAGCATATATATCAATAAAATGGTGAATCCTATAGTTACATCAATAACCACATCATAAAATTATAGTGAAAAATATCTCCCCCTTTATCTCATTTTATCATCAACCAATCACTCCCCCTTAATTGGTATAATTAATAAAATTAAGAATAAGGGATGAAATCCTACTTAGAATACCTCAATACTTTTAAATGAAATTAATCTAGAATTACTAGATTCATTAGAATTTAGTAAAATGGCATATTATTCTCATGTTTACTCTACCTTAATGGATGCATTATTTTCACCAATTTTAGGGATTTTTGTAGATCCCATGAAGTAAAATATATTCATGTTTTGAAGTAGTGACAATCACAAACATCTCTTTTAATTACATGCATGTTACCACAAAATAATATATATATATATATATATATATAAACGAATAAAGAGGACCATTATTATTCTTTTGGAGTAACATTTAGGCTGAGAATTTCCACTCAACCTGGGCCATTTATTTAGCACAATATCAGTCAACTTCTCATCAACTTTGTGTAGAATATTTTTTTCCAACTTAGTTTCTAGAATAAATTACTTTCTTTAGCCTTATCATGTTTTTTATCTTCCTCCAATTACTTATCCAATTCAAATTGATTTTCCCAAATAAATAGGCCCTATATCCTATCATTTTATTTCCTCTCAGAATCTTCACATGACTTTTCACTATTTTTCTGTTGAATCCACTTCCCTTTATCAGCACAAGGAATATCTTATAATAGAGTAATCATGAAATTCACACTTGTATGAAACATATTCTTAAATCTAACAAAAACACCTTCTAATTATTCATATTTTTCTAAACTAGTAGCTTTTTTGGATTTATGGTCACAAAATTGTTTCTATGATAACTTGTTCTCATATATTCACCATGAATTTCACTTGATTCATCCCTATTTCCTATAAATTAACTTTTATAAAGGAAAGAGTAGGATTAATTCTTATACCTTTACCAACAGCAGGAAAAACATTGAACATGAAACTTCCACCTTGACATGCATTCTGTACAAACACTTGGTACTATTATACTTCATCAATCAAAGACCTATTTTACCTAGTGGGAAGATAGTTTCATGACATATTTATTTCTCCCATTCATGTAAGAGAAGATGTCACAAACCGAATCTGATCGCCACCGAAACCAGCACCAAACCTAGCTCGTGACTAGGCCCGAAGGGCGTGTCTGATCCCCACAGGCTGGCATAAGTGCTCGGGTATCATAAAATGGGAATTGGGAATTATTTACCCAAGTTTATAAACATGAAACAACAAATGTATCCAATAAAATGAATATGGATTTTTCAAACCAAACAACGTTTTATAAAAATTCAGAACTGAATTAGATATTCTAAACCAACTCACGTGGACTATAAAAAAGGCACAAAACAAAAAATTGAACAGCATAAGAACCTCAACATGGCAAGAGGAATCTCCCTCAAGCCATCCCCACAACACCACATCATGAATAACCGGTGAAAACCCGAACTGTTTGCACAAAAGTTGTACCCAAACCTGCGACAACACAAATAACCAAGTCTACATACACCCAAGGGTGTAAGTAGGGTGTGAATAAAACCCCAGTAGGATACCACCACTAAGAGATTCCATTTGATAAACATTCAATGATGAAAAGCATGCATTTTTTCGAAAACATGTAATTTCTAGTTACAATTACTAAAATATACAACTAAAAAAATCAGTTTTCAAGCGGGCTAATTTAAAGAATCAACAATTTTAAAATAAATTCAAAATATACTGAATTTTTCTAGACAAATATACCATATGCCTATGGTAATTATAAAGGATCTAATAAGCACAAGAAATAGGAAATAACCCCTAGGTACTAGCTAGCTGTGGGTCCCAGGTACCTCGTATCTCGGTGAGAGTAACCGAAAAAAATATATGTTCTCATGCACGAGGAACTAGTAGGAAACATACCCATAACCTATTGGTACCCAATCAACATCATCATAGTTTAGTTAGAGTTTTAAGAATCAATCACTATAAGAGAAACTGAGGCCAAACCCCACGGATTTACTAGCATACTAGTACATGTCCACCCACCTAGATACCCAAGTTTTCCCTTTGTGCTCAAACAAGTTCAACAAGCCAAGAAATATAGTTTTCACATGAAAATATCACTTCCACATCACAAATTAACCAAATAGCCCGATGTAAATCACACAAGTCATAAATTCCACTTTTCATTCAAATGAATTTTGAAATCAAACTCACACCAAAATAGCCCACAAAACTTTTTGGAATAACTTTCACAATCCAACACATCATTTAACAATTTTATAAATTCCCTCCAAATATGATAAACATCACATAACAACCCACTCACATGTTTCATAAAACCCTTTTTATAAAAAATAAATCAAATTTTCACATCGTACTCACACAAGCAGCTCACATCACGTTCACACCTCTTTCACATTTCAGTAAATCCATTAAACATTTTTATAAAACATTTCCATGAGGATACACATCACATGATAGAACTATTCACATTTAAAATGGTCCATTTGAAAGTATAAACAATCCAAAACAACTTTCCAATATGGTTTCACCTCTTACATAAATCATTAAATCATTCAAAACTTCCATAAAACATTTCTAAAGGGTATACCAAATCTATTCACATAAAACCCAATTCAAAACCATATTTCAAGGAAAAAATCACACCAATAAAAATCCAAAACAAAATTGGCAGCCCCAAAAACATTTATTAAACTACCCCCAAGTGTTATACAAACACCTCAAACAATACCACAAAAGGTACACATGAAAAGCACATGTTTTCAAAATCACATTCAAGAAGTACAATAATATTTTACACCTTAAACCCATAAAAAACCTCTTTAAAACCTAATGTAACACCAATAACCTACAAAATCAGAATTTTCATCCAAAAAAAGATTTATTAATCCAATTTCATATGTTATAAAACACACCCAAACAATACCCAAATGGTTACACATGAAAAAAACCCAATTGTTTAAGCTAAAATGAAACTATAACAATAAATGCTTAACCAAATCCAACATAAACAATTTTTGCACCACACACAGCATATTAGGAACATGAATAATAATTTATTCAAGCAAAGTAACTCATATAGTAATGATTACACATGGAATCACCTACCTTTTATGTCAAAACCCTCAAAACATGGTGTGAAACATCAACTGCACCACCGCCACACCTCAAGGAAGATAAATACAGCCCTAGACCACAATATTTGACCAAAAAGGCACCAAATCAAACCCTTGGTTCGAACCACAACTTCTGTACATGAGGAACTTCAAGAAAGGGTGAATGAAACCCTAAGGAAGGAGACGAAATCAAGAAAAGAAACAGTTACTTGAAACATCTTTAACCAAACGAACAAAATACACCAAAATTTGAATCTCCAAGAAACCAAACCTAATATGGAGGATATAATGGGGATGAGAAGGTATTGTGGGGACTGAAATGGGGTAAATAGAGTGAAAATTAAAAGATTTATGAAAGAATCAACTTACCTTGTCAAATCTGGATGATTTTAGGAACCCTAAGAAGTGTTTCCCTACTCCATGAGGCAAACGAGGTCCAAAGTTGAAAAATGAATAATGGGGATGAGGCTCGGGATTTTGGCTTTAGGTGGGCGGTGGAATAACTAGAATACAGTAAAAAATGAGTATGTTATTAAAGAATTAAAAAAAATTAAAACTGAAAAATGGATCTCGGCTTTTCCCAATTCCAACTTAATTCACTCAATCCCAAAATGCTAATGGGTTCAAAAAGGGTCCAAATGGACATGGAGATTTGGATAGGTCAAAGGAGGAAATGTGAGAAGTGGAATAGATGAAAAATGTTAAAAACTGAAGGATTTATAAAAGAAATAAAATTTAGTTTTAAATCTGGATTTGGGCTCATAGTGTGGCCCAAATTTTGAAAACCCTCCATTTCCACTAAAATGAATAGAAAACCCCCAAAACAAAGAAATAATGTAAATTAAATAAAAAAATTCATTTAAAAGAAGTCATGGATGTGATATAAGATCTCTCACTTTTCTTCTTGGTGCAACTAGGGTTAGATTTATTTTTTTGACCTTCACTATTATAAATAATAGTTTCCATTTGGGATAGATTAGGTGCCGATCTAGATTTTTCTGTTTAGGCCGTTTATTTCACCATAATTCATAGATTAAACTTTAACCACAGTTGAATTGGTGAAATATTATTTACTTCTATTATCTTCATCTTTTCTCACCCTAAATACAAACATTCTTTTTAATGAATTCTCATTTTTTTTAAACATTATAATGCCCTGTGCCTAAAATTTCAAAAACACCATCAATAACTTATCAAAATGTTCCACTTAATTTATAGTGTAGCCTATATAGATATCATATATTGTGAAAATTTATATTTTAGACTAGAATTACCACTCTTTGGGATACCACTTTGGGAAAATATCCCCATACATATATTCTTATTCACCCTTGATGTGGGGGGGGGGTTATAATTATTTTTATCCACCCATACTTTACCATAGTTTGATGTAAACTAATACCAGGAAATGAAACTATAATAGTATATAATATATATTATAGGTTACGGGATAAAATATTCTTGGAATATGTTTTCATTTAATTACAGAATGATTTTATTCTCTTCTTGGAGTCATGATTCTCAATATATATTTACATGGAAGTATACATTTTCCTAGGAATTTTGGAATTTATATCTTATGGTGATTTCAGATTCTTTAATCTCACCTACAACTATAAATAATTCCCGTTGAGTGAGTTTTTATCATCATAAACTATTATCATATTTATTAAAAATTCTACTCAACCTCTTTATTTCATCTTCAATCATTATATATGCTTCATATAAAAAATAATAATGATATTTGACCTTGTCATATCTACCCGTTTTTAAGAAGATTTTAAATCTATAGAAACTTTCATAAATTTTTAAAATTCATGGAAATTTTTTACATATAAAATATCAAAGAAATCATTCTCAAAATTATTTATTTTAAATTAATCAACAACATCAACATGTAATTGATTATAATAATTATTTATTTAATACTTTTCTTTCATAAGTTTTGAGAGAGTGTAGGATATCCCATCCTTTTAGACAAATTCTCTTCTATAGAATTAGCCTCTTATTCTACTATAATTTTTCATCATGAAGAACCTTGATGCCTCAAAAAATACATTTTACACATCTTTGGGAATGATGTTTAGATGTTATTTGACTAAAAAAATGATCACTATATGACACAGCCTCATCATAAATTGAAAATTCTTCCTTATAAGTATGTTAAATAAGAGAATTATTGCAACATATAACACTTTGTTTACCTAGTGTCTTTCATATTGTTATATTATTATTCTTCAAATTTATTATCTAATTTTTATTCTATTATTCTAAGTCTTGGAGGAAATATCCAGCTTTGTATCCTTAGGAGTAACATCATTTTTTCTATATGAGGTAGCTAACTAATTTCATAAAATATTTAATTCATAATTACACACTTGCATATTAAGAGGGAACCACCTATAATACCAATTGTATATTCCTAGGTCTGATTGGACACAAAGATGGTGGTAAATCAATGGTTTACTTTTCTATTCTCTTATTTTGAGTTCAAACTCTTGAACTTGTGAGGGAACTCAATCAACTTAGTGATGTCTCATGGTCTCACCACATATGAAGGAATGATAAAAGATATAAAAAAATTCTATTTACAATATTCTAATGAAAGGACAACTCCTTACCATATTAGATATACCCCTCCAACATTGACTCCCCACAATAATATTTTTATTAATTACAGTGGTCGATATATAATAACATAGTATCTTAACTCCTGAATCTACATTGGAGGATATTTATACTCCATCTCACAATGTTACCATAGTCTACACTGGCCTACTCTATACTCTCTCATGAGTCGTCTCCTTATCCAATATCCAACTAAGAGACTTCTTCTTCTTTCAACTCTAACTAAATGGCTGTATCATTCCAAGTTCCAACTGAAATTGTTCTACCTATTTTCAAGGATTGACCCACAATAAGATGATATTTTGATGTTCCTTAATGAGCTCACTGAATCAAACTTTATTATGTCCACATCAAGTACCTTTTAAACATTATGGTATTTCTCAATTATAAATGGTCACCTATAGATAATTAGTTTGATCAGTGTAACAATAATTATGAAATTATTCCTTTAGTATGATGTTGATATCTTGGACACACATAATGTGTGAAAGTAGTTCACATATGGTCATAAATATTTAATGAAATAATTATATTTTACAACACATTCTCAATTTAAGTTTCTTAACAGTTTCATGTGTGTAAAATAAATATCATGATTGTCAAACATTTACTAACCCTAGTATAAAATATTCCACGAACCATTATTTCAGGTGCTATTATTTTCCATACATCCTTGAATATATCACTTCATTATCAACCACATTTTATTATTTTATTATCTTCTAAAATTTTCATATTATCTCAATCTAATATACATAGTCTTTCATTTTATTTTCATACACTAATGCATGAGTGAAATGTCTTCTTCACACAATCCGTGTCTACAAGATCCATCTTCCTTCGCATAAAGGTAGTGTGTGAACCAGTGTCAAAGTCACTTTGCATGATTGTGTCATGAAAGTATAAAGGTTTATTCATGTTTTCCTAAAAGATTCAAAAAAACCATTTCTTATCAAAACTCCTATGTACATTATTTAAATGTAAGGAGGCCACGATATCTCTCATGAAAACTAGTCACGTGTGAAATTTTTTTTTTACATAAGAAATAAGTTTCACCAATTCTCCTAATGACACATAAGTTCATGGTGATATATTTTTACTCAAAAAAATACCTCTGTTAGATGGAAGTAACTCTCTTAGTATTGGTTCATCTCTTTTTATAGGAATGATTAACTATGACCATCCACTACCTTAAATCCACTTTTTCTTTATTTTCATGGTTTTGAAAAATATATCCTGTTGAATCTATTTTTAAATCCCTAAATATCTCAATATTGAATTATTATTACATGGTTTTACATATCAAATATAATCTAAGAATATTAGCATCATTAAAATTCATTCCTCAGAGGCTCACATGCATCCTATTATAATCGCATTATTCACATAGCTCGAATGCTCAAAATCACATGGTATGGACTTAGATAAATTATTTCTCATTTGAAAAAATGTTGTTTCTTAAACCCATGATTTCATGAAAAGTATATAATTTATTCCTTAACATTCATGGACACATCACTTCAGAGTCACAGTCACATAATAACCATATAGACCTCAACTTTCAATATCAGAAGACTTTCCATGAACACCTATGAATTAAACTTATAGAACATGTAGATTAATTTAGTTGAAGGATATAGGTAGAGGATGGATGTGAAACACTGATAAAAAGGTCCAAATACATTCTATCTGATGGTGCTCATTCTATCCATATATTTAAACAGATGAACAATATGCACACATAACTCATCCAACATCGAGCATCACTTCAAACTACCACTCCTTAATATATCAATATGTTTTTCTTTACCCTCAATATGGAAGTAGGTTTCGACACCTGTAACACCTCACACAATCAGGAATCAAACAAGTCATGCCTCACCTAAACTTTCCCACCTTCCTAATACCATGTTATCTTATGTGAGAGAACACTCCTGTGAGCCGTATGTGGCCCAATAATTATCTTTCCACTATGTAGTCCCATGTGTGATGGCTCTCCCACATGGTAGAGATCATCCTCAATTTTTTTTGGGATTGAGATGGTCCCTTGGGATCATGTGGTTAGCCATATTTTTGTATAATTCCACTAAAATATAGTTAGGTTATTTTCTATGTATATAATTTATTATCAATCAATTTCTCACAATCAAATTATTGACCATTATTTAATTATCTTCATAAAAAATAAATGTATTTTTTATGGAATTATCTTCTCCACAAAATATTATGAAAATAATATTTTTTATGGTTCTCATGAATTCATCCTCTTATTTATAGTAATCTAAAAAAGTGTCCTTATTGACAAAAATCATGGAAATAAGACCACTTCAAAAATCATAAAAATTGTTCAAGGATTATTTCTTAATCCTGACATCCAATGACACTATAGGAACATATAATAATTGTTTTGTGCATTATCTCTTAATATTCAACCCACCAAACACATATTGACATAATATTTACAAAAAATTCAATTGTTGGGTCCAATAGTAATCCTTGTATCATAATAAAAGTTTTAATATATTCTTGTTTTAGAACTAAAATAAATTTAAATTTATTTTACAAGTGGTGAGAGTGAATATGGTGCATGTCAATCATGCAGTAACAATCTTATGTTACAATCTCATTTTTAATTGAATTGTTTAGGATTAAATTTCGAATGATTAAATTATATGATTAATATCTCAAACATATTCTATCCATTATTCTTATATGGTTATTTATATAAATTAAATTGTTTCCTTTCATTTTCCACTCTATATATACTCAATATTAGGTAAATTATGTTTTTAAGGGAAACATGCATTGATTTAATATTCAGCAGGAAATAATTTTCTGCCATACCTATATTTTCATGAAAACTTTTACTAGAATGATTTTAATATTCTCTTATGATTGTTGAAATTCATTTATAACTATTTTTAATCTGTATAAAATGTTTTAAAAGTAATGTTCTTTTATTTTTCCAAACTATGTACTTTTCACTAAAGGTGTGAATGGAATATTTGTTTTAACACACAACAAATGAATGATTTCCCCACCACTAAGCGTATTATTTTAATTAAATATTTCATTACAAGTTTCTATGAATAATTTCATTTATAATAGTTTCCTTAATATCTTAGAAATATTTAGATTTTAAATAAATAATTTGAAAATAAAAAGTGTATTTTTCTTAATAAATATTCCAATGATCCTTTAAAGTAATTTTTCATCTATGATAACATATGTGGATGTTATTTATGATTAGCTGGGGATATGATTCTATCATACCATCCTTATTATTTCTTTGTATATTTATTAATTATGATGATTACTTCATCATAAAATACATTTTCTTTTTCATAGGTTCCACAATGATTAAATGATAAATACATTCAAGATCTTGTGTCATATATATGAAAGGATTATGATTATGGGATGGGTGGGTACCTTATTTCACTTTAATAAAATAGTTAAAAATGAATGTTTTATGATATTAATGGTAAAATTTTTTGGTTTTAAAAATACCAAAATAGGGTACACAAGAGTTTATCCTAATCCCCTAGAGGGTAAATGGGTGCTTAGACCAATCTTAACATGTGATGAATGTAATGGTGCATAGTCTTCATATAATATTTATATGATTATGATTATGCCACAATTTAAGCCACAATTATATGACATGTTTTTATGATAATTATATGATTTCATGGTTCATGATATTTGATTCTCTTAGGATTAATTGCTTATGAACTGGCTAATCCTTATTTCATAATTATGAATTATGAATTATTGTGCATAATTTTTAAATATTAAGATCATGATATCATACCCTTGGGATTATTAAAGTATATATACCATATTTAACCTTAATGAGAATATGATATCACCCTTTATTATCTTTTCTTTTTTTAAGTATATGAATAATGTTTTTAAGTATGTCATTTCTAATAAGGGTGCTACTTTTGAAGAACTACCGAGGAGATGATGTAGATCATTTATTTAATAGTTTTTTATGAATACAAGATTCCAAAGAATCTAAACCTTTACAATTATAGAATGGATCATAATGATATATAATTAATATTAATATAATAATACATGATATTTATATACATAATGTATAATTTTCCTCAATGTTGGATCTGGATCAAATGCACCAAGGGGTAGTTACCCTGAAAATATTATTTGTTATTCACTTAATCATTACCCTCGGAACGACAAAGAGGCTTAACTATATACCTAGATTGACACTCCTTAGTGTTATGATTTAGTTAATTCACATTACCTTTATTAACCATTATGAATTAATTAAAAGGAACATTCAATTGTATTATATAATAAGTAGGTTAGAGAAGAAAATATAAATATGACCATGGATAACCAATGTTAAACTGAAGGAGTTATATATTTATCTAATTAGTTGAAATGGAAGTTTAATAGTTTGAAATGAAGGTGCAATTAGATTAGAAATCATAGGATTTATTTCTTATATTTATATGTTTATTTACTTGGATTTGATTGGATATTATAATAACCATTTTAGTTTTAGTATTTTGTTGGAAATATGATGAAGAAAATGAATCTACGTATTGTTTGTACCTAAAAAATTTCATAACAAAGAAACATATTTGTAATTTTCTTGAGAAAAATTAAATCTCTATACATGCCTAATATGCAAGAAATGATGAGTCTACTAGTATCAATGATTATGAGGTCAATATATCCATAGAAAATATACCATGGGATTATTATGGATCAATTAGATTCATTAATTAGTCATTGATAAATTAAAATTTTAAGGAATACATTTATTTAAGTGGTTATAATATAATGATCATATATTTTATAAAGTATTTCTTTTTAAATAAATATTTACGGAATAGTTTTCATCACAAGAAATTCTGAACCAAAATGAACCGTAATATATATTATGATGATAAAACTACAATGTGCATAAATAACTATTTTAATATAACTGTTACATTTGATGGAATAAATAGAAGTTACCACATTATAAAATCTCTATGTAAAGAAAAAGAAAGGGTCATTTTTATACCAAGTCATTGATAACATTCAATTTGGTTAAGTATATAACTAATGAGATCATTTTATGATTAAATGTGTATTTTCCTAAAAATAATTCCTTTTCGAAATAAGTATTTTTATATTATAATTTAATTATGATAAAATATAAAATATAAATAAATAACAGGGTAAAAACAGTTTTATTAGTAATTTTCAGGAAATACAAATATGAATAGATTATATTTTAAATATGGATTTTAAATGGAAAAAATTTTCACTATAATTTAATGTTGTTACAAAAAAATAAATTCATAAATTTTAGAATTTTAAAATGAGAAAAAATTCAATTTTTTAGTTCATCATTTCATAATTATCTTAGGAAGAATTTGTGATATTTGTCTAAAAATAACTTTTTTTGGTAAATTGAAAAAAATAATGATTTTGAAAATACTATTACTTTTATAATAATATCATAATAAAAGAATGAAGTAATTTTTTTGAATTTTTTTTATAACATATATTTGTAATAAAACATTTATAAAACCCATGTTTAGCATTTTGGAAACTTAAGTAATATTTTACTTTAAAAACCAATTTTATTCGCTTGTATTAATAATTTATTTTCATCACTTATAGAAATTAAATCTAGAAAAAAGGTTTTCATATTTTAGATAAAAATTTTCATATTATGTTATAAGTTCATTTTAAATTTTAGACATAAAAGTATGATTACTGTGATTAAAGTTAAAGACTATGATAAATGTAAAAATGTTATTTTAAAATAATTATTTTATTAATGTTGTGTAATTTTTATATAATAAATCAAAATTATCTATTTTATTTAATGAATATCATGTTATTTATAAACATATATAATAATATTTTATTACTAATTTAATATATAATTAACGTTTTATATGATTCAGAACAATTAATGTTGAAAAAATTATTTTTCTAGAAAATATATTTTTTGGATATTAGTTGTAATTAATAGTGTAATTTTATATATTTTTAGAAATTGAATTAATTATATGGGGATTAAATTATGTTTAGATCATCAAATTTGGTAATATTAGATTCTGTATATTTTTAATGAATCATAAATTACAAGAAAAAAACTTGTTACCAAGTTAAAAAAATAAATTGTAAAAATGTTAAAAAATACTCATAAAATACTTGAATCTTGTTTAAAATGATTCTGAAAATGAATGGTATAGGATTTTTCAACATTATGTTACCACAAAATTTAATATTTACCACTTTTGGATATATTGACCCTGGAATAGTTTCATTCCCTCGTTGAATAAGTAATTATTTTCAAAAATTTCTTTTTCATAACTTGTAAAAGGAAACAATTTCCACCACATTTCTCCACCCATTATAATGTTTTTTTAAATAAATGTCTTCGCTAGTCTCTACTCAACTATCTACCCATGTCCGAGATTACTGTTTCTTTCCAAAGGCCATGTTAAGGATACTTAAGGTGCCACCCAAATGACAACATCAAAAGAGAGAGGTAATTCTCTCAACCAATCTCTCTTAATTGTTTCCTTATTCCACCCAATCAAATATTATATATCCATTAATTTATGATAAAATAAGTATTATTAATATTATAAAATTTTATTATTATAATTGAATACCACTTTTCTACCTTCAAAAATATTCTAAAAATGAAGACATCCTTATCCATATGTGTGGACTACCCCATCCATAAATAGTGAGTTCAAATTTTCAAAATTTACTTACATAGATGGTGAAATATAGGTATTTGATAAAAAATATAATAATTTTATCCAGATTGATATTATTAAAAGAGAATTATTTATTTTTTACCCCATTAAATTCTATGAAAAAATAGAGCATCGTCTATGTTTATGTAAAAAATACTACCCCAAGAGGTTAATGTATTCCATTTTTCAATACCACTTAAAATGGATGAAATTAAAAACAATTACATAAAAGAATTATATATATTATACTATAAATATTATTAAAATATTATATTTTATATTAAATAAGTAATATCATCAATAAACAACCACGGTAAACTAAACCACCTTAAATGAACATATATATACACCTTTCATAATTTGAGTCCATTTTGGGAATACCTATAGAACTATATTATTTTTTGGTCTAGTGTAATAACAAAATATGAACACCTCTACAAATAGGGGTATTATGAATCTATATTACACAACATTTTAACACAATCAATATACTATGTAAGTTTCAATAAAATTTACTGAACCACCTCTTGTAATATCCATAAGGGGAAATAATAAATAAATAAATAACATATGATAAAAAATTTAACATAGAAAATGAAAAAAATATGGAAACCTTTCTGAAAATTTTTTTCAAAAAAAATAATTTTATTATTTAGGCAGTTAAGTGACCCCATTTGACGAATCAGGTCCCAGAGTCTGAGTTTTTTTATCTCAATTGTCTTTTATTGAGATATGTTGTGTATTTACCACATGTTACATTTTTTGTTTTTTATATTAGAAATGGATTTAATTTTTCATATTTTTTGATGAAATCTATGGGATTTAAAAAACCATCTCACATTATATCCTTCATGGGGGTTTCATTTAAAAACATAACGATTATTTAAGAGTATTTTTTTACCCAACTCCCTTAATTGAGTTATAATGATTATTATTGAAATTTTCTATTCAAATAGTTTTTTCTTACATAAAAATAATTTTATTTTTTTATTAAATTATATTATCTCTTAGGGGAATGAATTTTTAATTAATTTATTTAACCTTGAGGAATACCTTCCCCAAAAAGTATATCATTATTGATAATAATTATCATGATCTTTAATGATTTTCCCTTATAAATAAATATTTTACTTTCCCTATAATGTTATTATTTACATTTGGTTACCTTATAATGTGTGATATAATTTCACAATTACATTTACCCTTATTGATTTTCAAAGGGATGTTTTAATATCCATTTTTTATGTTGTGGGATTTTTAACAATGTAATTTTAAAGTATTAAAACTGGTTTTCCTCCCTTATAATTTGTTTTATCATACACTACAAATTTCCTTTAAAAAATATATATGTAATTTTCATGGATTTATTATTAAATATTAGTTCTAAATGTTATTATTTTCTAAACAAAATACTTTAATTTTCCCAAAATTACTTTTTAATGTGACCCATAACTTTATAATTTACAAATATGGTAAAAACATTATATAAAAATTCTTTTACAGTTTCTTTCTATATTGTGAGAATTATTATTTATAAAGAATCCTTTACATGTTTTATGTTGGTTTTCCAATTTATTTTCATTATTAATTATTTTCAAAACAAAAGGAAATATTCCTATATTTTTCAAATGTTAATGATTTACTAAAAAAGGATTTTCTTGATTTTATAATAGATTTTAAATTTTTTGTTTTTAATAATTAAATATTAGTTATTTCAATGAATATTAAAATATTGTTTTTAAAAGAACAATTATTTTATAAAAGTTATATTCTTGAAACCCTTAATGGTTTTAGTGGACAATTAATAAGTGTTTAATCAATCTCAAAGTATTCTATTTAAATAAATTTTTTTTTAATGGTTTTTAGGAATTTGAAAAAAAGATAATTCTTATTCTTTATCAAAGTGATTTATCCAATAATATTTAAATGTCTTTCTCATATATGTCAATATAATTTTAAATTCCTTGTGTTATATTTCAAATATGTTATTATGATACCACTCAACCCTTTTATTTTGATTGAATATAAAAAATTCTATGGATATTTTTATGATACCCAACTCTTTTTTCACTAGTCAATAATCTGGTTTTAGAAATAAGATCCTTTACATGATCATATAGATCTTATATGTGTAATTTTTATCTAAGTTATGTTTGGGCCCAATATTGTACTCTAATTCATTGGGTAAAGATTTATATTTCATGACATAATTATGGGAAATAAGTTGTGATTTTCAATCCACAGAGGGAAATAATAAGTAATATCAGAACATCTAAGGGAAAAATAAATTAATTCATGGTATACTAAGGGAAATAAGATGTAATAACTATTCCAAAATATGAAATATGATGTAATTCATGCTAAAATATAGGAAAAATGATGTAATTAGCAATATACTATGTTATGATTCATATGTTTGGATTTGTTCCACATTTATATTCTCTATAATAGAATCTTGTCTTGATTACTCATTCCTGATTTTGTTCTTAGATATTTATTCATTGATCAATGATTGATTATACATTATTACATGGGTATGATTTCTTAATTTTATATTCATGGTTTTTGAAATTATTCGTACTCACAAACTTATCTTTTTCTCACTTATGATGATCGACTATTATATCTTATGTTTAACTTTACTGAGAATTTGAGCTCACCCCTTTCTTAAATTCCATTGATTATAAAGATTAGTATAACTTATGAGATGTATTAAAGTGTTACTATTGTTGAAATAATATTTAGTAATGTTCAATAGTGTTGTAAAATATGTTTTATATATAGCCATAACTCAAATACACTAAACAATTTTGATTACCAGGGGTTGTCTGAGATTATTATATGATGTAATGTTATATTGGTTCATATTAATTTTGGTTGAATATAGTTTATAAATAAATATTTTTTTAACACCACAAGTTGGGGTGTGATTCTAGGTCAACTCAGCGGAATAGATGGCTTCATGGTGTAACCTTTAACATTGTGGAATGATCTCCTTCATTAACTAGGAAACTAATCTTAGGAAACCACAATTCTATGTTGTAATTCATCATGTTGTGGTGTGATATACCACATGGAATAAAAATTCTCATTCCCCTAAATTAATCGAACCATAGTGATGAAAGTAATTTCATAAAGAATAAAACTTCATTCACTACTTTAGTATTAATTCCTTGACTTTTTTTATTTATTCTAAATGTATAACTTTCTTTTTAAAGGCTGAAAAATTATATTAGTGTCAACTTCAATTTGTTCCACATATCATATGTTATCATATTATTATTGTGACTTAAAATGGATATATATGGACAATATACTACAACATAAAATCCCTTATAAAAATAGTTTCTTGAAATATAAAAATCAATTGATAAATGTTTTTCTATATTATTCAACATGTGATGCCTCCATTCAATGATCCAATTTTTACATGATGTTCTCACCAATAAAACCTCATTTTTTATTAAAGGTTTCCAAAATTAGTTTTTCAATTCAATGGATTTGTACACCGTTCCATTATCTAGTCATATGATTTTTATCAACCTTTCATATTAATTTTTACTACACCTTTGGTATCATTTAATAAAATTCATCAACTCGTTCTTTATATACGTAAAAACTATGCATCTCATTGTTCTATAATCATCCATTAAAATTTTATCCTCATATTCTTGTATGTGTTATAAAACCACACAAATTATAATAAAATACATCAAGTAAATACATTGATATATTCTTCAAATTATATAGATTTCACACCATCTTCCCTTTATTCCATGAATGCAGATATTTTTCCCTATTATCTGTTTATATTTAGAATATCAATCTCCATGTTAAAAATATAAAATATTTTCTATATTTTAGTTTATATTTCTTTTCTATCTATGGAATAATCTATGTTCCACTTTCACCATGAGGAAACATAAGTTCCCTTTATTAATGACCTCATAGATACCATCATCATTCCTCCATCCATTATAAAATTAATTTAAAAAATTTATTTTAATTATGTATCCCTTATAATTTAATTTGAATTAGAGTCCTCAGTGATAAATTTTACTCACTATAAAGAGTTTATGTTTAATTCCATCCATACCAAGTATATATATATTTTTTATATCATCTCAAGATAACATCATCTTACCACTAACTATGATAATTAAATCTTCTATTATTATTATCCTATAAATCTTCTTTTTATTGAAAATAGTGTTATTTCTAGTAATGTATTTAAACAATTATATTCATGAATAAGTATACTATTTTTCTCTATTGACATGACTTTAATTTTGGACTAGTTAGGCTTCTTTTAATTCTTTTTCACTATATTATATTGAGATGAGACGATCATATAATTCTATCAATTCATTTCATCATGTTCGTAATTGAATCCTCCTCTAATTTTAATGTAGATAATTTATTTTATCAATGGATATTGTTCATTTTTTCCTTCATATTCTCCATGCGACTTCATTTAATTTGTTTCCATACCCCTTTTTTCTATAATAAAATTGATTTGGTTAAATTTTTTAGTGATTAAAATAATATCCATTTAAATAATTTATTGTTATTATGTAATATTTTTTATCATCCTCCTTTATTATCATTCGGGTGCCTTCATTTGAAGATAAAACCTCTCCTCACCATAATAGGTCATGGGGTGACCCAATTAACCACCAAATTTTCACTTTATTATGGGTAATATCTTTTATATTTTTATCTGTATTTTTATAGTATCCAAAGAACATTCAGAATTTTGAATAATCCTTGATTATTGAGTTTGATAATTTCCTCTTACATTTTTTTATTATTTCACCATTATGATTAAATTTTATATTTTGGATTATTCACATCATTTACAATTCTTATCTTTCCTAGGGTATCAAACCATTAAAAATTTATGAAATTCTCAGAGTTCTATGTTCCCATTTCTGTTATTTCTATGAATTCTTCATCTATGAAAATCTCCAACATCAACTTATCTTTAGAATATCTAGATTATAATTCATTTATAAAATTATTCTCAAAATTAACCTCTACTTATTCTTCTAGTGATATAATAATATTTCCCTTTTATTTGAAATACATATCAAGGTTAATGGTCACCTTAGTTTTCTTTATGTATTCTACATAAATTCTACCATCCATGTTTAATTTTGTTTAATAGTATCCTAATATTCCTTAATCATCTCAAATTTACTTCTTTTAGCATCATAGGTTTCAATTTACTTTAAGGTTCCTTAGGTTATTACATTATTTTTCATATTCTTTTTTTCTTTTAATATATGTTTCCTATAGTACACCTTAAATGTTAACATCAATATCAAATACACATTCTATTTGATCTTTATTTTTTAAAAAAAATTTATATTTTCTATCATTTCAATTAATACATCCTATGAATATAATTTGAATTTAGTTTCACCTTCCTAAAAAAATTCTTTATTTCCTTCCTTTATTATAACTGGAATATTCCATTGAATCGTTTTTCAAGATTTATTTCTTCATTTTACATTTCATATTGGGAAAAATTATATTACTGGTGTCTTGAGATTTTAATATTACATTGATCACTATATTACTATACTAGAAACGTCCTTACAATGTATCCAACCTTAACATATGTGAAACAATATAATGGTATTTTTCCATCAAACATACCTTTTCAATGATTGTATATACCCACCAAAAATGGGAGAAATTTATCAAAAAAATAGATTTATTATTTTCTTGGTTTAGATTAGGATTACCCAATGAATTAAAAACCATATCCTTAGATGAATAAATAATCATTAATTTAATACTTTAACCTTATCTCATAATAAATCAGGCTACTTTGAAGACCATTAAAAGAAAACAACACGAAATTTCATTCCCATACTACTAAAACTCTTGAACTATAAAAAGGTAGTTACCATTATAATATTTAAATTATAGGAACTATATACTTTATTTTTTTCACCATGTCACCAAATGGAACCAATAACCTTAATGATTTGATTAAAGATAATTTCATTGTTTATATTATTATATATATTTATATCATCAAATGTATTATGAAAAACGTGATTATTTTCACCATCAATTTTCTATATCAATTATAAAAATTATAGAATTTTTCTTATACTTATTTGGATGTGTGAAGCTCATAATATTCATTATAATGTAACATTTTATCATTTACATTAGCACTAAGAATATTTCTTTTGGTTTTATTTATTAAAATATCAATGGTATGAATAATATATAATCCATGTATAGCAAAAATTATTATGTCCATCTCAAAATATTGAAGATGGGATATCATAATATTCATCTAAATTTGATAATTAAAACCATTGAAGAGTGAAACTACTTTCATATTAACAACATTTTTCATATAAATGATTTTCTTATTATAGTATCTAGATGGTATCCTTTGATCTCTAATACAAATTTTTAAAACTAAAAGGACTCAAACACTATGATAAGGAGTGAATTTGGGTGCTAATATTTCATCATAAAATGGATTTTTTTCTCATGTTAAAAAACAACCCAATGTATCAAGTAAAATTAACCAATAAAAACATATAAATTTGAATGGAATGTGCAAGGATAAAATAATTATTTTACTTTATTTACCATAAAATGTATTGTATATGAAACAATCACCAACAATTTCCAATGTAGTAATAAATCACTAACTCATTATTGCATGATTATAATATTTAGGAATGAATCATTTCTATATCCATGGTTCACTACCTATTCCTATCTCTCTACTAACTATTTTATGGTAAGGAAAGAATGAATATGAACCAAAAATACTTTACAATAATGATCAAACTGTGATCAATAAACCTAATAGATGAAGGCTTTTCTACTTATATCCATATCTATAGTAATTATATATCATCAATTATATTAAATTTCTTCAACCTCATCAATACAAACTCATCAACATTCTAGATTCATAAAAATTATTCTCTCTTGTTACATTATTCTCTCTAGTCTCTCATTATATTTATTCCAAATGATTAACGGTAATTTTTTTTTCAAAAAAAAAACATTAAGATGCTGTCCCTCATGTTATATCTTGATTTTCCAACAAAATCATACATAATGGTTGAATTTAATATTCTAATAATCAAGGAAATTTTCTCAAAATTAAAAAATATTGAAAATTTTAGAATATACACATTGCCTAGAAATCATAGAAAAATACTAATCATTATGTTTTAATGTACTTTGATAAATATGTCGCTCAAAAATTCATTCCCTAATAATTATATAATATACCAATACTTAAAACCATTAAAATCCAAGATATAATATAAAAAAATATTACAACATAATTGTACAATAATATGGAACAATCAATGAATACTTTCTTTATTAATACCTATAATTATATCCTAATAACTAGAGATTAATACATATACCTAAAAACTATTTATAAAAAATTATCCATCAAAAAACACATCTTATAATTTTTCATTATTCAAGTGTCTTAACCAATAACATTGATTACTTATATTTTCAAATTCCTATTTTTCAATGACTTATAAGTCATAGTCAATAACCCTATACCAATTTTTTAACCATAAACTATACACAAAAAAATGAATATATAGTATTTCTTATTCAATATGTAGGATTTATTTCACCATTCATCAAAAATATTAAAAAAATTATGGCATAACTATATTAATTATCATGTGAATTATCCCCCCTTCAAGAAATTAAAACAAATATCCTTAGAACTTATTCAAAACATCACCAATTATAAATATAATAAATAAAAACGAATTTATAAAAAACCAAACCACTTTTTATCATACTCTAACATTATTCTATTTTTATTATCCTAGGTTCCAATAATTTATAAAAACATCTAAGACTCAATTTCATTAAGATCTAATTGCAGAAACTAAGTGAAGAAGATTAATTGAAAAATAATGTATTTAAAAAAAGTAATTACATTTGTTTATGAATTATTATATATAAAAAATAAAATATATTGGAATAATAAAGGATATTCTATGATGTGACTGATGCATGGTGCATGTATGTTAAAGTACATGTTTTTTATAGATTTTTTTGTGTTCCAATAATCAAGAAAAAATGACTTCTATGAATATTTTTATATTAATGTGTGCAAGTGAGTAAAAATTATACCATGTATCCTTCATAGAATATATTTTTTGTTAGAATATGTTAGGAGAAGCTATTTTTTGATTAAATAATAATGAAACTTTTTATGTTTATTTTTTATGTTATAGAAAAAAATATCTCAAATAAAAATACATTTGAAAATGTGAGAGCAAATAGGGAAAATAAATAAATAAGAAGATACAAATGATCTATATGGTTCAAAAGGAATATTTATATCAATGAAGACACATATAAATTTTTACTATATACGGAGCCATATTATAGTGCCAAGCATATGGTACAAAAACCACAAGATTGAAATGTGAACACAAACCAACATGGTGTTATAATACCCATATCCACAATGTTATGTAATGTGAAATAATACCCCATGTTATTGTAATTCAAGGTACTAAGACAACCAATGTCAGTTCATGTGATTATATTTTCATCGATGGTTGGAATAATTGTTAGGGGTTTTGGCGGGAATACCCTTTTTCCAAAAATAGTAAAAATAATTTACCAAAACCAATTTTACCTATTATATATCCATTTAGTTTTGATTAAATAAATATAAATAAAGAAGTTAGCTTTTTATCAAATTAATGAATTCATCTAAAAACATGTAAACTATCTTGATAGTGATCCTTCAAAAGAATAAGAAATAATCAATTATCCTTGGGAATAAATGGGATAAAAGAATATCCAAACCCATCTGATGGAACCCCTTTACCACATGGTTTTATAGAATCTTTTTTATAGAGAGAGTGGGAGAAAAAGATTATTCTTTGGGGAGTTTCACTGATCAAATAACAATCTCACATACACCGAATTTAGAGACTATAAACCTGTTTATATAACCATAAATGTACATTTTTTTGGATTTCAAATGTTTCTCAATCATTAATCCATTGAATTAAAAGTCTCATATAACATTCATAAGTTTTAAATTAATAAAATTCTCAAATCATCGTTATTCTCAATTATTTAACATTTAAAAAGATCGTTTGGATGTTTAAACTCCTATAAATATAATTGTATGATATTCTAAACCGATCAAGATAACTTATAATGAAAAAAAAAATCTAACATACATTGTAAAATAATTCATTCATAGTTACACACTAAAATGTAGTGTAGTGACCTTTAAAACACGGTGTTTTATAACATCATAAACCATGATGTCATTTATAATGAACCAAACTTTTATAAATGAAATTCCATTTTTAAATGAATAAATACCTTATTAAGAAATGTAGTTATAAGAAACACATACACTAATTTTAAACATTATAGAATGTATAATTTAAAAGATCATTATAAATTACAATAATTTATAATATAACCATTATACAATGAATTTTAATAATGGTATATATTAAGAGGTATGATTAATTTTAATTGATATAAACAGAAGAAGTGATGGCCTCGACTAGTAGAATTGTTACTTGTGAATCACATTTGTCATGGATTTTGGGGTAGATGACATCAATTAGACTTTCCCTTGACCATGACCAAGATGATATAGAACCAATAACACATGAGAGAAATCATTTATTGTAGAAGTTTTAGATTATTGATACAATGATCCAAACCATGTTCACCATACCACCTAAGAAAGTACCACCATCTGACACCATACCCTTAGGGCATGTACTTGTGTAATAAGGGGTTACATATCATGGCCCTAATAGTATAAGTTTTTATATACTATTTTAAATGAAATAATTATTATATCTATCTATTTTTATTATAACACTATAAATGACAATTTAAGGAGTTTGATAAAAGAATATATTTTGATACAAAGAAATAAAAATTGAATATGTTGGAAATATATATTTTAAATTAAAACACATTTTTTTGATAAATTTAGGGTTTTTATATAATTTAATTTCAATTAAATATTATAAATAAATAATATTTATTTAAATAGAAATGTTAATATAATTTAACAAAGTCCCCAGTAATTTTTATAAGGTTCAGAAAGAGGTTAGTGTAGTAAAAACTAGTTTTTCTAGTAAATAGAAATTTTTATTTAAAATTATAAATTCTCATATTTAGAAAATAATTTTGGTAAAATCAGTATTATTTTTGAAATCATCCCATTGAAATAATCCAATGGTAAATGTTTTATAATTTTCTTGGAACGTTGACATTTTGTGTAAAAATTAAATATGATATAAATATTTGGTATATATTATGACACATTAATGGACCAAAAGTGATGTAATATGTGCTATAAATGTCATAATTGTCCAATATATATATATTTAACATTAAAAATAATGTTTTTATGTTATTTTATTAATTTTATAAGCCTTTAATGAATTCTCAAAAACCTATATTATAATTTAATGTTTGAAAATAAATTCTTTATAAACATGAATAAGTTATACATCAACAATGGTAAAATATTAATGAGTTAGGTTATTATCATTATAAATTATTTAAATACACCCCTATATTCTAGAAACCATGGTAAAATACCATTTTAAGGTTTGTGGTTTTGATTTTTATATTATATAGATTCCAAAAAAAAAGTTTAGAAATTAATAAATAACTCCACTATCTTTTTCTACAAATACCCACCCAACCTACCACTAATCATCACTCAAAACCCATTTATCACAAATATAAACTGCCTTTACCACTCTAAATCCCTCCCAATTTGTTAAATTTATCTTAATAAGGTCCATATATTATTTTAGAAGTTCCCACACAATGTAAGGGATCACCTCTTCTTTATAATTTCATGTACTTTATTGGTACTATGATTTCTGATTTCTAATTGTTCATAATATAATAATTTTACACATCCCTTTAGTTTCATCATGATTGAATGTAAATAGACATAAAATTTCACTTTTATTAAACCTCACCCATAAAATTTATGTATACCTGTTATGCTGCCAAAATTATTCTGTGATTTTATAAACCAAACTTCTATACTGTGAATACCCATCCCTATTTTCACTAATTATATTATCCTATATTTACGTATCTATAATTTATTGGGTCACTAAATATATATATATATGTATATGTATATATATATATATATATCCTAAACTCATTAATTTTGGTATTAAAAGTGATAAAATGGGTTCTTATGTTGTATGATCTATGTTGTTCACAATGGATATATGTGATATGAATATAACAGGTGGTCCTAAAATTATATATACCTACAATTAAATGGGTAATATTTTTATCTTAGGTGATACCATATATGGTTAATGTCAGTTTATCCTAATAACACTATATTATGAGGTCTCAATGGTAATCCATGACTTATGCTTATGATGTCATGTTTTAGGTTGTTTCCGAATTCCTATGATGCATTGAGGTTATCATCTTATATCATGATTTGATATTAATTTTATGATTATGAACCATTTTATGTCATCTTAATATTCCAATTGAGTGACATTTATTTACTTTCATCATGTTATGATTTGATTATTCCCTTAGATTTAAATCTAACCCCTTTATTTTGTACATCCACATGTTATCCTGTGGAATATTATAAGATAAAAGGAATCTAAGTCCATGTTACAGAGTTTGAAATAATATTATCATTTATTTGTTTCTTATTTTTATGTTACTTATCTAATTTCACAAATACCCTGCACATCCTGATCTTTTTTAATTTTATTAAGTGTATTATAATGTAATAAATCATGAAATATGCTGTAGAAAAGATACGTGCTATTATATAATTTATACAAAATGAAATTGGTTTATCTTAGTGTATATTTCTAGAAGAATAACACTCGACCTAACAAATTCCCATTATCAAAAATTCATATTTCTAATTGTTTGAGGATAAAATATTCTATACTCTAAATTTTATATAGAGAATAAGTGTTGTTTACATAATATATGTGAAAATAAAAATGTTATATTCATTATAAATATTATCTTTACTAAAAATGTCATAAGAATTTAAAAAAGATACTATATATATCAAATATATTTTATGAATTATAAAGATATATAAAATATTATAAAAAATATACTAATCTTAAAGAAATTTATCATAAATTGAATAATAATGGTATAAAATAAATAAAATATATTTATGGTTAAAAAACTAAGAGTTTAATAAATAAATAACATATATAAATAAAAAATATTAGAAAAATTAATCATAAAATAAATTCATATAACCTATGTTTTGATTACTCTTTGTGGAATATTTTTTAAACTAAGTAAAAACGTTTTTCATATTGGATATTCAAATAAAGTAAAACATTTGACGTGCTCTAAAAATTAGTCATAGATTTTTTATTTCCCTAACATAAAATCATAAAAAATGTACAAAGACCCTTATCGGTTATTTTTCATCACTAATAATAATTATAAATATTTTTTTATTAAATATAATTTTTAATGTAAATACAAAAACATAAACACACACATAAAAATTTGATTCCAATAACTGAAAATACATATACATATATACATAAGTTGTATTTAATTTTTTGTTTTATTACTTATTTGTGTTTAATTATATAATTATAATCATATATGTAAAATATATTATGTATTTATAAACAAATATATAAATGTATTTGCTGATATTTTACATTATATATATATAATCAAAAATTAATTAGAAAGTATTATTAATTTAATATACCACATTTATACATCTTATTATTTAATACATATTGATTTGTGGGTGTGTGTGTCTGTATTTGTGATTATATTTTTATATTTATTTATACTATATATATTTAAATTCCCATATAAATTTTCAAATTATTTAATTTAGAATATAAATAAATAATTATAACTAATCTCTGTGTGGGTTTTCATGTATTTATATATATAATTATTATTATATATCTATATTAATATATAAAGATGATGTTTATCTAAATTACTATATACATATCTGAAAACACATTTTTATATAAGAATTATATAAAAAATATATAAAGTATATAAAGTATATATAATAAACACATAATTAAAATAATATGTCACATATTTATTTTGTTTTCATGTGGGTTTTGGTTCGGAATGGGGGGGGGGGGGTTATGAAAGGTCATGGGTTGTTTATAATGACTTTTCACTACTATAGGATGGGGAATTTTTTAGCACGTAAAATAAACATTATCAATGATTTTAATTTTATTATAATTTTAGCACTACTAATGGTGAAAAATAATTATCAGTATTAAAAAATAATTTATAATGAAAATATTATTCAATGATAAAATTTTCACTGATAAATGATGTCGTTTATCGATATTATCTTCTACATCGATAAAATAAAATTTTATCAGCATTGTATTTAATGCTTATAAAAGTGATGTTTATCAATTCTACGCATAACAATAATAAAAAAAATTTCATCTATTTTATAGGATAAATTCTTTATACAGAGGACTGCACAATAACTGATAAAAAACATAAAAACACATTTAATTTAGAGCACCATTTCAATAAAAATGTTACATTAAATAATTTCAGTACAATACAATTACATTAATGTAAATTCAATAAAAATTAAACAAAATTACAACCATTGAAAATAAAAAACTCTTATAGGATAACATATCCATTGAACAAGACAACCACATACAAAATAAGGATGTTCATATACTAAAAAATTATTAATTTAGAAATAAAGAATAATAATTTTTAATTATAATGTTATATAATCAATGATAAATTTCAATTATAATGATATTTGGTTACTTCTAATAAGTAATAGATGAATAAAGAGTCATTTTTATAGTGCATATCAAAAATAAAAGCATGCTTTCTCACTTTTGAGTATATTATGTGCATTTTGAGCTAATATGTCAGTTTTAAATGAAAAAATTCACTTTCAGTCATATGAGCCACACTCTATATCATATTCAAATGTGGTTAATTACTACATCTCACAAATTAATTTCCAATATTTTTTCATAATTAATCAATATAATCAAAGTGTTTTTAATGGGTTTTTATTGTATGATGGTAATTTTAAAAAAATTGTCACCTTCAAACTGAAAACAATAAATTTTAGTCATAATGGAAAAAATAAGTGTCAAATTTATGTGTGGTAAATTTATACATGACATAAGTTAATTACAGATTTTTTTGTTAAATCGTCAATAAAAATAGGTGAATTTTATAGTTTTTTGTATGTAGAAATTATTTTGAGTTAAACTGTTACTTTTAAATGAAAGATTGGAATTTTAGTAATATCAACTACACTATGTATATGATTGAAATGAAACTATGTCTTATAAATAAAAAATAAGTTATTAATAATTTTCCTAATGTAACAATACAACTATAGTGTGTTTGGTCATTTTTAGTATGTGATTCATGTTTTCAAATGAAATGCCTTGTTTAAACAAAAAACATGAATATCCCATCACGCTAGACACAACACATGTCATATTTATGTGAGTTTAATTTATACACATAAAAAATGAATTATTAGTCAGCTTCAAAATGTATCAACACAAAAAGATCAAGATTCCCCATTTTTTATTATGTGACGTGCCTTTTGAACTAAAATGACACTTTTAAACTAAAACACACACTTCATGTCATACCAAAAACAACTTCTATCAGTTTTGTGTGTTTTTGGTTACTATGTGTCACAAAGGAAACATGGATTATTGTTATAAAGTACTAATAAAATAATACAATGTTTTCTTAGTGTTGATTATGGGATGTTCATTTTGTACTAAAAGTTTACATAAAAATGAAAACAAAATTAGTAATAAAGATGATAACTTTTTCTCAAATTGAAATTATTTTAATTAAAATATATTATTAATTAATAACCAATCATTTCCCCAAATTATAATGGTAATATACATTGGAATCCACTTTATTTTTCATTATATTTGTAGTTAATAAGTATGAAGCCAATATGTATGATTTCAATATGCGCTAAAAATAATAGTTTGGAAGGAATATAGCTTAAAAGGAATGTATAATACACAAATAGGTTGATGAGATGTTTTGAAAACCCATATCAGGAAACATTATATATTGATTTCTAATTATTTCATGGAGACGATAAGAGAAAATCCTTGAACCATTGAAGTGAGTGACTCGCATTATTCATAGGAGAAATGGAGGTGTTATATTGAGAGATACTATTTCTTAGAGTATGAAGATATTGTTTATGATTTCAATATATAATTAATATGGAAGGTTGTTTCATTCACTATGATTAAAAAAGTTCTATAATGTATTGATATTGTGGGATAACCAAACTATATGAAGAAGATAATAAACTAATTATGGTTGTAAAATAATTTATATTGGTTATATTTTAATGAATATGTATACTAAAAATTATTTTTAATGAATATTACCATTTGTATGGAAATAAACATTGATGAAGATGGAGAAATAGATTTGAAGATAAAATAGGTGGTACTAATCTTTTAAATTATGCTGGTGATGATTAATGTTTTTTAGAGTTATTCTAATGTAATTTTAGTATTTTATGAACTTTTGATGAAGATTTATGATTTATGGGGAATTTATAGAGTTTCAGGTTTCTTAAGATTTATCAAATGACTCAATACATAAGAGTAACTAAGATTTGTTGATTATTAAATTTTTTTAATACACCTTGATAAGTAAGAGTCACTATGAAGAGTAAGTAAATAAAAATTTTAGGAACAAAACAAATTTTCACTACTGGAAAACTAACCTATACCAACGGTTTGGAGAACCGTAGCCAAGTAAGCCGTTGGGATAGGTCTATACCAACGATTTTGGGAAAACCGCTGGTATAGATCTATACAAACAGTTTTGGAAACCGTTGGTTTAAGTAATATGAAAATCTATACCAACTGTTATGGAACCATTGATATATGTATTTCAAAAAAAAAACATTTGATAAAAAATCAAATGATCTTATATAATGGAACCGTTGGAACCGTTTGATTTATATAATGTTCTCGGTAAGAAGATCTGATAAAAAATAAAATGATCTATACCAACGGTTGTCAAAACCGTTGATATAGATCTATACCAATGGTTTTGACAACTGTTGGTATAGATCCTTGAATCTGGGTGCAATTCTGGGTGGAAGGTTGATTTATGGTGGCCCTTTCCCAACGGTTTGGCCAAACCGTTAGGATAGGTATACCCTTTTCCAATAGTTGGTATCCACAAAGTAGACTTTTTCCAATGGTTTGGCCTAACCGTTGGGAAAGGGGACCTATACCGACAGTTTTTATAAACCATAGGTATATAAGCATTGGGAAATGTCAGATTTCCAGAAGTGTTTCAATACATGAGGGTCCTTTTACTCATATATAAGGGTACATATATTTATGGTCTAAAAAATGGAAAAGGACTGAAAACATAAGGGTTATCTAGTGAATGTGTATTAAATAATACATAGAAGTATTTAAATGGAAGAACATATCATTTGAAAAGTATAAAACTACATTATGGTAGGTAATGGTCAAGATCCAATATGTAAGGGTTATCTAAATAATACAAAATAGTTTCCTAGAGTACACGTAAGATTTATGTACTCATAAGAAAGGGTATATATAAGTTACAAATTTGGAATCTAGAAAGTTATGAAGCTACCCTATAACACATGACAATAGGGTTCCTGTTATGTAAACATTATAATAGTATGAAAGGATATACATAAAGGTACTCATAGATTCTATAGATTTTGTAAATGTTAAACATATTATTTGTAAAACTCACTCAAATAGCACTTGGAAAAATATTTATTTTCATGATATATGTAAGGGTTACTTATATGTTTCAAGAAATATATTCATATTTTGAAAATGATATGTAAAGACTATTCCTTTAACAAAAAAAATATATTTCTATAATGAATTGTTATGAAGGAGGATTAATTGTAATTATGTTGTGATGATCCTTGAATTATAGACATCATGATGCATTGAATAGAAATGAATATATCCAAGAAAATTGAAGCTAACAATTTAATAAGGGCATGTTGTGATAAGGTTATCCATCTAACGAAGATAGATATCATGATGAAATGATATTCAAACACATAAAAATTCATCCAAATTTGGATTTAGTTTTCAAAAATTCTATTGAATATAATAAAAGATGGATAATATTTTTTTTAAAATTAAGGGATATCTCAAGTACAAATAAAAAACAATGTATGTGTTGTAAAATATAGAGAATTAGTTAACATTATTTATTATTATATAGTCTGGGTTGAATTATAAAATACAAAAAATCAATGAATCTTTTTTTTATCTTGGTTAGGTATTCATGAATTTAATATTAACAATTATTTTGGATAAACATGACCATGTATTGTAGAATATTATTTGAGTGATTAGGTGGCCTAATCTAAATGGTTTACATTTTATAAAATATTAAAACTATTATTGAGGTGATATGCAGAGTATAAAATAATGAAGAAGGAGAAGAAGGGATTATCAAAGAGACAAAATCAAATAAGACTTCCTAAATATCATTTTGGATAAATACAAGATGAGATCCAGCATTGTGTTTGAGTTAATTATGCATGTATGATAAAAAAATAAGAAGATGATAGAGAGAAAGAGAGTTACATATAGATATAGAGAAAATTTCTTCTTTTTATAATCATTTTTTATAGATAAGTTAGTGAGGTAGCCTATGATATCTCTATATCATAATGAATAAATCCTATAATATATCTATATCATATGGTTGGTAGTATTCCTTTAGGTCGTTAAATATTGAAGAAAAAGGATAGATAATGTTTATTATATATGAGATATATATTTTCCTATTGATCATTATTCACATAGGATAAAGATAAATATGGTATATTATGAGGAAAGCCTTATTGGTTTGAAAGATTTATGAAAAAATAGCGATTAAATGAAAGTATAGTTGGTTCTAGAAACTATATATGTTTATGGACATACATTTTCATATGAATTATCTTAATAATAAAAGCGATGTTGTGTAAAAGTTGGATAACAACCACCATACAATAGGGATGTATTCATCTAGCTTAGTAGTGGATATCATTAATAAAAATTTGTGTTCTTATTATTCCTTCCCTAATTATATAAACAACATCAATATTTAATTTAAATATAGTGTGAGATCCACTCATTGAACATATGTATAGGTAAGAGAGTGGGAAAACACTAAATGTGGTAACAATTCAGTCACACTAATTCACCCCCATGCTCAGTGTGGTGTATAGATCATGGTTGAATAGTAATTGGTATTATAGTAATTATTCCACTTCTAATTATAACCACAAAAAACTATTTATTCAAATATTTTTATGTTCTTGAGTTATCTTCCAAAGTAACCTTGAATTTTAGAATAGGAGATGAGGTACCACCTTCTAAAATAAGTATCATATCTTCTATGAATCTGAATAATAGGTTGAATAATGATATAAAAAAGTTAAAGAATTCATTATTATTATGTAAAGATGAAATATATTGAATTTCCATAGTAATTGATCAAGAATAAATTTGATATAGTATTTATCAAGAAGATTTGGTGGTTAAATACACTACTAAGAATATAGACTAAAATCCAACCATTGAAGGTTCAATATCATTAGATAAAGAAGATATGACTAAAATATCTTGTTAAAACTATCTTATATAAGATCTATGCACTAAGGGGAAAGATCATATATGAAATTAATGACAATATAAATCCATTTCTACAGTAAATTAAATCATATATTTTTTTCTATAGAAATAGTCACTTTTATTTATTTCTATTTTAGATTAATAAAGGAGGAGATCACCCAACATGAGTGAGAATAAAAAAATTATAGAGGGCTTTATAAAAAAGAGTGACGATGTCTGTAATGATATCCAAACATGTTGGATCCAAATTTTAAATGAGTATATATATTAAATAAATATTATCTAAATTTGAGAGTTAGTGTCTCAATAAAATCTTTGAGGAAGAAGAAGAAAAAAAATTACATAAAGAAAAAACCCATGCATTAGAATAAGTAACTACTATCATGGATTCTCAATTGGGATCAAATCCAATAGGATTATAGTTATTGATATTTACTTTCAATAAAAATATCCAAATTCATAATGGATAGTTTTTAAAAGATTTAAATGGATTCTTTTAAGGAATATTGATGTTGTCATAGGATGATAAAAAAATATTCAATATAATATTTCATGAATTATAGATTAAAGCCTAAAATATTTAAGTGAAATAGGATAAGTATTCACAATAAGTTTATATGATATTAAATTATATAAAAAAAATAAAAGGAGTATCATTATACATAAAGAATTATATTCTATAAAACATTCATCCATTCATCTAATGACCAGTCTCTATAAATCCCAAAGAAAAAGGTACCATCCATCTCAGAAAATATTTTTGTGATAATTTTAGTTTCTTTTATAGTGCAAGTTCCAAACAAATTTTTGTACAAGGATGGTTTAAGAAAATTGGTAAGGAACACACGATTACATTAAAAATGTTCCAAATTATTAGAAAAATAATTTAACCTAAAAATTTACCCAAAATAATGGTGAATCTATATATAATTTAGAAGGTGGTCATGTTATAGAAATTATTATTCAATTTAGAAGATCAATCTATGATGGATAATTTTAGTGATTTAAATGGATAGGGAAAAAGGATAATATTTATATGAATAATATGTCAACTCAGGGAAGACATATAATTATTATATCAAGGGGGTTTAAAGATGAACTAAGATAAATCACATTGAATAATGAGAATAATATCTTCACGTCTAATATATTTCATAGAATGGAAATTGTTTTATTATCTACAATATAAGTTGTTATATTGGGAATTAATCTACTAAAAATCATTAATGTTTGAGTTAAAATAAATTGGGAAGATAAAAATTAAAAAGATAAGAAATTATCATGAAGAGAAGAAAATTTATTTATCCGTGGGTAATAATAAAATATTTTTTTTGTTCAAAACAAACCCAAAAAGACCATGAAGAAAGATTTACCAACTAGATGAGGTAACGTTTTTATAGAAGATAGGTCACATCTTCAACCACTGAAAACATTTCACAGAAATTAGTGTTAATAGAGTCATGAATAAGTAATAAATAAGTAAATCAATACATAAATAAAATAAATGGACTAGTTTAGTAGAAGGAATCTATAAATAATATTTTAAGTGTCATGAAATTTATCCCAGTATTGTTAACATAATGATTCATGATACACAATGTTGAAAATCCATGAAAAATCCACATGTTTATGAAGAATGTATTAGTATTTGGTCATTAAAATTTGGAAGGGAAATAAATATTGACAAATGTTGAGTTAATACATATACTAAAGAGAAATAAGTAATTAGACATGAAGAATAAATCTAATTTCATGACAGGTTTTCTAAAAGATAATACACAAGTGGTCTTGATGAACTATGTAGAATGTGAAAGTCATTTTGAAAAATATTAAATGATTGTTTAATCATAAATCCAGCCTAATTAGAGATACTAATGAAAATGAATATTTTTATATGAGATAAAATTTCCTTGGTGTTTAATGTGAATAATTCAATTACACATAAATATATTTTTGAAAAATTGATGAAAAACATGATACCCAAGTTTGTTACTTTAAAAATTAATTTAAAAAGAAAGAAACATTATCCCCAATATGGTGCTATAATGAAATAAATTTCATGGTTTAAATGAAAATGTCAACATTTTTTCTCCCACTGATGAGGAAATAATTTCCACCATATTTTCATATACAGGGTGTTTTTCCTTCTATGTAGGGAATTGAAAGCTATGCCCGACTGATGAGGAGACCTAAAAGTAAAAAATCTAGAATAACTAATATATAAATGATGAAATTCACAATCAAAGGGGTGACATCAGAATTTAGTATATTTAATCTTATCCTTGATAAAGAGATCGACCATGATAAAATAAATACTGTGTGCCTCCCTTGATGGGGTGAAATTTAAGAACCTTCCAAAATCTTATATTTCATAGAAATATGGAATTTCTAGAAAAGTTCCCCAAACTTTTCATTGAAATGATATGTATTATTATTATCTCATCCTTATTTTACTAGTATAAATTTCTATGTTATAGGGGAGTAGTTGGATTTATTAATAACATGAATATGAACATATGTTGAGAAATTGAAGGGAACGCTTGTAAAACTAAATTTTTTTGTGGTTTTTGAATGATTTTAATCTATTTTTGAGATGAGTATAGGAATTATTGATGAATAAAATCATGAAAATATGATCAATAAAATTATATCATCTTGAAAATATTTGATCATCCCCTATGAAAATGATATTGAGTTGGTGACATATACTAATTTTTTATGCAATTATTTGTTATATAAAATTTCACCTTTTTCTTTCTACATCAATCTTTACTCATATATATGTAGAGTGAAATAATTCATGGAATATTAAATTAAAATAAATGAAATCAACCTCACTCATGTTTGGTTTTATATATTTTTAATAATAGATAGAGGTAGTATAAAATAATTTACTTATTGACATGCAGTTTAAAAGATAGTATTGATAAAAACTCCAACAGGAGATATTATTGAAATACATTTTTCTTGAATTATATTAGTTATTAATAAGAATGATGTAAATAGTCATGTTTTTAGTGTTATTTAAATAATTAAATATTGAAAATAATATATCTTGAAAGGAGTTTAGAGTACCCAAAAACTTTAATCAGAATTCTAGAGTTTCTAAGAAAGGTGTCATTATATATTGAGTTATGAGCATTCCGTATATACGATTAGATAAACACATTAAATATGGGAGGTGAGTGGATATAATTTTTTAGATGATAAATATCGATACATCCATTATAATTACACCTATATATTCACTCATAGGGAAACAATGTTGAAATATATTGTTACAATATTGCATAGATATAAATTGTATTTCATATATTGAAAACGTAAATTAAGATGATATAGATTCTACTTTGTGGAGTATAAAGAAATTATAAATTCTTATAATGTCTATTTAATAAGCTAGGTTTTTTTAACTCACCGAGATGATAATAGTTCCATTAAATATTGACTATACTTGATATTATTACTCTATGAATAATATGACAAGTTTTTAGAGGTTGAATATGAATACAAGATGGCTATTATTTTTATGAATATTAATAATTGTGATTATCATGAATAAAGATTGTGGTTTTTATGGAAATTAAAGAAAACGAAGTTAGAGACATTTTTTTACATCTAATATAGTTACTATTGGTAATAGTAATTATTCTAATGATAATAGACATTTATTGGATTTATTCCAATGTTATTTGTAGATTTTGAGGCTTTTTGAAGATGAATCAAAAAAGCTGTAAAGAATTATGTTGTTGTAGGTTTCCAAATATTTGATAAAGGAATCCATATATAAGAGTTAGTCAGAAATATTATTTATTTATAATTCTGAAATATATTTAATATGTAATAGTAAATCTAAATATGTTGAAGATTCAAAATATAGAAAATTATAGAACCTTTTTGTCATAAATAAGTGTCTCTAATGCATATATAATGTTAAATATTTTTAAAGACCAAAAATGGAAAGTATTTAATATTTAGGATTTCTTGAGTATATAAAAAATGATGATAGGAAAATTTAATCAAAAGTTAAATTGAAAATTTTGAAATTTATAAAACCACATTATAGTACAAAGATGTCAATATCCAATATGATATAGTCCATAAAATAATATATTGGAGTGTTTCAGAGTATATATAAGAGTCATCAACAAATATTTAGTAGTGTATATGATATAAAAATTAATATTTCATAATATTTGAAGCTACCTTTGATACATAACTATAACACCATGATATTTTTTGAAATATATATTTTTGAACTAATTTAATCTCTTTGATATTTTTCATTTCACAAAACTCTAAAAATATTTTATTTTATAATAAAGAACTATGATTTGCTTGCACTATATAAAAAACTAAGTTAATAATTAACTACAGAAAACATATATTTTATCTTTATCTACAAGGATCATAGATGTTAACTTTAATTATATGAAACAATGAATTTCCTCAATGGCTCGCTAACATTAAAGACTGAGTTTTGCTGAACAAAAATGTATTATTAAAAATACTACTACTTAATATAATTAAATATAAATTATCCATTAATTTTTTTGTTATTAATATGATTACCTAACTTAATAAAATATATGATTTAAAAAAATACAATATAAAATCATTGGTTACAAATTAAATTGAAATGAAAAGATAAAACAATTGAATATAAAAGAAAAATATTATTATTTTTATATTCACAATGATGTTTTTTTCTAATAAATTAAATTAATTACTACTAGTGAATAATATTAATCAAATATATATGTTATATATTCAATAAAATATTTTTTATATTCATTCAATGTATTTTGTAGACATAATATAAGAACAATCCCAATTTTATGCATAAAACCTATATTTTTATATAGGTAGTTTTATTTCTTTTTAATAGAGAATCCATTTAAAATAAAATTAATGGAACAATTATAGATTTAATATGTCAAAATAAAATTCATCCTTGAAATAAAAACCTCAAAATTGAGTTAGTATTTATTTTCAGTATTTTTCTGTAAGGTTTCATTTTTAATGAATTGTTAAAAAATACTGAATTTTAATCCAAAACTTTTTTTTGTATAATTTACTTGTGGTGTTAAAATTAATTTAATTTTTTTAATGTTTATTTAAATAATTTTTTTATCAATTAATCTAATTCAGGAAATTGAAATCAATTTGACTTTTAAATTGAATATAAAAACATTGTAAACTTTTGAATGTTTTTCTTTAAAAACCCGCATTTTCAACCCAACTACAGGATTGAAAATAAATTAATTCCTTCCACTTATGTGATTAGAATTTGGAAAAATATATTCAACATTTGGAATCATAATAGTTTATAATATTTAATAATTTATAATTATTTGTTTACCAAAAATATTAGTGAAAGTAATTAAAATTAATTACAATGATCAAAGAAACAGTTAATCTTAACAAAGAACTAAAACTTAAACTTAAGGGAACAAATAACCTATAAAATATTCCAAATACAATTTTTTGGAATTTATTAAACAATTATACTTCCATTACTTAGTTGTTTTTGTTTTGGATGAATTTTGATTAGGAAAAAAGTGGGTATACCTAACTTGTTTAAAAAAATACAAAGTGAGTCCTTTCCATCCACTATAAAAGGCCACCACATATCTCCTTCCTCAAAACAATCAAACCACTTAGGTTCAGATAAAATCTTCCCAATAAAATTCCCAAAATCACTATATTAATCCTTTAATACACCATTTTGAATGAAAAAAATCATCATAATCCCTTTGGTGAAAACGAAAAGGAGTTACCCAAAGAAGATGTTACATCCTCCCTCAAGCTCCTTTATCTTATTTTAATTCTCCACCCCCTCCAGTCTCATTATTACATCATTATAAAACAAAAACAGCATCCTAAATATACTGATAAGTTTTTATGCTAAGTTTTCAACCAGCACTTACACACACTTCCATCTAATGGGTAATGAGCATACTGATTATGTGTACAGTGAACTATCACCTCAAGAAATGATGATTGTTTGTCCTTCCTTTACCAGCTAGAATGGTGGGAATTATGATAGAAATTATTTTTATATATTCTATATGTGATACTTGTTATTTATTTATGATTATTTAATTCTTTTAAAACACATATCTTTATACTTTCAATTTTGTGTAAATATGATAACTTCGATTGAGGAAGTGTAGACTACTGGGCGATGTAATTCATTCACACACTACATTGAATGTATTAAGGATTATTTTAGTGAAATTATATGATATATATGAAATAATAATAATAATAATATAATTATATTATATATACATATATTTCATTAACATTTTTTACTTCCAATATTATAAATAAGACAGAAACAACATTCATGCGTACGTACGACTTACTTTCTCCATGAATAGTGTATTCCATTTCATAATTATATATTCTATAGATTATTATAATATACATGTAATTAATATAAATGATATTTATATCATAGTTTAGATTATCTAAATAATGATATATGTATAAGGATTAATGATATAACAAATTAAGACATATGTGAAAAAAAATTGAATATTACATGAAGTGAAGCCTTAACATAAGATTTTTTAACAAGTGGGTAATATAAAGTCATAATAAAAGCATATATGGTATTATATATAATAGTATGGTTCTATTATTTATTTATAATAAAATTATATTTTTTATATAGCAATTTTGTATGAGTACGATGAGAGCCAAGAAAAAAGGTATGAGAATTTCATCTCACTTTTTATTTTTATGAGAAACATGCTTTATTCAGCACCGATTCCTTTTTTGTGGTGTGTATACTACACATATATCTATTATATGATTCATATTATTAAATTTATTACTATTTACAAACCAATTTGATTATATTTATTTTTTGGGGATTATGATTCAAAAGTTACCAAATCAGTAATTTAATTTTGTCTCAATTTGCGTTCTTTGAGACACATGCCATGTTATGCACCCATATTTTTTCATTATGTGTATATAATTAAATGGAAATTGAATATCATGAATATAACTATTTTTTTGATATTTTAGGATTCATGTAATTTCATTATCTTAATTGGGGAGTATGGTTTGAAGTTACCAAGTAGCGAGAGATAATTGAAACAATATCATCTCTTTGTGAGATTATTTATGTTTATGCTTAAATTAATGAAATATTAGGTTCCATATCTCAAGAAAACCCATGAGTTTTTTATAATTGGGTTATTAATGATATATTCTTGTATTGGTACCATTTTACACTATTTGGTACATAATATAGTTGGGAAAGTGTTTTTAAGAAATTCCTCCTTTACCTTCTCTTCGGTCGAAAATCTGTGTTCCATCAAACAATGTTTTCAAAAAATAAATGTTTCTAAAAATATTCGACTATTCTAATACTATATTTAAAAGACATTTTACCCTTGTTTTACCTTTCTAAACATAATAGTTCTATAAATGTAATCTTCTTGTCATTTTCCACTTGAGGAACTTTTCTAAATTTTTATATTGCAAAAGGAATCTTCAGCATATATAGATTTACCCACCATCATGAAAATAATTACCTTCAAGTTTACATTATAAGATAAAAATGTTATTTTTTTCAAAATAAAATGTTTTACTAATATTCTATAAATTGATTATTTTAAAGGTATTTAAAAAAAGGTTTTAATTTTGTTTTGTTTTAAATTATTTTTAATGATTATTTTATATGTTTTCTATGTATTTTCAATGAAATGGTTTTCAAAATGGTTTCAAGATAAATTTATATGTTTTCAAGATGTTTTAAAAGGAATAGGTTTTCAAAATGATTTCAAATCTTCTTTTATATGTTATCAAGTTTGTTTTCATTAAAATGGGTTTCGCAAGGTTTTATGTTTAAAAATGAAATTTACAATGAAGAAAAGATATTTTCCTCAACAATGGTTTTTAAAATATACTTCAAAATTATTTTGCATCGAATCTGAAATCTATTGGTGTTACTCATGCCTTTTGGAGATCTAATGGTTCCATTCATATTATTTAAATGAATGGTTTATGTTTTGATGGCGTGATGTTTATGAAAACCCATCTATTTTTCGTAGGTTATATATTTATGAAACCCATTCCTCTTCTATAGGTTATGAACTTATAAAACCAGTTTCTATTCAATGGGTTATTCCATGATGAATTCTATGAATCCCACTTCCTTTCACATGTTTTTCTAGGATGAAATTATTATGAAACCTATATATTTTCAGTAGGTTATGATATATGAGATGTTTGTGATACTATTTTTTTTCAAAAAATAGATTCGATGAGTGTCTACCTTTTGAATTATCTACACCAATAAACCACATTCCCCTAAAATAGATCACTAGAGAGATATTCCTAGATGAGAATGATCCATTACCAATTTCATTTCATGGGTTATTATATTATGTTTATGAAACTCATATATTTTTATGGGTCATGATATGATGCAAGTTTTATTATCTTTTGGAACATGTATGTATGTTTTTATCATGTTATCGGTGGGACCTATATCTCCCTCCAATGTATTGGGTAAAGATAAAATGTTTTATGAGCTCAAGAGGGTACACAGGAGGGAATCCTGGGCCCGAAATAAGAGGGTACACATGAGGGAATCCCAATCCAAAAATAAGAGGGAATCATAAGATCGAAATAAGAGGCTACAGTGATGGACATACCAAGCCCAAAAAAAGAGGGTACATAGGATGGAATCCTAATAACAAAGTAGGTACATAGGTTATTATCCCAATCCTAACATTTTTTTAATGTCTTGGTATGTAGCCTTGACATATGATTTTCTATGTTTATGTGTATGCCAAAAATCTCCTGTCTTATTACTATGATATGCTTATGATCTTGGTTCCCTTATGATGCATGTATTATGATATACCAATATTTATACAATGATTCATGTTTATGATCTTTGATATGTAGGGTAATATATTCTGATGTCATTATCATGTTCTCATACCCTTATGATTATGTTTATGTTAACATATTTCCCTTTACCCTTTCTGAGTATATGAGCTCACCCCTTTTTATGTTTCCTTCCCCAGGATATGAAGATATGTATTATATATCATGTGTCTAAGAAGTGTTCTAGTCATAGAGAACCTATTGTTGGAGAATGTATCTCACTCATATAGAATCGTTTACATTTCCATGTTTCTGAAGGCACTAAACTAATAATGTCTTTGGGAATCTGTTTGTGAAATGTTTTATGTATTCTGAAAAAGTGATGTAATGTTAATGTATGTCAAGACTGATTCATTATTGTTGGTATTAGAGTAATGTTTTAGTTAATATTTGGAATATAGGAATATAAAACCTTAGTGATAACCCTAAGGACATGCCTAAGGACAAGTCTAAGGATACATAAAAGTATAGGAAAATGTCCTGGAATTTCTGAAAATGTTAGAGTAAGTGGTCTCCAAGCTATACATCTCTATATGGATACTACATGTGGATGCAGATATGATAATGATTTACCCAGGGGTAAAAAATATGACAAAGTACATCGGGCTTGACTTGGCATAACCTGGTACATGACAACGAGCATTTCTGCACACCTGGTCTGACACTCCTAGGGGATATTCTTTGGGAATTCAGAAACAATTCCTAAACTATCATGAAGTATTTAGAAATAATTTTTAAATGAATAAACTAGGATTATCCTATGGTGTCATAGATTAAGGATGGTTTAATAATTTATACATACGATAAGTAATTCTTTTCATGACCATATGGTTTTCTGCTATGATAAATAATTCACACACTATTCTTTTGGTTTTAGTCACTTGTAGGAACAGAAAGGAACTGGATTAATGTTGAATGTGATAGATGATTTTTTGATGAGTAGTCTAGTGGAATGATCACTAGAGTGAAATGTGTTGTGATCTTTCCTAATAAATTTCATATAATATGATTAATAATGTGTACATAAACCAACTCTCAGACTCACCATGGAAGAGAATGATGGAGTTCGCTGAGATTTTAGGTAATAGAGACCATGGAAGACATAAGTTTTATTTTCCTTTATGTCATGAATGTGGAAGGAATCACACAAGTGAATTCATTAGAGGAACAAGTAAGTGGTTTGACTATGTAAAATAAGTACAAAAAGAACGTGAATGTAAGCTAAAAAGGAAGAGTTCAGTTAACAAAATGGATGGGAATATTGTTCTCCCTAATACATCATCGAAGGTTAATTTTTTTATGTGTGGAATAAATGGTCTTTATGAAAATAAATTTCCCAAGAGGAAATATCCTGAAGATAATCAGCAAGGTGGTGTGAGTAATGGTTACATTATTTTTGATGATGATAATACAAATGAATTGTAAAAAAAAGAGGTATTATGTAATAGGATGAGATAACCTTGTTAATAGATTATGGATGAAGTGGAGTAACCTAAGTGGTTATATATTTGGATTCAATACCTATGAATAATTATTATTATTATATACATATATAAGGATTGTTCGGTTTATGTTTTACTCTATGAATTTAAAAGAATATGTTGAATGGTTTTGATGGAGTAGGAATATTATTTAATGGTACATGATATTCATGGAAAACAGATGATTAAAGGAATGATAACCGATAATATGTTCTGAATTTTATGATAATGATGATTGGATAAAATACATGTTGGATATCAATAAGTGAATTGGATGGTGTTGATTACCTTGGATATGATAAAGGATTTGTTGTAAAAGAAGTGTGTGCTACAATGGATAGAGTTTGTAACATTTTTGTTTTTAAGGAATGTTTCCAATAAACCATAGAATAAAGAAATATGTATGTTTTTAATAAGTATTTATGGTAATTTAGGTTATTACCATGTTTCAAGAGAATAAATGATCAAGGTATTTACATATGTGGTATGTGGATGAAAATGGTAGTTTATGTAATATAGGAGATAAATGTTAAGATGAATTAGTGATCTTTTTCTAATGTTTTTTATTTTCCTCTCCTGGAAGGGTGATGAGGATAACCATTTATTTTATGGTTTAAGTTAAAAATCAGATGAGGTTTTAGAGATTAATGTATTATATCTTCATATGATGATTTATGCATATTAGATAACATGTGCTAAACTTTTTTATGTATTTTTTAAATAAAGACAAATGGAATGAATTATCATTCTATTTATGGATCTCATGATATTTTAGTACTTCAAGAATAATGAATTCAACTTCATTTATTAGAATATGATATGATGTCAAAACTGAACAGGGAACAATAAATAGAGAGGAAAACCTGAAATAATAAAAGCTTATCTTTTCATGAAAATCATTCAAATTTATGAAAATGATATAAAATAAAATGTTATTCTAATATTGTATTTTTTTTAAACTGATTGCCCTTTAAATCATCACTATGTTTTGAATTTGAGGCCCTAAAATTTATTTTTATTATTCACTTGTTTATGATTGATGACCTCAATCTCCCCTATAAATATTTATGCTTTTCCTCCATGTCTAATATTAACTCACAACCTATATTCTCTTATGTGGAATCCTAGTTATATGTTACGTTGGGTAACCATTATGGTTCTAATATTCCCTTTTAATGGGAAGTTTTAATATTTATTTTTATGATGTAGGTTTCTGTAGATGAAACCGTAAAGTATTAAAACATTGATAAACTAGATGAATTTCAAGGGAAAAATTCATTTTAAGGGGGTATAATGTAACAAACCAAGATTTTTTGAAATTTTATTATTAATTTAATATTTTTGATATTATTCATTTCACAAAACTATAAAAATAGTTTATTTTTATTAAAGTACTGTGTTTGGATTGCATTATATAAAAAACCAAGTTAATCATGCACTACATGAAACATAAATTTTATCTTGATGTAGATAGAACAGTTAGGTTAACTTGAATTGCACCCAAAAAATGGCTTTCCACAATGGCTTGTGTAATACACAAGACCGAGTTTTACTGAACAATAATGTATTATTAAAAATATTATCATTTAATATAATAAAATATAACTTAGCCATTAAGTTAGAGGTTATGAATATGATTTACTAAATTATGAAAATATATGGTTTACAAAAAATATAACATGAAATCATTGGTTACCAATTAAATAGAAACGAAAAGATAAACCAATGAATATACAAGAAAATATTATAATTTCTATGCTCACAAAAGTGTTTTCCATAATAAAATAAATTAATTACTATTAGTGAATGGTATTAAGGAAATATATATTTTATATACTAAATAAAATATTTTTGATGTTCAGCCAACATATTTTAAAAACAAACCCAATTTTGTACATAAAAAACCTATATTTTTATGAAGGTAGTTTTACCTCATTTTAATGGATAACCCATTTTAAATAGAATTTTTGGAACTTTTATAGATTTAATATATCAAAATAAACACCATATTTTGTGTATAAAAATAAAAATTAGGTTAGTATGAATAGTTGGTATTATTTAGGTTTCATATTTTAATAAATAATTAAAAAATAATGAATTTAAATTCAAAGCATCTTTTTCATCCAATTTATTTGTGGTGTAAAATTAAAAGTAAAAGTGGTTTTAAAGTCTAATTAGATAATTTATTTATAATTTATTACAATTTAGTTCATTGGAATTAATTTCACATTGAAATTGAATATAAAAACATAGCATTATTTTGAATGTTTTTTACTTTAAAAACCCACATTGTTGACCTAACTAAATGATTAAAGTTTAATTAATTTATGTCACTTGTGTGTTTGGAAGTGGAAAAAATGGATTCTATATTTGGAATCATCATAATTTATAATATCAAATAAGGTAAAATTACTTTTTTACAAAAAATATTAGTGAAAGTAATTAAAATTAATTACAATGATTAAGGTAAAATTAAGCTTAACAAAGGACTAAACCTTAAACTTAAGGGCTCAAATGACTATGAACTTGAAAAAAATCTATATCTTGGAAATTATTTGAAAATTAACTTTAAATTATTTATTTTTCTTTGTTATGTATGACTTTTTATGTAAAAATGCGGTACAACTATCATTTTTAGAAAATACCAAGTGAGTCCTTTCCCTCCCCTATAAAATGTCACTAGCTCTCCACCTTGCTTATACATATAAAAATACTTTGGTTAGGAAAATATCAACCCAATAAACTTATCAACATCCATAAATTAATCCTTTTAGACTCCCTATGGGCACAAATAAAACCAAGTAATCCCTTTGTTTAAAACCAAAAGGAGTTACCCAAAGAAGAGTTAACATCCTCCCTCAAGATCCTTTATCTTATTTTCATTCTCCACCCCTTACACTCTTCTTATTACATGATTATAAAAATACAAACATATCCTTAATAAAGTGATATTTTCTTTATGCTAATGGTTCAACCAACACTTTCACATACTTCCATCTAATGTAAAATAAACATATTGTTTATGTGTACATAGAACTACCAAATCAGAAAATGACGATTGTTCGCCCTTCCTTTACCGCCTCCCATGGTGGTAATTATGATGGAAATGATATTTATATATTATATATATCATAATTATTATGTCTTTAATCTTATTTAATTCTATTAAATCACATATCTTTATACTTTCCATTTTGTTTAATTACGATAGTTTCATTTGAGGATGTGTAGACAACCACCCCCTCAAAGTGATGTGATTCATTCATACACCACATGGTATATATAAAGGATAGGTTTAGTAAACTTATATGATATATATGACATAATAATTATACTATACTGATTTTATATATACATATATTTCATTAACTATATTTTACTTTCAATATTACAAATAAAAATGTAAATAACGTCCATGTGTACATATGAACTACCATCTCCATGAATGTTGTATTCCATTTCATACCTCTATATCATACAAATTATCATAATACACACATACTAAATATAGATTATTTTTATATCATGTTTTACATTCTATAAATCTTGATATATTTATAAGGATCGAAGATATAAAAAATTAAAACATGTGAAAAAAGAGAATATTACCTAAAGTGAAACCTTAACATTGAATTATTTACACGCGGGTAATATAAAGTCATAATAGAACCATATATCATATTAAAAATAAGAATATTGTTTTTTATATATGTATAAAAAACTTATATTTATTAAATAGTATGTTATTATGAGTATGATGAGAGTCAAGACACAAGGTAAGGGAATTTTATATCACTTTTTATTTCTGTAAGAAACTTGCTTTATTCACAACCCATTACTTTTGTGTGGTGTGTATACCAACCATGGATGTATTATATGATTAATATAATGGAATTTATGTTTATTTACATACCCATTTCATGATCAATATTTCATGGGGTTTATGTTTCAAAAGTTACAAAATCCGTAAAGTAATTTCGTCTCAATTTTTCTTCTTTGAGACACAAGCCATGTTATACACCCTTAGTTTTTCACAATGTGTATATACTATATTTAAAATTTTACATCATGAATTTCATTATTTTCATGATATTTTAATAATCATGTAATATAATTCTCTTGAATGTGGATTATAGTTTGAAGTTACCAAGTGGTAAGAGATAATTGAAACAATCTCATCACTTTTCAAGATTGTTTATGATTATACTTCCTTTTATGATTTTTTTTGATCCATATCTAAAAAACAATAATGAATATTTTATTTCATCCAGTTATTCATGATATACTCATGTATTAGTACCATTTTCCCATTCTTTGGAACAAAATATATTTAAGCAGTTGTTTTAATAAAGTTTGATTTTACCCTCTCTTCGACCAGAAATCTTTGTTTCATCAAACCATATTTTAAAAAAACAAAATTTTAAAACAATATTATAATATTATTAAATTATTTTTAAAAGAACTTTTACCCATGTTTCAACATTTTTTAAATAAAACTATTTTTAAAATGTAATATTCTTTTTATCTTCTAGTAAAGGAAATTTTCTAATCTTTTTACGGTGTAAAAGTAATGTTCGACATGTACAGATTTACCTACCATCATGGCCATAATTCCCTTAAATAATCCTTTATAATATTATAAGGTTATATTTTTAAAAGAAAAATTTTCACTAATATTGTGTAAATTCATTATTTTAATGTGATTTTGAATGAAATTGTTTTTCATGTTTTTATTGTTTTAAATGATTTTCAATTATTCTTTTATAAGTTTTAAAATTATTTTCCAATAAATGATTTTAAACATGTTTTCAATATTTATTTATTGTTTTTCAAGATTTATTCAAATGAATATCTTTTTAAAATGTTTTCAAAGATTCCTTTATAAGTTTTCAAATTTATTTTCATGAAAATGGTTTTCAAAAGGTTTTACGTTTTAAAACATATTTTATAAAGAATAAAAGATATTTTCCTCAAGAAAGGTGTTTAAAAGATACTTCAAAATTATTTTAAATATGAGATTCCATACATTTCTGTTACTCATGCCTTTTTGGGAAATTTTTTAAAGGTTACATTCATATTATTTTTATGAATGATTTATGTTTTTATTGAATGATTTTAAGAAAACCCATTTCTCTTTTACGGGTTATATGTTTATTAAACCCATTCCTCTTCCACGGGTTATATACTTATGAAATAGGATTCTCATCAATGGTTTATAACATGATTATTGTATATTAAACTTCATTATTTCACAAGTTATTCAAGGATGAAATGATTATGAAACCTATATATTTTCTATATGTTAGGATATGATGAAATTTTTATGATACCCATTTCATTTCATGGGTTGTTATATGATATATATGAAACTCATCACTTTGTATGGGTCTACGTATGATGCAAGTTTTTCTATCTTGTGGAACATGTAAGTATGATTTTATCATGTGAAAGGTGGGGCCTATATCTCCCTCCAATACATTGGGTAATGATAAATGTTTTACGATCTCAATAGGGTACACATAAGGGAATCAAAATCCCAAAATAAGAGGGTACACAGGAAGACATCCCAAGCTTGAAACAAGAGGGAATCCTAATCCCAAAAACAGAGGGTACACTGGTGGACATCCCAAGCTCGACACAAGATGTTACATGAGAGTGTATCCCAATCATGAAGCATGTATACAAGTTATTATCACAGGTTTAATGTGTTTTTAAGGTCTTGGTAGGTATCATTGACATATGATTTTCTATATTCATGTATATGCCACAAATCTCATGTTTTATTCCTATGATATTCTTATAATTTTATTTCCCTTATCATTCATGTCTTATAAACTATCAATATTTATGCCATGATTCAATTTTATGAGATTTTATATACATGGTTTGATATTCAAATGTCATGATCACATTATCATACCCTTATGATCATGTCTATGCTTGTATATCTCCCTTTTTTATCCTAACTGTGTATATGAGATCACCCCTTTTTTTGTTTCCTTCCCTAATATTTGAAGATATGTATTAAGTATGTCATATATAAGAAGGGTTATAGTCATGAATAACATATTGGGATATGATGTATCTCACTCATGTATCATTGTTTACATTTCCATATTTCCAAAGGAACTAAAATAATCTGGTATTTGGGCATCTATTTGTGCAATGAAGTATTCTGAAAAAATGATGTAATGGTAATGTATATCAAGAATGGGTGTCTATAAATATGGTAAGTTTCTCAATGCATAAAGATCTCCATAGTGTAAAATTCAATATGTAAGGGTACTCAAAAATTATATAGAATAGGTTTGGTTAAACATATGAAACATAAGAGTCACTGAGATAGATTTTATAAAGCTGTTGAGTAACATTGAGTTATGTAAGGGTTACTTAGATTTTTTAGGGAATATGTATGTGTTTTCAATACGATATGTATGGTTTTTTTATTTTTTTAAAAAAAATGATATATCAAGAATGATGTATTATAATAGATGATTAATATTTTCAATTTTTTGATGTTCCTTAATTCTTAATCATGAGGATTCATTGATGAAAAATAATTCTAGACAAGAATAGTGATGGTGATAATTGAATAAATAGGGTGTGTTGTGAATGAATTCCCCATGATGTGAAGAGAAGTGTCATGGAACAACGATATTATTTCATAAGAACATGAATTATAGAATGGATTACGTACTTGTGGATTTTTTGAAGGATTAAAGAAGAATGAAACTCACTATGAATTTATTATATATCACTCTTTCAATAAATATTGTGTTTAAAAGATAATTTCATACACACAATACTGAACTAAAATAAACCATGATACTTTTTATTTAAATAAAATAATTATATTCAAGATAAACATAATACATTATGATAATAAAAAAACGAAATATCATTAATAAAACCATAAGAGAAATAAAAGAACATGAACATAAAAATAATAATAACATAAAATATTTATCCACACGATTTTATATGAAAATAATAACCCCCTTTAGAAATACTGAATAAAGGATGAACAGTAAAAAATTATAGAACAATTGAGAGTGAATTAAATGAATTAGATGATTGGTTTTATTAATGTATGTAATGCTACATATTTTAATAAAATATGGGAATTAGAAATATATTCATTAGAAATATGGTTTTTGGAAACATGGTTGTTGGATATATAGTAATTCTGTATAAATTTATATAATTGCTATATTAAAATTTCATAAATGTTAATAATAAAATGATAAAACTATAGTTCACAATTAATAAATAATTAAATAATAGATAATCTTTAATATTTTTTTTGTATATATTAATTATGAATTAATTATTTAAATTAATATTAAATAATGTTTTGATGTATCATTAAAAATGAAATAAATATTTTTATATCAATTTCATTTAAATTTTATTGTTAAGAAGATAAATAAATCACTATAATTGGATATTGTGGACATGATTTAATGTTTAAACAAGAGTATTTTCAAGGAATGATTTTTTTAAGTGTCATGTGTTTATCATAATAAATTAAATTTATCTATTATAAATGATAAATATAATTAAATGTTTCAATGTGTAAAATTTTTTAGGAATCATTTAATTGTTAATTTATAAGAAATTTCATTAATAGGTGTTAATGTTTAACAAGTCATTTTCTATAAAAATTGGTATATATATTATATGTTTATATTTAGATGTAAAATTTATAATATCTAAAATGATAATTATAATTAATGGATTCAAATTTTTTAATAAGCATATATAAATTATTTATGTAGGTTAATTTTATTTTTTATGAAAAAAATAAGTTACCAAGGAAAAATATTAGTTACAACAGTAAATGTAAAATATGGTAAAAATGGTTAAGACTATGTGATAAAGACCTAAAATATCTAAACAATTATCTCTATATTATTTGGTTGGGGGAATGAAACACCAATATTTATTATTTCTCACTATTTAACCACTTTTCATGATAAAATTTCTACCTTACACATTAGAGAATGAGAATTTTCACAAATTACACCCAAAATTCACCAATAACAAGAACCATACTCACCCCCATTGAAAACCACTATTTTACATAAAAAAACCATTGAATAAAATAAAATTATTCCTATCCTAAATAATTAGGATATTTTTCTCATCATATAGTTCCATGAATAATCCAAAATAATTCATTTTAGGGGAAAACCTATAGATAAGGATATAATTTATTAAATTAAGTAGTTATTCACCATCTTTTTTCAATTAGATTACCATTTACACTGATTATAAATATTATTCTAAAATATAATTATTATATCTAAAAATTATTATTTTTATTTAGGAAAATTATATTACTATTATATTAAACTATAATTTTACTCATTCATTAGTATAACGTTTTCTTGTTTGGGTTGTTTCGACAACATACATGAAAAATACTATACTATCTTCACTATTTTGAACATGAATGTGTATCATGACAATAATAATGGTAATATATGTTAATAAATAATAATTCGTGTTATTAATATGTCTATCTAATGGTGAAACAAAAATTAATAAAAATATAACTTAAAATGATATTATGGATAACTTATTTGTAATATTATCTTCATGGATTATATTCTCATGAACCATACACATACCATCCATAATGTATACATGGTTATAAATAAATAATATAAAAAACAATTTTCCACTAACTTGAATATTTTATGAGTAATGAACTTGTTATCAATGAATGATGATCATTATCTCTCAAGTGATACATATACAAAAAAAAATCAAAATTACACATATACTAGGATGAAAATAAATAATTACTATCTATTATAAGTGTAATTAATTAATATAACATAATAGTATATGGGTAATATATGTGAATATGTTTTTTAAATATGTGAGTAATATGTTTATTCTTATTATTTTGGAGGTTAAAGTGAGTTGATGTAAGTATGGAGAAAAGGTAAGAGTTTCTTTACCAATCTCACTTTGAAATTGAGAATGTCCATAACAAAATTACAATTGAGGGAAATTGTTTTTTATTTATATCTATAATTTGGTACAATTTATAATAGAATAGTTTCATATTCATAATATATGTATTCTTACCATATCACCCCCCTTTGGATCATAATTCGAGCAAAATGGTTCAAAAAAATGGGACTGAACATATCTCTCTTTTTGTTTCTAATCATTACCATCCATATCTATATTATTAATATTTTTTATTGATCTCTATTTCACTACAACTATGATTTGTTAACATCATTTTAAACTATAATTACAATCTTTAAAAATTAATAAAATGAATCATTTTTAATGTTTTCCCCATAAGTCATTTTAATATTTTCTTTGACCTTTTTTACTAAAATCCAAAAGGAATCAGATTTTTAAGGATTTTCTAAAAGATCATATTTTATAACTATTGTATCTATTTTTCTTAATGAATCCTCTAATTCAAGTTTTCATGGTTTTCTGAAGTTCTTTCTATAATCATTTTTTTATAAATTATTTTCCTTTAAATTTCTTTTCTCAAGTAAATGATATTTCTTCTAATTTATCATAACAATTTTATAATGATTATATAAAAATATTTAAATTTTATTTCAACATACATTAATGTTTATTAGGATTAACTTGTGATATAATCTAATTACACTATCCCTCCTATAACATTATATAGATTATGTAAATGTAATATAGATGTTTTCAATGAACCCATATTATTTACATAGGTTATTTAAGCTATGATGAAATTATAAATGTTTTCAATTTCATGTGACACACATATGTATGGTTTATCACTATGTCACAGGGGGTCTAATATATACCACTAATGAATTAGGAAATATTTATATCTCTTTAGATGATTATATATCATAAGTGAACCAAACTCTCTTAGTGGTTTGCAAACTATGTGATGCATTGGTTTGTTAGAGACCTCCAATTAATTTGTTAAATCCATATATCTAATGATCTAACATGTTAATAAATAGGGAGTAAACCAAATCCATTAAGGCACTATATCCACTATGTAATTATAGTATCAGTCATGATACATTACATAAGTGATGATTTTATATGCTTATGTATATTTGAAGTTCTTTTTACCATGTTATGTTTTCATGGATCATGATTATTAAATAATGTTTCCTATTTCAAACATATCATTTATAATGTTATGAAAATAACCATATTCTATGAATCGTGATTTATAACCTTTGTTTTATTGGTTATGATTATCTTACATTATTACTATGTACCTTGATATGTTCTCATGCCCAAGCTATGATAACTTATGATCTTCGATTGATATATCTTATTTGTACCCTTAAATTTCATCTAAGCTCACCCTTTACTAATATTCCACTCCCTAGGATATAAATAAAAGTATTATATATGATGTTTTTAAAAGGGTATCATGTGATAACAATTTTTTTGGGAAATATTTAAAATGTTTTAAATTATTTTTTATGTATATAATCTCCAAACACAGTCAAACTATATGTTTTTGGATATGTATTATTATGAGATATAAGGAATCATCATTTATAATTATATAATATCTATTTTTATATGCTTAGTTCACCATTTTTGGTATCAAATTGGGGTTTAGTTATTTTTAGTGATTATATTATGAAGAATATGTGTATGAAACTAAAAATATGTCATGTGGGACAAAAAATGATATAGGAGAAACATAAAATTTCATAGGCTGAAATAAAGATGTAAAAAATTAGAACATATAAAATTTCTTATGAATGACATGTAGAAACCTTAGAGGGAGGGATACTCATGCGTTCTTTAATTTTACCAAATTTTATCTTATAAAAAATATAATGATCTAAATTATCCTTTTCAAAATTTAAACCTCTATTATCCTTTATGGTATCAATGAATCTATTTTTACTAATACAAAATACGAAAAAACCACATGAAATGAATAATTTAATGTAAATATTAGTACATAGTATTTTTACACGGTTTCCCCCCTTCAAAGGAAACCTATTAATTAGTGTGATTGGTTATTATACCCCATCAAATATTCTATTATCCACTATAAACATAGGTTAATATAATGGATGTTTCCACATGTTATTAAATATTCTATTACCTTTAATGGGTTTATCTAATAAAATGACAAGAGTACCCTTTTCTTTTTTTTTCTAATTTAAGAATCTCTCTAAACTAACAAGTATTCTAGTTAATTTATATAGTCTTTGACTCTCTTATTATCTTTCTCATAAAAACAATTATATCATAGATGATCACTTATCTACTATTATATTATTTTCAGTCCTTTTCAACTAAATAGGGATCATAATTTTTTTCACTACATCCTCCTCAAACATATGAAATATATACATCCATAACTATTGTGATGAATCCTCTACTTCATGATTTAGAAGTCAGTATATCATCTACAACCAATATGTATATTCATCAATGACTCTATCACAGTGTGAATCACTTATCACTGAGATATTTTAAACTAAGGATGTTCATTACGAACATCATAACTTTTACTTTTCTTATAATATAATTTATTCAAAACCTATTTTAGATTAATTTATTTTAAATTAATTCATTCATATTTTTTATTCAGATCACTAATATTTGATTATATCATATTTTTTTTAATTTTTTTAACAAAGAAATAAAATGATTATATAATATAATTTCATTTCTCATTTTAAAAAAATAATCATAAAATTAAAAAATAATCATTTGATGTTACTAGAAATAAAATAGTGCTCTTATCTATCTTTTCCTTACCCAATCACTATTAAATCCAATTTGGATCATGTGACATCGAAGCGTACTAGTGTTTTTAATATGAATGAATGGATTAAAAATCATCTTAAATTATTTCACTTTAATATACTTCATCCTAGGAATTTATTTATTTTTTACTAAGTTCAGTATCATATAGGGAAAAATATTTGTTGTTAAGATATATTATGAGAATCTTTCATATGTTTTATCTAGGTATCATACACATATAATCTTCTTACATGGATCTGATATCATATCTAGTTTTTAAATTTTGTAAATTCTATATCAAAAATATTTTCCATTCCAAGTCGTTCACTATATCATATACATTTTTTATACGAAGTTTTTATATCTTATGTGTTTTCCTTTCATATGTTCTAGAATGGTATCTTATGTGATCATCATATCTCACAAATTGAAAATTTTATAGAGAATGTATCCTATAAAAAACTATCATTCACTAATATAACAATTTATACCACTGTAATGTTTTTTACTCTAACTATATATTAAATACTTCGTAAAATGAATTTAGGAAATATTCAAAGTTCCTTTAGAAATCATAAATCTTATCTAAAGAGTATTTTCCACTAATTTCAGAAGCCTTTATGCATATTATTCCATGTATATCTTCTCTCTAACTTATTAAAACTTCTTCTAACCATGAAACCCATTTAGACCATCTTAAATATAACTTTTAGATGAAATCTAATAATAGTAAATCTTATTCATATTAAAATTAAATTAAAGAAAAATCACCAAAAAAATTTACTTTTCATGTTCATTATCATCATATTAATTTTCAATTAAAAATAAAATGGAATCTGACACCATTATCTATTATACATAATATATGGGATGAATCTTTGAGTTCAATGTGTGGATATGAAATTTATCACCCAACCACTCCAAGAAACATTAGATCATTAATTTAAATTGACAACAAATACAACATCAGATTCTCAAATCAATTTAGTTACTTCAATATCCCTCTTTATATTTTGTTTCAATAATAATTTTACTCCTAAGTAATTTTTTCACTACTCACACTTATTGAGAATAAGTGAAAACAATAAATGTTTTTCTTTCCCATACTAAAATTAATGTTTATGGTCAAAATAATCTTCTAAAAAACCATCTCTACTTATTTTTTATCTTTTTTCCATGTTATCCTTCTTTATCTAGATATTTAATCAATCCCATGATAGAAGGTTGATAATATATTTTTTAAAAAAAATATTCCATCCACCAACCAACTCTAATTTTACTTGATCTAACCTAGGGTAGAAAATAAGAGTTATTAATTTAGATAAAAAATAATTCCATTTATAGTCCCTAAATATGGAACTAACACTAAATTTTACTTATTTATGGTGATTCATATTTTTGTTCATGAAATTATATAACCTCATGATCAACATTATAGGACAAAAATAAAAATTTAAATTTAATATTCATTTCCTCTCCTACTTTTTAAACAATCTACATAGATACAAACATTTTATCAATATTATTACATGAGTTGTAATAAAATATCTATTATACACAACATGGTTATAAACTTACTAGTGTCTTTGGAAGGCTAGTTTTACAATTCATAAATCGGATGTTAAAACATGGAATCCTTATTTAATTACCCATAATGAGATCCTAAATCTATTTGAGATCTTAAAGATGAATAAGATAACCTAGTGAATACATAAAAGAAAGGGGTGACATGAAAATCCCTATAAGTAAATAAACATGATAAGGAAACATTACATTTGTGTCAAAGGTATAATATGATATCATAAAATATAAGTCTCATGGATAATAAAATATAATCCTAACATAAATAACATAATAACATAAGATTATAGAATCATCGTAAATGTGGTAGAAACATGAAACATGAAATAAAAATAAGTCAAGGATAATTTTTAGCCAATATCACATGGTTTATAGAGTCCTATAATGGATTAGGGTCACTCCCTAATCCCATACAAGAAGTCTCATGAGACTAAAACAGTTCCCAATACATTGGAGGGATATATAATTTCAGGACCACTTGTCCCATTTATAAAATGAACATGATTATGCGTTCCACATAAGGAAACCAATCATAAGTCATAAACATATGAATTACCCATGGAAATAAAATGGGTTTCATAATAATTTCTCATATCATAATAGAAATAGATTTATTAAAGAAGGATTTTGAGAAATAGCCATAAGGCATGTATTACCCTATAAAGGGAAGGTAGATTTAGAAAGGTATATATTTAAGAGGTATATATACATAAGTTTTAATCATTACATAACATTAAAGAGTTAGATAAATTATGTTAGAGATAGAAGTACCACAACCCAAAGAAAAAGATGGTTTATAGAGATCACATACCTCGAGCTCGACTTGTAATGTGCATTATTTATGTTCCAGAATAATAAAACGAAGATAATTATTTAATTTACTACGAACCATTTTCATGTTTATTATTAATTTTATTTTATTTATTATCATGTTATATTAAATTTGTTAATCATTTAGGTTTTTGATGAACATTTTGATGATACTCGGCTCATATGTCCAAAACCACTTTAGAAAGTTCACTAAGTCAAGGAGAATATTATTTCATAATCTCAAGAATAATAATTAAATAATTATAATTTTTATTCATAAATTACCCTTTTAAAACCAACTATGAAATATTTTTATGAAAAATGATATATGTTAAAATCATAAAGATGGTAGGTTGTACGTTTGTTTGAGTAATGTTTTAAAATTTCAATGAACATGATTGAAAGATGGTTAGTGTTATTTTATATTTCCATAATTATCAAAAAATTATTAATATTATATTATTTTTTCATATTCGTATATATACAATACCCATTTTATGTGGAAATAAGAGTCGAATCACACTGTTTTATAAGGCGGTAATCTGACGTACACATGGAAAAAAAATATTTTTTTAAATGGATGGTATGGTATTAAATTACAGGATATATGAATTTCAAAAAATGATTAATATCTCTTTAATATTACCTATAAAAATTATATACATAATCATAAATATATATCAGAGGATATGATGGAGAATCAATTGTATTGGTTTGTGGGGTGGTATTCTGTCGCACACATGAATGATGGTTTTGTTCCCTATATGATGAAAGTGTAAATGGATTTATGGTATTGCATTAAAATAATAACATAATAATATATTTTATATACTGGGTTTTATATTCAATCAGTGTTGAATTTGAGTTGAAGGAGGTGGAAGAAGATATAAAACAAAGATGGTTAGTAATGAGCGACACCTCTTCTTCAAACCACCACATTAAGATTAAAACTAAAGCCTTCCCAAATTGGATTTTTGGTCAAAAACATGATTCTAGGTAATTGGTAGGTAATTAAAGAATTATTTTTGGTATGTATTTTATGAAACAAAAGGTTTTTTATGTGTGTATTGAAAAAGAGATGGGGTTCCCTTTTATAAAGGTAGAGGAGTGGTATTTTTGTAAATACCCAAAACTATTCAATAATGGGAAGTCTCTCTTAAGAAAATTTCCTTATAAATTGATACATTAATAAGTAAAGGATATATAAGTCTTAACTACACCTATACCATAGAAACATATGTTTTAAACATGTTATAAACTTCAAATCCAGGGTGACTCACTTTTATCATTTTAATTTTTTTTACCACGGTAACTATTTTTTTATTATTTTTACTATTCAATTTGGAAAAAAACTAAGTTGAACTTATTATATAATAAAAATTATTATAATAAAAATATGGATTACATTTTTTCTAAATAAAATTCATATAATTCAAAAAATATAATTTGAAATAAAACTTGAATGTGTGACAAAACACAATTTTATGAGAAAATATTTTTTCAAGGAAAAGATGATATTATTTTAAATAAAAATAAAGCATCATTAAATGAATTTAAATTTAAAAATATAGATATATAATATATAAATTTATTTTAAATCATTACTCATTATGGGTTAATTTAATTAATAAAAAACGGGAAATGTTATTTACTCTAAAAAAGTTTTCTAAAAATAGTGTTTTTAAGCCTAAGAATAAACTTATACTAGAATATCCCATAAAGATGATTTAAATAAAATTAATTTGAAAATTTTAACTAAAATATAATTAAAATAATTTTAATTAAAATTGAAATAATAATTATAATTTTAAATTTCTTAATTTATTAAAATAAATGAGAGTTAAAAAATTGGTATTTTTCACTATTCACTGTAAAATTAATATTTTCTGAAATATTCCAAAATTTAAATAGAAGTTATTTTTGGTATGATTATTTCAAAAATAATTTTCATTTTATCAAATAAATTTTCTAAAATTTCTATAAATTAATTAAAAATTTTGTAAATAAATAAATAAAAATCCTTTTTGAAGAAAAAATAAGTTTGATGAATAAATTGACTCACTAAAAATTGAGTGATTTTTTACTAAGTATTTTCCAATAAATTTATATCAATTAATAAATTTATATATGTATATATATATTTCATAAATTATGTAACCCTGATCATACCCCCCAATTTAACATCTAGTTTATAATGATCATATTTAAATAATCATTGTTCGTTTGAGCTCAGCATTACATTTCACATATGCTATCAAGCATTGTTTTTAGTCTTTGAATCTCAAGGTGTTATATTCTCCCCCAAGTAATTTATTCCTCAAAGTTTTATTTTACGTACTAAGGTAAAAAAAGATGAGGGTACTTCTACTTTATCTCCTATTTTAGTTCCCATGTTGCTTCCTCAAACTTGTAGTTTAACCACAACACTTTGACTAGGTGAGATTTCTTGTTTTGTAGAAATTTTTCTCCATAATCTAATATACTCATAATATATTGATAATATTAATAGTTTTTCACCAATAGAATTAACTTTGGATTTAGTTCGTGTGGGGTGTCTATTATATACATCATAAACAAGGATACATTGAACACATTATGTACTTTAGATTGGTTATGTGGGAGTGATAGTTGATATGCCACCGTTCTGATGCAATAGGGGATCAAAAAGGGGCCAATGTATCTAGGATTAAGATTATTTTCTTCTAAAACATAATGAATTTATTCCAAGGTGATATTCAAAGGAACACCTTATCTATGACCTCAGACTATAAGTCTCATTCATGAGTCCATCTATATATTTTCTATTAAATTTACCTAGGATGTAATATGATGTTAAATGGTTTGGAACTTCTCTATCATCTCTTGGGATAGATTTGGTCCCATAAGTTTCTACTCTCCAACTCCATCCTAGTATAACAGAGTCTAACACATATTCTTATACAAATCCTCATATGGTTCCATTTTAATGCTAGAATGTATGTTTTTTATACAATAACTCTATTAGGGGAAGGTGATAATACCAAATCCTTGTAAATCCATTAAAAATGATCTCAACATATCCTATATATCTTGGATGGTTCTCTCAATCCGTCTATCTTTCTGAGGGTGATAATCAATAGTGAATCTTTTATCTATATCTAGTGATTTCTAAAGGCTTCTCTAGAACCTCAAAGTCAACCCCATATCTTGATAAAATATAATAGAAAGTGTCACTACATAAAATCTTTCCACTTACCATATCAATATCGTAGAAAGTTGTTCAATAGTGAAATATTCAATGATAATAATGAAATGTGTCAACTTGGTAATGCGATTGATACAACCTAGATGGAGTTATTTCATTTAGGTGTCTATGGTAGTCATATGATGAAATCCATGCTTATTTATTCCCATTTTCATACTGGTATAGTAAATGTTATCATCATACCCTATAATGTTATTTTTCATCATTTATTTTCTGACATAGCAAGAATTGAGATACACTTTATACTATCCCCCACATAATGTTATCCCACTAGATTTTTTTCTTCTGATCTCTATAAATCTTATTTCTTCTTTTATTAATAAATAAGAATAGTAAATGTACATCATCTAGAATATCTTTCATCTAATGTGGTTTTAATGGGACACATATGTGTGTCCCAAATGTTATAACTCAATCTCTAGAAATAATGAACTCAACAATTCTCTCTACATTTTTCGATTCCACATCATCATCTTTCTGGGCCTCTATGATCATCTCAATAAAATATGGTTGAGAATTTAGTTGAGAAAGGTATGGGAAGATCCTTTTATTATTCCAAAATAAATACTCTAAAATTCTAAGAATATTGGATTCTTCTATATTCTCATCATTAATATAATTGTTGGATTCTTTCTACTAAGTTCATATGGAACTTTTTCTGCATTCCCATGATAGTAATAGACTGATAATTCAAGGTCCCTGATCATATATAACGATATTAACTATAAAATATTAAGATAATTCTATGTGAATATATATTTTTGGATCTTATAATACATATATATTTCACACATCTCCCCATAGAGATAATTTTTCTACATTATCGACAAAAAGATCACTTCAACTAACTCCATATAATGTATTGGATTCTTCCAATCATGAATATTCCATTTTGTTTTGGTGTTGTATATCACATTATCATTTTTCATTTTTATACTACCCAAACCATTCTTTGAAGAATTATTGTATACGAAAACTGATTACCACTCTAGGTTAGTGTGAGTAATGGTGTTTTGATAAGCCTCTTTTTCAACCACTTAAAACATTATTCACATTCACTAGTCTAGAAAAACTTTCTCCCTTCTAGGTTAACATGGTTAATGGGTTCAAAAATTTTGATACATTCCTTAGAAATCATTTATAATACCCATAAATTCCATGTAAACTATTAATATACATTAACAGTACTTGTACATGACACTCTTTTATCTCCTTTGTCTTATAATGGTTCATAGATATCCATTTGATGGTGATAACGTTCCCCAAGATTGACAATTTTTCTATACAAAAAAAAAATTTACATCACTTTTCATACAACTTTCCTTTTTCAAGATCTTAAATATGGAATTCAAAGCCTCGTCATGTTACTCCTTGTTTTTAGAGTAGATAAGAATATATTATATAAATACTACAAAAAAGTTTCCAAAGTAATATATATTGATATATTCATTAAGTCCATGAATATATTTAGAGAATTAGTGATTAAAAATTTCATCCCTATAAAATCACAGTGCCCATACCTTGTACAAAAAGTAGTCATGGGGATATACTCCTTCTTCACCATTAATTGATAATATCCCAAACAAAGAACCACTATAGGGAAAAAATGGTACCCACATAGTTGATCGAGCAAGTCATCAACCCCTTGACTTGGATACGTATTAATTATTTTAATCTTGTTAAGATCATGATAATAAATTAAAAGAAACATTGAACAAACCTTATTTATGATTAAGAGGATTGGTGCACCCCATGGTAAATCACATAGGAATATAAAATCTTTATATATAATTTCTTGTAGATTCTTCTTCATCTACTCAAGTTTAACAGTCACTATTCAATATGGATTATTATATATTAGAAAGGATCTTGGTATATGTTCCATTGAAAATTTAAGCTATTGTCTTGGTGGAAGACATGAAAACTCTTCAAGGAATACATTGGTATAATTCTACACAATGGCCATGTATTCAAGCATGATCATTACATAGTCTCATTCATTTTATCAAGATTATATTTATCATGAGGAAAAGATATCCATACTTTAGATGATGAAACAAAATTCAATTACTCATCATTTAACTTGAATATAATTAGTGATCAAATCATGATATGGAGAGTTATTTTTTTCCCTTGACATTTATGATGGCCCTATATAATAAAAGCTAATCCATTCCAAAATTTTCATAAAATTACACTAATGGATGTATCACAATGTTTTTTGGGATGTTAAACACACAAATATGGAAAGGTGATGAATGATATGCTTGGGATTAAATAATTTACCCTTTTACCACTTTTACTAATAACTCAACATCCCTAATTTGATGTGGTTCTTGAATAGTTCTAAAAAATTGAATAATGTGAAATGATATATAAAATAAAATTAAAAAAGTATGTTCTATATTCTGGAATGAATAACTGAAATACATATATCCATTAAATTTTTGGGATCCACCTTTGCAGTTTTGATGGAACAATATTTCCATTTATCTCTAGGACTTGGAGGTTGTTGTTGCCTATTTTCAGCAGCAACCCATGGCTAAGTTCATTATATCACATAGTTTCTTTCTCCTATCGAGTGGAAACAATAGAAAACATGATGCTGTTTGGTGAATCATTCATTTCTATAATAGAATTGGTGGAGTTATCCTATCATTAATCATTATCTAGGTTCCCTTTCTTCCCACACCTAAAGTACTTACTCGTCCACTTTAGGAAATTTATATGATGCTTTGTCTAATTCATTTTATAAGTGGGATGTTGAAATTTCTTTCAACAATTATGTTTCTCCATCACAATTCCAGAATTGAAATCAATTTTATGCTTCTTATCATGATGAAAACCATTAGATTTTCTAATCTCTATTTTAAATTTTAGGGCAATTAGATAATTTCCTTATAGCTATCAATGCCTTTAATTTCAAATTATTTTCATAGACTCAAAATTATCCCACAAAATAAGTGGTCAACTTTACATTTAAGGGAGATGAAAAGTTTATAGGAATATCATAAACTTATAGTCATTTTTTATTCATATTACCCAAGGGATTAATTATCTTTTTCCATGAGGCTATGGAAATAACACCCCATTTTATTTTTAAGAGTGCGAAGAAAATATTTATTGAAAAATGTTTCCCAAAATTTCTTCCACTCCAATGATGTGATCTCTTGCACAAGCTATGTATTTTTTTTCAACATCCATTATTGGTTTTATTATCGATTTATATGATAAGAATATATCACACCTTTTCTTTCTAACATAATTAAAGGATAATGAATATTATTTCAATATATTTGATCCATTTTCCATGACTAAAGGATCATAAGATTCAACAAAAGATATATCCCTTTTTCATAGAATGGTCTCAATTGAAACATCATCTTTCTTAGGGGGATTTGGTCTTTCCTCATAATTCATATTTTGGTTAAAATCATGATTTAGCTGAGAAATTATTATCCCAAAGTTCTTGAATCCTTCATCCATTGTACTGGGTATCTTATTTGAGAAGTAATCACATTTCTCTTCACATTGGTTATTATATTGGTTTCTCCTATTTACATAAATTGATTGAAAAATGGAGGAATTAGGGATGATTATTTTAAAACTATAAAACACATAAATAAGAAACCATGAACATTAAAGGGAAAAATTATAAATGTCATATATTAATTAACTTATGGATTTCTAGGTTTGAATCATTGTTATCCATGATCAATTTATGAATAGAAAAAATTATGTGAATTTTTGTTCCCTTCATAATAGTTTGTAACGAGATTTCAAATTTACCAAAACATATCCCCTTAGAATGTCAAAATAGGTGTGAAAGATAGATCATTTTCAAGAACCAAGTAACAATCGAGTATAAATAATTGTTCATTTCTTAGAGTTGTTACCCGTTGGTAAAACATTTCCAGAGCCACATCCACTTGTAATATCCATAGAGGAATATAATTTTATATAAACCACTCACTCTATCCTACAATAAAATTCAATAATATTTTTCTATTCTTATAATTAGCTTTAGAATTATCCGTTGGTTTATCAAAAAATTATTATAGTCATAATCCCCCAAAATAACTAGACCTTTCTCTGATACCAACTATAATGACCCAAAAAATTTAAAAATATCATTATATGATTTTTAAAATAAATATAGATTAATACAAAATAGGGATATAAAATTCCGAGTGTCCTTTTAAGACTAGGTTTATAATACATCTAATGTAAGATAAAAAATGGCATCACTATTTTATTCTCCATGACGAGTTTCAAAATCCATTTGAACTCATAAAACTACATAGGATAACTTGGGGAATACATAAAATAAAAGAGTGATATAAAAATATTGATAATAGAATAAACATAATAAGGAAACAAAATAAGTGAGTCAATGGTATAACATGATATCATAAAAGATAAGTCTCATGAGTATTAAATTGAGAAAAAATATGAATAACATAGTATCATAAGATCCTTGGATATTTTGAAATGTGGTAGAAATATAAAACATGAAATAAACATACGTCATAGAATACTTCTGAGAGAACATCATATTGTGGATAGAGTCCCATAATGAGTTAGGATCACTCTCTAACCCTGTACATGATGTATCATGAAACTAAAACATTACCCAATTCATTGGAGGGATATATAATTCTAGGACCACCCATGAAATTTATATCATTTATATGAATATGTGTTCAACAATAGGAAATTAATCACAAGGATTAAAAATAATAATTACTCATGGAAAGAAAATTGGTTTTATAATGTTTTCTTATATCATAATCAAAATAGATTTCTTAAATAAGGAATTTTAGAAATGATAATAAGGCATGTATTTCCCCATAAAATGAAGGGAGAGTGAGCTACGTATAGAGTTAAGAGAAATATATACTTAATTTATAAGCATTATGTAACATTAAATAGAGATATAAATTGAGTTAGAGAGAGAAATTTAATAACAAAATGAGAAGGGTGGTTTAGAGAGATCCCACACATAGAGCCCGACACATAACATTTGTTTTTTATCATTACTAAAAATAAAATTATTTGAATTATTTAAATTTTCATGATTTTTTTTAATTTTAGTAATAATTTTTTTTATTTTTTTATCATTTTATATTCAAATACGCAATCACATATGTTCATGTTGAATTTGTTAACGATACTTGGCTCTTATGTATTATATCACTTTGGTGAGTTAACTAATGTAAAAGAGAATATTATTTCATCACATCCTAAATAATAATTTTGAAATAATTAAAATTGTATACATCAATTATACATTTAACATGAACCATGAAATATGGTTTTGAAAAATTAATTATGTTACAATCATGGACACGGTAGTTCATATATTCAATTGAGTAACATTTTAATTTTTAAATGATCATGCTGAAAAAAGGTAAGTATTATTTTAACATTTAAAAATTATACTTACATAATAAATATATTATTAGGTATTTTAAAACACTTATATATACCATCCATGATATGTGTTAATAAGAAACGAATCACATTTCTTCGTAAGCCAGTCGTCCGTCAGACACATGAATTATGTTATCATTTTTCAATGGATGGTAATTTAATAAATAATATGATATATTAATTTTATATAATTATTAATATATCATGAATATTAAATTTAATAATTAAATCCATCATCATTTATTTTCATGAGGGTTGATGATGGAAAATGAATTACATCGACTCACAAGGCGGTTTCCCGCTATACCCAAGAATAAGGGATTTGTTTCCTCATTTGATTAAAGTGGAGATGAATTGAGGAAATTAAATTAACATAATAAACTCTTGGTATATGTTTGATATTGGTGTTATTATATGATAATGTTTTAGTAATATTTTAAGGAGGTGGAATAAGAAATAAAATAAAGATGCCTAGTTTTGAATAATACCTCTTATTCCAACCACCTATTTTAGATAATACCTAATGCCTTACTAGAATGGATTTATGATAAAAGAGGATCCTAGATAATGGGTATTAAAGTAAGGAAGGAATTTGGGTAGGTATTTTTAATAAAAAATGTTTTTATATTTATAAATGAGTGGAGATGGGGTGTCATTTTATAAGGGTGGAGGAGTGACATTTATGTAAATACTAAAAACAATTCAATAATGTGAAGTCACTCTTAAGAAAAGTTCCTCAAAAATCACAAAATAAAGTATTGGAGTAGATATATAGATTATTAAAGAGTCTAATACTAAATAGAAACATATTTTAAACATAATATCCTCTTTACCTTCAATTTTACTCACTTTTACCATTCTATTTGTTTACCACTACAACTATTTTTTAATGTGTTTACTGTTCATTATGAAAAAAATCAAGTTGAACGTATTAAATAATATAAATTATTCTGATTAAAAATAAAATATTCAATTAATCAAATTAAATTCAAATAATTCAAATAATTTAATATAAAATAAAACCCACAAGTACAATGAAAAGTAGTTTTTCAAAAAAATGTATTTTTCATGGAAAAATGATCTTAAATTTACTCTACGAATATAAATTATCATTATATGAATTTAAATTAAAAAATATAGATATATAATATATTATTTTCATTTAAAAATTTCCCCATTAAGTTTTATTTAAATTAATTTAAGTGGAGAAACATTATATACTTTAAAAATTTTTAAAAATGATTTTTTAAACAGAAGAATAAAATTATACTAAAAATCTAGTATAAATGTGATTTAAATGTAATTAATTGTAGAGAAGTTAAATAAATAATAATTATACTAATTTTAATTAAATTAAAATAATATTTGTATATTTAATGCACAAAATATATTAAAATAAATGACTGTTATACAAAAATCGGTATTTTCACTATGAAATAGAAAAACAATATTTTCAGAAAAACCCCAAAATTTCATCCTAAGATAATTTTTATATGATAATTTTAAAAAATACATATATTAATGATATAAATTTACCAAAAGATCTATATATAAATTCTAATATTATATCACAAAAATATGTAATTTTTTTTAAGACAACATATTTTTACAAATAAAATGTCTTTAATAAAAATTGATTGATTATTTATTAATAATTTATCTATACTTTTTTTAGAAATTAGGAAATATATATCTGTGTGTATAAATATATATATATATATATATATATATATATCATAAAGTTTTTAATCCTGGTAATTTTCAAATAATCAGGGTTTATTTGAGCTCGATGTCACATTTCATATATGCTAAAGAACATACATTTCAATTTTAAAAAATCAAGGTGATAAACAATCACTCTTACTTGATAAATAAATTCAATATAAACCAAAAAAATTATGGAGAATAAAAAATCTTACCTCAACTTATTGTTTGTATTAGGTCTATCTAGATTTCTATATTAGTCATAAAATGATAAAATTCCAGAAACATTTCTTCTTTGACAGCTCCCCATCAATGGATACTCTCCAAAATTATTCACCGTGGTAGTTTTATTCGATGTATATGTTCCAATAAATATTTATATTAATTGTTCTCTAATATATATTTAAATGTATCTAGTAATGTGTTGTAATGAGAAAATAATATTCCAAATGAAATATTCTCCATGATGGGTGAATGTACTGACTATATAAGTATCAAAGCATTTATGAGTTGTTATCTTCCATACATTACCTTAAATTCTATATTAAATTTATATAAAAAAGAATGTATGGAAATAAGGTAGATTTTTATTAGTTTTTTAGTTTTAGTGTCATGAGATGGAATTTTTCTCAACCTATAAACTCCTTTTTGTAAATATCTAATGTTTCAGGAACTCATCATGCTTAATTTATCTATAGGATTTTAGATTTGAACATCTTTATACAAAATAGTTCTATTTAATTTTGTAATTCTCATCATATATATAATAGTATTATTTACTTTAGTAATCATGTTATATTGTTATTTATTTTTATATTCCATCCTTTTATCCTCTTCCAGCTAATCAATATATATAACTAAACACTCATTTAACACATGTTCATTCTTATTATTCCATGGTGACAAATTCATCACAATTGGTTCCTTAGTATGCAGTGTAATTGCTATGATCCCTTTCTTCTATTATCATCTTTTTTTTCAAGAATCCATATCATACATTTTATACAATTTTTTTCAACTTTTATTCACTTTACACAAAATTATTTGCCTTCTCATCGGTTACCCATCATGGGAAACCCATAAAGTACTTAATAAGTAGTTTAAACCAACAATCCAATCGTTTAATCAATTTCATAGATGGATTCCCCATTTAGTTCAATCATGATCAATTATTTCTTGAAATATAGGGCTATATTATAGTGGTCAATAAGGTGGTTCTCCTACCATAATAGAATCATATTCTCTTATCTAGTGTGATACGCTTTCCATCATTATTTTTCAAATACATATTGGATTTTTTTTCTTTTCATTCATTTTTTGTTTACTTCCCAATGAAATGTGATTATTTTTCTTCACCTAAATTTATTTCAATTAGGAAATTATTTTATCATTATCATAATAATTAGATTTTAATGGTATAAAATGTAACTCTTTATAAAAATGAACACTTCTATTATAGTTCTGAGGGAAATTATCAAAACAACTAAAAAGTTTATTAAAAGATTGACTCTCCAACCTTTATAGAGTATACTTCATTTTATAAGTTTTTACAACTATTTATGATATATTACCTTATATTCATGCCTCATTAGAGTTATATATGTTGAAATGCATTACCAATATTCTATGACTTTATTCAAAAAACTCAAAAAACACTAGTAGTGATAAATTAAACTTTTTCTATTATTGTAATATTATTTTAGCTATATTTTAATGATTACTATTTTTGAACTAAAAACCTAACTATTTCAGGTCCATTTAAGGAAACCATATCATTGGATATACTCACATAAACATTTGACATATTGTTAGCTTATTTAGAATTTTCACACACCCAAATTTGTATATATTTTTTACATTATCCTGCAATTTTTTTAAAAATAGAATCAATAAAAACATATTTAAATTGTCAATATGTAACATTTTTTGTATGAGCTTCTAATTGATGTCTCCCTATTAGTTTTTAAGCTCTTCCTACGACCATTTTATACATTTTTACAAGAATCTATCTCTTCATATGTTTTTGTGGTGGTAGTTATTTTATATCTTTATTGGGAAGTTATAGGTTTTGTAGACTCTACGTTTCTTAGTTTATATATAATTCAATGAATATTAATCCGAGTTTATTATTCTCAACCACACACAATTAAAATATATCTTATCATTCCTTTATCATATTCAAAGTCTCATATTTAATCAACAAGATACTTTTTTGAAAAATATTATCACGATTTATCACCCTTTTATATTTAGTCTTCAACAGACCATTCTTATCATCCATAGAATCCTTATACGAATCATAAAAAGCATGAATATTCTCTTCATTAATCATACTTATCTCAACGTTCTCACCAATGAAGATTTAAAATCCTCTTTCAAGAATTTAATATTTTTCTCTTATAATCTAAAATAATTTCTCCTTAGATTTCATATATTTGATGATAGAATTGAGTTCTTATAATCGGCCTATTATTTCCTTATGAAAATTTTCAGCATCAACTTTTAGTGATGATTAAATATCATATAAATCTTAAATAAATACAAATAAGTGAATACGTCACTAATGATTTTATTTATATATTCTGTAACCTCATTATAGAGGTCTTTTTAACATTCATTAAGATTATTCTCTTCATAACTCCTTGAACCACTCTGACTAATTTCAAGAAGTGTTTATTCATTATTTTTTTCTTGATATTTCTCTAAACATCATAGCCTCATTATTTTTTTTATTTTTAATTATCTTGTTAGATACCTAATATATGTGACAACATAAATAGAATCTTATTTTTTAATGATTCTATTATATTCTAAATATGGATTTATTTAACTTTTGATAATATATTAAGGAAATAAAAATAATATTTATCTAAAGGTAAACTAGGATTTGATTCCAATTGAAATGCATGAAAGATCAGGCAATGACACCTGAGATAGGGGAAGAATGTTGGTCTATGGTTCGAGTTCTAGATGCTTCATTCTAGGGTTCTCACCTTCGTTTGGTGTCGGCTGTTGGTGTGTTGGGAGGACCCGATATTCATGTGCGGCTTTGATGGTGGTGATGGGATCTGCGGTTGGTTTGCTGTGAGGACTTCATCTAGGGACATTCTGGAGTTTGTCATTTCAGTGAAGGTTTTCTGTTTTTTAATCTCTTATCAGTGATTTTGGATGCACTGATGCTCATGATTCGGTTTTGGGGGTTATACGTTTTCTGTATTTGGCTTTGCTTCTTGTTTGTTTTCTAGCATTAGGGTGTGGTTTGAGTTTGACTGTGTTTGACATCAATGTTATTATGGTGGATTTTGTATTCTCAGAGATGAGTTTTTATGCAAGGATGTGTTTGGTTTTTGTTGATTTTGTTGGGATGGTGTCATTCTGTGAATGTGTGATGGTGAAGTAGTGAAGAAGTTTTGATTATGGTGGTGTTTCTACCATGGATCTAAAGCACTAGAGTTGATTTATGTGTGTGGGGAACAAAGCAATATATGGATATTACTCCTAGGTTTCTACAGTAGAAGGGTTTAGGATTTTTTGGCATTAGTTTTTGGATGGATTCTACCAGAAATTATACAAGGAAATGCTTCAGATGAGGATTAGAGCAGGTGATTTCACATTTCTTAACTACTCAAATTTGGAATTTTGAGAGGATATGGCTCAGCCATCAGTACCAGGCCTGCACATTTTTTTATGGGACAACATGCTGAATATTCATGCATTTACGGAGGTTTTCCACATTGATATTGTTTCTGGGGAGGGGTATTTTTATATAGTCTTGTTCTGGTCTTTGAACTTCGATTGTGTTGATTTTTCTACATCCTTGAAGTCATGTGAGTTTTTTCCCTTTTTCCTTAAAAAGAGGTTTATCTTAGAATTATTAAAAGTTTAGGCCTTTGGGCCATTCAGTCAATAGATAGACATAACCAATGTGGGAATGCAAACCATGTAGGGGTGAGTACAATAATACCAAGTATAATTCCATGAAAACATAAAGTGGAACATGCATAGGTAGGAACTTTAAACAGGATCAACCATATAGCTTCCAAAACAAATAAGGAAGGTAGAAATCACCTATGGTGGAAATAACACCCCAATCTATAAAATGGAAGTATATCCCTTCTCCAAGAAGAAGACCATGACCAATTGATGGTATTAAATTGAATAAATGAATTGAGGACCTATTTTAACATATCCAATACACAATAAAAACCTACACCAACTTGACTGACACCAACAGTGGGAACCTCCCTGCTCAACAACTATTAGAGGAAAATATTCTTCTTTGATCTACTAAAATCTATATAATATAAAATATTTTTCCACTAAATGGACCATTAATACAATACCCATAATTACATGGGAATCATCAAGTAATATCCCCATAAAGAAGGTACTCCATTAAAGGCCACATCATTTGTCGCATCGCTGCCACCAATTTACTCCACCAAGTGTATTGTTGGATACCCCAGTCTGACTTTATTCTTAGAATAAGGATATTTATCAATGAATATTCAATTGAATTTTAGTCAATGGATCCTAGTACCATCATCCCATTAGAGGGATAAAATCTATAACCTATACATAGGGAAATATCACTTGACAAATAGTTCTTCTTTATTGATTCTATAATAGAAACAATAAAATTTGTTTCTTGGATGTATACAAATAAAAAATATAGTAACACTGTATTATAGAATGATTAGAATCTTTAAAACCCTGATCATAAGGGGGATATTCTCAAAGGGGAAGTTAATGTACCACTCCATGATCCCAAACCACAAAGACTCTCAAACATCTCATACATTTATTTCATCAAAAAAATTAATTCAAGAATCATTTAGAGAAACACACACCACATTGGGAAATTCCCAAATAAAGACAAAGAACTATTCACTAAAACAATCAACCACTTCTAAAATTACAATTCATTGCATGGTGCCACTGCACTTGAACAACATAATTGTTTCATAGATAAAAAACACTTTACTAGAATAAATGTGTCGTACCATCACTTATAAAGAAGAATGAATCCCACAATTTAAGGAAGGAGCATTGAGAAACCATATCCTAGCATAGAGAACAGGCACCTAACCTCTTTGGGGAGTATTAAATCCAGTATATAGGGGATAACCCATACCTCATATACTAGTACAATTCCACTGGAGGGGACCCATATCTTCTATAGCTGAAAATGTGTTAGGATCATAGAAATAGGAGGCCTAGTGAAGGGGACCGACAAGAAGTCCCAACTATTTCAATTACATCTCTCACCACTAGAAAGAATCAATTAATTTGGGATGGAGAAGACACATGTATTCCAAAATGGGTTTCTTCCCTAGAGGCCACTACACATGGGGATGTGAACACCCGACTTCACCCAAATTCCAAAACTGTAACTCATACACTGATGATATTCTAAGGTTCACATAAGAAGGACAAGTCTCTTCAATCCCCACATCAATCTAATAGGTAAATCATGCCATCATTTTAAAGAGATTTATTTACAGTAATCATATTAAATTGATGCATCCATAACTATCTATCCACATGGATCCAAAATCAAAGACAAACTCCAAAAGAGTCCCCATATCTAGAATCATATGAGGGATTCCAAAATTAAGCTCTGAATACCACTTGAGGGTACCATTATCCACAAAAAAATTCCAATTCATATACTTGATCTAAAAATCTATGTCACGGGGCTACATTACTTATCTTCCCTAGGATCATCTAGCCAATGAACTCCAATAAACAAGAAACTCTTACAATTGTGTCATATGTGAAAAAATACTTTTAAGGTATTATTAATGAGTTTGGGTCTAGTTTCTAGATGATAATAATATAAAACCTTGAATATGAGGAGAGTAAATAACTTTAACTTGTAGTACATGACATTTTCACCCAAAGCCTCACATTGGAAAGGTCCTCAGACCAACTCAGCATATACATCCCAATTACACAGGGTTCCCCAACACTACATGAGGTGTGGGGGAGCATGGTTATCTGACTATGTACACCACCTAAGTCCATTCAATGTTTCCTAACATAATATGAGAAATTATGTGCCTATGATTTAGAAAAGGGTTTCTGTCCATGTACATTACTAAACCCAATTTCATGTTCCCTGGGGTCCCACTTAGTGTGTGTATCTAACCTACATGTCGTAAAAAAAACTATTTAGAACCTATGATGGAAAAAATAGCTACACATAATGTGTTATTGATACTACACAATGTGTAATATGAACTTACATACCCAAGATGCCTTTGATCTACCCACTTCTCCCAAAACACCCAAGAATATATCTAACACCCTAGTAAATAGAAAAATTATAATATGAAAATACCATAATAAATGGAAGGAAGGAAAATTGAATCAAAATAAGGAAAAATATGAAAAAAAGAGTCCAAACTTGATGATGGATCTTCAAAGATTCAAGATCGTGTGTTTTTTATCCATGATACAAGCTTGTAGAAATATGATATGTTCTTGTGATTACCTCCCAATAACATCACCTTTGGATCAAATCTTTCCCAGCTTCATTCCATGAAGGAATAAAATGAGGGATGGAAAAACATATGAAAATATGGGTGTAGTGAGTCAACTAGGTACTTAAAATACCCTAATTAATTCATAATGGTAATCCATTAAATGGATTGACCCCAGGCCCAGAACCAAAAAGTGAAATATACCTCACCTAGGATAAACACCCCATTTCAGAATCAACTGTGAAGATATAATTTCCATACAAATTTTTATTTGGTTTATATTAATTGTTAAACCCATGGAATAAATGATATTTAATTTATTAAATATTAAATATTCAAATTAAATTAGAATAAATTACCCAATATAGAATCTCACAAGAATTCATTCCAAGGGTAAACTCTACATCTCATAACCAATTAAACCATTAGTATATTATGATGATACAATATTCTAGGGAAAATTATACATTATACTATTTATCAAGGCTCAATGCTCAGAATATCTGATTCCAACAAAGTCTTACACATGAAAATACTCAATTCATTACACTATCCCCACCTTTAACTCTTTTCATCCATAAAAACGAACCGATCAAATAACTATCCAAAATCCTCACTACTTAACATAGGTGGTGACAAAAAAATGATCATTTGATTTCCACCAGGTTCTCAAATTCCATTAACATATGGTGACCTAGAACACACCTTACATTGAAACACTAAGCCTATTTCAAGGATCATGGAAGTGATATATTATCCATGATTTCCTTCCTCAGAAACAATATCCGACTTCAACCCATCACAGGGGAAGATTCCATCTTAGTGCAACTTGACATGTGAAACCTCACAAATGATTTATAAAACAAACTTATATTTCCAATGTATTGTTCCCACCAAATCATAACCAAACATATGAACCATAATTATTTATTGGATATAGTTTTTCTTCCTTGGAATTTAGCATGGGGCATTATAATCCCCAGCTTAAAGAAGGAAAACCCAATTATTATCATATAGGGAAAACTGTTATTCAAGAAAATATACTCTAAATTATTGAATAGTAGAATCAATCCACAGTATGTTCCTAAATCTAAATCTCTTTGTGGACAACAATAATGAATCTGGTCGGTTCTACCAAGCCTGGAACACGAGGACATATTAGCTCTTACCCTCATCACTCTCTAACAATAGAAGAATGACCATATTTTGCAATGGTGAAACAAATAGAACATATGAGAACTCATGGTTTATATCCACCAAGAAACATGTATCAATACTCATTATTAAATGGTGTGGAATACCATATCACCACAACCAACCAAAGTCATACAGTTCCCTTAGAAGCTGATACCACACTAACCAATTTTCACATGTTCAGGATGACTAAAAGGTTGCAAGTCTGTCCATTAAATTCTATAGTTACATCATCACAAAAAAAATTACATTACTACACAGAAAAAAACTCCATAGAGTGTTATGAATCAATTCCATTTTCTACAGAAGATAAGTTAGGAGTGTAGCTCAAATAATGTTTCAACAACTCAGAGACTCATGAAGTAGGTGTTCACAAAAATCATAAAATTCAACTACCTACACCACCTGCATCATCTCAAGGTAGGAATAGGTATTTCTAGAACTTCAACTATATGTTTTATCCTCCTAGACAAAAATATATCCAGAGACTAATATTTATTCACCCAATGAAGGGATTGGTTGGAGGTCCTAATGATGTGTACCATGACTCAATATTTTATCCCACAAAAATGATCCCATTAATGAATGTGATCTGAAGGTGACCTATTGATATCAATGGAACACTCCCTGACCACCCTTTTATCACATAAGACTCAAAAAAAAAAACTCTCCAAATGATGTCTCACACTACTAATGGAATGGAGGGAAATCTACCCCTCCAATAGATATATCTAGACATATCACACATTCTAAATGATAAAAAGTCTTCTACATACCATACCTATATCAGAATGTCGAATGGAAAAACATGATTTCACTATAAATCATAAATTTCTTAAGAAGGGGTTATCGACCATCATGACTAGACGCATCAGGTTCAATCCGATCCATTTATCAATTCCACTATCAAGGAGGATCTCCACAATGATCATCATGTGCTGAATGCCTACTACTCAAGGAAATGAATCTTCTAAAAATTTATATCTTATACAACTATAGAGGGACATCTCACCCTACCAATCCACTGAAGCCTAAAATCTAGCTCATCAAACACAACACCTATGAGACAAAATAGAAAACATTTAGGGCTTACCATCCTCAATCAGATATCACCGTAAGTTTGAAATATTGACCATGGGGTCACCATCAAGCATTTATCCTTAGCCACATCTTCATCAATCACTATTATATGTTGATGGATCCACACCTTATCATGTCTAAGATCCAAAAAAATGAAATACTGATCTCACCAGTGGTTGAACTCACACATTGAGAATGGGTGAAGTACTGCACCATGAGGGTTGAATAGTCATACACTATACCACCGTAAATGTTGATATCTATTGATGAAGGACCCACAACTTACTTCATATGTACGTACCAACACCTATGTAGTATTGGATAAGCATGCCCCATTAGAATCAAGGGATTACCGACACCATATCTGAACTAAACTCATGTCATCTTATGGAAAAAACATATCCCTCATTTAGAGGATATTCATACGTGGTGTAAGTGGTGGAGTACCAATTTTCAAAGATAAAAAAACCATATATGATATTCTAACAATCACCAATATCTATTGATAGAGGACACACACCATGTTAAAAAGTCATGTACCTATCTCACCAAATTATGGGGTACCCATACCTCACCAAGACAGAGGGAGTACCAACCTCATTCTTGAATGGGGGGCACACCCAAAAAAATTGTAGACTTGTCGATTACACTCCTAGGAGAATACCAAAAAACCCGATCCCATATAGGACTCCCATCACTAATAGAAAAAACCTCACTAGAGGGGCTATCAAACCCAGTAGAGGATCCCAATCTTGTTTGAAATCCATCTGATAACTGAAATACCAAACACACAATTTCATTTAGGAAACTATATCCTTATTAATAAACACATTCTAGAATGATATTGTTTCAACCCCAGTGAAGGATCCATACCCATTATGAGATCTCAGATATATGGAATCCCAACATAAAAATAAAGAATCCCATGACCCACATATGATCTGGGGGCATATCAATTGTAATTAGAGATGGATCTAATCATTAGAACACAATATGATCTCCTCTAAAAAGATTTACACACATGTGGGTAGTCATGGGGAGCTCATAATCCACAATAATTTATATTATGTACCTATGTCAAAAGAATTTCTATAATGGAAAGAAATAGCATCACTAAAAAGCTCCAATACCAATTCTTGGATGTCATGTTATAAACTCAAAAATGAAAAAATGTTATATAATTAATGAAACTATTTAGTCATACCATGTGTCCAATTATCTATGTACTAAAGCTAGAAAATTAGATTATCTAATCCCATATATTGGAATGTTTCAGCTTTCTTATCCTAGTTGGGTTCCCTGGTTTGATAACCAAACCTAAGAACTATAAGAATTATCACAACATAAGTCTTGATCCACCTCAAAGGAAATATATCACCCAACTCCATCATATGATTCAAACCCTATTTAAAAAAAAAATAATGACCTGATACACTTGGCCCCCACACGGGTGAAAGTAATTAGAGAGTGGCACAAAAATATAACCTCTAATAGGAAAAGGGATGATGACTAACATCGAGTAGGAATGTCACACATATGGGAGGCCTTATCGTAATCATTATGCAACAAGATACACAAAAAATACAAGAATAATAGAAACACCATAAAGTATATATCTTGACTAGAAGGAAAATAAATATTCATGAATATCTAAAAGGGTACAAATTATCTAATCCAAAATATTTAAAGGTTGAAGATCCATAATCATTAGATCACATCAGACTCACTAAGTATTTGGATCATTGTTTCTAGGACTAACCATCTGAATTTCTTCCAACCTATATGTCATCTAGAAAAAAAAATTATTGGTATTGGGACCATATATGGATGAGTATAAAAATACTAGTAGGAAACCCCAAAAACATAAATGGAAATAGCCATATGTGTGTTCACTTGAAGGGACAAACTATATAGATTCCCAACTCTAAAAGTAAGAGGAAAACACTGAAGGAGGTACTAATACCCCACTCCTTAAAAAGAAAGGATATCCGATATGTAAGGGGATAGTAATGGTCATTCGATTGTACCTACTCAACCAAAGGATATGGTAACCTATTTTTAGAGAACCAATACACAATATGGAAGTAAATTATCCCATCTAACCCCATAAGGGGGGATCCTCCCTGCTCATGGACTTTGGAATAAAAATACTCCTATTTACTCTACATAAATCCCGGAGATCTACTACATTGGTCTACTATAGGGAATTGTTACCAATAAAACCACAATGTTATGGGACTCTTCAAGGAACGTCCCCATGTGGAAATTTTGTTTTCAAAGACTGCATCATCTATCATATAAACATCACTAGTCTACTCTAAAAAACATATATTTGGATATGAATGTATGTCTATATTCATGAAAAAATGATCTATATCAAAGAAAATACACATGAGTCATCAATAAACTAATACTAGAACTCTTATCCCATAGGAGGGAGGGAATACACTACCACTCCATAGGGAAAGATCAAAAGAGGTAACAAACCTCCCCAGTAAATTATAGAATTAAAAATTGAAGATTTTTTCTTGGAAATCTAAAACGAGGAATGATGAGAACCCTCAATAGTCGACTGATTAGTTTATTCTAAAAAATTGATCACCTTAAGGGGAGATTCTCAACATGAAAGAATATAAATTAATTAATTCTCCTAAACCTCCAAATCTATTAACCATCTTTAATTCAACCATATTCATTAAAAGAAATTTATTTACCATTAATGTTAACCCAATCCTCATCAGGGATTACCAATATTCATATGAAGTACCACACCCTAACCACAAACATTCTCTACTAAAATACTATTTTATTATTGAAAGTGGTTTCCCTAGACCCAAAATGTGTTGTAATTTGATTACCACTACATGTATATAGTGTGTTATTTATACATGTATTTTACTTTCCATAATAGTGTAGATACTTTTGCATCCAGTTTGTCTATGATAATATCCATAGATTACATGTTGTGTTAAAGGGTTATTGGAGATCCTGAGATATAATGATAACCTAGAGATACTTTTATAGTAATATTAAATTAATGTACTACAATCCATATACATCATTATGATAGGACAAAGATGGTGTAAAAATCTCAGGTGCTGGGGGCTCATAAGCATTGAGGCTTCTTCTCATGAGTTTTTTCATGAGTTTATCTACAATAGTTGTGATCATGAGGAAATACCAACCAATAGGAACATCACATGTTTTAGGTGTCATTGGTTGTTCCTATCTATAGATATGTATAATGGTCTCCTAACTTGATAGCATTATCAATGTATGTCATTAGATTGTGTACTTTGATGCAAGGTGAAAACCATGGAATTGAAGTAATGGCGAGGTATTTTGTGTTGGGTACTTCATTAGTGGCATGACATTGATTGAATGATTGAGATATGATTTGTTGCTTCTGAGTTTAGGAAGAGATATCTCAGGCCTGACCTATTAGGATTGTATTATGGTCCAAAATCCATTTCCATGGTAGTTGAAGGTAATTCCATCCGAAAAGATCAACAAATTATAAATAAATAAAATAATGTTGACACAAATGTGAATCCTTCTCTATGAGGTATCGATGTAGAAGAGATTATATTACATAGTTCATGTTTGTAGTAAGGTAGTCATTGTATTGAATTTTACTTATCTCTATATGGGATTTGATGGGTTTCTAGACTCCTCTCTTGGTCAGTGAAGTTTAATTCACTACTATTGGGATAAGGGACTAGAGGCTCACACACAATAGCACTTTGAGAATCTTCCATGTTCTATTGAATATGATTATAGAACTTTGTGGGCCCCTCCATGGGGTTCATGTATTATCCATGTTCTATGGATCAAAAAGTAATAAATAAATTTATTATTATTGAAATAAGGAATAATTGAGTTGAATTTATTTATGAAATGTATTTATAAGTAATTATATAAATAAAAGGATTAATATTATTTAAATAGATATTAATGAAATATCCCGGGTTCGTTTAACATTATCAGGAGATGTGAGTCGAGTAAATGAATAAAGAATATTATGTAATATATTTAATATATATTATAGTTTAGTGACAAAATATAAATAATATTTATGGAATAATTTAGTTTGTTAGTTTTAATTATTTATAATATTTATATAGTGGATGTTTATTACATGGGTGCTAGGAACCCCAACGGGGTATTATAAATTTCCTCTATATAAGTGGAGATAGTTTCTTCCCATTAAGACTATTCATTCATTAGAAGTGAGTGCATATATCTCCTCTTGAATCCTAGAGAGAGTGCCTCTCAATCATGAAACAAATTCAAGATCCTTCTCATATCGAACACGGTGGATCATGGTGTTCATCGTTGCGTCGAAGTGGTTGTCGGAGTTCTGCGCTTGCACCTAGTTTCTGACGAACATCCTGCGAGAAGATTCAAGAATCATGTCTGGACGATCTAGAGGGATTCATATTCAAAGCCTTCAAGAAATATAATCCCACATGAATGTGAACAAAAGATATGAACAATTTATATGTTTGTTTTATTTTTTGTACTCTATTTAAACTACACGTGGTCCTTAGATCATGCTAGGATGAGATCACCGAAGTTGACGATGTTACGTCAATTCAATGATGTAAATTTTTTCAAATTCCCATCGCATCGGCTTCCACAGACCATCCTAGTACCTTTAATTTGTATCAGAGGAATTTGTGTGTTTTTCAAGTCAAGAAAAAATTAAATTGATTTAAATTTGAAGTATAGGGTGTTGAAATAGTTCCAATGGATACGACTGTGTGTCAATCCATTTTTAAATGGAAATGTAATGGCCACATATTTTTAAAAAAATGGTTTGATGTCATGTTGGATGGATTTATGTATTTCAGTTTTTTATATTTGAGTAACACAATATTATATGTTTATTTGTGTTCTTGGAAAATTGTCGAAATCCAGCCAATGAGTGTCAAAAATTCAGTCACCAATTTTTCTCCGCTGGATAGAAATTATTATGAGATTAATAAAGTAAAATATTTATTTTATTTTATTTTTATATATAATAAAATATTTGATGTTTTTTTAAAAAAAATCACTAATATTTTGAAAAAACATGGTAAAGCGAGGATGGCTTTTAAATAAAAATGGGGGCATCAACCTTGACCCACTTTGGGTCTTCGTCCACAATAGTAGCCTCTATAAACTGACCTTCCTCCCCTATCCATCTTCTTTCTTGGTCGACCCGCATGACCTCTCCCCTCTCTTACTCACCCTCTTAGCTAAATGAGGAGAAGACACCCACCTTAGGCCTCCCTGCTTCACGGGAGGGGCACCCTGTGTCATGCTGCCATCTCACCTTGGTTGTTCCATCCTAACATGGTGTGGCCTCCATCTTGAGAAAACCAAGGGTTCAACATCCCCCTCGATAAGAGCTGCACCACGAGGCCACCACGTGTAGTCCCGAGCTCACAAGAGCCCATGACCCGCAGGTCATTGCAGCCTGAAGCACACGTCACTGCGCCATTCGGTGCTCACCACTGCTTGAACCGAGTCACGCCACCGTCCTCATCTGGCCTCTACCCTAGACCCGACAAGCCTCTGTCATCCCTAAATGGCTGCCGCCCTTGACCCGATGGTTCACCGTCATCTTGATCTTTCCAAGAGCCAGATCCCATCTCTGTATTATCGTGAACCACAATCTGCAGTCCATCTAGACTACTTCTCCGGATGGAGGTAAACACTACAAGTTCTATAGGTCTTTTAAGATCCAAATTTCCTGAAAAATGGGAAAAGGGAGGACTTCTCAACCCATAATGGGTCCGAGAAGTCATTCTCGGGCTAGAAAACCCCTGTATGGAGTGTGCAAATCCTATTTGGGCTATTGGGGATACAAATTAGTCCACTTAGAGACACTGTGAGGTTTTCAGGCCTGATTGAATATATTTTATACAAAATAAATTATTATTTTTAATTTAATTTTAGTTTTTAAATTAAATTAGTTAAATTTAATTTTGGGGTTTAAAATTTAAAGAAATCGTAATTTTTAAGTTAATTTTAGATTTAAATTAAATTAATTGTTTTATTTAGTTTTTATATTTAAAAATAAATTATAATTGGAACCGATAAATAAATTATATGAATTTATATTTATTCACTTAATTTATTAGAACAACCTCACACTGTTAAATTTATTTCAGTTTAATTTTTATTGCGCATTATTTTATACTAACTGGCCTTGAGCTAGTGATTGACCCATGCATGGCTGGTTTTACTTATTTAATTATTTTTCCTTGCGTGCGATGATTATAATAATTATGTATTTAAATAAAGATCTATGAATCATATTATTTTAATTCAAATATGTATAAGGGCCTAGGTGTCCAATGAACCTATTGAAAATTGAACCCCTAGACCCCCTCACCTGAATGTGAGTATATTTTCAAATAGTTGATGATGCTCAAATATGAAGACCCTACTAAGTAAAAGAATTAATACGGATGGGAGTTGAGAACATTTCACTAGGGTAAAGCTGTGACACGATTCAAGAGTCATCTCTGGTATTGAACCCCTTAGGCCATGACTGATCCATAAGGTATTGATCATAATGAAATGCTCAAGACCAGTCAGATTGAATGATTTACTTTATGCATCATTTATTGTGTTATGCAAATAAATGATTATTTCTTGATCACATTAAATAATATACAAGATAAAATGAATAAAGATGTGACAAATATTTTTATTGAATGTTCAGTTGTGAGTGCAACAATCTAGTTTTAACATATTAAATTGAAATGGATTATATTCGACAATAAATAAAAATCCCTCAAAGAGATATCAAGTCTAAAATCCATTTGTTTCTTCAATTAGAGAAAAACAGGATGTTTAGGGTGCTTATCAGCCAACGTTGAAAGTGATCCCAATTTCCGAGGAGTTCCAATAAGAGTAATGGGCTGACTTGAATAAATATGGTAGTAAAGAAGCATCCAAAGATATATTGTTGTTAATTTAGAGGAAATATTTTGAGAGAATCAAGTTCAGATTCCAAAATATGGGACTTTACTCAATAGTTCAAGGAATCAAGAGTTAATTCGGTTGGCCAGCATAGTACCTACAGAGAAACTATCGAACATGTTGTGTAACCAAAACATGTAGACTATAAGGAGTAGTTTCAAGGTTCCTTGACACAAGGATACTCAAGAGACAAGAGTATTTAAAATCTAATAGTGATGGATATTAGGGTTCGATAAAATAGATGGAGACATTTAAAATGCTATAATAATTAATTAATCATAAAATTTCAAAAGGTAATCAAAATAATGTACTGACTGCTAATATTTATCTTTTTTAGATCTAAAAGGAAGTCACTAACACCACAATTACATTATCACCATGATCAATTTTTGATGAAAAAAATATCATGACCAATAATAACTTATAATAGTGGTATAAGCACTTGTTCATAGTACTATGATAAGAAAAGAATCATTATGTGCTAGAATCCTCAATTCCAACTATACCTCCTCAAGGAGCAAGTAAGGTTGAAAAATAAAATGGAAAAATCATGTCGAGGATATACTGGATGTTCAGTGTATAATGTTTTCATCCATGTCTAGCTACTTGCATAAAATTCATGAGGGTGAGGATGCCTACCAGATGCTTTCATATCTCTAAGAATTATATCAAGAGAGGGAAATAAAGGAATGGTATGACATCTCCAGTTACCTTTATAGGTGTAGGATAGTATAAGGGAATAAATTAGGTCCTCATGTAAGTACATTGAGATTCTTGAAGCCCTTGGGTTCAAATTGAACCAAGAACTAGAAACAGATCTCATTATTTCCACATTAAAACCAAAATTTTCAACTTTTATCATCAATTATAACATGAATGATATGAAAAAGTCACTCCTAGATCTATTTGATTTGGTTCAACAAGATGATAAGGATTTGAAGAAAACTAATTATTTAATCCTTATGGTGAACAAGAGAAATGAGGGAAAAGAAAAAGGGTCAATGGCCAAGTCACAGTCAAAGAATCCAATGCACCGTCCTTCCAAGAATCCAAATATACAGTGTTATAGTAATGATCATGAAGATGTCTACTTTTCATATGGCATGGAAGGCCACTGGAAAAAAAATTGTTGAGTTTGGAAGAAGAATGAAGCTGTCACTTTATCTTCAGGAATATTTTTCATTGAATGAAATCTCTCCTTATCTATAAGTTGGGTATTGGATATGACATGTGCATCTCACGTATGTATTCATTAATAGGAAACAAGTAGATTCAAGAATATCACAAGAGTTAAATTGGATCTTTGATAAAAAAATGGTGCTAGTCTAGCAACCTTGGCCGTGGGATACTATAACATGACTTTTCCAAGTATTTTGGTTCTTATATTGTATAATTGTTATAATGTACCCTATATAACATGAAACACAATCCCACTATCCAGTTTAGATACATTGTGATTTTATTTCATGTTTTGAAATAAATTCATCTTCATTTATACGGATAATATGTGCATGGTTTGCCACATATTACCAATATATTGTATATACCTGAACATGAAAACCTGGTAATGAAAATCAATAACAAAACCAACGAGCAAGACTCATATATCACCCACCTAATGGAAATTCAGGCTAGGTTATGTAAATGAGAAGTGATTATATAAATTTCATCAAGTTGGGTATTTAGACATGGTTTGTTTAAAAACCTTGTATGTATGTCAAGCTTTTTTACAAGGTAAAATCACAAAGGCACGTTTTTCTAGGAAGGGAGAAAGAACCAATGTATTATTGGAATTAATACATACCAATGTATGTGGTCCATTTACAATAATGGAAAGGGGTGGGTTTTCTTACTTCATTAATTTTACCAATTAATATAGTAGATATGGTTATATCGACATAATGTGGTATAAGTAAGATTCATTTAAAATGTTTAATGAATACCAACATGAAGTATAAAAGTAACTTGACAAGAAGATTAAGGCACTCTACTCCGACCGGGACAGAGAATATCTTAACCAAGATTTCATTGATCACTTGAAGGAGTGTGGAATATTATCCCAAATCACTCCTCCATATACACCACAGTGGAATTGTGTTATTGAAAAGAGGAATATGAACTTTCTTGACATGGTAAGGTTAATGATGAGTTAGACAATTATTCCATTATCCTTTTGGGGATACACTTTGTAGAAATCGGCATATACACTTAACGAAGTACCAACTAAGGATTAAAATGGGATTCTATATGAGTTATGGTGTGGAAAAAATATAATCTAGCATACTAACCTATAAGGAAATGAACAGTTTTTTTTCAATACTATAATGAGTGAAAAATTAGAATCTAGAAACATTAAGTGCATCTTTATTGTTTATCCTATGGAAACCAAGGGATATTACCTATGCAACCCTTTAGATATAAAAGTTGTTGGTGGGAAATACATGACATAGTTCTATAAAAGGAACACATTTACAATGGAAATAGTGAGATAAATTTGACTTTGATGAAGTTGTAGGATTGAAATAATGATGTAGATGCTCAATATACAAGAGGGGGTTGAATTGTACACTTAAAAATTTCCTTACACAAGGAAAGATCTAAGTTTAACAAAGTAAATGTATGAAAATTCACAACAACTCCAAGTCCAATTGAAAGATTGGGATGATGTATGAAGTTACAAACTTCTAGTTCTATAATCTTGCTTAAATCTGGAATGTGATTCCGAAAAACAGGTTCCAGAAATATGGATACGGAAAATGAATCTTAACCAAAGTTTACAATATGAGATTCTACCTTAAAGCGTATAGAATCTAAATTAATCAGAGTACAAGTGTAAGGAAATATAAGAAGATTATACTTTCATTAGAATATAAAATGCAGCAGGAAAACAAGTAGTAAAACTACAAGTAACAAACAATAACTCTTTTAACCCAAAGAGAAGGGTATCCAACAACCTTGGATAAAGGCCTATTGATTTATACTTTCAAGAAAGTCTGTCTTACCCACACCCGAGTAAGCCCTCGATATAAAGATCAGAGTCTCTATCTTGTTATCCCTGCAAGCCATCAACTTCAAGCTAGTTGGAACCTCTGTCTTCCTCAGTTAGGAAGACCTCAAATTCAAGGTGTTGGATCCTCTGTCATCCTATCCCTGGAAGTCCTCGATTGTAATCAGCAACAATCGGAGTCACACGAAGCAAGTCTGCTCAAGGGAAAGTTTGAACAAGATGTTCAAACTATCTGCATGAAGCTTTGAGAGTTGATAAGACCCTATCTCTCTACAAATCACTTTAGAATGTTCTGATCAACATAATCCCAATAGCATTGAACACGTTCAAATGAGCTCTTATTTATAGGTGAAGCTCCAACGGCCGGATCCCTCCTCCAATGATAAAATTTTCCTTAAATTTCGGAGGGATCTGTATACGTGTCACTTAACCAACGGTTAGTTAGAAACAGAATAGAAGACATCGTTTTATAACAAAACATGTGTAACTGAAGGCACAACATCATTTTATAATGAAAAGAGTGTAAGAATAAGCAAAAATGAAGTTCAGAATGTAACCAAACAATAATTCGTAGTCTAAAAAAATGAAATTCTAAGTCTATAATAAGGAGAAATTTAGATTCTATTTTATAGGAATTCGGAACCTGAATTCCGTAGAAATCCAGAACTAGACTTTCTAAGGAAATTCGAAGTCTGGTTTCACTAGTATTCAGAATCTAAACTGATAGAGTTCGGAGTCAAACTCATAAAAGTTTGGAGTCTAACTCATAGATGTTCGGAGTCGTACTAGTAAAAGTTTGGAGTCGAACTTATAAAAGTTCGGAGTCGAACTCATAAATGTTTGGAGTCAAACTAGTAAAAGTTCGGAGTCAAAATCATAAAAGTTCAGAATCAAACTAGTAAAAGTTCGGAGTTGAACTCGATGAGAGTTCATATCCATAATTCGAAATGGAACTTCATTAGAGTTCGTATCTAGAATTTGGAGTGGAACTTCATTACAGTTCAAATCCAGAATTCAGAGTGGAACTTCATTACAGTTCATATCCAGAATTCGGATCCTAAAACAGAATGCTTCATATCTAAGCATTATATGATTCTGAGGTTTTGGGTATGAATCATATTTTTATACATCAGAAAAATATTGATATATACAAGGAAATCTAGGTTAGGGTAAATTTCTTTAAGGAAAGAAATTTTTCTTTGAGAAGGAAAATATAGATTTGCTTCAAGTATAAGGTGTTTGTGATTTTCAAAACAAGAAGGAATGGAAAAGTCATAAGGAAAACCTTATTGACTCAACAATCTCCCCCTTTTTGGAAAACACAAAAAACTATACGAAAAAGAAGATAAAGACTTTGAAAAAATTTCATTAGACTTTGAAATTAAAACTTATCTCCCTTTGTTCATGGATGATAGTGAATACAACTAACTCCTCCTTTGGTATTAAAACTATAAGGATTGTATTCTGGATTTCTGAAATGGAGTTTTCATTATCATAGGAATGGAAAACCTCATAGTGAGAAACTCCCCCTTAGATAAGATCCCCCTTACATAGGGATAATTCGTGACTTAGAAATTTTCCTTCTCCCCCTTAGTAGTTATTTTTCTTTCCCCCCTTTGTGATTTTAAAAAATAATTTTAGGGAATGGAAAAGAAATAAAGTACCTGAAACATTAGTACATAATAACACAAGATACGACCAAACCAAAAAAACATTAGCGTTGAAATAATTTTTACAAGGAAAGAAAAATGCAAAAAAATATGGGATTGAGTCTATTTGTATTCCTTTTCCTTTGGTATTAGCTTCTTCAACAAGGTTTTCAGCTTCTTCAAATCTTTTTGATCCTCCTCAGCTTGCTTCTCCAAAGATGTGATCCTTTCTTGTTGAGATTTTAGCACCTCTTCTTGAGCCTTCATGGCCTCTTCTTGCATCTTCACATACTCATCTTGCTTTACAATCTTTTCTTTGATCTCAATCCGAAGATCTCTATCCCTTTTAAAATTTTCAGCAAGAGAGTAAACCTTCAGATTCAAATCTTTTACTTGTTGATTCCGATAACTTTGCACAATGATCAGATCATCCTGAAGATTATTAATCTTGGTATCCTCGGTGTCAAAGGAATCTTTAACATCATTTTGAAAACGATCAAACTCAGCCATGTCTTCTTCAACTTTCTTATCCCACAAAGTGATTTTCCTGCATTATTTCCTGTGAACATCATAATTGATAAGGAAATTTTTGTGATCTGCTTCAATCTTCACACACTAATCCATCACCATAGATAAGGATTCTGACTTCTGATTCAGGCTATATTGCAGCATCTGGAACCTTGAGTCTATGGTGGGATAAATTGGAATTGTGTCCACCAACTTTTTCAAAGATTCAACAACAAAGTCATGACATTGTGCTAATCACTTCGAATCTGATAACTTACTTAGGGACTATTCTTCTTGAGTTTCAACCAGCTTCTTCCTAGAGGAACCACCAACCTATTTTTTCCTGATTATATCTTTTGTTGGTGTATCCATGAGAACTTTCTTACCTTTATCAGTTTTCGAAATGGGTTGATCATCTGGAGATTCTAACTCACTCTCTTATAGTTGAAAAATCTTGTCTGTATCTATTTTTTCCTTTTCTGTTCCTTCTTCAAGATAATACTTCTCATAGCTTACTTCCTCATCAGATAATTCATTATCTTTTTCTTCTTCATCCTTATCATAATCTCTGTTACCTTCTTTCTCAACTCACTTTCCCGGAGTGACAAATTTTACGGATTCAGACTTTTCTTGATAATCTTATACTTTTTTGATAAGTCATCCAGATCAACACTTCCTTATTATTATTATTCTTCCTGTACTACTTCTTCCTCTACTTATATACCAGATCCTTTCTCTCCTCCTTCAGCAACTTCTTTCCCTTTGGACGTTTTCGGAATGAAATACTTCTTCCCGGGAGTCTCTGGTAATAGTTGGACATCAAAAGTTTCTGGAATAGGAATCTTCTCAGAATCTATTTCAGTATCTCTCATCAAATATTGTACAAGCTCAGCTTCAGACATCTTTTTCTTCATCTTCTTATCTTTTTCTTGTTTTTCTAACTCATCTGCAGCTTTTTCTCTTAAGTCCTTAGCCTTAGCAGGGTCCAATCCGAACTATGGATCCCCTTCCTTCCTTATCTCCTTGTATTCTCTCCACTTAGCAGCTACCTTATCTGGATATGCTTTCTGTTTCTTCAGCATGAGAGGTGCAGATTTGGTTTCCTTAGATTTGGGGGTCATGTCTTCAGCAACCACTTCCTTAAGCTTCATCTTCTTAGTAACTTTCCTCACTGCCTCATCTTTTTCCACATATTCTGGAATGATTTCAGCCTCTCCCTCTGGAAAATTATAAAATTCTCTTGTTTCCTTAGAAAAAAGAATATTCATTCTTTTCAACGTGTCATCACTGACAAGCATAAGCTTGCAATTCCAAACCTCAGACTTACATGGAATCTTGAATGAATCCAGACACCGAACTATCAGATTTGATAGTAAGGCAGGGTACATGATGATTTGAGCTCTCAAATTTCCTTCCTTTATGTTATTGATCGTCACAAGGACATGCCTCATCAGATTTATTTTTCATATATTCACCAAGAAGTCTAAGAAATATATGTCACTTTTCTTCTAGGTGTCTTTATCACCCTTTCTCGGAACTAAGAAACCTTGTACCCAAAGCTGAAGAATCTAATTATTAGGATATAGGGGAGAAATCATTGCTATCTTGGAATCAATAAGTCCAAGGCATTGTAAGGCCTTAACCTTAACAAAACTACCTTGAGCATCCGGGAGTTTGTGTGAAAAAAATTCAGCTTCTCCTTCGTATGCTAGCCCAACAAAGCTCACCGCCTTGGTGTAAGTAAGTTTGTAAGTCTTTCCATAATACTTGAAAGAAAATATTTATTTTCCATTTTCCTCATACAAACTTGCTGATTCATAGAATTCTACAAGTAACTCCGAATAGACAGCATCTTGATCACTTGTCTTGGATACGCATACATCTTCCCAACCATTCAACTTGATATTCTTGGAGATGATAGAATCATACATGTAAATGTTTGGATGGACCAGTGTTTCTCTGTATACTTTCCATTTTGAGATTGGCTTCATGGTAGACATATCTTGGGAAGTAGCTTCAACAAACATTCGGAATGGAGAACTCTGAAGGATTCAAAACGGCCTTTAACAACTGATGCAGAGCTTCGACATGCGAGAGCTTGAAATTGATGTAGGAAAAACATCGGGGGTGCCCTTTATATAGGCAACGAAGTTGAACTTTGAACTTCAAAAAACCATAAAAAGTTGAAAAACCCGTTGATCTTATCTGATGGTTGAAAACATACCCGCAAGGAAATCATGAATCTGATCTTTTGAGGTTTTAAGAAAAACAATCGGATTTGAGAAAACTAGAATATGAGAAATTTTAAAAGTCATAGGAAAATACCAGTAAGAAAAATATGGCTACGAACACTTCAGTGAGGAAATCATACCTTTCGGATTGGCTAGGAAGTTTATTCGTAATAGGTGATATTCTTCTTGAAAAAAATTTTACTACGAAAAGTTCATTACGAAAGATCCACAACGAAAATTTCCATTATGAAAATTTCTGTTCCGAAAATTTCCATTATGAAAATTTCAGTTCCAAAAATTTCCATTATGAAAATTTTTGTTACACAAGTTTGAAAAACTGATTATGAAAATTTTTATTACAAAATATTTTTTAAAAAAAATGACTACGAAAATTTTGATTATTCTAACAAGAAAATTTACTCCCCCTATGAAAAGGAGTTTATTATTGTAAGGAGAATTTTTCAACAAGATGTTAAAGAAGAAGGATTACCTTACGGTTATCATTCCTAACTTCTGTTTAATGTATTCAATTCTAATAGAGGGTGAAGATTTTGTGAAAATATCAGCACGTTGATCTTGCATTCCGATAAACTGAAGAATGATATCTCCTTTAAGTGTGTGATACCTAAGAAAGTGATGCCTAATATATATGTGTTTTGCCTGAGAGTGATGTGCATGGTTTTTACTAAGGGAAATGACACTTGTGTTATCACACAAAATTTGAGTCTTAGTAAAACTGAAGCCATAGTCTGTGAGTGTGTGTTGCATCCACAACACTTGAGCACAACAACTTCCTGCTGCTACATATTCAGCTTCAGCAGTGGAGAGTGCTATTGAGTGTTGCTTCTTGTAGGACCAAGAGAATAATAAATCTCTTAGTAAATGACATGTTCCATATGTACTTTTTCTATCCATTCTACACCCACCAAAGTCAGCATCCAAAAAACTCTTTAAAACAAAATCTTTTCCAGAAGTATAAAATAATCCATATCCATGGTTCTCTTTAAGTAGAAAAAAATTCTTTTCACTACCTTTAAATGAGATTACTTAGGATTGGAATGATATCTTGCATATAAGCATAAAAAAAACGTCAAGTCTGGTCGTCTAGCTGTCAGGTACAGTAGGCTTCATATCATACCTCTAAAAGATGTTTGATCAACTCGTTTCCCAGCTTCATCAAGATCAAGTGTGTTAGAGGTACCAATAGGAGAACTTATACTCTTAGTGTTGTCCTAACCATACTTTTTAAGAATATATTTAATATACTTATGTTGGGATATGTAGGTTCCTTATGGTTTTTGAGAAATTTTAAAACCAAGGAAAAATGTTAACTCAGCCATCATACTCATTTAAAACTTAGATTTCATTAGACTTGCAAAGGAATCAGTTAATTATTGCTGTGTTGAACCAAATATGATGTCATCAACATAAATTTGAACAATCAAAACCTTTTTCTTATATTTCCTTATAAAAATGGTTGGATCTTCATTTCCCTTAACATAGATATTTTGAAGAAAAAATATTGTAAGTCTATCATACCAAGATCATGGGGCTTGTTTAAGGCCATACAAAGCTTTGGTAAGTCTAAAAACATGATCAAGATGTTTTGTATCTTCGAAGCCAGGAGGTTGTTCAACAAAAACTTCTTCTTGAACAAAACCGTTAAGAAAACCACATTTCACATCCATTTGAAAAAGCTTAAAATTGAAGAATGCTGCAAAGGAAAGTAATATACGAATAGATTCAAATCTAGATACTGGAGCATAGGTTTCTTCAAAGTCTATTCCCTCTTACTGATTATAGCCTTTAGCAACTAGTCTAGATTTATTTCTAACAATGACTCCATTTTCATCACATTTATTTCTGAAGACCCATTTTACTACAATAACAGAAGTTTCCTTAGGTCTTTCAACCAAGGGCAGGACTTTATTCCTTTCAAATTCATTTAGTTCATCTTGCATGAATTTTATCCAATCATCATCACCTAAATATTCATCAGTGCGTTTTTGGTTCCAATTGTGAATGGAATGCTAGATTTTCTACTTCATTTCATAAGGAACTCGTAGTCCTTACAGGTTTATTCACATCACCAATTATACTATCACTAGGATGATTCTTAAGAAACACCTAACTTGGGTTTTGTAAAACTTGTTCATCAACATTGGGTAGAAAGTCTTCTAGGGTAAATGTTTCAGAAGTATCTTCTTGAACATTTTCCTTATCAGAAGGATGTTCTATCAAAGGTTGATAATCAGTTTTTGAAATCACATCCGAGGATGTAGGTTGGGATGGTTTAAAAAAAAATGATTAGTTTCATCAAATTTCACATGTACTGCTTCCTCAACAGTACAAGTGTTTTTATTGAAAAATCTATAAGCCTTAGAAGTTGTGGAGTATCCTAAGAAAATTCCTTCATCAGATTTTGGGGCGAATTTGTGTAAATTATCTTTAGTATTCAGAATGAATACCTTGAAACCAAAAATCGTAATGTAGGAAAGACTGGGTTTTCTACCATTCCATTACTCATAATGAGTTTTATTATGAAAAGGTCTAATCAAAACTCGATTTATAGTATAAATAGTAGTACTTACAACTTCATCCCAGAAATGTATAGCTATAGAATATTCACTCAACATGGTTCTAGTTATCTCTTGAAGAATTATATTTCTTCATTCAACCACACAATTTTTTTGAGGAGTTATAGGTGCTGAAATATTGTGAGTAATACCTTTTCTACTACAAAAAGTTTCAAAATTGGAATTTTGAAATTGACCTCCACAATCACTGTGAATAGTTTTCATTAGAAGGTTTTTCTCCTTTTTAACTTGGGCTTTAAAACTTTTGAAATAAGAAAAAGCTTCATACTTATTTTCTAGAAAATAGACCCATGTAAATCTAGTGTAATCATCAACTAGAATAAATACATAATACTTGCCCCCAATTCTTCCAGTTTGTGTTGGACCAAAAAGATCCATGTGCACCAACTGTAATGCATCAGTTGTTGTGACTTCACTGACTGATTTAAAAATATATTTATATTGCTTTCCATACTGACAAGGATCACAGACTTTAGAAGAATCAAATATAAGATCCGGTAGATCCTTAACTAGATTATTCTTAGAGAGTTTATATAAGTTTCTAAGGTTACAATGTCCTAACCTTTTATGCCATAACCAAGAATGATCTTCCATTTCACTTAGGAAAGGTAAATCTTGGCTCTTAAGGTCTTCTAAGTTTAGTGTGTAAACATTATCTTGCCTATGGGAAAAAATAATAAACTCTTCCTTGGAATTATGTACTAAGCAATTATCATTCCTAAAATTCACAAGGTAGCCTTCATCACATAATTGGATTATGCTAATGAGGTTGTGCTTAAGCCCCTTAACAAAAAAAAAACATATGAAATCAAAGTTTTACCAAGAAGAACAATGTTACCTATACCAATAATTTCTCCCTAAGCGTTATCTCCGAAAGTTACTTTTCCTCCTATCATCTTGATAATCTTTTCAAAATATTTTTTTATTACTAGTCATGTACCCGGAACAGCCACTATCCATGTACCATGTATTACTGTTGGTACTTCCTTTATTTTCCTGAAAATAAGAAAATAATTAGACTTTTGGAATCCAAACTTGTTTGGATAAGATATTTTTAGATAGAAAATTTTTGGGTATCCACATTTGTTTAGAGAAATATGCTTTATGAAACCCAAGATATTGAACTCTATTCAAAGAATAGTTTTTCTTCCAATGCCCACCACTTTGACACTTAGTGAAAAAGGGGGCTTTAGAAGGAACAAAATAGTTGTTTTTGAAAACTGATTTTTGGTGAGTATAACCTACTCCAGTAGTGTTTCCGTGAGGTTTAATTTGAGAATACATCTTGTCAAAATTTTCCTTCCCAGAGGTAAATTTTGCAAGAAGCTTCTTAAGAGAAAATATTTCAGATTTCAGTCTGATTACGAAATTCCTATCCTCATGAATCATTTTTTTAGAGTTAGATTTTTTCTCAAAAACATTTATCTTTAAAATTTCATTCTTAAGATCATTAGAAAGTTCTTCCTTATCAGAATTTTCTTTCTCAAGGCCTTTAGAATGTTTTTCTAAAAGCTCTTCTTTATCTTTAAGATCTGAAGAATGATCTTAAATCTCTTTTGTAAGAATTTCTTCCCTAGTATTTTCCTTGTCTAATTTCTTAGAAATTTTACAATTTTTTGCTTCAAGTAACTTGGAAAATCTAGATACTACTTTATATAAAGGTTCTTCATTTTATAAGGATGATGTATCTTTATTAGAAGTACTATTTTAGGAATATTAATTCTTATCAAAAGATAAATTTGTTAAAGCTTCAGCAGAGCATACCATGGCCATGATACATGTACGTGGAAAAGAAGTATTAGCAATGAATCCCATATTTTTCTATGATGATGAATTGTATTCTAAATATTCACTTTCTGAAGAGTCTCCACAACTAGAACTCCATGTAGTATTAGCTTTCAGACTTTTCTTAGCTTTAGATTTGTAAAACTTCTTCCTGTTCCTTTCAGAATGCCTCTCTTTTCATTCATTATTTTTAAGCATAGGGAAATCAGGTCGTATGTGTCCACTTCTCTTGCATTCATATCATGTGACCTCTGAATCTTTCCTATATTTCCTTTCCTTCTTCTTATACTTGGATTGGAAATTTCTTTGACCAGCTATCCTGTTCATCATTCGAGCAAGATTAGCTTACTCATTTTCTGAGACTTCAGTCTCACAATATTCAGATTGGATAGTAACCTTCTTAGACATGGATCTAGTTACTCTCTTAGGAGTCTTAGCTTTCATGTGATTTGATGTTATAGTAAAAGGAATAGTACCATTACCATTATTCTTTTTGATGTTATCATCATCTCTCTTCATCCTTGTTTCATGTTGAAGAAGAGTTCCAAACAACTCATCTAAGGAAATTTGAGTGGCCTTCCTGTTCTCATGAATTGATGTTCTCTTTGATTCCCATTCATTGGGCATAATATCAATAATCTTATCCACAAGTGATTCATCATCCAGAACTTTCTCTCCCATAGATTGTAAGCTATTCATGATAGTCATAAACCTTTGTTTTACCTTACAAATAGGTTCTCCATATGGAAAATTAAAACCATGATACTCAGCTCTAAGCATGAATTTTCTAGTCTCAATCACTTTATGTGTACCAAAATGTGTAACTTAAAGTTTCTTCCATATACAGTTAGCTGCTTCACAAGAAGAAATTTGGCTACATATATTCCTAGTCATTGAACATAGTAAAGTGTTTCGTACCTTATAGTTTAATTGATAATCATGCTTCTCTTGATTTGTGAAAGTACTAACTTCCTTATCAGGAATTTGATAACCTCCAGTAAGCATAACAAAATTTTCTACTCTAGTATTGATAACAAATGTCTTCATTCGATATCTCCAATACTCATAGTCATTACCATAAAAAATTTGTGGTCTTGTAGGATTTTTTTTGTCGATCGAACCAACATTGATTCCTGCCATATTAAAAAATTTTCTACACAAAAACTTGTTAAAAACAAAAGTTTGGATTCAATGAAAATATTCCTAAGTAGGGAAAAAATATAGAACAATGAAAAACATAGAAAGAAAAACTTATATGTGAATATAAGTATTTCAGAGACCTCCTCTGATACCAATTGTAGGATCTAAATAATGATGTAGATGCTCATTATACAAGAGGGGGGTGAATTGTACACTTAAAAATTTCCTTACACAAGGAAAGAACTAAGTTTAACAATGTTAAAGTAAGAAAATTCACAACACCTCTAAGACCAATTGAAATATTGGGATGAAGTATGAAGTTACAAACTTCTAGTTCTATAAACCCTCTTAAATCTGGAAAGTGATTCCGAAAAACAGGTTCCGGAAACATGGATCCGGAAAATGAAACATAAATAATGTTTACAATATGATATTCTACCTTAAAGCATATAGAATTTAAATTAATCAGAGTACAACTGTAAGGAAATATATGAAGATTATACTTTCCTTACAATACAAAATGTAGAAGAAAAACAAGTAGTAAAACTACAAGTAAAAAAATAACTCTTTTAACCCAAAGAGAAGGGTATTCAACAACCTTGGATAAAGGTATTTTGATTTATACTTTCAAGAATGTTTGTCTTACCCACACCTGGGTAAGCCCTCTAATCGAAGATCGGAGTCTCTGTCTTTATATCCCCGCAAGCCCTCAAATTCAAGGTAGTTGGAACCTCTGTCTTCCTCAATAAGGAACCCCTCAAATTCAAGGTGTTGGAACCTCTGTCTTCCTATCCCCGGAAGTCCTCCATTGTAATCAGCAACAATCGGAGTCGCACGAAGGAAGTCTATACAAGGGAAAGTTTGAAAAAGCTGTTAGAACTTTTTGCATGAAGCTTTGAGAGTTGATACGAGCCTCTCTATCTAGAAATCACTTCAGAAATTTCTGATCACCAGAATTCCAAAAGTACTGAACACGTTCAAATGAGATCCTATTTATAGGTGAAGCTCCAACGGTCGGATCCCTCCTCCAACGATCATATTTTCCTTAAATTTTTGAGGGACTTGTATACGTGTCAGTTAACCAATGATTAGTTAGAAATAGAATGGACGACATCGTTTTATAAAAAACCATGTGGAACTGAAGGCACAACATCGTTTTATAATTAAATGAGTGTAAGCATAAGCAAAAATTAAGTTCGGAATGTAAGAAAACAATAATTCGTAGTTTAACCAAAATGAAATTCGGAGTCTATAATAAAGAGATATTCGGATTCTATTTTATAGGAATTCGGAACCAGAATTCTGTAGAAATCGGGAGTCTGAATTTCTAAGGAAATTCGGAGTCTAGTTTCACTAAAATTCAGAATCAAAACTTACAAAGCTCGGAGTCAAACTCATAAAAGTTTAGAGTCGAACTTATAGAAGTTCAGAGTCGAACTAGTAAAAGTTCAAGGTCGAACTTATAAAAGTTCGGAGTCGAACTTATAAAATTTCAGAGTTGAACTCATAAATGTTTGGAGTCGAACTAGTAAAAGTTCGGAGTTGAACTCATAAAAGTTTGGAGTCGAAATAGTAAAAGTTTGGAGTCGAACTTCATGAGAGTTCATATCCATAATTCGGAATAGAACTTCATTAGAGTTTGTATCCAGAATTCAGAGTGGAACTTCATTACAGTTCAAATCAAAAATTTTGAGTGGAACTTCATTACAGTTCATATCTAGAATTCGGATCCAAAAATAGAATGCTTCATATCTAGGCATTATATGATTCCGAGGTTTTGGGTATAAATCCGATTTTTACACATAATAAAAATATTGATATGTATAAGGAAATATAGGTTAGGGTAAATTTCCTTAAGGAAAGAAATTTTCCTTAGAGAATTAAAATATAGATTTTCTTTAAGTATAAGGTGTTTCTGATTTTCAAAACAAGAAGGAATGGAAAAGTCATAAGGAAAACCTTGTTGACTCAATAGTCTCTCCCTTTTTGGAAAGCACAAACAACATTATGAAAAAGAATATAAGGACTTTGAAAATATTTCATTAGACTTTGAAATTAAAACATATCTCCCTTTGTTCATGCATGATAGTGAATAAAACTAACTCCTCCTTGGGTATTGAAATTATAAGGATTGTATTTTGGATTTCTGGAATGGAGTTTTCATTATCATAGGAATGAATAACCACATAGTGAGAAACACCCCCTTAGATAAGCCCCCCCTTTCTTAGTGATAATTCTGGACATAGAAATTTTCCTTCTCCCCCTTAGTAGTTCTTTTTCCTTATCCCCCTTTGTGATTTTCAAAAAGAATTTTAGGGAATGGAAAAGAAATAAAGTACCTAAAAAATTAGTATATAACAACAAAAGATAAAACCAACCAAAAAAAACATAAGTGATGAAATAATTTTTACATGGAAAGACAATTGCAAAAAAAGATCGGATTAAGTCTATTTTTCTTCCTTTTCCTTCTGGATTAGCTTATTCAACAATGTTTTCAGCTTCTTCAAATCTTTTCGATCCTCCTTAGCTTGCTTCTCCAAAGCTATGATCCTTTCTTATTGAGGTTTCAACACCTCTTCTTGAGCCTTCATGGACTCTTATTGCATCTTCATTAACTCATCCTGCTTTACAAGCTTTTCTTCAAGCTAAATCTGGAGATCTCTATCCCTTTTAAAATTTTGAGTAAGAGATTTAACCTTCCCATTCAAATCCTTTACTTGTTGATTATGAGAACATTTATCAATGATCAACTCATCCTGAAGATTCTTAATCTTTGTATCCTTAGTGTCAAAGGCATCTTTAACATCATTCTGAAAACGTTCTAACTCAGCCATGTCTTCTTCAACTTTCTTAACCCATAAAGTGATTTTGCTGCATGATTTTCTGTGAACATCATAATTGATAAGGAAATATCTGTGATCTGCTTCAATCTTCACACACTTATCCATCACCATAGATAAGGATTCCGACTTCTGATTCAGGCTATGTTGCAACATCTGGCACCTTGAGTCTATAGTGGGAAAAATTGGAATGGTGTCCACCAACTTTTTCAAAATTCAATAACAAATTCATGACCTTGTGCTGATCACTCCAAATCTGATAACTTACATGGGGATTGTTCTTCTTGAGTTTCAACCAACTTCCTCCTAGAGGAACCACCAACCTCCTTCTTCCTGATGATATCTTTTGTTGGTGTATCCATGGGAACTTTCTTACCTTTATCAGTTTTTAAAATGGGTTGATCATATTGAGATTTTTCCTCACTATCTGATAGTTGAAGAATCTTTTATTCATCTATTTTCTCCTTTTTTGTTCCTTCTTCAAGATACGGCTTCTCATATCTTACTTCCTCATCAGATAATTCATTATCTTTTTCTTCTTCTTCCTAATCATCATCTTTGTTACCTTCTTTCTCAACTCACTTTCCCAGAGTGACAAATTTTGCAGATTCAGCCTTTTCTTGATAATCTTCTACTTGTTTGATCAAGTCATCCAGATCAGCACTTCCTTCTTATTTTTCTTCATCCTCTACTACTTCTTCCTCTACTTCTATACCAGCTCATTTCTCTGATCATTCAGAAACTTCTTTCCCTTTGGATGTTTCCGGAGTGAAATAATTCTTCCCAAGAGTATCTGGTAATAGTTGGACATAAAAAGTTTTTGGAATAGGAATCTTCTCAGAAGATATTTTAGTATCTCTCCAGAATGATTGTATAAGCTCAGCTTCAAACATCCTTTTCTTCATCTTCTTCTCTTTTTCTTGTTTTTCGAACTCATTCACAACTTTTTCTCTTAAGGCCTTAGCCTCAGCAGGGTCCAATCCTAACTGTGAATCCCCTTCCATCCTTTTCTTCGTGTATTCTCTCCACTTAACAGCTACCTCATCTGGATATGCTTTCTGTTTCTTCGGCTGGGAGGTGAAGATTTGGTTTCCTTATATTTTGGGGTCATGTAATCATCAAATACTTCTTTAAGCTTCCTCTTCTTAGTAACGTTCTTCACTGGAACAACTTTTTCCACATTTTTTGGAATGATTTCAGCCTCTCCCTCCAGAAAATTATAAAATTAACATGTTTCCTTAGAAAAATCTATATTCATCCTTTTCAGCATGTCATCACTGACAAGCATAAGCTTGCAATTCCAAACCTTAGACATACATGCAATCTTGAAATAATCCAGACACAAAACTATCAGATTTGATAGTAAGGTAGGGTACATGATGATTTGAGCTCTCAAATTTGCTTCCTTTATGTTCTTGATCGTCATAAGGACACGTCTCATCAAATTTATTTTTCTTAGATTCACCAAGATGTCTAAGAAATATATGTCACTTTTCTTCAGGGTGTCTTTATCACCCTTTCTTGAAACTAAAAAACCTTATACCCAAAGATGAAGAATCCGATTATTAGGAGATAGGTGAGAAATCTTTACTGTCTTGACATCAGCAAGTCCAAGTCATTGTAATGACTTAACCTTAACAAAACTACCTTGAGCATCCGAGAGTTTTTGTGAACAAAATTCAGCTTCTCCTTCGTATTCTATCCCAACAAAGCTCGATGCCTTGGTGTAAGTAAGTTTGTAAGTCTTTCCATATGACTTGAAAGAAAACATTTCTTTTCCATATTAATCCTAAAAACTTGCTGATTCATATAATTCTACAAGTAACTCCTGATAGAAAGCATCCTGATCACTTGTCTTGGATACACATACATCTTCCCAACCATTCAGCTTGATATTCTTAGAGATGATAGAATCGTACATGTAAAAGTTCAGATGGACCTGTCTTTCTCTGTACACTTTCCATTTTGAGATTGGGTTCGAGGTAGAAATATCTTAGGAAGTAGATTCAACAGACATTCGAAATGGATAACTCTAAAGGATTCAAAACAACCATTAACAACTGATGCAGAGCTTCGACACACGAGAGCTTGACATCGATTTGGGACAACCATCGGGGGTGACCATTATATAGGTGAGGGAGTTCACCTTTGAACTTCCAAAAACCAGTTAATGGTTGAAAAACTCTTTTATCTGATCTAATCATTGAAAACATACCCTAAAGGAAATTTTAATCTGATCTTTTGAGGTTTTACGAAAAATAATCAGATTTGAGAAAACTAGAATCCGAGAAATTTTAAAGGTTGTAGGAAAATTCCAGCAAGAAAAATATGACTATGAACACTTAATTGAGGAAATCATATCTTTAGGATTGGCCAGAAAGATTATTTACAATAGGTGATATTCTTCTTGAAAAAAAATTTGACTACGAAAAGTTCATTACTAAAGCTCCACTATGAAAATTTCAGTTCCAAAAATTTCACTTATGAAAATTTTTGTTACAAAAGATTGAAAAACTGACTATAAAAATTTTGATTACAAAATCTTTTTTAAAAAAACTGACTATGAAAATTTTGATTATGCTAAAAAGAAAATGTACTCCCCCTCTGAAAAGGATTTTATTACTGTAAGAAGAATTGTTTAAAAAGAAGTTAATAAAGAAGGATTACCTTACGGTTATTATTCCTAACTTCTGTTTAATGTATTCAAATCTATCGAAGGGTAAAGATTTTGTGAAAATATCAGCAAGTTGATATTGCGTTCCGATAAACTGAAGAATGATATCTCCTTTAAGTGTGTGATTCCTAAGAAAGTGATGCCTAATATCTATGTGTTTTGCACGAGAGTGATGTGCAGGGGTTTTACTAAGGGAAATGGAACTTGTGTTATCACACAAAATTTGAGTCTTAGTAAAACTCAATCCATAGTCTGTGAGTGTGTGTTGCACCCACAACACTTGATCACAACAACTTCCTGCTGCTACATATTCAGCTTCAGCAGTGGAGAGTGCTACTGAGTGTTGCTTCTTGCAGGACCAGGAAACTAATGAATCTCTTAAGAAATGACAAGTTCCGGATGTACTTTTTCTATCCATTTGACATCCACCAAAGTTAGCATCCAAAAAACTATTTGAAACGAAATCATTTCCAGAAGTATAAAATAATCCTAGATCCATGGTTCCCTTTAAGTAGTGAAAAATTCATTTCACTACCTTTAAATGATATTCCTTAGGATTGGATTGATATCTTGCATGTAAGCATACTGAAAAAATCATGTCTGTTTGACTAGCTGTCAGGTATAATAGGATTCCTATCATACCTCTAAAATATTTTTGATCTACTGGTTTCCCAGCTTCATCAAGACTAAGTGTGTTTGAGGTACCAATAGGAGTACTTATACTCTTAGTGTTGTTATAACCATACTTTTTAAGAAGATCTTTAATATAATTATGTTGGGATATGTAGGTTCCTTCTGTTTTTTTGTGAAATTTTAAAACCAAGTAAAAATTTTAACTCACCCATCATACTCATTTCAAACTCAGATTTCATTATACTTACAAAGGAATTAGTTAATGATTGCTGATTTGAACCAAATATGATGTCATCAACATAAATTTAATCAATCAAAACATTTTTCTTATCATTCTTTATAAAAAGGGTTGGATCTATATTTCCCATAACATAGTTATTTTGAAGAAAAAATCCTATAAGTCTATCATACCAAGCTCATGGGGCTTGTTTAAGGCCATACAATGCTTTGGTAAGTCTAAAAACATGATCAGGATGTTTTGTATCTTCAAATCCAGGAGGTTGTTCAACAAAAACTTCCTCCTGAACATAACTGGTAAGAAAATCACACTTCACATCCATTCGAAAAAGCATAAAATTGAAGAATTTTGCAAAGGCAAGTAATATATGAATAGATTCTAGTCTAGCTACTGGAGCATAGGTTTCTTCATAGTCTATTCCCTCTTAATGATTATATCTTTTAGAAACTAGTCTAGATTTATTTCTATCAATGACTCCATTTTCATCACATTTATTTCTGAAGACCCATTTTACTCCAATAACAGAAGATTACTTATTTCTTTCAACCAAGGTCCAGACTCTATTCCTTTCGAATTCATTTAGTTCATCTTGCATGACTTTTATCCAATCATCATCACCTAAAGATTCATCAATTATTTTTTGTTCCAATTGGGAAAGGAATGATAGATGTTCAACATCATTTCTTAAGGAACTCGTAGTCCTTACAGGTTGATTCATATCACCAATGATACTATCACTAGGATGATTCTTAAGAAACACCTGACTTGGGTTTTGTAAAACTTGTTCATCAACATTGGGTAGAAATTCTTCTTGGGTAAATGTTTCAGAAGTATCTTCTTGAACATTTTAATCATCAGAAGGATCTTCTATCAAATGTTGATAAAGAGTTTTTGAAAACACATTCGAGTATGTAGGTTGGGATGGTTTAAATACAAAAGGATCAGTTTCATCAAATTTTACATGCACTGTTTCCTCAATAGTACAAGTGTTTTTATTAAAAAATCTATAAGCCTTAGAAGTTGTGGAGTAGCCTAAGAAAATTCCTTCATCAGATTTTGGTGCGAATTTGTGAAAATTATCTTTAGTATTCAGGATGAATACCTTGCAACCAAAAACCTTTAAGTAGGAATGTATAGGTTTTCTATCATTCCATAACCCATAAGAAGTTTTATTAAGAAAAGGTCTAATCAAAACTCAATTTATAGTATAACAATTAGTACTTATAGATTCAGCATAGAAATGTATAGCTATAGAATATTCACTCAACATGGTTCTAGTTATCTCTTGAATAATTCTATTTATTCTTTCAACTACACCATTTTTTGAGGAGTTCTTGGTGCTGAAATATTGTGAGTAATACTTTTTCTACTACAAAAAGTTTCAAAATTGGAATTATGAAATTCTCCTCCATGATCTCTATAAATAGTTTTTAGTGGAAGGTTTTTCTCATTTTTAACTTGGGATCTAAAACTTTTGAAATAAGAAAAAGATTCAGACTTCTTTTCTAGAAAATATACCTATGTAAATCTAGTGTAATAATCAACTTGAATGAATACATAATACTTTCCCCCAATGCTTTCTTTTTGTGTTGGGCCAAAAAGATCCATGTGCACCAACTGTAATGCATCAGTTTTCGAGACTTCACCGATTGATTTAAAACTAGGTTTATGTTTCTTTCCATATTTACAAGGATCACAAACTTTAGAAAAATCAAATCTATTCTCCGGTAGATCCTTAACTAGTTTCATCTTAGAGAGTTTACATAAGTTTCTAAGGTTATAGTTTCATAAAATTCTATTCCATAACCAATAATGATCTTCCATTGCACTTAGGCAAGGTAAATCTTGTCTCTTGAGGTCTTCTAAGTTTAGTGTATAAACATTCTCTTGCCTATGGGTAGAAAGAATAAACTCTTCCTTGGAATTATGTACTAAGAATTTATCATTCCTAAAACTCACAAGGTAGCCTTCATCACATAATTGTCTTATGCTAATGAGGTTGTGCTTAAGACCCTTAACAAATAAAACACTCGAAATCAAAGTTTTACAAAGAAGAACAATGTTACCTATTCCAACAATTTCTCCCTAAGCGTTATCTCTCAAAGTTACTTTTCCTTCTTTTGTCTTTACAATCTTCTCAAAATAGTTTCTGTTACCATTCATGTGTCGGAACATCCACTATCCATGAACCATGTATTGCTGTTGGTAATTCCTTTATTTTCGTGAAAATAAGAAAATAATTAGACTTTCGGAATCCAAACTTGTTTGGATCCGAGATTTTTAGTTAAATTTTTTTTGGGTATCGACATTTGACTAGAGAAATATGCTTTATGAAATCCAAGATATTGAACTCTATTCAAAGAACAGTTTTTCTTCCAATTCCCACCACTTTGACACTTAGTACAAAAAGGAGATTTAGATGGAACAAAATATTTGTTTTTGAAAACTGGTTTTTGGTGAGTATAACCTACTCTAGTAGTGTTTCTGTGAGGTTTAATTTGAGAATACATCTTGTCAAAATTTTCCTTCCCAGAGGTAAATTTTGCAAGAAGCTTCTTAAGAGAAAGTATTTCAGATTTTAGTCTGATGACTAAATTCCTATCCTCATGAATCACTTCCTTAGATTTAGATTTTTCCTCAAAAACTTTTATCTTTAAAATAGAATTCCTAAGATCTTTAGAAAGTTCTTCCTTATCAGAATTTGCTTTCTCAAGGAATTTAGAAAGATTTTCTAAAAGCTCTTGTTTATCTTTAAGATCTGAATAATGATCTGAAATCTCTTTTGTAAGAATTTCTTCCCTAGTATTTTCCATGTCTAATTTCATAGAAATTTTACAATTTTTTTCTTCAAGTAACTTGGAAAATCTAGATACTTTTTCATATGAAGGTTCTTCATTTTCTGAGGATGAAGTATCTTCATTAGAAGTACTATTTTTGGAATAGTAATTCTTATCAAGAGATAAATTGGTTAATGCTTCGGCAGAGCATACCTTGGCCATGAGACATGTATGTGGAAAAGAGGTATTAGCAATGAATCCCCTATTTTTCTGAGCTAATGAATCATATTATGAAGATTCACTTTCTGAAGAGTCTCCAAAGCTATCACTCCAAGTAGTATTAACTTTTAGACTTTTCATAGCTTTAGCTTTGTAAATATTCTTCAAATTCATTTCAGAATTCCTCTATTTTCTTTATTTCTTTTTAATCATAGGACAATCAGGTCATATGTTTCCACTTCTCTTGCATTCATAGCATGTGACCTCTGAATCTTTCTTTTCTTTCCTTTCCTTCTTCTTATACTTGGATTGGAAATTTCTTTGACCAGCTATCTTGTTCATCCTTCGAGCAAGATTAGCTAACTCATTTTCTGAGACTTCACTGTCACTAGATCCGGATTAAATAGTAACCTTCTTAGACTTGGATCTAGTTACTCTCCCAGTATTCTTATCTTTCATGTGATTTGATGTTGTAGTAAAAGCAACATAACCATTCGCATTATTCTTTTTGATGTTGTCAGCATCTATCTTCATCCTTGTTTCATGTTGAAGAAGAGTTCCAAACAACTCATCTAAGGAAATTTGAGTGACCTTCCTGTTCTCATCAATTGTTGTTCTCTTTGATTCCCCCTCATTGGGAATAATATCAATAATCTTATCCACAAGAGATCCATCATCCTGACCTTTCTCTCCCATAGATTGTAAGCTATTCAAGATAGTCATAAACCTTTGTTGTACCTTACAAATTGGTTCTCCATACGAAAAATGGAAACCATGATACTCAACTCTCAGTATGGCTCTTCTAGTCTCAATCACTTTAGATGTACCAAAATGTGTAACTTCATGTTTTTCCATATACAGTAAGATGTTTCACAAGAATAAATTTGGCTATATATATTCCTAGTCATTGAACATAGTAAATTGTTGCCTACCTTATAGTTTAATTGATAATCATGCTTCTCTTGATTTGTGAAAGTACTAACTTCCTTATCAGGAATTTGATAACCTCTAGTAAGCATAAAAAAATTTTCTACTCCAGTATTGATAACAAATGTCTTCATTCGATCTCTCCAATACTCGTAGTCATTACCATAAAAAATTGGTGGTCTTGTAGGATTTAGGATGTCCATGTAACCAACATTGATTCCTACCATCTTAAAAATCTTTCTACACAAAAACTTGCTAAAAACAAAAGTTTTGATTCAAGAAAAATACTCCTAATCTGGGAAAAAAATATAGAACAATGAAAAACTAAGTAAGAAAAACTTATATGTGAATATAAGTATTTCAAAGACCTCCTCTAATACTAATTGTAGGGTCGAAATAATTATGTAGATGCTCAATATACAATAGGAGGGTGAATTGTACATTTAAAAATTTCCTTACACAAGAAAAGATCTATGTTTAAAAAAGTTAAAGTAAGAAAATTCACAACACCTCTAAGAACAATTGAAAGATTGGGATGAAGTATGAAGTTACAAACTTATAGTTCTATACACTTGCTTAAATCTGGAAAGTGATTTCAAAAAACAGTTTCTGGAAATATGGATCCGGAAAATGAAACTTAACCAAAGTTTACAAAATGAGATTCTACCTTATAGCATATAGAATCTAAATTAATCAGAGTAAAAGTGTATAAAAATATAAGAAGATTATACTTTCCTTACAATACACAATGCAGCGGAAAAACAAGTAGTAAAACTATATGTAACAAACAATAACTATTTTAACCCAAAGAGAAGGGTATCCAACAACCTTCGATAAAGGTCTCTTGATTTATACTTTCAAGCATGTCTGTCTTACCCACACCTAGGTAAGCCCTCAATATGAAGATCAGAGTCCCTATCTTGCTATCCCCGCAAGCCCTAAACTTCAAGGTAGTTGGAACCTCTGTCTTCCTCTGTAAGGAAGCCCTCAACTTCAAGGTGTTAGAACCACTATCTTCCTATCCCTGGAAGTCCTCGATTGTAATCAGCAACAATCAGAGTCGCACGAAGCAAGTCTGCACAACGAAATGTTTGAACAAGCTGATCAAACTTTCTGCACGAAGCTTTGAGAGTTGATAAGAGCCTCTCTCTCTAGAAATCACTTCAAAATGATCTGATCACCAGAATTACAAAATTACTCAACATGTTCAAATGAGATCCTATTTATAGGTTAACCTCCATTGGTCGGATCCTTCCTCCAATGGTCATGTTTTCCTTAAATTTTGGAGGGACCTGTATACATGTCACTTAAGCAACAGTTAGTTAGAAACAGAATGGATGACATCGTTTTATTACAAAACATGTGTAACTGAAGGCACAACATCGTTTTATAATGAAACGAGTGTAAGCATAAGAAAAAATGATGTTCGGAATGTAAGAAAACAATAATTCGTAGTCTAACCAAAATGAAATTCAGAGTCTATAATAAAGAGATATTCTGAGTCTGTTTTATATGAATTCGGAACCCGAATTCTGTAGAAATCTGGAATCATAATTTCTATGGAAATTCAGAGTCTGGTTTAACTAGAATTCAGAATTTGAACTTACAGAGTTCGGAGTCGAACTCAAAAACGTTTGGAGTGAAACTCATAGAAGTTCGGAGCCTAACTAGTAAAATTTCGGAGTCGAACTCATAAAATTTTGGAGTCGAACTGGTAAAAGTTCGAAGTCAAACTAGTAAAAGTTCGGAGTCGAACTCATAAAATTTCAGAGTCGAACTGGTAAAAGTTTGGAGTCGAACTCCATGATAGTTCGTATCCATAATTCGGAATGGAACTCTATTAGAGTTTGTATCCAGAATTCATAGTGTAACTTCATTACAGTTCAAATCCAGAATTCGTAGTGGAACTTCATTATAGTTCATATTCAGAATTCGGATCCTAAAACAGAATGCTTCATATCTAAGCATTATATGATTCCGAGGTTTTTGGTATGTATCCGATTTCTATACATGAGAAAAATATTGATATGTATAAGGAAGTCTAGGTTAGGGTAAATTTCCTTAAGGAAAAAAATTTTCCTTAGGGAAGTAAAATATAGATTTGCTTTAAATATAAGGTGTTTGTGATTTTCAAAACAAGGAGGAATGGAAAAGTCATAAGGCAAACCTTATTGACTCAACAAAAGTTAATGCTTTGGATGCATCTGATTTGGCACGAGAAAAATATCCAAATGATAAAGTGGAAGAATGTGTTATCAAGACACAAATACTGCATAGGTTTACTCAATAGGTTAGAGAAACAGAGTGTTATGGTTTTCTTATCACTGAGACATGTGAAATAGTACTCCATGAGTTTGATGAACTTCTATCTTACAAGGAAGCATTAGAAGGCATCTAAGTTTCTAAATGGAAAGATTCCATGCATTCTGAGATAATGTCCATGTAACAAAATCAATTTCAGATTTTGGTAGACCCTCTAGCTAATGTAACTCCCATTGGATGGAAATGGGTATTTAAGAAAAAGATGAACATGGATGTTGAGGTTATTACCTATAAAGAAAGAGTAGTTTCAAAGGGTTACAAGAAATGATAAGGAATTAAATATGATGAAACCTTCTCACTAGTAGAAATGTCAAAATCCATCATAATATTGCTTGCAATAGCAGGATTTCATGATTACGAGATTTAGAAAATTGATGTCAAAATTACTTTTCTAACTAGAATGTTGGCAGAATACATCTATATAACTCAACCAGATGGGTTTATTAGGTCATAGAATGGAAATAATGTGTGAAAGCTGTAGTGATACATTTATTGATTGAAGCAAGAAATACAATCATGGAATGTTTGTTTTGATGAGGCCATAAGATAATTTGGTTTTTTGAAAAATGAAAGTGAGCCTTGTGTCTATAAGTAGGTTGATGGTAATGCCATCATTATCCCTGTGTTATATGTTGATGATATATGAATTTTGGAAAACAAGGTGAAATTATTACAATCATTTAAAATTTGGTTAAATGAATGATTCTCCATGAAATAATTAGGTGAAGTAACCCACATTATAAGGATCAAGATTTATCAAGATACATCTCAAATGATTCATGGGATATGTCAAAGTTCATACACTAACAAGATACTCAAAAGGTAAAATATGGAACAATCTAAGAGTGGGTTGTTGAAAATGTCACATGGTGTCAATCTATCCAAGAAAATGTGTCCACAAACATAGGAGGATATTGATATAATGAGTAGAATCCCTTATTCCATAACAATGGGTTCTATCATATTTTCCATGATATGTACTAGGTTTGATGTTTCCTTTAATTAAATAATGGTGGGAATATATCAAGATAATATAGGATAGCTTCATTGGGAAGCTGTTAAAACTATCCTAAAGTATATGAGGCCTAAAAATGATATGTTACTAGTTTATAGAGGGGAAGAGGAACTAGTAGTGAGGGGATACACGGACGATAGTTTCCAGATAGATCATGATGATCTAAAGTCACATTAGGTCAACATATTTTATTATAATTGTGGTGCAGTGAGCTGGAGAAGGTTGATGTAATATGTGGTCACCGATTCTACATTAGAATCCAAGTATATAAATACTTTTGATGTAGTAAAGGAAGAAGTATGGATATGAAACTTTGTATTAGGCATTGGTGTTGTGCCTAGTAGTACATACCCTATTATAGTTTATTGTGATAATACTACTGTAGTGGTACTTTCCAAGTAGCCCAGGTCCCACTAGAGGAAAAAGCATATAATTTAGAATTTTTATCTCTTGATGTATTTTAATCAAAGAGGTGAATTCACTATTAAAAGAGTATCCATAGAGGAAAACATGGCAGACCCCCTGGCAAAATCCATCTCTCAATAGAAGTGCGATTCTAATGTGAGGGCTAGTGGAATAAGACTTTTTAGTAGTTGTATCTAGTAAATGTGGGTGTGTGGAAAGTTGATTTTATAGACCCAACATGTTTTGTACTTTGATTACCACCACATGTATATATTTTGTTATATATACATGTGTTTTACTTTCCATTAGTGTAGATACTTCTGAATCTACTATGTTTATGGTATATCTATAGATTACCTATCATGTCAAAGGGTTATACCAGATCCCAGGCTATAATGAGAACCTAGAGATACATAGATAATAATCTTAAATTAATGAACCAGGGTCAAGATACATCATTCTGAAAAGACACAGATGGTGTGAAACTACCAAGTGTTGGGGGATCATAATCATTGATACTTCTTCTCATGATGTTGACAAAGGGTGATATCTAGTAGTTGATATCATGTGAAAAAACCTGCCAATAGGAACACCACATGTTTTAAGTGTCATTGGTTGTTACTATTTAAAGACATGTGTAATGATCTCCTGACTTGAGATCATTATCAATGTATGTCATTTTATTGAGTAATTTAATGCAAGGAAAAAATCATAGAAATGAATTCATGGAAATTTATTTTGTGTTAGGTACATCATTAGTGGAATGAAATTGATTGAATAATCAAGATAGAATTTTTTTCTTCTGAGTTTAGGAAGAGATATCTCAGCCTGATTTATTAGGATGGTAGTAACTTCTTAAATCCATGTCTATGGTAGTCTAAGGTATGTTTTTCTGGAAAGATCAACATATTATAAAGCAAGAAAATGATAATGACACAAATGTGCATCCTGATTTATGATACATCAATAATGAAGAGATTATATTATCCAGTGCGTATTCATAGGAATGTATTCATTGCATTGAATTTTCCTTATCTCTATAGGGGCATCAATGGGTTACTTGAGTCTTCTCTTGGTATGTGAATTTTAATTCACTACTATTGGGATATAGTCCTAGAGGGTCACATACAATAGTTCTTTGAGAATCATCTATGTTATTTTGAATAAGAATATAGAACTTTATGGGACCCACCAATGGATCCAAGTATTACTCATGTTGTAGGGATCACCAAGGAATCAATAAATTCATTATTATTCATGTAAGGAATAATTGGATTGAATTTATTTATGAAATGTATTTAAAAGTGATTAAGCAAATAAAATGATTAATATTATTCAAGTGAATATTGATGACATATCCCGGGTTCGTTTAATATTATCAGGAGATGTGAGTCGAGTTAATGACTCAAGATTATCATGTAATGTATTTAATATTGATTACGGTTTAGTGATAAAAGATACATAATATTTATGGAATAATTTAGTTTGTCATGAAAAGTTATTTATTATATTTATATAGTTGATGTTTATTACAAAGGGGTTAGGAACCGAAACTGGTTATTATAAATTTCCACTATATAATTGGAAATAATTGGTAGTGATATCCTCTATAACCTACTAAATCATATAGAGAGACCATCTCAATCAATAAAATGATTCAAGATCTTTCTTCTCGGATCAAAGATGGTCAATCATGGTGATCAATGGTGCGTTGATATGGTCATCAGAGTTCCGCGCTAGCACCCAGTTTCTGATTAAGGTCCCACTAGCATATTCAATAAGAGTGTTTGGTCGATCTTGAGGGATTCAGCATCAGATCCTCCAATAAATGGATTCCAACAAGCTTTAAAACATCAAATATGAATGAGGTATATGATCGTTTTATTTTTTATACTATGTTTAAACCACGCATGGTCCTCAAACTGTACTGGGATGAGATCACTAGAGTTTATGATGTTATGTCGCTCAGGTGATGTGATTTTTTTTTAAATTCACAGCCCATCAGCTTCGGCTGAGCATCCTAGTACCTTCAGTTTCCACATTGTGTAGTAGAACAAGAATTAAATTGGTGTTCCATAGATAAAAAATATATAATAACCGCTAAAACACAGATCACCATAACTAGTTGCGAGGAAATAATCCCACACCCTAAGGAGTGAGCTATGAGATACCATAGACCAAATATAAGAACTTCACCCACATACCAGGGGACTACTTACTCCATCAGTAAAGGGAAAACTTGAATCTAATCCTATAATAGAAACCCTAAGGATGGAACACATCTTAACTTTATCAACCTTGGTTTGGGGTATGTAGCCTTTTTTTTCATTTTTGACGTATTTAAAGTTTATGGAATGAGTTGGGAAGTGGTTCGGAGAGTTTGGAACGATTTTGGAAGAGTTTGGAGGCATTTAAAGGGGTGCACGGTTTGAGCACGATTAGTGTAAACCGTGCGGATATTCCAGGAACTGTGCAGGGGGAGAAAGTATGCTCCGCACGGCCTGCGCATGGTTTTCCAAACCTTGCGGGTAAACCATGAGGACCCTAGCTCTTGAGGCAGTGGAGTGTGCATGGTTAGCGCACGGTTTGATAAAATGTGCGGGCTAAACCGTGCGACAACTTAAAGGTAGGGTTATAAGTTCCGGGCTCACTCGGGATTGCCTCATTTCACTCCAAATCATCTCCAACTCGAGCCTCACTCGATATTTTCAGTTCTCAAGGGTTTTAGGGGCTCTCCCACTCGTTTTGGAAGCGCTTTGAAGGTGTTTCAAGGTGGATTCAAGGTGGTTTCTCCTGGGTAAGTGTCTCCTCTTGATTCTCTTGTGTTTTCCTCTAGATCTACATCCCTCTCTTTCTTGGTTTTCTAGATCTACACTTGTTTTGTGTATATCTAGGCTTGGGGTTGCCTTGGATGTTAATATTAAGGCTTATTAATGTTAGGGGAAGTGATCTAGAGAGGTAACGGTGGTGGGTTCACCGATTTTTGGTGGTACGATTGCTTGTGGATCGATTTCTCGGGAACCCTAAAGGTAGGTGGATTTTCTCTCGACTCCACTTGGGTTTAACTAGTAGTCACATGTCACGATTAATTTTTTGTGATGGAAATTAATTGTGCGATGTTGTGTGATTTTGGTTGGAAATCCATTTGGGGGTTTTTGGGAAAAAAGGGTGTTTCATGGTGAATTGTTTTTATTGTGCATTTTAAAATGGAGATTTTAAAATGGGATTTATGATATTGATTTGTGAAAATGGTTGATGAAAAATGGGTTTCAATAAAGAGGTCGTTTTATTGAAATAGGGCTTGGGCTTGGAAAATGATTTTCAATAAATGGTTGATTTATTGAACGAGATTGATGTGGAATGGAATTAGTTGATTGCATGATGTTGTGATCTTGTTTTGGCTTTCTTGAACTGTTGTGTAGAAGTGGGCGAGAAGTACCACTATAATGAAGGGGATGTATAGTGGATGGAAGGGACACCATCGAAGTATAAGTGGATGGGAAGTTCCACTAATTGTGAATGGGTGAACTGGTTGGATGGAAGTGACACTGTTTGGTTGTTTTGGTTGTTGCTGTGCATTTTTTTGAAAGATGGAATTGTTGTGCTAATATGTTAGAAATAGAATGGCTTATGGCATGTTGGTTTTTCTTTCCCTGGTTTTCTTGGTTTGGATGTGATGGCCTGGTAAGGGCACATTTGGCTTATGAAAATGGTTGCCCTTCTGTTTTATTTTATATAAAATGTTTTATATAAATGTGCTAATTTTTTTATCCTAGTGGCGTGTATATGGATGTTATTTGTGGAAAAGCTACTGAGTTTTAGTACTCGCCCCTGCTTTGGTACGTTGGTGTCTTTGCAGATGTCGTGTATCATGACATGGGAATAGGTAAGGCATTAACCTTCTTTAGTGGTGTGTTGTGATGTCTTAGTGGAACTTGGAGGTTGGATCTTGGTGTGAAGCTGTGGTGGTGTCATGGCTTGTGGTGTTCATGTTGAGTCTTCCACATTGTACTCTAATGTTGTATTGGGTTGTGTTGGCATGTGAGATTATTGATTATCAAGTTGTATTTGGTAATGTATGAGTTTGGTTTTGTTGACATGCATCATTTAGTTGTGGTTGTTGGTTGGTTTTATCTCAAGGTAAAATCATTCCCCAATTGTTCTCGGAGCCCTCGAAATTTATTACCATCCTTTAGTGCCTTAGAAACGTCTCTTAAGTCCAAGTAACCCTCACCACCTCCTCAAGCCAATGAGGTAGGGGAGGGGTGTTACAAGTGGTTTCATTTTGTTCGGTCCTTTGGATTTGATCTTCAGATTTGGTGTTGACATTCGTTGTGGTACATTCCTTGAGTCAGGATGGTAGTAAGGTGTAGGAATGTCGGAACTTGGAATGTATAGCATAAAAGGACGTAGCTAACCCTTTTATGCTGAAATTCAAGTTACCAGGGAGTTGGGTACATAAGTGTTTTGGAGACACTTATAGGCATTGGATATCTCATTGTCGTGGGTGTAGCCAATGAGATGAGAATGAAATGCATGGTAGAAATGACTTCCCTCTAGGATGCATATTTCATTGCGGTATAATTATTTATTATGTGATAAGAATTTGTGAAATTATAATGTGAATAAATTGGAATTTTAAAAATGGTTGGGTTTTCAAAATGGTGAAACAAGGAACATGAGGAAAAATGTGAACTGGTGGGAAGCCTGGTTGTGATAATGTTGTGAAATGTGATTTGAAATGGGATCTCGTGATGTCTACAGAAGTGACATTCATGTTTGTTTGTTTTTTCTTATAAAAATGGCACCGGGAAGGTGTCATAGAGACCAACCGGAGGAGGCTTCTGAGAATGTGGTAGTACCTGAGCCTCAGTTGAACCAGCAGTTAGTGCAAAGCATAGTGCAAGCTTTCCAAGCTGTGAGAAGTGGGAATAAAACGAATGAACCAAGGAATGTGGAACATGCGGTTCAGTTCCAAAAGCAGAATCCACCCATCTTCAGGGTTGATTCAGAGCCATAAAGGGCAGAAGCATGGTTGAATATGATGAACATGATTTTTGAGTTCTTGGGAACACTAGTAGAGCTGAGAGTGAAGTTGGCCACGTATATGTTAGAAGATATTGCCCTTCAATGGTGGGAGTTGGTAGTCCAAGCTGGGACAGACTAGGGTATGACATGGAAAGGCTTTGAGGGATTTTTTAACAAAAACTTCAACCCACATACGTTTAGAATTCAGCGTACGACTGATTTCTTCAGTTTGAAGCAAGAGCTGATGTCGATGAAGGAGTATGCAGCTAAATTTATGAACATAGTGCGGTTTGCACCCGAGGTGGTGGGTAGCACGTCGTTGAAGTCAAAGATCTTTGAAGTGGGGTTGAGGCAAGAAATACGTTCAAAGATAGCGGTGCTGTGTATAGATGATTACACGGAGATGGTGAATAGATCCTCGGTGGCTAAGCGGGATTTGTTGGGCGCTCCGGGCGGAGGAAGTATGGTGGTACCCATGGTGAATAGTGGGAACTCTAATGCTGGGTTCAAGCGGAGGAGGGAACTTATTCCTAGGGAAGGAATATGGCATACAATCCGATGACAGGATCGGTGAATATTCTTCCGAAGCCCCAGAGCAAGTTGGGATGTTTTCAATGTGGTTCTACAGGCCACATTAAGCGGGATTTTATAGCACAACCTCGGGAATCTCATAATTGTAAGCAGATGGGGCATCTGCAGCGTTATTGTTGGAATTCCCCAAGGTCAGGTGCGCGTGACACTCTTCAGGGATCAAATACATCGTATGATTCGATAGGACGGGGCCAGAAACATACCCCTCGACAGCAGAGTAAAGTGGGTCATGGTGATTCTCAGAATACCACGATGCCTCAGCAGAGCAATAAAGAGCAGAGTGTGGCAAGAAAACATGTTTTTGGAGCTGAGCATGTTGTGGTGGATGATCAGTCGGGACCATCCACAGTGCGAGGTAATATTATTTTAAATTCTACTTTGATGCAAGTGTTGTTTGATATAGGTGCTTCACACTCTTTTATTGCTGCACGTGTGGTTGATTTGCTGGGTTTAAGGGTAGAAATTATGCCCTCGGTTTTGAAACTTCAAACTCCTCTGGGACGAAGAGAGTGCCAAGACTTCTTGTGTTGGAAATTTTGTATCGCTGTGGGCGAGGTTGAAATAGTGTGGAACTTCTCAGTGCTTGAGATGGATGGGTATGATGTAATCCTGGGAATGGATTGGCTAGTGGTGTTCAAGGCTCACATTGATTGTGATGCGCAAACATCAGATTTTACGACACACGATGGTGTTAGACATATCTTTAGAGGAGAGAGGCATGAAAGACAGGGTGCAACGGGTTTGTTGGCACCATCAGTGGGTACGTTATCATATTAGTTGGTGGTGTTGTCGTTGGAATCAGTAGAGGGTGTTGAGTAGAGTGTTCCTCCGGTAGTGGTGGATCAATTCGTGGATGTTTTTCCTGATGAATTCTCTGAGTTACCTCCTGTACGAGAAGTGGAGTTTACGATTGATCTCCTTCCGGGGACCAATCCCATATCACCTCCGTCTTACCAGATGGCACCAGCTAAATTGCGGGAATTGAAAATCTAGTTGGAAGAGTTAGAAAACAAAGGGTTTATCCGGCCTAGCACATCTCCGTGGACAGATCCAGTGTTGTTTGTGAAAAAGGCGGATGGAACCTTCAGGCTATGTGTTGATTATCATAGACTTAACCAAGTTACGATAAAGAATAGATATCCACTTCCACGAATTGATGACCTCTTCGACCAGTTGACGGGAGCCCAGTGATTCTCCAAGATCGACTTGAGGTCGGGATATCATCAATTTTGGGTGAGGAAGGAGGATATTCCTAAAACAACTTTTAGAAGAAGATATGGCCATTATGAATACATGGTTATGCCCTTTGGTCTAACGAATGCGCCAGTGGTGTTTATGTAATTGATGAATTGAATATTTCAGAGATATTTAGATTCATTCATGGTGGTGTTTGAGGATGATATTCTGGTGTATTCAAAGACAAGGGTGGAGCATGAGCAGCACTTGGCGACAGTTCTGGGGATCTTGAGGGATCATCAGTTGTATGAAAAATTGTCAAAGTGTGACTTTTGGATACATGATGTTCGTTTTCCTGGCCATGTGATTTCTTGAAGCGGTGTTTTAGTGGATCCAGAAAACATAGAGGCTATTATCTCGTGGCAACCACCAAATAATGTGTTTGAGATACGGAGTTTCCTTGGTCTGGCTGGGTATTATCGGCGTTTTGTTCATGATATTTCACGATTATCCTTACCGATGACATCTTTGACAAGAAAGAATGTTCCATTCCAGTGGAATGAATAGTGTCAGTAGTGTTTTGAAGAGTTAAAGGGTCGCCTTACATCAGCAACAATCTTGGTTTTGCTAGAACCAGGAAAAGGGTACGTGGTGTATTGCGATGCATTGGGATCAGGGTTGGGGTGCGTTCTCATGTAAGGGAATCATATGGTTGCATATGGCTCACAGTAGTTGAGAGTGCATGAGAATAACTACCCAACTCATGATTTGGATTTAGCAACAGTGGTCCATGCTTTGAAAGTGTGGCGTCATTATCTCTTTGGTGAGAAATTCACGGTATATACAGATCATAAGATCTTGAAGCACATTTTCTCACAAAGGGATTTAAACATTAGGAAAAGTAGATGGATGGAATATCTCTAGATGTTTGATTTTGACTTAATGTACACACTAGGTAAGGGAAATTTAGTGGCAGAGGCATTAACTAGAAAATCATATGCTCAGATGGCGAAACAGGCATCGGACCAGTGGCAGTTGATGTCGGTTATAGCCGATATACAGTTGGAATGTGAGGACCAGGGTGATCGAGCAACCTTCTTTCTAGTTATGTGGATTCCTAACTTGGTTGGCCTGGGTAGAGAGGAACATATATCCGATTCTGAGTATGTGACCATGGGGTCGAGACTCAAGGGTGGGGAGACCATTGAGGGTTGGCAACTGAATGGAGATTCAGTTTTGTGTTTTTGGAATCAGATGGTTATACCAGTTGCTTGTCATGAAGATATTATAAGGTAATATCATCATTCCAGGTGGGTTGTACAACCTGGAATTTAGTAGATGTATAAAGATTTGAAAGCACAGTTCTGGTGGGCTGGTATAAAGAGAAGTGTGGCTGAGTTTGTTTCGAGATGCTTGACTTGTCAGCAGGTCAAGACAGAGCATCAAAGGCCAGCAGAAATGTTGCAGTCTTTACCAATCCCTGTTTGGAAGTTGGAGCAGATATCGATGAATTGTTTCATAGGTCTCCCAAGAATGGTCAAGAAGCACGATACCATTTGGGTGATAGTGGATCGACAAACGAAGTCGGCCCATGTCATCTTGATTGGTGAATTTCATATGGTGGAGGATATGTCAAAAATCTATATCTGGGAGGTGGTAAAGAGGCATGGTGTTCCAGTTTCGATTATATCAGATAGAGATCTGAGATTTATGTCTCATTTCTAGAAATCCTTATAATAAGCCCTTGGAACACAATTGACGATGAGCACAGCGTATCACCCTCAGATGGATGACCAATCCGAGAGGACGATACAAACCTTTGAGGATATGCTACGGGCTTGTGTTATGGATTTTGGTGGCTCATGGGAGGAGCATTTTTCATTGGATGAGTTCTCATATAATAACAGTTATCAGGAATCCAGACAGATGGCTCCGTTTGAAGCGTTTTATGGATGACCATGTCGTTCTCCACTATGTTGGGTGGAAATAGGTTAGTCTTCCATGGTTGGACCGAGTCTTGTCCAGGAGACTACAGAAAAGATCAAGCTGATCCGGAAAAGAATGGAGATGGATCAGAGTCGTCAAAAATCATATGTGTATTATCGTCTATGACCTTTTTCATTCGAGGTGAGTGATCATGTGTTCTTGAGGATCTCTCCTGGGTTGGTACATCGTTGGTTTGAGAAACCGGGAAAGTTATCTCCAAGGTATATTGGGCCCTTCGAAATTCTCGAGCAGGTTGGTGAGGTGGCTTATCGTTTGGCTTTTCCACCACTTTTCAGTGCAGTGCACAATGTGTTTCATGTGTCGCAATTGAAAAATTATCAGCCGGATCGTGACCATGTTATTCATTGGGATCATGTTGAGCTAGAACCGGATGCTTCATTGGTGCACGCGCTAGTGAAGGTTGTGGGTAGGATAGAGAAAATCTTGCATGGTAAAAGCATCGGTTTAGTTCGTGTTTTGTGGAAACATGGTCAGATTCAAGAGGAGACTTGGGAGCGGGAGAATGATATGGTCGATCAGTGGCCCGAGCTCTTTCGGCAAAGGGCATGTTCGCTACTTTCTGAGGACGGAAAGTCCAATGGTGGGGAGAATGTAGCACCCCCAGTTGGAGAGATGTAGCCTTTTTTATGAATTTTTTATGTATTTAAAGTGCATGGAATGAGTTGGGAAGAGGTTGGGAGAGTTTGGAACAGTTTTGGAAGAGTTTGGAGGCTTTTAAAGGGGTACACGGTTTGGGAACGGTTAGTGTAAACCGTGCGGATGTTCCAGGAACCGTGTAGGGGGAGACAATATGTTCTGCACGGCCTATGCATGGTTTTCCAAACCGTGCGGGTAAACCATGCAGACCATGTATCTTGAGGAAGTGGAGTGCGCTTGGTTAGCGTACAGTTTGATAAACCATGTAGGCTAAACCGTGCGGCCACTTAAAGTTAGGGTTATACGTTTCGGGATCACTCAGGATTGCCTCTTTTCACTCCAAATTTTATCCCACTTGAGCCTCCCTTGGGATTTTCGGTTCTCAAGGGTTGGAGGGGATCTCCCTCTCGTTTTGGAAGTGTTTCGAAGGGGTTTCAAGGTGTATTCAAGGTGGTTTCTCCCGGGTAAGTCTCTCCTCTTGCTTCTCTTGTGTTTTCCTCTAGATCTACATCCCTTTATTTCTTGGATTTCTAGATCTACACTTTTTGTGTGTAGATATAGGATTGGGGTTGCCTTGGATGTTAATATTAAGGCTTATTTATGTTAGGGGAAGTGATCTAGAGAGGTAATGGTGGTGTGTTTAGCAGTTTTTGGAGGTGCGATTGCTTGTGGATCGATTTCTCGGGAACCCTAAAGGTAGGTGGATTTTTTCTCGAATCCACTTTGGTTTAACTAGTAGTTACATGTCACAATTAATCTGTTGTTATGGAAATTAATTGTGCGATGATGTGTGATTTTGGTTGGAAATCCATTTGGAGGTTTTTGGGAAAAGGGGGTTTCATGGTGAAATGTTTTTATTGTGAATTTTAAAATAGAGATTTTAAAATGGGATTTATGAGATTGATTTGGGAAAATGGTTGATGAAAAATGGTTTTCAATAAAGAGGTCATTTTATTGAAATGAGGATTGGGTATGGAAAATGATTTTCAATAAATGGTTGATTTATTGAACGAGATTGATGTGGAATGGAATTGGTTAATTGCATGATGTTGTGATCTTGTTTTGGCTTGCTTGAACTGTTGTGTGGAAGTGGGCGGGAAGTACCACTATAATGAAGGGGATGGATAGTAGATGGAAGGGACACCATCGAAGTATAAATGGATGGGAAGTGCCAATAATTGTGAATGGGTGAACAAGTTGGATGGAAGTTCCACCGTTAGGTTGTTTTGATTTTTGTTGTGCATTGTTTTGAAAGATGTAATTGTTGTGATAATATGTGAGAAATAGAATGTCTTATGGAATGTTGTTTTGGATTTCCCTGGCTTGCTTTGTTTGGATGTGATGGCCTGATAAGGGCACTTTTGGTTTATGAAAATGTTTTCACTTGTGATTTATTTTATATAAAATGTTTTATATAAATGTGCTAACTGTTTTATCCTAGTGGCGTGTGTAGGGAAGTAATTTGGGGAAAACCTACCGAGTTTTAGTACTCACCCCCTAATTTGGCACGTTGGTGTCGTTGCAGATATTGTGTATCGTGACATGGGAAAATGTAAGGTATCAACCTCCTTTAGTGGTGCGTTGTGATGTCTTGGTGGAACATGGAGCTTGGATCTTGGTGTGGAGCTGTGGTGGTGTCACGACTTGTGGTGTTCATGTTGCGTCTTCCATATTGTACTATGATGTTGTATTGGGTTGTAGTGGCATGTGATATTATGTATTATCTGGTTGTCTTTGGTGATTTATGAGTTTGGTTTTGTTTACATGCATTTAGTTGTGGTTGTTGGTTGGTTTTATCTCAAGGGAAAATCGTTCCCCAATTGTTCCCAGAGCCCTCGACATTTATTTCCTGCCTTTAGCACCTTGGAAACGTCGCTTAAGGCCAAGTAACCCTCACCGCCTCCTCAATCCAATGATGTAGGGGCAGGGTGTTACATTTAATTTGGTTGTTCATGCCTCATTAATATCAAAAAATGCTAACCAGTGAAAGGGACCTCCAAGAAGATCCTAATATCTCCACTCTGACCCATTAGAAGGAACACATCAATGAATAAGAGAGAGAGAAGATACATATATTCCAAAAGAAATTTCATCCCTGGAGGCCACCACAGATGGTTATGTGAACACCTATCTTCACCCATATTTCAAACACACAACTCATGCAAAAAATTAACCTTAGGTTTCATTGAATGAAAAAGAGTCCATTCAATCCCCATGAACAACCACATGGTTCATCTGGTCATTCCCCAAAGGAGAAGCATCACTAGTAATCATATTGAATCTTTATTCCCATAATTGTTTTTCCGCATGGATCCATAACTATATATGAACTCCATAAGTGTACCAAACTCTAAATTTATATGAGGGATAAATAAATCTTGATTTTAATAACAATTGAGGATACCATCATCCAAAATCTAGTTTTGATTCATCCCCTAAATTATAAAATCATTGTTATGGGCTTAGGTTTTTTATCTAACCCCTTTTTGTCTTGACAACAAACTCTAATTGATAAGAAATTTTGACCATCACATCCTAGATATAAAATTAATAAAAATGGACTACCCATTTTTTTGAATCCATCTCCTAGGTGAGAATAAGAGAAAAACCCATAAGATGAAGAATGTATTAAATGTGTAATGTTAGTACACAAAATCTCCTCCCCAAAGACTCACTCAGGTTGTGTTCTCAAACTAAGATAGTGTGTACTTCCCAAGTAAAGGAGGTTTCCCTATACGACATGGGGTTTCAGTGTGCATATAAATCGAACCATGTACCCCACACTAATACTTTTTAGGTTTAATGGTAGGGAATATTCAAGTACACACTCGGGTCCCGCACATGCCTGTTTGGACATGTTTATAGTTAGACCTCATGACATGTGCCTTGGGGTCCTAGTTGACATGTATATCTGACCTATATGTTGTGTATACACTATATCCTACCTAATAAGGTAAAAATATATACATGAGATATATTCTTGAGACCACCTTCCATGTAGTCAGAAAATCCAAACACATGATTTATATGATCTACTCAATTCACCCAAAAGACCTAAGAATTGACCAAATGCTAATGGAAATATGAAATACAAGAAATATATATCCCATAAAAATTGAATGGAATGTAAATAATGTCTAAAATAGGTTAAATATGAAATTATTAATCATTTCTTAAAGGAATATCACTAAATAATCATGATCATGTGTCTATGATCATCCTTCAATGCTTGTAGAATCCTGATATATACCTCTTATCACCTCCTGATGTGATTGCCTCCAAATCACCCCCTTTTCGGTTTCTCTTAATAAATTAATTAGAAGAGGTAGAGAGGACAATTTTCATAAATGGTGGTATAGAGAGTCATAGGTGTATTGAAAATACCCAAATTAATTAATAATTGAAACCCCTTAAATGGTCGGACCCAAGGCCTGATACCCAAATGAGAAATATACAATACATAGCTAAAAAATCTCATTCAAGACTTAATCCTAAAGTTAGAATTACCATATGATTTTTTTTGGATATATTAATGTTCAAACACATAGGAATAAATAATATTTAATTTAATAAATACAAAATATTCTAAATAAATTTGAATAAATTGTCTGTCTTAGAATCTCAACAAAATTCATCCCAAGGGTAAATGCCACATCTTTGAACCAATGGAACCATACAAAAATTTTATGAGGCCCTTTTCTATGGAAAATTAATTTTTTAGTAGTTTTTAAAATATCAAGGCTTGAAATCTCAAATGTTCTCTAGTTATTTTTGTGTGGATAAGCCTAGGTGGTTACATTAAATTTGGTGTCCTTAGATATTAAAGATTATTATCTCATAAAATCAATTTCCCCATTAATTTCTAATTTACATAATCTAAACCTTTGTTACATATAAGGGTATGACTAAATGTTTTTAACCCTTAGACCACATGATATAACCACATGAAATGTAAAACATAAATTAAAATGTAGAAAAAAGAATTTTTACAATGATTAGACCCTTCATGGGAAACTAACTCCGTATCCTGATTAGTTATTCAACCCATTAATAAATTCTATTATCAACTATAAAATTAAGTAATTATAATGAGTATTTATGAACCAATAGTTCTAAATATAATAACACTTATTTAAATAGTTATTATAATTTATCCAACTTTCCTGTACTATCATAGAGTCTCACTATGATCTCCTTGTATAACAAGAGTTCCACTAGTTCCATAGAATCCCAATTTATAAATACACGTTTTTTTCATCCCCATATGAATTAAATCTTTGATCATAACATTAATGTATCTATATCAATAGAATAAATATCCTTCCTCATTAGAATAGTCCATGAATTATAGCATCTTTTCAAGTATAAACCATGTCACATGGTCTCTTCTTGCATCATAGATTCATAGATCTTATAAATAATCTGATAAATTTACTTTTTAAACTCAATAATGATATCTTATGATATTAATTAATTTAACATATCCAAAATATATGAAAGATTAAATGTATAAATCATAAACAAGCACAATAATGTCAGTCTCTCCTAATATTATTATTCTTTCTTCTTCTTCCCGAGATTCTACAAGTGTCATTGGATCGTATACCCTATTTGGATTTGATAAATAGATATTGAATCATGTTAAACATATTATTGACATTATCCTTCTATCAATATTTGAGATTTTTTTATTCTCTCAATTCTCATATCTTGAAATCCACTCTTATTAATGCACTTCTCTAACCTTATTTTTCCCTTTTTTATATAGTTCATAGAAAATATATTTTCTAAATATAAAAAATAGAAAATATCATTTTAATATATATATTCCAAGATATCATCTTATTTTTCTCAATATCATATACTTGGGTGTCTCCCAGTATCTCCATTTCCTTCCACATTCATTTTCATAGGGGTGTGTCCTCAAAGTTCACGCATATTCTTTTTTTCCCTTAATGACATTATCCTATAAAATGATCAGCGTATCCTTTTATTTTACTATAATTCTATCATATTTCATAGCTAAATAATCTTCCTTCTAATTTATAAATGATTTTATAATATTATTATATTTCTTATCTCCCATGTTTTTTGACATCCAATCACTTCTATATTATTATAGAATAATTTTTCTTTGTAATATCGAAAGGAATTGAAAGCATTATACACATCAATCCATTCATCTGTATGAGAAACATAAGACCATTACTATTATAGTTTGGCCTCCTCTTTAAGATGTGATAGTCTATATATCTTCTAGAATAAAAAATAATACTCATCATAGAATCCCCCAAATATTGAATAACATATTTCAATAATATTTTAAACCAAAAAAGTTTAAAACTAATGTTGATACCTTATCAAAGCGATTATGGAAACAGGAGAGGGTAAATTATTGAAATAAAAATTCCAAACTCAAACCCTTGAAAATAATCATATTCTCTAAAAATGAGGAGCATCCCAATTTCTCCCCCTTTTTTCTGTCTATGAGAAATGCATAAAGTAAATCAAACAGAGGATTTTACAAGGTTATCCCTAACTGGGCTAGTCGAAGGACCATGGAATCGATAATGTACTGATTCTTTAAAAATAATATTGCACACTATTTATTTTTATTTACACAATGCAACAATATTTTTGTCACTATCAACTCACTAATCAAACAAGATAATAATTATCACTTTATCTCATCAGAAAGATGAACTCTCTTCTCCATTTATGACACCTTGATCTTATTCATGAGTTTAATATATGAACAATACCCCCAATTTTTCAACTCTTTTTTAACACTATATTAATGTTACAAAAAGATAATTATTCTAGAATTTCATACTTATTCCTTTCTCTCTATCATTCAAAAGATCATGAAATATAAATAAATTTTTCTCATGTAAGATTCTATGAAACCTCCAACTATAATTCATGTATGTCATCCTATCTATACTGAACAACTCATTTTTGATGTTAGGGAAAATTAAATTTCTTCATTTTCATCCAAGTTTCTAGATAAATGAAAGATTTCACTTACATTATTTCATAATTCCACGTGTCCTTCTTGCTTTTATGTAGTGATTAAAGACACTTTAATTCACATTAATGGCCTCAAACATCAATAATTAACTTCCATAATGAATTTATAGTTATGTATGTAACTGGTGGAATACATAATAGTTACCACCACTAGGGTATACCCTTTACTTCATTAGATTTTAATACTATGTTTTCTCAGGCACTAAGGAATTGGTAGAGGGACCAGTCACTATTTTCATCATCATATTCAGAACTTTGGTGTAACAAAATGTAGTTTAATTTATCAAAGGAAAATTTTTATTCATAAATTTTCTCATGATCTCCACATGATCACCTTATATCTGGGAGCTCTATGATGTAGGTCATAGTTCATTCATTAGAATATCCTCATTCATAGGGATATGTAATAACCATTTTTCCATGTTGTGGATACTCTAAATATTCTTGGGGAATTAGAACTAATCAAAATATTCCTTTATCTAGGCACTATGGAATTTGAACATGATTATATCATATCCCTTGAATTTTTATCCCCACATTGGAAGTTCCTCCAGAAATTTAATTTTTAATAACCATCAATCCCCCTTAGCATGATATTCATGTATAACTAACATTGGTCCTCTCCTATAACCATCTATTCCAACCCATATATGTGAGAGGGTATGAACCTTCTTAACAACTTATGTCTGTGTTGTGGAATTACATCACATGAATCTTTAGCAACATGAATGTTTGTTCACACGAAAAACCGTATAAAACTACTCAGGTATGCTATGTTTTAGAACGAAACCATCTTTTCTGGAGGTTTCTCAAGTTCTTTAATAAAGTGGTCTTGAATAAATTTAATTTATCCTTTAAGAATTATTGTGCATTAACTAATGAATCTGTAGTGTAGGAACCTATAGACCCCAAATGTAAATAACTTCATATAAAATCATAGACATTTTATCTTTTAGTGTATAATTTATTTTCACGGAATATAAAAGACATAATGAAAGTATTAGTGGTGTAGTTTCTATCACCTAGATAGAGTTCACTTATTGCAAAACCAAGTTTAATAGATTCAATGAATCTATAATAACCATATAATAATCTTCACATCACTTCCACTTTTCTCTACCTCAACACATGGATGATTATTAGAAACAAAAGAACACACAACATCCAATGGGTTTTTTTCAGAAAAAATCCCACCACTAAGCATTGTTGACAATTCCATAGAGATTATAACTCGATTTAGAATGGGAGAATAATGTTTTAATTCTCTTTAAATTAGAGAGGGAATCAATTATTAAGGAATAAAAATCCCAAATATCTTGTGATTCCAGGCTCAATTTGTGAAATAATAGATAAATGAACTAATTTTTGTATGATAACAGTTTATTTCAAAAATTTCAAAACATACAACTACTCATCTACAAATCTTATTCCATCCCCCATATATATAAAACATAATTCTCCCACTTTGTGGATACTCCATATTCTATGTTATATAAAAAAACTCTAAAAATACTTATCTGCCTTTGTCAATGAATCCAAATATAATTTTCTTGAATATTCAATTGAGATAGTGAGAATGAAAATAATGAGAGGAAACAAAACATACCCTGCTAAAATAGAAAATTCAGTAGGGAGTGAGGGTCTTGCACCATATCCAGCTAGTAAAATTTATTGATGTATTTAGAAATCCACATTGGGTAAAGCCTTTTAATGATATCTACTACTTAATGTTGGGATGTAACTACACAAATTTTACATATTTTTGTTCCACTTTCAATGTCAATAAATGGTTCTAAATCTCAATGGGATTCATTCTCCATTATTGAAATATAATATATCTAGTTTTTATGGCACTCGAGTTTTCATGCATAATTGTTTTAGGATTTACCAACACCATTCCAATATCTTAATGTTTTTATTGCATACATATCAACTAATTACATTCTTTTATTGACTTTTTATTCAATAAACATCAAATTGAATAGGTTTTTAAGATGATTTTATATCATATGGAAGATCCTTAGTCTTTGATCAATGATATTTTGTATTTTTAGGGTGTATTTTGAATAATTTAAAAAAATAGAAAATGGATGGATATTTGTAAATATGATTAAAAATGAAATTACATAATAAAAATAAGTTAATAGTTGAAAAAAGGTAGGTTTTTAGGATATATAGGCGATAATTACCATTGAGAGATCACTTCATATGAAGGAAGGTTTACAGTTATAAAAATTACATTAAATTTAATGAAATTATTTGAATTGGGGTGACCAATATCTTTATTACCATTTTCCATTTAATAAATATTAACCTAGAACTAACCCATGACACACTAATAACTTTATTAATGTTTATAATTTAATCATGGAGTTAGGACATATAATGTATTCTGAAATCTCAATATTATGTCATAGAAAAATATTTTTTTGTTTTACAATTAGAACAACCCAATATCCCCCCTTAGAATATTAAACCAATCTTTTGTGAAATAAAAATTGGTTCATTAGAGCATAAGAAAAAAATTCTTTCTATTTACAATCATGTTACGATAAAACATAAATGAAATTTTTCATACAAAAATTACTCCAAACCAATATATTTACTAGTTTTGATAATCCCTCTCAATGTGTGTATCTCCCTTACAAAGGTTACTCAACTTTTCACCCACCATCGAGAGGTGGGGAAGGCTCGTAAGAAACTCTGCAATCATATTTTATCTCCACATAAAGATAGGGAACTTCTGAACATTTAAGATGAATATCAAACACCTCTTGATCAATAAAATGGAATAAAATTTCCCTCAAATTGATCATACAAATGGGGTACTGAAGGTTCCAAATTATAGGAAATGTGGATGGTAGTTTGTGGATCCCATAATCTCAAAAATTAACTGGGTCACAGATTTGTGATAGCATATAGACTTTTCAATTTTTTTACAAAAATAAAAAGTTATTTACAGATCTCATTAATATTTCCAAATATAATATTATATCAGGCTTGAAACTCAAGATATGGTTGAATTATAGAAATGACCTCAATACTATGAAAAATGTAGATTCTCTCCAATGATAACACCTTTTAGACCATAAAATGAATGAATTGGGATACATGTATTCTATATACTTATATCCCATAAGACAATAAATTAAACCATAGGTTTTTAGCCTAATTTTAATCAATTATTAATAGCAGTGTGTAATTTAGCCCACATGTGTGCTTGGGATCTTGTTCAATTTTGACTATAACGCCTGAATTTCATAGTGATCTCTCTAAATCACCTCCACCAACAATGTAATCAATAAAACAAGTGAAATTTCATGTTTTAGTGGTTATAAAAATTATCTAAATAAAACAATGTGAAGTAATGTTTTTATTATATTTTTAATTTATAATAAGAAATCATTTTAACACAGTCATATAAGGGTGGAAATGAATTGTTAATTGCTGCACGATCAAACCCCCACATCTAAAAACATAATTTTTTTAGAAAAATTAAACATAATAAAATTATTCATGAAGATATTCCCTAGATAGAGATTATTTTATATCCACCATAGATTAATTTCATGATATCATAGTAAGCATAAGAGGAATCACACTAAGGAGTTAATCTCAATAATCATGGAAATGAGTGTATGATAAACTGAATTAGAATTTAAGTCAAGGAAATGTTTAATAATAGTATTAAAAAAGGAATTCTTAATTAAAACATATCACTAAATGTCTACACTTTTGACTGATAACCATTTATTTATTTTTATTCCACTTTCTATTAAGTAAAAATATGTTATTTTTAAAAAAATATCTTCTCATCTGATTATTTACACTGAACCTTAACTAAATTATGTATAATCAAATTTCAAGACCTAGTCACATAATCATCCCCATAAGTTAATACTTAACCTATAGAGTGAGATATCATCATATATTGTACATTTCATCATTATAATCATTATTTATTTTTGTTTTTTTGTTGTTTTATTTTTTCTTGTTTTTTCTTTGGAGTTCATAAAAAAGTAGGATAATAGGTACAAATGCACAAGTCAGTCTGGTACAACAATGAAATAGATTATTTAAGGAATGCATGTATGGTTAAATAAATTTTTAAATTTGAGAATAATTAAAATAAATTATATATATATATATATATATATTCAGTTTTGAAATAATTATTCACACATCCTGGTTGAGTTCAATAATGTGTTGAGATATTAAATGAAAAATTTACCTCCAAAAAACTCACATAGAAGTTAACAATATCTCAATTTTTTATAAAGATGTAGTCATTATGTCATTTAAAAATACACTTTTACTTAAAATCACATCATAAATATTAGTTATATACCTGAAATCACATGCCATTATATAAAACAATTATGTTAAAATGATAAAACAACATGAAATTATGAAATTAAATATGCGTTTTCTATAGTTTCCATGATTAACTGGGATTTAAAAATCAATATTCCTTAAAAAATTTAAAAAATTGATGAATAGATGGGGGAAATTAAAAAATACTACGAAACAATTGAAAATAGAATAAAATAAGAAAGTAAAAAATATTCTAACTAACCTAGGAATAAATCCACCTCCCTAACCTAGAGTAAGTAGTGTCTTAACTATAACTATAGAGAAGGTAAAAAAGGACTGAAACTTATAAATTTTATTGTTAAGTATGGTGAAAAAAGAATTTATTACATAAATAACACATATTAATAGATGAATATTAATTTCAGTACACAAATAAAATCCAAAGGGCTGTAATAATGTAGTGTCTTTGGAAGAATGGATAAATAAAAAACTCAATCATGAAAGAACTACATTATCTCCAAGTACGTTCTTAAGGAATATAAACCTTCTTAGACACATCATACATAATACATATATTCAAAACAATGGGAAAGGAAACTTAATAAAGGTTGATCTTAGATGTTCAATAATGAAAAACAAGGGAGATAGATAAGCATAAAATAAGTATAAGGATTTGAGAACATGAGCATAATATTTTAAGATCATAAATTTCATATCAAAGTTCATAATTTTGAGTCTTGGAGTACATATTAGTAGTTCATAATAAATTAATCATAAAAGAATAAAATTAAATAATCCATGATAGAATAACATAGGAATAATACATGAAATTTTGGAAAACACATAAAAATATTACATAATCTCCATAGTAGTAAAGGCTCACTTCCAATTCTACCTTAGTTTAATGGATTGACACCAAAAAAACATCTCAGTAGTCAATGTTAACTCCCAATACCATATTAATAGAAATCATCCCTTAACAAACTAGGTTCACTGCCCATTCTAGTGATATAAATCTAATGAGATATAAATTTTTTCCAATGCATTGGAGGGATATATAGGTCACAACTGTCACATAATGAAATCATATATATGAGTGAAATAATATCATAAAAAAATAATCATATCATGAAAAAAATTTTATAAGAGTTTCATAAATATTTCATTATATCGTAACCTGAATAAAATATACAATTCAATAATCATTTATTCTTTTAATCATAATGTGACCCATGGAAAAAGGAATGGTATTCATAATAATTTCATCATAATGAAACCCTTGTAAGAGAAACATGTTTAAAAATCATTATAAACATAATCCATTCAGAGGAATATAAAGAATTTTATCTGTGTAACCTATTAAAATTAAGGAATGAGTAACGTCGAAGAATTTCATCTTAGATGAAAAATTATTTTTGAAAGATCACATAGAACATTTCTTGAGAAAAATATCATTTTTTTGGAAATCAATTTATTAAAACATGAAATTCATAAAATATTGTGAAAAAAATTTCCTTTGAAAATAATATCTATAATATATAATAGAATATTCAAAGAATTGTGTTTTCATTATATAGTAGAATTATGTACTTGAAATATGCATGAAAACATAGGTTCCATTTTTATACAATCAATAGTGGTCAAAAGAGCCTTCTTTGGAAAAGGACAAGAAGATTAATTTTAGAAATATTTGGTACAAAATCAATCATGTGTAAAAATTCCTTTTTTAAAAATTATAGGAGAATGGTAGAACATTTTTGAAAATATTTTTTTAAAACATGGTTTTGGAAGAAACTAGTTTTCCAACTTAAGAGAGAAATAATGTCATATTTCTATAAATTTTTATTATTATTTATCATTATTCGCAAAGAGTTGAAAAAATGGTAGTATAATTGAAAACATATTGAATAACCATAAGAGAAGAAAATTAATGAATTTATTTAGGTATATATCATTATATATTATATTTGGAGTTATAATCGTAAACAATCCCACCGAATGGTGATATTTAAATATAAAATATTTTCCACTTGGAAACGTTGAATCATAATCCCCATAGTTGAGAGATCATCAAGAGGATTTGTAAATCCCCCCTACTTAGAGGATAATAAGTTTAGTTTATTATCATGGGAAGAAAATACACCACAAAAACGAAATATGTGGTGAATAAGAAATGAATATCATAAAAAAGTTAGAGAGAAATCCTCTTACCTTATGTCTTGACTTTCGACACACATGTTGGAACCTCCTTCCTTCGGATGACCTATTTTTTTCACCAAAATCCTTCCATGGATGGATTTATGTTTAAAAAAGTATTCTATTATGAGTATAGGGAATTTTTCAACTAATTTTGGATGGTTTTATCCAAACCAAAGTTGTTTGATTGTGTGAAGTGGGGAGGAAAGTTGGTGGAATTTTATAAGTGAGGTGAGTGTCACTCCTGTCATTGGATTAGAGAAATGTTTGGTAAAACCACGTTTTTACCTATAAAAAATATCCAATAATTAATAAAAAAAGATTATAGAAGTTATAATCTTGATATATGGCCATTAAAGGGGTATTGGACATGTTTTGAGTATTTTTACACCTTATAATTTATGTTTAACCACATAATAACCTTGTTTTAACATCAATCGCGATAATAAATTTTAAATTATTTCAATAATAATTTTTTTTAAAAAAATCAGTTGTCCCTTTTAGATAGTATAAATTATTCTAATTCCCAATTTAATCCATTTTCCCAAATTTAGATAAAATAAGTGTTGGAATTTAATTTAAAAAAAATCCTGTAGACGCGACAGGAAAGCAAGTTTTCGAAGTGAAAATGTTTAATGCATTAGATGGATTTTATATCAAAATTCAACATAGAATCGATTAAATGGCTTATATTTTATTAAAAGTTATATAATTAATATAATTTTATTTTAAAACCAATTTAAATTATAATTTTTCCATGTAAATTATTTAAACATAATTAGAGTTTTTAATAAAAATTAGTATTTTTCACTATTCATTGAATAATGAATATTTCTAGAAAAATCATAAAATTTTCAGCCAAAGTAAATTTTTTATGTTCCTCTCCAAAAAAAAGTTTATTTTTTCAAATTCATTTTATAAAATTTAAATTTTTTTATTTTAAAATAAATGTGCCAAAGTGTAGAAAAAATGCTTATTAGAAAACATCTGTTTCAAAGAAAAGATTTTCTCTATATTCAATTTGATTTTATCTTCATTTATAATTAATTTAGAACCAATGAATTCATTTTATGAATATGTAAAACATATATTTTAATAAGATAGTTAATCCTATCCATATCCTATATTCCAATGACAAGGTGATAACTGCCATATTTAAAAACATGGGGTGTTACATTCTACCCCCCTTAAAATGAATTTCAACATGGATATTTTTGACTTTGATATAAAAACATGAGAATAATTCTACCTAATTTCATGATAAAGTTCCAAGATATCTTACTAAAATTAGTGGTTTCCCAACAAAAACTTTTACCAAGTGAGTGGTCTTGTTTCATACTACTCTCTCTATGTTTCAGGATCTCTACTGGCAGCTCCTTGTAAGAAAGATCTTGCTATAGTGGTAAAAAAACTAAGTTTATTTCATTTGATTGATTGGGTATTTACTTCATAAATATAGATAAATAGAACACATATTGTTCTTGAGATCAATTTGGTGGAAGTGAAAAGTTATAATAAACCTTCCTTACTTAATCAAGGATCTCAAAAGGGCCAATATACCTTGGGAATAACTACCCTTTATTTCTAAATATCATAACATTAATCTAGGTAGATATTTGTAGTAACACCTTATTTCCAACTTAAAATTAGAAATCACACCAACAATTTTCATCATAACTTTTCAAATGAAATTGAGTGACCTTTATGTTTTGCTAAATGCATATAACCTTTTATTCTATTTCTTCGGCCAGCTCAGGTCCTAATAGATTTATTTCTCCAAATTCCTTCCATATATTGGAGATCTAGAATTATTTCTATAGATGGATTCAAAAGGAGACATCTATATGATTTATTAAAAGCTATTATTTTAGGAAAAATAAACTATAAGAAGGTATTGATCCAAACCACCTTTGAAATAAACGTAAAAAGATCTAAACATATCATCTTGGGTTTAAATTGTTTTATCATAAAGACCATCTTTCTAAGGATGGTACACAGTACTAAAGCATAACACGATATATAGATCCTACAAAATACTTCTCTATATCTTAAAGGTAAACCTCATATCTTAATTATATACAATTGAGAGTGGTACTACATGAAATATTACCACTTACTTAATGTATATCCTGTCAATATTATTCAGAATAAAATATTCTCTCATAGTGATGAAGTGTGCTGACTTTATCAGGAAATAAAATACTACACATATAACATTATTCCATTTAGATGTTCAGGGGAGTCTGATGAAAAAATACATAGTTAAGTCTTCCATGTTTTATTCTAGTATGGGTAATTATTGCATCATCCCATTATATTTTTGTCTCTCAGCCTTAACGTTCTAACACACTAATTAATGAGATATGAAATCAACACCGACTCTCTTTATTCCATCCCACATGAAATAATATTTCAAATCCCTATTCATCTTTGTACCTCTAGGATGAATTGATAATGAAAAACAATAATCCTCCTCCAACAGCTCCATATTCAAAAATGGTAGGGACAAGAAACATGTACAATTCATAAACATTATTATTCGATCATTATCATGGTTAAATGTAAGAATATTTATCACCTTCTTCTGTAAATTTACACCTTCCTTATACAACTCTTCAATATTCAATTAGATAGATTGTTAAACACTCATTTGAGAAAGATAATATACTTCCCCTTCATTCAATATTTCAAGAACCATCATTTGAAAATATATAAATATTAGATCTTTTGGGATCCTCATTAAAGATTAAATGGAATAATCCTTTTGTTTTAATTCATCATCCACCTTGTACACTTTTCTAAGGTTGTAATATATAATGAAATCCTAATATTTAATTATCTTTAAACATCTTCTCTAGAAAATATTCAACTATTTATGAGTGAATATATACTTAAAAATTTTATGTTCAGTATAAATCACACATCTTTATCTCAAAAGATAATGCCTATATATATCTGATGCAAAAATCAACGAAAATAACTCTAAATAATGAGTTGAGTAATTTTTATTATGGATCAACAATTGGAATGAAGAATAATCTATGACCATATCCTTATGTATGATAATTTATCCCAATCCATTCATATATTCATAACTAATGATTACATATCCTTCTCCTCTATAGGGTAATGTAACAAAAGGTGTGCTGACTAACCTTCTCTTTAGTTTCTTAAAATTATCTTCACATACATCTATCCAAAGGAACTTGGCACCCTTATATGTAAAATTAATGATGGAATTGAGAAGTGTGATAAATTCATTACAAATTTCCAATAATATCCATCCAATCCTATAAAATATGGATCTCATATAATTGTTGTTCTAGGCTAATGTTCAATAACATCTATCATAGATGGATCTACAGATATACACTATCTTCTGATTTTTTAACCCAAAAAATTAAACCTCATTAAAAAAATGAACAAATTGTAAATTTTTCATAAAATATATCTTTCCTCGGGGTCTTTAGTACAATTATCTATTGATATTCATTCTATTCCTTTCTCTTTTAATAAAATACATATCTTCTATAAAGACTACCAGAAACTGATCAAGGTAATATCTGAAGACTCTATTCATAAAATCCATGAAGATAAATGGGGAATTTGAAAGAGAAAATAGCATCACTATATATTCACATTTTCCATACCATATTCTTAATGTTTTCTTGAGTATATCTTCATAATTAAACCTCAATTGATGATATCCAAAATATAGGTCAATATTCGAAAAGTATTTTTCTCTGAATAATTGATTGAATAGGTCATCAATATGAGGTAGAGGATAATTTTTGATTATGGGGATATTTTTTAGCATCTCATAATCAATAAAAAGTAACATTGATACAAATTTATTCTTGAAAAAGAGAACCAGTTCACCCAATGGTGAGACCCTTGGCTAAATGAATCCCACTTCATGGTTTTCCTAGAGTTACTTCATTAGTTCCTATAACTCAATCAGGGATATTCTACAGGGATTCCTGGAAATATGTGAAGTACACGGTATGATTTCTACTAATAAATAAACCTCAAAATTTGGTTTAATACTAGGAAATTATTCTTGAAATAAATCCACAAAGAACTAAAAAATATACATATCATTGATGTTGTGATTATTCCCAAACAACTGGAAACAACACACCTTTGGAACATGAATCAGGACCCATACATAGGATATTATTTCCAGTAGATGTTCAAATTTATTGTTTCACTAATAGATGATCATGGGTTCATTTGGAATGTCAAACATGACTTTCTATACTTGGTATTGGATATGAGATTTATGTATATAAATCCAATATATCCCTAATATTAAATAAAATTCAACCAGAGGGAGAATAAAAATATTATTTGGATTCAAATTCCCATCGACATCAAACTTAAAGGAATCTAAGAATTTTTATGCAATCATTAAAACAATGGGGTTTTTACTAGAAATTAAATATCTAATCACTATATTGGAATATTAATACTCTAATTAAATTATTTATATATAAAAGAATGGGTAGATCTCGAATAAAATAAGACATTTTTAGTTCTAGATTTAATGGGATGTGTACCTTTCACCTCATCATTATCATTCCCCTAATCAAAAATGGTAATGAAATGATATTTCCCCTAAAATCATAGCTTAATTGTTAAATAATGTTAATTATCATTGTTAAACCTTGGGTTTGGGCATTGGATAGTATAATTATCATTATCCTTACACATGAATCATTGTAGTGTGGGTAGTGCATTCTGTGGGGATCTCTCTTTATTCAAATAATTATATTTCTTTTCCCTTTACTTTAGAAGTCAAATGCTCAATGACCATCCTACCCTCACTTAAAAAATTTTCCAGTCCCTTTAAGAAAATTTCCACCATGATTCTTTCCACACATTGAGTATAAAGTAAACTCATCCTTTTTTCTCCATGAGTATTAGATTTCCATTTTAATTCCATATTTCTCTTCTTATCAAACCTATGATATTGATGTCAAACAATAGCCTCCATTTCCACCTTAATGGAACATCAGATGATTTATTCATAGATACTAAAGTATATTTTGGATAATAACATTTAGAGACTTGGAAATAATCTATTAATCAATAAACCTTACTTTCAAGTTGGATAATAATTCCATAAGTATACCTTTAAAGTTCTATAAAATTGGCTTCATAGGTACCAATAGATTCATCATCCGTTCTATTTATGTTGATAAAATATTTCTTCATTAATTTTTTATGAAGAATACATTGAGATTACTTATTAAAAAATATGTTCTTGAACTTTTCCCAATCCATAGAGTCAATTTCGTCATGTTTCCTCATATTATTGATAAGAGTACACCATTGATCCACTTCACCATGTAAATTATTGAAAACTAAAATGTATTTCTCATGTTATGAAAATTGGATAACCGATAATAACTTTTCAATGGTACTGATCTATTTCTCAAAAAATAGAGGATTAGAAGATCGACAGAAAGAAGGTGGGTGTTTTATCATAAAGGATTTAACAGAATGTCATTCCATCCACTAATCATTTGGATGTCCAGAATGATTTATATCTTGAGAAAGTTGTGTGAGTAATGAAATGTGATTTCTCATTCAATATTACATAACATCTGGTTGCTCAGGAGGAAAATCATTTTATTTCTTGTCACATTTGGCATTAATGTGGTTCCTTCAGGTTCCAATCATTGACTAAAACCAAGAACCATAGTGTGACCATCACTAATCAGAGTGTGAAAACAACACAATCAAGGAAAATTACATATAAAATTTAAATCTATAAAACACATGGTTTAAACTAGGACATTAATGATCATCTTTTGTTAATATCCATAATAATGTTTCATAAATATAATGTCTATTATTAAAGGAAAATACCCAAGGAGTTTCAAACCAGGAATGCAATAAGGCTCATTTTTGTGTACAAGATCCTGATCTATTATAGATCAATATAGTGTTTTCTGGGTTTTTACCACTCAGTACAACTATTACTGATCAACGTCAATATATAATAGCTAGAGGGGGATGTATATCTTGATAAAAAACAAAATATATTATGTACCAATATTTTGGGATGTTATCACATACATAGTCTTGTCGTAATGATTTTTATTAATATTCTCACATCCTAGTCTCCAAAGGATATCTAAATCTATCCTTTGATACAAATTGTGGAAAACCCTGATTTTAATACATAAATGCGACATATTAATAGATAAATATTCATTTAATTAAACAAATAAAATCCAAATTACCATTATAGTTTAGTTTCTTTAGAAATAATGATAAATTAAAAACTGGTTAATAAAAGAACTACATTACCTCTCACTATGTTTTAATGACTGGAACCATTCATTAAAACATAATATAAAATACATATCTTCATAAACTGTGGAAATTAAATATATTAAAGGGTGATCTCAAATGATTGGTAAGGATAAGCATGGGAGATACAAAACTACAACCTGATTATAAGGGTATAATAACATGAGCATAACATTTAAAGACTATACCTTTCATATCAAATATCATAATATTTAGTAATGGAGTAAAATTTGGCAGATCTTAAGAAATTAATCATAAAGGAATAAGAGTGCATAATATATGAGAGAATAACATAGGAATATGACATTGAATTGTGGAAAACACATAAACATAAGACATGATATCCATTGTAGTCTAGGATCACTACCAAGGCCCAATACAAAGGCCATTATAGTGGAATGTGTTCACACAAAAAACAATCTTAGTAGTTAAGGGTCACTCGCAATACCATCATAGAGGAAAAAGTAACTTATTGAACTGGGTTCACTCCCCATTCCATTAATGTCATTCTCAGGAGATATAAATATTTACCAAATAATTTTGAGGGAGATATGGGTACCACTCATCACATAATGAAATCATATATATGTGTATCACAAGATCATAAAAAATTCATCATATAATGAACCATAAAATGGATATGGGTTTCATAAAAATTTTATTATATAATAATATTTTGAAAATATAGAGATTCATAATCATTCCCCCATTTCAATATAGTGTGACCTATGGAAAAAGTAACGGGTCTCATAAGAATTTCATCACAGTGAAACCCATGGAAGAGAAACATGTTTGAAAAACATTATAAACATAAAACATTTATAGGAAGAATAATAATGGTATCCTATGATTAGATTCCTATTAATTCATGATAAACATCGTAGAATTTCATCATAGATGAAAAATGATTTTTGAAAGATCACGTGGAAAATTTATTGAAGAGAATATCATTTTTTGAAAATCAATTTATTAAAACATGAAATTCATAAAATATTATAGAGAAATTTTATTTTCAAAATAATATTTAAAACTTTTAAGGGAATATTGAATAAATTTTGTGGTCATTATAGTGGATAATTTTGTACATGATGTATTCATGAAAACAAATATTCTTTTTTAAACTATTAGTACTGGATAAAAGAGCCTCATCCAGAAAATAAGAAGAAGATTCCTTTTAAAACTATTTGTTAGAGAATAAAACATTGGTAAAAATGTATTTTCTTTATAATAATAGGATAATAGTAGATCATTTTTAAAAACATTTTTTGAGAACATGGTTTTGGAAGAAAACTGGTTTTTGAATGAAGAGAGAAATAAAGTCATATTTTCATAAAAATGTTTTCATATTTATCATAAGTAACGTAGAATGGAATAAATGGTACTATACTTGAAGAAAACGAGAATAACCAGTAGAGAAGAAAATGAATGAGTTTCTTGAGGGATAGATAATAATATCACATCCTTTGAAGCATATTCAAAATCAATCCTGATGGATGATGATATTGTATTATAAAATCTTTATCACTCAATATCATTTAATTTTAATACCCATGAATGTGATATCCTCAAATGGATTTTTAAATCCCCATAATTTACATGGTAATAAGTATAATAGAATTTAATGTGTAGTAAATAAACCACATAAAATAAATACATGGTTAATAACGAATGTGTCTGATATAAAATAAAAGTTATATTATAATCATCTATATTATGTCTTGAATTTCATCACACATGTTCAAACCTCCTTCCTTCAGATGGATCATTTTGGGTTGCACTAAAATCCATCCTTGGTTGTATTTATATCCAAAATGGATTATAATAGGCATAGAGGGAATATTTGATGTTATTTGGGATGATATTGGATGAACCAAAGTGGTTAACATATGTGAATAGGGCAAGAAATGTGGTGTCCATTTATAAGTGAGGTGAGAGGAACTCACATAAGTTTTTTTGAGAAACATTAGTTATACCCATGTTTTGTACCTACCAAAAAACCTCAAATAATTCACTAAATTACATCCCACAATGAATAAGGTTGATATATGGTAATATAATGGGTATTAGATAGGGTTTTAAGAATTTTAATAACTTATAATTTATGTTTAACCACTTAATAACCTCATTTTTAAATTAATCATAGTAATTAATTTTATCTCTTTTCACTAATAAATTGGGTAAAAATTAACTTAGAAATATTAGATAATATATATTATTATAATTAGAAATATGGAATCTATTTTTCAAATTTTAAATTAAAAAGTAGATGAATTTAATTTAAAACTAACCCCATAGACACGATGATAAAAAGGGTTTTCAAAGTGAAAATGCTTAAAGTTTTAAAAGATTTTTATATTAAAATTAAACATAGAATTGATTCCAATGAACTAATTTTTTGTTAATAGATATATAGATGATCTAATTTCATATTAAAATTTTTTAAAATATAATTTTGACATGTAAATTACATAAATAGAAATGTTGTTTGTAATAAAAATAAGTATTTTCACTATTCAATGAAAAATGAATGTTTCTTAAAAAATCCAAAAAAATCACTAAATGTAATTTTTTATACTCCAAATTCAAAATGAAGTTATTTAAATATATTTAATTTTATAAAAGTGATATATTTTTATAATATAATAAATGTGACAAAGATTAGTGAAAAGAATTTTTAGAAAAGAGAACACTTCCTTTATATTCAACTGGTTTTACCTTCCTTTATAATTAATTTAGAACCAATTAATTCATTTTATAAATGTGTAAACCATATATTTTCTTAAGTTTTTAAATCCTATTAATTCCCACTATTATTAAATCATGGAAACAACTTTCATATTTAAATAATAATATTACTAGTATGTTTTTATTCAATAATCCTTGACCATGCATGTAACAGCCCGAGATTTTATGAAAAATATTCTTTTTTATTTCACTAATGTCTGGTGTTGTACGCTACACCAAAAGGAGCTTGCACAACACGCATCCTTGACTTGCCTTGCATTACACGCAATCACGACCTTCCTCGATAGCGTGTGTAATACGCAATACCGAGTTTCACTAAACAATGATATGCTATTAAAATATTATTAAAACTAGCCGTTATGAATAGTAATAACCACTTTTTAAAACTCTGTAAATCTTATTTTTCAAAATGAACTTCATTTTTGGATTCGGAGTATCGAATTTAGCCTAAGGTGAAATTTTGGTACTTTTCGGATAACTTTCATATTCTGATGAATAGTGAAAATTACTAAATTATAATTAAAAAAACAACTTTTTTAATCGAAATAATTAATAGTGATAAATTATTAATTGGAGTAGTTTTAAAGTATATTTAGAATATATTTTTACAATTTAATACAATGTTGGTCATTGGATGTAATTGCACATTTAAACCAGACATAAACAAGTGTCAATCTTTTGATAGATATTGTTTCTTAAAAACACGCTATTTGTTTTAACAGCGGGGTTTAATTATAAAATTAATTAATGATACTTCTATGTTATGAATTTGGTAAAATAGGCTTCATTTTTGAATTCGGAATATGAAATATAGCTTAGGATGAAATTTTGGCATTTTTCTGAAAACCTTCATTTTTTGATGAATAGTGAAACTACTAAGTGGTAGTTAAAAAACTGAATTTTTCATAAAACTTAATTTTACCGCTTCTGTGAATGGAATTTCAAAAATCCGAGAGACACGGTTGATTTCAGTAAGTAAAATGTGGTTCAATGAGATGAAAATAATTTTTGGTGAATAGTAACTTTTTACTTTTATTTACCACAGTTAAAAGTAAATAGGGTAATTAAGGGTAAGAATGATATTAATATTACCCTAAAACATGTCCTAATTCTATTGGACAAGTGTATCTCGACCAAAAACAACCTTAAGTGTAAAATATTATCATTTAGGCCCACTTGGATTAGATTAGGACATTTATTATTTAATTCAAAGAAGAGTTAAAAGAGTTAAAATCAAAGTTTATTCACTAAAACATTTTTAATATGGGGTTATACATAAGATAAATTCGACTATAAATATTCATTAGAAAGATAAAACGATTTCCTATATAATGATATTTTATTTATAATTTTTAGACTTTAAATAAATTAATTTATTTATGACACAACGATGATGCAGTAATTACCCTTTTAAGGAAATATTAACATAATTGATGTTATAAATACTCAAATGAATGTAATTTGAGACTTTTTATGAATTCCAATAATTTTCTAGGTTACTATTATATATTAGTGTTGATTTAATCAACTTTGTTCGAACATATAATTCTGTTATGACTTTCACAAAAATCATATATCAAATAGTGTCAAAATTGACACAAAATAGTTTTTAAATCAAATATTATATTATTAATTGTTATTTTATTCCTAAAAATATATGGTTCGGCCCAATGACTTAGATAAAGATATATGTATTAATAATAAACAATTTGGGGTTCGTTTGGCTTGATATAGTAAGTTTATTAACCTTATAGCATAAGAACACAAGAAGACACGGTAAAAGTAAAATTATTTAACTTAATGTTAAATCAAAATGATAAGGTTAAAATAGGAACCTAAACTTGTCTAAATTCTATTGGATGAGAGGATTTCGACCCATACCCACCTTAGCCTCGAAATAAATTAATTTGGAGCTAATTTAAACCGAACTTGACATTATAAAAAAATAATATTTTGAGATATTCCTAAGGTGCCCCTCTCCTCCCTTATAAAAGGACACCTCCTCCCCTTCCTCCTCACACCAATTTGAGCACTCAAGCTCGGCCAACCCCTGACAAAATCTCTTCTCCACTTCCCTAGAAACATCCTAGAGGTTCTGGTCTTCCTCAAAGACCAATTTTAGTGCCCTAGGAGGAGGTCTCAAAGAGGCGCTTCAAAGAAGAGGTAATTACCGTTACCAATTCTTTCATCTTTATTTCTTCTTCCACTTCTTCTTCTTAGGTTGTTTAATTATGAAGTAATAACATCAGTATCACTCATATACTGATATGTTATTATAAGTATTAAACAACCCTATTTCACCATCTATCCATCCTACGGAAAAAGAAATCACTGCGCGTGCGTACGTACGGAATACCGTCTCCACGCCGTGGTGTAATCTATTTTCCACCACCACCTTACATGGATGGGTATAATGGTGTAAAGAATAACTATACATAGTTATTAAAACATCATATTGATTCTGATATATTGTATAATCCACTCCGATTCAATTCAATATTTATGAAAATGATATCATCGCTCGTGCGTACGTACGGACTACCGTCTCCACGACGCGATGAGATTCATTCTCCATGTTAACCATTTAAGAATGATTATAAAGTATATATAAGAAATAATAATGAAATATATGACATTATAAAGCTACTGGATTATGTATATATATATATGTATGTCATCTACTTACTTCCATTTCAAGACAATAAGGAATGGAAAACAGCGTTCATGCGTACGTACGGACTACCGTCTCCATGAACGGTGTTTTTCATTTTATTTATCTATCTATTATATATATATATATACTGAATATATATGATATATAAATCAAATTTTATATTCTGGAAGTAAGTAAATCATGATATAAGTAATAATAATGTCAAGAACAACAAGTCAAAACACCTACGATAAATGAAACGATTTTACCCAAAACGCTTCTTTAACATGGAATTTACAAAAGAACGGGTAATATAATGTCATAAGTGAACCATATATGATATCATAACAATGAATATGATTCTGGAATAAGTCAATAACATGATTTAAATCATTATACAGGAGGTTCAGACACTTACAAAGCAAGTCGGACATAAGGTAAGGGAAAATATCACAATCTCATTTTTATCCGAGATTGTTTATTCGTAAGTATTTACTGGGGTGTATTTTATCATCCACATCAATGTTTCATCAATATGTAATATTATTTCCATCCACTTACAATTGTTTAAATCCACTTTTACCCTTAGGTGAGTTTTTAGTAATATGTATGAAAGGAATCTTTTGTCGTTTTTCGTACGAGGTACTTTTGACTTTTCCGACAAAAGTACGAAGAACGTTTTTTTAACTTATACGGCATGAATGGATTTTTAAAACATTGTTTCCAAGAAGCTTCCTTTACAAGTTTTCAAGTTTATTTTTAATCAACTTCTTTTATTTTAAAGTTGTATGACATGTTATGAAAGGAAAAATGTTTTTGAAGAAGAAAGGATATTTTCCTCAATAATGGAGTTCAAGTGTTTTATCAAAATTATTTTCCATCTAAGATAATAAAGGGTTCTGATTTTATCCCTATTATTACATTGATTTGATCATGTTGTGATGGAATTATTTTTATGAATTCCTTTATCTTATATGAATTGATTTATGATGTCATGATGTTTCAAGAATCCCATTTTTGTTACATGTGTTGTACCCCACACTCTTTGATTTTCATGATCACAATCACTTTCATATATGTTTAACTTTGTTTTTAAAGTGTTGTGGATGATAGGCAAAAGATTGCCAAAGGATTGGCCCAAGAATGGACAAGAAATGGACTGAAATTCAGTCCACTGGCCAACCGGTGTGATAGCACCGGCCAGCCGGTGGAACTGGCAGAGGGATTGCCCACTGCCAGGTTCCACCGGTCGACCGGTGGCTCTGGCACCGGTCGACCTGTGGCACCCAGCCCAAATAGTATTTGCTACTGTCTTGCCACCGGCCAGCCGGTGGCTCCTCCACCGGTCGACCGGTAGATCCTGGATCAAGACTCTTCTTCTCTACCAAGGCATCGGCCAGCCGGTGGAGCTGTACCGGCCAGCCGGTAGCCCAGTCAAACTAGCCGTTGGGTTTGACCAGTCAACCATCTTTTGGCCTCCAACGGCTCCGAGGACTTCTCCAACGGCTCCGAAGGCCCCCAATGGGTTCCATGCCTATAAATAAAGGCCAAGGAAGCCCCGGAACCTATTCGGATCATATACCAAGCGCCCGGACATATTGTTGCACATTTGGCGAACCTCCGGCGCTCCACCTTCAAGGATCCTCAAGTGCTCCAATCCAATTCCCAATCCAAGGAGCACCTCAAGAAGCTTGGGAGAGCACGCTACATCAACTCCATCATACCTTGGCGCCCAAGTCTTCCTCAATTACGGTTTTTATAGCTTTATTTATTTTGAGCTTCATTTTGGGTTTGTGCCTACAAACCCCAAACTCTTTTCTCATCTCCCTTTCTTTGGGTTCTCACACCACCACTAAGGTGTGAAGAGGTTTCTTCAAGCCTTTCCTTTTAAAAGGCTTGTGTCACCGGTGAGCTAGCCTTCACCCGTTAAAAAGGCTAGTGGGTTCTTGCTAAACCATCAAAAGCAAGTGGGTTCTTGCTTAACCAACAAAAGCAAGTTGTAATAGGTCATAGTGCTACCTCAAAGCCTAGTGGGTTTCTTGCTAAAACCATTGAAAAGCAAGCGGTAGGAATCTCTCAACGGTTGAGTTGGGAGCGGAGACGTAGGCCGGGTTTTGGCCGAACTCCGTTATCAATTTCGTGTGTCTTGCCTCTTTACTTTCCGCTGCATTTCAACTTTGAATTTTAATTTGTTAATCATTTTTTTAAAAGGCAATTCACCCCCCCTCTTGCCATCATTTCCCTGTTTTGTTCCGACCCATCATTTGGTATCAGAGGACGTATTTGAGTAATTCCCTAAACCGGTTTCAAATTAAAGATCCTATTTTTTTTATGGCTTCTACCGCTTCTTCTTCTCAAACTCTTGAAGGACATTCTTTGGATCGTGCTCCATTCTTTGATGGAGCCGATTATAGTTTTTGGAAAACCCACATGACCACATTTCTTAAAATCATTGGTTATCCAATTTTTAAAATTGTTATGCAAGGATTTTCCCTCTCCTCTCCCGATGAGTCTAAGTGGACCCCCGTAGACATTGCAAATTTCGAGCTTGATGGAAAAGCCATGAATGCTCTATATTGTGGGTTAGATCGTAATGTTTTTAATCATATTTCTTCTTGCTCTACTTCGCATGATATTTGGAAATATTTAGAGCTAACCCATGAAGGTACTAGCAAGGCTCCAAAGCAAGAACCCGGTGCAAAATCCGTACCCAATTGCCCACTCCACAAGAAAAGGGCCAAGAAAAAGGGGAAGAAGAAGGCTTCAAAGGCAACATGGAGTGATAGCTCCACCTCTTCATTCTCCTCCTTCTCCTCGAGCGACCAAGGTAAAAAATGCCTAATGGCAAAACATGAGGTATCTTCCTCCTCTTCCTCCTCTTCCTCCTCTAGTTCTTCTAATTCATTGAATCATTTATCCTATGAAGAACTCTCGCACGCAAGAGATCAATTGGAAAAAGGTTTTCATGCTTTATCTTCAAAATTTGTCGCTTTGAAAAAGAATTTCAAAAAACTTTCCTCCGAAAAAGACCAACTTCTCAAAGAGAAGGAGGAACTCTCCCTCAAAATCCAAAATTTTCCAAATGTTGATTCTATGGAATCAACCATCAAAGATCTAAGAGAGACCCTAGCCAAGTTCACCCAAGGTGAACAAAATTTGTCCAATCTCCTTGGTTCTCAACGTGTTTCTAGAACCACACATGGACTTGGCTATACCAACCAAGCTTCCTCCTCCCATGCTCCAACTGTTTTTGTAAGGGGGAGCTCTAGTTATAAATTTTGCAATTATTGTAAAAAGACCGGGCACCTTATTTATGAATGTAATTGCAAAAATGCCCGGTACGGCCAACCCAAGTCTATTTTTTATTCGGACGAATTCTATAGGAGAAGACCCGCTATGAGACAAGTATGGATTGAGAAATCCCTTCTTGCGAGTCTCTCCGGGCCAAAATTTATTTCCTTTCCCCGGTAATTCATTGTTTTTATTTAGGGGGAGTTAGGATCGTTTAAGTCCTTTTGATTTTATTTTCAAAATTTTCAATTCAAACCTTCAATTTCAACTCTTGGTATCAAATTTTCGATTCCTTTTTCAATTTAAATTTTCAATTGGTTTAAAATCTTGATTTTCAATTTATTCCCTCAATCAAGTTTTATGCCCCATTCTATTTTGATAATCACAAAGGGGGAGAAATTTCTTGATTGATTGGGGGAGAATCTTTTCTCTCATGCTGAGTATTTATTTTCAATTTATCATTTAAAGCATGCCTTTCATTTAAGTTTTTACATTGCTTAGATAAGTGATTGTGATCATCAAAATAGGGGGAGATTGTTGTACCCCACACTCTTTGATTTTCATGATCACAATCACTTTCATATATGTTTAACTTTGTTTTTAAAGTGTTGTGGATGATAGGCAAAAGATTGCCAAAGGATTGGCCCAAGAATGGACAAGAAATGGACTGAAATTCAGTCCACCGGCCAACCGGTGTGATAGCACCGGCCAGCCGGTGGAACTGGCAGAGGGATTGCCCACTGCCAGGTTCCACCGGTCGACCGGTGGCTCTGTCACCGGTCGACCTGTGACACCCAGCCCAAATAGTATTTGCTACTGTCTTGCCACCGGCCAGCCGGTGGCTCCTCCACCGGTCGACTGGTAGAGCCTGGATCAAGACTCTTCTTCTCTACCAAGGCATCGGCCAGCCGGTGGAGCTGTACCGGCCAGCCGGTAGCCCAGTCAAACTAGCCGTTGGGTTTGACCAGTCAACCATCTTTTGGCCTCCAACGGCTCCGAGGACTTCTCCAACGGCTCCGAAGGCCCCCAATGGGTTCCATGCCTATAAATAAAGGCCAAGGAAGCCCCGGAACCTATTCGGATCATATACCAAGCGCCCGGACATATTGTTGCACATTTGGCGAACCTCCGGCGCTCCACCTTCAAGGATCCTCAAGTGCTCCAATCCAATTCCCAATCCAAGGAGCACCTCAAGAAGCTTGGGAGAGCACGCTACATCAACTCCATCATACCTTGGCGCCCAAGTCTTCCTCAATTACGGTTTTTATAGTTTTATTTATTTTGAGCTTCATTTTGGGTTTGTGGCTACAAACCCCAAACTCTTTTCTCATCTCCCTTTCTTTGGGTTCTCACACCACCACTAAGGTGTGAAGAGGTTTCTTCAAGCCTTTCCTTTTAAAAGGCTTGTGTCACCGGTGAGCTAGCCTTCACCCGTTAAAAAGGCTAGTGGGTTCTTGCTAAACCATCAAAAGCAAGTGGGTTCTTGCTTAACCAACAAAAGCAAGCTGTAATAGGTCCTAGTGCTACCTCAAAGCCTAGTGGGTTTCTTGCTAAAACCATTGAAAAGCAAGCGGTAGGAATCTCTCAACGGTTGAGTTGGGAGCGGAGACGTAGGCCGGGTTTTGGCCGAACTCCGTTATCAATTTCGTGTGTCTTGCCTCTTTACTTTCCGCTGCATTTCAACTTTGAATTTTAATTTGTTAATCATTTTTTTAAAAGGCAATTCACCCCCCCTCTTGCCATCATTTCCCTGTTTTGTTCCGACCCAACAACATGTGTTATGCGATGATGTATGTTTTATGATTATGTGGCACACATAAGAAAGGATTCATTATAAGATGGGTGGGACCTATATCTCCCTCCAATGCATTGGGTAAAGATTTTATATCTCATGAGATAGACAGGGCTGGAACGGTAGGTTATACCGGTTCAGTGAAACAGGACTGAAACGAGGGTTACTCGATTTAGAAAGGGACTTTGTCCACTAAGATAGTCTTGGCAATTAGCCTTGACTAACAAGAAATGATTCTCTATGATTATGTGTGTATGCCACAAAGTTTCATGTTTTAAGTTATGATTATTGGGATTATTTTTTCACTGCCATGATTTATCCCATGATTATGAAATTATGCTCTCTTTTGCAGGTTATGATTTCCAAAATGCTATGTTCTTATGAATATGATGTGATTGATATTTATTTTGTTTACCCTTACTGAGCATTTGAGCTCACCCTTTTATGTTTTCTTTTCCCCAGGATATAAAGAAAGGTTTTAGGTAAAAAAAAAGGAGGAAGATCTTTATGGGAGATTTTGAAGATCTTTCACCACGATTAGAAGATTATAGTCCGAGTTTCCAAAGACACTAAACTATTACGGTCCTTGTGTGTGTGTTTTTTTTAATGTACTAAGTATTCCGCAAAAGTAATGTAATGTCAAGGTACGTCAGGCTTCGGGTCTCTACAGTTGGTATCAGAGGAAAGGTTTAGTCAACCTTTGGAAACTAGGATGCGAAAACGTTAGTGAGATCCCTAGAGATATTTCTAAGGTATGTCTAGGGATGTCTCTAAGGTTAAGTATACGTATAGGTTATAGTCCTAGAATTGCGCTAACGATCTTCGAATTTAACCTAAGATGTTAGATATTGAGGGTACTACCCCTTTATTATGTTGTTTTCCCTAGAATGATTTTTGCCTCTCATACTATTCTTTTGGGGTTTTAGACGATGGCTGGAACCCGAAGGAACCGTGTTAATGCGGAATGTGATGGGCAATGCAATGATTGTCCCCCTGAGCAACCGAACGATATGGGAGCTGGAATGCAAAATCTTGTAGCCATGCTCACACAACTTTCTCAAGCTATGAATCATGCAGGACTTCCAAACGAGCAAAGGAAGGAGCAACATTCTGTTGAATCCTTCATGAGGCAGCATCCGCCTTCTTTCAGTGGGTCTACTGATCCATTAGTTGCTGAACAATGGATTAGTACTACTGAAAAGATATTTTCAGTTCTTCAATGTTCTGAACATGATAAAGTCATCTTAGCAGTATATCGTTTGGAAGGTGAAGCTGATCAATGGTGGAATCTTATCAAGAATACGAGGCAAAGAGATGAAATTGATTCCATGGAATGGGATGAGTTCAAGAACTTGTTTTTCAGTAAGTACTTCCCTCGTATTCTTCGAACGAAGATGGAGAAGGAGTTTCTTGAACTAAAGCAAAAGGATGATGAATCTGTTGGTATATACGAAGCGAATTTTACAAGACTTGCAAGGTATGCATCTGGCATTATCATCCAACCTGAAAGTAAAGTTGATCGATTTTTCAGTGGCTTAAAACCAAGTCTTCGAAGGGCATTAGCTATAAGAGACTTCAGTAGCTATGAAGAAATTGTGCGTTGTGCTATCAAGGTAGAAATGGAAGTTGGTGTTACATATCCATCTCATGGTTTTGACAAGAAACGAAAGATGGAGTTCAAAGAGAAATCTCAGAATAATGGTGAAAAGAAGATGAATGTTTCCTTATGCACAAAGTGTGGAAAGAAGCATGGTGGAGATTGTCTTAAAGGGACTAGAAAATGTTTTAAGTGTGGAAAAGAAGGTCATCGAGCAGCTGAGTGTCGAAGTAATGGAAAAAGGGATTCTAATGAAGTGAATAAAGCAAACACTGCAGAGAACGCACAACCAACACTTCAATGCTTCAAGTGCAAGGAGATGGGACATTATGTTAATAAATGCCCTAATCCAAGGGTTAGTGATGATCGACATGAGCAACCGCTTAAGGCAAAGGACAAAGGGAAGTCACATGCGATCACTATTGGAAATGTTGAATATGACAATGATGTGGTGGAATGATTAAGTTTTTATGTAATGGGATTCCAAAATAATGTTGTATCATGGAATATTGGAATATTTATGTATTGGTCTAATGTGGTATTCAAAGTTATTGAGATATTATGCGCATAATGAAGGGAAAACGAGAAAATGAAATGTTTAACAGTATTCATGAGCTCATGATTGATATAAGGACTAAGTTTGAGTATATAGAATTTTGAGGATTTTGGTATGTGAAAAGTGTTAACTTTTAACTGCATTCATGTTTTCACTAAGGTATTCAAGAGAGTACAAGATTAAGGCCTTTGAATGTTTGGAATGTGTCCAACAAGATATATCTTATGATATATGGGGATCAACGATGGTATTAAATCTCTGGTAATCATTTTCACTATGTTATGAGAATGGACTGCAGTATTATGGATAGGACTAAAGATTGGAATGGATTATGTTGGACATAAGTTAGTATTGTTTAAGGATAGAAGTTTTTTCGATATTATGGGATGTTATAGTAATATAGTTTTAGAAAAAGGACAACGTGCAGGACGGGCGACAGCCCATCGCTTCGAACAAGGCCATGGGAATCGAACCCACAACCGAAGTGCGACTGGCCTTTATCGCCTACCACTGGCCTACAAGAAGTCCCTGTTTAGTAGAAACTAGTTTTATTATATTAAGCAGTATGATATATGAAGTATAAGTTCATTTTAGAAACTATATATGATTAATATCACTATAGATCGACTTATGTATATAATTTTTGCTAACCTTTTGTTTGAGACAGATGGAATGACCCGTCATTCTATCACATGATCTGATAACACTTCACGAATAACAAATTCAACTTCATTTATTTAAGAGATGAAGTGGAAATTGTTCAAGGCACGAACAACAGTGAGATTGTACCAAAATAAAGTAAGTATTTATTCCAATTCAAATTTTCAACTTTAGGGAAATGATCTTGAAAACCAAAAATGTTGTCCTAGTGATATTATACCTGATGAATTAGATGGTACCTTAGATTGTCACAAATTTATGGATTTGTGATTATTGGCTTTTCCATAGCCATGTTCTCTACCACTCTCCAACAGAACATGATGGTTAGATTTCTCTTCCATATCCATATTTTCACCTATGTGGAAACCCAGTGATTAGTTTATTTGGGTAATCGTTACATTTCATACTTTAAAGCCAAGTTTTGGTAATTTTTTTTACGATGTGGGTTTCTATTAAAGAAAATTTCGAATAGTAAACCATTTATAACCCCGACGAATTTCGAGGGCGAAATTCATTTTAAGGGGGGTAGAATGTAACAGCCCGAGATTTTATGAAAAATATTCTTTTTTATTTCACTAATGTCTGGTGTTGTACGCTACACCAAAAGGAGCTTGCACAACACGCATCCTTGACTTGCCTTGCATTACATGCAATCACGACCTTCCTCGATAGCGTGTGTAATACGCAATACCGAGTTTCACTAAACAACGATATGCTATTAAAATATTATTAAAACTAGCCGTTATGAATAGTAATAACCACTTTTTAAAACTTTGTAAATCTTATTTTTCAAAATGAACTTCATTTTTGGATTCGGAGTATCGAATTTAGCCTAAGGTGAAATTTTGGTAATTTTCGGATAACTTTCATATTCTGATGAATAGTGAAAATTACTAAATTATAATTAAAAAACAACTTTTTTAATCGAAATAATTAATAGTGATAAATTATTAATTGGAGTAGTTTTAAAGTATATTTAGAATATATTTTTACAATTTAATACAATGTTGGTCATTGGATGTAATTGCACATTTAAACCAGACATAAACAAGTGTCAATCTTTTGATAGATATTGTTTCTTAAAGACACGCTATTTGTTTTAACAGCGGGATTTAATTATAAAATTAATTAATGCAACTTCTATGTTATGAATTTGGTAAAATAGACTTCATTTTTGAATTCGGAATATGAAATATAGCTTAGGATGAAATTTTGGCATTTTTCTGAAAACCTTCATTTTTTGATGAATAGTGAAACTACTAAGTGGTAGTTAAAAAACTGAATTTTTCATAAAACTTAATTTTACCGCTTCTGTGAATGAAATTTCAAAAATCCAAGAGACACGGTTGATGTCAGTAAGTAAAATGTGGTTCAATGAGATGAAAATAATTTTTGGTGAATAGTAACTTTTTACTTTTATTTACCACGGTTAAAAGTAAATAGGGTAATTAAGGGTAAGAATGATATTAATATTACCCTAACACATGTCCTAATTCTATTGGACAAGTGTATCTCGACCAAAACAACCTTAAGTGTAAAATATTATCATTTAGGCCCACTTGGATTAGATTAGGACATTTATTATTTAATTCAAAGAAGAGTTAAAAGAGTTAAAATCAAAGTTTATTCACTAAAACATTTTTAATATGGGGTTATACATAAGATAAATTCGACTATAAATATTCATTAGAAATCTAAAAAGAGTTCCTATATAATGATATTTTATTTATAATTTTTAGACTTTAAATAAATTAATTTATTTATGACACAACGATGATGCAGTAATTACCCTTTTAAGGAAATATTAACATAATTGATGTTATAAATACTCAAAAGAATGTAATTTGAGACTTTTTATGAATTCCACTAATTTTATAGGTTACTATTATATATTAGTGTTGATTTAATCAACTTTGTTCGAACATATAATTCTGTTATGACTTTCACAAAAATCATATATCAAATAGTGTCAAAATTGACACAAAATAGTTTTTAAATAAAATAAAATATTATTAATTGTTATTTTATTCCTAAAAATCTAAGGTTCGGCCAAATGACTTAGATAAGGATATATGTATTAATAATAAACAATTTGGGGTTCGTTTGGCTTGATATAGTATGTTTATTAACCTTATAGTATAAGAACACAAGAAGACACAGTAAAAGTAAAATTATTTAACTTAATGTTAAATCTAAATGATAAGGTTAAAATAGGAACCTAAACTTGTCTAAATTATATTGGATGAGAGGATTTAGACCCATCCTTACCTTAGCCTAGAAATAAATTAATTTGGAGCTAATTAAAACCGAACTTGACATTATAATAAAATAATATTTTGAGATATTCCTAAGGTGCCCCTCTCCTCCCTTATAAAAGGACACCTCCTCCCCTTCCTCCTCACACCAATTTGAGCACTCAAGCTCGGCCAACCCCTGCCAAAATCTCTTCTCCACTTCCCTAGAAACATCCTAGAGGTTCTGGTCTTCCTCAAAGACCAATTTTAGTGCCCTAATAGGAGGTCTCAAAGAGGCGCTTCAAAGAAGAGGTAATTACCGTTACCAATTCTTTCATCTTTATTTCTTCTTCCACTTCTTCTTCTTAGGTTGTTTCATTATGAAGTAATAACATCAGTATCACTCATATACTGATATGTTATTATAAGTATGAAACAACCCTATTTCACCATCTATCCATCCTATGGAAAAAGAAATCACTGCGCGTGCGTACGTACGGAATACCGTCTCCACGCCGTGGTGTAATCTATTTTCCACCACCACCTTACATGGATGGGTATAATGGTGTAAATAATAACTATACATAGTTATTAAAACATCATATTGATTCTGATATATTGTATAATCCACTCCAATTCAATTCAATATTTATGAAAATGATATCATCGCTCGTGCGTACGTACGGACTACCGTCTCCACGACGCGATGAGATTCATTCTCCATGTTATCCATTTAAGAATGCTTATAAAGTATATATAAGAAATAATAATGAAATATATGACATTATAAAGCTACTGGATTATGTATATATATATATTTATGTCATCTACTTACTTCCATTTCAAGACAATAAGGAATGGAAAACAGCGTTCATGCGTACGTACGGACTACCGTCTCCATGAACGGTGTTTTTCATTTTATTTATCTATCTATTATATATATATATATACTGAATATATATGATATATAAATCAAATTTTATATTCTGGAAGTAAGTAAATCATGATATAAGTAATAATAATGTCAAGAACAACAAGTCAAAACACCTACGATAAATGAAACGATTTTACCCAAAACGCCTCTTTAACATGGAATTTACAACAGAACGGGTAATATAATGTCATAAGTGAACAATATATGATATCATAACAATGAATATGATTCTGGAATAAGTCAATAACATGATTTAAATCATTATACAGGAGGTTCAGACACTTACAAAGCAAGTCGGACATAAGGTAAGGGAAAATATCACAATCTCATTTTTATCCGAGATTGTTTATTCGTAAGTATTTAATGGGGTGTATTTTATCATCCACATCAATGTTTCATCAATATGTAATATTATTTCCATCCACTTACAATTGTTTAAATCCATTTTTACCCTTAGGTGAGTTTTTAGTAATATGTATGAAAGGAATCTTTTGTCGTTTTTCGTACGAGGTACTTTTGACTTTTCCGACAAAAGTACGAAGAACGTTTTTTTAACTTATACGGCATGAATGGATTTTTAAAACATTATTTCCAAGAAGCTTCCTTTACAAGTTTTCAAGTTTATTTTTAATCAACTTCTTTTATTTTAAAGTTGTATGACATGTTATGAAAGGAAAAATGTTTTTGAAGAAGAAAGGATATTTTCCTCAAGAATGGAGTTCAAGTGTTTTATCAAAATTATTTTCCATCTAAGATTATAAAGGGTTCTGTTTTTATCCCTATTATTACATTGATTTGATCATGTTGTGGTGGAATTATTTTTATGAATTCCTTTATCTTATATGAATTGATTTATGATGTCATGATGTTTCAAGAATCCCATTTTTGTTACATGTGTTATGCGATGATGTATGTTTTATGATTATGTGGCACACATAAGAAAGGATTCATTATAAGATGGGTGGGACCTATATCTCCCTCCAATGCATTGGGTAAAGATTTTATATCTCATGAGATAGACAGGGCTGGAACGGTAGGTTATACCGGTTCAGTGAAACAGGACTGAAACGAGGGTTACTCGATTCAGAAAGGGACTTTGTCCACTAAGATAGTCTTGGCAATTAGTCTTGACTAACAAGAAATGATTCTATATGATTATGTGTGTATGCCACAAAGTTTCATGTTTTAAGTTATGATTATTTGGATTATTTTTTCACTGCCATGATTTATCCCATGATTATGAAATTATGCTCTCTTTTGCAGGTTATGATTTCCAAAATGCTATGTTCTTATGAATATGATGTGATTGATATTTATTTTGTTTACCCTTACTGAGCATTTGAGCTCACCCTTTTATGTTTTCTTTTCCCCAGGATATAAAGAAAGGTTTTAGGTAAAAAAAAGGAGGAAGATCTTTATGGGAGATTTTGAAGATCTTTCACCACGATTAGAAGATTATAGTCCGAGTTTCCAAAGACACTAAACTATTACGGTCCTTGTGTGTGTGTGTTTTTTAATGTACTAAGTATTCCTCAAAATTAATGTAATGTCAATGTACGTCAGGCTTCGGGTCTCTACAATGCATTAAGGTAAGCTAAACATAGTGTTACACATCACACACGCTATCGATGTAGCTTATTGTTGTCTGTAATGAACAATTTTTAAATTTATTTTATAAAATAAAATAAATTCCTAAAAAGTCATGATGCTATAATAGGTCACCTATTGAAGGAGTATTTCCACTACTAGGTTCTCCTAAGGGGTTTCATAAAAGTGATTTAGTCTCTTTCCATTCATAGTGGATATGTTTTTGGGTATCATAATATTTTGCCTAAAGAACCCCCAAAGTATAGACATTAGCTAATGTAAATGGTCCAAACTTGGATGAATTAATCATACTATGTTTTAAGCTCATCCTTTCATTGTAATGGAGGACCTTCTGCCCAATACTGAATTGACGATGAAGGATGAGGAAATCACAAGCAGCCTTCATTCTCTTCTTATAGATATGAGATTTATAATATGAGTCCAGTTTCATTTCCTCCATATCATGAATATATAGTTTACCTTGATAACCTATAGCATAATGATTATAATTTCATTGATTAATGGTCTAGTAGGCTGTGTTCTCTTTCTCAACATGTAAGTGAAGAATATTTCTAAAAACAAGATGAAAAGGAGATATGAAAATGGGACTTATTTAGGTGGTATGGTTAGATTGTAATGCATCATCATGTATATGACTCTAGACTTTTATTTTATGATGGGAATTTTTTTTCAAGAATTTATTTTACTTACCTATTTAATGGCTTGGCCCAACCATTTTTTGGGTTGATTGGCTATAAAAATTTGATGCTCACCCCCATACCATTGCAAAAGTTATTGCATTGTTTGTTTTTATAAATTTTAACCTTATTAACTGAATATGAACTAGGAAATTCAAACATATAGATAATTAGAGTTCAAAAAAATTATACAACTATCATTGAATAATTAGAACTTATGGGTCATGACTCTACACATTCATTCACAGAATCTACTCCCTCAAAAATATAATTTTTTAAAAATTAATTAGATGATAGCCCCATAAATTCAATTCCCCAAATATGAAAAATTCCATTGAAAATCATTGGTTGTTGTGGAATTACAATCCATGTAAATAATTCCCCATCATTATGACAATAAGGAAAACCTATAAAACAATAATGGGAATCTCATTATAATGTTGGCCAAAATAACCCAGAATCAAGGAAATTGTGAGAATATTGATGGGAACTGATGTGACCCCCACATAAAAGTTTGTCAGATCATAAGGAAATACTGAAACTCATTTTCAAGAATAAAATTTCTGAGGAATTGATGACCACATGGGCACCAAATGCAGGGGAATTACCAAATATACCAATGAGACTCATGTTTATGATACTCACCATGGGTTTTATTGACATCAGAGAGAATGTATGAGGATTCCAAATAATTTACATTTTTAGCATATCATGGAATCACATTTTTCACTAAATAAAATTTATCATTACGAAACATGTAATTTATGCTAAACCAAGGAAATGATTCAATGTTTGAGGATAAAAGTATCCTACACATATGGTTATAAACCACATTATTTACTATTTTTTTATCCATATTTTAAAAGTTATATTCATAATGGAGGAGAATCCTAGGAATGATATGTGGTTTGGATTCAAATTTCTTAAGGAGATACCCAATGGTTTCATTGACATAGAACACAATTAGTCCAGACCCTAAAAGGTATGATATGAATTTATCTAATGTAAAATTTTTAAAGGAATTATTTTCAAGTGTGGTGTAGTTTCAGATGGTAAGTTCCTGTATGCATTAATCATATTCAATGAAAAGTAGAGCTCAATTTTCCTACTTTGATAATACTACCCCAACCGTATAGTTTGAAGTATTACACATGGGATCAAATGGAAAATCCGGCCGAGGTGGTTGGATTATCATGGTTGATGTGAGACTATATTTTAATTTTTTAGAATCATACTCATCGTTTTTATCAAACACAAATTATTTTTCTTTATGGAGTAACTGAGAGAGGGGGAAATAAATCTTACTAAATTGAAAAATGAAATGATGATAAATTCCAGTTTGACCAAAGACTGAATACAATTCTCATAAATTTTTAGGTAATGGTAGGGAAGAAATAAAATCTACCATTGATTAATAAACTTGTATATCATACCTAGAAATGGTGTGTCCATGAACTATCCCTTTCTGAACTATGAAATATAATGTACCATAATTTAATATAAGATTATTTTTAGTATAGTGACTAGGGATATCACCTAAAATTCTCAAACATTCATCAAAAGTGAAAGAATAGGTAGTGAAATCATACATGATTACTTCCATGAAAGTTTTACATAATCTAGAAAAAATTAACTACAGATCATTGGAAATTATCTTGATCATTTCACAGACCAAAGGGATTCCTCTAATATAGAAATAATCCAAAGGGTCATGTGAGTGGTGTCTTTTCCTAATCATTTTGTAAATTATAGATCCAAAAGAATCCAGAGTACCCATCAAGAAAACAGTAGTGGTACTTCCCCACTAACCTTTTAAGAATCCATTCAATGAATTATAATGGGAAGTGATCATTTATAGTGAACTTGTTTAGTCTATTTTAATGAATATAGACACACTAAATATTCTAAAAATAGGTGGGAACCAATTCATTTTAATCATTTTTTATTACCGCAAGACATGTTTTATTAAAAAATACATATATTAGACTACCCAGTTGGATATTATGGTGGTGGTAAATGATTTTAGAATCCAATAATTTTGTTATATAATTTTTAATAACATCATGAAGGTTTGTGTTCAATTGTAATTTTTCTTGCCTCATCAGTTTAACCTCATCATTTAACAATATATAATGAATAGAAATTGATGGGATAATATTTAAAAGGTTAGAATGTTTCCATATAAATTTCTATTTATACTCCCTCTAAATTTTAATCAATATAAATTATTTCTCTAGAGGGAGTTAAATTCCAATAATGAAATGAAATGTGTTTCCATTCACAAGATACAATTTTTTTTAATTTTTTTTTGAGGTAGTGGTTTGAGTTCTAATTCTGGGTTATTTTGGATTGATTACAGTGAATGAAAAAGTGGGAGGTCTATAATCTCATATATCCCATAAATGGAAAAATCCTTACATGAGGAGTAAGCTTTTAGAATATTACCATAATAATCAATGGTCATTGTCTCATCAGTGCATAAAAAAATCACCAATTAAAGAACATGTATGGAATTTTTCTAATCCATTAAAATAATAAAATACTTAAATAATGATTCATTAAATATATTTTTTTTCAATGATAAAATATAATTTGGTGGATTAGGGTATATAAGATTATTTTAATTGAGGAAATGGAGTACATCAATAGAATTAACTAGAGGAGATAAATTCTCTTATAAGGGGTGATTCATGGAATCAAGGATGTTTAAGGGGACAATGTCACCACAAATCTCCATACATATTTAACCAATGTGGATATTAATTATGTTTTTTGTGGGTTTAAATAAATTTATTCCAAATATAATTTAGGAATTACCATTCATCCTATCATCTTTCAATTTAACCGCATGAAAATTAGTAGGAAAAATTAAAATTTTAACCCTTACAGGAATATAATCTAACACACCCTTAGGGTTTTTAGTTCTCTAGTTTTCCAATTGAATTACTATTCTTATAATATTCATTTATCCAACCTACATTGAATATAAAATTGTGTGATGAATAAAATTTATAGGTTCACCCAAATCAATCATATAATTGGAAAAGAAATACTCCCATATACTACATTTAATTAAAAATGTTCCAAGATCATTGAATTTTGTGGGATGTGATGGATCTAGAAATGATTATATTTTCCTCCCTAATATGACAATATCATCACATATATTTCTCCTTTATTGTGTATACATATTCATTAGAAAATTTTTAAATCATATAATTTGATTCCTAACACCAATCAATGGAATATTTACATTCACTTATTTGAACATTTCAAATATATCCTTATCAAGTTTATTTTCATTTTGGTTTCATTATTGTGTGGCCATTTTTGGGAATTAAATATAAATGGTTGGTCTTGGAGGCTTCTTAAATGATACTCTCTTTCCTTTTTGGGTTTTTCTTAGGAATTGTTTTATATTTCAAATCATATGGGATATTTGAAATAGTGTTTTCCTCATGATGGGATGACAATATTTGAAGGGTATATTGTATTTTAAGTTGTGTTCCACTTTTAATGTTTACAGAACATAAATTTCCATTTTCCCTATGATTTACTAGTTGTTGAGAGGGTAGTTCACCCAACCCTTCCATCTGGATTTCACCCACCGATTTGGAGAGTTTCCATTATTATTTTTTAGTTGTTATATTGGTACTAGGGTGGTTTTTTATGATTTTTGATTATTTATTTCCATTTTTTTCATCACATCCTAAAGGATAGTCTTGGTTTTTTGAGGGGGTGTTGGAAAGGCCTTTGTGGTGATTAAGGATTTTTGAGTGGTGTTTGGGGTTGAATACCCTATCCTGAGTGGTTCCTAGAGTATTAAGGTTAGTTATAAAACTCTTACCTATTGGATAAGTTATCTTTACATCAAGATTATGATGGATAGTATGGTTCTATCATAATGGGTTGGTTATAATGGTGTCCTAGAAATATTGCCTCAAAATCCTCAAAAGGGTCACTTAATTGAGGTCATTAGTCGGAATAATGGGTGTCAGTGGCACAAATACAATAATGAATAAAAGGATGAGTTTGGAATTTCCATTTGAAAAGAAAAATCTATTAGAGACGGGTACTTACCGCTTTAAACATCATATACATATTCTTCTCAAATACATAAAATTTTATGTCATGGACACCTTGAATGGGTCCACTACACCATGTACTGAATTGTAGTGTTCTTTGTCGCATGTTGTTTTGAGGTATCTTGTAGAAGTTAAGGTATTTTATACTAGTGAACCACTATCATCATTATCAATCATATTTTAGTCAATAAGAATTAATCCTTCATAAAATTATTGTATTAATAGTTGACCACTTTTTTTATAGTGTGGACATCAGGAACTCAAACTTTTAAATCATTTAAAATATTATTGATATGTTTCCACTTTATATTTCCTTATTCTAAAAAAATAATTTCTTATAGTATTATTTCTAGGGTATGGGATATTGTTTTCATGAAAAAGATGAATCATATAGTCCTAAACATATATTGGGGTGGTAACATAATATATAAATTTTTTTTTTATTCTAAATATAATAGAAAAGATTTATGTTTTATAAGTTCATCAACCTGATTTATTGGTTTTAGTTTCAAAAAATTAGTGAAAAATTATGTTAAATTATTATGTGGGTATTATCTAGAAATTCCATTAAATTTTTGTAATAATTGAATTATATTATATTTTAGTACAAATTGTTTTCATTGAATTGTATTTGAATATAAGTGGGTTATATATCAACATCAGAATAAGTGATTTATTTTAGTTTTTCGTTATTTTTAGATATTTAATATAGTTTTATTTAAACATCAACATTTTTTTATATTGAAAATAATAATAAGTGTTTAGAGGATCTGTAATGGGTTGGGTGTCCTCCTTCAAATGATTGGTTTGTGCATATTTGTGTTAGTGATGAATAATCTTTTGGGGTTTGGTCTTGAATGATGTTAGTTCACCTGAAGAATAAAATGTTAGGCACATACCCCACAAACAAAATGATGATAAAATTCTAATTATATACAAATTATGAGAGATAAATAAACAAATATTAAAAAATATTCAAATTTATTATAAAAAATACACTCTAAAAACCAAAGCAATACCTAGACGTAGAGACAAAATTTTATAGTATTGTCATGAAACATCAAATTGATTAGTTTATCAAGATTATTGTTTAGTATAGGGTTGATCATAGGTCATATATCATGGATCATTAGTGGTTTATAGTATCTATATCCAATAATTGTTTAAAAAAACCTGGAAATTTTAATTTATGATTCAAAATAAAATGAAATAATTTAAAGAGTTTAGTAGTTTAAAAATAAAGGTGGGGTTCAAATATTAATTTTGAGAAAGTGACCATTGTGAATTTTTTACACATGAATTAATGTTCATATTTTATAAAACTACAATTAGTTTAGTGAAATTATATGTTTTAGGGTAACTCTGATCATTATTTTCCACTTTTCCCTTTAAAATAATATTAATAAAGAACTAACCCTTGAAAAAAAATTTATTTTTCAATGTTTGGAACTAAATAGTAGAATGAGGGATTCCATATAAGACTAAAATCTCAAGTATGTGTGTCAAAAAATGATACTTATTTTGTCCAATCATAACAACCCATGATTCTCAATTAAAATATCAAACCAATTGGTTGTGAAATGAATAAATTTACATTATATTATACTGAATTTTTTTATTAAAAGTATAATAACGTTGATATAAAACTTAAAATAAATGGATCAAACAAAACATATACCAAACCATTATAATAACAGGTTATGGAACACCCTTTTAAACTAGATAGATCCTTCATAATTATTTCCCAAAATTTTATTGTCCATCGGGAGGAATAAAATGATAGTATGGAACTGTGACATCATATTTGATCTCCATTTGAGGATAGAGACCTAAATAAATTCCATTATATAGATACAAATCTTTTATCTCCATAATGGTAGATCCTTTCACATATTATAACAAACTAATGGTGTGTTAATGGCACTAATTTTTATGTAATGTTAAAGGTGTTTTTAGATAAACTAAATTTATAAAATCACTTGGCTCATTTATTTGGGATTGAAGATAGTATTTTTTAACATTTGAAAAAAATATACATATATATTTATAAATAATATATCTAATAATTTTTTTTCATCAATTGGAGGCCTTCATCCGGTGATATGACTATATTATAGAAGTGACCTCGAGTCTATGAATAGTGAAGATTCTCTCCAATGTTTCTGAATTTGGGGCCCCAAAATGCCTAAATTGAGATCTTTAATGTTATATTAACTTATATCCCAATTTTTTTTACATTCAATAACCTATTTTAATCCCAATTTTATTCTTGTATTAGTATAGGTACTTTTTTTAGTCCACATGTTTGCTTTGGATCTTCTACAGTTTGGCCCGTTTCTCTTGAATTTAATCATGGGATAAACAAATCACCCAACCCATAATGTAATAAAAAATAATAAAATTTAACTTTTTAAAAGTGGTTAAAATTAACTCAATGATTCATATGTGAAGTGATATTTGTTATTATATTTTGAATTTACAACAAAAAATCTGTTTTAGATTGTTTTTAAGGGTGGAAATGAATAGGCAATCACTAAATTATCATGTGTCACTGCAACATATTCTCCCTATGTAATACTAAAGAAAATATAGTATTTATTGTTTAATTTAAAAATTAATTAAAATATATTTTATCTTAAAACTGACATCTATAGGTGGATATTATATCATCAACTAAACCTGTTAAATCAACATCTGTCTAACCCCTAATTATTGTGGTGAATTTATATAGCAATGCAACCCAATGTTTATTGATGATGTGGAATAATATTTACCTCATATCTCTATTATGGATTAATTTTTGGAAACTATGATAATGATAATAATTAAATGTTGAAAACACAAAATATAAATGAGTTTTTTGGAATTAGAGTAGACTGGAAACCATTTACATATAATGAGTCTCATCAACTACCTAACCATCACCATCTTTTAAAAATGTCATCCGAGTTTCAACCGTAGTTTCCATTGAATTTGGGTATTCCATTTTAAATAGTTTCAACGCCAAATATTCATATTTATTTTGGAAGATAAATATCCCATCCTTCTTTTCAATCACTTGTAGCCCATGAAAAAATGATAATACATTAATCAGTGACATCTCAAATTATCTCATCATTAGTTATAAAATTTTTTATCATTGGGTATTATCCAAGCCTCAAAAAATGATTCCATAAAAATAAATAATTACTAAATTTAAAAACCCTCTCTCCTTCATGATGTTAGGGTTGTGATAAACCACTCACATGTGATAACCATGTTTCTTTAAGTACAGATCCACCACAAGTACTATGATAATTATTCTTTCTTCATCTCATATAATGGTTTCCTAAATTGGAATACTTTTCTCTCATCATTATAAATGAGAAACCCATATTGTCTCTCAATTTATAATTCCTCTTAAAGGACTCTATCTAAAAATGTTGATTTGATTTCAATTTTATATACATTAAACCCTTAAGCACGATTATAGAATGAAAAAATCCAATGGTTTCAAGAAGGGGCACTCATGAAAATCTTTATCATCTTAAATTCCATCTATTAGGGTGTATCCTTTAAACAAAATATGTTACTTATTCCTTATAAAAATTAATTTATCATTTAGTTTTTTTTACTGAAAACCCATTTTTTATCATATTTTTATTTTTGGGCCTTAACATAATTTCCTAGGAATTATTTTATCAGTTTTGTCTATATCATCTTTCATAGAATTAAACCAACTTGAATATAGAGTAGAAAAATAAAATAATTTTAATTTTCTCTGAGATAATAATAATTTTTTATTTCACCTTGATCCTTCATGTTTGAAATATAGTTGTTTGGTCAAAAAATGTTTTTATCAATGATTTTAGCTATGCTAGATCATTTATTTTTTATAAGTTTATCCTACATAATTTTCTTCATCATCATAGATATCATCAAAGTTTGTTTCATCTCGTTGAAACGCCCCACGATCTAAATACATTTTAATCAGTTTTTATGAAATTTTTTGGATTGTTTAAGTTAAAATTATACATATTTGAAGCTAAAATATTTTCATTATAATTAAAAATCATATCATTTTTAGTCATGATCATACCCTGAATTTATAACATTTGTTCAAACCTTTTAGTTTATTTCCAATATATATTTCTATTGGATAAATATCCAAGAAATATCCCTTCACCATGACACCCTTATAAGTTTCTAATCTTCTCTTTGTTCATAATTATGATCTTACTTACAAATACACAAATTTATGTCATCATGGGATTAAGTCCATAAAATATTTCATATGGGGTCTTTTATTTATTTTAACATTGTAATTCCTGATTGAATATGTTCAATTTTGTTATGAACATTCCTTCAAATATTTATTAGGTACGTATTTTTAAATGATCACAGTCAAAGTCATGTTGTTAATGATATTATTTCTTCATTCATTAACTCTATTATTTTGAGGAGTTCTCATTGGTTGATATTGAATCCCATGTACCTCAAGGGAATTATATACTTAGGTATTTGTGGATTTCATAGAATTTTCAATGAGATTCTTTTGAATTTAGACCCCAATAATCCCTTAATATTCACTTCAATATTGAATAATGTAGATGTAAACTTTATTATTATTAGTACTCACTATTAACAAAGCCATTATGCTAAAATCATTAAAAACATAATATTGTTTGTCATAAAACACTTTATGAGTCATTGTAACACAAAAATCCAATTAAAAAATTCAATAATACTCTTTAGGATTTCCTTTATTAAATTTATATGAATTTAAGACTATTTTATATTTTTTAAAAGAGTCACATGTATGTGTATTGTCACATGTGATTTTGGGAAAGTCATGTTATCCCTTGGTCTTGACTATATTTTCCAATTATCATTGGCATAAGTTACCAAGTAACTTATTCCATATATTATTGTCATTTTCATTATAAAAAATACACCAATTATTCTCAACAATAAAATATAGATTATCTTTGGTTAATATTTTTTTATAAGTTTTTAATAATCTTTTAATAGTGGACCACATATTTATAAATTCCATAAAAAGTAAAAAAACTCTCTCAATCTTATAAAACTTTTACTATGTCCTTATAAAAAGTGAACGTCACCCTTTTAGAGATCATTTATATCATATTTATCCTTTACTATGATAATTATTTTGATTCCCCCATTATTTAAAAAATGAAACACTAAAAATTTATCATTTTTATATTGGTTATAGGATTTTTATTTCTAGTTATGTGTGAGGAAAAAACACTATCGATAAACCTTAAACCATACCCATATATCTTTTCTTAAATTAACATCAATAAAATTTTCCTTCTCATACTATCCCTTCTCCAACAATGAGTATTAAGAAACCTATTTTTAATATTTATATACCTATGTTTGTCATGGTTTAATAATTACTACATCACCTTAAAAAACTGATAATCTATTTTCTATTATCAGTGTTTTGAATAAGGTTTTAAGCTATTTATTTACTCTATTATAGGTATTATGAGTCACTTATCATTATATCCTTTATGAAAAATAGGCAACATTGGGTCTATATCATTCACAAAAAAAATGATAATTGTTAAAATTAGAAGTATATAATGAAAAACGTTTTTCATATTTTTGGTTTTATTTGTATTTAAAAATCTTTTTTCCAATGAATCATACATATATAATGTGTCCTTATTTTCAACAGAAATAGTTAATTTTTGGCATCCTCCTTCCATCCCTTACTATGTCACTTGTTGGATATTGAGTTTATCCCAAATCTATTTCCCTTTGGGGAGTTTATGCCTATGTACTGGCATAGGGAATGGATGTTATCTATATTTGATCATTCTATAATACATCTTTCCATTTATTTTCTAATAAATTCAATTTTAGGATGAAAATATTGTGTTCATTGGTTACACCAGGGACTTATTTAGACTTTATTAGTAATGGTGATTTGGAGAAACCTGATACCATTCTAGGTTTAAGGAGTATTTATTGATCCTCATAACTGTTCTTCAAAACCATGACTTCTTCTATATGTTCATATGTTCTTTTGACCTTTTTATTTACTGTATTGGCCAAGCCTTAAATTACTCATTCATATTATAAACTTTGAGTTTGAGCTCCACATCCTTTCCCAAGATTCATTAAATAAAAGATTTCAATTATTAAATATTTTCATTGAATTCTGAAATATCTTCTTCATATTATTTCATATATGACTTGGATTCCTAAAATAATACATCTTGTTCTTGGTTTTATCCCTCCATTTTTCAGGCTATTCAATATATTCATCATATTCAACCTGTAGATCAAATATCCCCCCAACATAACTATCTTTGTCATCACTATATACAATTTCCTATTTATTAATAACATCACCTAATATATCTTCACTATGGTCCCTAAAATCAGTAACTACTTACACTTCGAACTCATTCCAAATTCCAAATTTATGTGATTTCATATTTTTCTTCATTAAGAACTTTCATTATGGTTTTGTCTTTATTTTATCAGTTTTAAATTATTTCTTCATAGGTTCCTCATAATTGACATAATAAATATTTTTAAATCCCTTAATAGAGAGATAAAATATGTCTCCACATCATAAACAAGAAAGTGGAATTTATCCTTTGAATTTTACTTTCTCTTATTAAGGTTAGAGGATTAAAAATCCATAAAATCATCGACCTTATCATCATGTAGATAATCTTTAATAGAAAGTGTATTCATTTCCATGAATTAAACATCTTTAATGTTTTTATTTCCTCTGGAATCATTATTATCATTTATTGTATTATATGTGACAAGTGTGCTATGAAGGTGGTCCATAGATACATCTTTTGGATCCTTATTTTAAAGGGAACAAATATTGGCATTATGGAAAGTGGGAATTATTCTAATGATTCATTTCTAGATCCTAAAATCTTTGATATTTTATTTAAGAGAACACATGTCTTCGACCAAGTCATTGAGATGTTCAAAAATTCCAAAATAGTTTTGGCCAAACCTATCTTATAGTCTTTATATTTATTCCCTATCACATGCGTCTTTTCGTCTCAAACTTTGGAACCACCTTCATAAACATTCAATATATTTTCCCATATATCATGAGTGATTTTTCTAGTCATTTCCTATTTTTAGATATGGTTGTCCAAATATCCCCCGAATGCATTTATTTCCATTTCATCCACATATATTTCCTTCAGGTAAATTTATGTTAAATATATAATTTCTGTGTTCACTAATATTCCATGAATATATGTTGTGTATACTTCCATTCAAAACAACCTGAAATAATGATATATTATATTCTTCCATAACTATATTTTTTTTAAATTTAAAATTTTGCCTTTTTGTTTCATATTCATAGTAGAAACTACTGCCATTATTTTATGAGAGAAAAAATATCCATAGAATCTCAAGCTCTAATACCAATTGTTGGTCCCATATCGAGGATATTACCCTAAGTGTGGTGGTGAATTAGGGTAATTCCAATTTTCAAACACAAACCCTTGTTTATGGTATTGTTCTCCCAAAGTGAGTAAATCTCCTTTCCCCCTCTTCCTTCTCTCTTTGACTGATGAAATCAATAAATCACATAAAAAAATTTACTTGTTTTACCCTACCTAGACTAGTATAAGGGGATGAAAATAAGTGATGTGTCATTACACCAAAGACATTAGACCACACAAATTATTTTTATTTACACAAAGGATATGTCTCCCTGATCCTCAAAACTCACTATTCAAAAAATATGAGAAGTGTCGAAACCTCTCATTATAGAAATGAACTCATTACTCCATTTGTGAGAACCATTATCTTCTTAAAGATATTAGGATATAAAAAAACACATAAAATGGGTTGTCTCTTTCACACACTCTGATAATATTCCATCAGGAAAATCCTCTTATAATTTTCACCTTCTTCCTTGTTATCAATATTCCATAAGATCTAGAAATCTATTATATTTTTTCACTTATAAGATCTTGGGAATCCTCTTACTACAATTCATATACATCATCTTGTCTAGACTGACTATATCCTTTATGATGTAATGGAAAAATAAACTTCATCATTTTTATCCACTAGTTTGGATCAATGAAATCTTCCTATTACTCCATCGTATCATTCCATATATCATTCTACACTCTACGTAGTGACTAATAACCCATTAATTAACATTAATTTTTTGAAAACCCAAGAAACAATGTCCCTTGGAAATTTATATTCCTATTTGTAACTGGATCACTAAAATAGGGACATATCAACTATATTTTATCCTTACCTTAAATATGGACTCCTTTATTTTAATAGATTTACAAAATTTGGTTTTCTTAATCTCACCCAAGATCTTTACACAATCTTCTTATCATTATTTGAACACATTCAAGATTGATTATGATACGATCCTATATAATTGTCGTGAAATAACATGTAGGATTATAGATCCGTGAATTCCTTATTTATAAAAAATCTTGACAATAAAAAATGCAAGGAATATATATAATTTTGGCATATATTATTTGGTTTCATAATATCCATCTATCTATGACATGGAAACTTTGAATTTAGTAGGATCACTAGAACTCACCAAAACCTTCCATTGGTTTGGCACTATAGTGTAGAAATATAATTGTAAAATATCCCATGAAAAAAAAATCCCACTTCAGTATGCCCTTTGTAAATTTAACACTTAATAAACCTTGATCCCCCTTAACATCACATTTGAGTCTAACTGACATTAGTTATTTTCTATAACCACCCATATCAACCTAAACATGGGAGAGGATAAAGACCATTACCCATCGTTTCCTTTTGTTTCATATCCTTCCTTCATGGTTACTTTTACCTAAATTCATGGGTGATCAAATTCCCATCACCAGTGGCCCACTCAACTATGTGGTTCTTGAGCTCAGTCATCATCTTGTATAGAGGTATCTCGGGTGATTTCATTGAGTAGATTTGACAATATTTTTGGATCCTATAAACATTATTGTATAATTCCAATTGACCCTATAACATGGGAACATATATACATTAGATGGAAATATCTCCACATAGGCCACCATGATCACCACTAAAATTTATCTACATTTTCCTATGGTGAATACTTATCCTTTTATGAATATTCACTTTACAACGCGATGATCTATGGTGTTGTGTCTATCATGACGATAAACTTTTTATTATAATATCACCTACTCTTATGGGTTAAATGAATAGATAATAACCCTCCGATAATAATAATTTCAATTCCACCTTGTTCAATGGTACCACATAGATTATTATTAATAAAAAAAATAACAACAAACTTCAAAATTCATTTTTTGCAATAATTATTGTCTCCCTTTTTCTAACACCCTTCCAACAAAATACTGTGTCATGTAGGGATTATCATACACAGTTTTTCTTTCACTAATTAACAATCACACTATGTTTTCAAAAGCTTCATGATTTAGAAATGAAATAAGAGGATATATAATTCATTCCAGAAAATTTCCCATTCTAGGTGTGGGGATCAAGGTGTATGTACAAAGGGACAACCTAATTGGACATGCTACATGACTATTAATTATGGTGTAGCCTCACTGGACATGTAGCTAAACCTAGAAAATCGGAAGTGGGGATATTAATCCACTTTCCTAAATCATGTAGGGTATGTTATGAATTTATGTTGGACTAATAATCTCTCCCTTAACACATGACCTAAGGATTAGATGATTTTCTAATATTTGATACAACTATGGGTTCCATTTCAGGAAAACCCCAACCCCAATATTGTATACTGTAGGGATCATCCTACATGGTTTTAATTTCAACATTACTCAGTTACCACTCCACTCTAAAAAATCATTATGATAGTGGTAAGAACTCATAGGGATTATATTTTATTCCTAACACTTCCTCACACCTTATTTGGGACTCTAGATGCAAGTACCAAGACACAAACACAATATCCATTCCACATGACCAAGAATTATGACTCAAACTCATTGTATATTCCATAGAACACTATAAAAACATTTTGGATTTTAATCTCATATACTAAATCATATAGAAGGTGGATGAAAAATTATATCATCACTTTTAATTTCTTCATAATTTAATATTATAGAAACTCAATTTCAACTATAATTAATTTTTATAAATTCTTTCACTTTTGATAATCTTCTTACTCCATCCATATTTGATAAAAATTAATTTTGAGATCTTTTATTCAAGTAAATATAATTCATACGACATCTGATCTAATTTCATCTTTTGATCATGAAATGTTGAATTTCTAATATATAAAATTAATATAAACAAAACGGTGATCTTATCTCTATTATCTATATATAGTATTTCAAAAAAAGACTTCGATCGAGGATCTTAAAATAATCCTAATGTTCTGGGAATGATAAAATTGATTAAGCATCAACCCAAATAATATTACTAAAAATAGTTTATCATAGATATTTTTGAATTTATAACAAAGGGTTTTATTGAATAGAAAACACATATCCTATTAGAAAATATCATATTATAAACTCTCGTATTAACTATTTATATTTCATATTTAAATAGACTTTTAACATGGATCTTGTATCATATGTGTTTTTCATTTATATACACTAACTATTTCATATAAAGTTTTTGTCATACAAGGTTGACGTATCATACATATTTTTATTTTTTACACATTATCTGGGTATCTTGTGAGATATTCATACCCTAAGAGTATCAAGTATCATATTGAGGGTATCTTATAAAAACCCATTGTATTATCTTACTAGAATTTATGTCTTTTTAATTTTTATACACCAGATCCATATTTTACACTTATTCAATTTATTTTTTGGACTTTTTCAAAGAACCTGTAACCATTTTAAAATCTTCACCCAATATTATTTCCTCACTGATTTTAGTATCCTTTATGCTTAATACTCCAAGGATGGTTTCTCCATAATATATCATACCTTCCCCCAACCATGGTACATTTTTAAAAACTCTTAAATATACATTTTAAAATCTTTCCAATAATTGTCCTACTCAACCACCTCAACATTAATATGATGTAAGGGTTAATCAATATGCACAATTTCCATTGATTTTGGTTTTCCATTATATGAATTATCCTTTTCATATCCAATTGATTCCAAATACATTTTCATTTACACATAAGGAATGAGAATAATCTTGATGTTTATTTAGGGTATACTCACTCTTTCACCCAACAAATCAATGACACATTTAATTCATTATTTCATATTGAAAACAAATACAACATCTGTTTATCAAAACTATTTTCCACTTCAACATCGAAGGAATAATTTTACTCAACATATGATTTCATACACTAACAATTAAGGATTATATTACAAATTTTGTTTTTTATTCAGTGGATAGATTAAGAAATAATTGAGTTGACAATGAATGTGATGAAAAGTTCAATGATTGTCCCAATAAGGAACAAAACATGATGGGTGTTGGAGTTAAAAATATGGGATCCATGGTCATAAAACTCTCTCAATATATGTATAATAACATGAATCATGTTGAACTCCAAAATACATCAAGAGGGTAAAAATATCCATTGCATTTTTCACGAAGCATTGTACACTCTCATTTAGTGGCATTCTCATCAAATATATTTAGATAAATTGGCCATGTCAAAATAAAATGATATTTTTCATTCACTAATGATCATAAAATGATAATGTTTATTTGTGTTTCGTTATTCAGAAAGTGAAGGTGATAAATGGTGGGTATTTATTAAGAGTACAAGGCTGGTGAATGAAATAGAATCCACAGACTGGGAGTAATTTAATAAGATATTTTTAAAATGTATTTATGCCAAACTATTCAAAATAAATTAGAGAGATAATTTATACAACTAAAACCAAAGGAGGATGAATCCAGTGGATGTTATGATGAAAAAATAAAAATAATTTCAAGGTGAGATTCATGATTTATCAATTATTATGAAATAAAAATCGATCATTTTTTTAATAGCTTAAAACTGAGCTTATGAAAATTTAATCTATAAAGGAAATCTATATCAAAGAAGATATTTTTTTGTTCATTTTAAAGGTTAAAAAGGAAGTCAGAGACTCCAATTATTCATCTGGTTTTGAGTATAATAAGAACAAAGTAACTATTCAAAGAAACATAATTGGTAAAATACATAGGGAATGAAAATTAATCGGTATACATGTTGAAAATGTGGTATGAAACATGGATGAATTTTTTGAAAATGTATTTCAAAATAATTAATGTATGGAAGATAATTACATCAATTACATGAATTTTGAAGATACTTAAACATTCCAACCCATGAAATCGATTATAAACTCATATGAATACACCACCCACAGTCCAATGATTCAATTTTAAAGAGTATGAAAATTACACTAATATGTAAATAAAAAAAAGTCTTGATAACAATAATCAATTTCAAAAACCTCCAATGGATATTGGGAAACCCTATGCAATAAAAACTACTAGTGTGGGACAAGAAAAAATTGTAGTAAATGTTACAATTTGTATCCACTAAATAACTAAAAATTTATTATTTTATTTTGGTTTATTACATCCATTAAAATCAAAAACTTTTTCTGTTAATGTTTATTCACTACATAAATATTGATATATTTAATTTTTTATTAAAACAACTTCTGGTGCTATAAGGACCCATCCTTAAAACATTAAATAGTCTTGAATTAAATGAATAATTCTCATTGAGGATCTTTTTAGGTTTAGAGTTTTAGAAAAGTAGGACATAACTATTACATCTCAAAAGATTACAAAGTAGACACTTCTACACAGTTTCCATTTTTTCATAAAATAAAAACACTTAAAAATAAAGATGTCTAGTTAAATGTTTTAGACCACAAGTCTTTCCTTGATCCCATCCATGACCATATTCATCTTTAAGTCCTATGGGAAACATTCCAAAAAACATGGGATGAGCATAAAAATCTCAGTAAGTGTTATAAAACAAAGAAAGGGAACATAAGTTTATCAATACAGACATAACATAAGCTCTTTAGCATATCTCATGAAAAAATAGGATTTATTAATAACACATAGTAGTCACAAATCATAAAGGTAACTTATGGAATACATAACATACTTACATTGTAGATATCATAGCTACATAGGGAGTCACATTTGGAATACCCATCAATGTGTGTTCCTTAAATATTTTTGGAGAAACATTCATGTTTACCTCCTTCACATTACCCAATGCATTGGAGAGCTATCTCGGGCTCACCCACCCTAGGTTTATCATGGAACCACCCGTATACGTAACAATGGCCAAGAACCATAACATAATCATAAGACATTACTTAAGCATAAAGGAAAGATAACATTCCCACATTGCAATAACAATAAAACATTTTAAGATATTGAAATAATGAATCCATTCAAAAACTATTCTCAATACCAAAATATGTAAAAAGAGTATGTGGTATTTATTTTCCTTTTTAAAAAACATTACGGCTTGTTAAGGAATCCAAAGATCAAATAATACTCACGGTGGCAGAAAATGGTCGTTTTCACCGCATACATAAAAAAAGAGACATTCATTTTTTTCATTTTGTAAAATGAATCGTAGAGAAAAGACTCCCATTGAATGAAATGAAAATTAAAAATGGTTTTATACACCATATAAAATAAAGGTGTGTAGAAATCAAAAGATGCCTCAATGAAAGGAGATTGAGACGAAGTCTCGTACAAAGACAACATCCTTAGATTAAGTATAAATCAATTACATAATTAGGCATGACAAATATAAATACACTCAATATAAGTGGATATTAAGTGTAAAACAATCAGAGTTCATCCACACATATTCATAGCACGACATAATCACTAAGTAGAGGTTTAACCCAAATAATTAAAATTGGGTTAAGAAGTTCCCTTACATAAATTTGACAGCCTAACAACATCACATTAAAATTCAGAAAATGAGTTGATGAGAGATAAAAAAGTTATCTCATCACTTGGACATAAAATTTACAGATATAAGAATATATAAGAACATATCCCAACATAAGAATATTTAAATTAAAAGACCTAACAAAAAGATGTCTTTTAAAAAGGGGAGGGTGAAAGGTTCCCTTACAGATTTGGTAACCTACGAAACATACACCCCATGAAAGAAGGACCATACAATGTTGATGTAAATACCCTTAAATGGATGTATATTACTCAAAGATTAGAATAATGGGTAGTACATACACCACACAAAAGGAAATAGTGGCAAATGTAGCATTAATATCATGGGAATAAAAAGTGAGACAAAAACCACTTACCTCGTTGTAATCAATCGAATCATATGACCAAAAGATAACAAACACCCAATGAATCACATAATACCATGAATATAAATAGAATACTGATAATATATATGAAATTTCAGTACACAATACACCACATCCAATAAATAAGTGGCAAACAATGGAAATATCACGTAATTAAAAGTGAGATAAGAAATCTCCTACCTCAAGTCCGACATGTCTTGTTCGTTTCTTTATATTCCTGAATAATATTCCTTGGTCAATTTATAATTTCTTAAGGAATTCCATTAATCTTTATTATTCAATTCATATCACATATTATCATGTTATAATAATTAGTTAAATATGTGAGTTCATATCATACGTTTTGTCAATGTTTGGTACATGAGTCAAAAAATGAACTTGTTTGAAGAGAAATGTCCATGAAGTTATAAGTAAATCAGTTTATCAATGGTGTTAATGATTTAAATATCATATATATCCAGTATATATGTATATAAAAATATTCCATAATGTTTTGAGATAATAAATGAAATGTACCGTTCATGGAGATGGTAGGTCGTACGTACGCATGAACGCTACTTTCATTTTTTGTACTATTAATGGACATTAAAACTAAATGAGACATAGATATTTTATAATTCCAGTATAATATATATTTTATATATGTAACATAAGTTCATTAATTACATTCTTTGTTAATTCCATGTTTGGAATGAATGAGTCACAACACTTGAGGGGGCGGTTGTCCACACTTCCTCATATGAAATTATCGCATTTTCCCAACATGAAAAGAATAAAGGTATATTATAAATATAAAATAAAGAAGTATATATAGGACATAAATATAATATATATCATATAAAATTATATTTCCATGATAATGGACACCATGAGATGTGTTAAAATAAGATTGAACAATCATTGTTTTGTGATGCATTAATTCACCGCCCACAAAAAAAATATATTTTTTAACCATTAGATGAAGGTGTGTGTAAGTGTAGGTAGAATAATTATCATAAAAAAATACTAGAATATTTAGGATACTAGTGTTATTATGGGATAAAATAATAATAAGATCATGGTGAGTGAAGAAGGAATATAAAATAAAGAAACTCCAGAGAAGACATTATCTCTAAATCGGGTAACTCTTTTTGATTTGAGCAAATGACTTTCTTTGGAAACACTTTTTCCCAAAGTGAGGATTCTAGGAGTAATAGAGGGATGTGGAGAGATAATATGAGCATAGGTTGTACGAGAAAAGGGCTTGAGAAGTGTGGGTAAGGGGGTAGAGTTGGGGGTCTTTTATAAGAGGGAGGAGGGTCACTTTTGAAAAGTCTTGAAATGTTAATTTTAGTATAAAATGATTTTCAGATTTTAAAGGTCCCACATTGACATATTTTGAGGATAAGGTGATAGGGGTTTAAAATAAACCCATATAATAGGTTTTAGACAAGTTTATGTCTTAGATTTTACTATATATTTTCATTTTATTTAAATCGTTCATTATTGAGGTAATCACTATAGAATCATGGTGTCATCAATAAATTTATTTATTAAATGTCTAAAAATTATAAAAAAATACCATGATGTAGGAAATATTTTTAGATTTATAATTACTATTTATATTCTAAGATATAATTTATGTAAAAAAACTAAAATTGTTTTACTTAGGATATACAAACCTTTTTTATATTTCTCTTCTTTTTAAAAATAATGTCATAAATGTCACTATCACACCCATGTGACTCCATGGGCCCTCAAGTTGGGTAAAAATATTCCCATGGTCTACCATGACTCAAAAGGAGTATTTGGACACATTTTGGGGTCATTTTATATTATTTTGATATTATTTTTTTACCCTTACCTACCTGATTACTAATTAATCACTATAATTAAAGATAATTACTATGGTTACTATTCATAATGTCCAAAAACAAAAGAGTCTTAATTACATAATTTGTACCTTATGATTCCAAAATGGAATCCATTTTATCAAAATCCAAACACAGAATTTTCAATAATTAATTTAAAAAATAATTCCTGTTGTCAAAACCAAAGATAGGTTTTTAAGAAGTAAAATCTTTCAAAAGATTGATTTGTTTTTATATCCAATTTAAAGGTGAAATTACATCCAATTACCAAAATTTTATTAAATGATGAAACATAATTAAATTACACCATAAAACCAATTAAAATTACAAACTAACTATATAAAAAAATTGGATGAAAAGGCAGTTTTGAATTAAAATGCTGTGTTTTTCACTATTCATTAAAAAATGAACATTATCAAGAAAAATAAGAAAACTTCACCCTATTATATATTTGATATTCCAAATTCAAAAATTATTTCTATTTTACCAAATTCAATACATAGAAGTTTCATTAATATATTATATAGTTAATTCCTACTGTCAAATCAAAGAGTGTGTTTTTAAGAAACAATATATATCAAAAGATTGACACTTGTTTATGTCAGTTTTCAAAGTGAAATTAATTATAATTACCAACATTGGATTAAATGGTAAAAATATATTCTAATTAAACTTTAAAACCAATTAAAAAAATATAACCATAGAAATAAATTAGATTAAAAGGAGGATTTGAATTAAAATTCAGCCTTTTTCACTATTAAAAAATGAACTTTATTGGAAAAATACCAAAAATTAACACAAAGTAAATTTTGATGTCTTGATTCTAAATAAGGATTATATTTTTTCAAATATAACATATAAAATTGACAAAAAGTATATTTAAAAAGGGTTCTCCATCAAAAGGTGGTTAATCGACCTTTATAAGAATATTATAATATTTATGCTTAAAATTTGATTCATTCGCATTTTAAGCCTTTATAATTTATTGGGTAATTGTTAAAATATTTAACAAACATATATAATAATTTTATATTTAGTTCTGTTAATTCTCTCCATTACAACAGTAAGGCGTTAACTACTATTTAAAATCATATTATTATATTATTAGTGTGAAATTTAAGATTTCAAAGAAACCCATTGTTGCATATAGGGTATGCTATCAAACATATCAACCCCATTTAAAGTAAAATTAATATTTAATTCAAAAAGATTTATAAATATAAAATATTTATTATTATTTATTTACATGGGTTGTTAGATCCTTCCCCCCTTTTGGAAATTTCATCCTCTCAATTTTTAAATCTGGGCTTGGAAACATTATTAAAAGTCCCACATCAGAAAAGAGTCCGTAAAAATATCACTTTTAAAAGAAAGAAAGAAAAGTACAAAGGTCACCCGAGACAACCCATACTAGGATTCTATGTAAAGAAAACATGGATATGGAAGAAAAAGTAACAATCAAGTTCTAATGCAGAGTTATAGAAAATATGATTAGGAGACAGTTATCCACCAAAAAATCACAAACTTGTGTTGTGTTAAATGGTATTTGATTACCCAGTAGGCAACGTCAACTAACAATGTTTTTTTTTCAAGTCTTTTTTTTATAATTTAATGTATTCATTTACTACATAGAATAAGAACATAAGAAAATATACTTACCTTCAAGTGGAGTTTCATCCTTTAATAATTTTCTACCAAAAAATAATCTTTTCTCCAAACATTGAGCATTCAAAAAGACTTGGTCACATCAAAATCACACGAATAATCTTCTAGAGAATCATATAATTCAAAAAAGTAATAACTATATATTTCTATTCTTTTTATACACAAACTAAAACCAAAATGGATAGTGTGAGATCAGATAATATCCAAAAAGGAAAAAATATTACAAAAAGAAAAACTACTCTTAATCTCCAATTTTTTTTAAATAAAACCCAATGTTTAACAAAGACCATTCAATAAACTACTATCCATAAAATTATTCAAAAGTAATAAAAATTAAGATTGAAACCCAAATATCATAAGGATTTAATTACATACTCTTCTAAGATAAATCTTAATATTTATCTCCAAATAACATCAGTTACTCACAAAGTCTCATATTGAAAATTAATTAACCTAATCACATATTCTTTAGGATAGGTTAATTATTTTCATAAATAAACGAAATCGTCATATGTCCACAATAAAAACATAGATTCTTTCAAACTAAAATTTCATTCATTATTCCAAAATTTAAATCCCATAGTATTCTATCTTCCTTATGGATATAGTGTTTCCTCAAAAGAGAGAACGTCTTTCACAACAACCTTTTTAACTTAATCACCAAATAATTTTCCTATACTATGTATATCCATTTGATAAAACATAAATTCCCCAAATCAACTTATTCTTGTTCCATATAATCATTTTACTAAAACATAATTCATAATAACCAGGGACTTCAAGTAGGCCAGTGGTAGGCGATGCACCCTTGTCACCCTTCAGTTGTGGATTCGATTCCTGTGGCCTTACCAGACGCGACGGGTTGTCACCCATCCTACAGGCTGTCCTTTTTATAAAACTCAAAAATAACCCTAATATGTTTTAACCTCAATGGTTTCCTTATACCTCTAATTTTCATCCAAATTCATTATGATCTCAATATCTTAATTCTTGAAGTCTTATTTCTCCACCATAAGATAAAATAAAACGATCCCCAAAATGAAGAACATCATACCTTGATCATGGTGTCCATTTGGTTTCATAGTCATCTTGTTCACATAGGTAGAAGGTTCATGCATTGCAACAATGATTTATAGGTCCTTCAAAATCATTTGATTCCTCTATCCAAATACACCTTGTACAACATGGGTCATATGGGTGTTCACAGAAAAATAGTTTTGGAAAATAATCATGTATGACATATAATTTCAAAACATCTGATAAAACATAATTTTTATAAAATAGTCGGATCGAATTTGAGTTGAAACTTTCAATTAATGGTCCTTTTAAAATATAATTGGTATGTTCTAAGAGAATATATTGTAAAAGAAAATATAAATATGTTTTTCAAGGGTCTCCTTCTTTAGAACCTTTTTTAAAATCATAATATGCTTCAAAATCTTGTGATAAGGTTAAATATTTGAAAACTCCTTGATAATATTTACCTTTCTTGAAAATATGAGAATATTGTGAAAATAAGATTTGACTAAATAAAACCCATGATCGACGATGATAACGAGGTATAGTAGAGGTGTTTGATATCTCAAACAACTGCTTAAAAGTGAGTTGTATGCTAGAAAAAGTTTCACAGTCGCACGAACATGACTTTGAAAAAATTATTGCAAGCATGTCCTCAGGAAGAGATACGAATGTCATTTGAGATCATCCTCCTTCCATTTGTAACAGACTGTACTTGATCTAAAAAAGTTATAAAACAACGATTTAACTGAAATAATAGACATAGGGACTAACCATGTGTCTAACGAAAACTCATAATCCCAAAAGTTGTCTAAACCGACCTCTGATACCAATTATAAGGACCCATACTTAAAACATTACATAGTCTTGAATTAAATGAATAATTATCATTGAGGATTTTTTCAGGTTTAGAGTTTTAGAGAATTAGGACATAACTATTACATCTCAAAAGATTACAAAGTAGACACTTCTACTCAGATTCCATTTTTTTCATAAAATAAAAACTCTTAAAAAGAATGATGTCTAGTTCCATGTTTTAGATAGAATGTCTTTCCCTGATCCCATCCTTGACCCTATTTATCTTTAAGTCCTGTGGGAAACATTTCAAAAACTTCGGATTAGCATAAAAAGCTCAGTAAGGGTTATAAAACAAATAAAGAGAACATTAGTTAATCAATGCATACATAACATAATCTCTTTAGAATATCTCATGAAAAAAAGAATTTATGAATAAAACATAGTAATCACAAATCCTAAAGGTACACTACTAAAAAAAGGGCATTAGCGACTGCCATTGGCGGTCGCTAAAGGCCTAGAGCGACCGCCAATGGTGGTCGCATCAGCCTCGTCGCTGTAGGCCAATAGCGACCGCCATTGGCAGTCGCTATAGGTGGCCAAAATTCTGGCCATAAGCGACCGCCTGGAGGTTGCTATACGGTGCCGGGCGGGGACCATTAGTGACTGCTTTTAGCGGTCGCTACTGCTGCCCGACAGCCAGTTTATAGCGACCGCCTTTGGCGGTCGCTAAACTGGGGAAATTTTATTTAAAAAAAAATTCATACCGAAATAAATTTATATATATATATATTTGTTAAATAAAATATATATATATATATTAATGAAAATATTTATATATATAATATTAAATAAAATATTTTTCATTTTTTTAATGAAATGGACGAATTGTGTTTTTTTTCTTCACGGTGAAAAATCAGAGATATAACAAGGTAATAGTCATAACAAATGGAATACAATTTCCAACAGCATAAACATCAAAATCATCATAAACTATAAACATGCTTCAACGATCCGATCAGGTCCATCTATTTCAATCTTCGGATTCAAAACCTACAATAAGACAAAAAAACAAAACAAACGTATATTGAACATAATTATTCAGTTATTATAAACATATAATAAAATTAAATCTGACATCAAATCATGGTGCTATAATAATTTAAAACCCCCAATTTAAGAAATTCTATCATTTCAGGTCATTCGGAGCACGTTTGCTCTGAATTCGACCGTCTCACGCCGTTTTTGGTGTTTTATGACACCGGAAACGCGTTTCCGGTCACCGCGGTCAAAAGACACCTCTGATTGACGTGCGGTCTGCCCGACCATTTCACAAATCAGACAACGGTTGTTGTCGTACGGTTTCATGGCATTCCATGTTTGTTCGGGTGGTTTTGACAACCCCACGAGCCGTTTTAGCGCGCACGGAGCTGCTGAAAACGACGCACTCGACCGTACCACGTGCACCGCGCGTCCGATGGGCGCTCCGTCTCCTCCTACACGTCACCAATAATATTCATAATGTTTTCATGTGGTTTCAAGTCATTCGGAGCACATTTTCTCTGAATCCGACCGTCTGACGCCGTTTTTGGTGTTTTATGACACTGGAAACGCATTTCTGGTCACCGCGGTCAAACGACACTTCCTATAGACATGTCGTCTGCCCGACCATTTCCCAAATCACACAATGGCTGTTGTAGTACAGTTTCATAGCATTCTGAGGTCGTTCGGGTGGTTTTAACCCCCACACATGCCGTTTTAGCGCACGCGGAGCTGCTGAAAACGACGCACTCAGCCGTACCGCGCGCACCGCACATCTGATGGGCGCTCCGTCTCCTCCTACACGTCACGAATAATATTCCTAATGTTTTAGTGTGGTTTCAGGTCATTCGGAGCACGTTTTCTCCGAATTCAACCGTCTCACGCCGTTTTTGGTGTTTTATGACACCGGAAACGCGTTTCCGGTCACCGCAGTCAAACGACACCTCCGATTGACGTGCCGTTTACCCGAACATTTTAAAAATCACACAACGGCTGTTGTCGTATGGTTTTAGGGAATTCTGAGGTCGTTCGGGTGGTTTTGACCCCCCCACGTGCCGTTTTAGCGCGCGTGGAGCTGCTGAAAACGATGCACTCGGCTGTACCTTGTGCACCACACATCCGATGTGTGCGTCGTCTCCTCCTACATGTCACGAATAATATTCCTAATGTTTTTGTGTGGTTTGAGGTCATTCGGAGCACGTTTGCTCTGAATTCGATTGTCTCACGCCGTTTTTGGTGTTTTATGACACCGGAAATCCATTTCCGGTCACCGCGGTCAAACGACACCTCCGATTGACATTCCTTCTTCCCAAACATTTCAAAAATCACACAACGGCTGTTGTCGTACGGTTTCATGGCATTCCGAGGTCGTTCGGGTGGTTTTGACCCCCCACGTGCCGTTTTAGCGGGCGCGAAGCTGCTAAAAACGACGCACTCAGCCGTACCGCGCACACCGCATGTACGATGGGCGCGCCATCTCCTCCTACACGTCACCAATAATATTCCTAATGTTATCGTGTGGTTTCAGGTAATTTGGAGCACGTTTGCTCCGAATTCGACCGTTTCACGACGTTTTTGGTGTTTCATGACACCGGAAATACATTTCCGGTCACCGCGGTCAAACGACACCTCCGATTGATGTGATTTCTTCTCGACCATTTCAAAAATCACACAACGGCTGTTGTCGTACGGTTTCATGGCATTCCGAGGTCATTCGGGTGGTTTTGACCCCCCCACGCGCCGTTTTAGCGCGCGCGGAGCTGCTGAAAACGACGCACTCCGCCGTACCGCGCGCACCGCACATCCGATGGGTGCGTCGTCTCCTCCTACCCGTCATGAATAATATTCCTAATGTTTTAGTGTGGTTTCAGGTCATTCGGAGCACGTTTGCTCCGAATTCGACCGTCTCATGCCGGTTTTGGTGTTTTACGACACCGGAAACGCGTTTCCGGTCACCACGGTCAAAAGACACCTCTGATTGACGTGCCGTCTACCCGAACATTTCACAAATCACACATCGGCTATTGTCATACGGTTTCATGGAATTCCGAGGTCGTTCGGGTGGTTTTTACCCCACCACGCGCCGTTTTAGCGCGAGCGGAGCTGCTGAAAACGACGCACTCGGCCGTACCGCGTGCACCGCACGTCCGATGGGCACACCGTCTCCTCCTACACATCATGAATAATATTTCTAATGTTTTTTGTGTGGGTTCAAGTCATTCGGAGCACGTTTGCTCCGAATTCGACCGTCTCACACCGTTTTTGGTGTTTTATGACACCGGAAACGCGTTTTCAGTCACCGCGGTCAAACGACACCTCCGATTGACGTGCCGACTACCCGACTATTTCAAAAATCACACAATGGCTGTTTTCGTACGGTTTCATGGAATTCCGAGGTCATTCGGGTGGTTTTGACCCCCCCCCCCACGCGCTGTTTTAGCGCACGCGGAGCTGCTGAAAACGACGCACTCGGCCGTACCGCGTGCACCACACGTCTGATGGGTGCGCCGTCTCCTTCTACACGTCACCAATAATATTCCTAATGTTTTAGTGTGGTTTCAGGTCATTTGGAGCGCGTTTTCTCCGAATTCGACCGTCTCACGCCGTTTTTGGTGTTTTATAACACCGGAAAAGCGTTTCCGGTCACCGCGATCAAACAACACCTCCGATTGATGTGACGTATACCCGACCATTTCACAAATCACACAACAACTATTTTCGTATGGTTTCATGGAATTCTGAGTTTGATCGGGTGGTTTTGACCCCCCCACGCGTCGTTTTAGTGCGCGCAGAGCTGCTGAAAACGACGCACTCAGCCGTACCGCGCGCACCGCACGTCCGATGGGTGCGCCGTCTCCTCCTACACACCAAGAATAATATTCCTAATGTTTTCGTGTGGTTTTAGGTCATTCTAAGCACGTTTTCTCCGAATTCGACCATCTCACGCCGTTTTTGGTGTTTTATGACACCAGAAACGTGTTTTCGGTCACCGCGGTCAAACGACACCTCCGATTAACGTGCCTTCTACCCAAACATTTCAAAAATCACACAACGGCTGTTGTCGTACGGTTTCAAGGCATTCCGAGGTCATTCGGGTGGTTTTGACCCCCCCCCCCCCCCCACGCGCCGTTTTAGCGTGCGCAGAGCTGCTGAAAACAATGCACTCAGCCGTACCACGCGCACCGCAAGTCCGATGGGCACGCCGTCTCCTCCTACACGTCACAAATAATATTCCTAATGTTTTCGTGTGGTTTCAGGTCATTCGGAGCACGTTTTCTCTGAATTCGACCGTCTCACGCCGTTTTTGGTGTTTTATAACACCGGAAACGCGTTTCCAGTCACCGCGGAAAAACGACACCTCTGATTGACGTCCCGTCTGCCGGACCATTTCACAAATCATACAACGGCTATTGTCGTACGGTTTCATGGAATTCTGAATTCGTTCGTGTGGTTTTGACCCCCCCACGCGCCGTTTTAGCGCGCACGGAGCTACTAAAAACGACGCACTCGGACATACTGCGCGCACTGCACGTCCGATGGGCGCGCCGTCTCCTCCTACACATCACGAATAATATTCCTAATGTTTTCATGTGGTTTCAGGTCATTCGGAGCACGTTTTCTCCTAATTCGACCGTCTCATGCCGTTTTTTGGTGTTTTATGACACCAGAAATGCGTTTCCGGTCACCGCGGTCAAACGACACCTTCGATTGATGTTCCATCTACCCGACCATTTCACAAATCACACAAAGGCTATTGTCGTATGGTTTCATGGCATTCTGAGGTCGTTCGTGTGGTTTTGACACCCCCACGCGCCGTTTTAGCGCGCGCGGAGCTGCTGAAAACGATGCACTTGGCCGTACCGCACGCACCGCACGTCCAATGGGCATGCCGTCACCCCCAACACGTCACCAATAATATTTCTAATTTTTTTCATGTGGTTTCAGGTCATTCAGAGCATGTTTGCTCAGAATTCGACCGTCTCACGCCATTTTTGGTGTTTTATGACACCGAAAGCGTGTTTCCGGTCACCGAGGTCAAACGACACCTCCGATTGACGTGCCGTCTGCCCGAACATTTCAAAAATCACACAAAGGCTATTGTCGTACGGTTTCATGGCATTCAGTGTTCGTTCGGGTGGTTTTGACCCCCCCCCCCCCACGCGCTGTTTTAGCGCGCGCGGAGCTGCTGAAAACGACGCACTCGGTCGTACCATGCGCACCGCACGTCCGATGGGCGTTCCGTCTTCTCCTAAACGTCATGAATAATATTACTAATGTTTTCGTGTGGTTTCAGGTCATTCGGAGCACGTTTGCTCCGAATTCGACCGTCTCATGCCGTTTTTGATGTTTTATGACACCGGAAACACGTTTCCGGTCACCGCGGTCAAACAGCACCTCCGATTGATGTGTCGTCTGCCTAACCATTTCAAAAATCACAAAGCGGCTGTTTTCGTACGGTTTCATGGCCTTCCGAGGCTGTTCGGGTGATTTTGACCCCCCCACGCGTCGTTTTAGCGCGCACAGAGTTGCTGAAAACGACAAACTCGGCCGTACCGCATGCACCGCACGTCCGATGGGCGCCCCGTCTCCTCCTACACGTCACCAATAATATTACTAATGTTTTAGTGTGTTTTCAGGTCATTCGGAGCACGTTTTCTCTGAATTCGACCGTCTCACGCCGTTTTTGGTGTTTTATGACACCAGAAACGCGTTTCCGATCACCGCGGTTAAACGACACCTCCGATTGACGTGTCGTCTTCCTGACCATTTTACAACTCACACAAAGGCTGTTGTCGAACGGTTTCATGTCATTCTGAGTTCGTTTGGGTGGTTTTGACCCCCCCCCCCACGCGCCGTTTTAGTGCGCGCGGAGCTGCTGAAAACGACGCAATCGGCCGTACCGCGCGCACCGCACATTCGATGGGCGCTCCGTCTCCTCCTAAAGGTCACAAATAATATTCCTAATGTTTTCGTGTGGTTTCAGGTCATTCGGAGCACGTTTTCCCCGAATTGGACTGTCTCACGCCATTTTTGGTGTTTTGTGACACCGGAAACGCGTTTCCAGTCACCGCGGTCAAACGACACCTCCGATTGACGTGCCGTCTGCCCGAAAATTTCACAAATCACACAACGGCTGTTGTCGTACGGTTTCATGGCATTACGAAGTCGTTCGGGTGGTTTTGACCCCCCCCCCCCACGCGCCGTTTTAGCGCGCGCGGAGCTGCTGAAAACGACGCACTCGACCGTACCGCATGCACCGCATGTCCTATGGGCATGATGTCTCCTCCTACACATCACCAATAATATTACTAATGTTTTCGTGTGGGTTCAGGTCATTCGGAGCACGTTTGCTCTGAATTCGACCGTCTCACGCCATTTTTGGTGTTTTATGACACTGGAAACGCGTTTTCGGTCACCGCGGTCAAACGACACCTCCGATTGACGTGCCGTCTGCCTGACCATTTCAAAAACCACACAACAGCTATTTTCGTACGGTTTCATGGCATTCCGAGGTTGTTCGGGTGGTTTTGACCCTCCCACACGCCGTTTTAGCGCGGGCGGAGCTGCTGAAAAGGACACACTCGGTCGTACCGTGCGTACCGCATGTACGATGGGCGCGCCATCTCCTCCTACACATCAGAAATAATATTACTAATGTTTTCGTGTGGTTTCAGGTCATTCAGAGCACGTTTGCTCCGAATTCGACCGTCTCACGCCGTTTTTGGTGTTTTATGACACCGGAAACGCATTTCCGGTCACTGCGGTCAAAAGACACCTCCGATTGATATGCCGTCTTCTCAAACATTTCCCAAATCACACAGTGGCTGTTGTCGTACGGTTTCATGGCATTCTGAGGTCGTTCGGGTGGTTTTGACCCCCCCCCCCCACGCACCGTTTTAGCGCGCGCGGAGCTGCTGAAAACGACGCACTCGGCCGTACCGCGCGCACCGCATGTCCGATGGGATCTCCGTCTCCTCCTACACATCACCAATAATATTACTAATGTTTTCGTGTGTTTTCAGGTCATTCGGAGCACGTTTTCTCCGAATTCGACTGTCTCACGCCGTTTTTGGTGTTTTCTGACACCGGAAACGCGTTTCCGGTCACCGCGGTCAAACGACACCTCCGATTGACGTGCCGTATGCCCAACCATTTCAAAAATCACACAACGGATGTTGTAGTATGGTTTCATGGCATTCTGAATTCGTTCGGGTGGTTTTGACCCCCACGCTCCGTTTTAGTGCTCGCGGAGCTGCTGAAAACGACGCACTCGGCCGTACCGCGCGCACCGCACGTCCGATGGGCGCGCCGTCTCCTCCTACACGTCACGAATAATTTTCTAGTGTGTGGGGAGGTCTGTCTGGAGTTTGGGGAAGGCTGTACGGGGTGCGGGAGAGCTGTCCGGAGTGCGGGAGGGCTGTCCGGGGTGCGGGAGGGCTTTCCGGGGTGCGTGGAGGGCTGTCCGGAGTGCGGGGAAGGCTGCCCGGGGTGCGGGAGGGCTGTCTGGTGTGCGGGGAGGGCTTTCCGGAGTGCGGGGAAGGCTGTCTGGGGTGCAGGAGGGCTATCCGGTGTGCGGGGAGGGCTGTTCGGAGTGCGGGGAAGGTTGTCCGGGGTGCGGGAGGGCTGTCCGACGTGCGGGGAGGGCTGTCCGGAGTGCGGGGAAGGCTGTCCGGGGTGCGGGAGGGTTGTCTAGGGTGTGGGAGGGCTGTCTGGAGTGCGGAAGGGCTGTCCGGGGTGCGGGTGGTGGGGGGGGGGGGGCTGTCCGGGGTGCGGGAAGGACTGTACGTAGTGCGGGGGGCCTGTCAATATTCTCCCTTGATTTCAACTTACTAAATAAAAAAATTTCAGTCACTATAAATGGTCTAGTAAAGCTGGACTTATTCTTACTAGACATTAGCTTCCATATTGAAGAATGAAACAACACTTTGTCTCCTACTTGAATTTATCCCTCCTATTTCAGTCTATTATGGATAGAGTTAGCATTCTCCTTACATTGTTGGGTTTCTTATTGGGTTTTGGTCTTAGTTTATAAAACATTATCATCTCTGGATTCATTTTTTTCCAGTTTTCCCTAACTCCAGGTCAACGTTTTTGGAATACTAGATAGATTTATGATATAGCTCAAACCCAACATAAATATCAATAACAACCCTACCATTAAAAGCGGAAACACACCTCGTAAATATGATGTGTCATGCGTGTTCATCACTGACCTCCATCCGGTGGGCCAGGGGCCTACAAAAAATAAATATTATGAATATTTTAATAGGAAAAATAATTAAAATTAAATAAATAAATACAGTATAAACCTGCATCGTGTGATCCCCTGCACCATCACCTGAACGCACATATTCCCGCAGTGCTCTAACCTCAGCAGCCAATTGCGCATTTGCCTCCTCGGAAGCCCGCAGCCGTGCCTCGAAATCTGACAGCTGCTGTGTCATCTGAGCAACAACAGGACCGAAAACTGCAGCGCGTGACACTAAAGAACGAGGAATCCCTGTTCCATAGGTCAAACTATATCCATGCCTGTCCCAACCAATGATGCGATGAAAGATCTCATCCCTTCGCATGGGAAGTTGTCGCTGGTCCTCTGGAAAATGTTCTAATTCAACTTCAAATTGGGCCTATGAAATATTTAAATATATATACATATATTAATATAAAGATTTTATGTAGGTGTTGGTAATGAGTACAAGAACTTACTATCAATGCTGCAGCCTCTAGATCATTGCGATCACGAGTCCTCATCCACACCGACATTTTATTAGGTGGTGCACCTTCCTGCCACAACTATATATGAATAGAATATAAAAACAAAACTGTATTAATTAAAAAAATTAAAAATGAATAATAAATAACTCATGTCGGATCTGAGACACGTGACGAGTCCTGAGCCTGTGAGGTGGTCCCTGCAACGCTCGATTCTCAGAATGGCGTGTAGACACCTCCTACATTCAATTCATTCAAATATCAAACAAATCACACATTCTTGAAAATATATATACCAAAATAAATATACAAACCGCAACACCCTCAGTAGACCAATATGCAACTAAATCACGCCACTAAGCAGGTAGGACACCTCTCGGGACTTTTTCTAGAATGTCTGGGGCACCCACATTTGGTACCCAGTGGTCCCTCTTGACTTTGCCTTTATAGTCTTTCCACATCTTATGGCATTTTCTCATACAGACTGGTCAAAACTAATCGGGTCATACTTTCAAATTTTTCTATTAATGAAAAAAATCACATATGTTATTGCTGATTATACATAGGGAATAAATTAAAATGGTCTTCTTACCTGAACCTCCCTCCAAAGACGATCTAATGTGTCCTGAGGGATAGAAGCCCGATCACGCATGGTAAATGGAAATCGATGTGGATCATGTATGATATGACCCAACTGACGAATAAATGCAGGGGCATTGTAACGACCCGAAATTTTGAATAAATCTTGTTTCCTAATTTCATGTGTTATTTTATTTTATTTTGATACTCAACAAAAATGTTTTATTTGATAAACATGATTATAATTAAAATGAGACCATTGGGTTTTGATTGTTATATGACCATCGGTCAATATGACCACTGTGCACAAAATGTTTTGATTATTGTCTCTAAATACAAGTAATCTTGGTTAATTATTATAGAAAGAAGATTCGATGGCCTCACCTAGTAGTCTTGGACCGATCGAAGCCCATCTAACAGAGCTTGGAAAAGAGGTAGCACCATTGGGCTTTGCTCTGGATCAAATCCAAGCCGAGCTTCATCATGTGAAGCTAGAACGAAATCGCCTTCGTGAGAAGTTCAAACTGATAGAAATTACTACTCGGGCAATGTTGACTGAGCCTCCCCAAGATTCTATCACCCTAGCACACCTTACTCTTAGGTCCTATGATGGTATTATAAGGGGCTATGTAATGAGACCGTAACTGCCTTGTGTAATCCTTGTTTTAAATAAAAATTGGGATTTCTTCTTATGATGAAGTTATGAATTTTGAAATGACAGGATAAATATAGTATGCATATTTTTGATGAATTTTAGAAAAAGGATATTTTAAAAATGGTTGTGTAAACCTTAAATAATTAAAAATGTGTAATTATTTTCAAAAAATGGTCTTCTACAATTATGTCCAGTACGAAATTTAGAGTCTAATAAAATCAACTTGATTTTTGATGAATAGTAAATTGTTAATAGTGATTTTACGCTTAGGATTAGTAATGTGACCAAATGGATTAGTAATCTCACTTAAAGAAAGTTTTAAAATAATCTAGGCACCTTGATTAAGTAATGTGATTCAATAAAATGGTTAAATAACGGTTTCATTAATTATTATTCAAGTATTAGTTTTTTCGGGTGAATAGTGTTTTTTAATTAAAAAATTAATTAAAAATATTTAGAAAAATATTTTTAGAAAATGGATTTCATTTTTGAACTCAGAGCATCGATATTATATTAAGGTAATTTTTGGGGACTTTTCTGAAAAAAATGAATTTTCGGTGAATAGTGAATTTATTTAAAAATTGAATTAAAAATATTTAGAAAATTATTTTTATAAAATGGAGTTCATTTTTGAAATCAGAGCATTGATATTTGGTTAGTGTGAAATTTTGGGATTTTTCTGAGAAAGTTGAAATTTCAGTGAATAGTAAAAAATGCAGTTTTAGGGTTTCAGTATGTTTAGTGACATCATAGCTGTGTCATGATGATGTCATGAAATATTTTGAGGGTTGGCCGGCCAAGGGTGATGAATTATTGTTGTGGGGGCCCCATGTGGCCTAACTCCATGATAAATGCCAAGGGAGAGCACATGGGTTTGAGAAAAGCACATGTGAGGTGTCCTTTGGCCATTAATGCCTTGTCCCCTCACTTTCCCTATAAATACCAAGCCCTCCTCTCATCCATTCGACTCCCCACTCATTCCCAACGAATTTATGGTCTCATTACCTCCCAAGGAGTCCTCCCAAGGTTCCCCCAAGCCCTCAAGGTCCCAACCTTTGAGGTTTAAGAGTTACATTTTAAGGTAAGGGATCCGACCTCTTTCTTTCTTTTCAAGTAATCTCTTTTATGTCATTTCTTTTATACTCCAGGTTCTTATGTTGGAGGATGTTCTTTTATATTCATCCTACTGCCTATTTCATGTTCATATGATGAGAGACCCCCCTTGATCTCATCAATTCGTTTTAAGAATGTTTATGTGGCGCCGTTAGGCTGCCGAATTTTTAAGGGATTCTTTCACCTTCCTCATTTTCAAGTTCTATTTTCATTCAATTATTTCAAGTTCCTTTTTGTTATATTGGGGTATGATCTCTATATCTATCATACAGGAATCTTATGTTCATATGATGAGAGAACCCATTTGATCGCTTCAATTCAGTATTTTGAAGTTTTAAGTTGCGCCGTTAGGCTGCCGAATTTTTAAGTGGTTCTTCACCCTTCTCGTTTTGAAGTTCTACTTTCATGTCAATTATTTCAAGTTCTTTTTTGTTATATTGGGGTATGATCTCTATATCTATCATACTTTACTCTTATGTTCATATGATGAGAGACCCCATTTGATCGCTTCAATTTAGTATTTTGATGTTTTAAGTTGCGCCGTTAGGCTGCCGAATTTTTAAGTGGTTCTTCACCCTTCTCGTTTTGATGTTCTACTTTCATGTCAATTATTTAAAGTTCATTTTTGTTATATTGGGGTATGATATATATATATATCATACTTGACTCTTATTTTCATATGATGAGATACCCCATTTGATCTCTTCAATCCAGTATTTTGATGTTTTAAGTGGCGCCGTTAGGCTGCCGAATTTTTAAGTGGTTCTTCACCCTTCTCGTTTTGAAGTTCTACTTTCATGTCAATTCTTTCAAGTTCCTTTTTGTTATGTTGGGGAATTATCTCTATATCTATCATACTGAACTCTTATGTTCACATGATGATAGAACCTAATTGATCTTTTCAAATCATTTTTGTTGATGTTTAAGTAACGCCGTTAGGCTGCCGAACTTTCATAAGAGAAATCTAATTTTTTTCTTCCTTCCATGTTTTTCATTTCAAATGGTATGTCCTTGAAATTTCATTACCATGATTATTTATTCTTCTTATTCTGTCCATGTACTATTTTATGGGTCCTTTATGAATGTTTGACCCATTTTACCTCTCTTTTAATGTCTTCCAAAACCTCGGAACATTGCCGTTATGCTGCAGAATTTCTGTCTCAAAATGTCTCTCTCTTTTTCTAAAGTTCTTTTATTTTATTAAGTGAATACTCAAAGCTCTTTCTTCTAAATGTGTATTCACATATATACCAAAATGTTCTATTTTAAATTCTAGGATTTACATACATGAGACCCACTTTCCTTTTCTGTGAGTTTTAAAGTGATATAAAGATCAGGTCTTTAAAGCAGTTTTTAAAAAGTTATGAATATGAAATGAACCCCATTTATTTTATGTTATGTGGGTTATTTATGAAATGTTGATGATGATATATGTGGCTCACATGATAATAAAGGCAAATTTAAGGGTGCGCCCTGATATCGCTCTAATGCATTGGGTAATGATGTAACCACTAGAGATTACAATTTTAACAATGCCTTGGTGAATAACCTTGGTAATTTTTAACGACACCTTGGGGATGGACCTTGGTGAAACGAAACGATTGTCAATATTAAATGTTGCAGCCACATATTCAAGTTATGAAAAATGTTATTTTTTTATGATGTATCTCATTATTTCTTTCTCATGCCTTAAATTTCTTTTCATGTCCTTATTGAAGTATCTCAAGTTCACATGTAAAATATTTCTCTTGTTTCCCTTACTGGGCTTTCTGCTCACCCTTTCTTTTGATGTATGTCCCCAGGTTATGAGATGCAGTAATGAACCTAGGATGAACTTAAGGAGAAGCCTTTCAAGTGTTTAAGAAGAGTGTTTTTGTTCTTTTCATGTTTTATGTTCCTGGTTTCCAAGACACTAAACCTTAAAGATCCTCGGTTTTGTAAAATGTAATGAAAGTTTATGTGATTAAAAGACGGGATGCTATAGTTGGTATCAAAGGATGGTTTAGTTATTTGTGGAAATTAGGATATGAAAACACTAGGAAGAACCCTATAGAAAAGTTTAAATATAGGAAATATTCCTGGTATTTTGGTGAGTATTGAGTAAGGGGTTTCCAAGCAAATACATCCCTGTCTGGATACGAGCAGGTAGAGGTGGCTCTGGCACAGATGTACATAGGGGTAAAACCCGAAAACACCGCTTTGAGCTAGACTCGAACGGGAACTGGTACACGACAACGGGCCTTGCTGCACTCTTGGTTACGACACTCCCGGGGGATATGCTTTGGTAAATTCATAAGCTTAGTATGAACCATTACTAAAGGAACAAAGATAAAATAAAATAAGAATATATGATCATGGATAACCTAGATTGGAACCTAGGGGATCACAAGTTAGGGTATACTTTTCTTCTAAAAGTTATTCTTATATGATTTAAGCTCCTTTTCGTGATTATTGGTTAAGTATTTAAGCCTCTAATTATAATTTCTCTTCTTAGCTAATGGTGGGAGATGGAAGAACATGTCCCAATAACCAATGTGATAGGAAATGCAACGATTTCCATATTAATATGAAAGGGATGATTAGGGGATTAAAAGCTGATTATTTTTTTGTAATATGTTCACTATTTTGGGGACCCTATATGATCAAGGTAAATAGACTACTACAGTATTTTCTTTGAAGAGTAGGGTTGACTTATATTTTGAAGAATCGATGAATTTAAGGTGGAATTATAGTAATTTAGGTTACGTATGGAAATTATTAACCTATCTTGGGGTAAATATGTTTAGGTTAGTTAGTTTTTTTTATAAGATGTTAGGAGTGGTTGATGTTGTTTGGAGATGAATGATAAAGTTTACCTTGGAAGACTATGTTATCAAATCTTTCTTGTATTTGGGTTTCAATCTTAGTTTGGTTTATCTTGAGGAATCTTAAGGACCATTATTTATGGAATGGACTATGATGAACTTTGGGTAGTACCATGGAACTTGAAGATTTAAAAGTATTTCCATTCCTATGAGATTATTTCTTTTTGAAGAGTTCTTTTTTACCTTACTCTTTCTGTTTTTGGGATAATGTTTAAAGATAGAAGAAATAGATAGTTGATCTTTTGTGGATTATGTGATTCTCTAGAAGATGATTCTTGTGTTTTGATGAGACCAAGCAGTTTTGAATGCTCATCGTTTGGAGAAAAGATTAGTTTTGGGTAGAAAATTTTTAAAGGATGAAACTCTACATGAAGATAAGTATATTTGCTTATGTTTTTGTTCTATGTTGTAAATGAATTCCTCAAAATTATGAAAAGGAACGTAAAACAAAAACGTTGTTGGTTTACGTTTCCTACTAGGTAATCAAAGACCGTTTAAACACATCATAAGTTTGGGATTTTCTCATGGTTAACTTTCTCCTAATCATGTTCTCTATCACTCTCCCTCAGAAATTGACCCTTTGTTTTCTCCTCCATGTCCATGTTTTCCTACATGGAACCCTAGTGTGAGTAAACTCGGGTGGCCTTTGTACTCCCTTTTATTTCTTTTAAAGTAATAGTGTTACTAACTCTTTTTCCGATGTGGGACGTTCAATGAAATTTCAAAATTTTAAAAAAATTGCGAGGACGCAATTTCTTAAGGGGGGAAGATTGTAACGACCCGAAATTTTGAATTAATCTTGTTTCCTAATTTCATGTGTTATTTTATTTTATTTTGATACTCAACAAAAATGTTTTATTTGATAAACATGATTATAATTAAAATGAGACCATTGGGTTTTGATTGTTATATGACCATCGGTCAATATGACCACTGTGCACAAAATGTTTTGATTATTGTCTCTAAATACAAGTAATCTTGGTTAATTATTATAGAAAGAAGATTCGATGGCCTCACCTAGTAGTCTTGGACCGATCGAAGCCCATCTAACAGAGCTTGGGAAAGAGGTAGCACCATTGGGCTTTGCTCTGGATCAAATCCAAGCCGAGCTTCATCATGTGAAGCTAGAACGAAATCGCCTTCGTGAGAAGTTCAAACTGATAGAAATTACTACTCGGGCAATGTTGACTGAGCCGCCCCAAGATTCTATCACCCTAGCACACCTTACACTTAGGTCCTATGATGGTATTATAAGGCGCTATGTAATGAGACCGTAATTGCCTTGTGTAATCCTTGTTTTAAATAAAAATTGGGATTTCTTCTTATGATGAAGTTATGAATTTTGAAATGACCGGATAAATATAGTATGCATATTTTTGATGAATTTTAGAAAAAGGATATTTTAAAAATGGTTGTGTAAACCTTAAATAATTAAAAATGTGTAATTATTTTCAAAAAATGGTCTTCTACAATTATGTCCAGTACGAAATTTAGAGTCTAATAAAATCAACTTGATTTTTGATGAATAGTAAATTGTGAATAGTGATTTTACGCTTAGGATTAGTAATGTGACCAAACGGATTAGTAATCTCACTTAAAGAAAGTTTTAAAATAATCTAGGCACCTTGATTAAGTAATGTGATTCAATAAAATGGTTAAATAACGGTTTCATTAATTATTATTCAAGTATTAGTTTTTTCGGGTGAATAGTGTTTTTTAATTAAAAAATTAATTAAAAATATTTAGAAAATTATTTTTAGAAAATGGATTTCATTTTTGAACTCAGAGCATCGATATTATATTAAGGTAATTTTTGGGGATTTTTCTGAAAAAATGAATTTTCGGTGAATAGTGAATTTATTTAAAAATTGAATTAAAAATATTTAGAAAATTATTTTTATAAAATGGAGTTCATTTTTGAAATCAGAGCATTGATATTTGGTTAGTGTGAAATTTTGGGATTTTTCTGAGAAAGTTGAAATTTCAGTGAATAGTAAAAATGCAGTTTTAGGGTTTCAGTATGTTTAGTGACATCATAGCTGTGTCATGATGATGTCATGAGATATTTTGAGGGTTGGCCGGCCAAGGGTGATGAATTATTGTTGTGGGGGCCCCATGTGGCCTAACTCCATGATAAATGCCAAGGGAGAGCACATGGGTTTGAGAAAAGCACATGTGAGGTGTCCTTTGGCCATTAATGCCTTGTCCCCTCACTTTCCCTATAAATACCAAGCCCTCCTCTCATCCATTCGACTCCCCACTCATTCCCAACGAATTTATGGTCTCATTACCTCCCAAGGAGTCCTCCCAAGGTGCCCCCAAACCCTCAAGGTCCCAACCTTTGAGGTTTAAGAGTTACATTTTAAGGTAAGGGATCCGACCTCTTTCTTTCTTTTCAAGTAATCTCTTTTATGTCATTTCTTTTATACTCCATGTTCTTATGTTGGAGGATGTTATTTTATATTCATCCTACTGCCTATTTCATTTTCATATGATGAGAGACCCCCCTTGATCTCATCAATTCGTTTTAAGAATGTTTATGTGGCGCCGTTAGGCTGCCGAATTTTTAAGGGATTCTTTCACCTTCCTCATTTTCAAGTTCTATTTTCATTCAATTATTTCAAGTTCTTTTTTGTTATATTGGGGTATGATCTCTATATCTATCATACTGGACTCTTATGTCCATATGATGAGAGAACCCATTTGATCGCTTCAATTCAGTATTTTGAAGTTTTAAGTTGCGCCGTTAGGCTGCCGAATTTTTAAGTGGTTCTTCACCCTTCTCGTTTTGAAGTTCTACTTTCATGTCAATTATTTCAAGTTCTTTTTTGTTATATTGGGGTATGATCTCTATATCTATCATACTGGACTCTTATGTTCATATGATGAGATAACCCATTTGATCGCTTCAATTCAGTATTTTGATGTTTTAAGTTGCGCCGTTAGGCTGCCGAATTTTTAAGTGGTTCTTCACCCTTCTCGTTTTGAAGTTCTACTTTCATGTCAATTATTTCAAGTTCATTTTTGTTATATTGGGGTATGATATCTGTATATATCATACTGGACTCTTATTTTCATATGATGAGAGACCCCATTTGATCTCTTCAATCCAGTATTTTGATGTTTTAAGTGGCGCCGTTAGGCTGCTGAATTTTTAAGTGGTTCTTCACCCTTCTCGTTTTGAAGTTCTACTTTCATGTCAATTCTTTCAAGTTCCTTTTTGTTATGTTGGGGAATTATCTCTATATCTATCATACTGAACTCTTATGTTCACATGATGATAGAACCTAATTGATCTTTTCAAATCATTTTTGTTGATGTTTAAGTAACGCCGTTAGGCTGCCGAACTTTCATAAGAGAAATCTAATTTTTTTTCTTCCTTCCATGTTTTTCATTTCAAATGGTATGTCCTTGAAATTTCATTACCATGATCATGTATTCTTCTTATTCTGTCCATGTACTATTTTATGGGTCCTTTATGAATGTTTGACCCATTTTACCTCTCTTTTAATGTCTTCCAAAACCTCGGAACATTGCCGTTATGCTGCAAAATTTCTGTCTCAAAATGTCTCTCTCTTTTTCTAATGTTCTTTTATTTTATTAAGTGAATACTCAAAGCTCTTCCTTCTAAATGGGTATTCACATATATACCAAAATGTTCTATTTTAAATTCTAGGATTTACATACATGAGACCCACCTTCCTTTTCTGTGAGTTTTAAAGTGATATAAAGATCATGTCTTTAAAGCAGTTTTTAAAAAGTTATGAATATGAAATGAACCCCATTTATTTTATGCTATGTGGGTTATTTATGAAATTTTGATGATGATATATGTGGCTCACATGATAATAAATGCAAATTTAAGGGTGCGCCCTGATAGCGCTCCAATGCATTGGGTAATGATGTAACCACTAGAGATTACAATTTTAACGATGCCTTGGTGAATAACCTTGGTAATTTTTAACGACACCTTGGGGATGGACCTTGGTGAAACGAAACGATTGTCAATATTAAATGTTGCAGCCACATATTCAAGTTATGAAAAATGTTATTTTTTTATGATGTATCTCATTATTTCTTTCTCATGCCTTAAATTTCTTTTCATGTCCTTATTGAAGTATCTCAAGTTCACATGTAAAATATTTCTCTTGTTTCCCTTACTGGGCTTTCTGCTCACCCTTTCTTTTGATGTATGTCCCCAGGTTATGAGATGCAGTAATGAACCTAGGATGAACTTAAGGAGAAGCCTTTCAAGTGTTTAAGAAGAGTGTTTTTGTTCTTTTCATGTTTTATGTTCCTGGTTTCCAAGACACTAAACCTTAAAGATCCTCGGTTTTGTAAAATGTAATGAAAGTTTATGTGATTAAAAGACGGGATGCTATAGGCATTCCGTCCCACAGGATGAAATACCTCATCAAATGAAACATCAAAAGTCGTGTCAGAATTCCATGCTAATATGCCTCGACCAGGGCCTCTCCTGCGAGAGGAAGAAGCAGTCGGGTCTGATCCTGTTGAAAATAATTTTATATAAAAATTGACTAATGTTATAAATATATATATATCTGTTTATTAATTACATAAAAAATAGAGACAATGACATTCCAACATACCTCGACCCTGAGACGTAGATGACTTAGATGGATGATGTGGATCTTCTGCCTCTTCCCCTGACATGCCTGCAGTCATGGAAAACATTAGTAAGGGGACTATCCAAAGTGTCCAAATGATAAATTGTACTATTTTTAAAAAAAATCAAACTTGTACAGTTTTTAATCAAACAAAAAGGGATTGAATAATTAGTTGGGAATGAATTTTAAAAAATCATAAAATTCACAAAACAGATATACAAATTATGTACAAAACCAATCAATGCATAGCCAAATTTCAAATTGATTTAATAAAAATTCAAGCAGCACATGAATAAAATGAAGAATACCTCAATGGAAAGATACACTGATAATAACATCAATATAACATGAGTTAAATCACCCTAAATATTTATAACTGAATAAACTTCAAAAAGTGAGGATTAAACTTACAAGGATTTATAAAATGTTTACATAATTTATGATATCTTAGGCTGAAATGTGGGAAAACAATTATACCTTTCATTAAGCATGAAAATCGACCATTTCTCCTTCAACAGATGCTCTGACCCAGTAAATATCTTCTTCATGTTGAACTATGGTATATTGATCAAGTTGTTGGGAAACAAAAGGAACAGTCTCGGGTTCATCTTGTTCAAATACAAACACTCCTCGCCGAGACATTTTGACGACAACTTTCCAACTTGGTTTCGAAGGCAAATTAACGAAGAATACTTGTTCCACTTGTGATGTCAAAATGAAAGGTTCATTATCAACTCGTTCATTTCTGTATAACATATAGTTAAAATTCACCAATGAAAACTGATATTGATCGACTTTACATCCACGCACTGGATCAACCCAATTACACTTTAACAATATGTACTTCAACCCGTGTGTGTATACAACTTCAATGACGTCTATCAATTGACCATAGTAATAACCAGAATCGACAAATGGACAACTGATGCCACTGTTTTGTGTTGCTCGTTTGTCGTCAACATCTTTAATGTGAAATAAAAAACCATAAGCATCTATAGATTTATAACGACGAGTCGTTATAGATGGACCCTCAGCTAGTTGGATAAATTCTTCAGTTAGCATGGGGTCCTCTAACTCCCTCATCTTATGAACCTACATAATTCATAGAATTCAATAATGATATATGAAGAAATAAATTAGTATAATACTTCACTCATAATGAAAATCAATTTATACGTACATAATCCTTGAACCAATCATGAAATGACGCATAATGAGGCTGTTGAATTTACAACTCAGTCGCACGATACAACTCTTCTTTTATCTCATTAATGTGTTTTCTGCAAATGATAACGCAATGCTTAAATGATCAACTTATGAAAACAGAACTTGTAAAAGTTAAACAATAAAAGTGATAATATACTTACTGCATTAATGGTGCAACTGATGGAGTATTGAACAAGATATATCGATGTGATTGTATCCACTCGATGTTGTCCATATCATATGTGGTTCCTTCTCCAACTGGACCATCCTGAATCCGAGATGGCTTATCTAATTTTGTTTCAACATCTGTAAGATATTCTGCACAAAAAGTAGTACACTGATCCATCAAATAACCATTGGCTATTGATGCCTCCGGATGATCTCTGTTGCGTACAAATCGTTTTAATGTACTCAAATACCGCTCAATAGGATACATCCACCTGAATTACACTAGACCAGCAGCCATTACTTCTTCAGTTAGGTGCACTGTCATGTGGACTATAACATCGAAAAATGAGGGGGGAAATAGTTTCTCAAAGTTACAAAGCGTAAGTACAATTCGGCCCTGTAAACTTTTTAAATCACTCATTCGTTGATTTCTTAAACAAAGCCATCTAAAAAAAGTACTCATCTCAATCAACGACTGAACAACATTGGGGGATAAACAATCCCAAATGGCTATTGGAATCAACTGCTGAAGTAGTATGTGATTGTCATGACTTTTCAACCCTTGCAATGTCTTACTCGTCAGATTCACACACTTTGAAATATTAGAAGAGTAACCATCAGGAACCTTGAGCATCCTCAAAATGGAAAGAAATGTCTCTTTCTCCTTTTTAGTCATCGTATACTCTGCAGCAGGCATATATTCCATGTTTCCCTCAGCTAACTGTAAATGCAACTGTTTCCTTAAACCCATTTCTTCCAAATCACGGCGTGCATTAACATGGTCCTTTGATTTCCAACTGACACCTAAAATGATCCACAATATGTTATCACAAACATTTTTTTCAATGTGCATGACATCCAAATTATGCCTCAGCATGTTATTTTTACAATATGGAAGACTATAAAAAATAATTTTCTTTTTCCAATTGTGACTGCGCTGCCTACCCGCAGCTCGAATATTACGTACCGGAGGAGCCACCAAATCCTGAATTTCATTTACCGTGCGGATGTTTTATTCCTCAATCTGCGATAACATTTCGACTCCTGTCATGATCTTTGGTGCTGGGATGAACTCTCTAGAACCATCAAATGCCACTCTGTCCTTTCTGAACCTGTGCTGAGGGTGGAGAAAACGTCTGTGACCCATGTATGCCCATTTTTTGGAATGCTTAATCCATACAGATTTTTTACTTTTGTTGCAACAAAGGAAAGAAAATTCCCCTTTAGTACTCCAACCTAATAAATTTGCATAAGCTGGGAAGTCATTGATTGTCCACAATAAAGCAGCCTGCAGTTTGAACATTTCATTCGTTTCACAGTCATAAGTCATCCCACCATCGCCCCATAATTCATTCAACTCATCAATCAATGGCTAAAGGTAAACATCAATCTTATCCCCCGGACTTTTAGGTCCATCAATAAGAGTGGAAATTAATATAAATTGTTGCTTCATACAAAGCCACGGAGGAAGATTATACGGAACCAACACCACGAGCCATGTGCTATGAGTTGCACCAACCATAATCTTGAATGGATCGAAACCATCTGCTGCCAATCCCAATCGGACATTACGAACATCTTTGGAAAAGTCGGGATGTCTCTTATCAAAATCCTTCCATGCATGAGTGTCTGCCGGGTGGGTTTACATATCACTTTCATGAACTCTTTCTGCATGCCATCTCATTAAATTAGAAACTTTAGATGACATAAAAAATCTTCTCAACCTTGGTTTAAGGGGAAAGTAACGCATTTTCTTTACGGCAATCGGTTTCCCCTGTATCACAATCTGACTTTGATGAGTCTGATTTCCCCTGTTCTCTTTCCACCTGGAAGCACCAAAAACCGTACAAATATCCAAATGGGCAGTTTCCTTTCTAAACAACATATAGTTGTTTGTACATGCATCTATGGTATCATATGTAAAACCTAAGTTCTCTGTCAGCTTACGAGCATGGTAATACGACTCGAGAATCTTAGAATCGATAGGAAGAACCTTTTTCAATAACACTAACAACATGTCGAATGATGTGTCTGACCAATGATTCAAAGTCTTCAAATGTAACAACTCCACGATAAATGACAATTTATTGAAAGAAGTACATCCGGGATATAATTCTATTTTTGCATCATCAATTGATTCATAAAACCTCCTCGAATCACGATCTTCACCAGAGCGAAGATTTATCTCACCGGTCTCAAGATTATGGATGTCAATGCCTTCAGGATCCAACCCACGTACCATTTCTGTAATCATTTCATGCATTGGATTATTCATCCTTGCATCAACATCCATCTGAACTGTATCCGTATTTTCACAACAAAAATATTCTTCTCCATGACGAGTCCAACTCTTATAGTTTCTCAGAAATCCATTAAAGAATAGGTGCTCCCTCACAGTATCTCGTGTGAATTGATATCTGTTAGCACATTTTCTACACGGAAAACTAATATAGTCACTTTCAAATCCTCTAGTGAAGTCAATAAACTGCATAATGCCATTTAAATACTCTCTAGACGTTTGATTTGGAAGACCAATCCAACTCTTATCCATAATAAGATCCCTATAACAAACATTTACACAAAACTTATTACATTTTAATTTTTCATATCAAATATATTTAAAATAAATACTAATTAACTATTTGTGAACCATTTATAAAATAATAATGTAAGTGAAAGCCCATGTCATACCTGATTGCGCTACAAACCTGTAAGGGAGGGGAGCCGAAGGTGGTGCGGCGAGGGAGAGGAGAGGCAGCAGTGGGGAGCCAGAGCCGGAGCTGGTGTGGCGAGGGAGGGGACGGTGAAGGAGGGGACGGGTGGAGGTAGTGCGGCGAGGGAGGGGACGAAGGCGAAAGGGACGGGGGTTGGCGGGGTGTAGGGGGTGGGGGTGTGTTTGGGGTGCTGGGGGGAGGGACGAGGGGGCGGCGGGCCGAGGGCGGAGGTCGGAGGCTGGAGGGGCTGGGGGCCGAAGGCCAGAGGGCGGCCGAAGGGCTGCTGGTCTGCCGGAGGCGGGTGGCGGGAGGCCCGAGGGCAGAGGGAGGCCGCAGGGGGACCGCAAGGTGGAGGGCGGAGGGTAGCCGGAGGAGGGTGGGGCCGTCGGAGGGCGGCCGGAGGGTGGAGTGCGGCCGGAGGGAAGCGTGTGGCCGGAGGGTGGCCGGGGCGGCCGGAGGGTTGCCAGAGGGTGGCCGGGCTGCCGGAGGCGGGTGGCGGGAGGCCCGAGGGCAAAGAGAGGCCGCAGGGCAGCCGCAAGGCGGAGGGCGGCTGGAGCCGGAGGGTGGAGGGCGGCCGGAGGTGGGAGGGGCCAGCAGAGGGCGACCGAAGGGAAGCCAGAGGGCGGTCCGAGGCCAGAGGGTGGCCTGTAGAGGGCGGGGCCGGCGGAGGGCGGCGGGCCGGCGGGCGGGGCGTCGGGGAGGGCGCGGCGACGGGGAGGGCACGGAAACGGGGAGGGCGCGGTGACGGGGAGGGCGCGGTGACGGGGAGGACGGGGGCGACGGGGAGGGCGGGGGCGACGGGGAGGGCGCGACGACGGGGAGGGCGCGGCGACGGGGAGGGCGCGGCGATGGGGAGGGGGAATGGGAGGGGGAAAATTCGCGAGGAGGGAGGAGGGAGGGGGCGCTAAAGCCCCCCCCCCCCATTTTAGGGAATGGTAGCGACCGCCATTGGCGGTCGCTATAGGTTAAGGGGCTCAAAATCCCATTTTTCCAGTAGTGGTAACTTAAGGCATGCATAACATATTTACATTTTATCTATCATAGATACATAGGGAGTCACATTTGGAATACCCATCATAGTATATTCCCTAAATATCTTCAAAGAAACATTAAATTTTACCTCCTTCAAGTTACCAAATGCATTAGAGAGCTATCTCGGGCTCACTTTCCCTAGGTTTATCACGGAACCACCTGTATACGTAACAATGGCCAAGAACCATAACATAATCATAACACCTAACTTATGCATAAAGGAGAGATAACATTCCTACATTCCAATAACAATACAACATTTTAAGCTATTGAAATAATGAATCCATTAAAAAACCATTTTCAATACCAAAATATGTAAAAAGAGTATATGGTTTTTATTTCCCTTTTTAAAAACATTACGGCTTGTTTAGGAATCCAAAGATCAAATAATACTCGCGGCAGTGGAAAAGGGTCGTTGTCACCGCTTACTTAAAAAAAGAGACATTCATTTTTATCGTTTAGTAAAACGCTTCGTCGAGAAAATATTCCCTTTGAATAAAATGAAAAGTCAAAAGGGTTTTATACACCCTATAAAATAAAGTCATGTATAAATCAAAATATGCCTCAATGAAAGGATATTGAGAAAAAGTTCTGTACAAAGACGGTATCCTTAGATTAAGGATAAATCAATTACATAATTATGTGTGACAAATATAAATACACAAAATATAAGTGGATTTTATGTTTAAAACAATCATAGGTCATCCACACATATTCACATCACGACATAATCCTGAAGTAGAGGTTTAAACCATAGAATTGAAATTGGGTTAAGAATTTCCCTTATAGAAATTCGACAGCCTAACAACGTCACATTAAAATTTAGAAAATGAGTTGATAAAATATATAAAGGGTATCTCATCACTTGGAAATAATGTTTATAGAAATAAGGATATATAATAACATATCCCAACATAATAAGATGTAAATTAAAATACCTAACAAAAAGAAGTCTTTTAAAAAGAGGAGGGTGAAAGGTTCCCTTACCGATTTGGTAACCTACTAATCATACACACCATGAAATAAGGACCATATAATGTTGATGTAAATACCCATAAATGGATTTATATTACTAAAATAGTAGAATAATGGTAAGTACATACACCACACAAAAGGAAATAATGGTAGATGTAGCATGAATCTCGCGGGAATAAAAAGTGAGACAAAAACCCCTTACCTCGTTGTAATCAATCGAGTCGTATGACCAAAAGATAATAAATACCAAATGAATCCCATAATACCATGAATATAAATAGAATCATGATAATATATATGAAATGTCAGTACACAATAAACCACATGAAATATAAAAGTGGCAAACAATGTAAATCTCATGAAACTAAAAGTGAGATAAGAAATCCCTTACCTCAAGTCCAACTTGTCTTGTTCGTTTCTCTATATTTCTGAATAATAAGCCATGGTCAATTTATAATTTCTTAAGGACTTCCTTTAAATTTTATTATTCAATTCATATAACATATTATCATGTTATAATAATTAGTTAATTATGAGAGTTCATATCATACGTTTTGTCAATGTTTGGTAGACGAGTCAAAAATGAACTTGTTTGAAGAGAACTGTCCATGTAGTTATACGTACATGATCATCAGAATGGTGTTAATGATTTAAATATCATATATATACGGTATATATGTATTTAATAATATTACATAACGTTTTTATATAAGAAATGAAATGTACCATTCATGGAGATGGTAGGTCGTACGTACGCATGAACGCTACTTTAATTTTTTGTAATATTAATGGATGTTAAAACTAAATGAGACATAGATATATTATAATTTCCATAAAATATATATGTTATATAGGTAACATAAGTTAATTAATTACATTATTTATAGATTCCATTTTTGGCATGAAGGGGTCACATCACTTGAGGGGGCGGTTGTCCACACTTCCTCATATGAAATTATCGCATCTTCACAACATGAAAAGAATAGAGGTATATTTTAAATATAAAATAAACAAGTATAGAGAGGACATAAATATAATATATATCATATAAAATTATATTTCCATGATACTATACACCATGAGATGTGTTAAAATAAGATTGAACAATCATCGTTTCGTGAGGCAGTAATTCGCTGCCCACAGAAACAGTATGTTCTTTAACCATTAGACGAAGGTGTGTATAAGTGTAGGTATAATCATTATCATAAAAATATCCTAGTATATTGGGGATACATGTGTTATTATGGGATAAAATAATAATAATATAGTGGTGAGTGAAGAAGGAAAATAAAAGAAAGAAACTTGAGAGAAGACATTATCTCAAAATCGGGTAACTGTTTTTGATATGAGCCAAAGGCTTCCTTGGAAATAATTTTGCCCAAAGTGAGGCTTCTAGGAGTAAGATAGGAATGTGGAGAGATAATATGAGTAGATTTTGGATGATGCAATGGATTGAGAGGTGTGGATAAGGGGGCATATTTTGGGGCCTTTTATAAGAGGGAGGATGGTCACTTTCAGAAAGTCTGTAAATTTTACTTTATTATAAAATGATTTTTGGATATTAAAGGTCCCAAAATGATATATTTTGAGGATAATGAGATAAAAGATCAAAATAAAACCATCCAATAGGTTTCAAAAAATTTTAAGTCTTAAATTTTACCTTATCATTTCATTTTATTTAAATCATTCATTAATGAGGTAATCACTCCATCATCATGGTGTCATAAATAAATTTATTTATTAATTGTATAAAAAATATAAAAAAAATACCATGATGTAGCAAATATTTTTATATTTTCAATTACTATTTATAGTCTAAGAGATAATTTATGTAAAAAAAATTAAATTTTTTTACTTAGGATATACAAACCTTGGTTATATTTCTCTTTTTTTAAAATAATGTCATAAATGTCACTATCACACCCATGTGACTTCATGGGCCCTCACGTTGGGTAAAACGATTCCCATGGTCGGCCATGACTCAAAAAAATAAGATTTTGACACATGTTGGGGTCATTTTATATTATTATGATATTATTTTATTACCCTTAACTACCCTATTACTAATTAATCACGTTAATTAAAGATAATTTATGTCGTTACTATTCATAATGTCCAAAAAACAAAAGAGCCTTAATTACATAATTTGGACCTAATTATTACAAATATTTAATCCATTTTATCAAATTACAAACATAGAAAATACAGTAATTAATTTAAAAAATAATTCATGTTGTCAAAACCAAAGAGGGGTTTTTAAAAAGTAAAATCTATCAAAATATTGATTTGTTTTTATATCCAATTTAAAGGTGAAATTACATCCAATGAAAAAAATTGTATTAAATTATACAAAATTATTAAATTACACCTTAAAACCAATTATAATGGAAATATAACTTTATAAAAATATTGGATGAAAAGGCAGTTTTGAATTAAAATGTTGTATTTTTCACTATTCATTAAAAAATGAACATTATCAGAAAAAAACAAAAAATTAACCCTAATTTATATTTGACATTCCAAATTAAAAAATTCTTTCCATTTTACCAAATTCAATAAATAGATTTTTCATTAATAAATTATATAGTTAATTCCTGCTGTCAAAACAAATAGCATGTTTTTAAGAAACAATATATATCAAAAGATTGACACTTGTTTATGTCCATTTTCAAAGAGAAATTAATTATAATGACTACCATTGGATTAAATGGTAAAAATATATTATAATTAATAATTCAAACCAATTAAAAAGATAATATAACCATTGAAATAAATTAGATTAAAAGGAAGCTTTGAATTAAAAAACAACATTTTTCACTATTAAAAAATGAACTTTATCGGAAAAATACCAAAAATTTACACAAAGTAAATTTTGATGTCTTGATTATAAAGAAGGATTTTATTTGGTCAAATATAAAATATAAAATTGACAAAAAGTAGATTTAAAAATGGTTTTCCATCAAAAGGTGGTTAATTGACCTTTCAAAGAATATTAGAATATTTATGCTTAAAATTGGATTCATTCGCATTTTAAGACTCTATCATTTATTGGGTAATTGTTAAAATATTTAACAAACATATATAATAATTTTATAGTTAGTTATGTTCATTATCTCCATTACAAAGACTAGGCATTAACTACTATTTAAAATAATATTATTATATTATTAGTGTGATATGTAAGATTTCAATGAAACCCACTGTTGAGTATAGGGTATGCTATCAAACATAGCAGCCCCTTTAAAGTAAAATTAATATTTAATTGAAAAATATTTATAAATTTGAAATATTTATTATTCTTTATTTACCAGGGATGTTAGATCCTTCCCCCCTTTTGTAAATTGCATCCTCGCAATTTTTAAAACTGGGCTTGGAAACTTCATTAAAAGTCCCACATCGGAAAAGAGTCAGTAAAACTATCACTTTTAAAATATAGAAAGATAAGTACAAAGAATTGGAGAAACAATCACGTTTACCTCCTTCACGTTACCCAATTCATAGAGTGCTATCTCGGGCTCACCCGCCCTAGGTTTATCACAGAACCACCCGTATACGTAAAAATGGCCAAGAACCATATCATAATCATATCACATAACTTAAGCATAAAGGAAAGATAACATTCACATATTGAAATAAAAATATAACATTTTAAGATATTGAAATAATGAATCCATTAAAAAACCATTCTCAATACCAAAATACGTAAAAAGAGTATATGGTATTTATTTTCCTTTTTTAAAATATTACGTCTTATTAAGGAAGCCAAACATCAAATAATACCCATGGTGGCGGAAAAGGGTCGTTGTCACTGATTATGTAAAAAAAGAAACATTCCTTTTTGTTGTTTAGTAATATGCTTCGTGGAGAAAACATTCCCATTGAATTTAATTAAAATTCCAAAGGGTTTCGTACACCGTATAAAATAAAGTTGTGTAGAAATCCAAAGATGCCTCAATGAAAGGAGATTGAGACGAAGTCCCGTACAAAGATGATATCCTTAGATTAAGTATAAATAAATTAGATAATTATGTGTGAAAAATATAAATACAACCAATATAAATGGATATTAAGTGTAAAACAATCAAAGTTCATCCACACATATTCATAGCATGACACAATCAAGAAGTAGAGGTTTAACCCAAAGAATTGAAATTGGGTTAAGAAGTTCCCTAATAAAAATTTGACAGCCTAACAGTGTCACTTTAAAATTCAGAAAATGAGATGATGAGAGATAAAAAGGGTATCTCATCACTTGGACATAAAATTTACAGAAATAAGGATATATAAGAACATATCCCAATATAATAATATTTAAATTAAAAGACCTAACAAAAAGAAGTCTTTTAAAAAGAGGAGGGTGAAAGGTTCTCTTACCGATTTGGAAACCTACGAAACATACACCCCATGAAAGATGGACCATAAAATGTTGATGTAAATACCCATAAATGGATTTATATTTCTCAAAGAGTAGAATAATGGGTAGTACATGAAGGTTCCGGGCACAACGGAAGCGCGTGGGTGGATGTGCCCACTTGGCTTTTTGTCATTAGCAATGATCAATCCGGGATCAATACGACGATAAACGCCAGTCTCCACGGATCGAATCACAGAAAAAGACAAAGAAGATGGTTTTTCCCAGAACCACAAACAAGGATTGTTACAGGTTGATTATAATTAATTTAATTAATTATAAAGAAATACCTTTTGGGTGTTCTTTCTTCGTTGATGTTCTCAATCACGTTGTCGATGTGATCCGTCGTTGCGTCGCAGAAGCCAAGTGTAGACTCCCTCTAGCGGTGATCCACACGTGTACCTCGTATCTCTGGACATCGCCAAAAGATTCTCTGGGTGCTAGCGTGGAGAAGCCTTTTCTTGCGTTGTCCGCCTTAGATTGTCTTGATCCGATGGAAGAGGATCTCTCTCGGTCTTGAGAGCGTTCTTGGAGGAAGAGGTTCTTTCGGCCTTGAAAGAATTATCCAGAGATGTTGTGCACAACGATTCTATTATCTCAGAAAAGAGTTGGGGTTGTGAGGATATTTATAATCGGGTGTGTGGGGTTATAGAGTTATGACAATAAATAAACGCGTTACGGGTTTTATTTATTTCATTGACTCTTTATTTAAAACCCCATGTCGAATAAATAATTCCTTGACATGCGCCCACGCTGATTATAATAAATATCATTTAAAACAATATTATATCCACAAAATCCCAACTAAAAAAAACTACACGGCGTGTATTAATAAATACACGGCGTGTACATGTTTTTCATTGAAAACTACACGGCGTGTACATTAAATGTACACGGCGTGTATATCTTGTTTTCATTTATTCATTTCCTTTCCAAAATAAAACTACACGACATGTAATAATAATACACGACGTGTACTTGTTTTATTTTCTTTTTCCTCCATCATTTAAAACAACTTAGGCTTCCTTGAATAATTATTAAACCATGTACGAGAATAATCTTTATTCAACTTGAGATACTTGGATACACTTAGTGTGTGACCCTCTAGGCCTCTTTCTCGTTGGCATTAGGCGGGCTTGCCTAAAGTCCAAGATTACTGTCTAGCAACGGGTCAAGGCACCCAAGAGAAATAAGTTGATGCCGCATTGACGTATCACCCCATACGAACGCTTACTGTGTAATTTAATCCCTTTGTCTCAATATCTCATCAAGCAGGTTTCATGGCAGTGTCATAAACTTATATGCTTGATATGTCGTTCTTTGACTACCTGAAATAAACTCATCGTTTACACCATGGCCATGGAATTTAATGCGACAGTTCTATTTCAATCAATGGGCCGAGATATCAACTTCCATAAATGGAAGGGACAAATCCTTCCTTGACTTATCCATTAACAACATGTCACTCGTGACGCACCCAACGTACCCTACTTCCCGCCAACTGTCTGCGTGACGGTTTTCGTCAGTAAATCTAAGTGCGCGAGTCATGACATGAGTTAATGATAATCTTCCAGTATAAGGACCATTACACACGCTCGTAGATAGCAATATCCGATGACACCAAGACATGCGGAATTACTACTGGCGGGTCTGTTCTCATAATCTCCCATCTTGGAGATTACCAAGTGCGAACTCCATGAGAGAGAGTCTCGTCTTCTTATGAGTACTCGCACATGACGGTCTGTATACTATGTTTCCTATCATAGTATGTCATCCAACCGCAGAACTTTATTTAAGAATATTTTTATAGCATTTCAAGGTTCTCATCATAGCGGGGATCTGCTATGACCTTATTAATGCAACAAGTATTTCAGGACATTATTATATTATAGTCATGCAGAACAATGAACAATATATAATAAGTGAACATTTATGTAATCAAATTACAAAACAGTTGGTTCTGAGGACACCAACCCTTACAGTACATACACCATTAAAAAGGAAATAGTGGCAAATGTAGCATGAATCTCCTGGGAATAAAAAGTGGGACAAAAACCCCTTACCTCGTTGTAATCAATCAAGTCATGTGACCAAAAGATAATAAACAACAAATTAATCACATAATACCATGAATAAAAATATAATCATTATAACATATATGAAATGGCAGTACACAATACACCACATGCAACAAATAAGTGGTGAACAATGGAAATCTCACTGAATTAAAAGTGAGATAAGAAATCCCTTACCAGAAGTCCGACTTGTCTTGTTTGTTTCTTTATATTCATGAATAATAATACTTGGATAATTTATAATTGCTTATGGAATTAATTTAAATTTTATTATTCAATTCATATCACATATTATCATGTTATAATAATTAGCTAATTATGTGTGTTCATATTATGCGTTTTGTCGATGTTCGGTACATGAGTCAAAAATGAACTTGTTTGAAGAGAATTGTCCATGTAGTTATTAGTACATCATCTCCAAAATGGTGTTCATGATTTAAATAACATATATATACCTTATATATGTATTTAATAATATTCCATAATATTTGGATATAATAAATGAAATGTACCATTCATGGAGACGGTAGGCCTTATGTACCCATGAACGCTACTTTTTTTTGTCATATTAATGGAATTTAAAACTAAATGAGACATAGATATATTATAATTCCAGTATAATATATATGTTATATAGGTAACATATGTTCATTAATTACATTCTTTAAAAATTCCATGTTTGTCAGGAATGAGTCACATCACTTGAGGAGGCGGTTGTCCACACTTCCTCATATGAAATTATCGCATTTGCACAACATGAAATGAATTAAGGTATTTTTTAAATATAAAATAAAGAATCATATAGAGGACTTAAATATAATATATATCATATATACATATATTTCAATCATAATTTATAACATGAGAGGTGTTAAAAGAATATTTAACAATCATCGTTTGGGGAGGCAGTAATTCACCACCCACAGAAACAGTATGTTCTTTAACCATTAGACAAAGATGTGTGTAAGTGTAGGGAGAATCCTTATCATAAAAAAATCATAGAATATTGAGGATACCAGTTTTATTATGGGATCAAATAAGAAGAAGATAGTGGTGAGTGAAGAAGGAAAATAATATAAAGAAACCCGGGAGAAGACATTATCTCTAAATCGGGTAACTCTATTGTATTTGAGCCAAAGGATTCCTTGGAAAGACTTATGCCCATAATGAGGCATCTAGGAGTAAGATAGGGATGTGGATAGGTAATATGAGAATATATTAGACTATCCAAGGGCTTTAGAGGAGTGGGTAAGGGGGTATATGTGGGGGCCTTTTATAAGAGGGAGGAGGGTCACTTTTGGAAAGTCTTGAAATGTTACTTTATTATAAAATGATTTTCAGATTTTAAAGGTCCCACAATGATATATTTTGAATATAAGGTGATAGGGGTTGAAAATAAACCCATCATATAGGTTTTATACAAGTGTAAGTCTTCCATTTTACCTTATCTTTTCATTTTATTTAAATCGTTCATTAATGAGGTAATCACTGCATCCTCATGGTGTCATAAATAAATTTATTTATTTAATGTCTAAAAATTATAAAAAAAATACCATGATGTAGGAAATATTTTAATTTTTCCAATTAATATTTATAGTCTAAGATATCATTTACGTAAACAAAACTAAAATTGTTTTACTTAGGATATACAAACCTTTGTTATATTTCTCTTTTTTTTAAAATAATGTCATAAATGTCACTATCACACCCATGTGACTCCATGGGCCATCAAGTTTGGTAAAAAGATTCCCATGGTCGGACATGACTCAAAAAAAAAAGGATTTGGACACATATTTGGGTCATTTTATATTATTATGATATTATTTTATTACCCTTAACTACCCGATTACTAATTAACCATGATAATTAAAGATAATTACTGTCGTTACTATTCATAATGTCCAAAAAAATAGTCTTAATTACATAATTTGGACCTTATGATTCCAAATATGGAATCCATTTTATAAAATTCCAAACACAGAAATTTCAGTAATAATGTTAAATAATAATTCCCATTGTCAAAACCAAAGACAGATTTTTAAGAAGTAAAATCTATCAAAAGATTGATTTGTTTTTATCTCCAATTTAAAAGTGAAATTACATACAATGACCAAAATTGTACTAAATGATAAAACATAATTAAATTACTCCTTAAAACCAATTAAAATGTCAATCTAACTTTATAAATAAATTGGATGAAAAGATAGTATTGAATTAAAATACTGTATTTTTCACTACTCATTAAAAAATGAACATTATCAGAAAAATACCAAAAATTCACCCTAAGCTATATTTGATATTAAAAATTAAAAAATTATGTCCATTTTACTAAATTAAAAACATATATGATTCATTAATAAATTATATAGTTATTTCCTGCTGCCAAACAAATAGCGTGTTCTTAAGAAACAATATCTATCAAAAGATTCACACTTGTTTAAGTCCATTTTCAAAGTGAAATTAATTATAATGACCACCATTTGATTAAATTGTAAATATATATTGAATTTAAACTTTAAAACCAATTAAAAATATAATCTAACAATATAAATAAATTATATTAAAAGGAGGATTTGAATTAAAATACATGATTTTTCACTCTTAAAAAATGAACTTTATCGGAAAAATAACAAAAATATACACAAAGTAAATTTTGATTTCTTGATTGTAAAGAAGGATTTAATTTTTTCAAATATAACATATAAAATTGAAAAAAAGTATATTTAAAAAGGGTTCTTAATCAAAATGTGGTTAATCGACCTTTCAAAGAATAGTTGAATATTTATGCTTAAAATTGGATTCATTCGCATTTTAAGCCTCTATCATTTATTGGGTAATTGTTAAAATATTTATCAAACATGTATAATCATATTATATTTAGTTCTGTTCATTCCTGCCATTAAAATGGCTATGCGTTAACATCTATTTAAAATAATATTATTATATTATTAGTGTGAAAAATAAGATTTCAAAGAAACTCATTGTTGCGTATAGGGTAAGCTATCAAACATACCAACCCCTTTAAAGTAAAATTAATATTTAATTCAAAAATATTAATAAATATGAAATATTTCTTATTCATTATTTACCTAGGATGTTATAGGTGCAATGAATGCATACAAGGTATATATCACTTCTCTAATCAAGGGTTTTGGGCAGATAAATAGTAAAAATATAGTTATTCTTCCCTTGCCGGAACTTGATATGATACTGAACACGGATTTATCTCCATAAATAGATCTCATATAAATTATTAGGGTATGGAAATATAATTTCAAATCCCAAATCCCCTATTATCAAAAATAGATGCAAGTTTAATGATGGAATCCCTTTATAGTCACGTTCATTATTATGGGTATTGATTCCCAAAAATTACGGTTACTAGGCTCAAATTATATGGAATAACTAAATGAAGATGTTGGTCCTTTTATGAAGGAATACATAAATATTATTCATAAATAATAACATATTTTTACCCCAGAATAATAGGTTGAGTTAAAAATTGTACTCATACAATGTTTTATGCCCGTATAGAAGAGTCCCTATTTAATGACACCCATTGAATTAGATGGATTAAAGAATAAAATTCAAGAGAATATGAAAAATAGTTTTGTACACCCACAATCTTCACCATGGGGTTCCCCAGTTCTTTATATGAAGAAGAAGGATGGATCAATGTACTTCTGTACTCACTATTATGAACTCAAAAAAAAATCATGATCATGAAAAATTATCCTCTACCTTATAATAATTATTTGTTTTATCAACTTAGAAGATCTTAATAATTCTAAAATATTTTCCTTCAATATAGATAAAATCAATTTCGGGTGAAAAGGAGGGATATAAACAATATATACTTTCAAACAATATATGGACACTATGATTTCCGAGTGAATCCATTCATAAATCCTAATGAAACTGTTGTCTTCATGGATTTCATGAACACAACCATTAGAGATTTCCATGACCATTTTTTGGTGGTCTTTATGGATTATATTCTCATATACTCCATGATCAAGGAAGAGTGTGAAAAATATTTGGTGATTTCTCCAAAGGCATTGATAAAGGATAAATTTTATGCCAAATTAATCAACCTATAATTATTAAAAAACAAGTATAATTCTGGGGACATATTATTAAAATTGATTGTATATCTATAGATCCTTCAATGATAGAGGTAATTAAATAATAGTCTAGAAAAACTACTATAATAGAGATCCATAGATTTTTTACATTGGATTGAAACAATCAATGATTTATGAAACATTTCTCATGATTGTAAAATTCATTGATAGGGTTATCATAGAAGGGATATATGTTCCATTAAGAATAAAAAAGTGAAAAAATATCAAGGAGAGTAAAAATTGTTAATCATTATACATGTTATTATATTTCCCTATAGTGGTAGAGAATTTATGATATATATTTATTCATTAAATAAGAGATAGGGACGTGTTATCATGAAAAATGATAAATTTATAGGTTATGTAACACGTTAATTAAAATTCCATGTGCAAAATTACCCAACTCATTATTTCGATCACACTATGGAAATTTTTTCATTAATGATATAGTGGTGTTATCTCTAACGTGAAAAGTTTGATATATATATATATACATAGACAAAAACACATAAAGAAATAGTTAGAGATGCACTAAAGGATATTGTTGTAATTTATCAAGGACTGTGACTGCTCAACACATTAATTCATTGGGAAAGAAAAAATAGAAGTTATGCTCTGAGAATTAATGATAAAGTTTTCTTATCCAAGAGAAGGATTTAAAAAGATCCAATACCCATGGATTTGAAGAGGATATACCTATAAATTATTAGGGCAGGGAAGCAATCATATCATTAAAAAATTAATTCTCAACCATCCATACATATGGTGATCAAGGAGGTCTAGAAAGAGAATATATAAATATAGAAGAAGGTAAGGAAGATATGAGAGTTAAAATTTAGTAATAATGGAATTAAAATATATTAGAAGTGAATTTTCATTTCATCAAAACTAAAATTTTATAATCTGTTATTAGACGATGAAAAAAACACATAATGAATTCTTTCATGTAATTAAAAAATATTAATCTTCTTAGAATAAGTGTTCAACAAAATACTGATTTTAGTTTACAAAAGTGATTAATATTGAAAATTATAGAAGGATTTAAATAAAAATTACGTTGAATTTATTTTCCCATCCAAACTTATATTTTTATCCAAGTGAACAGACCCATATAATTTAATTATAATAATTGTAGACAAATGGTATATGAGAAATTTTAATAATTAAAATGAATTATAATTAACTCACCATCCATTTTCATCTTAATGAATAAAATATTAAAAAGTATTATAAGTACATTTCATATCACATTTAAAATCTGAATCTTCTTATTTTAATATCCTATAATATTTTTTAGACAATTAAAATTTAAAACTATACATCCAACGTTAGATAAAAATGAAGGAATTTAAAAGAAAATGAAAAAAATGTACTAAATTAATTCAAGAAGAAACATAAATTATTAACAATTACACGGGGAAAAATATTCCTATGGTTTTGAAATAATTAACATCCATTGAAAATGAAAATTAAAGTCTGGAAAATAGTCAATTGTTTAAATTTTTTGAGGGTAATTGATATATTCAGAATGAAGCACTATTTATCCCAATTAATGACACCTATCCCAGACTTATTACACAACATTTTCCTAATATTTATTCTTTAGATGGGATAACATTTCAAATAGCTGGGTCCAATATGATTTTTCAATTTAGTTGTGAGAAAAATATATGTTTAGGATTCAATGAAGTTTAGAAATATGTTTTCCACTCAACAAAGAAAACAACAACTCACAACATCCAACAATTATTCTAGAAAGTTACTACATATAAATATCAAATTTAAAATACAAGATCACAAATTGGTGGTCTAAAAATACTTTAAAATAATATCATAAAAAGAGCCATGAAATGAAATTAAACCAAGAAGCACATAAAAGTAGAAATAATAGCATGAACCAACAATATTTGCCTAATAGTTCATCATACAAAATAGAAATTATAGAAACAAGAATTTTAATTTATGAAAATATAAGTATTATTTCATAAACTAAATTATTATAATTAAAAGTGAAAAATCTAAAATATTTACTCCCTATATAAATAATATTCTATGTTTTTGAGTATAATTAATGAAAACATCCATCTTTTTATTTAGTTAAATATTCAAGGTTAGTCATTTATTAGATCTTATATGTTGAAAAAGATTAAAATTTTATTAAAATATATTAAGTTTTTTATAGGGAAAAATAAAGATTTTTTTAATGTAATGGTGATTCATGTAGACCCAACAGTTAGCTCATTTTTACATGAAAATAATTTGTATTCTTTTCACGTTTTCTAAACTTATTTCATGAATATTGACTATGATAAAAAAAAATATTACAAGGAATACCATAAATGAGAATGTAAAGTGTGAACAAGATAGCGAAAATATGAGGATGTAAGCGACTATTACCACGAGAGACAAGTGTCTTCATAGTAGATCAGAAACTATAACCCTGAAAGCAACCATGACCAAATCAGAAAAATGACTCTAATGAGGATAAGAAACCGTGAGGATGAAAAGAGACCATAAAGAAGATAAAATTTGATATTGAAATACAATAAACCTTAGGGATTAAAATTCACATCATCATTTTTTTCATAATGAAAAAAATGAAAACATTCAATAATGACAATTAGATAACTCCCACAAAGTACTAAATTTTAACTGATCAGTTAAAAAATTAATAAAAGATCTATAATCTAGCACATATATAGAATCCAAACCCTTTATATACCTTTAAAATTAATTCTTTTACATTTTTCACATTAACTATGAAAGGTATATTATCTTTTCCTACTAATTCCAAAGATCTATTTACCAAGACTCTAAAGAGAGTGAATGTTCTATGTGATTTAGTTTTGAGTTTCACGTGGAAATGTTTATGTTTGGAATTAATATGAATCACTCCATGAAAAACCTTAATAGTTATATTATAAATGATTTAGTCCTAAAAACATGTTTTCAATTCCATGTATAACCTAGTATTTTAATTTTATTGCCTTCTAATTTCGTTTAATCCACTTAGCTATCGTAGTCTTCTCTCACCGTCATATTTAAATTCAATGTTCATAGACTACACTCCCCAAAAGGATTGGTGTTTAATCTCCACTAGAAAGTGGAATTATTATTTTTAAATAGTATCCTATACAGATAGATTCCAATGTGAGTTTCGATGGATTTCTTATAATCCCACATAATCTTACTTAATGTTAATTTCCAATCCTACATTGATCCAGAAACTGTTTTCTCCAAGAAATATTTAAGGACCTTATTTAAAACATGATTTATTACATTAAACTATGGGTTAAATATGGTTTTTTATTTACCCAACCATAGATTGAACTCATCGACTGGAATTTAATATTATTTAATTGTGTTCCATTTTCAGATAAAAAGGAATTAACCACACCAAATATTGGAAAGATATTATTTTTATTGAATTTGATACACTATTGGATTTGTTATTATGGAGCACTAAAACCTCAACCCATCTAGAAACATAGTCTACAAAAATTAGGATTCATTTATTCCCATAAAAATATTGTAAATTTTCAATAAAATTTAATCCCAAAAAATGAAAAATATCAATATTTAGGATTTTATTTTGGAGAATTTCTTTTTTCTATCGACATTTCCCATTATTCAAAATTTTTCATAAACTATTACTATGATCCTAGTATCCTTAAATAGGGTGAGCTAATAAAATACTTCCTGAATCACTTTTTGGGTTGTTATTGTTTTACATGGTTTAGATTTGTAGCCTTCAAGAATAGATAATATCATCTCATTGAGAACACACCTCATAAGGATTCCATCAACACAACATCTAAACAAATAGGTGGTATCACAAAACTATTATTTTAGATTAGAAATGAATTTATTTCTATCATTATATGTGATATACATTGGTATCATTCCAATATCTTGAAAATTTGAAAAATATTCATACTAATTAGTTTTCATAAAAAAAACTATATGTACATTTTTCTTTAGAAATAAGGAATTGATCTCTATTGGGGAATAATTTTTGGTATTTATCATCCTAGATAGGTGGTTATCCACTAAATTTTAAGCACTCTTAATTTCCCTAATTTATAAATTAAATTCTTATAAGAAGAGGATGCACCTTGTTAGTCTTAGGTTTTTTCTATATTTGGAAGTTCTAACTTTATGATAGAATAGTTAGTGAATAAAATAACATTGGATCCAATAAAAAATTGAATAAGTTTGTCATGAAAACAGTCCAATGTTAAATACTCTTTCTTAGTATTGGTTTAATTCCTTTTGGCCTCATATAGAAAACAATAATCATAGTGAACTTCATGAAGTATCTTTCCCTTCCACATCCCAAAATATCCACTATAATAAGATCATTAGCATAAAAAATTAATTTAATTGGGATTTTACAATATGAAGCCATGATAATGGGAAAATATATCATATTTTCCTTATGAATATAGAAATAATAAAATAATTTTTCAACCAAAAGTAGTGTTGTATCCATAACTAATAGAGTTAAAATGGGCCATTATGTTTTAAACAAATTCAGGATGAATCTTTGATAAAAACCATCATGTCAGAAATATAATTCCCTTGAAATTTTTAATGGGGATAAGATTTTGAATCACTTATATATTATCATTTTTAAAATTTATTCCCCTATTTATTAAATTAGGCCCAATATTAATACTATATACTACAATTAGTTTTAATTTTTCCAAATTTATAACAATTTTTTTCTTGAAACATTTACAAAACTAGTTCAGATTTTCAAGATATATTTCAAATGTTCTTTGTACTATAGATAACTGAACCTTATAAACCTCAATAATCCTTTATATCACATGTGAATATATAGAATTAAAAAACCATTGAATGATAGATGGGCCACTAAAAAATATAAAGGCAATTCTTTTATAAGAAAATGTTCCAAATGGTTATGTGAAGGTTGTATTATATTGATATTATGGGGATATATTAATCTGGTCATAAAAAAAATAAATATCTGGAAAATAGAATAACTTATTTATACCCAACCTCTTAGTTTTTTTATCTTACAATGAAAAGAAAAAATGATCCTTCATAGTTTAGGAAATATGATATCTATAAATGATGTATAATATCCACTTGCATACATTTTGAGTTTAGATTTTCTAATTCTTTTGTCTGTTGTAAAAATCACTTCACATTATTATGGACCACTTTTATAATGATAACCCTTATATTTTATAAAATGGGAAACATTATTCTTTTATCAAGTTATTTTGTCACTTAATCCCTAACCACATCTTTCATGTTGGTGTTTAGCCTTCTCCTCCCATCAACTCTTGGTTTGTGGTCACGTTTCATGGGAATTGTGGGTATGAAAAATAATGGTATTATCCCCTAAATATACTTTATGCTTGAAACCATAGTAGTTTTAAACCTTTTCAACAAAACAAAAAGTTTTTTTATTTAACTTTTCACAATTCAACAAAAATGATGACAAACTATGAAGAGTTCACACCTAGAAATAAGTTTATTTGGGTGAGAAAGAAGTTGTTTAAGCTCTAGAAATGGGCCCTATTTTATATAAGGAAGACACTTGGGCTTTTCTGGATGAAGGCATTCAATGTGATTATTGAAAAAATAATAGAATCTAAATAAACACTCTTCTTTATTATTATACAGATTGGAGAAGTTCTGTCTACTAGTTTCTAAATTTGGTTATAGAATATTTATTTTAACCAATTTTTCATGGTTTTCGGGAAATTCACCCTTATAAGAATAAAATTAATCTAACTAATTACTAGATTTAATCACATTTAATGTTTTTTAAGTGGAGAGTCTACAATTAATATCTTAAATCATCCCAAAAAATTCCATTTCATCACTATCAACATTTTCTTCAGATTCTGAAAAAACATTCCTAGAAAATTCTCTAGTTTGAGGGGGGTACCCTATATTTTTTAAAACATTAAACTAATATATTTTTTCCAAATAAAAAAATTTAATTTCACATTAGTAATATTTGAAACATCACCTTCCATATCAAGATATGGAATTCCTAAAATTATATGGGCCATTATATTTGATTATATATAAGGTATGAATATCTCAGCTAGAAAAAATTGTTTCCCAAACCCACAAATCAACCATCCACTCTTCCTATAGGGTGTGTGATGGAATGGATATCTAACTCCAAAAACAACATGGTGGGAAGTGGGTCTCTAAATACTATAAGTAAAAAGAGTGAGTAACTGAAAATATTTATTCTAGCACCAAGGCCACAAGGTAATTAAGCATTACAGTTTTTATTAAAATGGTTGAGATGATAAAACTACATGATTCTCTTAGAATAGTTGGTATTATATTTCTAAAAATAGTACTAAACTCTTATATTATAGTGTTTTAGGGAAATTATATTAAGGATTCTTTATTTGAGGAAAGTGTTTTTAGTATTCTCAGGTGTGATGGTACTTAAAATAATCTTGATTGAATTGGATATTAATATAAAGTATTTTAAATATCTCAATGAATTTAAGAAATTTTGTAACTTTTTTTTATTCATTCTCTGAGGGAAAGGGATTTTTTTGGCCAGATTCTTCAAAATTATAGGTTTCTACTAAAATTATTTATCACTATTTTCTTTCCATTCATTCATAATACCTTTTAATCTTCATTATTTTTGTTTTTAATGTTGAACTTATATGTTTATATATGTTTATTCATAGATTCCCAAATGTCAGGATTTTGGTATTTCTATATTTTTATTTTTCAGGCTTATCTCGGATTTTAGATCTGATGAAACTATGGTGATTTTGAGTTTCTTGTTGTATTTTCAAACAAATCCTAGTACTGAAAACCATGTAATTATACATAGTTATTATTATGATTATGATATTATATTTTACTTAATACCTACTGTTCAAGTCTCTATCTAACTAAGCCGTTTTTCTCCGGATTTGATATCATAGCTTCTAACTTATTTATATTGATATTTTTTTGAATCAATTTTAGTTTTTTGTGACTCAAATATTCCTATAAACTAATTGAAAAACACTTTAGTTCATCTTGATAATAATAGGTATCGTCCTTATATTAGTTTACAAATTATGGTTAGGGATATTGTTGAAAACCTAAAGTTGGATATCGAATCATCCAATTCTCTCTCCATAATATGTTAGAATGGTTTCTACACTCTAATTTGTAGATTTTAGGGAAAGTTTCATATCTAGAATTCATATTTGGACTATAACTACAAAAATTGGTTTTTTAGAAGGATTGGTTTTCTATATCAATGTTGGTTAATAATTTTAAGAATGAATGAATAAGACATATTGAAAGAACTTATATTTATGGGAATAGTCATGATTTTTACATCAAATTATGTTAACACATTTTTGATAATTATATTTCATTAAGGATTAATGTTTTTTACTTTATTTTATCTAGTGGAGAATTTATTTCAATCCCCAAACTATTTGTTCTCTCGCCCCATTCACTCTTCTTCTCCTAGAATCATAATGTTTTGTACTAAGGGAAATAATATTATAGATTCATCATAGTTATTAATCTATTATATAGGAAGTTACATTTGGTAGAATGGTCATCCAAATTATTCCCTTAAGGTGATATAACTTCCTAAAAAATTTCAATAAAGGGAGGGGTAGGAAGTTGGTGGTAGGAAAATTTCATCAGAATGATGTTAAATCTATCTTAGATCTCCTAGAAGGAGTCCTCATTTTCCATGTAAAAATGGGTACATTTTTTCTAAATTATCTTTTAAACATTCTAATAACATTTTATTATAAATCATTCATGGGAATGTTCCATATTTTCAAAAAATGGTCTAATTAAGTGCTAAAAACTAGTTCATATCATTCCCTTTTATCCATAAAGGGAACAAACCCATTCTAATATCATTTTAATAAATCCCCTAAAGTGGGATCTACTGATCTATATAATAAAATCCTCTAATAATATCTAATTCGTCATCTTTTATAAATCCAGGAAATTATACTAGTAGTGAGTGACTAGACTATTTTAACTCATAGTTTTGGGATCTTGGAGTTAGCCTAATTGATAATGGGTTTCTTGACATTAAGTGAGGTTTAAATTATCTCATAATATTCCTTTAATGATTTTTTTGATTTATTTTAGGTTACTAATTTTCTTTATTCCCCATAGGGATCTATCCCTATCATCAATTTCATTTTATAATTTTTCCCGTAGTGTTCTTAGTGGTTTTTAAATTTTAAGAATAATGGACTCTATGTTTTTAGATCTAGAAATAGCATTTTTATAATATATTTTAATGTATGTTTAAACTACATATAGTAATTTTATGTTTCTTAGTATAGATTATGATTTATTTTCATTACTATTTTTCTCAGTCACACATTTCTACCCTATTAACAATGCCAAAATTTAATATATTATCGTTACTCATACTCAATTGTTAATTGTAGTTAGGGTTTGTATTAGTGGTAATCCAAACCCATAATATTACATGAGGTTGGGGGTTAAAAACCATCTGGGCACAGGTACTGTAGAAGAACTATAGCAGTGGTGGGACTATAGAAACAATGGTACTATAGCACTGGCAGACACTGTAGCAGCTAGGTACTATTCACAGAATGGGTATTTGGGACAAACAAAATCGGGCCTTTAAGACAATATAATGGGATTTCATGACCATTGGACCTACGGGCCATGTAATGGGTCTTCTCTATCCAGGAGAAAGATGTCCTTTATTTCAATAAAAATTTGGATTTGACCCCAATCTTATAAAAAAATACTGAATTATTAATTTATCTTCCCTTGTTAGAACTATTTAAAAGTGAATAAAGATTAAACCCACAAATAAGGATTCCGTGAAATCCTTGAAAACAAAAAATCGTAGTAAAAGAACCCAAAAAATAGTGATAATTAGTAGTGCACAACAATGATATTTATCTTTAACAATGATGAAACAATAGTGAATTTATAAAAGTAAATAGATAAATGAAAGAAGATTTAACATATCAAAAAATAAGTAGGTGAAACCAAAAATTAATAATGTTGTGAAAATTTTAATTCCCTACAATTAAAAAGGAAACATTATTATTAAAAAGATAAGAGAAATCTTTAGAACCACTTTTAAAAAAAGGGTAAAAACACAACAATTGAGAGGGGTGTCTTGAATTTGGTATATTTTTAAACATTCCTATTACTAAATATACATAGTGTCTAAAATGATGAATTTAGTCCCACCTAGATAAAATTTTAACTGATCTTGGGGTGAAAATAAAATATTTTGAACACCTATTTGAAAAATATTTTGAGGAAAAAATTATAATTTTTAAAAACTAAAATCAATATTAACATGTACTAATTCTTGAAGTTTTGGAAAATAATGATTGTAAGAGTGAAAATAGTAAGGAAGACCCATTTTTGAAAATTAGATTGATTAAAGTAAAACAATTAAGAGGGAACAATTTTTTCACCCAGTATATATTTTCCCTATAATCATTTTTTTAATATTAGGATACATGAATGGGTTCACATAAAAAATGAGTAAATGTGAAAGAGATAAAGAAGGTGGTTCGTTTATGCTATGATCTAGTTCCTACTCAAACTGCCACTGAATCACCTCATGTGTGCCTTCCAATCTCTTTATAACCCAATGGATGAATGATTTATTACAAACATTTAATATACATGTCCAGGTATTTTTTGTTGAATTCGAGTAAAAACTTTTCAAAACTCAACTCACATCCTGAACTGATGAGCTGAAATCACTCAATTCTACATGTTACGGGTTACCATGGATCACCTTTATTACATGAATCTAGTATATCTCCACAATAAATGTTGACAAGACCACATGTTAAAATTTATCCTTCTTCAAGATTCCTTATAAATAATTATCAGATGTATATCATCCTTTATTTGAATTCTCATTAACTTAGCTTCAACATTTCAAGATTACCTTTGTCTTCAATTTTGAAATTTTAAATCAGGACTTCGTGATCATCTACTCCTAACTAAAATTATATTACATAAACTTTATATAACACCTAATTCATCAAGATTCCCTTTATGTAACCTTGAATTTTTACTTCCTAGAATTTTATTCTTTTTATAGATAGCATTTCTTAGTGTTTCCTTTTCATAGGTTTGAGGTTTCAGAGATCTACATTTACATATCTGCTTATGAAATGTTTTTGCCCTTCTCTAGAGTTTCTGAAGTACATTTTTATAGATATGGGACACATGGATCAATTTTCATATTGATTAATGTAGTCAAATTTATTCTTTCAAGGATTTAGGAACTTCCCATTCCACAGCTAAATAAAGTAATGTAGTGGATTTATGTAGCCTATTTAAATTAGAGTAGACATTTACATAATCTCTAAATTAACACATTATTCATTATAAAGTGAAAATAATCAATTTAAAAATAAAATACAACTTGAAAAAATAGAATATAATAATAAAATTCTAGATTTCAAAAATATAAAAAATATTACTATAATATATATTAAAAATGAACTCATGCAATGTGAAAAAATTAAAATAAAAATAAAAACCATTTCTAAAACACTTTAAAAATATCAATTAAATTGTATAAAAATCATTCTAAAATCATCTTCTTAAAACATAAAAAAATTAACTTTATAGAAATTGGATAATTAAACACAAAATAATTGATTTCAAATAAAATATCCAATAAATATCAAGTTCAAAGAAATAATAATGGGAATTCAATAATTTAAATTTAAATAAAATATTTATAAAAAACAAATGAATATACATGAAAACATGTCGAAAAAATATAGTCATAACAGAAAATATCAATAATTAGGGAAGATGGTTATGAGATTTGGGAATAAGAAAAAGTTGAGACCTATATTAATTTTTCAATCTAAATCCTATATCATATGGGGATGGTATTTGGTTATATTTCACTTCTATATAACCTCTCTCATGTTCATAACATGTTCCATTCATTACTTTTAAGGAAGTACATTTATGAGCATTCACATGTACTGAACACAAGATATGTACCACTGAAACATGATATCAATTATCAGGAAAGAATGGTAGAAATCAGGTATCATAGGGATAAAGTACTATAAAATATTACCACCCACCTAGATAACATTTTATATATAAATAAAAAATTATAGGAAGTAATGTGGGAACCCAAAGATATAATAAAGGGAAAGTACCAAAAAACAATTCATCAGAGTAACAATATTTTGAGGGCCAAATTCTAAGGGGGGTTGAATGTAAAAACTATTGATATTAATAGGAATTAACAATTAATTAAATATTATATTAAATATATATTATAAAAAACTACAACAAACTAAACTGATCCATGAAATATTTTATTGAAATGAAATATTTCAATACAAAAAACAGTACATTATCTAAATATAATATGAAATATCATTATTAAAACAATATAAGGAATAAAATAAAATGTATTTTAAATACCCCAATCATAAAATAATTATACTAATGATTTTACATGAAAATCTTAACTTCATATATAATAATTTAAAAAATTCTGAATATTTTTAATAGAGTATATATGTTAATTGAGAAGAACATCAATTTAATGATCAATTTTTTTAATGTATGTAACACTATATATTAAAATGAAATATATTCTTTTTTTATATGTATACAATAGTTATATTATTGTTTTTGATTTAAAAAAATTAAAATAATATAGTTCACAATTTATAAATATAAAAATAAAAAATAAAAATTTAATATAAATATTATAGAATACATTTATTATGTCTTACTTAATAATAATATTATTATATGATTTGATATATTCTTAATATTAAATAAATATTTTAATATCAATTATAGATAAAATTTAAAATTTTTGAGATAAATAATTAATTTTATTTGTATATGGATAAAATAATTTAATGTTATGAACAACATTTTTTCAAATAAATAATTTTTATCTCTTGTGTATTTAAATATTAATAAATTAAATTGATCACATTAAAATGATTATTAGAATGTAATTTTTAATTTATAATAAAATTTATTAACACTAATTTAATTTATACTTTGTTTGAAAGACAATTAGAAACACTAAATGTTTAAAAAGTCATTTTTCTATAAAAACCAATATATATATATATATATTTCATTTAGATGTTAAAGATATAATATTTAGAAATTAAATTCGATTTAATGATGTCCAAATTTATTATTAAAACATCAATATTATGTATTTATTTTAAAATCATATTTTTTATAAAAATATGTTACCGAGACTAAAAAATTAGTTACCACTTTAAAGATAAAATGAAGAAAGAAGGGTTAAAACTAAGTGATGATGACTTAAAAAATAATTATACATATCTATAAATTGTGTAGATAAGAGAATTCATCACCCATATCCATTATTGAATGATTATTATCCACTTTACAAGATAAAGTGACAAAATTACAAATTTGGGAATGAGTATTTGCAGATATTCTACCCAAAACTCACTTATAAAAGAAACCCTCATGTACCCCTTACAAACCAGTAATTTATTTAAAAAATCTCTTGAAAACCTAAATTTTTTTCATCTCATAAATACATTTTTTATTTTTGGAAAACTTTGAATCTATGAATGAATAATAATTAAATCATTCTAAAGGAACTCATATCATGAATGAAATAATTCATCAAAGTAAGTTCCCAAATTTTCACAATCTTTTTCCCTTACCGTATCATATAAAATATTTATACTATTATAATATATTGTAATTATATTATATTACCATCAATATTTAATTTTGTAAATTATATGATGATTATATAACTACGTACTCATACACATTCTTTAGTATGCCATGTTATTGTTCGGGTTAGTTCAACCACCTACATGAATGATGTTATAATATGATTATCATTTAAAAAATGAATGGGTATAATTAAATTAATACTAGTAATATGATATTATAAATAGTAATTTTTATTATCAATGTGTTTTTTAATGCGGACATAAAAGTGAATGATCAATATAAAGTAACTCGTTATTTTCAGTAAATCACCTAAAGAAAGCTCATCATGTATTCTATTCTCATGAACCATGCACATATATTCATTCCAGTTAACATGGGACAATATAAATCATTGAAAAAATATTTAATACCATAAATAATATTTTAATAATGAAATTTTTATGAAACAATGTGGAAATAAATCAATATTGTGAAACTTCTACAAAATAATCAAAAATTAAAACATATGATCCTGAAAATAAACAATAACTAACTAATATATGTTTGACAAATGAATATAGTTGAAGGGTGTAAAAGGTAATATATACGAGTAATGTTATAAATTAATTTATTAGAATGGTTATTTTTATTACACATGAGGTCAAATTAATTTTGGTGAAATATATAATAAAGGTAAGGGTTTCTATACTAATCTCAAATTGATATCAAGATTATTTCTGAATAAATTTCCAATGGGGTAAATTTTTTTAATCTATATCTAAAACACTACATATTTTTAGTGAGGGTAACACAAGGAAGGATAAACAATCAATTTAATCATAGGATGTATATATAGATAATGTTGTGAAATAGATAGACTACATTTAGACCATAGGAAAGATATCCTTCTGATCATCTCTACCTACATATTGGAAGGATCCCAAAACTACTAGATGGAGGTTATTATGACTAACACCCCCTCCTATGTTTTTTCACTAGAAATAGGATGTTAATATACATAATCACCACATGAACTCAAAGAACACACTCCACTAAAACAACATAAAAGAAATAAATTAATAATATTACTTGGTTTAGAAAATGATCCTACATCCAAAAAAGAACATCATAAGTATTTTTCATTAAGAAAATACAATAGTAATACAAACTCATTACAGACTTCCTATCTAAATTAAAAAGTCTTAGAAAATGTATTCATAAACTCTCATTAGTTATACCAGTTTGACACACATATAATAGATGGGACACCACTACTATTTATAAGGGTATTTATCTAGGGGAAAAAACACCAACTTATGATATTCATGGTCAACAAACTATTAACACATGGAAAACCCCAAAAATCATTGCAAATTTTGATGAAACTGTCTACAGTTGGTGTTCGTGCTTGCAGCCCAAGTATTGAGTTGTTAGTTTGATGGATTCATTCGATGAATCTGAGTCAAATGTAAATATTTATGTTGTTTGAGGTGATAATATGCCTAGTATGTTTGGTTAATGTATATCTGATCGATATGGTGCATATCTAACCAATGAAATATTACAAATTATTTCATTGAGACCTCATAGAAAGATTCCTCTATATGGTCATCTCTATAAAATGAATATTTTCTTGTGAAACTCTGCCTAGTCAAACTATATAATCCCTAAAAAATCGCAATCATATCCCACATGAATATTACTTCAGTAATTAAACCTACTAAAACCATCCACTAAAGTTGATCCACTTTCCATTTTTATATAGTTTCTCCTGTACATTCGATCATTAAATTTCAAATAATGCACAATGTTTCCTCTTTAATTCTTGGAATATCACCACTTTAAACATATTAATAGGATTATGCATCTAAAAAATAGTTTACCACTCCAAAATATTATCTTATAAAAGGTTTATGGAAAATTTATATTTCCGATTAATGTGTTTCCTTTAAGAACGAAACACTAGATTCCTAAAAATATAGATGTAACTCTTACTATCATAGAACAATGTTCCTATGTATGATCCCTTTTCAAGTTCCGTTATTAACTAAATAATCCATATTAACTCACTCCCTTATTCTATGGCCACAATATATTTAGCTTCTATTATAGATAATGGAAAAATTCTTTGCTACCAAGACATCCAACAGACTATTATTCCACCATAAGTAAACACAAAGCATATTGTACATTGTTTTAAATCCATGTCTCTAGTAAAATTTGAATACAAAAATACCTTTAACTGATCAAAATCATTGAAACTTAATGATATATATTATTATACTTTAAATTATCAAATAATTTATTTCATACATTCCTTATGTTTATATTTTTGATTTGACATGAAAAAACTAACAACTCCAACAACAAAAGAAATGTTCAGTCAGGTATAAACCATTTTATAAATTAAAATAATAATAAGTGAAGAAAATGTAACCTTTAATATGTCATGAACTTCTTATTCTATTGATGGGGCCTATGATTTAAAAATATTGAAGTCTTTGGTGAGGTGGGTTGATAGAGGTTTACAACCAATAATTCTAAACATCCCAATGACGTTCAAAATATATTCCTTCTAGGATGAAACCTTACTGTTGGTTTTCATATCCCTCTTAATTCTCATCTACACTATCTTCTTACCTTGTATAAGTTTTATATATAAAATATTCTTGAAAACATATTCTTAAGTTATATAATTAGATTGAACTTTATACCTACAATGAAAATTTCATTAAGATTCCATCATAATATGATATTTGTTTCATCATCCAGTTTCTTCTGGTAATAGAAATGGTCAAAATCACATCAATAAAAAATTTACTCAATCATGAAACAATTGAACTTATGATTCCACTATCATGTATCTTACTTCAATATATAAATTGTTCATTTCAACTAACAAAAAATATTCTCCTCCGATTGAAATTCATAACCCTTAGTCTTAATCATATAAATTAATACCTCTAAATCCCAATGAATAAAATATATATTTACAAACATATTATCTATGTGTAGATCATTAAATGAAAACATTATGGGCACTATATAAATAGATGTGTGATTCACCATTTGTGATTTTTTAGATAAATCAATCCATTCTTTTTTATGGAAACCAGTCACCACCAGCCTTGACTTGTATCTCTTACTTCCAATATCTTTCTCTTGAAAATTGTATTACCATGTATTTTATATATTTCATTTTTATTCAAATGGTCCATCCATATCTCGTATATGATTGAGAATTATGGAACTTATATCTTCCTTAATGGTTGACTCCCACTATATAGAGTCTCTTAGAGTATCTTCTTTTTCCAAACATTATTATTTTCATTAATCAATTATATGTAAAAACATTTTATCAACTATAAATATCTAAACATTTTTTCTAATATGAGTTGATATTCTCAGCAAAACCTTAGGTTTGTTTGATAAAACCTATCCATCTAGTAGTCTTATGTTTGAACATTCTTCATATGGTATGTATGTTTGGACATTCGTTTTTTATAGGATGACTATTAGAGTGCCATCTTATGATGTTAATGTGATGGTTCTAGTTATAGAGTTCATCTAATAATATCTTCTAGATAATCTTGAACCTCCATATCCATTTCAACTATGTTGTGATCTTTTCACATAATTTCATTATTTAAAAAAAAATTTCTAATTTTTTTTTCATCATTCCACAAATGATATACAATGTTTTCATCAAAATACATAATGATAAAAATGACCTTATATTTTTCCTCTAACTTATCTCAATAATTATCATTGATATGGAAATATGTGATACATCAAAATAAATTGACATGGTTCACCTAGGGTCTCCTACCAGACTAAAGTTCATAATATTTTCTTCTATATAGATAAATCTAAACTTATGTTCAACAAATAAGTTATTGTATCTATATCTTCTTCCAAAATTCCCCTCAGTATTATATATTTTAGCCTTGTACTATAGGATTCCTCATACAATTTATGATTAATCCTTTTTAGATACTACATTTTTGGGGAGTTCTTGGGATAGTCTTCTCATGCATGATTCCTTTTATATGAAAAAATTTATGAATGTTTTATCTACAATACACCCAATAATTATCTATATAAAGACACTTCAAATTTCAATAAAACTCAACCTCTTCCAAAAACATCCACTAATTAAAGGTAAAAAAGTAGATTAATTATCTACAAATTGATACAAAAACATATTAGTTTAATCATCAATAAAGGTCACAAAGTATAGTGATACTCCATTTTAATGAATAGGGGAAGGTCCCCAAAGATCAAAATGAACAAGTTTCAGTTTTCAATTCATTGTCTTTCTACTATCCATGTTAAAGTGATCTCTCTTTTGTTTTTGTGGAATATAAATATGAAAACATAAAATGTCCTTATGATTAATTTTGAGTATTCCATTTATTTATAAAACTTTTAAATTCATTCACTCAGGTAACCAAATATATAGTTCCATACTTCGCAATAGTCGGATGAAGTGATTCCATTCCCTATAACTTTATACATTAATTCATTCATTTATAGGGTTATATTTTATATTCTTCAAGAAATAACCATGGACCATCTAGTCTTTATCCATACTCCATCTAAAAAATTCATTCTGAAACTATCCTAATAAGGTTGTCCCACTGATATGAGGTTCTTTTAAAGACATAGAATTTAAATAGAATCTTTCAATATTCAGACATTTCCATTTTTCATTTAAACATGAATTTCTCATTTCCCAACTATTTAAAAAGATTCACAATCTACTAAATTTACTCTTATCAAGATTACTAATACATAATATATCATGTAACCATGCTTACTAGTTCTATAAAAAGATATATCTAAGTCGATAACCCATGATTCATGGAAAATGTTCACAATCAGTAACAAACTGGTGACTCCATCCATTGTACTAATGGATCTCATCTATTTAAAATTTGAATACTCTATCTAATTCATGGAATCATTAATGATATGTACCATCTTCCCATAAATATAACATGTATGGAGTATACCAATTTATTTTCCTTAACCCCTTAACCGTGACCGATTATCTAATGATTTATTCTTTGGATGGTCCTTCTCTTCATGTGATATTCCTTATCTGGTAGTATTACGTGAACTTCTGGATGGAAGTTTGACTTCATTTTAATTCAAATCCACATTCACGATCATGATTTTAATTTACTCAAATATAATATTTTCCTTCCAACTAGTGTTTCTGAATGATGATGTCATAGAACCCCAGCATTCCAAAAGCTAAGATAGAAGAAGTAAATTCTATACATTTCATATGATAGTTTCCTCAATTGATTTGATCTATGATCAAATAATTTTGAAATCATGCAGGTGTTCTACTAATGGTGTTTCATTGATATCCTCAAGATAGAAAATCATTATATCATGAAAACTTTTTCTAGATCCATTGGTTTCTCGTATACGTCATCTAACAATTTCACTACATCATAAGTAGTTATATCTCTCCAATATTGAAAGAAACATTCTGAACAAGTGAAACCCTCACCAAGGATGAATAATTATTGTCCAATTACTACCATTCTATCTAGTCCAGATTCTATATAGAATCACTATAAAAAGGTGTATACAGATCTTTATATAAAAAAATATCTTTTATTTTCATTCAGTAAAATGAAAAACTTGTTCAATTGAACTTTTCAATGTGAACCATCCCTCTATCTAAAGTAATTCTTATGATAATAGTAAAGTCAATAAAAATCAGAAAAATTGAAAACCAAGTAGGTGGTATACTTGTATGTTAAAAGTTAAGTATAACCAAACCAATCAATGATACCACTTATGAGGAAAACATGAGAAAGGAGATACACTCATTCTTATCAGCGATTGGAGTATATGAGTACTTTTTACACAAGAGGGACTCCTTTTAGACCACCAAATAGTTTTCCTTTCAATCATCCTGGCCTATATAGTGGAAACATACCAAAATAATTAGATTGAGGTTCCTATAATAAATTCCAACTACCTAGTATTCAAAGTGAACCAAGGATGAGAAAACATATATTAACCATACAAATATGATTAAAACACTCTGCAAAAACAACATAAAAGAAATAGACAATCAGGAATAATTTACAACATTCATGGAGAACATTTCAAACATTTTCATTAAGAGGACATAAGAGAAATAAAAACTCATCACTCACAAACTCTTTTCTATAAAAAGTCTTAGATAGTGTTTTTAGAAACTCTCACCAACTATACCACATTGACAAGAACATCATAGTTGGTACACCACCTCTGTTTATGTACATCTTCCTCCATGAACTAATTACAACGACATATTATATTCATATTCAACTTCCCGTTTACCAGGGGAACCCTAGAAAACACTATTAAACCTTTGGATGAAACTTTTAATAGCCAATGACAATGATTATAAACCAAATTTTAAGTTATCAGTCTAGTAGAATCTCTTTAATGGAACTCCATCTGATGAATCTCTATCTAATGTAAATTTTTAAGGTATCTTTAGTGAAAATATATATTTTTTATCTCGTGAAATTCCATCAGGTATTTCTGGTGTAAGTGTTTATAGTTAACTCTTCCACCTGATTTCATTGAATCCTATTTGCATGATTCCTCCACCTAGTTGACTTTAAAATATGATCTCCATCCAGTGTAACTACATTTTTTAAAACTAAAACAATCTCCACATAACCCAACATTTTCTTTTATTGTGGTTATTTTGGGGTTTTTAACTTTATTATTATAATTTCAAACCCCATTTTTTCACAATTTATCCCCATTATTGCTTGAAAATTAGACTATCCAAATATCTTCTTTTTTATGATCGTTAATATTTTATCATCATGTCCATATTATTTATATTATTTTGAGGATTTAATAACCAATTCATACATGACTTCTAATGAATATTTTCAATACTCCCTCGTTATCCTTTGATAAGTCATTTTCCTATCATATTTGACCTTCTTTAAAAAGGTATTAAAGGAATCTCTATTGAAATGTTTTGTACATGAACTCATTTTACATCCATTATATCAATTTTTTCAAAAATATTCCTTTCAATATTTTCAAGGTTTTATAGTGTGAATTATTTTCATATTTTTTTATTTTTTTTAAAATAAAACTTATCAAATGTAAAATATATTTCTTCTTATTTTTCAAAATAAAATTTTTAAAGGTATTTTTAACTTATTTTCTATATATATCAGTATATTTGAATGTTTATTATGATTAAATAGGAATAACATCTAATTATATCATCCATACTCAACCTCTATATGGATTATTATAATGTATCATGGTTTTTTCATGGAAATCGTCTTTTTCCAATGGATTTATTAAGCTAAGATAGAATTTTAAATGTTTTCAAGTTCACGTGGAATGAATATTTATGGTATATCACTATGTTATTGGAGTGTTATATATATCCCTAAAATTAATTAATTAATGTTTATATCTTTTGATATGATTTGTAAGGGTGAGTGAATCCAAATCCCTAAGGGACTCCAACCACTATGTGATGGGTCAATCTATTATATCCCTCTAATACATCCAGGAATGAATTATAACTCAAAATCTTATATATTAGGGATTGAGGAGTATACCTAATCCATTAACTGATAATTTCTACCATGTAATGATAGTATTATAAGTTAAGATTTACATAATTGATGATTTATTTTTCTTTATGCCTATGTTATGTTTAAATAGCTTATGATTATTAATTAGTATTTCTACTTTATTAAATATTAATTCTAAATTTATAAAAAATGAGTTATGTCATGATTCTTGATTTATGGTCTATGTTTTATTGGGTATGATTCTATTATTTTATAACCATAAAAATTGTTTATTTTTCATACCCTTCTTATTCTCACTTACAAATTTTAATTGATATCTACAATTCTTATGAATAATGAATATCTAAGTTACCCCTTTCTTTTGATTCCATTCACCATGTTTTGAGGAATACTATTATGAATTTTGTGTCTAAAAATGAATTATATGAGAATAATATTTTTATGATATATTAAAAATATTTTAAAATATGCTAGTTAAGTATCTAATATCCAAAGACACAAAACATATAGGTTCTGGTTTGTGGCTTATTATGGGATATAAATAATTATCAAGTAAAATAATGTAATTTGTATATTTTTGACTCATAGGAATCCTAAAATTGTATAATATGTGATGAAAATTCAGGTATATCACAAGGAAAAAGATACCGTGATTTATGAGAAGTCAAACTTGGATGATTATTTTAGATTTTTTATTATATATTCATGGATAAATTATTAAACACCAATAATCAAGGATATTAGCATGGACACATCATGGGAAGGTATTGATTCATTTAATATTGAATGTAATATTATTTTGATAAGACTTATTTTTATTCAAGTTTTGTATAATATGTTGACACTAATATTAAATTGTTTTCAAGAGATTGTTTAAGAGAGAAAACTACATCGACTATCATGAATATAATTTTTTTTTCAAATGAAACAACATTTGAAATGATCTTTATTAGATTCTTTTCATTATGTATTGAATAAGAAGAAGATAGAGTTACATTCTTTCTTTTTCTGATTATCATTTAGGCTAAGAATGTGAGTGATCTAATATATGATATCTCGATATCATATGTAATGAATCCTAATAAATATCTATATTTTAATGTTGAAGGAATACCTTGAAATTTTTGTATAATGATAAAGTGGGTAAGATCTTATTTTGGATAGTAGGTACTTTTTTTTCTTCTAACCATTATTCATACAGGAGTCTTCCAAATCTTATTTTTTTATTTTTATTTTTTGTTGGTTCCATAGAATAAATATTATAAAGTTAATGGTTTCATGTAATTTTGGCTAGTTTTATAAATTATATAGACTTATGGATATATGATTTTTTTATCTAGATAATTAAATAGATGTTATGTGTGACTATGATAAAAATAATCATATCCTAGTGGTGTAGTCATCCATCTTGAAGGAAACCCATATTAGAAAACTTTTTTGTTTAGGCTAGTTATTTCCTATATATATCACAAACATGTAAAACAATGTTACAGAGAGTGAGAGATTATTTCACTTGATAGGTGCAGAGGTAAGATATGGCAAAATCTTTAAAGTGGTAAAAATTAACTAACATTTATTAGAATCCACTCTCAATGTAGAACATTGATCCAAGTGGAACAATATTGAGTTTATTTTCTCGATTTTGAGTATATGACATGTTTTTTTAACTGAAATTTAACTTTTAAATTAAAACATAAAATATATATACCATTTTGAAATCAGAATAATTATATTAAATATATTATATATTTTTTATGAGACAAGATTATGATCACATTTAACTAAAATTAATGTAACAAATAATGAATTACTAAGATAATAAAATTTACTAATTGAGTAGTAAATAAAGCACCCCATAATTATCTCTATGAAATATAAAAATTTCAAACATGCTAGGAAATCTCTACTTTATGATTTCTACAATAATTTCGACTCTACATAAGTGGGACACTAATTCTAATGAAATATATAATTCCTTATTTTAGTAACTTGGATATCGATAATCCTAGTAGTATAGTAGAAATAGAGATATAAAATAGTGATTAAATATTTTAAATTAAATTTTAATTGTATTTGGAAATACCTCTTTAGGTATTCAAATATGGTTATCGAAAAGTATATATTTTACAAATTTACAAATATAATTGACACAATTTATGTGAATAATTTTTTTTAAAAATTGTCGAAACATACAAAAATATAATTTGATCTAATATATATTTTGATAGGAAATTATCATTATTTATACACATATATTTATCTAGATATAAAAATATATATGTTTGATACACACCCTGGTCATCCCAATACAATAGTTTTTATTCTAAATGAAGAATTCCCTTTTATAAATAAATAATTGTTAAATCATAATATAAAACATATTATCTCAATTTTATTTGTAAAATTTTGAATTTATTGAATTAATAATTAATATTGGAGAACATTTTTATATGATTTTTTAGATATGCATACATTGGATACAAATAATTTATGTTTAGAGAATGAAAATTGATTTCAATGAGCATCTAGTTGTGTAAAAAAGTAATAATTAATGAATGAAAAGAAAATATATTTTATATGAAATGTGTGTATATTTGTAACCATTTATTATCAGTATTATGGAGTTTCTATAATCTAGTGTTTCATTTTCACACATTGTGTCTACATGGTGTTCTCTTAATAAAATTTCAAATTCTTCAATTGATTCTCTATTTTAGAGAATATTCAAAAGGACTAATTAATCAAAATTATTGTTTTCAAGGTCCTCCATTTACATTGGTCTGATATATATAACTATATAGAGTATGGATATTGTTAAATTATAAAAAACATAGTTTTCCAATTATTGGGAAAACAAATTATAAAATTGTATTTCATTTATAAATTCATTTATAAGGCTCTCAACCATTGGTTCTATAAAAGTTTAATTATATTCTCAAAAAAAAATATTATTAGTAATTAACTCTATTTAAACTTTTTTTTATATTCATTAAATTCCATATTTCTTTATTGGAACATTTTTTGGTATAGAAAATTAAAATTTACCAAATATAGTGTAATTGGTGGGGAAAAGTAATCTGACATGGTTATTTCGAAATATTATTTGTTCATTTATACCATCTTGACTCAACCTTCTATTTCACCTTCTATTTATCATTCTACATTAATAAACCTCAATTCAATACTTTTTTATATAATTTTAAATTTTTATCATATAAACAAATTAGAGAATACATTCCTAATTATCATCATTCCTCTTTATAAGATTAAATTTCAATGGTATAAAATTTCTAAAAACAAGTTTGATAGAGTAAAAACAATGACCAGAAAGTGTAACAGAGAGCTTGGTGCTCATCTCATGAGCTATGTGAATCCCTACTCTCATGTGACCACTTGAAAGTTTCTTACTATGTAAAACATCACCTCAGATTTTAAAAATTATACATATCTCAAAAAGGAATTGTTTAGGTTCATATATATATAAATAAAAAGAAATTTCACCCTTTAGAAATTTAGTATTATAAATGCATAATTTTTTTTGATTCACATTTATCAAAAAAATATTATAAGAAAATCAATTATCTTGGGTAAGGAAGGCCTTTGAGGGTAATGTGTTGCATAAAAACTATGGTTGACTCTTTATGTTATAGTTTTGACTATGTTAGTACTTCCTATTGATCCATTTGAAGAAACAATTTCCTCACATTATCCGATTAACAAACATTTCATATTATATTATCTATTTATGACTATATATTTTCCATTTTATCCCTTGTATCCCCATGGGTCATTTATTTCTAAAATTATTCTCATAGTAACACTCCAAAACATTCACCTCTAACAGGACCTTAAATTTTCATTCACTTAAAATTCATTAAAAGTGGTTATCCATTGGATAAATTATATGATGATTATTATGTATAAACTATTTAAAAAAATATAGTTTTATAAGTATTAAATTTTATGTAATATTTTTTAAAAGTAGAAATATTGTAATACCATACTGACACATGATTAGGATAATTGTTTTCGTTTTGATATTGTAATTATCCTATTTAATTTATATGAGTTTTATTCTATACTATATGACAAGGGATGAAAGTTTCTAGAGATTCTTAATCATCATTCTATATATAATCAAAGCACTGTAATTAATTTTTTGTTTCAAATAACATAAATTTATTTCTATATATTTAAAATAAAAAACATTTTTTTATTCAAGTGAAGTACACCATATCCTTGATTTGTAGTAGGGGTATGATGGTTTCAATGCATGTTGTTGGTTGTCTAGACTCCCTTTATATTTATTTATTTTAAAAATATGAATGATAGTGATTAATAAAAATTATATAAAATAGAATAATAATAATTAAAATATACCTTAAATGATTCTTCCTCCTAATATCCAATGAAAGAATCCCATATTGTGTAGTTTTTTATATCTCAATATATATATGGTGGGTGGTGTTTTACTTTTCCCTTAGTATTCGTAAGTTGATATTTTATAATAATTATCTAAAATACTCTATGACTCTTTATAGAAAACATTAGTATAAATTTCATCAAAAAATACTCTAATATAAATATTATAGTGACCTAGGATTATCAGATATGGATATAAATCATTTTAGATGAATATTCCACACATTACCGAAATATATGCCTGAGGACCATAATAGTTTATTGTATTTGGAAACATTGAAAATCATCTTCTAACTTAGTGAAATATCTTTAATATTCCTCAAAAGATCTTCCCCTTTAGTACTTTTACTTAAAACCTTTCTTTATAAGAAGGCGGAATAAACATAAAAAATTGGTGAGCTCAGATGCTCAGTATCGGTAAAAAAATGAGATACATATAAAAAACATGACCATAAGGGTATGAGAAAATGAGAATAACATTTTAATATCAAACCCTTCTTATCAAATAAAATATAAATGAGTCATGAAATAAATATTGGAATTTTATAAGACTTAAATCAAAAGGGAAATAGGAACATAATTCATGAAATCATAACATAAGAATAAGGCATTGAATTTATGGCAGACACATAAGAAAATTAAATGACTTCTATAGTAGTTAAGGAATCACTTCCAATTCCATATCAGTTCTATGAGTTCACTCTCCATACTATATTGGTAGTCATGGTTCACTCTCATGACCATCATAGTAGTCAAGGTTCACTCCCATGGCCATCTTAGTAGACAAATTATTTTGTTGATCTGAGTTCACTCCCCATTCCATCCATGTATATCTCAAGAGATAAAAATTTACTTAATGAATTGGAGGGAGATATAGGTCACTAACATCTCATAATTAAATCACACATATGTGTACCATAATATTATAAACAATCATATCATAACCCATGAAATAAAATGGGAATCATAAACATGTAATCATATAAAAAATATGGAAACAGAGAAATGTTTCATAACCATTCCAGAAAATGATTTAGTGTTTTTAATGATTTTCAAAGATTGATTCATATATTTTCAAAAGGTTATTTTTAGAGAAAAAAATTTCAATAATTTGAAATATTAGTTTATAATTTTTTCATGTATTCTCAATGAAAAATGTTTTCAAAATGTTTTTAATATTTATTTATCATTTTTCGAAGTATTATCAAAGAAAATGTTTTCCAAAAATGTTTTCAATATTATTTTATATGTTTTCAAGGATACTAATTTCAAAAATGATTTATTTTTTAAAAATATTTGTTCAAATAATAAAGAATAATTTTCTTGACATTTTACTTAAACAATATTTCAAAATTATTAACCATCTAAGAGACATTAATTTGTGGTAATCATGCCTTTTCTAGGGATATGATCCATGGAATCCATGCATATTCTATTTCTGAATAGTTAATGTTTTGATGGAATGGTTTTAATGAAACTCATTCCTCTTTCACGGGTTATATGTTTATGAAACCTATTTCTCTTTCAAGGGTTATATTTTTATGAAACCCATCTATCTTTCATGGGTTATACTATTATGAAACCCACTTGTTTTTATTGGTTATTATTTGGTCAAATAAGTAGGAAACATGTCTCCTTTTCCACAGGTTATGATATTATTACATATTTAGGATTCCCATTTAATTTCATAGGTTATGATATGATTTTTTATGATCTGACGGAACACATATGTAGGATCATTATGATAGGGGTGGGACCCATATCTCCATCTAATTCCGTGGGTACAGATTCATATATATATATATATATCCTGAGATATACATGGATGGAATGGGGAGTGAACTTGATTAAGGAAAGTACTTTTTCTACTGAGATGGTCTTGTCAGTAAACCTTGACTACTAATATGGCAAAGGGAGTAAACAATAACTACCAAGATGGTATGGGGAAAGAACCCGTACTACTATGAAAGACTTGGTATCAATGCCTTAACTAATATAGAAATCATGTCATATGCTTATGTGTCTGCCACAAATTCTATGTCTTATTCCTATTTTATTCTTTCATTGATTATTATGCTATTTATATAATGATTAATTTATTAAGAAAATACAATATGTATACCATAAATAATGTATATTATATTTTATTTGTGGGGTTTAATCTTCAATAGTTTATTATCACATTCTTATACCCTTATTCTCATGTTATTTATATATATCTTTGGTGTTCCATGATTTTGACATTATATAAGTGATTTTTCATGATTAGATGGTTTTCCAACTATCATAAGTGGTGCTCACTCTATGCTTTATGGTTTTATTCAATGACATGAACCAGATGTAACTAGGATAACATTGAATGTGAAAAATTACTTGTTAATGTGTAGTTAAATGGGATGATCATTGGAGTAAAAGAAGTTGTGATCATGCCTAATTAATTTTCATGGAATATGATTAAGAACGTGTACCTTAACCAACACTAGGACACACAAAAGATGTAAAATATTGATTTCAATGAAATTTTGGGTAATGAATACCATGTAGGAAAGAAGATTTTGATTCCTTTATGTTACAAATGTGGAAAAAACTACCCAACTAAATGTATTAGTGGAGAAAGAGGATGTTTTCAATTTGGAAAAAATGCCACAATTTAGGCGATTAGAAAAGAAAAATGAAGTGTTTAGTTAATTTAATGGATGAGAATATTTCCCTTCATAAGACATTATTGAAGGTTAAATTCATTATGTGTGTAATCAATTGTAATTATGAAAATCTAAGTCCAAAGTGTAAATACAATGAAGATAATAAAAAAGGTGGTATGATTAATGGTTATGTTACTTATGATGAAGAGAATACTTATGAAATAAAAAGGAAATATATATTAAGTAATAGGATGAGGTGGCCTTGTTAATGTATTAAGGATGAAGTGGAATAATCAAAGTTTTTATGTTTTTGAATTCATGAATTATGTAATAAGAATGGTTAAATATAAAAGGATTTTGTAGTTTATGTTTTTTTCACTATGTATTTAAATGAATATAATGAATGGTTATGCTGGACTAGAAAAGTGATTCAATGGAAAGGTGATGTTCATGGGAAACACATGATTATGTGAAATATAACACTTAATATGTTCTTAATGTTTAGATATTAATGGTTAGATAATGGTATATTGGGTATGAATAAGTAAATTGGATGGTACATATGACCTTGGAATTGATTAAGGGTTTGCTCACAAAGTAGTTTATGCTATCATGGATGAATTTTATATCATTTTTGTATTTAATTAATACACCCAATAAACTTTGGAATAAGTAAACATGCATGTTTTCAATAATTTTTTTTGAAAATTTAGGTTATTACCATATTTCAATAGAATACATGATAAAGGTATCCAAAAGTTTGGAATGAGACAATTGAGAGCTACTTTATGATATATGAGGTATCAAGGCTAAGTTGTTTTTTAGAAATATAGTGACCTTATTTATAATTTTTTTGAATTCCATCAATAAAAATGTTTATATGGTTAAAAATTTATGGAATGGTTTATGATAAACATAAAATAAGGCTTTAGAGATTAAATTATTATATCACCATATAAGGATTATGAATGTATAATAACTTGTGATAAACTTTTCACTATGATAAAGATAGATGTAATGAAGAATCTTTCTATTTATAGATCCCATGATCTTATACTACTTCAGGAATGGAAAATTCATCATGCCTTTTTGGAATAAGAGATGACATAGAATTTCATAAAGGCTCACCACAGGATAAGGTTGTCCTAAAATGAAGAAATTTTATCTTTTCATGGAATTTATTAAATTTTAGAAAAAGGGTCTTGAAATAAAATATTATCTTGTTATCATATTTTTGATGAAATCAATGACCTTTTTGAAGGATCATTTAGTTATGACTTTTTATTGTTAACTTTATCCTAACCATTTTCTCTATCTCTATCCATAATAACATTATTGTTATTTTTCTCTTCAATGTCCAAGTTTTCACTTTCTACCTATGTTCTTTTATGTGGAAACCTAGTTATGTGTTACTTTGGTTGACCATTATGTTTCCAACTTTACTTTTTGAAAGGATGTTTTTTGCATTCATTTTTATGATGTGGGTTTTTAATAAAGGAACCTTAATGTATTAATTAATTGATAACCCATACAAATTTTGATGAATAAATTAGTTTTAAGGAGGGAAGAATGTAACACCCTGAGATTTTGTGGAATTTTCTTTTCAAAATAATTTTATCTTTTTGATATTTTTAACACTGAAAATAGATGTTGTTATATGAAATAACTATGATTGGATTGATTTATATAAAAACATGGTTAATCATTCACTACACACAACACATTGAATGGATTTTTATACACTTAACACATTTTTTGGCTTGTGTTATATACAATATAGAGTCCCTTTGAAATATTGTTTGACATACAAGGCCACGTTTTACCAAACTATAAAATACTACAAACATTTTTATTAAAATATTATTATAGTTACCACATGGCCATCATAATAAAAGGTACAAATAAGAATAACTAAATTTTGAAAATATTATTTAAACATGAATATAAAATTATTATTTTTGTTATCAATTATTTATAAATGAATTTAATAACTGGTTTAATATAAAGAAACTCCTTTTCTATGAAAAATAGGTCTCCATGTACAAACACAATTTTAGCTCAATAAATTAATCAAACCACTGTTAATTAATATTTTTAATAAAATTTATATATTATATAGTAAATCAATTTTTCATACTCATCCAATAGATATTGAATTAATAATAATATAATAATCCAAATTACCTTAATAAAAAGATGTATTTTTCTAAAAAAGTAATTTGTCTGCCTTTTAATGGCAAACCAATTTTAGATTTGATTTATGAATCTTTTGAAATTTTTAATTGAAAAAATAAAATAAATTTATTAAATCAAAATCTGATAATTTAATTTGGGCGAATTGTTTTTATTTTTATCAGAAAGTTAATTTTTGGATAAATAGTGAAAAATATTGATTTTTAATTAAAAATGATTTTTTATAACTTGTTTTTATAGTCAAATTATATATTAATTAGGTTTTAAAGTTTAACAAGATTAAATATAAATAAATTAATTAAATTTAGGTCTTTTTAAATAATTTTAAGTTAAAATTGGATATAAAAATATTCCAATCTTTTAGACATTTTTACTTTTAAAAATCACTATGTCATCCCGTCTACATGATTAAAAATAAATTAATTTCAACCAATTATGTTATTGAAATTTAGAAAAATTGATTTAATATATGGTATAATAGTAATTTATAATGTTTAATATGTTTGATTTAGTCTTAGATAAATAGATTAATGAATTTAGTTAAAATAAATTACAATTATTTGGATAAAATTAAGCATGACAATGGATTAAATATTAAAGTTAAGGGACAAAATTAACTATAAACTTGTAAAAAAACATTTTATATCTATATTTCAAACCTATAATCCATTTTATTCAATTGGTACCATTATTGGAGAATAAATTCATTGAAAAAATGTGGTTGGAAATCAATTCTAAAAAAAGTACAAGAATGTCACTCCTCCTCCATTATAAAAAGGCACTCACCCCTCTTAATTCCTCACACCTCTCAAGCACTTTGGACCGATCAACCTATACTCAAATATCCTTCCAAAATCCATCACATACTCATTTAATCCTACCTTTTGAAAGAAATATAACTGAGTATGGCCTTTGGCCCAAACCAAATGGAGTTACACAAAGAAGTGGTAACATCCTTCCTCAAGCTCTTTTCTTTTATTTTCTTTTTTAACCACCTCAATCCTTATTATTCCATAATTAAATGATTTAATAATTATCCTCAATATAATTATATCTTGTTATATTATATTTTTTGTTTACACTTACACACACATACATTAATTAAAATATCAAAATTTACTTTGGGTGATTTTTTGGTATTTTTCTCAAAAACCTCATTTTTAGATGAATAGTAAAATAACATAATTTTAATTCAAACTTATTTTTGTTAAAATTTATATATATAGTTAATGTAAATTTTAATTTTTTTGTAATGTTTAATAATATCATCTAGGTGTAAATTAATCCAATTTATTTCAATGGAACTAATTTCACATTGAAAGTAGATATAAAAACATTACAAACATTTGGAAATTTTAACTATAAAACCCAACTTTTTCATCTCATCTACAAGATTAAATTTAAATTATTTTCATCTAATTATGTGATTGGAATTTGGAAAAATTCATTAAATATTTGGAATCAAAATAAATTATAATATCTAATATTTTAAAATTATCTTTTGACCAAATAGAATAGTGAATGCAGTTAAACTTAATTACAGTCATTAGGGTAAAACAATGCATAACATGGGACTAAAAATTAAATTTAAGGAATATAATGACCCTTAAAATTGTAAAAAATAAATTTTATGGTCATATATAAACCCTATTATCCCTCTTATCTTATTAGATCCACTTTAAATGGTAAAGAGATGGGTGGAATTACCTTTTCAAAAATTTACATGAATGACAGCCCCCTCCACTATAAAAAGTCACTCACCCCTACCACTTCCTCAGAAATATCAAGACATTTATATTGACTAAAATATGATAAAATATCCTCCCATAATCCCTAAATTACTCATTTAATCCACCCTTTGTGAATAAATCCATCCAAGGAAGCCCTTTGGTGCAAACCAAAATGAGTTACCCAAAGAAAAGGTAACATCCTTCCTCAAGCCCCTTTCTAGAATTTTATTCCTACCCCACCTTAATTATTATTATTTCATGATTAAATAATAACCTCATAATACTAAATATACTAAGATATTTTTATGTTAAAGGTTAAACCTAAGATTACACAAACTTCCATCAAATGGGTAATGAACTTTCCATTCCTGTGTGTGGAAAACTACTTCCTCATGAAATGATGTTGTTCATTTTTTCATTTAATACCTATAATGGTTGAGAATTATGATGTAAACTGTTTTTTATATGATATATATGATATTTATTATTTATTTATTATTCTGTAACTATTAAATAAAACATACATCAATGATTTCAATATTTCTGATATACGTTTATCTCCTCTGTGGACATGTGGACTACCACCTCCTCCAAGCAATGTGATTTGTTCATATGTTACATGAAATGTATTAAGGATGGTTTTAGTGAACTAATATTATATATATGAAAAAATAATTATATTTTAATAATATTATATATATATACATTTTAATTACATTCTTTCATTCAATTCGACAAGAAACCAGAAACAATGTTCATGCAGATGTACGACCTATCATCTCCCTAAATACTGTATTTTGTTTAATATTAAAATATTTTAAATAGTAATATAAATATATATATATATATATATATATATTATATTTATATCATGTTTTACATTCTGGAAATAAGTAAATCATGATCTAAGTAAGAGGATCAACAATGACAAGTCAAAACATTTACGCAAAACAAGCAGATATTACTCAGAATGTAACACTAACATGGAATTGTTAATAAATGGGTAACATAAAGTAATAATAAAATAATTAATGGTATTATATATAAGAAAATTTTTATTTTTATGATTTATAATAAACTTATATTTATTATATAGGATTTTTGAATGGGTATAAAAAATTCCAGACTTAATGTAACTGTTTTCTCATCTCACTTTCATTTTTCATGAGACACAAGCCATGTTCACCTCCTATTTATTTCATGTGGTGTGTAAACATATAAATTATGTATTTAATTATTATTATACTTAAATTTATTTTTATTTTAATATCCATTTTATTGACTTTATTTCACGGGTTTTATGTTTCAAAAGTTACCAAGACGGTAATGTAATTTTGTCTCAATTTTCCTTTATTTATATGTTACCACCTCTCATGGTTGGTAATTATTATTGAAACTATATTTTTTATGATATGTATGATATTTATTATTTATTTATTCTTATATAAATATTATCTAAAAAATATATTCTTTATTTATTTATTGTGTATATATGATAACTTCATTTGTGGACATGTGGACTACTACCTCTTCAAAGCGATGTGATTCTTTCACACATTACATGGAATGAATTAAAGATGGTTTTAGTGAAAATATATGATATATATGGAATAATAATTATAATTTAATAATATTATATATATATATATATATGTATACTTACACGTAATTTACATTCTTTCATTCAATAGAATAAGAAAATTGAAACAATGTTCTTGCACAGGTACGACCTACCATCTATATGAATGGTGTATTTCATTTAATATCCATATATTTTAAATATTATTGTAAATAAATATATTCTGAATAAGTATTATATTTATCTTTTTTATATTATTTAAATAAGTAAATCATGATCAAATTAATGGGATCAAGAATAATAAGTCAAAGTGTTGATAAAAAACTAGCGGATATTATTCGGAATGTTACACTAACAAAGAATTGTTAATAAATGGGTAAAATAAATTCATAAAAAAATAATATATGGTATTAAAAACAATAACATGGTTATGTGGTAGTTTTATAATAAACCTATAATTATTATACATGAGGTTTGAATATGTACAATGAAATTCAAGACTTAAGGTAAGGGTTTTCTCATCTTAATTTTATTTTCTGTTAGACAGAAGACATGTTAACCTTATATTTCATAAATGTTGTGTTTATCCGTCCCATGTATGTATTCTATTATTCTTATACTTAACATTATGGGTATTTATATATCCATTTTATTAAATTTATTTCACATGGTTTATGATTCAAAAGTTTCCAAATTGTTAAAGTATGTTTGACTCAATTTGCCTTTTGTTGAGGCACACGCCATGTTATGCACCTATATTCTTAAATAAGTTTAATACTCTACACTTGGACATGTTATATCATTAATATACCTATTTATATTATATTTTAATCTTCATGTAATGTTATTATCTTTCATGGGGATTATGATTCAATGTTTCCTTATTATAAGAGTTTGTTGAAACAATCTCATTGTTTATCAAAATTGTTTATAATCATGCTTTAGTTGATGAATTAGTATGATCCATATTTCTAAAAAACTCATGGATTTTCCTATCCTATGGTTATTCATGACATCTTAAAGTACTAGTACCATTTTTTCACTATTTGGTACTTAATATATTTTAGAAAGTTCTTTTTAGAATATCTGACTTTATCCCTCTCCTTGGTAAGAAATTTGTGTTCCATAAAAACCATGTTTTTTAAAATTTTTTTGAATTTTTTTTTAAAATTATAAAATGATATTTAAAATACAGTTTTACCTATGTTTTTAAATTTTAAAAAATATTTTTTAAAGGAATCTTCTTGCATTTTCTGATTGAGGAAGTTTTTTAAATGATGAAAAATGATTGTTCAATATGTCATCATATCATAGCATAAGAAATGAAGATAATATAGTGAAATAAAAAATTTTAAGATTCAAAAATCATATCTAAAATATGTTCTCTATTAAAAGGTGTTAAAATCACCTTATTAGAAAAATACATATTTTTATTCGTATAATTGGGCTTATTCTTTTTTTATAACTATCAAAACTATTAGATGAGTATCATAAAAATTGATCTAATAAATAATATATTAATTTTATTAAAAATATTTATTAATATTTATTTGTCTTATTTATTGTGATAAAATTTTGTTTGTACATGGAGAAATAGTTTTCTTCAAAAATGAATTTCTTTATTTTCAAATAGTTCTTCCATTCATTTTTAACTAATTAATAACCAAATGGATGATTGTATTTACATGTTTAAATAATATTTTAACAATTTATTTAATCCTATTCATAAATTCAATTCCAAAAACTAGGTGGTAACTATAATTATATTTTAATAACAATATTATTTTTATTTTATTTCTTGGTAAAACATGGCCTTGCGTGTAATGAAAGCTATCGAAAGGACATGGTATTGTGTTTAACCCAAGATAAACATTGTGATGAATTTATATCAATCCAGTATTAGTAATGAATTTAAAATAATATTAACTTGGTTTTGCGTATAACACAATCAAAACCAAATGATTTAATATAACAAAATGTATTTTTAGTGTTGAAAAATATCAAAAAGATAAAATCCATTTTAAAAAATTTTAAAAAATATCAGGGTGTTACAAATATAATCTATAAGGGATAAATATGGGTAAATAATCATATTATTATATGAAATCCAGTTAAAATAGAAAAATTAAATGAAAATGTTACCCTATTGTAATCCCAAATTATTTACTTCAATAAAGAAATAACATTATTCCATGTATCCATATAAATTTCCACATGAGTTTGAGTATTTATCCCAATTTATTTAATGATAATGGACTTATTAGGGTCAATAATATGATTATTTGCCATCCAAAAAACCTTGAATTATTTGAAATTAATTTTAAACTAAATAATTTTTACTAATATTATCATACTATTCCCCTCACATCTTTTTTCAACCATACTTACTATAAAAGATTTCTCACCTTTATGTCATTTATCACCTTGAAAATATTGGTCACCTTATAAAATTTTCTAAATTAAAATATCTCTACTATATTGTTCCTCATAATAGGTGAAAAAATAAGTAGATAAGTCATTATCTACATATCTAATTAGAAATTTAATTTAGATTATGTAAACACAATTTTAAACACATAAAAGTTTTAAGAATTCATAATGAATGTAAACAAAAATAATCAAATAAATTTGAATTTACCATTGATTTTTTTATTAATAGTTGGTTGCATTTTTACATATTATATGTATCCAAACCCACTCTTTGTGAACCCCTAAAATATATAATACAACAACTATAATGGGAGCATAGGGAAATGACTGTGATGTACCTATAATATTTTATCCTAAATATAATTTTTAGTTACCCGAGATATTATTTTACTCATTAATATAATAGAAAACCATTTTATCTTTCAATGATTTTGGGAATGAATTATTTATATTATCTATGATGTAACTATGAATAGTTCATCTTTTTACCCTTCTATATAAAAATTTACTTTAATGAATCTAAATTCATCGATTTTAATAACACTCCTGATATAAACCAAATTTCATTGAAAAATAAATATTTGGAATGTAGTATAATATAAAACCTATAATTTTCTAGTGACATTAAAGTAATATATATTAACATAAAGTAGTTTTATGTCCTTTAATACACATATTCATCACTTACACTATAAGTGTAACTCCACTATTTATCATCATACTACATTCATTATGTTACTTTTTACAAAACATTTAACTATTAGGTACAAAAAAATTATGATATAATACATGAAAATTTAGTCTTATATCATGCCGTAAATGTTTTTTTGAAATTGAATTCGGAATTTTAGACAGCTACTTATAAATATAGTCTCCAAACCATCTAATAACTTGTCTATTATATTTATTTTATATTTAGATTTAACTCTCTTATGGATTTAAATAACTAATAAATACATTGTGGGATTGAATATATTTATCAACATATATAGTATTATATAAAAACTTAAAGATCTAACAAACCCTCTATGTAATCGGAATTGAAACAAAATCACTTCCCAACACTTATTTCAACCATAAGTTGTTCATTCACATAATATTTTTAGAGTCCTATGATACCTCCAAATCACTAGAAGTCAGTTTTAAATCCAATTTATTCCTCTAAAATATATCCCTCAACCTGAATATCTTCTAATCAATATTTATTTTTAGTATACACTTCAAATTCATTTTATATATTTCAATAGGCTACATTCATCTGTAATGTATAACACCACACAGTCGGTTACCTCTAACAAGGTGAACCATTATATCAATGAATGATGATGGGGAGAAAATCTTCAATTACTATTTTATTCTATTAATTTAATTTTCTGTAGTTTTACATTTTATCAGGTGTACAATACTATTAAATATTGATTTAACATGAATAAAATCAAAAATTATTTATTCCAAAAACAATTATAGAGAATGAAATATAAAAACAGAAGAATTAAATACCATATAAAAACATAATATTCATGTGAGTTTATTCCCTTCAATATAAAATTAGTAAACTAAATGATACTCTAGATATATCATGAAAATCCCTCTGAAATATTTATAATATTAAGGAAGTTTCACAAGAAAATAACTTTTTCCTTGAAAGAGAACCAGCCACTGGAACTGAAAAATACTATCATTCACCCTTCACTAACACAATCTATTACCATATCCTAATATGAATCATCTATAACAAAGACATAATTTCAAATTTTGTATTTCCATGTGTAATTATTAATGTATCAGTCAAACCATGACATAAGGTTTTTTGTGTATGCCTGAAACCATGAAATATAAAATGTACAAATAATTATAATAAGGTTGTTCCTATGAATGTTATTATACTAGGTTTAGTCATGATATCTCCAAATATTATTACCATTTTACTCGCTTTTTTTTACTTAATATGTTTAAGAAAATGTTTTTATGAAGATATTACTATATCCATCTCTTTGTTTAGAAATATGTGTTCTTTCATAGCCATGTTTTCTAATAATGTTTTCAAAAAATGGTCTACTATTTTTCTATGATATTTAAAATAAATATTTACCTATATATTACATTTTATTATTTTTTAAAAAGTAATATTCTTTTCATTTACTGATGAAGACACTTTTCTGATCATTTTACGGCCCAAAAGGAATGTTTAGCATGTGCAGATTTTTCTGATGTCATGACCGTCATTCCTTTGAAGATTCTTTTATAATTTTAAAATTTTATCTTTTAATAAAAAAACCCAAATATATGGGATATTCTTTGTTTTTAAATTTATTTTGAAAAAAAATGATTTTTAAAAAAAAATCTGTTTCAAAAGTGTTTTAATGATTTTAAAATCATCCTATATTTGTTTTTAAAAGGTTATTATCAAAGAAAAGAACATCAATAATCTCAAAATATCTTTTATAAGTTTTTAAATTATTCTCAATGGAAAAGGTTTTCAAAACGTTTTCTAGATTTATTTATAATTTTTCATAGTATTTTCAATAAAAAGTTATTCAAAATGTATTTCAAGAATCTTTGAGATGTTTTCAAGGAAAATATGTTTCAAAATGTTTTATGTTGTAAAAATAATTTTTCAAATAATAAATGATATTTTCTAAAAGAAAGTTTTTTAAAAGATAATTCAAAAATCATTTCCATCTTATATGAAATCTATTTCTGTTAATCATTCATTTTATGGGGATATAATCCAAGGGTTCCATTCATATTGAATATCTGAATGGTTTATATTTTTCTAACTTGAAGTTTATAGAACCCATTCATCTTTCACAAGTTATGTATTTAAGAAGCATGTTTCTCTTTATCAGGTAACATTTTTTTGAAACATGTTTCTTGTTCATGGGTTATATTCTTACAAAAACCACATCTTTTTATGGGTTATTATTTGATGAAAAAATATGAAGCATGTTTTTTTTCAAAGGTTATTATTTGATTACATGTTAATGATATGAGTTTCATTTCTTGGGTTATGATACTATTTATCATGATCTTATAGAAAACATATGTATGATATAATTATGAGATATATGGGACCTATATATACCTCTAATGAATTGGGTAAATATTTAAATCCCTTGAGATAGGAGTGACTAGAATGGGGTATCCACTTAGTTCAGTAAAGAACATTTCATGTTAAGATAATCTTTAAGGTGAACCTTGACTACTAAGATTGTCATTATAGTGAACCATAAATACCAAGATTGTATGGGGAGTGCAACCATACTAGTAAAATTGTGTTAGTATCAATGACATTAAAACTATGGGAATAAATATATATTCTAATGTGTCTACCAAAAAATCTATATTTTATTCCAATATTATGATTTCCGGGATTATGCTCTTGTTTCCGTTAAGATTCATGTCTTATAAACTACCTATATTTATGTCATAAATCATTTATATGATCTTCGATATAAAATGTATGATATTAAATTGTTATTCTCAAGTTATCATATTCTTATTCTCATGTTATAATTATGTATCTCCTTTCATTACCTATACTGAGAATTTGAGATCATCCCTTTCTTATGTTTCCTTTCTATAGGTAATAAGAAACATTTTATGTAGAAGTACTAACAGAGAATTTATTTTTGGAAAAAATTGAATATATTTCCTTGAGTTAGAAGATTTACTTCCATGATTCTAAAGACACTAAAATATTATGGTCCTTGGTAATTTATATCTAAAATTTACTAGAAGTATGGTCATGATGGAGTATAAATATATATATTTTAAATATTCATTTTTCAAAATAAATATTTTAGAAAATTTCCTCAATTGTAGAATGATAATAAGTAATATGTGTTTTATATCATCATAATGACTCAAAAATGAGGTAATAAATACTATAATGGTTATTCTTATCCCAATATATGTTTTCCCATTTAAATAATTGTATTTTAAGTTTATTTGATTAATTTTATAATTCCATTATTAATCCTCTTATATTTAAAATATATTTTGTGCTTTTAAATTAATTTCTATAATAATGTGACTCACCTCCCAATAAGAAAGGATAATATTCTAATGTAATCATACATTTTCCTAATAAAATAATTTAAACCTCTCAACTTTGTAAAAAATAATTGAAAAAAACCATGTAATGGTTTGCGGTTTGGAAATTTAATTATATAGACTCGAAAAACTATTTTTAAAAAATATTAATGAATTACCCTTTAATTTCATATATAAACCCACAAAATATCCCACTTCTCGTCAATAAAAATATGGTGATGATTTTCTTTATCTATCCACCCCTCTCTAGAATCCTCCCAAGGTTACCCAATCTCTCCAGGAGACCACTTCAAGCTTTAGAAGTCACACACTCCAGTAAGGGGTTCTTTCCTTTCTAATTTATATCCATGTTTCATTATATTGTTATACAATTTTTTTAATAATAAATTATGGGTTAAATTTTTTCACCTCCCCCATACATCCCTTATGATTTCTATGTGATGAAATAACCATTTATATCTCATTAATCTCTCCCATTTACACCTGTTTCAATGCCAAAATTATGTAAGAGTTGTTTCCTTTCTCCTCTTTCTTTTGGGTTATTTATTATGCGACATTGTCTATTTCCAAATTCCATATGTTGGGACATGTATTTCCATGAAATCATTATTATCCATTTAATGTATATATTATTAGAGAACCTGTTTTCTCCCATCAACCCATTATTATAAACCCACAATGCAATGCCTTAAGATGTTTCCACATTTATCATGTTATGAATATCATGTTATATTATGCTTTTGATTCGTGTTCTTTTATGCCCCATTGATATTCCTTACCTAACATGTATCACTATATTCTTGTTATTCTAGGTTTACTCCCTTTTTGGTCTTTATATATCACCCCTTTCTTATGTATTTTACCCAAGATATCCCATGCAGTTTTAAGGTCGTGCATGTTAAAGAAGTTTTCAATAAAGATATTGTTTTTATGTTTAAAGTTGTAGTGAAATGCACCTAATTAAAAATTACACTAGACTTATCACTCATTTGGGTTGTATTAAGTTTAATTTTATGTAATTAAATCTTGTATGAATGTTATAAAAAGAACACGGTTATTATATTTGATATCAATGGGATGTTTTGTTATTATTGGGAATATGAATAGAAAACTATAGTGAAAGACTTTACGGATAAGAATAAGAATAAGAAAACATACCTATATTTTTGTGAGAATATAGTAAGTGGTTTATTAAGAAAATACATCAATGTCTGGATACTACAAGTGGATGTGGTTCTGGTACAGATGTACCTAGGAGTAAAAACTCTAATAAGGTGTTCTGGGTCTAACTCGGGGTAACCTAGTACACGAAAATGGGACTTAATACACTCATGGTTTGACAATACCATGTGATATTATTTGGTAAATTAATATTCATATTACGAATCATTATTAATGGAACAAAAAAATCACACAAGAATATATTTTAAGAAATAGATTATGGATAGCATAGATTGACGTAAAAAACATCATAATTTAAGGAAATAAATATAATTTATATGATATCCCTTTAATTTAATTGGATTACCATTTATGTGTTTAATAGCTAAAAATACTTACACCAAATGTTACTTTTATTCTAGCTAATAGATGGTAGTAAGAGGTATTAGGCTAACAACCGTAGCGAAGATCAATGTAATGACTTCCCTAATGAGATACCCAACCCAATGGGAGAGGGAATCATGAAATTTATGATGATACTCTCTCATTTATAACATGTTCTAAATATAAACATGGATCAAGAGGAACATATACCCCCTAGAAAGAACAAGTCAAAATTGAGAGCTTCATGAGACAAAGGCCTCCATCTTTGAATGGATCATCTGATACCTCATTCACTGAAAAATGGATCAGCGCTACTGAGAAGATCTTCTGCATACATCAATGATCCAAGCAAGAGAATGTTCATTTACCTTTTTATCATATGTAGGGTGAATCTGATCAATGGTGGACATTGATAAAAAATATGAAGAATGAGGAAGAGATCAATGCGATTGAATGGAAGGATTTCTAGAAAAAAATTTCCGATAAAAAATTTCCTCACACCCTCTAACTTATGATAGAAAGGGATTTCTTATACCTTAAGAAACAAAATGATAAATCCATCATAGTGTTTGAGGAAACCTTCACAATGATTGAATGATACACCTTTGACTTTGTCATTACCCCTGAATTCAAGGTTTTCCACTTATTTGTTTCCTAAAAGGAAGCATACAGCAAGCCATGGAAATCCATTACTTTGATAGCTATGAGGAAATTTTATGATATATCCTCATAGTCAAAATAGAGATCTGTGAATCTTAGGGGTATTATAGGGATAAGAAGCAAAATGTGGGGTCAAATTATGTTTGTCTGATAGAGATTTCCAATGGTGCCATGAAATTTCCACATCCCAATTTTGAATGTTCTAGAAAGAAGGACCCTATAAATTTTCAAAACAAGATGAGGAAATGATTTAGGTGCAGGAAGGATGGGAACCTATCCAATTATTGATGATAAAAAACCTACTACTTTGATAGAGGAAAGGAATGATTTAGTCAACCCTAAGTGTGTTTTTCATTGATAAAATTCCAAGAAACCAATGAATATTTCAAACCAATTCACTAAGATAGGGGTTTTCGGAGTCAACCAACAACCTCCAATGAAGAAAGGGAGTGATTTCACCATCACAAAAACTGAATTGAATCCTAAAAATGAAGTGGTGAATGGAATTATAGCTGTTCATTCAAGAAAATAGAGTGTAATTGTTTATTCTGGTTTTATGCATTCCTTCATATCACAAAAGTTTAGTAGAACTACTCAATCACCATCACAAAGCCTAGAAGAGGATTTATCAGTTAAAATGGAATGGGAAAATTATTACATCCAATGTATATAACTCACCCTATCAATTTTTTAGTGATGATATTTTTTGTGAACCTTGTCATACTCCCTTTGGTATAATTTTATAAAATTCTAAGCATGAACTAGATTTACCTATATAGATCCAACATAAATTTTATGAAAAGGAAATCAATCTCTGTATAGTTAACCATCCACTGATTCTATTAAACTTTAAGGAGACAAATGAATCTTCTTTAGCACTATCATCTCAACCATGGATATTATTTCCCTATGATCAATAATATCTAGCTCAAATGATTTATTCTAGGGAAATAATCATACTTTAAGAAATTCCCATTGTGATGGAATATGATGACGTGTTTCTAGAGTAATTTCCTAGCCTTCCTCCTAGTTGAGAGGTTGAATTTTCAATTGAGATCATACATGGGGTGTTACCATTATATAAGACTCCATAGAGAATGGATGTTTCTGAAATTGAGGAGGTGAATAAAAAAATATATGATAATATGTATAAAGGTTTCATACACCCACATGCTTTACCTTGGGGTACACCAACCCACTTCGTTAAAAAAGGATGGGATAATATTCCTTTTCTTTGATTATCATGATCTCAACAATATCACAGTAAAGAAAAAGTATCCACTACCATAGATTGATTACTTGTTTTATTAAATTCATGGATCAAAATAATTTTCTAAGGTGGATCTATGGCTGGGATATTTCATATTTAGGGTGAAGAAGGAGGATGTCCGTAAGACTTATTTCTGTACAAGGTATATGCGTTATGAATTCATAGCAATTCCTTTCAGACTCACTAATGCTCTAAACATCTTCATGGAATTGATTAATAGAGTCTTTAGAGATTAACTCAACAAATATTTTGTAGTCTTTATTGATTATATAATAATATAGTCCATAAATTAGAAGGATTATGGGGAGCATTTAATTACTATGATAATGACTTTGCAAAAGGAAAAGGATTGTGCCAAGTACAGAAAATGTGAGTTCTGGTTAAAGGAAGTCTCTTTCTTGGGGAATATCATCACAAGAAATGGGATATATATGGACTCTTCAAAGATTAATGAAATTTAATGATGGTCAAGGATATCATATGTGATATATATCTGTAGTTCCTTTGGATTTGTAGGGTATTATGATCAATTTGTGAGAATGTTCGTCTGATTATCAAACCCTCTAACCAAGCTAACTCGGAAGGGGGTAAAGTTTTCTTGAATGAGGAATGTGTATATAGATTCAAGGAGTTGAAAAAGAGGGATATCACTACACCTGTACTCACACTACCCACAAGTGGATATATTTCTTTGGTATTTAGTAATGGTTTGAAGAAGGGAATGAGATACGTGTTTATAAAGAATGAAAAATTCATTACTTATTCCTTAATGAAGTTAAAAGTTCATAAGAAGAACTATTAAACACATGATCTGAAGTTTGGTGCAGTGATATTTTCTATGAAAAATTTTCGGTATTATCTCTTTGGGGAGATGTGTAAAGTATATATGGATCATATAAGACTCAAGTATATATTCAAATAAAAAAAGTTGAATATGCACCGATGAAGATGGTTAGAGATGATCAAAGAAAAGCACTGTTCAATTCACTACAATCATGTGAAAGAGAATAAAGTGACAGATTCTATAAGTTGAAAGGATCCAACAACTATATCATTGATGAGAATTTAAAAGGATACGGTCTTCTTATACATATGAAGGATATGAATGGGAATCATAAAAGAAGGAACATAATCAATCCTTTCACAAATTATTTCTCAACCCTCTCTTCTGGAGTGGTGAAAGTATTCTCAAAAAGATTGTTTTGGAATTCCGAAGAAAGTAGAAACTGTAAGAGAAGGGAAATCCTCATAGTTCAATGTTAATAACAAAGGTGTTGTAAGATTTAGATCACGACTATGTGTACCATAAAATCCTTATTTAAAGAAGGAGATGTTGGATGATTCAGATAGATCAACCTTTTCTATCTACCTTAGAAGCACAAAGATGTATTGATATCCAAGAGAACAATATTGGTGGGTCAATATGAATGGGGAGATCATAGAATATAGATCAAGATGTCATGTATATCAGAAACGTGAATGCAGAAAGGCAAAAATATAAGGGGATGAGGAAACCATTTCCCATACCTACATGGAAATGGGAAAACATCCCCATGGACATTTTCAAAGGGATTCCTAAGATATCTAGAGGAAACAATGCTATATGGTTTGTGGTGGATCATCTTATAAATACTACACACTTCATTGTTATGTGATTGGAATTCTCACTTGATCTACTTGCATGGATATACATCAAATAAGTGGTCTGGCTGTATGGAGTACCACTGTTAATGGTATCTAGTTGAGATCCAAGATCCACCTTTATGTTCTGGAAGAGTCTACAGCACACTCTGAATACTGAGTTGAACTTCATCACAACCTATCACCCACAAATGGATGGAAAATCTAAGTAGACTATCCTGAAAAAAGATGACATGTTGCGAGAATGCTCAATGGACTTAAAAAGGATGGGATATATATCTTCCATCGTTTCCATCGTTTTTCTCTTATCTCCTTGCCCTATCCTTGAGTTTGATAGGGTTTTTCAAGGTGCCACAATGAAGAATCGGAGGCGTGTTCCAGGTCTGGGGGTTGCTTCCATGGATTCTATGGGTGCGTTGAGAGGTTCGAAGTCAGGTTTAAGTCTAGTATTTGAGGCGGCGATGGGAGCTCGGAGCTGGCTTGCAATGGATATTTCTTCCGGAATGTTAGTGTTTAGGTGACTGGTTGAGGTAACAGTTTTCAACACTGGTATTCTTGTTTCGTGATTTGATGCATTCTTCCTGACCTACTGTGTTCTACGTGGTTCTACCTTGGATCTGTTCGGTTTTCATATTTGATCTGAATGGTATTCATTATGTGATTTTGGAAGCTCGGTCATGGTTGTTGATTTTTTGGTCCTTGATGAAATATATTACATTTGGTTTATAGTTTTTGGTGTGAGGTTTTGTTGGATTTCTAAAATCGTTATTGTCCTTCTGTAGGTTGAATATTTGAATTTTCTATTCGGATTCTCTGTTGTTATGATTGTTTTGTGGAACTACGGTCTGTGGTCTAGGGCCAAGGCATCTGATTCTTCTCAAAGGATGACTTCAGAAGAGGTTCAGAGCATTGAACTTTCACATATCACTGATTTTTGGAATTGGATGTTTGAGAGGGTATGATGTCTGCCATCGTTTCACTGCCCGTATATTCATGCACATGACTGCTTTCCATTCTGTGATGTGAAGGGGGAAGCTCATCATAGTGATTTTGATGCTGGCGAGGGGATTGTCTTGGAAGATTTGAATCAGATTGTTTTTGGTTATGGGACTTTGGAAAATGGGTCTTGATTTTCATTATTTCTTTTAAGTCATTTGGGTTCCCCCTTACCCCTTAAAAGTGGGTTTATCATAATAAAAGAAATTGAATTTTCAATGAGTCTATCTCCTGAAATGGTTGAGGAAATGCTGATGAATGTTAGGACCATTTAGTAGCACATCAAGGCTGCTCAGAGTCGAAAAAATATCAATGCCGACAAACATCAACAATACCTGGACTTTGATGTCAGGTACATGGTATTTCTACGCATACCTCTATGGAAGAAAGTGATGAAATTTGTGGATAAGGGAAATCTTAGTCCAAGATATACCGTTCCCTTTGAGATCCTTGATCGCATCGGAGTGGTGGAATACTAAATTCCACTCCACCCAAACCTATCTCAAGTACATGATGTATTTTGTGCATCCCTATTGAGAAATTACATACCTAAAACCTCACATTTACTCAATCCTGAGGATATTTCATTGGATAATGACCTCTATTATGAGGAACACCTGGGCAAGTTCTTAGATCGTAGAGAAAAATTTCTACAGAATAAGACTATACACCTGGTCAAAGTATTGTGGAGAAACCACATGATTGAAGAAGAAACTTGGGGACTAAAGGAGGCGATGAATCATAGTTACCCTCATTTGTTTTATTAATATAAAATAAAATTTCGAGGGTGAAATTTTTTTAAGGGGGGGAAAGTTTGACATCCTGAATTTTTATATATGAGATCTTCTTCATGATTTAATTAAATGTATTATTATGTAATGTAGTTATATAAAACACATACACTTGGTTTTTTGTTTTTTGTATTTAAAAGGCCATTAATAATTTTGACCCTTTTTAATATTTTCATTGAGATGTGATCACATGATTAATACAAATATAGGGATTTAACAAATTCAATTTACCTAAACAAAGGGATTGATGACCTCCACAAGTGATATAATACCCTATAAAGTCCATTTATTGGATATTTTGAGGGACATAACATCTATGGGATTTTCCCTTGACCAAGACCAAGATGATATCCAATGACAAAACCATTAACAGAACTATTTATAAGATAATTTCAAGATAACCATGATCACGACCCAAACAATGCTTGTTGAATAGCCTCTCGTAATCTAACAGTCATGAACCATACTCTTAGAGTGTACACCAGTGTACTAAATGGACATATATGAAGACCTTAATAATGTACATATATATATATATAAATTTTTATTTTAATTGTATGTTTTAAATTATTTTGTTCTTAATTCAATTAAAAAGAAATTGTATTTTTAGGAAATATCCAATTTTAATTAAAGGGTTTATATTGATAAATTAATGTATTTTTGAAATAATTAGTATTTCAATAAAATATTATTTTTTACTGAAGTATTATTAATTATAAATATTCCTTTAGTTTTTTTGAAGTGAAGCGTACTTTTTAAAATGGTTCAAAAACTGTTATTGTTTAAAAACCCAACATTTTAAATAAATGTCGAATATTATTTTAAATGTGAAAATAAAATATTTAGAAAATTATTTAGATAAAATAAATATTATATTTCGAATCAAAATTTCTAAATTATCCCATTGTTATTTTTTTATAATTTTCTGAGCCAGTAAAAGTTTTGGGTAAAAAATAAATAGAGAATAATTATAATTTGAGTTTTATGACATCATAATGACTCAAAAATAAGAAAATAAATACTATAATGGTTATTATTGTCCCAATATATTTTTCCCATTAATATAATATAATATAATTTTATGTGTATTTTATTTATTTTATAATTCATTTGTTAATGCTCCAAAATGTATAATAAATTTTATGATTTTAAATTCATTTCATTAATAATGTGACTCACCTCCACAGAGGAAATGATAATATTTTAATATCTTTGTCCCTTTTCCTCATAAAATAATTAAATACTCTCTTATTTGAATAAAAACATGGTCAAAACCCATGGGAAGGTTTTTTGTTTTGAATATTTAATTATATAGATTCCAAAACCTATATTTGTGAAATATTAAAGAATTCACCTATCATTTACTATATAAACCCAAACAATTTCCCACTTCTATTAACTCAAAATACTTTTAGGGAATCCTTAAATTTTTTCTACCATATCTTTAATCTTCCCAAGGAATCCCAATCTCTCAAGGATCCCTCTTTAATTGTTTGAAGTCACACACTCATGTAAGGGTTTCCTTCCTTTCTCATTTTTATACAAGTTTCCTTATGTTGTTACACCATTTTATTTTCAATAAAAAATGATTGGGTATGTTTTTAACCTCCCCCATACTTCCATTATTATTTATATGTGATTATAGACTCTTTTCTCTCTCATTAATCCCTCACATGTACAGCTGTTACCATGCCAATGTTTTTTATGATTTGTTCCCTTTCTCCTCTTTTTTTAATGCTTCTTTATTATGTCACTCCTTATATTTCCAAATTACTTAAGTTGGGACATGTATTTACATGATCCTAATACTATAAATTTCATTTATATATTATTATATACCCCTTTCATTCTTATTAACTTATTTTTTTTTAAAAATTATGTCATACCGTTATGCTACCGAAATTGCACCACTATTTTTCCATTCCAATACATTTGTGTCATGAATACCGAAACCATTTCATATCAAAGGAGTTAACGTTTATTAACATATTAAATTATATTGGGGACTTAAATTTATTTATTTCACACTCCTTGAATCTTGTAATAAATTATGATTATGATTGAATCTGTGTTTTATGATTTATGTGGAACACTTAAGCATGTAAATTAAATAAAAGTGATAGGTGCGCCTAGAATTATGTAGTACTCTAATGAATTGGGTAATTTTTAGTATCATGATACATCATGATGGAATAGGGGTTTAATTAATTCCATTATTTTAATTTTTCCATTATGAAGTCTAGGAAGTTTATCCTTGACCTATGATGTTGTGTTTTAAGATGGTTCCACATTTCTCATTTTATAAATATCATGCTATGTCATGTTTTCTGATACATGTTTCTCTATGCAACATTTATATACCTTTCATAACTTTTATTATTATATTCATTTTATTCCATGTTTACTACCTTAATTGGATTTATAAATCAAATTTATCCTATTTATTTTTCCCTAGGATATCCCATGCAGTTTTAAACTTGAGCATACAATATAAGTTTTCAATAAAGATGTTGTTTTTTTAATGTTTAAAGTGGTAATTCAATGCACCTATTTCCCAAAGACACTATAATTCTCGATCTTTTATGTTGTATTAAGTTTAATTTTATGTAATTAAATAATGTATGAACTTAAAAATAATAATAATGTTTTTATAAACTATATGGAACCAACTTACACAGGACAATTATGTGATCTTGGACTTCACCCAAGGTCCAATAATTTCTTATAAATAGGGGCATGGATTCTTCAATTATATGTATGAATTCTATTGAAGGCCAATTTCTACTCTGATCACACTAGTGCTTCTCCCAAGTACTTCATAACTTTATAGGTAGTTCTCTAAAACCAAATATGTTATAATTAAGGGGGGATAGTAGAACATAAGTCCTACTAAGGATTAAAATAAATAACACTTGCATGGGGAATTCACTCAACTCCTAATTAAAAAATACTAGTCTAAGGTTCCCTTCCTTAACAAGGGAATTATGTTAATTTCCTTAAATAACACCTATGAAGATCCTTGAATGCTTGAGCACAGTCTCGACCCAGTGTAGTCAAATAGTTTTCCTATCACCCAAGGTGCCATCAGTTCACCTAGACCTACTTCTCTGAGGCACCCCTTTCATGAACCTCTTGGTTTTCCGTAAACTCCAACCTATGAAAGACATTCATATGAGATTCTTCAAATATATTAATAGAATTTATTCTCCTCCCTTGAATCCATTTTCATAGTGGGGTATAATCAAAACCTACACCAATACCTCAGGATCTAGAAAACATTTGGGAAACGAATATCATTATGTCTCCCATTTGGATTTATATTTCTATTTTTAAAGGTTCCCATCACTTGTCCCATCATAGGGTTAGGATCCTCGTAACGTCTGTGGATTTTTACTTCCACGGTGATAATGGCCCTTATCCCAAGAATAGGTTCAAGGAGTTCTTGATGTCATATTTTTAGGATATGGCAATTTCTATACCTTCTCGTATTTGATACTTCGAGCCTCCAGTTCCTATAAGGGAGGATAAGGATCATGGTTTCTTTTCAATTCAACATGGATTGATCCTCCTCCTTTGATATGTTACAAATTTTAGGGAATCCCTACTAAAATAATCCCCAAGCCTTCCATATAATAGGTTTCAACCTTGCTCCTCTATACCACCGCATCCCTTACCATCATTTCTTCCTTGCCTTGGACTCACGTACAATGTAAAGCGAATAAGGGGAAGCTCCATGCCCTTGACCTATTCCACCATTGATGGATTAGAAGTGAGTGTTTTGTTAAATATTATAATTCTTCTTGTTTTTTACGCTGATCATGACTCAAATGTTCTTAGAGGATAGTGATGATCACAACAACCATATGATCCTCCTCAAAGGATTGAACTATGAGAACTCTGATTCGTAGTTACAATCAAATCAGGATATACAGGAAGCCCAGTTAGGCACTGATCTCAATGTGCATCCTCCTCAAGAGTAATCTGTAATCAAAATTCCCTTAATCTTGGTATCCTCATTATGATTAATCCCCATGAGTTAAGAAATCCCTCATAGTTCATTTTACAAGGGAATATTCTTCAAAAATAAGCCCAAACATAATCCACTAAAAGGGACATACTCCCATACAAGACATACCAATCTATGTAGGATTTTATTCTCATTCAAAGAGGACACATAAGAAACCTCCATGATGTCTAGACAAAGCACTTTAAATCAACTATGTTCATTTATGGTCGACATTCCCAGTAGGGTCTAATTCAACTGGGTAATTCATTTCTATCTCAGGTTCCTTGGGATACTTTGACATACATCCCACCAAAAGTTTTCATTGGGAACCTTCCGCCTAGAAATCCTTTCCATATGAAATTAAACTGTATGGTTGGATCCTTATCACATGACCTTAAAATGTATGATGTTCCCTATTAAGCAGTACCAAAATATGTGGGTTCTAATTCTTTTTACAAGTATATGTATGAATCCCATCTTTGGGGTTGATCCCAATATCAACACAAATCTCATCTCCCTATACGATGATAAACTCTAGAGTGCCTTTATTCTCCATGGATTAAAATAAACTCCAGAGTTCCCCACATTGTGGCTAGAAACCAACATAATTTTAAAAATGACCAAAGAATTAGAATGTAGTATATTAGCAGATACTATTGATGGAGTACTTTAGATTAATACATATGTCTCCATTGATGATGATCCTTTCATATACACAGATGGTTCTAATATCTATACATGTCAATAATTTATTGTTAATCCTAGGTTTACTCATATCATAATTGGTAATTAATTAAGGATTCATGAAAATATCATAAATATATAATATAGTCCTAGAGTAAGCAATAATTCCCCCCAAAAGGGTGTGATGTTCCCAACCTCCAATCTTATCAACCAATGTGAGTTCTTAATCATCGTTGGTCAAAATACCCAACAAGTTCCTACCTTTGGAAATCATGTCACTTGGGATATAGAACCATTGGGTTTTTTCGATTCCACAAAAAAATCCTTTAAAAATTATTCAAAAATTGAAAATCATAACAAGGCACAAAATTTGAATGGTAAATAACAGTATCCTTTAAATTCTTGAACATTTCATCACTATTTAATATATAAGGTTTAATAGAATATTTTAAATTCACATCTAATTATAATGTCTTAAATATATATTTATTTCACTAAGGTAATAGTTTATGTGGAAAATTGTCCTTGTGACAAAATATATTTTAAAATAGGATGGAATGTGTTCTTTTAGAGATCCTACCCATTGAACAATTTTTTTATCATCATATGTTTGAAGAAGAACCTCATTATCTTATGTTAATATAACATTCAATAGATTATGTGTTTTTATAATGCTCATTCCACTACATCCAATTCTATATTTAAAATTATATAGCTTCAGTACATCTGATAATGTTATATATTAATTAAAAGTAGAATACACTAAAATATTTTCAAATCCATTTAACTTCTAAAATACCATTTGATAATCATTTTTTTAATCTTCTTATATTAGTTTCATATCCTTAATAACATCTTCATCATTGATTAGAATCATACTCATATCAGAAGATCAGTTAACTATTGTGTCATTCATGTCAATAGCTACATTAAGTTACTCCTTATGTTTTTTCCAATATCTATAACTTTGATACATTTTTTTTCATAATTCAATTATACTTCCAACTCATAAATAAATGTTCTTATTGATTGAAAACATCAATTAAGGAGAAAAACTATTTAAGATGGTTCATTTCCACACTCTATTAAAAACATGATGATATCCTTAACCCATCGTCATATTGTTTTTTATTATTATTATTATTATCCATTCATTTTAGATTCATATTCATTTTATTTTTATAAATGATATAATTATTTGATAATAAATAAATAAATACACGTAAAATATTCATATAATATGTTTTTTTTCACATAAATTTTTTTATAAAGTAGAAATAAAAAATTTATAATTATAAATAATTATAAATAATACATAATGTATAAAAAAGAATAATAATGAATCAAATAGTTTATATTACATTGATGTAAAAATTTGTATAGAGAAATTATTCATAACTGTTAAATATGATTTCTGTTATATTAAAATCTTTTCAAAAGATAATACATATTTTATGAACAATTTTGTATGATTCTAGAATAAATAATTATATATACAGAGATATAATATATATTGAATTCATACCATAAAAAAACATGTTCCATTATTTAAGAGTGTGAACATCACCAGGACTTGGAGAATCATTTGAAGTGGGGGGAATCAACCTACGGTGTATTGATGAATGTATAAAATGAATTAGAGATATAGTTGGTTTGGAGTTTATATTGGGGAAATATATATACTCTAAATTCATCTATAAAATAGTTACGAGCTCCATAATTAGAAATATTGACGGATACACATTTTCCCATCTTTGGTGCATCATGAAAGGATACATTAGCACTTTATATGAAAGGTCTTATTGGATTACCAGTCAAGTGTAGATTTCATTATACTGTGATAATTCGTCACACACCCCCTATACTTCCCAATTAAAATATTCTAAACAACACCTACAAGTAGGACATTAAACATCAATCACTCACTGATGTAGTCCTAATTATTTCCAAAACAATTATCTATATAATAGAAACTATATTATTGATGATCCAGATTCATTTGCTATCACTCGCTATCAAACTTGAAACTTTAGTAGGTAAAATAACAGAAAACACACACACAGACACACATATATATACAATAAATCAATGATTAAATATCCATCAGTATCCGGAGAAAATCTACACCAACGAAGCATAACTTCCTTCTGGAATATTCGGAATCCTGAAATATGTATTGATGATGAGATTTAAAGTGAAGGTATTTACCTTTCCTCTAAATATGTGTGTTGTGATAACTCCATTATTGGATTGATAGTTCATTTTTTACTAAATGGGATTAGGATATATACATTTGGAACTCTATCATCGGCCAGTAGCAGTAGTCTTTCCAGTTCAACATTATGGGTCAATTTCTAGATTCACGAATTAATGTATCACGTAGGTGTGGAAATGGACTCCTAGGTCTAACACATCTTTTCCTCAGTAGTAATTTTGGTTATCAAGAAATTATTTAATGAAACCCATCAACAAACCATGAAACTAAATAAAGGATTACTAAAATGTAATGCCTTCAATCTGGTTGTTACAATTAGATCACTATATAAGGAGGTTGTGCTACTATAGTTTCTCACTATAAAAGTTCCTAGACCTTTCACTATGAATTTGGCTAAAAATGGTCCACAAGGTCACTGGAAAAATAAGATATCTATATCTCTTAAGAATAATCATAATATGGATGGGTCCAATATTCATCATATCTTGCTCAGTGGGGGAATCATCCATGAGTATCTAAGATCTACCATCCTGTAATTTTTTCTATCTATAGGTAATGAAGCTTTAATCAAGTAGAGGTTGTCACTGTATTGATCAGAATCACTCAGTTCACTTTGAATGGATTTAATATCAATGAGGTTAAAAGTGACTCATATATGTGGGTTTAAAGCATTATTAGGTTCCATAACTATAAATTGGAGCATTTTTTACATCATTTTTACTTTTGGATGTATACTCAATAATAATTTCTAGGTGTTTCACAAATGGAAATGGGAAAAAATATGGATGGTCTTCTAGACTCCAAAGGTTTCCACATTAGTGAAAAATAGGGGCTTTAGCATTGGGTTTTTAATGTCAAATATCTAGTTATGTTATTAAAAGTAAAATTATAAATATGTTTTTCATGTTAGTAAATAATAATTGATGTGAAAAATTGTATTTCATATAGATTTTTAAAAAATCAACGTAGAAATAAGTATAAATTTTTTGAATGATATGGTGATTTCATGTTTGTTATTTTCTAACCAATTATAAATATATATTTTATTCAATCTATCCCAACAGTTACATAATAATTGATGTGAAAACTAATTTAAAAAAAACAATAAAATTTACCCCCAAAACTGAAAAAAAATCAAAACTAGAAAAAATATTAAAAAAGGAACCATAAAAACAAAAAAAAAATCATTTTATCTTTATAGTTTAAAATTTAAAGTTTAAAATATATAATAACAATAAATTAAAATTAAATAAAACCAATTTTATAATCTTCTAATGCTCCCTGTAAGTGATTTACCTCGTCTTTATAACAGGTTTTAAGTCCATCAAATAACTATAAAATTCAAGGAATGTATTTACCATGTATCCCCAAAATAATTATATGATTAGTTAAAAGAATGGTTATGATTAAATTTAACCATATGTAATTTTATAACTATTATTGTCGAAATCATTTTTAACAAAAATATAAAAAAATAATATCCACATTCCTTTACACCTTATTGAAGATGAAATTTTCATTTCAAAATAATTTCCAATTCAAAACAAAATTTTAAGTACTTACTCCAAATTGTAATAATTATAAATGAGAGGTCACCTTTGTGTACAAATATTTGATCTTTATTGTACTCTTACATATCGTATCATGAAAACAATTCCATGACATATTTGAAAATTATATGTATTAAATAAAATAAAAATCATGATAATATCCAAATATCCAAATATCCAAATGGATATGTGTAAGTGTTCAATAAATTGCTGAAATTTTATCGCACTTCAACATGTTTTGAGAATAACTAGTAAGTTGTATTGTCTTTTGAAAAAAAATCCATTGGATACTAATATATAAAAAATGGGTGTGTTCATTCATTTATGAGAAAAAACACATTAGGGAATATATTATCCATACTCTTCAAGATAAGGAAACATACATCACTAAATTGAATTATTTTGAAATCTTTCAATAATATATATTGTTCTTTCAATATGTTTCATTACCATTTTAATGGAAAAATTAATTTTGTATCAAAAATTCTATATATTGATGTAAAATAATGATAATACAATGTTTATAAAGATACCTAATAAAAAAACATAATAACAAAGTAAAACTTAATTAAACTAACTGAAATAAATATAAAAATTATCATTCATGGAAAGTACTTGAATCATGTTGATGCCCAAAAAAATCTCCAGTTACATTCTCTAGGATATCCTCTGTAAAATCAGTATATTCATTTCACTCCAAAAAAATTCATCATTAATTAGAATCTCATAATATTTGATATGTTTATTTTATGCATACATTTCTGAACGTTTTAATGTATTGATTTTTTGTTCAAATGAATAGTATTTACACTTTAGGAACGATTTGACTTACTTTAGGATTTTGGATGGAAAAAATAGATATGTATACAAGGAATGAAAAGGTGTGAAATTATGAGCTAAAAGAAACTTCGCTCCATTTCGTTTCACACGCGGCGGGACACCAGATTTTTGAAGATAAATCAGAGTTCAAAAATAGATCTAAACAATTACACATCATGTATTGAACTTAAACATCTTGACTTCATTAATTAAAGTAGATATGTTTGGACAAGTCATGATTTCAGTACATGAGGTGAAATTAAATTACACCTCACGATTCTCTATTTCACAACATTAATAGAGTCCAAGATTAAAATTTATGTACAACATTCATACAATGTAGAGAGAACCAAGGATCTGGATTACATGATGTATAACCAAGATACACATCGTGACTTCGTCAATGGATAGAAAAAATAAATAAATTTGATTCTACAAGTTCTTTGACAGGTTTTCCAATAAAAGGAACCTCTAATCCACCCTTAAAAATCATTTTGGAGTAGCTTGGGAAAAAGGGAAGCATTAGCTGACCTCTGCGACTTCTTATGGATTTTTCATTCTATCTTATTTTATTTTATTTTTCTTTTCCATGTAACAAATTAATATTTTTATCAAAGTGATTCCCAATTATTCTTCCCACACTTTTCACTTCCAATATTAATCTCATTCTCTCTCTTTCATCCATCCATCATGATCTTTATTCACTTTGAAATAGAAAGCGACTAACCCACGGCCTGGCCTGGTGGGAGGATTCACGGTGTTCTTTGTTAGTGTTCTTCAATTAAAATTGTTTTAATTTTATTTTTAGTGGATACTGGAGTATTCATGGGTGCAGCGGTTGTCCACCACAACATTATTTACAATTTAATTTCTTTTCATTTATTAATTATTTTTTCCTCTATTATCTCTGGGAAACCCTTCATATGGTGTACATGTGGTTTCTTTAAGGGATTTAATGGAATACGGTGGAGCAATTTCTTTTAGGAATAACATTCTTGGTTGAGGTGTTATCCTATTTGAAAATTGGAGAGGGTTTGGTTTGGTGCACTAGAGGCATTCTAAAATCACACACTCAGTGAATAAAAGGAATGTAATTCATTAATGAGGTTTCAGTAACTAAATTATCAAATTTAATTTAAACATTAAATGAATAATTAATTAACCCACATTATCCAAACTTAGTACCAAGGCATTTTCTTAATCTATATTTTGTATGCATATTCATTTAGATTTAAATTCAGCATCACTTTATTTTAATTTCACATTTTCCAAGAAAACTAAACCACAATTTTAATAGATAATATAGAATTATATTTGGTTGATTAGAATAGTGATTGAACTGGCTGTGATGCTCGTCAAGTGAGACAAACCTGGTCAGCCATTGTTTCTCATTAAGAGTATCAATTTTCTTTTTCAGGCCCTGCGATTGGCATGATTCAATATTCCAAGAATAAATATGAATTTTTTAATAATCTATAAATTTATGAAGAAGTAGTATATGAAGCCATAATAACCTATAATTGGATTTATCTATACATTATGTCCTTACCATTAATGTTTTAAAATAATAATTACATAAATACATAAATTTTAAAATTTTAAAACATATTTAACCCCACTTTGAAATAAAAGGTATAATATGTACATTCATCTATGTTAATTTTTCAGACTCGTCTAGATGTCTAAAATAGAAGATGACTAATACTTTGTACAACTTTAGTAACATCATCTATAGGAATTGGTACTCTTGATAATCTATCTATAAAATCCTACTTTATAACCATAACATATATATATATATTGATTATGAATGCTATCTCCAATAAAATACAGAAGCCTATATGAAAAAATATGATGTTGCGGTTTATTAGCATATAACTAAAAATATATGGGAAGCTTTAAAAGAGGAGATAAGGGATTTGGATATGCAGGAGGAGGTGGAGTAGTGGGATATATAGAATAACATGGAGGAGTGGAATTTAAAGCCTAAAATTATCCTTCCATGTCTACAATCATCAACTATACAGATTCTCAAAATCTCTACTCCATCATGTTTCCCATCACTAGATCTTCGGCTTATAAACCATCTATTTTTAATTTATATACATCATTATTTTATGATGCTCCAGAATGACAAAAAAAATTTGTGGATGATACACCCTCCCCACTAAATTATATGTGAAGAAATTATTCATGCATTACTAATACAATATCTAAAATATCCTTCTTATCTTTTGGTATGAATATCGCCTATAGTATTTTCTCCACAATGAATTACTGTATAGAATATTTCAAAAATTCATTATTGAATCAAAATATTTAATGAGTTTAAATAACATAGATACCTCCTTATAATCCTATCATATATATCCATCAACTATTCCATTAGATAAGATCCTTTTTTTCTCATTTGGGGCCCCTTTAATTTTTCATGTATAGCTGGAGGGAAGGAGGGACAAACTCTATGTAGCATGAAAATCCATCTCTTAAATTTTGATTTTTTTCACCCACCATTTTTTCTTTCAATAACGTATACCCTCCATAAGATAAAGTAGGAGTGTATATTTTTTTATTGGATTTCCTGATGAGATCTCCCGGCTTGATATAGGTTGAGGATAAACAAATAAGTTATAATATCATTAATATGAAAACATCTAAAAGATAACATTTAACATACCAAAAATAATTCTATTCATCAATATTCAACAAAAATTATTCAATTATATTCATCCAGAAAATTATATTTATCACCTTGATCATTATTTTTTCTTTCCCCAAAACTAAAATATTATATAATAGTTGATTTATAATTCCTCTATCTCTTAAAAGTGAAAGATAAACATTTTTCCAAACAAATCAAGTTTAATGGATATCATATTTCATCTAATAAGAATATAAAAACCTATATTAGTAAATATATGTAATGATAATTAGTATAATAATAAATGAGATTACAAAAATTTTATCCTATAAACAACTCACTTTCACTTTGTTGACATGTTTATAATGGAAAAAAATGTCAACTTTGGTCTAATCTTTATTTACAAAAAAAGACATAAATTGTTTCTGAATTTGGGCCCCTAGGAATATCATTATCATCAAACTCCACATATATCCCCAAGCCTATGTTATGAGAAACTGATAATCTTAGTAAATGTATTCTACCTTGTCTACCAACCCTAGAAACATTTTTTCTCTTTCTGAAGTATATAGATCCACTATATAAAGATGAGGAGGATCCTCTGTACACATATGTTAATGGTCCTCACCATAAGATCTAGGTGAGTTAAATATTTGATATATTATTATCTAAAAAATAAAATTAAGGGAAAAATAGTACCAAAATATAAAAATCCAACTTTATGATATAAAATAAAATGAAAAATTTGAAAAATATTCCAATAAAAATTAAAATAATATAATAAATTTTTTTTATATTTGTTAAATTCTTTGATAAAACTATTAAAACATTAATGAGAGATGAAATAATATAAAAAAAGAAAATAAAAATTAATTAAATGGTTAAAAAAATATAACTAGTAATTAAAAATTTTCATACAAATTTAAAAATTATAAAAACAAAACAAAAAACAATATAAAATAAACCAAACTCTATCATATTTATTAGAGAATTTAACAATAATGATAAAAAGAATATTAACAATATTCATTATCGTAATCATTAGTAGTTCACAATGATAAAAGACTACATAAAATATTTAAAAAACATAAAATTATATAGATAAAAGAAAACAAAACAAAAGTAATAATTTATACAAATTGAAAAGTTACATATAATTTTGAATAATTGAAAAATGATACAAACAAAAATAAATAAATTGAAATAATAAATTTTTCATTTATGTTAAAATATGCGTTTAAATTAAAAAAATAAAACTAAGATATATAATATTTTATTAAATTTAAAAAGTTAAAAATCGATATATATATATATATATATATATTACTTATAATATTAGAAAATTACTAAATGATTTTTCCTATAATCATTCCTAATGATCATACTGTATATAATAGACAATGTCTGAAATGTTTTTATCAATACTCATTTATAACAATTCCATTAAAACAGAGATATCACATAAATAAGCATCATTACTAATTTTTTTCATCACCAAAGTACTTTTATTTCCTTGTAAAAAGTGGGACCACTATAAATTTTATGGATCACGAACATCGATTTTTTTCATATATTTCAATGATAAAAGGATCAGTTCTGTATTCCAATATATTCAAATTAACTAGTGTAATACTAAATTCATCATTTCTAAAATTTTATTACAAATAACCCTTTTGTAGTAAAACAATGTAACTTGAAATTTAATTAAATTAATATACAATATTTCTTTAATAACTCCATAGTATGAACTTGATGTGGATATGTGGATTTTATATTTGGCACTCAAAAAATTAATTTATTTTTTGTACACTAATAAACTACTATTATGAATTTCACTTGTATTATCCCGATTTTTTGTATAAAATATATATAAACTAGTGTAATATTGGTACCATGTTCTAAAATTTCATCTTGGGACACCCGCTAACTATATCAATGTTTTTAATTCATCTGATCTACAATGCATAGCCTCTTTAAACCATGAAAAATAATTTTTAACACTCATTCAATATCTATATATATATATTTTTTATTTGGACAAATTTATTCTAACTAATTAATATGAAATGATATATATGGTTGAGCATCATTTATGTTATTCAATATATATAAATATACCTATTTAATCTCTTCATATATCAGTTATTTTACTTCCAATCCAATGATTATCTTCTCCCCAAAACTGAATTTCTCATGGTTTAATGTAGGTAAATAGATTTATTCAACTTTATACAATTAGTTTGAATAAAACTCTACATCCTCGTTACAAATATACTTCTCAAAAAATAGAGGCTTTTGGTCGCTATAGAGTCTTTAAATATCCCTTCAATATCTTTATATACCATTCAAAAGTATATATCCAACGTATATATACATGTTCGTAAAACATTGTTTCTAACACCAAATGAAGCATTAAATGTTCTAGGAAATAAATAAATGATGTAGGAAAATGCATTTCGAGTTGAAAAATAATTAAAACTACGTCGTTCTCCAAATTGATCAACAAATTCCAATAAATAACTTTGTGAAAAATTCAATTTAATAATTGATACACCTAATGATAGTCAATCTAATGTCTATGGAAAAAATTTCACTTAATGAAATGGGTAGGATTTGATTCATCATGACATGAAAATCATGAGATTTCATTCCTATAAACATAAAACTATTATTCACAAAATATTTATACATTTGAGAAATAATCAGTCCAAAGATTTATACATTATAGGAATTAAAAAAAGTAATTTTTTTAAAGGTTGGGGCCGAAGCCTCAATTATTATTAAATCAAATCAAATACCTCTTTAACTGGGTAGAGGGAGACCCATTACATAATCCTAAGGCCTAGTCGGCATTTATCCCATTACATGACCCGTAGGCCCTTTTTTTTTTTTGCCCAAAGCCCATTCTATGAATAGTACTGCTACATTACCGTGCTGCTATAATACTACACAGTTCCCACCACTACTACAGTGGTCTACTGCCGCTACAGTGACCTGCCGCCGCTATAGTGCCCGCCGTTGCTACAGTGCTGCCGTTGCTACAGTGCGCAAAAAAGTAATTTTATCCTTCGTAGAAAATTTATAAAAAGCTGGAGGTAGGTATGTTTTCCATTCATTAGGAGTGGTAGATACTCCAATCATATTACCATTTAAAGTAAGTTCAATGTTACATTCAACAAATATTTAGTATTTCCAATAATATTTAACAATGTTTAAATAAAACTATTAATGATATTATTCTCTGAATACCTGAGATCAATGTTATTTTTTTCCTCATGATATATCCAATATGTATAATAAAAAATTTATGATCCTTTATTCCAAATATTTATATCATAACAATTTTTTTTCTATTCCAATGTGACATCAATGTTTTTCATCCCCTCAACATACTAATCTATGGAAAATGGTTTTTAAAATATATAAAATTGTTCTGGGTGATTTAATGATTTTTATAATCATTGTTAAGAGTGATCTATAGATAAAAACATTAATTACCCATGTATACTATTTTCAACCCGTTTTGTAGTAGATAATATCACTACCGGAAAAATGGCCTATACACACGGTTCAAAACCGTGGGTATAGCCCCCAAAACCATGGGTATAGCCTATACCCACGGTTTTGGGAACCGTAGGCTGGAACGGCGTCGGTAGAGTTCCTCAGCCCATACCCACAGTTTTCCAAAACTGTGGGTATAGGTGTCCTGCCACCGTGTCACTGAAACATATCCAATTGCCACGGTGTCAACGGCTTTTACCCACGGTTTCAAAACCGTGGGTATAGGTCCTAAAATAATGCAGCCGCCGAGTTTCAATCTCGCAACCTCTTCGCTGCAAACACTGCTTCTAACCACTACCCTAAAATCACCTATATGTATATATATATATATTCAGTTAAATATAGCTATAAAAACTGTGGGTATAGAGGGAAGAACCTTTGGTATAGGGTTCCCACCAAAACAAATTTCTTTCCCGCGGAAAAAAAATTCCCGCGCACACAAAAGTGACCTATGCCCACAGTTTTTCATAATCGTGGGTATATGTATTTTAGCCCAGACCTATCCCCACAGTTTTCCCCAAAACCGTGGGTATAGGTCACTTTTCAGAACCTATCCCCATGATTTTGGAAAACCGTGGGGATAGGTCCATTTTCCAGTATTGTATGAAGTCTGTTCTTCCCAAATTGGACAATATTTATTCCCCTCAATAGTGTATCCAGGAAAATTTACCTATGATAGTAAGTAATTTTTAGTAAACATTACCATTTCAAGCAATTGAAAATGTTACATTTTATAACAATAATATTCTCTCATACCTTCCACCCATAAAATTTTCAAATCATTAATTAATGATTACAAGGAAACATTAATTTCATTTCCAAACAATTTTGGTTAATAAATTACTAAACTCAACATGGTATATTTCTAATTCAAACATAATTTAGGTATTATTTTTTAAATTACCAACAAAAAATGTCTTGAACTATATTTTATAATAAGTATTCAATATGGATTCATTCTATTAGTGAAATTTATAAGTTTTAGGTTTCTTATATTATTTCCAAATAAAACAATTATGGATCAATTTTTTTTCCATTATGGATAATTATCTATATGATGTAATTTCCCATCTAATATATTATCATATACATTGCATTTAACCCTTAAGAATAATTTTATTTTTCAAATAAATGTTTTAAATGTGTAATTTTATGATGATACAAAAATTCCTTGGAGGGGGTATTTATAATTGTTAAATCATCCTATGGTTTTTCTTTCGACTTATACTCTGATTTCTCACACTTAGGAAACTCTAATAGACCATCCTATTTATTTCTATATAACACATAGTAATCTTACATGTATGTATCTTTAGGTACTCCAAATATATTAGGAATAATATTTTATTTATATTACTTTATGAATCTGGAAGATTTGTTTCTTTAGAATGTATGTTTTCAGAACACCATTGATATATTCATAACTTTTCTACAAAATGGAGTCAATAGTATTTTAGTATCAATTTAAATATTCTCAATTATTTATGTTTTACCAATTTCCTATAATTAAATATAATGGGTCATTTCTTCAATTTTATCTGACTTATCATATTTAAAATCATTATCATCATAAATAATTCTTTAATTTTTTCCAATTTTACCTCACCAAATCCTAGGATCATAAGATGGATTAAATCCATGAAAATTTAAAAGATAATGATGTTCTCTAATTTTAAAAAATATCATATTTAAAAAATTTATGAATTGATAAAATATGTTGTTTTTCATAACATTTATTTAATGATCATTGGATAGCTATCTTTTTAACAACCTACAAACCATGTTTGTAGAGTCCCGTACAACTATCATCCATGGATCATCTACATATTAAATGTGTAAAGTGTTGTACACTTCCATGAAAAGTTTTATTCTTCCTCCCATGAAGCGATAACCAATTACCTCTATCATAATAGCTAACTAAGAAGTTCTATGAGTACCACATGTTAATGGATCAATGGTACTTGTACCACTTCCTAGATGTATATTATTCTAGTGGTCATGGGTTTAACCTAAAATGGAGTTAGAATAAATAATCTTATAGTGGGGTAAAATATCTTCCATAGGACATAGTAGACAGGTTATGGATGAGAATGTTATGGTATCTTATGTTATTATGCCTTATTCATTTAAAAAGATAGTTAATTGGGGATCTTCTCATAAAAAGAGCCTTTTTTATAACAATCCTTGATCATCTATATTTTTAACAACCTATAACCCAGATTTGTAGGAACTCAAATCAGTATTTGGATCATCCCTTATATAAGTGACATGTGGAACATATTAACCTCTTCAATATATAGTTTTATTTTACATATCTCAAACCTCAAACCCCTGACCTCTACCATAATAGCCAACTGGGAAGCACTAGGAGTACCACTGGTCGAGTGGTACTCGTAGGGCTTCCCGATAGGCTATTATTCTAGAGGTCACATGTTTTTTTTTGTGGCCGACTTAAAACTAATCCTCATATGTTTGGGTATAGTACATTCAAGGTGTCACGTGTAGCCAAGACCTGTTCGATATCGGTATGGGATCCTACAGACATGGGTCATAGGTGGTTAATAATATTTCTAATCAAGGATCATTATAATTTTATTTAAAAAATTTAAAAAAATCACCAACACTTTCCCCCATATTCATCACTTGTTTATAGTGTAATAATCCATCATTAAATAATTATTATCTATTATAAATATCAATAATTTAAAATAAGTTATTATATTTTGATATTTAATTTAAAATTTTCTTTTATAAATAACACTAAAAGAAGAAAAATATAATTTTTTAAAAATAAAATAAAGACACGATATTTGATAAAAACTATAAATTTGAACATATTTAATTATAATCCTTTCAAAAAAATATAGGTTTAGAAAAATTAATATTAATTTTAAAAGGTTTTACAAATATAAAACACTATAAATCCTTAATTTTGTTATGTAATTTCTTAATTATATATTTATTTTTTAAAATTAAATGAATTAATATAAAAATATAAAGTTACAAATATTATAAAGTGGAAAAATTAAGTTATAATAATGATAATGAATATAAATAGATTCCTACACTTAAACCAAAACTTATATTCAAGGGTGTCTTCAAAAACAAACTCATTAGGCTCCCCAAAAATCATATTTCATACAAATGAAATTAAAATGACAATATATAATTTGAATTTATATTATTATAATAACTAAAATATTTAGAAATGTGTCCTATAATATAATAAAAAAATAATTCAAATAATTCAATTTATAAATTCTAAGTTATTTATGATATTTTAAAAAGATATAAATAACATATTAAATTTAGTTCAATGTGCCACCGGAATTAAGACCTATTTATTCTAAGAGAGTTTAATAAATAATATACTAAAATAAAATTATCACCCTTTTAGAAATATGATGGTGATATTTTTATCTCTTAAGTGACATGATTAAATATAATATACAAATTTTTTCAGACCACAATATGATCATGCAATCAACATTGTCAACAAAATATATATTTTTAGAACAATATATTTAAACACCATAATCTATGAAACCTTAAAAATACCCATTCAAAATTTAGGGAAAAATACATTAAAAACCCATTATTCTCTAAATTATCATTATCTATAACACTAATTAGTCAAATAATCATTTAATCAAACTGTATTATCAAAATACGCTTACATAAATTTAAAAATACATTAGATACATATATAATTGAAACTAAAAATAATATTCATGAAGAGATATAAAATAAAAGTGATGAAAGAAATCACTCAAGAAAAAAACAGTCCAAAAATAACATTCATCAAATTAAACAAACAATGGATGAATGGAAAATTGGAATAATAAATAAAGACCACAAGTAGATATTGCTGAGAAGTCGCAAAGGAGGAGGGAGATGAATAACCAGGCGACGGTAGGGTCAATGGTGGTGGTGATGGAGAGGGAGATGGTGATGGAGACGATGAGGATAATATAGATGAAAATGGTGATGCCAAAGTAATTAGAGAGTGTTGTGATAATATGGAAGAATAAGAAAAAGATTCTGATCTAGAGTTTGGTGGAAGAATAAATGGGTCAGAATTGTTGTAAATGAATAAGTGACAGATAATATGACAATTGTTAAAAAGTTATTATGTCATTTTTTCAAAACCAATATTCTATTTTTGTTTTTTACATTTTTTAATTTCTAAAATAATTTAAGAAATGCATCATTCACATTGTTTATTATAAAACTATCATGAATAATAAATGACATTCATTTATTACATCAGTTAAAAAATAACATATTACAAAAAAATATAATGATGGTTTTAAATATTTAACATTATAACCCCATATTAAATTATTAATATTTCACTAGTGATAGGTAGAGAAGATGACTATCTTCTATGATATTGGTTACTTAACAACAGATTGTATTATCACTTTCCTAAGGGAATCCCCTGTTATCCACTACTTATATCCCCTTGACATTATTCATTTATCATTTCCTTGTATTTCCTTGAATTACTTTAGAAATAAATATTAGTTAATTTCCAGTCTCCTAGAAAACACATAACATAATATATATATATATATACAGACACACATAAATATAACCACAAAAAAGTTATATATATATATATCAATATAAAAATAAATTAAAAACAAAAAAATGTGTGTGTAGGTGAATAAATATATAAACTGTTATGAGAATCTATTTATATATAATTAAAAACAAACACTTATATACATATATATGAAATGGGTATAGTAATAAAGTTCATAAATGATTAATGTTAGGAAATATAAATTAAGAACATCCCAAAAAAATTTATGTAGATATCAATACTACAATAAGAATAATAAGAAATTATGAATAACAATCCAAAAAATCATAGGGATATAAATCATGAATAACCACATCAAAAATATATACACCCATAAATAAATATATACAAATAGATTTTATATACATGAAAAAAACCAAAATATCAAAAAAGAACATCATAAATATAATACATCCCTTTATAACATAATAGTTAAATGACACAACTTATGTTTATGAAGTGGAATCATTAGAAAATGATGTGATGGGTATTTTGTTTTTTAGATTGTGGTTTATAAAAGATCTTGAATGATAGGGTTAATAGGAGTTATTTTAGGGAATATTCTAAAATGTTAGTGAAGACTTTATAAATGCTTACTAAAAATAGGGGAAAAATGTGAATTTTATCAGTTCTAAAATTCTAAGTGTTGATAATTTAATATTTTATCATCAATAATTTTATAGCTAATAACAAGTCATGTTTTTATGGGCTAAAAATTACAGAGATATTTCCCTCTCTAATATTATAAATCTATGAAAATTAGCATTTATTCTTACACATATTTGGTTAAATCATACATAAATATATTTATTATTTCTATTTTTAGATATGGCATAGGTTGAATTATTTATGCTAAAATTTGCACGGATTATGTTTTTCAGCCTATGATTAAAATTGAATCTAAATAATAATAACTATGAATTTATAATGTTATATAATACAAACTAGGAGTAATCAGCTTTTTTTAGCATTGAAAAATCTAAATATGTTTTAATATATATTATAAAATATTTAAAAGTATAAATAAATATAAATATGACAAAAATTAGATTTAAATACTTAATATTTATAATAAATTGTTAATGGTGAGCCTAAATAAGTATTTATTTTGTTCTTAATGAGTCAATATGTGTTTGGTGTGTAGAGATGAAGTATTGAATCATGGAGAATTTTTGTTATCCATATCAATTCAAATGATTATTGAACTAATCTTAATGTATAAGATATGTGTAAATAGAATTTTAATAATTTTTTAATGTTTTCTATAAGTGAATCAATTATTTAATTGGGAGAAAAACTATTTTGAAGTAATGAAATTAATATCTATTTTCATGATGATATTTTATTTTGCAGTGTTTAGTGAATATATGAAGTACAAGGCCATGAAACATAACAATTATTTGATGAATAGTTTTACGATTTTAGAAGAAGAATAATTCAAAAAGATGGAAAAATATTGTGAAATCCATGGAGAAATATTTATATTTTATGTGAAGAAAATTTGATGAAAATTTAAGAATGTATTGGTATTATAATTTAAAATTATAATTATTCTATTTATTTTGGTGGGACATTTACAAACAATTATCCATCTATACTAACTAGAAGGGTCATCTCAATCAACCTCATTGTGGGATCTAGCTCAACTAAATGGGAGATTTGTCCCGGGTATCATTTATAGTGAAAAGGGTGAGTGAGTGGGATGGATAATACATAATGGTATGCGCAAAAGAGACCATACATGGAGTTGGGATAGTTTAATTTTATAGGGAGGTGTTCCCATAAAGTCGTTGTGCGTACAGTGTGTTCAGGTGCCAACCACGGTACCAGATCAAGCAATCAATGTAATGGATTATCATTTTAATAAGTTTATTAAAAGTCGAAAATTGTTGTGGGATGAGAGATATGTGTTCAAAGTTTACATGTTACAAAATGTACAAATATAAATGTAGTCACCAAAAAATATTCATCACTATCATCAGATTATATAGCACGTTGTTGTCATCCTCTAGCAGTCATTGTAACGACCCAAAGTTTTATCAATGAAATTACCTTCTTATGATTTTTACTTATAATATAATCACACTAGTAATCACAATGAAATATAATGATACTAAATATTATGTGACCATTAAACATAATTTTTCCACTTCAATGGTTTGAATTTTGAAAATCTGACAAACACAGTTGCGATCAGTAAAATGTTTGGAGTTGGATAGGAAAAACGTAATTTTTGGTGAATAGTAACCTACACTTATGAATCATAATATTTCCCTTATGAATATTAAATTGTCCAAAATAATAGTAACCTTATCCATGAATAATTACGTAATATTTAGACATCTTATAAGTAAAAATTTTACCATTGTAAAAGTATTGGTATTTTTGTAAGTCAAAGATTATTATTTATAAGTAATTAGTTAATTTAAAATAAAATTTATTTTTCTTAAAATATTTTCATAAATTAAAAAATCTATGTATTCTAGTTTTAAGATAATTTTATAATAACTTACGTAATTTTTGAAAGCATTATAAAATCAATTTTAATTTTAAAAACTGTATTTTTCATGTGAATTATGATTTTAATTAAATATTAAATTAATAATTTTTATAAAATTATTTTTGAAAAATGGAATTAATTTTTGGATTATACATGTCTAAAAATGGTAGGTATGAATATTTTGGATTTTTTTTGAAATACTTGAATTTTTAATGAATAGTGAAATACCATAATTTACAAAATAAGCTAAATGAGCTAATTATAGAGTAATGGATGATGTTATGCTAATGTAAGCCCAATTGATTCGGTTTCACATGATAAAATTAATATTCTATGTCATGGAAGTCTCACTATTTTTTATATTGTGGGGAAATTATAAATTAATGAACTTTATATAGAGAAACCCCCTCTCCCCTCCACTATAAATACCACACTTCACACCCTCATTTCCTTACACCTATCAAGCTTCAAGACTTATCAAAACTATACCCTAAAACCTTAAATAGACCCTCCCCCGTGTCCAAGAGCTTATTATCTCATGAAAAGACCAAGCCTTGCTTTCTTGTGGAGGATCTCAAGAGGAGGATTCAAGAGGCAATTCCTCTCTCTCTCTTTCCATTAAATTCCTTTCAATTTCAATTTGAATTCTTAATATCTCATCACATATCGTCATCCACATATTATGTTAACTACATTTTTATACATAAAATTAAATGTTATGATTCTAATGGGATATTATATCATCCAAACCCCTTCTCCTCCTCTTTTTATTTTTGAAATGAAAATGTTGTTCGTGAGGTGTTAATTTATCACCTTTAAGAACGACATGTTTTCAATTTTATTTACAGATTTCAGATCTGGTCATGAAACCATTTTTATGGTTTCAACAGATTATATTAAATGTATTATATCCTATTTCATGTTCTTGAAGTATATTATGTACATATTACTGAATGATTAATCAAAAGAAGTTCGTTGTGGTCCAAAAACGCCCAAATTCAACAAAACAATCACCATTTAATTCTTATCTAATGATTCGTCCACATGGTATATAATATAATTAATTATTAGATAATTTAAAATTATGTAAATTCACTAATGACATGAAATATCAGTTCTGTATGTTTACCCATGTTCTACACGAACTTCCATTTATGAATACATGTGAACCGCTTAAGAAACCCATAAAAATGAACATTCCTGAACAATGTTTTGAAACTCTGTAAATCTTCCAAAGGCCCATAAAAAACATAATGAAACTATAATGAACCATATTAATGTAAAAAAGTTTATTTAATTATCAATTAATGAATCTAATGTGGTTATATAGGACATTAAATTGGAGAAAGCATTCAGATACAAGGCAAGGGGGAAATCTCGAACCCAACTTTATTTCTTCAGGTTCTACCTCTTTCACTCCATTTTTTGTATGGTCACACCATAAAAAGAATTTTTTCATAATTATCTTACCTTTTCGGGGATATAAATGTTTTTAAATAAAGTTTATGAAAAAAAATTCTTTCCAAAAGAACTCTTCTTTCAAAAACGCACCTTTTACTTCACACTCATGGTTGATGGTTATGATATCAAGTATGTTATTCCCACTTTATTTTGGGAACCTAAATGTTATGAATGTGTTGTTATGAGATGAAACCCATTCCTTTACATGGGTTATTTATGTAAATTTTTTATATATGTTCATTTTGGTAATCATGATAATGATAATCTTATGATTTGACGGGTGCGCCCAGAATTATATAGCACAATATGAATGTTTCACTGGGATGGGTGTACTGGGAATTATACAGCACTCCAAAACATTGGGTAAAGTGATGAATCTCATGAGTTTAAGTGAAATGATATTTGGACAAGATGATATCTTTGTTCACAAGTATGCGTGGTAGTTAACCACTAATACATTATGATCATTTGTATGCATTGCCACATTTCAAGTATTTTATTAATTTTTCCTCTCATGTTCATGATATTTTTCCTATGTTATGATTTTTCTCAACCCATGTAATATTGTTCTTATCTATACTATTATTGGGATTTCAGCTCACCCCTTTTGATGTATATCCTCTGGTAACTACATGTACTAAGGAGAGGTCATGTGCCAATAAGGAGCTAGAGAAGAAGGAATTAAATAAATGTTTATGCTTGATGTTGTAATTGTTAGGTATGGTCATAGTTTTCCCAAGACACTAAACCTTTGTATCCTCTATGTGTAATACTATTATTTTGTTTATATTTAAAATGATTTAATAGTAATTTAAGAAGAGGCTCAGTTTCTACAGTTGGTATCAGAGGCAAGGTTTAGTTAATTTGGTAATTAGGATTAGTGAACCCTAGAGAAAACCACTAGTATTTGACTGTGTACATATATGCACACAAGAAGCTTTACATAGGGATCCCATATGTTATTATTTTAGTATAAATATTACTAATGAATATGTTATTTATGACTTTTTGACTTATGTTTTGTTCTAAACTTTTCTATTTTAGAAAATGGTGGGAGTAGGAGAAACCAGGCCAACAACTCGTGCGAGGGCCAATGCAATGATTTCAGAAAGGACTTCCCCAATTATTAGGGAGGTGGGGTTCAAAACATTATCATGATGCATACCCAACTATCTCATGTTATGAAAAATAAACATAATAATGGATAACGTCCTCCTTCACTAAAGTGGTAGGAACTTAATATCGAGTGTTTTATGAGGCAACAACCACGTGCATTTAGTGGATATTTCGAACCACTAGTTGTGGAGCAGTGGTTCAACTCCATGGAGAAGATCTTTTCTATTCTCTACTTTTCTGAGATAGATAAGGTGACTCTAGTCATTTATCGTCTAGATAGAGAGTCTGATCAATGGTGGGATTTGATTAAGAACACCAAGCCAAGAGAGGAAATTGAAGAGATGGAATGGGTATACGTTAAGAAAATATTTCTTAACAAGTATTTCCCAAGATCTATTCACGTGAATATGGAGAGTGAATTCATAGAGAACAAGAAAAAAAGAAGAAGAATCTATCAAATCCTACGTTGTAAATTTCAAAAGGCATTAAAGGTATGATTTGGGTTTTGTTATCAATAATGATAGAAAAATTGATAGATTCTTTAGTGGATTAAAACCACACATTTTAAAGGCTTTTGAAATTTGAGACGTTAGAAGTTATGAAGAAGTTGTTCGATATGCTATCAAAGTGGAGATGGAGTTTGGAGAATGATCCCATGACTATGGTGATAAGAAAAAAAAATATTGAGTTTCAAGTTGATTGATCTAATGACAATGGTAGGAAGAAAACTCAGCGACACACATGCCAAAAATGTGGGAAGTTGCAACATGGGAACTGACTCAATGGTCTAGGAAAGTGCTTCAAGTGTGGGAAAGAAGGAAACCATGCTCAATAGTGTTGATAATACCCAAAAAGGAAGGATAATGTGGTGGAAGAAAGAAGAGAAACACCCATGGTTCAGTTCTACAACTATAGTGAGCATGGGCACTATGCAAGCCAGTGCACTAAACCTCGTGTTCTTGAGGGTAATCAGCTTCAACAGCCAGCAAAGAAAAATGAATAAGGGAAGACACATGAAATCACTACTACAGAAGTGGAGCAAGATAATGAAGTACTACAAGGTACACATCCAATTAACACAAGAATGGAAAAATTATTTTATTATTATACTTTTATGCATTTTTTTATATCTTGAAAGTTTGTTAGAACTATAAACTTTAATCCCAAAACCCTTGATGTAGAGATATCTTCAAAAACACCAAGTGGTGAAATAATTGTAACCCCAGTGTTTGACTCTTCTCTTGTTGGAGTATGTGGGAAGATTCCTCCAGCAAATCTTGTAATACTTCCTATGGGGTAATTCAATTCTATAATGGGAATGGATTGGATCTCGTTATATAGAGAATGTATCAACTGTTGAGAAAAGTAAATATCTTTTCATATTAAAAACTATCCCATGCTTCTATACAAATGCAATGAAAATCATGAATCTCATTTGAAAAATCCTTCAATGGTGTGGGTGTTTATTCCCTATGAAGAAGCATACCTTGCCCAAATGGTTGAGTCAAAGGATAGTATCAACCTTTCTGGAATTCCCAGCATGATCAAATACGGTGACATATTTTCTGAATAGTTACCTAGAATTCCACCATAGTTTGAGGTAGATTTATCAATAGAACTCATACCCATAGCAACTCCTATCTCAAAGTGTCCCTATAAGAAGGATCCTATCTAACTGGAGGAGTTAAAGAAGTAGCTGCAAGTGAATTTGGAAAAAGGTTTCATATACCATAGTGAATCACCATAGTTGTGTATCGATTATCTGGAACTCAAAAAGATCACCATAGAGAAAAAGTATCCTTTTTCAAGGATTGATGACTTGTTTGATCAATTAATAGAATCTCAATACTTATCAAAGGTGGATCTTCATTCTGGATATCATCAGCTAAAGTTGAAGAAGTAAGATATTCAGAAGACTGCCTTCCGTATAAGGTATCGACACTATGAGTTTCTGGTGATTCCCTTCAGAGTTACTAATGCCCCAACAATATTCATGGATTTTATGAATAGAGTCTTTAGACATTACTTTGACAAATTCATGGTAGTTTTTATTGATGATATTATCATATACTCAAAGAGAATATATGAACATGAATAACATCTAACACTTGTGTTGGTGAAATTGAGAAAGGATAATTTTTACACCAAGTTCAGAAAGAGAGAACTTTGGATGAATAAAGTCACATTCTTGGAAAATGTGATCATAAGTGATAGAATGTCTATGGACCCTTAAAAAACAGAGGTGATTGAGGAATGGAAATACTATCTAGTTTCACAAAAATCCATAGTTTTCATTGATTATCTGGATACAAATGAAATTTTGTGAGAAATTTCTCAGGATTTTCAATCCTGCTAACTATGTTAACAAGGAAATGGGAAAATTATGTCTAGATAGAAGAATGTGAGGGAAGCTTCAAGGAGCTAAATAGAAGGCTGATCACTACACTTGTACACACACTACCGAAAAGTGGGGAATGTTTTTTGATATACAATGATGCTTCAATGAAAGGATTTGGTTACGTACTCATGAAAAATGATAATGTGATGGCCTATGCCTCACAGTAGTTGAGGATCCATGAGAAAAACTACCGAACACGTGATCTGGAGTTGGAATCCATGATTGTTTCCTTGAAAATATGGTGGCACTATCGTTATGGAGATTATTACGACATATACTCTGACCACAAGAGACTAAAGTATATATTCAATCAAAAGTAAATCAACATTCATGAAAGTCTATGGTTAGATCTAATCAAGGATTAGGATTTCTCTATTCACTATCATCATAGACTGGAGAACAAGCTAGTTGATGTTCTAAGTAGAAAATAACCTACTACTCTATCCATATTATTGATTGAGAAAGACCCTATCTTCTAAGATATGAAATGAATGGATTTTGAAATCATAAGGACAGGGGATACATCCTAACTTTCCCAAATGATTGTGCAACCATCCATCCCATAGAAAATTAAGGAAGAACAAAGGGATGAAGTGGAGATACAAAAGATGGTGAATATAGTAAAGGAAGGGAATCTGCAAGAGTACCATATTGATGATTATGGTGTTAATAAGTTTGGAACATGAATTTTTGTGCCTTCATCACCAAGGATAAATAAGGATCTATTGGAAATGCCAATAGCTCAATATTCTCTATCCATCCCGGTAGCACCAAGATGTACCGAGATCTCCGTGAACCCTTCTAGTAGTATAACATGAAGAAAAAGATCACATAATATATCTCAAGGTGCGTTGTATGTCGGAAAGTTAAAGAATAGAGACAAAATTACAGTGGTTTGATGCATCCATTAACTATACCCATGTAAAAATGGGAGAATGTCACTGTGAACTTTGTCACATGTCTCCCAAAGATGTCGAAGTGAAATAATGAGATATGGGTTTTGGTTGACTGACTCACCGAGACTGCCTATTTTTTTTATTATTCGGGAAGATCTCTCGCTTGAACAACTTGCAGTGATATATGTGAAGGAAGTGGTGAGACTTCAGGGTGTTACACTCTCGATAGTCTCTGACATGATCAAAGGTTCATATGTACATTCTGGAGGAGTCTTCAACATGCTTCGAGTACTGAATTTAATTTTAGCATTCCCTATAACCCTCAAACTGATATCTAATCTGAAAGGACTATTAAGAAACATGAAGATATGATAAGATATTTCCCTCTAGAATTAAATGATGGATGGGATCAGAAACTACCATTGGTTGAGTTCTCATACAACAATAGCTTCCACTTGAGTATTTAGATGGTTCTCTATGAAGCTCTGTATAGAAAGTGATGTAGAACACAAACCTCATAGGATGAAGTTGGATAAAGAAAGATACATGGACCTGATCCTGTGAAAGAGATGATAGAGAAGGTTTAATTCATTTATAAACATATCAAAGTTGCCCAAATTTGAAAAAAGTGTTACGCTGACAATCGTCGAAGGGACTTGGAGTTCGATGTTTGAGATAAAGTCTTCCTTCAAATATCACCATGGAAGAGATTCATGCAGTTCAGAAATAAAGGGATGTTATGCCCAAGGTACACTGCCCCCCTTTGAGATCGTTGACTACATAGGATTCATGGAATATCATCTTGATCTTCCACCAAATATGCCTCGAATTCATGATTTGTTTCATGTATCACTCTTGAGGAAGTTCATACCAAATCCCACACATGTACTGAACTCAGAGGTGGTACAACTAGAAGATGATCTCTCCTATGAGGAGAAGCCTGTAGAGATTCTGTGATGGAGAGATAAGGTTCAATGAAAAACATAAAACACACCCTATCAAAATGTTTTGGAGGAGCCATATGTTTGATGAAGCTACTTGGGAACCGGAGGAGGCGATGAAGGAGAAGTACCCTCACCTGTTTGTCTAAAATGAAATTTCGAGGGTGAAATTTAATAAGGGGGAAGAATGTAACGACCCAAAGTCTTATCAATGAAATTCAATTATTATAATTTATACTAATTGTATAATCACATTAGGAATCACAATGACAGATAATGATACTAAATTTTTTGTGACCATTAATCATAATTTTTCCACTTATATGGTTTGAATTTTGAAAATCTGACATACCCAGTTTCGATCAGTAAGATGTTTAGAGTCTGATAAGACAAACATAAATTGTGGTGAATAGTAACCTACCCTTATGAATAGTAATATGAAACTTATTAATAGTAAATATTCCAAAATAATATTAACCTGACCAATGAATAATTAAATAAAATTTAGGCATCTTTTAAGTAACACTTTTACATTATCAAAAGTATTGGTATTTTTGTAATTCATAAATAATTATTTATAATTAATTAATTAATTTAAAAGATTTTTTTTTCATAAAATGTGTTCATAAATTAACAAATAGATGTCTTCTAGATTTATGTTAATTTTATAAGACCTTGTGTAATTCTTAAAAGCATTATAAAATCAGTTTTGATTTTAAAAACAGTATTTTTCAAGTAAATTATGATTTTAATTAAATATTAAAATAATCATATTTAGAAAATTATATTTCAAAAATTTACTTCATTTTTTCATTATACACATCAAAAAATGGTTGGGGTGAATATTTGGGATTTTTCTGAAATACATGAATTTTTAATGAATAGTGAAATACCATAATTTACAAAATAAGAAAAATAAGAAAATTATAGAGTCCTGCATGATGTTCTATTGATGTAATCCAAATTGGTTCGGGTTCACATGATAAAATTACTATTATTGGTCATTGATGAATCACTATTCCATGTCTTGTGGGGAAATAATAAATTAATGAATTTTATATTGAGAAATTCACTCTCCCCTCCACTATAAATACCACCTTTCACACCCTCATTTACTCACACCTCTAAAGCTTCAATCCTTGCCTAAAATCTTCCCAAACATATTCCATAGAACCTCCCACACGTCCACGATCTTCTGGTCTCACCAATGTACCAAGAATAGCTTCATTATGGAGGATCTCAAGAGGAGGATTCAAGAGGTGATTCCTCTCTCTCTCTCTTTTCCTTTAAATTCCTTTCAATTTCAAGTTCATTTCTTAATATCTCACAACATATCATCATCCAAATGGTATTGTAACCCCATTATTATACATATAATGTGATGTTTTTGATACTAATGGGATATTATATCATCCAACCCCCTTCACTTCTTCTTTTTAATTTAGAATGGAAAAAGTTGTTCGTGAGGTGTTAATCTATCACCTTCAAGAACGACATGTTTTCAATTTCCATTACAGATTTTAGATCTAGTCATGAAACAATTTTTATGGTTGAACCAGATTATATTTATTCATTATATCATATTTCATGTTCTGTAACAAACTTATGTACATATTAATAAATAATTAAACAAAACAAGTTCGTTGTGGTGAAAAACTGCCCAACTTAACCAAAACAATAATCATTTAATTTTTATCTAATGATTTATCCACATGGTATATAATATAATTATTTATAAGATCATTTAAAATTATTTAATATCATTAATGAAAAGAAATATCAGTTCTGTATTCTTACCCATTTTCTACATGAACATCCATTTATGATTACATGTGAACCGCTCAAGAAAACCATAAAAATGAACATTCTCGAACAATGTTTTTAAACTCTATAACTCATAAAATGGACCATAAAATAACTTAATGAAACCATAATGAACCATATTCATTTAAACAAGGTTATATAAATTTTAAATAATGAATATAATGAGTTTATATGGGACATTAATGTGAAGAAAGTGTTCAGATACAATGTAAGGGGAAAATCTTGAACCCATGTTTTTTTCTTCAGGTTCTCCCTCTTTCACTCCATTTTTGCGAAGTTCACTCCTTAAAAATAAATTTTCCATAATTATATTATGTTTTCTCGGATATACATGTTTTCTACTGATGTTTATGTCAAATAAATGTTTCCCAAATGAACTCTTCTTTCAAAAACACACCTTTAATTTCTCACTCTAGGTTGATGATTATCATATCATGTATGTTATTCCCACTTTATTTTGGGAACCCAATGTTTATGAATGTGTTATTATGAGATGAAACCCATTCCTTTCCATGGGCTTGTTTTGTTAATTTTATATATATGTTCATTGTGGAATGCATGATAATGAGAATGTTATGATGTGACGGGTTCGCCCAAAATTATATAGCGCAATATGAATGTTTCAATGTGACGGGTGTGCCTAGAATTATACAGTGCTAAAATGCATTGGGAAAAGTGATGAATCTCAGGAGTTTAATAGGAATGATGTGTGAAAAAGATTCTATCTTTGTTCACAAGTATGTGTGGTAGTTAACAACTAAGACATGATGTTTCATTTTTATGCAATACCACATTTCAAGTCTTTTATTAATGATTCCTATCATGTTCATGTTCTTTTGAATATGTTATGATTTTTCTCACCCCGTGTTATATTTTTAATTTATATCCTCTTACTGGGCTTTTAGCTCACACCTTTTGATGTAGATCCTCAGGTGACTACATTTACTAATGAGAGGTCAAGTGCCAATAAGGATCTAGATAAGAAGGAATTCAATAAATGTTTTTGATTTATGTTGTAATTGTTATGTACGGTAATAGTTTTACAAAAACACTTAACCTTAGGATCCTATATGTTTAACACTATTATGTTGTTTATCAGTAAAATTATTTAATATTAGTGTTAGAAAACAATGGGTCTTTATAGTTATAGCTTACTCTAAACTTCTTGAAAGTTAAATAAATATTACACTCTCTATATCTATTGACTGAACTAAGAAAACATGGAATTATCGAATCGCTAAATATTCATACATGAAATATTTGTCTTCCATGCATGAAAATATTTGAAAAATAATGCAACAATTGTTTATTATTTGAAATAAACGAAGACTATATCTCATATTCTTCTATATTTTCCTTAATTTGAAGGATAATGATACATTTTTTAACAACCACATGCACGCAGGGATTTCATCACATGAGATTAAAATAATTTGACAAATCCATGATGCTACCTTTTTCTACATCTCATGATTCCAAAGAAAAACAAGGAAAATTATATAATAATTTTCTAAACATTGTGATATTAAACCACTCAAAATCATTTATTTAAATGACTTTTTTTGGCTTTTATGTCGGTGAAACAATTAATGAGAGGTGGGGATCCTTACCTATAAATTTTGAAAGGTAGATAATCCATCAGTTACTGCAGTCATTCATATTTTTGAGGCACTCATAGTCTATATAAAAACATAGCTCCATGAAACTCTTATTTCAGGAAGATAATATTGAATTAAACTTTTTTAATTTCCCCAATCCCATTTATCCCTCACGTGATAATGTCAGGTTGGTTATAAGATCTTAGGCGTGCCTCCTGTTACACAAGAATATTTAGTCTAACAATGAGGGTGTAAAGAATAATGTGACGAGATTATACATTCTATTAATGATTTAAAATCATATAAAAATGTAAATTATCAATCATATAATCCATCAAAAAATGGAAAAACTAAACAATTCAAATAATAATAAAAATCATGAATCTACAGGATACATGTAACTAAATGGAATGTTAAATATCATAATATTAAATAACTAAACAAAAATCATAGACTCTAAATCCTCATTCCCAAATCCTGTTTCGATTACATCTTGAATCTCAAAACCATCTAGTAAGCAATCAATCAATGAATACCCTCTTTCCATTTTCCAAACATGCATCCATGAGATCTACATAGGTACCAATCGATGACATGAACATGGTGTGAGTATAAATCATAAGGCTTCCACCAACATTGTCTAAAAAACTCTAGTTGGAATATATAGTGCATGAAATAATATGATAAACCTAGGTATTAATTCATTATTTAACACATCACATCAATTACTCTATGGATGCTCAAGCTCTGGATTAATAGGGGTCACCTAATCATTCTACAGTACCATGTTGAATATCTATATCATGTGATAGATCCTCATATATCAATATGGATCAAAAAAACAATAGGAATATTTGTTTCCAATATGATGAATTTCCAATATAATTTCACCAGTAACCAATCTAGTATCTATTCGATATATGCTTCTTGGAGTCACTTACATCTTCCTAGGGTGCATGTTGCTAAGGGGAAAGTAACCATATCATACCGAGATCCATGAGAATTTCCCATCAGAAATTCACATATATCTTTGCAGGGCACATGTCACTAAGGGGGGAGTTACCATCTCATATTGGGCTCCATGTGAAATACCCTTTTATAGCTGATTATGTCTTCCCATGGCACAATATCATACTAAGAGGGGAAGTAACCATATCATGTGGTGGATTCTCTTACATCATGATGAATAATTAGTAGCAGGTCTCATGAAATGGTGGATATATCCCAAAAAGCCTATTAGAATTATCGAGAATAATACATATAAGGATACATGAATCGACCACATATAGATATTATTGTAATTTCAGTTGGTCAATTTATCCCATTACCAATTAACCATTAATTCATTATTAATAGGTGGATTCTCTTAAATCTAGATAAATAAAAGATATCGAATCATTTCAACTTACCGTTAATAAAAATTAAAATTTTATACCGGATTCACATGATCAAACCTACATGTTCATTATGATTTTAAGGGTAAGATGACTTCTTGAGTGTTCATATGTTTGGTGTCAATGATAATGGGCACAATGGGACCCATGGGAGGTATAAGAATATGATATATCATCAAATTAGCGGTATTTTGACTTAGTTAGGTTGTTCACATGATATGATGGAGTGATCATACTAATTTCACATAGTAGAGAAGTGAAATAGGAAAACTGGAGTTGTTCTAGACAACCCATTTCTAAATAACATTAGGTGTGGAAAATTCTTAAATATATAAGGAAGAAAGAGAGTCCCTCCTACCCTCCTGTCAACCAAAAATCAAGAAACCTTGTTAGTGAGTAAAATCATAATTGATACGAGTTATGTAGTATGAATACAAGGTTCTTCTCATGAAAAAATAGAAGTGGAATTATAGAGGAGATGGACTATAAGTATTACATATTCTCACTATTTACAAAATACCATTATTATAATGGAAATAATTTATCGTCTATAGAGGACTCTGAGACATCTCTTACGGAAGGGATGCATTTGAGATAAGGGTTACACATTAAGAGAAACAACTATTTTTTTTGTTTAAAATACCTAGTGAATAAAATTAACACTATGAATCCATGTTTCAAACTATGAAAGGGCCGATTCATTCTTATTCAAAAAAAAACCAATTTCCTTATCTTAAAAAAAGAATAAAATCATTTCACATTGTGAATCTATTTCAAAATGAAAGTTCATATTTCAAAAACTTGGGGACTGCTGGAACCATTCAATAATTGTTCATGTTTCATGGGGTATGACCTCAAACTTCATGGTGTGAACTCATTTTGTAGACATAACTCACCTTATCTCCAATTTAACTTCTAAAATACACGACCCAATCAGACCAAGGATCAACACCCAATGATTATTTGAAATATATCCCTTCATGTCGGTGGGTATTATAGAAATAGGTGGTCCATTTTTTCTGCATATCAAATTCCTCCTCCTAGGTCTCCTCTTTCAAATGATCATGCTACCACTACACTTGTATCAGAGGTACTATATTCCCTAAAATATTATTCTCACTACTTTCTATGATACACGGATTCATTTGAAGTGTTACTTTTAGTGGATCAAATTGAATTACCTAATCTCACAACTAGTATAGTGTAAGTATGTGTTCGATCGACACAGATATTTAAAGTGTTATATACCTTGAGTTGTGACTAATTAATTGAATGTGTCCGAAATTTAGATTCAATATTTGAGGGTTATGAGAGTTGTTTCAGATGGTTGAGTGGCTCACCTTACAAATTCTTTAATGTTTACTAAAAATAAGAAAAATAATAAAACTTTTTTTAACAATGAATAGAAGAAATGAATCAGTGCTATGGATGCTTATGAATATCATTGAAAATTATTTATCTTATTGTGTTTTTTTATAATAACTCACATATATAAGATTAAAATTTTATGTAACTCCCTTGGCCCAATCAATTCTGATTAAGTTAATAAAATTCATCTTATTGGTTTCTAAAAAACATTCCTAAAAAACTTCTTTTGAGATGACAAGTGCACCCAATTTTCATGGGATTACTCATCATAATTCTCATGTGGATCACTTGAAGCTTCGTTCTTTCCAAATATAGAGTTTTGGTAAGAGACAAAATGGAGACATAGAAGAATTATTAATGATAGAACAAACTAAAAAACACAATAAGTAAATCAAATCACTATATAATCATAATTACCCATATCCCCATTCATTAATGGAATTAGCTACACATTGAAAAAATAATGAAAACAAATCTCTTGATTCATATAGTGTTCATTATAGCTGATATGGAATTGAAACGTTTCCTAATAAAATCACCATAGAAAACCCAAGAAAAGTGCATATAATGAGTTTCAAGCTCCTCTATTGGCGATAGATTCCCTCAAGATGATAATACCCATTCAAAATTGTCTAACTAGTGTTAGTTGCCTTCCCCCATTGTCAAGGGGTGATTATGGGTCCAAATACAAAGTCAAATGGTGGTAAGGAGGGTCTGATAGAAAGTATGTGGGTGCCTATTGACCTTTTCATTGTTTAGGTGCATGATTAGTTTAACCGTATGCCAGCTATGATTAAGGTTTTGTCTTAAGGATTTGAGGTGCATGGTTATCCAAGATAGTCCACATGGTTTGTTGAACTATACAGAGACCATGAAAAAAATCCACTACCTCCATATAAGTACATTCTTCATGGTTTCATCAAGGATATACCTGGTTTTGAAATCCTTGCGGAGGGCGTACAATTGGTTCTGTCTCAAGACTCCTAGATGGACATGGATATCTGGGTTGGTGTAAATGGTTTGGATGACTTAGTAGTAACTGAACACAATGAAAAAAGAGTCCAAAAGCCTTTTATTTCCATATAAATTACCTGGTTTATGCCAACTCTTATTACCCCTTCCTTTGATGACTATATTCTACCTATAAATAAATATTTATGTTGTGAAAACATGAAAAATGATACAAGTAACAATTTTCAATATGTATAAAAGAATGGAAATTCCAAATTCACACAGGTGCATCAAACTCCCTCCACTTGATTGGTTATTTTCCTCAAACAAATGCATATATAATACTCTCGTAGGGGTCACCTAATAAATAGGAAGAAAAGTAAAAGTTTATATGAACTAAATTGATGGGAATTTTGGATGAATAATCATTGAAGGTCCTACATGCATTATTTATGAATCACCAATATTTGAAGTTACCCAAAAATTTAATTTTAATTTAAAACATAAAAATATTCATTTCCAAATCATTGTTATTTAAAACTAAAATCATCCTTCTTTATTCAAGGAAATTTCCATCATTCGCTTCCTTCACATCATACACTTAGGTAGGTGAAGAACTTTACATTACACCAAATGGTGGGCTATCACATTTATTGGTAACAAAAACTAATTCAATTTACTCTTTGAAGAATGCTGGAAGGTCATCAATATTTTTTGGAATGATTTTTTATATCTAGAATGGATTTTATTAGGGGTAAGATACTAATGTTTATATTTGGGGCCTAAATTTTCCATGTGTTATCATGATTATTTGAGGGATAAATTCAAGAAATTATGATATTAAGACCATGTAATAACCACAAGTAATGTATAAATAATTTCAAAACTTTATTTCCTTTAATGCACAAGTTTATTTAAATTTTAATGTGTTCCTTAATTTAAACTACTCCATCAAAATGTTTTTTTAAACAAATTTTTTTTATGAATTAATATCTAAAGGCTTATCTTCAATTGTTACAAATATTATTTAGATGAAAAATAATCTTATCAATCTAGGAATATGAGGAATGTAAAAAATAATTCCCCAAAATTTATTTTTATCTTGTTGATATAAATTTGTTACATCCATAACAACCCTCTAAACGTCCCATAAGAAAACAAGTCATCCTAGATAATGTCAACTAAATGATCAAATGTGGTACCAAAAGTGGCACCTGCCTCCTCACTTAAAAATGATCACAATACACCGTGAACATGCTAAGGAGGTGAAGGGTGGGAAGGGAAATAATATATAAGGGGAGGGAGAAAATATGATGGGAAGGTAAGGAAATTGAGAATATAAAAACATCATTGGATAGAATTTGAAGAAAATACATTATGTGGTGTGTGAGATGCTTCCAAGTAGAAGAGTGTCTTTGTTCCAAAAATAGTGAACTATCTACTGTCTTATAAATGAATCTACAAAAATTGAAGCAATAATAGAACAAAAGAAGTAGGTGGAATGAGAAATAATCACACAATTACATGACAAATGGAAAAGAAATAAATCATTCACATGATTAGGAATGTTTAGAAATAGGGGCACGAAAAGAAGATATAGTGGAAGAAAACATGGAATATTTAAGAAAATTAGTTCCAGCCCATGGTTTGACCAATGAGGGGTCCTAAAACATAGCTCAGGAAGTGTCAGCCCATGATGGATTAGTGTTTTTGGGATTGGTGTCCATCTCTTCAGTAGGAGGTGATGTCGGTGGGTGCACCAGTATAAAGGATGCACATGATAGATCTGGTCGAGAGGGGGAATCCCTATACAATTAGTATGAAAGAGGATTATTAAGAAGGGGATTGTAGAGATCAGGGGTAGGGATATCAGACATGCTGATTCCTACCATATGTCGCATAGTGGCTTCAAACTACCAATAAAACATAGCATACATATAGTGGATCAACATATAGTGGAGATCATGATCACCAAACGAGGTTGCCTAAAGTTGTGGGTATGTGTGATAGGCTGAGTTCGGTGGAGGAGGAATAGATGTGGTTGGAGTGGGGGTTGATAGTCCTCAGTATGTGGCGAGGAGTGGTTGGAGGTAGTGGGTTCGAGTGAGGTGTGATAATGTTTATCTTTGGTGTCACCATTTTGATCATTAAACTATAATGGTGTAAAGAAAATTCCATCATGTTCATGTGATGAACTATAGTGAGATCGATTGAGAGGGGTGGTGGGAGATCAATAAAGGTAGCATCATTAAAATAAATCCCAAGTCTCTCATATATGAGAGTTATGTAAGGGACTCCTAAAATGCCACCCTTGGGTTTTGTGAACATATATTTGTGGTATTGCGTAAAGAAAAAGACAATTTTGATTGGGGTTTCATAATCATGGAGTGAAAAATGAAAAACTCACTTAGTCTAACATTTCATTTTCTATCTGGTCAGGTAGTGAAACTATGGGTGATGATTTGGTGTATATGGTTATAGGTGGGGTCATGATCCAGGAGGCCTTAGCGGTTTTCAGGACATAGGGTGAGTTGGGTTGGGAAATGGTGAGAAAAAAAATACCTTGTAGTGTTGGGATCCCAATGTTGGGATTCCTCAGAATACTCAATAATCTGAACATAGTATTGATCATAGATTCTAGAAAATGTGGAAAATTATCCTAGATGAAAACTATAGTGATGTTTCATTAGGAGGAATGTGAAATTTCCTCTATCCTCTTCCAATTCTCCCAAATCATCAAAAGTATATGATTTATGATACTAAAATATGGAAACAAAATCCCACACTAGTTCCTTATATGTGGTTTGGTTAAAAACAAGTTCCTTGGTAAGGTTTCTCGGGGAAATCCACATATTCTATTCATCAGAAATGGCCATGGCGTCAAGATGTTGCTGTGAAAATTGTCGATGAGTGTTGACCATACGAGTGACTATAAATAGTAACAGTTAACCTCCTCTTTTTTCTGAATTTAATGTGGGGATAAAAAGGATGGTGGATCTGTATATACATATACAATTTGAAGAGGCCATGGAGATTGGGTTGGTTGTCATGCTGGAAGTGGATTACAAACAATTTATATTATAAAAATGAAAAATTTATAGAAATAAAATTGAATTTCCAGTAATAAATCCCAAAATAACCAACGAAAACCTAATAGTCAAAGAAAATAAATGATAACAAATTGGGGGTGTTTGAAATATTCGTTTTCTCAAGTGTGTGGTGGGAAGTTTTTTCAAAAATGGACTTGAAGGAGGGTTAAAAAGAACTAATATTGACAAAAAAATAAAAATTAAAGAGGGGAATGGCGGGAAACATGTAGTTTCCCTAATGATAGGGAAAGAGGATAAAGTAAAGAGATTGAAAAATGAAGAATATGGAGAATAGGATGGAAATATAGGAACATAAATATGGAGATGAAGGGAGGGAATCTTACCTTGGAGTCAGATCTGGTGGAGAATAAGGATGGAAGCTTGAGGCTGATGGAGAGGGATCGACTAAAGCATATACATGACTAGGAGATGGGGGAGCACATGATTTGGGGGTGTAAAAGTGGGGGATAAACATTTATGTTTTAACTTTTTTTGAATTTTAAATGGAATAAAGTTACTTTGATCCATATAACAAACTGTGTGGTAACCATGAATCTAATTTCTAGAATTGTGTGCCCTTCTCACATGGTGTTATTACATGGTTTTTTTAAACATAAAATTCCTATGAACCTACATATAGATTGTGGGAAATATTATGCATAGTTGAAGTGCATGGTTTTTCTAACCATTCACAAATCGTGTGTATGCCTCTGTATTTTAATTTGTTTTTGGGTGTTCCCCCATTTGAATTAAATTAATCCCTTTAAAACAAAATCATTTGTTCTCTAACTATTTCAAAAGATGGTTTTATATTGACATCACATGTCTAAGTAGATCATAATAAATATTCAATGATACATATATCTTTTTTCATGAATCTTATAACTAAAAAAATCAAAAAACACACTAACATGCTCCCCAAACAACATAGAATCAAGGAGTAAATTTGATAAAAATTGGTAACTTCAGGCTACCTCCCAGTTAATGCTACATTTATTTTCTTGATCTTGAAATACCTGGGCATCTTGATTGCATGAATTGCATGGTGTATATTGTTCCCCCCATGTATTCCATTTTAATGTATATTCTGAGATGGTGTTTATTCAATTTGAATGTCAGTCCATATTCGCAAGAAGCTTCCACCTAACCATGGTGGAAAACCTTGATCACATTGAAAGTTCCCTACCCTCAAGATTTCAGCTTACATTGATACTACATCAATAATGAGTTGAATAATAGTAAATCATCAAAAGGATATAAGGATTTACGAGAAACCAAGAAGTCCTGAACCGCCTCCTTTCTCAGTTTATACAAATCATAATTTTCATAAGATTCATGCCAGATCTCATTGATCTCAGATGATTGGAATTTTCATTTTTCTTATGTATATTTGACATCATAATTCATTTCATTGATATCCTCATACACTTTTTGTTCAATATCTATAGGTAAGTGATAGGAAATTCCATAGACCAACTAGAATGGGTACATGACCAACATTTTTTTGAAATCATTCCCATAAGCCCATAGAGAATCTTCTAGATTTTCATTATATCTTTCCTTGATGCTCCGACTATCATTTACAACATTTTTTTAAGATCATGCTTTAAAATTTCCTCTTGTCCAATAGATTTTTGATGATATAGTTTCCCCATATTGTATGTTACCCCATATTTCATAACAAAACTCTTTATCATTGTATTATCAAAATATATTCCCCAATCACTGATGAAGACACAGTGAACAAAGAATCATCTGAATATGTGCTTCCTCAAAAAACAGGGATGATGCTCTTCACCATGTTTTGGGCTGTAGAATTTGATTCTACCCTTTTATAAACACAATACATGCATACCAAAATGTATTCATTATAATATGATGGTGGAATGGGTCCCATGAAGTCAATACCCCACACATCAATGTCTTTGAATTATTGGATGTGGTGTTGAGGCATCTCAACTCTACACCCAATATTACATATTCAACGGAACTAATCATACCATTCCTTGAAGTTTTAGTAATCCTTATGTACTATTGGATAGAAATTTATATTGTAAAAGTTTAGTACTTGTAAGGCCCGACTTGTGATTCCCTCCCACAGGAGATTAGTAAAAAAATTCCCAAACACTGTTGATTTCAAACTTGGGAACACATCGGTGAATTGTGTCATCTCCACATTATCATAACAGTATTGTATCTTCCCAAAATTATTTTTTCACTTCTAATTGAAATCTTTTTCTTTACTAGTAAGATAGATCAGGGTTGAGTACTCTTAGAACCAAATAATTGGTGATATCAATAAACCATGGATGGGGTTAATTAGCTACAGAAAATATGTGTTCTTCTAGATAGTATTCTTTGATCTCTCTATCTTCTTATTTTTCTATGTGGGGAAATTCTAAGTGGTAGTGATTATCAAAAATAAATTTCTCACATCCCTTATTATTAAGAACATCCAAATAAAATTCTCAGAGAAGAATAACCCACAAGAATCAATCATGGATTTGTATATTTCTTTTTTAATATTTACTTTAGTTCAATATGATCATTATGAACAATGAATTTTTACCACCCTATGTATGATCAAAATATATCAAATGAAAACAACAGTACAAAAATTTCTTTCTATATGGCAATATACTTTAATTGATCTTATTTTAAGGCAAATATTTCATAATAAGTAGGTAATAAGATATGATCATTCTGCTTCTGAAGGACTTCCCCCACCACTTAGTCCCTAGAATCACACATGATATTAAATTGCTCATCTAAATTTAGAGTGATAATGATTGGGGTTTCTACTAATATATATTTCATGATTTGGAATTCATTAATTCAAGATTTATTGAATTCAATGATGGAATCCTTTGTGAGTATATTAGTTAATGATTGAGATATTTTGAAAAACAAACATTCACAAATTGTCAATAGAATCCTGCATTCCCAAGAAAACTCTTTATTGTATGGACATAAGTGGGAAAGGTTAGGTTTATTATCACATCAATCTTCTATGCATCCACTTCAATTCCCTTTATGAAGATTATATGGACTATGAAAATACAAATTTTTACCATAAAATTAAAATTTTCCTAATTAAAAACCGAATATGTTTACTCACACCCTTCTAATACCATTTCTAGGTTTTTTAAATATTTGTTAAATGACTTCTTATAGATAGAGAATTCATCCAAAAACACTTTCAGAGTTTCATCCCCCATGTCAAGGAAAATATGTAACATTCACTACTGGATGGTGGCTAGAGATTTACACTTACCAAATGAAAAACAAAAGTAAGAAAATGTTCCATATGTGCATTTAAAGGATCTATGCTTCTAATATTTAGTGGACATAGATATTTGGTTATATATCAAATAACCATCTTGAAAGAAGTATAATTCATTCCCTACCAAACCTTCCAATATCTAATCCATGAATTGGAGTGGGAAGAGTTCCTTCCTTGTGGAATAATTCAGATTTCAGTAATTAACACATATCCTCTATCTCCTAAAAGTTCGATTCAGGATCAACTATTCTTCACGTTGGATATCATATTAATACACCCTATTTGGGTAATAATTACAAAGGGATAACCCAAAAACTATCACTAATTGGGTATATAATTCCAAAATCTATAACTTGATTACTTTCCTTTTTAAAACATCCATCATTGAATGATTTAGCTATTGAAACAGTTTTTGAGATGGTTTTACTTCTTCTTAAATAAGTACCTTGTGGGTACAAATGTTGGGACTAATCCATTTATGGTCAGCCGCTGTCCAAATAATAGATTTCTTTATTCTTTTGAGTACTTTAAAAAGGGAATCATCTTTCTATTTTGTGAGGGACGCATTGAGAATAATAGGCAATGGATCCTTGTCACCAAAATACCTATACTTTATAGATGATGGGAGAGGATTTATTTCAAGTTGTGGAGATTTAAGAACTGAAGGTACAATAGGTTCAACTTCTTCCCTTTCCAATGTATATTGAACTAATGTGCAATTTAAATATTGAAAACCCTAGCCTAAAATATACAGTATCTATTCTTGTTCTTGTTCAGTATATATTTCGACTGAATCTTATTTATCGATAGAAGAAAAACAACCCATGTCAATTTCTATGTAGTCAACAAAATCCTTGATTATAGATAAGGAACATCGGTCTTCAGATTCCTTAATTAATGCGTATTTGAAAGTTATGAAAACATTATATGATAATTTTTCGTCTCCTGTATTGACGATAAATTGACCTTGATGGACATCAATCATTACTTTGACCATAGATAAAAAGTTTCTTCCCAAAATCAAAGGTACTTAAAAATCCTCTTCCATTTCAATTAGTACGAAATCAGTGGGGAAAATCAATTTCACAACCATCACCCGCATGTCCTCAAGGATCACTTTTGGGAATTTGATCTAGGAATTACTATATCAAACCTCTCTTTTCAAAAAATTTACATTACATAACTTTTTAAGAGTACGTAAACATTATACAAATGGATTCCCAAAGACCATAATTGGTCTAGTGACATTGGGAATAAGTAAATATAAACACTAATACAAGTGATAGCTTTATTATCTCCCACTAAATTCTACAAGACCAACACCCCTCTTAAAAATATCATACAAAAAATATATCTTCGTTTCCAGGGGAAGAAGGCATAAAAGGGGTGACCATAGGTGCTCAGTAAAGGTACATAAGGGAGACATGTAAGCATAATCAGGTGCATAAGGGTATGAGGAAATTATCAGGAAAATAGAATATCATACCCAATATTTCTAAGATCATTACCATAAATCTTGTCATAAATCTTGGAATGAATCCAAAGGAAATAAACAATATGATCCATGAAATCATAACAGAGGAATAAGGCATATTATTTGTTGCATAAATATAAGAATAGAATATTTTATATCAAGTCCAGCTACCAAAACCATTATAAAATGTTATTATTGGGTTATGACTCATCTACCTACTTCATGATTGGGATAATAAATCATGTAACCTTTATCTTTTTGTATTGGGATACAAACCATGTATATTTATTCTTTCAAGCTTAGTATACAACCCATGTACCCACTTTATTTTAGGCATTGAATATATCCCATAAAAATTCTTGATTTCAGGATTTGGCTACAACCTGTGTACCCTCTTTCTTTTAGGCTTTTTCTATAACCCAATAACTTTCCTTATTTCGGGCTTAGGTTACAACCTATGTATCGTATTTGTTTTAGTCTTGTGCTACAACCAATGAACCTTATTTATTTTGGGATTAGGATATGACCCATGTTCCCTCTTGTTTTCAGACTTCAGATACAACCCATGTTCCCTCTTATTTTCAGACATGGGATACAACACATATTCCCTCTTTTTTTAGGTTTGGTATACAATTTGTGTACCCTTTAAAATCATCTGAAATATATCATTATCTAATTAATTGTAGGGATATATTGGTCCCACCTAAATAATAATAAAAACACTCATACATGTTCCACAAAATCATAAATAAATCATATCTTAACCCATGAAATTAAATGGGAATTATAAAAAAATAAAAAATAATAATAACCTATTGAAAAATATACATGTTTATTTATTATTTCAAAAAAATAATATACCATGATATATAAATGGATTTAATAAATGTATAAATCATGAAAGAGAAAAGGATTTGAAAAATTTATAAACAATTAATGTTAAAAATATTTCATAATCATAGAACCCATGAAAGAGAACTGGGTCTCATAAACATATAACACATGAAAGAAAAACATGTTTCATAAATTTCATGACATTAGGCATAACATATTCATAAATAGTATATGAATGGAACCTTTATATCATTTAATATATATACTTTAGTAACATCAATAGATGTTATCTTAGATAGAAACAAATTTATAAATATCTTTCAAAAACATTTTTTGAGGAAAATGTCCTTTCTTCTTTCAAAAAGTCTTTTTAATACTTAAAACCATTTAAAAATAAATTTCTTATAAAATACCTTGAAAAATTATAAATATGACTTGAAATCATTTTTAAAACATTTTTCTTTGAAAACTAATAATATAAGCTTCAAATTTTTTTATAAACTATTTTATTTGAAAATAATTTTAAAAATTAAAAACCATTATTTAAAATTTCTTAAAAACCTTTTTACTTGAAAATATATTAAATAAGATTGAAAATATTTTAAAAACCATTTCATTGAAAATAATATGAAATTTTGTAAATAAGGCTTGAAAACATTTTGAAAACAATTTTCATTGAAACTTAATTTTAACAAAATTTTCATAAAGAATAACCTTTTAAAAATGAAAAGGGTTCTTTAAATAAATGACGACAAGTAAATATGTACGTGTTGTACAAGGTAAAAAGAAAATTACTTTTTATTTTAAAAAGGTTAGAAAAATTCCTTATTCAGAAAATGATATGAAGAATCCTTTGAAGAGTTTCATAAAATAATAAATGGATAATAAAATTATTTTAGAGATTATTGGAGATTGTTATAATATTCTAGGAGTACCTTTTTAGAAAACATAGAATTCTGATCGAAGGGAGGGTAAATTTTGACTTTCTTAAAAACACTTTCTTATCTATATTATGTACCAATGAGTGGAATAAATTGTACCAATATATGAGTATAAAATGAATAACCATATTAGAATAAAATTCATTGGTTTTATTTAGATATGGATCATAATATTTCATCAATGAAGCATAATCATATACATTCTCGAAAATTGATGAGATTATTCCAATAAACTCTTACCATTTGGATACATGGGATCATACTCTCGATGTGAAAATAATTTAATTAAATGATTATAAAAATATCTTGAAAAGAATTAAATTAATTATTTAACATGTAAAATGTAATTATATACACCTTGAAAAAGAATTTAGGTGCATAATAAAACATGAGTTTCGAAGAAGTAAAATTGAGACAAAACTATCTTACCAATTTTGTAACTTTTGAAACATAAAAACCATGAAATAAAGACGATACAATAGATTTTTAAATAAACATAAATTTAATTATAATATCCATTTACTAATTACATGGGTAGTATACACACCACACAAAATGAATGTGTGGGGAATAAAGCATGCATCTCATAGAAATAAAAAGTGAGATGAAATCCCCTAAGATTGTGTCTTGAATCTCTTCGTACTCATACACTATTCCTATATAATAAACATAAGTTTATTATAAATCATTTAAATAAACATATTTTATACATAATATCATTATGGTTTTATTATGACCTTATATTTCCCTCTTGTTAATGATCCTATGTTAAGGTTTCACTTCGAGTAATATTATCTTTGTTCTTTGAATTTATCTTAATTTGTTGTATCTTTAGTCCATATACCTATATCATGATTTAATGAATGTAAAAAATTATATAAATACCATTTATATCGAGAAATTGTATATTATTATAATATATATCATAAATAATTATTATGTGGAATACACAGTTCATGGAGACGATAAGATGTAGGTATTCATAAATGTTGTTTCTGTTTTAATTATTGTTTTGAATGAATGAAATAAAATTACATATATTTATATAATATAATTAAGATATCATTATTATGATATATATATCATATAATTTTATTAAACCCTTACTTATTATGTTCTATGTAGTGTGTGAATGAATCGCATAACTTTAAGGGGGTGGTAGTCCACACTTCCTCAAACGAAATTATCATATTTACACCAAATGGAGAGTAAAAATATATGTGTTTCAAAAGGAATAATGAAGTTTAAATAAAAAATAAATATAATATATAACATATATAAACATATTTTCTATCATAATTTCCACCATGATAGGCGGTAAAGGAGAAATGAATAATCATCATTTAGTGAGGAGATAGTTCACCGTACATGTAAATAGTCTGTTCGATACCCATTATATGGTGGTGTGTTTAAGTGTAGGTCCAATAATTAGAATAAAAAGATACTAGTATATTGAGGATATTTATTTTTTTATACAATAATATAATAAATATATTTTATTTGGTGGAGAAGAAAAATAAAACTAAGGAGCTTGAGAGAAGACGTTACCTCTTAATCGGGTTACTGCTATTGAATTGTGACAAAAGGCTTCCTTGAGTTGCCTTCTGCCCAAGTTAAGTCTTATATGAGTAATGGAGGTAAGTTTGGAGCTAATTTAAGAATTTTTAGGCGTTCTAAGGGTATTTAGAGGTGAGGGGATGGGGGTATAGACATTTCCCTTTTATAGGTAAGTGAAACGACACACATGGCATTTTTGAAAAGAAGTTAGGTGTATTAAAATTTTTACAAACCAAATGTCATAAATAATATTAAAAATAAATAATTTAAGGATAATGGAAAAATAATGCCCAGAAAATTGGAGTTGGAAAAGTTTGTAGGTCGTTTTGGATCTTATATTAATTTTTTAGTACTTTATTAACCTACTTTTTCTCTTAAGTGATGTAATTAATTTTAATCACTTTTGCTAATATTTTTAGTCAAAAGAAAATTTTCCATATTAGAAATTATAATTTATGATTATTCAAAATGGATTCAATTTTTTCAAACTCTAATCACATAAGTGCTTGAAATTAATTTAAAATTAACCCCACAAATGGGATGACACTATGGGTTTTTAATTTAAAAAAGTCCAAAAGTTTGCTATGTTTTTATATCAAATTTCATTTTTAAATTAGTTCCAATAACATAATTTAGATTAATTAATAAAAATATTATATAAATACACTATTTAAAAATTAAAAATAAAATTTAACCTTATAAATAAATTACATGAAAAAGAAGATTTGAATTAAAATCCAATATTTTTAATTATTCATCAAAAGTTGAAACCTTATAGAAAAAATACAAATAATTTGTTCTAACATAACTTTTATGTCTATATTAAAAAGTTTAATTTTATTTTGACATAATAAATAAATTAAATTTCCAAACAAATTTATTTAAAATGGGTTCTCCATTAAAAGGTGAAAAAACTACCATTATAAAAATGGGTTTTAGTGAAAACAATTTGTTTGTTCTTATATTTTGTCTATCGAATCTATTGGATAAATATAAAAAAATTGATTTCATATGTAAAATAATTATTACATTAATATAACTTACCAATTTTAATTAATTTAATTTACTAGTTAAAAATAGATTTATGACTATAATAATATTTTCCACTATATTCAATCGGTTCTCATATTCATTTTCAATTAATTTGTAACCTATGAATTCATCTTCTATTTTTTAAACCACATATTTTCATAAAATAGTTAATTTTATTAATAACCATTAACTTAAAATCTAGGTTATATCCCATTATAATAATATTTTTAATAATATATTATAGTTAGGTAACAGTCGGTCATGCATGTTACACAATCCTTCAAGGAAGTCCAATCTTGTGTGTAATGTATGCTAATATTTTTGTTCCGTGTAATGTATTCCAAGATAGTGTTGCGTGCAATATATTCCAATCTCTTTACATGTGAATGTAATGTTAAAATTATTGAAATTGTTTTTAGTGTTTCATGAAATGAAAAATATAAAAAAGATTAAGTTAATTTGAAAAACATATTTCACAAAATCTTCGGTTGTTACATTCTACCCACCTTAAAATGAATTTCACCATAGTAATTTTTCTAGGTTATCAATGGATTAATACTTGAAAGTTCCATTTATATAAACTCACATCATAAAAATAAATACTAAAACATCATTTAAAAAGGGAATGTTTGGAACATAATGGTTAGACATAGTAACATATTACTTGGTTTCCACATGGGAGAACATAGGTGAAAAGTGAAAAAATGGATATAGAAGAAAAATAAAACCATCATGTTCTGATGGAGAGTAATGTAGAATAAGGTTAGGAGAAATTCAATAGTCACAAGACCATAAATCTAGGATAAACTAAAGGAAAATCGGATCCATCAGAAATGATGGTACATGGATATTTTTTTGGCTTGAAGATCTGTTTTTCATAAATACTTTTCATGAAAATATTTTATTTCATGATTTTAGGATATCCTTACTCTTTTTTCCCTTGAACCAATTCACCTATTTCTCCAAAAATGAATGTTACTTTTTCATTCCTGAGGTTCTAATAGATCATGAGAGCCATGATATTCTATCCCATTTGTCATTAGTTACCATAAAAAAGGTAGTTTTAATTGGCTACCCAATATACATAAATCCTTATATGGAAGATAACACTTTATTCTTGTTGACTTAATCTCATGTTTAGCTTAAACATTCCATAAATGGATATACTTATACCCCTTCCAAAATATAATTCACCCTTTATTCCTTAAATAATCTATTATCTTAATCCAAAAACATTTTTATTATAATCTTGGGTCCATACTTGTACTAATAGAATATTAAATGTGATTTTATTATTCTATAATCCATGTAGGGGAATATAATAACATATAAAATTACCAAAGTATGAAAAATAAAACATTCATAGGGATTATTCATACAAAATCAAACATAAAATTCTAAACTAGGGAGAGAAGGATCGATAATTATTAATTATCTTAGTTCACTCCATCCATTATGATAACTTATTCATTCCCATTATCATTTATCACCAGTGTTTGTTGGAATTGATCACCATTATTAACCCTTGTATTTGGGAACAGTTTGGAAAAATTCCCAAACTCCCTATAATTGAAACACTAAAGTGTGGAAGGTGAATCCTGATGTGTTTTCTCATTATTCATATCATTATATAACATTTTACAATCACTTTGGAATTATGTCACTCAATGTCATCACTTTCCACACTTAAAACATTTATTTGTCCCATTAATACAATTACCACCATGCTTCCTTCCAAAATTAGAGCACAAAGGAAGGTTCATCTTCTTATCTCCATGGTATGTTGATTGTCCTTTGAACTCCATCTTCCTATTCTTGTTAAAACAATGAGATTTATAGGCAACCCCAACATCCTTTTCATCTTTGATTGCAAATTACAAAATATCTTCATAGAAACCAAAGACCCTTATGTCCAACGCCCTTTATAGACTTGGGAATAAGACATTGAAGAACCTATCAACCTTACTTTTTGGTTGGATGAAAATTCTAGAAGTTTAACTCACAATTCTTGAGAAATTAGCGACATAGGAGTTGATATATTCATTATCCTTTTTCATCCAATCAAGTAACTCTTTTGCATATTCATATAAAATACATGAGGAAAATACATATTAAATAATATATTCTTGAACTAATCCCAAAACATGGAATCAATTTTGTGTTGATTCCTTATTTCTTAATGACATTCCACCACAGGTCGGATTCACATTTCAACTGATAAACAGCTAGAATTAATTTCTCATGATTCGAACACTAGGTAATAGAGAATATATTTTTAGTGTTATAAATCCAGTGTTTAGCTACATGTGGATTAGAAGACCCACGGAAAAAGGGTGAACATTTCCTCATGATAGACTCAACAGAATGTTGTTCCCTCCATTGATCATTTGGAATTTCATCATGATTCCTAGCTTGAGAAATATGTGTGAGAATAAAAATGAGAGTTTTCACTCATTCTCTCGTAGCATTCAGAAACTCAAGAGAACAATTATTTTATTGTCCATCACAGACACCATTAATATAGTTCCTTGACATTCCATACATTGACAAAATCCCAAAATAATAGAGTAAGAAATAATTACCTTAGTGAGGAACCACAGAGTCATGAAAATAAACTTATATGATTTATAAATTATTACGCATTCCTTAGTCTATGATACCTAAGTTTTTTCTTAGGGTATTCATGGAAAAATTCAATTTAAATCCTTTATGATGGTTCATGAAGAGTTTTTTAATTCCCATAGAATATCCCTTGGGAGCGTTAAACTGGGTGGGAAGCAAGGCTCATTTTCATGTACCATATTATTATGAGTCAAGACCAAAACATATTTTCATATTTATTACCCCTAGGTAAATCTGTGTGAGTTTAACATCCACTTTTAATATCCAGATAGGAATTTATTTCTTGAGAACCACTCAATATATCGTCTACCAAAGTTTATGAACATTTTACTAAAAATTAACACATACATATACTTATCCTTAGAGATATCCTTGTACAAATACATAGAAATATACCTATAAATCCCACTAAATATTTCCCATATAATTTCTAATGGATAAAAATACAGTTTATCTAATACCATCTATAACAACCCTCTCTTTTAAAAACATTGACATTATATAACATTTTTTGAATACATAATCATTATACAAATAAACTCCCAATGACTATAATTAGTCTAGTTCCTTTGGAATCAAGAAAATTTAAACACATGTACATGAGTGAGATACATTATCTCTCACTAGGTTCTCTAGGACAAGAACCCCTCTTAGAAATATCATAAAAAATATATATCTTCTTAATATGGGGAAGGAAACATAAAAAGGGGTGATCTACGATGCCCGATAAGGGTAAAAAGGGAGAAGTGTAATAATAATCATGAGCATAAGGGAATGGGGACATGATTATGAAAACATAAGATCATACCATACACATCAAAGATCATAAACTTGAATCATGGTATTAATCATGGTAGTTCATAAGACATGTATCATAAGGAAATAAATATCATGAGCCCTAAAATTGTGATAGAGGAATAAGGAATAGGATTTATTGCATACAAATATGAATAAAAAAATTAATGTTAATGAATCCTACAAAGTCATTTGTAACATGTTAAGCTAGGGTTATGACCCATGTACCTGCTAAAGGATTGGGCTAAAAACCCATGTACCCTATTACTTTAAGGCTTGGTATACAACCCATGTAACTTCTTTCTCTCAAGCTTATGCTACTACCCATGTGACCTATTTCTTTTGGGCATGGGCTATAACCCATGAACCTTATTTCTTTTAAGCCTAGCCTATAAACAATGTACCCTCTTTCTTTTAGGACTATGCTATAAACCATGAACCTTATTTATTTCAAGCGTAGTCTAAAACCCTTGTACCCACATTATTTTATTATTAGGATAAAACTCATGAAACTTCTTGCATTCGGTCATAGGCTACAACCCATGTTAACTCTTGTTTTCAGGATTGGGATACAATGCAGGTTCCATTTTTTTAGGGCATGGTGTACAACCTGTGTACCCTTTGAGCTCATATAAAACATAATATTTCCCAATTAATTGGAAGGATATATATGTCCCACAAATATCATAATGATACCATACATAAATGTTCAACAAAATCAAAAAAAAATCATATTTTACCCCATGAAATTAAATAGGAATCATAAACATATAAACACACCACAACCTATTTAAATGATATAGGTTTCATAAGAATTTCATAAAGTGCATAACCCATAAAATAGAAAAGGATTTCATAAAATTATAACCCAGTAAATAGAAAATTATTTTATAAATGTATAACCCATGAAATAGAAATGTATTTCATAAACATATAACCTGTGAAAGAGAAATGGGTTTCGTAAACGTATAACCTATGAAAGGGAAATGAGTTTCATAAATCCCATGAAATTAAGAATAACCTATTCCCAGGTAGTATATGAATTAAAACTTTAAATCATTTCCTAGAATGGAATGAGTAAAATCAACAGATGTCATCTTAGATGGAAAATAATTTTGAATTATCTTTCAAAGACATTTCTTAAAGAAAATATCATTTCTTATTTTAAAAAGGATTTTTAATACATAAAACCATTTTAAAAATAATTTTCATTGAAATTTCATTGAAAACATATAAAGATGACTTAAAATAATTTTTAAAAAATTTCCCTTGAAAACTAATAAAATAATCTTTAACTAATTTTAAAAAACTTTTTCTTTGACAACACTTTGAAAACATCAAAAGAAATCCTAAAAATGTTCTACAAACCATTTCACTTGGAAACATATGAATGATTCTTGATAAATTTTTAATGACTATTTTTTTGAAAATAATTAAAAAAAATTAAATAAGGCTTAAAAAAATTTTGAAAACATATTTCATTGAAAAATAATTTGAAAAACATTATATTAAATATTATGTTCTTAAAAATTAAAATAATGCTTCAAATAAATTACTACAGGTAAATCCATATGTGTCGTATGAGGTAAAAAGAACATTCATTTTTTACAGTAAAAAATTTAGAAGAAAGCCTTGTCTAGAAAGAGAAAAAATATTAATTTGAATAGATTCATGAAAAAATGGAAAATAGGATTTCAGATATTATTGGATAAAGATATAATATTCTAGGAGACACTTTTTAAAAAACATAGATTTCTAACCGAAGGGAGGGTAAAGTCTTGTTTTCATAAAAACACATTATTAACTATCTTATGTACTAAGGATTGAAACAAATGCTACCAATATATTATTATATAATTAATAACCATAGGATAAGAAAATTAATAAGTTTTCATGATATTTGGATCATAATTTTTCATCAAAGAATCATAATCATTTACAATATCGAAAATTGATGAGATTGTTTCAATAAACTCTCACCACATGGTTACATGATATTGTACTCTACTAGTAAGAAAAGGAAATTAAATGAAGATAAAAATATCTAGATAATATTTATATTCATTATATAACATGTAAAATTAAATTATATACACCTTGTAAAATAATTTAGGTGCATAACAAAACCTGAGTCTAAAAGAAGGCCAATTGAGACAAAACTATCTTACCGATTTAGAAACATTTGAAATGTAAACCCCAAAAAAGAAAGATCATAAAATGGATTTTTAAATACCCATAAAATTAATTAAAATATTAATTAAATACATCCATGGTAATTATAAACACCACACAAAATAAATATGTTGTGAATAAAGAATCTATCTCATGGAAATAAAAAGTGAGATGAAATCCCTTTACCTTGTGTTCGTACTCATACAATATTCCTGTATAATAAATATAAGTTTATTATAAATATTTTATATAAGATTATTCTTATTCATAATACCATATATGGTTTTATTATGACCTTATATTTATCGGTTGTTAATGGTACTATGTTAAGGATTAACATTGGGTATTATTTACCATGTTACTCATATTTTTCTTAATTTTTTATATTGTGGAATTTTATACTTATATAATGATTCTAAAAAATGAAAATAATGATATAAATATTATTTATATAAAGTTTATTTATATTATAATTATATATATTATAAATAAGTATGAAATTGAATACACCATTCATGGAGATAGTAAGTTGTACATGCGCTAGAATGTTGTTTTCATTATAATTGTTGTATTGAATGAAAGAAAGAAAATTACATATATATATATAATATCATTAAATTATAATAATAATTTTATATATATATCAGATAATTTCACTAAACCCATATTTAATACATTCCATGTAGTGTTTGAATGAATGACATCGCTTTGAGGGGGCGGTATTCCACCCTTCCTTAAACAAAATTATCTTAATTACACAAAACAGAAAGTAAAAAAATAAATGTGTTGTAAAAGTAATAAATAACATTAAATAAACAATAAATATAATATATAACATATATAAACAGAGTTTTAATGATAATTTATTCCATGAGAAGCGGTAAAGGAGAAATGAATAATCATCGTTCAATGAGAACATGGTTCGTCGTACACATAAACAGTATGTTTGATACCCTATATATGAAGGTGTGTCTAAGTGTTGGAAGAAAAATTATCATAAAAAATCCTTTTATATTCAGGATACTATGTTTTCATAAAATAATGGAATAAAAAGAGTGGATAGGTAGCATAATAAAAATAAAATAAAGGACCTTGAGAGAATATGTTTCCTCTTAATCGGGTAACGTTTTTTTGGTTTGTGCCAAAATGCAACATTGAGTTTACTTTTTCCGAAGTTAAGGATTATATGAGTAATTGAGGGATATTTGGAGCATATTTTATCAGGGGTTTAATGATCCAAGGGTCTTGAGAGGTTTTATGAAGTGGGTAGAGGTGGTGGCCTTTTATATGGAAGGGAAATGACACACTTGGAAGTTTTGAAAACAATTTTGGTGTACCCATGTTTTTATCTAAAAATATTCATAAAAAACCAAAAAAACACACTGATGTGTGGTTAATGTTAAAATAATTACCATAAAATGGATTTTTGGAAAAGTTTATATGTTTATTTGGGTCTTATATTTAATGTTTAGAACATTTTTAACAAAGTTTTTTTCTTCCCTGATGTAATTCATTTTATTCAGTTTTACTAATGTTTTTTGTAAAAACAATTTAACATATTATATATTATAAATTAATATTATTAAAAATATGGAATCCATTTTTCCAAATTCTATTTATAGAAGGGGAAGAAATTATTATAATATTAAACCCACTAATGGGATGACATTATAGGTTTTTAAAGAAAAAACATCCAAACTTTTTCCATGTTTTTATATCTACTTTAAATGTGAAATTAGTTAAAATTAAATAATTTGGATTATTTGAAGAAATATTATATAACTAAACAATTAAAATAATTAATAATATAGTCTAAACTTATAAAAAAATTATATGAGAAATCAATTTTGAATTAAAATCTAGTATTTTTATCTATTCATAAAAAGATGAAACCTTGGAGAAAAAATTCCAAATATTTATCCTAACATAATTTTTATTCCTATATTCAAAATATAAAGTTTATTTTTTACATATTAAATCAATTAAATTTCCAAAAATTCTATTTAAAATGGGTTCTCCATTAAAAGGTGGTAAAAATAACAATATAAAAAATAGGTTTTTATGCATAAAATTTGGTTGGTTCTTATCTTATACATATCAAATATATTGGATTAATATCAAAAATATTTGATTGAATATAAAATATACATTTTAAATTAATATCTCTAACCAATTGTAATTAATTTAATTTAAAAGGTTAAAATATCTTTTTTGACTATAATAATACTTCCTCTATATTCAATATTTTTTCATATTCATATCTAATTAATCGATAACCTATAAATTCATATTATATTTGTGTAAAACACATATTTTGATAACATAGTTAATAATATTCATATCATTCAAATTTACGGCTTGGTTACATCCCATTAAAATAATATTTTTAATAATATATTATAGTTAGTTAACACTCGGTCTTGCGTGTTTCTCAAGACATCGTAGAAGGTCAATATTACATGTAATGTATGATACCATTGTTGATTTGTATAATATATGATAATTTGGTGTTTTTTGTAACATATTCCAAGATAGTTCTATTTAAAGGAATGTCTTACATTGTGAAAAAATATATTCAGTGTTGAATGAAATGAAAAATATCAAAATATTAAGTTAATTGAAAAAAAATTCACAAAAATTCATGGTGTTACAATTAGCAAGTCATAGAACCACATGAGTAGTATTCAATTAATTTAGTCACAGATTATTGGAAACTCTAGATGAATTACAATCACACTCTCCACCAACTCACAAAGGGCCTTCCCAAACTCAAAAGAGTCGATTGTACAAAAAATAGAAAATTTTCTAGGATCTTGTAACTTGAGAGGAATTGAATGTTGTACCACTACAGAAGAATATTTGTGGAGAGGAATGGTATGAAAATCCTCCATATTTATTTTTTTGGAAAGGATCTATTTCATAATAATTGAGTAGATCAGTATTTGGTTTAATACATCCATAAGGGTATGCTGATGCCGAGTTTCTTGAAAATTCCAGGAATTTCCTGAACAACTGGCCAAACATCCTTTTCTTCATATGCTCTGGAATAGGAAAGGTAATTTCATATGGTTTGACCCCCTCATTTTATTTTCTATATGTATAAATCTTACCATTGTAATACTATTTTTATGAGGGAAGAACATCTACTTCATCTTCTTTTTCCAATTATTGAGAAGATATATTTTGATTTTCATCTACACACCCCCTTACTTTAAAATAATTTTTTGAGGAAACCCAATCCATCTTCTAAATGTTACTACATTATATTCCACTTTCTGGTTTTTTTGTACTTCCCAGTAGTGTACCAGGTTGCAACAAAGAATGTTGATTGGATAGATATCCAATTTAGGTTTGAGGTTTTGAATAGATTCTTCTTGATTTTTTTATTTGGTTTGAGTTGTGGTGAGGTGCATGGAAAACCTCTCTTCTAAAATTGGCTGTTTTTCATATAGAGGTTGTTATTGAACAAGTTTCTTCTATTGTGGTTGTTGAGGTGGTTGTGTCGGGTGAGGTTTTTACGACCATTATTACTGAAATGGTACTTGTTAGTATTGTTTTCTTTGTTTTTGATAATATATAGATTTTGGTCTTGTTGTTGGCTATACCCAGGTGGCTTTTGAAGTCATGTCTAAGGATTTTGTGGTTTTTATCCCCAACCAATGTTTGTATTGTCTTTCCATGTAGGGTTCTAATATTAATGGAACATATTTGTACCTTGGTTATGAGAAATATAATTCACGTAAATTATTAGGGGACCAACACTTATCCTCATAGATTCACCCATGATGTCATTGTCACCACATTTTCTACAAGCTATATGGTATACTACCTGCACTTTTGAAGCTATTTTCAAATTAATTGCATCAATATTATATGACATGTAATCGAGTTGAGTGGACAACATCATGGTGGAATAAATGTTTTCATACATTCATTTTGAGTTCCCCTATCAAAATTCAATTGGAAACTATTTTATGAAATATATTCCAAAATTTAAAATAGTTATTTAGGGGATTTCCACATGTTGATTTCTATAATAGCCGCATCAACCACATATTTTTAATTTTTTTATGACCCCCATAGATGTTTTGAACTGGAATCTATTGTGGTAGTATGCGATGATAAAATTTCCTTAACAACTACTTGAAACATTCCCATGATTCATACAAAGATTATCACTCATGTTGTAGAATGGAATGAATCCCATTCTGTAAAGTCATAATTTCAGAGGGTGGAATGTATTTGGACCGAAAGGCCTGATCCAATGCCTCCAATATAAGGATGGAATGCTGGGGTTTTCCTTTTTCTAATCATTTGCTTTTTCCCTTAATGACTATAGAAATAAATTGATCCAAATAGAATCCTCTGACACTTTTTGGTAAAGAAATGTGTCACATATCTCCATGAAATTTGAAATATGGTCCTTGGGGTCCTCGCTTGGAAAACCCAAAAACTAAAAAATATTCTATATGGGTTCAATAATTTTCAACTTAATTTTAAAATATTGGGATTAACCGGTTTCCTGACACTTCCCATATCTACTCTATGAATTGAGAGAAAATTCACTCAATAAGGGTATAGTGTAGATGTATTTTTTCTTTAAGAGGTTGTGACATATACTACTACTTCTATGAAAAGTAATTCCATTGATTTTTAGGCATATACGGTAGAAATTATTTTGGAAGATACTAATGAAATTGTTGTTGGGAATATCCCAATATAAATTGAGTTGGTGGTCATTGATGGTTCCCTGACACGTACTCCATAAAGATGGTAGGTTGATGCTTGTTCGGTTCACCATAAGTGGCGAGTTGTTGGTTTTTATTACTATAAAGTAAAAATGATTTCAAACTACTTAGATTGTGGCTAGTTCTTCCTCTTCCATATTCTCAATGGTTGTATTCTAGTTTTATTCTCCCATAAGGTCTCAATATCAACTTGATATCATTCTTTCAATTTCAGGGTAAAAAAAGAGTGCTTCCACTGGATTGACAGTCTTGGATAGAGTAATCTGGTAGATTATGTAAATACGGTCCATAAAAACATATAAAAACACACCAAACACCAAAAGGAAGATAAATAAATAACTAGAAATACAAATTGGATTAATAGAATAATTTTTCAGGATTTTTAATTTTTGTTTTCACATAATTAATACAAATTCAAATTAACTAAATATTATTTAATTTCTCCCTGACAACATTTCGATACTTTTCTATCACTCTGGACAAATTGTTTCTTTTTTGGAGCCAAATTTGAAACACCCACTATCACAACTAGTATAGCATAAGTATGGGGTCGATCCACATGGAGATATAAATTGTTATGTTACTTGATTCATGATTAATTAACTGAATGTTTACGAAATTTAGAGTAGATATTTTAGGGTTATGTGATTTTTTCCTTATGGTTGAGTGATTCACATTACAAATTATTTAAGGTTTACTAAAAGCAATAAAACACTAAGAATATTGTTAACAATAAATATAATAAATTCATCTGGTATTTATATAGTTATTATTACCCTTAAAAATAAATTAGATTATTTTGTTCTATTTTTTATAATAAATTTATACTCTGAGATTCAAATGTAATGTAACTCCCTTAGTCTTGTGAGTTAAAATTAAGTTAATAAAGATAAAATTCTTTTGTGATAATTTTTTTCTAAAATATATCCTAAAAAACCTTTTGAGATGACAAGTGCACCTAATAGTCCTAGTATTATTAATCTTAATATTCCTGGGGATCCCAGGAAGCTATGTTCTTGATCTGATACAGAGTTCTAGTATGATAAATAAAGGTATCACAAGATAATTATGAGTGTTATCATGAACTAACATAAACAAAATAGTTTGATTAAATAACCAAATAAAAATTATTACCCACATCCCAGATGTATTAAAGTAATAAGAAACTCAATTAACAAATGAATAAATAAATCTCTTAATACCTCTATTGTTTATTATAGATGAGAAGGAATTGGGATATTTCCTAATAAAATAACTAGATAAAAATCTCTAAAAGTGTATAGAATGTGTTTCAAGCTCTCCACTCCAAGATGGATGCCCTTCAATTGATAATTCCCCACAAAAATGGTCCATCTAGAGTTAATTGGTTGTCCCGTGGTGTTAGTGGGTGGTTATGGGGACCAAATCATAGGTAAAATAGTGGTTAAGAGGGGTAGATAGAACATAGGTGGATTCCTGTAGACCTTATCCCAGTTTATGCACATGGTTAGTGTAACCATTCACCAACCTTGTTTATGGTTATGTATTGAGGATTTGAGGTGCATCATTATCTAGGTTTTGGTGCCCATTTTTGTTGACTCAGTATTAACAGTGCACCATGGAAAAATGAAATTACTTATACACATAAGTGAATCAATACGTATTGGATGATACTCAAATGATGCATCAAAATTCATGTGATAAGGTTCAGGATAATATCCTTGAAGTTGTGACCTATGAAATGTAATGATCTGAAATTTTAAAACTAAAGTTTCCTTTCAAAATGAATAAATTCCTTATTAAGTAATGCAGTTATAGAAAACACACACACATTATTGGTTATTTAAGACTATTATATAGGTTTTCACATTTAAAATACTTTTAAACACCATAGAGATTGATAATATTTACATTGTATAAAAAATATTATTAGTATATTAAAGGTTATGATAAAGTATAATTTATAGAGACAAAAGATGTTATAGCTTTGACCTGTATGATCAGACCCTACGAAGCCCATTTATCATAGCATTGAAGGGAGATAACATCACTGAGAAACTAAACTAACCAAGCCTAATCCAAGATTCAACAACTAAAGCATAATTGAAATTGTTTATCGTAGAATTTCCAAATCATCAAGATCATGATCCAAACAATGTTTTTCAAACCACACATTGAAAATATCACCATCACACAACTTACTCTTAGGGAATTCATGAGTGTAATAAAGGGTTCTGTATCTTGACCCTAAAAATATGATTTTTTATATTTTATTTTTAAAAAATGATTATATATATCCATTATTAATATTAATTTTTAGATAATTTGATAATTAGTTTGATAAAATTTATATTTTGATATGACGAAACACAAATGTTATTTTTGTGAGTTGTATAGTTTCAATAAATACAACCTATTTTAATCAAATCATGATTTAATAAATTAATTGATATTTTAATAAAATATTTTTCTTAAAAACTATTAATTAAATATATTTTATAATATTATTTTATTTATTCAAAAATAATTTTCATAAGGATCAATAAAAATTTATTTTCAGAAAATAGTATTTTTTAGTAAATGTGGATTTCTAATTTAAAATCGTAAATTATCATACTTAGAAAATTATTTGGATGTAGAAAATATTATTTTCAAAATCATCACGTATAAATTATCCAATGGTGATCTTGTATATCTTTTTAGAGACACTTAATATTTTTCATAAAAATAAAATATAGTATAAACATATGATGTTTATTACGACATCATAATTTCCCAAATGTGATGCAATATATTTCATAAAAGGTACCCATGAAAAAATATATTTTCCCCTTTAAAATATTTTGTTTATGAGTTCATTTTTTTAATTTTTTAAAACCATAATGAATCCTCCAAAAATAATTAAAACCACTCCTCTTTGGAAGAAACTATGGATACAATACATGGTATGTTTTTTGGTTTTGATTACTTTATCATATAGAGTCCAAAACCAATGTTTCGAAATTAATAATGAAATCTCATATATTTCTATATATAAAACCCCCAACCTACCATTCCTCATGACGAAAAACCCATATATCATTAAATTAATATACTTATACCTATCAAGAGTTCTATCAAGGTTCCCCTAATCTCTAATTAATATCCTACCTTGATTTTGGAAACAACCTCTCAATGAAAGGGATCCCCCCATATCCTCTTTATTCAAGAACCTCCTTTATGTTAGGAATTTTTATTTCCAATTTATCATATTGGAAAATGTATTTACACATTACTATTAATTACATTATGATTTACAAGTAATTAGAGTACCATTTCACTGTCAATAATCCCTCCCATGAATAATTATATACATATGTTATGCTGTCAAACTTATCCTATGATTCTCCATCCCAAACTTTTCTATTGTGAATACCTATCCCCATTTCCACTAAATTGTATCACCTAGTTGTTCATATACTTCATTTATTGGGGATTTACATGTATATATTGTCCAATCATTATTTTGGGGGTCAATGTTTATGAAATAAATCTTTAGGTTGTACAATCTATGTGAAACCCTTATGCATGTACAAGATATGAATGTGGTGGATGGGTCAAGAATTATATATCCCTCCAATGCATTGGGTAATGTTTTAATGAAATGATATCTAATTTATAGTGAATAGAATGTTATCCTAATCACACTATTATATAATTTCATGGAATTTATCCTTGACGTATGTTAATGATGTAATGTTTTATGTTGTTGCCAAATTCTCTTATTGTCTTAATGTTATCATGTAATATCATGCCTCACGTTTCAAGAATAGGAATATCACCCCCTTATTTTACTTTCATATTCATCTTGGATCATATGTAATTATTTACCTTATTATATAATTTTTTTTATTCCCTTACTAGTCTTTATAGCTACCCCATTTCTTATGTATGTCCCTCGGTTATCCTGTGGAATTTTAAATGAGGTATGAAATTTTAGAGAATGATAAAGATGTTTTGAATAATGTCATTGTATCTATATTTTAAGTTTTTATATTATGTACCTAATTACCCAACAACACTAGGTCTCATAATCTTATGGGATTTTTTAAGTATATCACTATGTAATAAATCTTTAATTATGAGGTTTTGAAACATGATTTTCATAGTTGGTAACAATGGAAAACCTAGTTATTTTGGGAAATTAGGATTAGAAAACATTATTCATGAATTAGGTAAAATACTAAACATAGGAAAACATCCCAAAAATTTAGGTAGTGTGTGGAGTAAGTTGTTTCCAACTAAATACATTCTTTTCTAGATACTACAAGTGGATGTTGCTATAGCATAGATGTACCTAGGTGTAATAACACTAAAAAGGGAACATTGAGATCGACTTGATCAAATATTAGAGCATGCAAATGGGCCTTACTAAACACCTATTTTGACACTCACAAGGGATATTATTTGGTAAGTTCATGAGTTCATTATTAACCCTTATTAATGGGAAATAAATTCACTGAGATTTTATATTAGTAAATAGACCATGGATAACATAGATTCAATCCTATAAATTCATAGGTTAAGGAATATATTTCATTTATAAGTTATAAATTTTATGTTGTATTTTATCCTTTATTTATTTAATAGTATAAAAATACTTATCCCGAATTTTTCATTTATTCTAGTCAATGGATATAAATATGAGTAAAAAAGTTACAAACAATGTGAAGGGTAAATGATGACTGCCCAAATCTGATTCCCAAACAAATGGGAGTAGGAATCATGAACATCATGACCATAATTTCTCAATTGAATCAGGTTTTGAATAGAGATTTAAATCCAAAGGAATAAAAACATCACCCAATGAAATATAAAGTTGAAATTGATACCTTTATGTGAAAAATGCCTCCAAATTTCAGTGGATATTCTAATCCATTGACTAGGGAACAATTGATCAATGTCCTTGAAAAGATCTTATCCATCCTACAGTGCTTTGAGTACAAAAAGGACGTTCTGGTTGTTTATTTTATGAAAGGAGAAATGGATCAACTGTGGAATTTGATCAAAAATATTAATCTTGAGTAGAATATTAAAGTTAATGAATTAATGGTATTTCGAATATATATTTTTAAAAATATCTTCCTCGTAATCTCTTATTGAAAATAGGGTTGGAATTCCCTAGAATTAAGAAGAAGGATGTCTAATCAATCAGGGTGTATAAGGAAAATTTCACAATATATTCATGATACACCTCTAGATTTTTCATTACTAAAAAATATGAAGATAACCACTTGTTTTAAGGGATGAATATAAATCTATTAAAATCATTATCTATTAAAGGAATTGAAATATATGAGGAAATTGTATGATGTTACCTCACAATCATATTGAAGATTAGTGAATCTCAAGGTTCCCATGGGTATAAGATGTAAAAAATAGAGCTTAATTATGGAAGTATGATGGATAAATCTAATAGTGTAATGAAAATTAAACATTCCACTTATAAAAAGTGTGTGAAGAAGCACCATTAAAATTTCTTAAATGGGACAAGGAAATGGTTCAAGTGCGAGAAGGTAGAGAACCCATATTGCGACTTACAATTAGAGAAATGACCATCATAATGGAAGAAAGGAATTACCCAGTTATCCAGTATCCTATTTTCTAATGTTTCAACTAAAAGGAACAAAAAAAATACCTGAAAAATACCTTAAGAAAATTATTTTTTATGAAATCTAATGAAAACAACATCCAAGGCCTAGAGATAAAGGGTGACCTTATACAATCACATCTAATATGGTGGATCCTGATAAAAAAGCGGTGACATTTACACTAGTTATTAATTCACGGATATTGAACATAATTTTTGATTATGGATATATGAATTCATTTATTCCATTCCAGTTTAGTGTAACTATTCAGAAACGACTAAAAATAACCTAAGTAGAGCTATGAGTTGAATTAGAAAATGGCTAAATTAGGGCATCTGAAGTATGTAAGTCATCCAATATCAGAATTTATGATCTGAGCATACCAGTGAACATTGTGATATTTCCCTTATATGAGATAGATGTTATTCTTATCATGGATTGGATTTACTTATATAGATCAAAAAAATTATCTAGATAAATAAACCACCCTATGTATCAAAAATAAAACTCCAATTCTATACAATTTCAAGGAATATTATGAATCTCCTTTGGTATTAGAATATCATGTACTAATATTATTTCTATATAAGAAATAATATCTTGATAAAATGACTAAGACTACAGAAAATAACACCCATGAATACATGACCACTATGAGGGAAGATACTGATGTGTTGCCTAACTAATTTTCAAGACTTCATCCTAGATTAGTTGTGGAATTTTTAATTGAACTTATACATAGTATTTTTAATACCTAAAAATCTATATTGAATGGATTCTATTAAAATAAAGTAAGAGTAGTAGCAAAAACATGATAATATGGATAAATGGTTTATATTCCCTAGTGCTTCCTATGGAGTGAATTGATCATCTTATCTAATAATAATTACGGTTAAATGAATCTATTCATTCATTATCATAATATAAACAATATTAAAATAAAGATAAGTGTACTATGTCATGGATTGATGAATTGTTTGATCAGCTATGTTGACCTTAGTATTTATCTATGGTGGATATTTTTTTAGGATATTATAAATTAAAGGTAAAAAAGGAGGATATCCTCAAGGATGATTTTCATACAAGGTACATGCAATAAAAGTTAATAATGATTCCATGAAGGCTCATTAATGCTATAGAAATATTCTTATACTTGAAGAAGGTGGTCTTTGTATATTACCTTGACAAATTTGTGGTAGTGTTTATAGATGATAATCTCATATACTCCAAAATAAAATAGAAACTTTAAAAGCATTTGAATACAACACCAAATACCTTATAGAAATACAATATGTATTCAATTTATAGTAATTGTGAATTCTGGTTGGAGTAAGTAACATTAATGGGGTGTGATATCACCAGCAAAGGGATATATGAGGATATAAGAAAGATAAAGGAAACTGAAGGTAGTTGAGACCTATATATGTGACAAATATCTCTAGTTTCTTTTGATTAGGGTGGTGATATCGTTGATTTGTGAGAAAAATACCATGATTTCCAATCCCACTATCTATGATAGCTCAGAAGGGGGTTATGTTTTTCGTGAATGATGAATGCAAAGAAGTATTTAAGGATCTGAATATAAGGCTAATCATTATCCCTATTATCCTATTTCCCACTAGTGAGAATGGATTTTTGATCCATAGTTACGCATCCAAAAGAGAATTGGGTTTTTTACTCATTCAAGATGAAAATTTTATAGCTTATTCCTCCCACCAATTATATATCAATGAGTAAAACTATCCAAATCATGATCTAGAACTAGCCACACTGATATCTGTATTTGAGATATAAATTATTTATCTCTCTAAGGAGATGTGTGAAATATATATGGATCATAAAATCCTTAAGTGTATAATCCCACAAAATGAGCTTAAAACATTCCAAAAATGGTGGTTAGACATGATAATAAAATATGATTGTTTAATCCATTACCATAATAGTAATTCAACCAAAGTGGTAGATGATCCGAGTCAAAAGGATCTGATAACCATATCTATGATGAGGATTATAAAGGGGGAAATATTATTGGACATGAAAAGGATGTACATGGTGATAATAAAAGGATATTAATCCTAAATTTCTCAAATAACTACTCATCCATCCATTCTTGAGAGGATCAAGGATGCCCAAAAAATTATGATGTGCTACATAAGAAGTTATAGAGTATTTTGGAGTTCAAATTTGAAAAAGATAAAGTTATAATGTTTGGAACTAGGTTATATGTCCCATAAAATAAAAAACTAAAGGAAGAAATTATTGTTGATGGGAATAGATCATCCTTATCTATTCATATAGGAATCACCCAGATGTAAAGATATTTGATTAATTTTCTTGGTTGTGTAACATGTAGAGACGTTTTTTGAAATTTATGTCTTGATGATTGTAATTATAATAAGTCAATTTTGAATGATAAAAGCATAATGGTATGATGTTACTATCCCCATAACAAAAAGGAAGTTAGAAAAAAATAAATGGATTTTTTTAATAGGAATCCACATGAAATTTAATGTAAATAATAACATTTTGTTAGTAGTTGATTACCTCACAAAGTAAACTCATTTCATTTTTATAATGTATTATTTCTCTCTTGGACAACTCACTATGATATACATAAGGTAAGTGATAAGACTACAGGGAGTTACACTCTCTATTGTATTTTATTGATATATGGGGTTAACATTGGGGTTTAATATAGGCCTACATAAAACATTGGATATGAAGTTGAGATTCAACACTACTTATCATCCTTAGATGGATGTTCAGTCTGAATAATCCAAAATCTAGTGGATAGATGAGATAATGTTCAATGTATTTAAAAATATGTTTTCATTATCAACTTACCATGGTGGAGTTACCATATATCAATAGTTTCAATTCTGGAATTGAAATTTTACCTTTTGAGTCTTTTATGGGAATAGGTGTTAGACTCTAACATGATGGGATAAAGTTGGAGAGTGGAAACTGATGGGACCTGATATTATCCAAGATATGAAAGATAAGGTTTAAACCATTCGATGTCATAGGAAATATTCTCAAAGTCGAGAGAAAAGTTATTAAGAACAATATTGACAAGACATATATTTTTTGGATGGAGATAATGAGTTCCTTCATACATTATCATGGAAGAAATCATGAGGTTTGGGAAAAAGGGAAATCTTGTTCAAAAATACATCTACCCCCTTAATATCCTTGATTTCATCGAAGAAATGGCCTATCAACTATAACTTTCTCCTAACCTATCTCATGCACATGATGTGTTTCATGTATCCCTCTTGAGAAATTACATACCATAAACCTCAAATGTACAAAATCCAAAGGTGGTACCATTGGAGAATTATATTTCATATGAGGAGTAACTGGTGAAAATATTTTACGGTCGAGACAAAGTTATACCAAAATAGATAGCTCACATAGTAAAAATGTTTTGGAAGAACCACAAGTTTTAGGAATTGACTTGGGAACTGTAAGAGGAAATATTACAGATGTTCCCTCATATGTTTTTGCATGAAATTATTTTACGTGAGAAATATTTTAGGTGGGAATAATGTAATAAACATAACATTTATAAATTAAATCCACTTTTTAGATGAATAAATTCCTTATTTTGTAATGAATTTTTAGAAAACAAACACAATTTAAGTGGTAATTTGGATAGTTATAGATTCTATAAAATTTCAAACACCACTGAGAATCAGAACCATTAATAATATATATATTACTATAACCAATAAGATTAGTATATTAAGGGTTATGAGAAAGTCTAATTGACATATACTAAATAAGTGATGGCCCCAGTCAGTAAAATCATATTATACGAATCCCATTTATCAGATCTTATAAGGGATATACCATTATTGGGATTTACCCTTGAGGTGTCTCAGGCCATGATTCAAAAACTAAATTATGTTTGAAACTTTTTATTATAGAAGTTAAATATCTTAGATATCACAACCCAAAACATTTTCTTCAAACCACCCCATAAAAATCATACCATCACACACCTTACCCTTTTGGTGTTCAGTTGTTTAATAAGTGGTTATGAACATCATACCTAATAGTATGACTTTTTATAATTTATTTTAATAAAAAATTATTATACTTATCCCTCTTTAATATTAATTTTTAAATACTTAGATAATATGTTTGATTAAAATTATATTTATTTATGAATAAAAAATTTTAATTTTTTTGGGAAATTTATAGTTTTAATCAAGACAATCTATTTTAATGAATTAATTATTTTTGAAATAAATTATATTTTAATAAAATATTTTTTTTAAATAATATGTATTAAATAAATATGATTTTATAATTTTATAAAGTCAACAAAAAATTTATAAGGGTTAATAAACTATTTCTATAAAGAAACCAGCATTTTTCAATAAATGTGAATTCTTGATTTAATTCGAAAATTCTTATACATTATTAAATATTTAGATAATATAAATATTATTTTTGAAACCATATGATATAAATTATCAAACATTGAGTTTTTCATAATTTTATGAGATAATTGTATTTTTGAGTAAAAATCAAATATCGTATAAATATACGGTGCTTATTATTATATCATAATGACCCAGCAGTTTTGTAATATAGGACATGAAATATATCCACATCTGAATATGAATATACTATTTAAAATAATTTATTTATTATTTTAATTTTTTAATTTTAGATCCACTTAATGAATCCCCCTAATATATATAATATATTCCAACGTTTTAAATTCATTTCATTATGATCATGACTCAATTCCTTATCACCTAGGGTGTTATTTTTATTATTTATGTTCATAGATATATAAAATAATTAAAACCATTCCTATTAGGTAGAAATCATTGGAAAAACTCATGTGATGCTTTTTGGTTTTGATTACTTTATTATATACAGTCCAAAACCTATGTTTCAAGTTTTATAAATATCTATCATATCATTTTCTATATAAAACCACCTAACCTCACATTAGTCTACACTCAAAATCCATGTAGTATAAAATCAATCTACATATCCCTCTTTAGCCACTACCATGGTTCCCCCATGCTATTAATAAACTCCTCCCAATATTTTGTAATACTCTCTCAAGGTAAGGGATCATCTCTTTATTCTATTTATTAAAGAACCTCCTTTAAGTTATGGATTTTTATTTCATATTATTAATATTAGGATATGTTTTTACACATCCCTATTACCACCATTATGATAAACAAGTAATCAGAGACCCATTTCACTCTCACTAATCCCTCCCATGAATAATTATATACCCCTATTATATTGTTGAAATTATCATGCAATTTTCCATTAAACCTTTTTAATTATGAATACTCATCACCATTTACTTATATGGGTATTCTCATAATTGTACCTATCATTAATTTATGGTATATTTACATGTATGTAACCTTTACTACATAATCATGGGATCCAAATTGATGGAAAAACCCATATTTTGTATGATCTATGTGGCACACATATGCATGTACCTAATATTAAAGTGACTAGTGGTCTTGGAATTATATATGCCTCCAATGATTTGGGTAATGTTTTAATCCCATGATAATCTATGTATGGTGTGTGGGAGGTTGTATTAAGAACACTATGTTTTGTTGTCTTAGTGTTTATCGTTGACTTAAGTTTGTGATATCATGTTTTATTTTGTTTCTGTATTCCTATGCTTCCAATATGTAACCATGGTATGTCATGCATCATTATTAAAGATTATTAATCTCACCCCTCTTATGTCTCCATGAAAAGCCTTTTGTATCATCTATTCTACTTTACCTTATGCTATGTCTTTTTATTCCCTTACTGAGATTTATAGCTCACTCGTTCCTTATTTTTTTCCCAAGGTTATCCTATGAAATTTCAAAATATCAATTGAATTTTAGAGCATGATAATGAATTTTTCAATAATATCTTTGTATCACTATTATAAGTTGTTATGTTATGCACCTAATTTCCCAAGCACACTCACCTTGGTGATATTATGGGTGGTATTAAATGTATCGTTATCTAATAAATCATGAATTATGTTGTTCTAAAATATGGGTTCTCATATGTAACACATCATGAGTTCTGTTTTAGTGTTGGGGAAGGGATAAATGGTATGCCACTAGAATAACTCTTTCCAGTATCTCAAATAGCCTGAAAACCCTAGGCTCTAACTTCCCTTTCTTCCTGATACAACATTTACCAATCCATGGAAACACCTAAAAGAAAACATTATGACCAACCTCAAACTCCAGAGGTCATATTCGATGGTCAGCGTATGATTTCTGTAGACTCTACATGGAAAACAACCACTTACTGATCAACTGAACCTACTCTGATGTATTCTACATGATATGAGCTCCAATGAATGCTTACTCACATGCCTCTACCCAAAAATATGTGAATTTAATTTCCTTATAAAAAATACTATAAATGATATATTTGGACTGATTCCTAGAAGAAATTATTATAATAAAACACCATGAGTTCCATATGCATCTCCTAAGAACCACCAAAATATAAAACATTGTCTCGAAACCTATCCTCTCGAATCTAAATCATTTATTTAGATTGGTCATCAATTTAAGGTTGATAGGTTCTACTCAGAAGATCCTGATATCTTAATGAATTCTAAAGACCTTTCCACAAATGAGATGTCAAAAAAGGATCTTGAAAAAAATGGTAATCCTCAGAAAATCTTGTGGTTCAAATATCTTCTACACATAGAGACTCCCTAAAACATCAACAGTAAAATTCTCCCTGGTAAAAAAGAAGTGGGATACATTCATCTATCAAAATATGATCATCGATACTATATATTTATTTTGAGATGTCCTAGTATAACCTTTTATCAAACCATAGTGACAACATCCCACATCTTTTCTTGAATTGGTAGAGGCTACAACAACCTTCTTACCTCTCATGTTTGGCCTTCACCTGATGATAGGTGAAACATAATTCCATGAATCCCCTATCTCCTTTTTAATTGTAGAAAAATTACTATCTATGGAGATCATGATACATATTTTTCAACCCCATATATTCTTCCCATCTAGAATAATAAATCTCACTCATCTTCTCCTCATGAAAGCCCATAGGAACAGATACACGATAGTGAATAGGAATATCAATGTCACAACTAACAGAAGGTCATGTTAGTGGGTCCCACTAATATATGTTTTCCCTCTTAGATATTTACATATGATCAGATAAATTATCTCTGTTAGTTTACTCTATAACAGATATTTATGTAAGATCCTCCCTATCTCGAGACTTCATAAAATCTAGATAAATTTATAAAAATAGTTTTATCATCTATCGCTAATCACAAGACTCTCACATTTATTCTGTCTATGTCATATAGCTCATAGAATTGGAAAAAACATTACATTTTCCTTGGTGTGTGAGGAAACTCTAAGTGAAAAGACAACAGATACTCAACCCACCTTCTTTGCCAAAGGTTTATGTATCAATGGGAAATGATGTACTTCAAGAATTTATGGTATAGGTATACTATAAACCTCTCACCCAATAGATATAATCTCCATCATATATGATCATATACTATTGTAGACAACTCCAGATCATCATTAAGGTAATTCCTATAATGTAGTCTTAGTTGCCTTGAGCCATAAGAAATCCCTCAATCTTCTCACATCAGATCTGATCTTAGTCTAACTCTGGATGTGTCATAATACGAGGTATATTCCTTATATTTAATCGGAAATTCGAGGATTGGTTATTTGATCAATCCACTCTTTAGAACATATAAATCTATATCTAAAGCTTTTGAAAAAAACAATATCCAACCCTTTATTAGTCATATTGTACATCGGTACTTCCATATAGTAGAAGTCCTGGATGAAACACTGCTAATAACCTGCTAAACATGGAAGCTCTAAAATTTTAACACATTCTTGGGGCACTACTAAGATACCAGTATTGAAACCTTCCTAGGGTCCATTTCCACTCTATCCTATATGATAACACGGACCAAGAAGTGCACTCTATCAATCTATAAAATGAATTTGGATCGGTTGTTGTAAATTCTATGCTCACTCAGTTTACTCCAGATGATGTCATGATGTTGGGAATGATCATCAGTAGATTAGGAGTATACTAATACGTTATTAATTAAAACTACTAAAAAAATTTCTATGGATGGATGGATGATCTGTTTCATCATGTATATAAATTTCATTAGTGCATTCATTTAACTAAGCATAATTTCCATGAACTCATACAAGCTATACCTGCTTCTAAAAGTAGTTTAAGTTAAGTCATATGGTCTCAATCTCAACTAATGATACTCTAGACTCAATTTGATATTGTAGAGGATCCTTTAAACTATCAACTGATCAAATATATTATTGATGCTTAGAAGGGGATAATGATTGTTGAGCATTATCTTGTTAAACCTATGATAATCAAAACATAAGTTTAAATTCCCATCAACCTTCATGGAGAAAATCATATAAGTAACCCCAAGGAGAAGTATAAGGCTATTTGATTCCATTTTATTCAAGATCCTAAAATTGAAATTTCAAATCATGAATCTCAATTGGTATCCTTTTGTAATGTTGGAGAGATACTAGATCAATTACCATCACTTGATCAATCTCCCACTAAGGTTGTAGTCCAGATAACTCTTCATGAAATAATTCATAAAAACAGTGAACCACAAGAAAGAAAGTACCCTACTAGATTTAACCATCATAAAAACAAGTCCTACAATCTGAGTTGTGAGATAATCCAATATGCACTAAATTGTTCATGAATGACCAGCCTAAAGATCCCCCTCACCCTAGTGAAAATAACTACATACTTATGGATATAAGACGGTAACTCTCCTATGATAACAATTGATATGATTATGTTATAGAAATATTCATTCCATATAGAAAATAAAAATAATGTCTATCATTGATATCATAAAAATATTCTAGAGGAAATAGAAGTGATCAATTTCTGTAGAACAGTACTTTGGGCATTTGATATTCTTTGACCAAACTACCAATGGTGAGTTAATGGGCCTAGTTCCAAACAATAACAACATAACCAAACAAAAACCATTTTTAAGTTGATATGGTAAAAAAGTATTTAATCCTATTGTATTGAAAAAAATAAGAAAGTGTATATCATATAATAATCATTCCTCTGACGATAGAAGGATCTTTTTCTAGACTAGTCGACGAACGTTGTATAGAATACGACTAACTCAACACTCTACCTTAGGATCGAGTATGAATCTCTTGTAATTCTCCATGTGGTTAGTACTTCCACTCTAGTTTTGGGGTAAAACATCCTATACCTTTTCAGGAATGTATATTTCATCTCTAGATACCTATTTTCTAAGGGGCAGTTGAGTCCTTCCTAGACATTTGTGTCTGTCTTGATCCACAGATTTTTTCAACAAATGGGAGTCCCCATTGAACGCCTATAGATGGCACAACCTTTTACAAGAATAGAACTCCAAGGTGGGTTGATGACATTGGACGTGTCTGTGACTAGCCCTACCCAATTAAAACCACTCAAGAGGGTCACAATCTCAATATGGTTGTCCATTTCCATCGTTTATCATCATACTAATACCATGGGTGTGACCATCATAGTGTCACTTACATAAACCAAAATAAGAAACCCCGGATCACCCTGCTAAAATTGTATATACACCACATGGGTCCTCTCTAAAATTACCATCCACGATGAGATCATGATTTATTACATCCAAAAAGATACTTAGGAGACAAATAATTAATCGCAACCTTATTTTGTAGTGACCCCCATCATGGAAAGGTCTCACACTAGAAACCTCATTAGCTTCCGAGGATGGATAAAAATGTTTTAGGTTGGTGAATCATTCATTATATTCCATCAATAACATGACCTTCTGTGTAATTTTCATGAACATGCTATCCCTATCATCCCTTAATATCTCGAGATAGAAGTGGATCAAGAACATCAACTCAAAATAATTTCATGTTAGCTCCTCATACTAGTGAGCTTTCTCGACAATGTCCCACCAATGCATGGCTTGTGATCATTACATATATGTAACTTGCTTCGCCCTCCTATCTATGGGTATCTTGGGGCTATTAAATATGATATTTACTGAATCAATATAGAAATCAACTACCTGGTTACCTCTATCCCCAATGAATATAGGTGGATGTTTTAGCTGTAACACTCTTGTGAACTGTGACATTAAAGGTGCAGTGTAAAAAACCTCTTTATCCAAGGATTGTATAACCCCTAGGAAGCTGTTGTGGGGTTCTTCTTCCATCACATTACCTAGAGATATATGATTTTTTTGATAAACTGTGTTAGGGTTATACTAATTACCTTCCTCCTAAAACTCAACTTGATGATTAAGATGTGGAATTTTCACCAGAATGGTTAAGACATGCCTTACAACACAAGAACACAATAAGTTCGAATTTAACATGTTATAATACTAGAGAAGAACTGGATCTAGGTTCCTCTGCACGTGGATAAACAAGATAATTACAATAACATAATATTTTATTTCATTTATTATTATTATCAGGTATATCATGGTATTTGATTTCATAGTTTATATGGGTAGATATGTCACATGTAATAGATATGTCCCTATCTTGAACAATGCATGTAACCATAAATCCCAACATCCCTACCATGGTGTCTGCATACTCATCTCATTCCATACCTTCCCGTGAGTAAAATATAAATAAACAATAACAGCAAAAAACAATTTAATCACCAAAGGTGGTATAAATTCAATAATGTAACCAGAGAACAACATGAATAGAAAAAATAGTCCCCAGGCACTTCCCCCCCCCCAAAAAAATAGGATAGAGACTCCCATTCACATGTTCATTTCCTAACCTTGATACATATCATTCTTATATCTACATTTCCAAAATATTAAAGCAACAAAAAAGATACCTTAGGCCTATAATACCAATTTGTAACATCCCCTAGCCTGTGTTTCCTTCATTTTACCATGTATAATTGGTTACAAGACCTTAAGAATCCCCCCATACACTAGAGGATTCTAATTACTAGTGAGGGTGTAAATAATATAGTCAATAGACTATATTGTCTTATATAATGGTATAATCCTATTATAAATTATGTAGTTGATCAACCATAAAAATCAAGAAGAATAAGTGAAAAATGAACAATTCAGATAATATCATAATCATGTAATGATGGTATGTGTATTACTAAATGATGTTTTGAATATTATAAAATCAAATGAATATATAGAAATGATAAAATACTCCAAAACCTTGGAATAAAATCCCATGTTTTTATTGTATCTAAACACTAACCTACCCAGTAATCAATCAATCAATGTATAGAATATTTACCTTGTACAAACCTGTATCCATGAAATATTCTTGAGTACCAATTAGTGACTTGAACATAATGTGAATAAAGATTATATGACCACCACCAAACGTGTTTAGGAAAACACAACCAATGTATATAGTTAAAAAATATTTCAGTAAATATGGGTATTAAATATTAAATTTATACAACACGTCAATTACCTTGCCAACCCTCATGCTCTAGATTGACACCCATGGTGCACCAAACATTCTTAAACTTCGTTTCAAATATTTATATCTTGTGGTGGATCCTCCTGTATATTGATAGATCTAAAAAAGCATGGGAAAATTATTATACAATATGATGAATATATAGTGTCATGTATCACATAACCAAACCAGTATCCTTGTGGCTTTCCCATGATGAATTCACTTACATCTTCCTCGAGAAACATGTTACCAAAAGTAAAGTAACCAAAACACATAGGAATCCTTTTAAATTAATAATAATGGAGTCTCTTACATCTTCCCTTGATGTATGTCACTAAGGAGAAAGTAACCATCTCATATTAGGCTCTATACCAATTACCCATGATGGAGTCCCTTACATTTCCCATGTTACAATAAAATTCCAAGGTGGGAAGTAACTATCTCAAGTGGTGGATTCTACTACATCTGAAGGTATCACTAGTAGAACATCTCAAAAGATAGTGGATCAATCCTTTATTAATTCTATCAACTTTATCATGTATAATAACTATAAGTATGGATGCATCGACCATGTCCACATATAATTTTATGTTTAATTGGTCAATTTATCTAATTACCAATTAACTATTCATTCATTATCAATAGGTTTATCCTCCTACACTAGGAAAATTAATGATATCTAATCATGTCATGTTACCATTTATCATAATTCTCATTTATTACAATTTCATGTTACTAAGTTTTCTAGTTCATTATGAGTGTAAGGGTAGGCTCAACTCTAGAGTTTCCATAGGTTCAATTTCAATTCTAATGGACCCAAGATGATCCATAGGAGGTCTAAAAATATGAATTGTAATAAAAGTATTGGTTTGAAAATGTATGTATGTTATGTGCATGGTGTTATATCATGATCTAACTTATTGTATATAGTAGAGATGTGAAATGAAAAAATGAGTCCTTCTAGAACACCCACCTTAAAATTTTCGTTGGTGTAGAAACATATTAAATGTCTATGTTTTCATGAGGGTAAATTCTTCCCTCCTTTCAAAAAAATACCAAGAAACATTTCTGTGTGGACATAAAAACATGATAATTATTTGGTGGTCCTGATCTATGGTAGTTCAAATGAAAAAATATGATAGAAGATTTAGTAGAAGAACCACAAGGATTACCTCTTATTTATAGGTCAAGAAATTCATGATTCCAAATAAAATGTTCTTATGTTATTTAGAGGACACTAATATGTCACTTGTAGAAGTGTTGTAATCAAGTGAAGTGGTTTTCATTATGAGATATATTTGGAATTGATGTTTGAAAAAATGGGTATGGAAAATTCTCATATTTAATAAGAGATTAAAGTTGTGAATATGCCAATTATTTTATAGTCTGAAAAATCAGTAACCTTGGTTAAAAAATAATAATAAACTAATTTCACATTATAAATATCATACCTGACATGGGTAACCATTTCAAAAACATCAAAGAAACCACACATGGAGCGAATGAAGTTCATGGAGTATGCTTGAGCGAAATATACCTTTTATATGTTTCATGTGTTACTCTCGAATAATTTAAATTTTGAATTGGGAATTCATGGAATGAATTCATTCTGTATCCATAAGTCATATCCTCTCCTTGTTCCCCTCAGAAAAACTTAACCCAACTAGACCAAGGCTTATCATCTAAGGATAAAATGAAATAGAACTCATTTGAAATAGGTTTTCTATAAATTAAAGAGGGACACACCTATAAAATGATAGAAAATTACATTCTTCTTATGTGAAGAAGATGAAAATCACATGAAATACTTGTATGAGGGAAAAGAATCACATAACAACTTTCTCACTCAATAGTTTCATGAGGCTGTTGAGACACCACATGAATTTTCTTGTGTTACACACATCTGAAGAGATTCATGAATAGTTGGCCTGTGAAACTCCTTGGATACATTAAAAACACTCTGTGCAATTTTTTATTCATAGGTATAGGGATGATATTGAGATCTTAGGTGATCTAATTCATACGAGGAGAACCAGATGCATATTTCCATTTTTTCATGATCTCATGTAGGTGAAGAAGAACACATCCATGATCTCATTAAAAAGAACACATGTTAAATAGTTTTATGAATACATAAGAGTTAATTTATTCAATTACATATATGAGGCTAAGAAGAAAGTGAGATATTCAAGGTAGTTCTAAGAAATATTAAACAAGCATGAATAATAAAGATCACAAATTAATATAAAAAACTATGTATATATGTGAAAGAGGTTTTGAATAATTTATCACCATGCATTTTGTATAAATTGAATTTGGATAAATTACATTTAGGATCCAAGAAGTGAATAATTTGAGAGTGTGTAAGTTCCACTTTTCATAAAATAATATTGAACTGTGTATATCTCATACAAACATATGATTGAGTATGGGACTTTAACAACATCAGATAATATTTTCTTGATCATTGGAAACTAAAATCCTGGTAGAGTTTTAATTATACTTGAGAACTCTGTGAATTGATAAGGTCTAGATAATTTGAAGATCAGTGGATTGTGGACATGATCCATAAGATTATAACTAGTTTTAAAAATCCTTGAAGTTGTACACAAATAGATCTGGTGATCTATTTTTTAGGGATATAGATTACATCTCAAGGTGGTGAAAAAGTATTTAAAAAACAAGGAACTATAGTAGTAGCTATAGTAGTACTATAGCAGGTGTTGTTCGGTACAATAGCATCCAAAACTATTCACCTTCAGACCATCGGTTTTGGCATTGAGTCCATAAGGCCTTCGAGCCACCCATGATATCGTGTCAGAAAGTATTTTGGGACACCTTAAGGCCTTAGTCTCATCTCAAGGCCTTTGGGACACTTGATGTGATTCAACGACAACCAGAAAGATTCTACAAGGAACTAGATCTAGAAGAGGATTCAGAGCAAGGAATATTCACCATAGTAGAGCTAACGAATTTGGAATAATGAGAGTGTATGGTGTTTTCCATCAGTACTAGGTCTATGAACCTCTTAAAAGGATAGCTATCCTAATAGAAATGCAAAGATAGAGAGATGAAAATTATGTAGATGTTGGGAAGAGTAGTTTCAAGGAGTCATAATTTGTAATGATTACCCATAAGACCTTCGCGCACTATAATGTCATGAATCTTATGGTGAATGTAATGTAAGGGTTCTCCTTAAACCATAAAAATGGGGATTATCAAAAACTAATAAAAAATGAAGGCCTTTGGCCCATTATGTAAGGAGAAGGAGATAAAAAAGTAAGACTCTATGTTGAACACCTATATAGGTGGAAGCTTATGATATCTAGTGGGACTCTAGAGTGGGAACATTGTGGGAATCAGTGTCAATGGGTATGGGAATTATCCAAGATGTAACCACATTAATATTTTAAATAATCTATAATCGTGGGGATGAATGATTACATAAAGGTGTAGGTCTTCTGAACAAACTATATAAAATACATCTATGTTATGATATCTTGATTACTACTACATATAGGGTGAGGATGATAATTATTGATGAGGGATCATGTTTTAATCATCCACAGAAGTTTAACTAAAGGAGAAAAAATATATTAAAAATGTATACCATTATTTCCCCACCTCTTTCCAGTTGTATATAACCGATCCATGGGTAATTTATATAGTATATGAAGATGGACCCCTCTAAATATCTTAGAACTTTATGAGAAATAAAAAATATTAATTTAGTGAACAAGTAATGAATACCTACTTTTGTTGGAAATGAAAATCATAGTTATAGTAATAAGATGAAACCTTACCAACCTTCTTTTATCTTGGAAGTAAGAGATATAGAAACAGTTGGCTTCCCATATATTTCTGAGATTTTTACTATGTCTCAAGACAATAAGGTAAATCTAGAAGTTGATGGAATCGATTAATATTTTACCCTAATTTATTTATCCTGAATAGTCTATAGAAAAGTGATGGGCCTCCAAACTGCTATGGAAATCTAAGATAATATGAGAAGTAGTTATGAAAGAATCCTTAAAGTCGTGGATGTTAAATTATAAAAGTTGATAAATTTTTTTGAGTATATTAAAATGTTATACGATAAAAAAATTGATGTATATTTCCTTAGAGTCAATGAGATAGTATGTAATGTCCTTTGAATTGGTGAGATGTTATAACATTCAACAATTGTGAAGAAACATATGATAAATTTTATAGATTAATTTGATCTCAAGGTTTCAACCATGAAAAATAGGAAATACATTTCATTAGATTAGCTATAAAACATACTCATAGGTAATGAAATGAGAATGGATTAGGAATTTAAAAGGAAGATAAAAGATGAAATATACATTGATTCTATAATAAAAGGTATTTTCAAAGAAGTTGAAGTTGAGTAATCATGTTATTCTGTTGATGGTAAAGGTGATGCTGACTTTTGTGAAATTATTACTATTATTTCAAGAGGGTTCGTAAATAGAAATTAGAAATTAAAATGGAAGAAACCACTAAAGTGATACATCTATAATGTTGTCGGACACTTTTCCTTAAATTTAGTTAAGAAAATGGATAAATCATAACATAATGAAGATGTAGAGAAACCAAAAAATAGAAAAGGGTGAAAAATAAGGATAAAAAGTATTACGAAAACTAATAGGGAAATTTGATGAGAAAGTATGCACATTAAAATTATTAATAGAGTATTTATTGAAAATTTGAACATAATTTATTTTCTCATATTATAAAATTTTATAATTGATCATGCAATGATGATGATAGAGAAGTAATAATAGATCTGGAATATAGGATGAAAGGAGAGTCAGAAGATACTCTTGATAAAAACAAATAGATCAATAAAGAGAAGGGAATTTTGGAGAAAGGAAAAAAATTGGTTTTTGAAAAATTGGAATATGATAGATTAGTAATATCATTTCTGGATGATAATTAGAAGTACATATTGAAGGTGTATGGGATTGATAACTTGTTGAGTGATCTTAATGAGAAACTAAATCACAAGGAAGAATATTGTTCTGAGACACTATCAATGTTGTGGCCAAAAGAACATGAATTTTAAATGATTAGAGAAGACCTAAACATTTTTTTGAGGTAGAATATGAGTCATCATGTGTTGATGAGATTATGGGTTCCTACAAAAATTGTTTATATTATCTTAAATAGATTCAAAATATATATTATATCAATAGTTTCGTATATTAATCTAGATGGACCAATAATTAAATTGATATTCATTATACCATATAAAATGATGAAAAAAATATTCCCAGAAAACCATCCCCCCCATTAAAAATAAATCATGGTTTATAGAATGATTAAATCAGGAATTTTCTGGAATGGGTTTCCAAAAAAATAGAAGATCACAGTTTATAGTATTTTTCCCATATTGTGTAAAATATGGACATAAAGCCTAGAATTAATGGTATAACATTTAATTACTCAAAAATAAGAATGAATGAAGTGGGAGACGTGATTAATAGATGAGAACAAATTATCTATTAAATAAGGAAGTGAACATAAATATGTCCAAGATTATAATAAAAAATAGTTTTGAATACATAGAAGAAGTTTATGGATGATGTGGATTAAAAGGTCACAAATTTTATGTTTTCATCAATAAATTACCTAGATAAGTTTCATGTGATATCAATGTGAATAAAAAACATAAGATGAAATAGACAAAGTCATGTACATATGAAAAAAAAATTGAGGCACCCAAAAAGTATGAAAATACAATGATGGAACCATTGGTAGTTTTTACAGATCCAGTGAAATTGGACAAAGAAATAGAGAATGGTCAAATGGATAATGTTGTTGATGGTATGTATGAGATTTTAAAAGAAGAAGATGAATGTTATAATAGGTTATTTATTGGTGATGATATTTATATTGAAAAGAATCTATGTAAAATGTGTGGAAAAAGATAGTATGATATAATGAATTTCAAGAAAATACAACCAGTCCATGAAGAGAGTTTAAATAGGATAATTAATTTAAGGCATAAATAAATATATATTACATTTGAGTTGAAAATTACGACTCCACATGAAGAATTTTTTTATAGAATAGTATTAGATTGAATGCAGTGAGGTATGATAATAAGAAGATATGTACCTCATAATCATAGTTGAAAATAAAGAAGAATAGGGAATGGTTAAAAGTAAAATCTCATCTAGAGTGTTATTTCCGAGTAAAAAAGGTCCCCCTATATTCCCTTATAGGTATGATTTTGTACTGACATGTAGGGAATTGGTGGAGATGGATTTATCCCTTCAGGAGGGAGAATTGATGTGTTAAATCTGTTAAATATTCATTATATAGTAAATGTGGAACTTCCAAACATCTTTGTAAAATTAGAAAATGTGGTATTAAAATCACTTCCAAATAAATACTATAAATAAATTAGTTATTATTACTTTGGGATAGTTGATATTATGTCATGAAGGGGGATCTATGTGTTTTTTGACATGAACATTTTGATGTGTTTGTTGAAGTGTGGGCAGGATTTTGCATTTTCATTGATAATTTTGATTCTTTTGAACCCTAGAAAGTAGAATCATGAATTAATAATCATGATTTAACTTACATGGTAGTTTATTGAAATTATAGAAATCTTTGGTTATATCTCTCTTATTTTTTACACCTACTTAGCCCATGCAGACTTATAATTGATTAACTAAATGATCTTTTCTAAGAGAAACAAGTGTTATAATTCATCTCTATGAATTGTTCAAGATAGAAACATATAGGATAGGATAACCTGTTTTGAGAATACCCCCACTTATTTTCACACCCCGGCCCTTGTATTTGGTTTATTTTATTATTTTGTTACCTTTAAATATTATTTGGGGGTTCTGGTTTAGACTCGGATTAATTTCATTGAGTTATATTAAAAAGTACACTTTTGGGGGTTGATGTCGTCGGCCACACAAGCAGAGTGAAATTTGGAAGCCGTGTGGCTTTGCTTAGGTAGCTGCATGACAATCCATTTTTAGTAAATGAAAATAAATGATTTTTTTAATTAAAACAAACATTAATTGTTGTCATTTAAAGTTTTTATTATTTTCAAATATTTAATTATTATTAAAATTATATGAATACCATTATTATTTTTATTATTATTATTACTATTATTATTATTATCAAAATGTTAAGGTTTTAATAAGAGAACGAAAAAAATATTAAAACCATAATTCTACCCCCACTTCCGCGATACCCCCTTCCCCTTGTTGCGTGCCAGAAATCCAGCCACCGCCAGCCTCCACTATCGCATCACACTCCCCACTATAGGCCCCTAGGACGCCTCCTCCACCCCTATAGTGTTGCCTTAGCCCCTCTATCCTGCTTCTCCCAGTGCACCCGGTGCTTTCCCTTTGCTACGTGCGAGTAGACTAGCCACCCAGCCCAGCGCAACACCCCCAGCGCGACCCTACTTCCTAGCCCAACACCCTCCAGTGCGGCCCCAGCTGGATAGCGCGACACCCCCTGGTGTACACCCCTATCATGGACTTACGCTCTTCTTAGGAGCGTCGAACCAGACTCCTCCTTCCCGACCTTCGATCGAGACCCCACCTGCTCCCACATTTAGCAGCACAACGCCTGACCAGCCGGCCTCAAACCTCCCTGCTTGGGGTGTGGCAGTGCCTCCCTCCCTACTTCTCCATCTCAAAAAACCCTTGGTTTCCCTTCCTATGGCTGGAAACCCCTTTTTATGACCCCCTCCGGTTCCACGACCTCTCCAGCCGACCCGCAACCCTCAACACCCTCTTCTTCGGCACGCATATCCCAACAGTGACCCGTCTCCAGTCACAACCCCCTGCTGGTATACCATTCTAATTATTTTATTTTTATTCATATTTTTCCCTCAGTTTTGTTAGATATTGCGTTCCTTTGGTTTCTTTTTGGTAGATTTGGGTTGGATTTAGTTTCTTGAGTGTGCAAGTGATTTGCAAATGATCTATCACACCGGTTCCGAGTTTACGTTGTCCTCACGCTTCAGTTTCGAGTTAGGTTTCTCAATGTGCTTACCTTTATAATTTAATTACATCTGTTTCTTTCCAATTTCATCCTATAATTGTGCTAATTATTGTTTTTCAACTTGTTGCTAATTTATTTGGTATGTGAATTGATATTTCAATTCTTGTTTTGTGGAAATATGATGACGTTTTGTTATATTTGTGCACACCATTTGTTCGATTAAATGTTTTATTAGTTTCAAACCTTATTTGGGATTCCTAGAACCTGGTTGATCAATTAAAATATGTTCATGGCATGAAATTTCTGTTTTCACATGGTTGAGTCTTAATTAGAAACTATTTTAGTAAATGTTGCACGTGTTGCTAATAAATTGGCCAGTTGAATCTTGTGGTTTATTTTGATATAAAATGATTTCGATTGGTTTTACAAAAATATTAGTAGCATGAAAAGTAGTATTTTGAGTCTCCATAATTGGGTTTAAACAGATTTTGGTTTTATAAGGAAATGGAATTTTATAATTGATTGTGGAAGAGCGAGTGGTGGTTTTTCCACCGTTTTGGAAAAAGAATTTGGTTCTTTTAAAAGTGGTGGTTTGTGGAATGTGTTTAATTCCCATTTGGAACCTTGTAAAAAATTATGAAATTTTTTTGATGAAAAACCTCCTTGCATAACTCTTTTTCTTGGTTGTGACTAATTTTTTGGGAGGCCCATGCAAAGAGGCTTCCGGGTGCTCGATTGTTTTAAAGTAAAGAGGTTCTCCCATGGAGTGTCCTGGGGTGATGCTTGTTTTTATTTATTTATTTTATATGTATATTTGTTATTGGATTCTTAGCTAGAATTAGTTGGATCACCCCCAATTTAAATAATTGAGACATGGGAATCTAGCATATTGAGAGAATATTCCGACAATGATTGCCGCACTTGTAAGTTATGGTAGTGACCAATGACCCATTGTAAGTGGATGTATTGGGTTTATTGCTATAGGATTTTCCCTCAGTCTGCCTCATATAGGATTTCTGAGCATTTTGAGCATTTTGATTTCATCGTGTGTGACATGTCAATGAGGATGAATTCTAACGTATCAGTGTCTTATGGATTATTCTTGATCTCTTTGTTCCACCCATGTATTTTGGATTTCAGTTTCTTGTAGTGATGAATATGATTCTCATTTTTATATCTACATTTCCCTTATTGTGTGATTTATATTATGTATTTTTGTGTATTGTTTTTCTTTGAAATTTTTGAGATTGATTTGATTAGGTTTCTAGAAATGGTTTTTATATTAAAGTGTTTTATCCTCCTTGTACAAATATGAAAATTAAAACATCAGTTTCCCTTTGAAAATGTCATTTACACTAATGAAAAGAATATATATTTAAAAATGGTTAAGAGAATGGTTCATACTTAATTTTTTTGTAATGTATTTTGAAAAACCTATTGTTTATAAATTATATCTCAAACCTGAAATGAAGTTTCTTTAATTTTAAAGGCAGTGCGTTGGGGAATAGATATCGGGCTAGCCTACGGAGTTTTAATACTCATTCCCATAGTTCTTTAATGTTTTTCATTCTTGGGAATGCTCCTTCTTGGGTGAGCTCTCCTTGGGTGATGCTTGATTTTTGAGTTAGGGAGTGACCCGTGGGGTCACACTGAGATAGTGTTTTCATGTTTAGTTAGTTTTTTATTTCCTTTAGTTCCTAATTATTTGTTTTGTTTTATTATTTACTTTGAGCTAATCTTCATTATTTCTTCTAATTTTATTTATTTGTATTGGGAGAAATTGTTCCCATAGTATCTGCCAATGCCTTGGAACTTTTCGCCAGCCCGGTAGGATTGGGAACTCCTCTTGGGTCTTGCTGAGGATTAGCTCAGGTGACCGGTTCAGGGTTGACCCAGGTTGGTTCATGAAAAAATGGTATCAAACTAGGTCATCTCTTAGGGGACCCCTCTTTTTAGAGTGCTGTTTTTTATTTGGGAATGTAAAGGTAGAAAGAGTAAGATATTTGGAACTCAAGGGGTTGGTTTGGGAAGAGCGTATAAAACTCTTGATTATTCTGATCCTCAAGTTTCCATGGGAATTCTGGTTTAATTAGTTTCTTTGTGTTTTTAGGGTATGTTTTGCGATTGAGATACGAAAACGGGAGATAGACTAATAGTCCCCATGATTATTCCCGGCCTGGAAATCCATGTGCATCTAGGGGAATGGTCCTAAAAACCTCTCTGTGTCGGTGACATGTTTGGCATATGGATATAAACCATATGGTCAAGTCACCCACCAATACTAGTCCCATTTTTGAGTTGTTTTGTGTCTCCTCTGACTTCTGATTGTTTCTTAGATCAGAAATATTTTTTTTGAAAAAAAAATCTTGTTCGAAATGATAGGTGTAATTTGTGGATTGTTTTAAAAGAAATGGGTTGAATGATTTGTTTTTGGAAAATAAAGTTGTTCTGTTTTGGCATTGGTGTTTTTATGGTTTCTCACGTGCATAGTGATATGTGGGAATATGAATGGATGTTTGGTATGGTCGATGGATTCCTAGGGTGGAATTAAAACATGCATGTGAGTGAGACTCTAATGAATACCAATGGTAAGTGTTTAACCGACCAAAATTTTTTTACATAAAATATGTGTTGAAAAAGGGAAATTTTGATGTTATGATAGATTGGTTTCTTATGTTTAGAGCTTGTCACATATGCGGTGTTTGATCTTTAGGATTTTATTTATTAAGTTTACCTTGATTGGTTTCTTGAATTTTCTTAACTAGATGTTGTCCCCTTGAAGCTTTGATGGGTGATCATAGTACGGTTGATCATCCTAGGGATTTTATGCTGGAGTCTCAGAAGCTAGAACCTCCTCTCTTCTATGGTCAAGCTGACCCTTCTGTAGTAGAGGAGTGGATAAAGAATATTTAAATGGAATTCAACCTCATTGATTTGACCGAGTAATTTAAGGTTAAGTTTGAAACCTTCATTCTTGAAGGTTCACCATGGTTGCGGTGGAAGTCAGTTTCTCAGAACAAGGCATGTCAAGTGCTTACTGGGAGTATTTCAAGGCTTTGTTCATTCGTCAATATTTTTCTGAGATGGAAAGGGTAAGAAAGTGGATGGAGATTTTTTTATACAGTAGGGTGATGGGTCCGTGTTGGATTATTTCTAGTAAATTGTGGACCTAATCCCTTATGATTCATGGTATTCCACAAATGACCCCATAGGGCTTGTAGTTATAAGGTGGGTATTTTTCCTAATCTACAGTCAAAGGTGTCGTCATCCAACCCAGCTTTGTTTTTTAAGGGGGTGAGGAAAGATTTTCATATAGAAGACATGACATTGACAGTGATCGAAGTAGTCCTCCATCCTTCAATTCCTAGCAGTAGTGGTGAGGATTCTGGATATGATATGAGGAAATTATTGAAAGTTGATGGAGGAAGTTGTGGAATCAAAAGTCCTCGGGATCTTTCATCAACAATTTCAGAGTGAGATATCCTCATGTTTTATTAGTGTGGAAATATGGGTCAACAAAATCCTTCGTGTACAAATTCTTCGAAGCCCTTCTAGGATTGTGGATGCCTGGTTCACTTGCGTTGATTCTGCCAGGGCATTTCTAGAAGGATCCACGAAGGATGTTCTTAGAAGTAATGTGTTGTTGGGTTTTTTTAAAGTTTCTTGAGTTTTTTTTCCTAGTGTAAGGGATCTCTTATCATGGAATTTTTACTGATGTTATTTGTGGTATTGAAATGTATGGGGATGTCATGGGTTTTTGATGAACTCCTATTTTCAGTGCTAGTGTGGTTTTCATTTCGAAATTCTATCCTTTAATTTTTTAAATAAAAACATGTATGTTTCGTATTAGGATTATCAAAAATTGACAGCGAGACAGAAGCGCTTTTTCCATCAGTGCTCTAGCCAAAAGTCCTCAGAGTAAAGTCGGCACGTAGTCAGGAACCCTGAGGGAATTTTAAGGAGTTTGGTTAAGGTTGTGCCTCTATATTTGTGGTGAGACATTTTTATAATTTTTGTTGTGGCTTTTTTGTCATTGGGAATTTCTTCTAGTTTTAAAGAGCGTGATGGACTTATCCCTCACACAATGTTAGTAATTGTTCCTTTTTGGATGTGAGTTTCCAGCCCACATCCTTGTGTGGACCGCCCATATATAACTAATGAGGTCTTAGTTTTTAATCATCCTTAGGTAAAAAGATATGTGATGGTTTAAGTGCTCATGATGTATTCCTTTCTCCTTGGGTAAGTAAAGGTTTTTGTTCAAGTTGGATTTTTTGTTTGGACCCTTTTTGGTTGGTTCTTTATGGTGGGGAGACCCACCCAAAGTCTCTTTGGGATTTCTCATAAGTAGTTATCAGATTCTAGTTGAATTATTATGGTGGGGAGTTTTTTTAGGCCTACCCTCTACTGGTGGTCTATTTTGGAAAATGAGGGAGAGTCTCGTTGGGGTTTGATGGAATATTCTGGGATTAATATTTTGAATCATGTTTGTGTGGAATACTTAGGTGTTAATTGATTGTCTGGATAGTATTGTGGCTTCCCATGGGTGGAAAAAATTATGTTGGGGAGAACTGTCACACCCCAACACATTTATTTGGGTTATTTTATTATTTTCATACCTTTAGATATATTATTTCGGTGTTCGGGTTTAGTCCTGGATTAATTTCATTGAGTTATATTAAAAAGTGTTCTTTTTTTCTATTATATTCATCGACCGAATGGGTGGAGCACGATTTGGAAGCTGCACGGCTTCGCCTAGGAAACTGCGCGATAATCCGTTTTCAGAATATGAAAATAAATAAATTTTGTAATCAAAACAAAAAATAATTGTTTTTATTTAAAATTTTTATTGTTGTTAATGATTTAATTATTATTAAAATGACATTAATACCATTATTGTTTTTATTTTAGCATTTTGGTTATTATTATTTTTGTTATTATGATTATTTTTATTCTTATTATTCTTATTATTATTATTTAAATTATAAGGTTTTAATAAAATAATAGAAGAAAAATATATTAAAACCCTAATTCTACCCCCACCTCAGTGATACCCCCTTCCCTTTGCGACGCGCAATCTAGCCAGCCGCCACCAGCCTCCACCACCCCGTCACGCTCCCCGTCGAAGGCCCCAAGACGCTACCTCCTCCTCTATAGCGCCACCTCGGCCCCTCGGTCCTACTTCTCCCAACACACCTAGTTTTTTACCTTTGTTGCGCGTGAGCAGGCCATACACCCATCCCGACAAAACACCCCCAAGTGCGGCCCTGCTTCCCAGCGCGACACCCCCCCTGCAGCCGCTGAAGGATAGCACGAAACCCTCCAGTGTGACCCCTGCTAGCCGGAATGACACCCCTAGTGTGATCCCCTATCCCAACCTTCGTCCCTACTCATAGGTGTCATCCTAGCCTCCTCCTACCCGGCCTATGGTCAAGACCCCCCAACTCCCCTATTCAGTGGCGCAACGCTCAACCGACCGGCCTTCGGGCCCCTACTCAGTTCGTGGCAGCGCCACCCTCCCATTCTCCCCATCCTGGAAACACCCTCGGTCACCCCTTCTATGGATGATAACCCTTTTGGATGACCTCCTCTAGTGTCCATGGCCTCTCCGGCTGATCTGCAACACCCAACACCCTCTTCTCTAGCACACATAGCCCTACGGCGGCCCATCTTTAGTTGCAACCCCCCATTGATATACCATTCTACTTATTTTATTTTAATTATTTTTTTTCACTTCGTTTAGTTTAGATATTGTGTTTATTTTGGGTTCATTTTTGAAGCGTTGGGTTGGATTTATCTTCTGATGAATGCGGATGTGGTGTGAACGAGATCCTGTACTAGTTCTGAGTTTGTGTTGTCGTCGCACTTCAGTTTCGAGGTAGGCTTCTCAATGCGATTTCCATTATAATTTAAGTTAATATGTTTCTTTCTATTTGCATCTTATAATTGAGCTAATTATTGTCCAACATGTTTCTCATTTAATTGGTATGTGAATTTATAGTTTAATGTTTTTTCTTTGAAAAATGCTATCATTTTATTATTTTTGCTCATTTCATTTGTTCGATTAAATTTTTTCTTAGTTTTACACCTGATTTGAGATTTATAGAACTTGGTTTATCAATTTAAATAAGCTCATGGCATGAAATTTTTGTTTTCACCTATTTGATTCTTAATTATAAACTGTTTTATAAAATGTTGCTTGTGTCGCTGATAAATATCCCAGTTGGATCTTATGGCTTATTTGGGATATAAAATGATTTGTTCTGATTTAAAAAAAAATTGGTAGCATGCGAAGTATTATTTTGAAGCTCTTTAATTGGTTTCAAACAAGTTTTGGTTTTATAAGGAAATGGTATTTTATAAATGATTGTGGAAGATAAAGTGGTGGGTTTTCCCACTTTTTGGAAAAATAATTTGGTTCTTTTAAAAGTGATGGTTTGTGAAATGTGTTTAATGCTTATTTGGCACCTTGTGGAAAATGATGAAATTGTTTTCATGAAAATCCTCCTTAGATAACTATCTTCACTTTTTTGTGACTAATTGTTTTAGTGGCCCATGCTTAGAGGCTCTTAGGTGCTCGAATGGTTTAAAGTTAAAGGTTGCCCCATAGAGTGAATCGAGGTGATTCTTGTTGTTATTTATTTATTTTATATGTATATTAGTGATGGGATTCCTGGTTGGAATCTATTAGCTCACACCCTTTTTAAATACTTGATACATGGGAATCTGGAACATTGAGAGAATATTCTGAGAATTATTGCTGCACTGGCCAGTTATGGTATGGACCAGTAGACCATATTAGGTGGATGTTTTGGGTTTATTGGTATGGGATTTTCCATTGGACATCCAGAGAAAGGATGGCAGATAATTTTGAGCATTTTGATTTAATCATGTGTGACATGTAAATGAGGATGAGGTCTAATGTATTTGTGTCTTATGGATTATTCATAATCTCCTTGGTCCAACCATGTCTTTTGGATTTGAATTTCATTCAGTGATGAATATGGTGCTCATATGTATATCTGCATTGCCCTTATTTTCTGATAACTATTGTCAATTTTTGTGTATTGTATTTCTTGGAAAGTGGTGAGTTGGTTTTGATTTGGTTTTTAGAAATTATTTTCAGATGAAGTTGTTTTATCATCCTTGTACAAATATGAAAATGTAAACATCAATTTCCATTTCAGATTTTCATTGACACTATTAAGAAGAATCTAGATTTGAGGATGGTTAAGGTAAATGCTTCTTACTCTTCTTATTGAAACATATTTAGAAAAACCTATTTTATAAATTGTATTTAAAACTTGAAATGGTATTTATTTTATTTTAAATGTAGTTTATTGATGAATTGATATTTGGCTAGCCTACTGAGTTTTAATACTCATTCCTATAGTTCTTTTCTATTTTTAGTTCTTATGAGGGCTCTAATTTAGGTGTGCTTTCCTTAGGAGACACCAGATCATTGAGTTGGGGAGTGACCCATGGGGACCCACAATGATAGTGTTTCCCATTCAGTTATTTTTTTATTGCATTTAGTTCCTATTTAGTAGTTTTGTTTGGTTATATAGTATGAGATTATCTTCATTATTTCCTATGATTTTATTTATTTGTATTCGGTGAAATCATTCCCATCATCTCTGTCGATGCCCTGGTGCTTGTCGCTATAATAAGAGGATCGGGAACACCTCTTGGGTCTTCCTGCGGATCAGCTTGGGTGAACGGTTCAGGGTCGATCTGGGTTGGTTTGTGACACTTATCCTTTTAAATTGATGGTCAATAATGAGGATAAAAGATGTTATACAACATATTGAATTTTATAAAGTGAAGATATATTCCCAATAAATAAAATGGGGGATGATGTTGATCCCAAGTAAGTATTTCATTTTTTTCAATGAGTCAATATCAATTTGGTGGGTAAATAAGAAGTATTAAAGCATGGATAATGATTATTGTCAATTTTAATTCTAATTATTTTTTAACTGTTCTTAATCTCTACGATATATTAACATGGTATTTGATGAATTGAAAAATGATTTAAATAAGTTAAGTTATCCCTTTATTTTGAGAAGTACTATTTTATGTCCATGAACCTTATATTTATTTGCATGAAGATATGTTAATGTTGAGATTCCATGGAATATTTGAAAAAAACCCCCATGAAAAATCATTATTATTTCATTAGTATATTTGAATAACTCTATAAATAATTTTGTAGAATAATACTTCAAAGAAGATTAATTGGAGTCAAATAAACCAAAAGGGAGATCCATCCCAATAAGCCTACATGGTTTTTGGTTTGAGTGAGTAGGATTTATAGTTATTGTTGGGATGTGAATGGGTGAGAATGTATGGAGGTGGGCCACAATAGGCCTATGTAAGGGTGAGCATGTATAGTTCCTAGGTGAGCATGTATGGAGGTGGGCCACATTGGGATTGTGCATGGGTGAGTATATATGGATGTGGCCCGTATCGGGCTTCTGTAGGGAGGCATTACCCATAAAGCCTATGTGTGTGTTGTTTCTGAGTGTCGTCCCTGGTGTCATCTCAAGTAGTTGTAGGGATGGATTTTCAAATTATATTATTCATGAACAAGGTGAATATTGATATGGAAATTGAGATACATGGTTAATATTCATGAATTAAAAAATTATGTATATAACATTGGTTTCCCAATTTGATTCATTTCTATCATATATTAATTTCATCTCATCTTCTCCATCCTCCTCCAGACCCAACATGATCAATGTTTCCTGAAATATCAATGAACATAATGCCATCAATATAGAGTGATAAAACAAATAAAATTTGGAATTATGAAATCCAATAATCTTCTTTAATGAAATATTAATAATCTCTATCTTGAATTTATGAATTGGTTAGAAAATAATTCTATTGATGTGCGTGATTTGAAGGAACATAAGGATCTATAAGAAGTTATTTTATCCATGTTTGAATTTGATATAGAATGATACATATTATCATGTTCAAATGAACATGAGGAGTTCATAATATAAGATTAAAATAATCATGTGAAGTTGATATGTCACATTTTTCAACATTTCAAAAGGCTTAAGAAAAATAGGGAAACCCATGTAAGAATATTTCAAACATTGGGATCATTAGGAAATAAAAATAATTAATTGAAATATCATAATTTTCTACATTATAATTTGGTGAAGTAACAAATGATAAGTGGTGATCCTTTTTCATAAATACAAATAGTTATATGCTCTTTCAGTTGTTGATATAATTGAACTTTTCGGGGAATTATTTTTCCAAAGAGAAACAAAGAATCACAAAACTCTTCTTACATTAAGAGAATATCCCAAAAATATTTTTTCTTTCCCAAATAAGAAGGAACTCAAGTGAATTACATATATGGAGGAATAAGAATCCCCCAACATATTTCTTGTGACTCGAACAATCAAATTTCTTCGACAAGTAACCAAGACACTGAAGGCCTTTGCCTGTGTTACAGGCAACCGAAGTGATTCATGAAGATGTTGTCCAAAAACATTCTTGTATATATGAATGACACTCTATTATCTTTTATAATCACTTTGGGGTATATGATATTGAGATATTATGTGGTTTGATTCACATGAAGAGAACCATATGTATAGTTATAATTTTTCATGATTTATTGTACATGAAGAAGAACACATGCCTAATATCATGCACATGAAATGGTGTGAAACACTTTGAGGTTTAAAATGACCTTGTGAATTCAATTACATAAATGAGGTTGAAATTTCAGTGATATATTGATAGAAATACTTAGATACATTAAATGGAAATGAATAATAAAGTGCACAAGATAATAAACGGATATATATATTTGTGTGTGTGTTTGTGTGTGTGTGTCTGTCTGCGTGTGTGTATGTGTGCAGGGGTTTTGGAATGATTTATCACCATGTATAATTCTTGAAGTTTTTTTGGTGAAATTACATTGAGGATTCAAGAAGAGAATAAATGTATATTGTGAAAGTTTATTATGGTAAAAAATAATATTGATGTATGTGTATCTCTAGCACACACCTGATTGATTTTGGGTCTTCAATAATAGAAGGAGAATATCTTTCCATTCATTTGATACTAAAATTAGGGAAATTTTTCAATAAAAATATTTCATCCATACCAAAGTACTTAATGAATTGAGAATGTATAGATTCATTAAATATTAGTGAAAAGTATGCAAGATCAATAAGTTAACAATAATTTTTCAATGTTCATGAATTTAAACACAAACATAACACGTGATAAAATTTTCATATGATGAATGATTATATATCATGTAGTTTAATAGCATTTAGATTCCATTATGGTTATTTCTATCAATGGATCATTTTTTGATGACAAATGAAAGAATCTAGTGGGACTCTATATTTGGATAATACATAATGGGACTCTATGTTAAATTCTTATATATGTGGGAATCTGTGATCTCTAGTGGTATGATAGAGTGGGAATATTGTGGGACTTAGTGTTCATGGGAATATGATTTTTCGTTCATGTAATCACATTAATAGAGTGAAGTGTTTGTAACCATGGGGAACAACTAGTTATAGTAATGAGTAGGTATTTTGACTAAACCTTCTAAAATACTTGTGTGTTCTTCTCTATTTATTATTGTTCCTTACATGGTGAGGTTGAGAATTAAATATAATGGGTTGAGACATTAATATGTCAAAGAGGTTGAATTAAAATATAAAGATTTTTTAAAAACCTAAGTACAAAAAATTACCCCCAGTGGTACCTAACGAGTTCTTGGGTACTTCAAGTAATTATATAAATGTATATAATTATAATTATACTTATATAATATTACTAATTTCAAATTGTATTTAAATTATTTTTGTATATTTATTGAATATTATTAACTATATAAATGAATTAATATTTAATATTATAAAATGTATACTTTTATTTTAAATTATTCATTGCTATATTAAAATTTTTATTGGATTATTTTCAATATATATAGATTTTATAATAAATTTTTTATCAAATATATTTAATATAATACAAATATATATTTATTTTTAGAATTTATATACGACGTATGTAAAAATATAATATATTTATATCATCAACTTGAAAGATATGAACATATAAATGTTTTTGAATTATATTATTAATTAGAAAAGTTTAAAATAAAAAGTAATTTTTTTAATAATTTTATTTAAATAGATTCATAATCAGTAATATATAGATATATAGTTATAAATAACTAAATATATGGATGCATTTCTTGTATTCATTTTGATATGAAATAGAAAATTTAGTATTAACTACATTTAATAATTATTAATAATAATTAAAAATATTATTATCTATATTAATGAATAACTAATTTCTAATACACATACTTAATTATATAAATGTGGAATTATAAAAAAACAGATATATGTATAAGCAAATCCAAATTATAAAAAATAAATGAATAATAAAAATATGTATATATTAATAATAGAGGAGTTATAATGAAAATACAAATACCCATACACCTAGAAACCATGTTGAGTGAGAACATCGACATTCCAACAAGTGATACACCACCCATAACCATTCCACTTATTACTATATGTGTTGGCCCAATGTCCCACTATAGAGATGACCTGAAATCCTCGAAAGATGACTTAACGACACATCAATTTCCCCCCTTAAGTTAGATATCTATATAGCCTTCCATAGAAATGGAAATATCAACATTTTTCCCTCACACATAAATTTTTTCTCATCATATAACATTATTCCACCCCACAATCCATATATTTACTTGAAAAAGAAAAATATAATTCCTAGGGAACTGTGTCCACCTATGCGAAGAGGCTTTTTCTGGAAACTCTAATTAGTTTTATCCATCCAACAAAAAACATATTCCAAAAATTTCTCAATTGGAAAAATATTTCTTTAACTAGGAAATGTGTTGGGTAGCTATGTGTAGAAGGGTGGGTGTTGTCTTGGAATGGTCCTTCTTCATATTATATTATAGGAAAAAAGCTTTCTAGAAAGCTCCTTCCATGAAATATTTTTGAGGAAGGCACCGTCCAGAAAATCTTCGTCCCATCTATATTTTTATTTTTTATTTACATATATAAAAAAATAACAGATAAAATAGTATTTAATAGTATCTATTTAAGTATTACATTAATTTGGATATTCTAAAAATATTAAAAAAAATTTCACCAAAGAAACACTTTTATAAGGTTGATACTCTTCACATATTTCTCAGATTTTTGTTGTGGGAGTAAAAAAGATCTTTTCCAATAGTAAATGAATAATAATTTTTTATAATATCATATTAATGATAATAAATAATCAATTTTACACATTATTAATTATGAATTATTATTTAACAATTTAATTACTTGTAATTAATAATATTAATAATTTTATATTTAAATATAATTAAATATAATTAATATTATAATTAACAATAATAGTAATCGATAAGTTTATTGAATTTTTTTATAATAATAATGTAATTCATAGATAATAATGTAATTATTAAAATATAATAATAGTCATTAATAATAGTAGTTATTATTATTATTATTAAATAATAATGTTTTGTGTCATGTGATTTATATTCCCTTTATTATATTAGTGAACAATAATATTATTAATATTATTATTTAAAGACGGTTATATATGCACTTTGATGCAAAGAAAAGACTCACATTGTAGGACATGAACATGAATTATAAATTAATGACAATAAATTCATGATAATATGATAGTCTTGAGCATAAAGTCATTATAAAAAGTCATTTTAATAAAGTCATGTTAATAAATTCATGATAATAATATTATTAATAATAATTTCATGACCCACAAGTCCAAGTATCCAAAAAAATATAATATAACCCAGATTAATAATAAAATATAATAAATTTGTGATAATTATGTGGGTATAATAGAGTCATGATGATTATTATTAATGATGTAATGTACATTAATTATTACTAATGATGAAAATAATCGCCTTTTTATTAAATAATATTAACTATTAGTATAATATTAAAAATTTAAACTCTCAAAATATTAATAATATAATTAATTGATATTATAATTATTAACATTAATAAATATAAAATATTAATTATTTTTAATTAATTATTATATATATATATATTTAAGTAATAAATTATTATTAATACTTAATATTTTATATTTATTATTATTTTCAAATTATGCATACTCGTAATTAATTATTATTTCTTAAGTAAATGTCCTAAATTTCTACGAGAATATAATTATAATTTATATTTTCTTAATATTTTTAATTCATAAAATTCGTTTAATTTTTAAATGTAATTTTTTAAAACAATAATGTTTTCAATCAACTATATTATTATCTACCTATTATTTTGATGAAATTGTTTTTTAAATATTTTTATATTTTTATTCTATGTTTTCAGTTTCATTTAGATTGTATTTATAGTTTATATTTTATATGTTTTAAAATAACCTTCTTGAAACATAAGAAAACTTATTATGTTTCAAGTAGTTAACTTTGAAAGGTTATAAAATATAAAATATAAGTGAAATAAAAGTAAAACTTGAAACGTAGGCTAAAAATATAAAAATAGTTGAAAATAAAAATAATTTCAAAATTTTAATTAGAAAATTTAATTTACATGACACATACATTATTTATTAAAAACATACAATTTGTAGTAAAAGAATTATACATATTATTATTATCATGTATCACATTATTAATTTCATTATTGTTATTATTATTATAAATATTTAATAAAATAGATAATATATATTAATAATTTAATTATTAATATTTATTAATAATGAAATAATTTTTTTTAATAATTTATAATTTATTATGTGATTTAAGTATTAATGTTTTGTCTTAAATCAATAATATTTCTTTCAAGTAACTTATTTTTTTTATATTTATGAATTTGTTTATTTTAAACTATGTTTAAAGAGCTAGTATATGTTTTATGTTTAAGTTATATTGTTCTTATATTTTATATCATATAAGATTTCAAATTCGGCTACTTGAAACATATCAAAACTTATTAAATTTAACGTAAGTAACATTAAAATTATAAAAAATATAAATATTAAATACAATTTAAGTAAAACACAAAACATGGACTAAATATATTAACATAGTTGAAAATAAAAATATTTTCAGTAATATAATATACCAAAATTAGTATACATGACACTAGCATCATTGATTAAAAAAACTATATTTACAGATTAAAAATTTTATGTGTATAAAATGTCATACAAATTAAATAAAATAATAATTGAAAATTAAATGAATGTCAAAAAAAAATAAAAATATTTAATTTACAAAAATATATTGTTTTTCTTTAAAATATGTTATATTTACAAAAGTTATGTTTCGAAACAATAACAATTTGTGACATTAAAATAATTTTATTAATTGTTTTTCATAATTTGTTTTCAAATAAATTTTTATATATTATGTGAATGTGTCAAATTTCATTTATATTATATTAATACTTAATAATTTATAGGATTTTAATATCACATAATTGAATCATCATTACTCTAACACCATAATATTTTATGGTATGTCTCTTCTTAAATTTAACTTCTTCGATAACTTACAAACAACACCATGCTTACAAAAACAATTAAATATTATTACTTATCGCATATTTTTTGGAATGGTGGGAATGAAAGATATTATTAAAATATAGTTTAAACATGTTTATAAAATGAATTCATTGGTTACCAATTAATTATAAATTAAAATAAAAATCAATTGAACAAAAAAGATGTGTTTTTTTATAAAAACAATATTTTTATGACTATAATGGAATTTTCTATTAATAAATTGAATAACTCAATATTATTGAAATATATTAATGAAATTTATTTGTTAAATATTCAATAAAATATTTTTAAATTAAACCAATAATTTTTATAGGCTTAATATATGAATAAATCCAATTTCACGCATAAAAGACTATTTTTTTCTAAAGACAGTTTTGCTGCCTTTTAATGGAACACTTGTTTTAAAACAAAATTTTGAAAAATTTATAAATTATATTAAACAAAATATACATCACTTTTAAAAACAGAATGTAAAAATTAGTTTAAGGTGAAATTTGGTAATTTTTTTAAAAAGTATTTATTTTCCAGTGAATAGTGAAAAATCACAATTTTCATAAAAATTTAATTTTTTTTATATTACAAGTCTATTTATGATTTGAATTTGATATCACCTATTAAACTATAAATAAAGTTTAGGTATCTCATAAATAAGAATCTGATGTATTTATATCATGGAATGCGTAAATAAATGTATTAAAAATGATAAATTAAGTATTCGTATTTTAGTGAAACCTAAATGTTTCTTTAAAATTTTATAATTAATATAATTATTTAAAATAAAATTTATTTTCAAAAAAATATTAAAAATTAATATTTTGTTTTCTTATATTTATAAGATAATTCTATAATACCTTAATTAATTTCTAAAATTGTCATAAAATTATATATAATTTTAAAATCAGTATTTTTTCAAATAAATGATGATTTTAATTAGAAATTAAATTAATCATATTTAGAAAATTATTTTTCATATAATTGAGTAAATTTTTTTAATTATACACATCATTAAATGGTTAGGGTGAATTTTTGAGATTCTTCTTAAATCGTTGAATTTTTGGTGAATAGTAAAATATCAACTACCCCAATGCATGAATGGATCGAAGTACTTCATGTTTTTTTATTTTTGATTATACTCATTTTAAGGGTTTAAGGTGAACCCTTAAATAGACCATAGTATTTTTATTACATTACATGACCCAAAGGTCTAGAGAAATTCATCTCGGACTATAAATACTTGGAACCGCCCCTCCCTAGTGTCTTCATTGTGATCATATCTCCACCTTCATATGGTTTTTTGGATATTTGTCATGTGAATAGATGAATAGGACTGGTACTAATAGAAATTCCATACCCACTCATTCTTCCAAATCCGATATCTCTGTTGTGGTGAATGTACCTTACTCTGAACTACATTTGGAGCTTATTCCTTGTAGAAACTGCCTGGTTTGTGTCTACACAACATATGACCCGAAGGCCTTGAGGTGGACCGAAGGACATATGGTGGAATGAATGCCTCACTGAACCAATGTCCTAGGTGGACCAAATGCCTAAAGGGCTCAAGGACCAAACCGGCGACCTGAAGTTGAATAGTCCTGACCACTGCAGTACAAAACAGTACATGGTACAGTCACTTCTACAGTTCTACGATAATACCAAAAAAATATTCCTCTTACCATATTTGATTCATGCACTTTAAGAGTCCTCACCAACTGGGATGTGGATCATTTGAAACAATGAAATACGTTAATTTACAGTATTTAACATTATATATAAATAAATAAATTTTTGAGTCATTTTTTATGTATGGATGATATAAGAATAATTATATAGAACCATCCTTCTATTTTTACTCTATTTATTCATTGGAATAAATACTATTCATTCTCTTGATCCAAAAAAAAAAATAATTAATAAAATAATTAAATAGCAGCCCTCTCCACCACTGTAAATACTACTGCTCATCACCTCTTATCCTCACATCACTAAAGCCTTTAAGATTTTTAAATTTCTACCCAATAACTCTCACAAAACACTCCCCCAAATTCTAGTCCTTCTATTCTCACACAAAATACCGTATTAATGTTACTTAAGGAGGTTCTCACGGAGAGGAATTCAAGATATAAAATCACAATTAATTCTTTTAAATTTTCTTTTAATTTCATTCATTTCTTATCCTTTCTTAACCTATCCTTATCCAAGTATGGTGATAACTCCAATAACTTATATATATTATAATGTTGTTATGTTAATGGAAAATCTATCATTAAACCTCTTACCCTCTCACTTTTATTCTAAAAATTAAAACATCATTCGTGAAGTGTCGATTTACAACCATTGTCGACAATGCATTTTAATTTTCCATTACCACCGTCAAGGATGATCATAAAACCATTAAAATGGTTAAAAAATACTGAAAATTTTATATTACAACATATTTAGTATTCTAGAACTAGTATATATACAGAATGTTATTCAATAAAAAAATGAGTGTGTGATGATTAAAAAATGACCAAATAATTTAAGAGGCTATCATTAACATTTTCTAAATGAATCATCCTCATATATGGAAACCAAAATTATATGTAAGACCATTTAATCTTCTTCAATTTCATTAATAACATTTAATTTCAATTTTGGGAAACTATTCTCATTTTACAAGATCTTTCATACAAGAATACAAGTTAATCAATCCAGAAAACCAAGGAAATGAACAAACCTAATTGAAGAGATTGAGTCATATTACTCATAAAAATGTAAAAAATGAATATAATAAATTATAATTAATAAAATAAATTTTTAATATTTCTAATTTAAATTATTAATGAATATAATTTCATTATCTATGACATTGATTTCAAGTGAAGAAAACTTTCAAACATAAGGCAAGGGTTTTCTTATCTCACCATTATTTCTGTGAGATATGGCTTATTCACCACTATTTCTTGTGTGTGATGTATTTATAATACAATTGGATATATATAATATCATGAATCTATTTATATTCATTATATTAAATTTTTAATTTGAAGATAATTAATTTTATGGGGTATATCGTTTGACTATTTTAAAAGTGGAAAAGGATTCTCTCTGAGACTCCATTTTCAGTCAGGATATGTTTTCCCTATAATTTCCCAAATGTAATTTAAAATTATTATTAGGTAATCCTACTATTTTTTTAATGTTTCAAAAATAAGTTCCTTACTCAATTATTTTTTATTTTATTGGAAAAATAAATGTTTTATTTCTTTCTCAATTTCTCATGATAAGAAAGCCCGATTAAAGGGTAATTCCAAATTTCATACCCATTTTAAAGTAAAATCCATAATATATTTTAAGAAAAAAACATTTTTATAAAGTGAAACATTTTTAATCTAAAAAAATATTATATCATTTATGGTTTTATGTAAATAATTAAAACTTTTTCTTCTTTGAAGACTCTTTTATATTTTCCCTTAAATCGCACTAAAGTGGCCAATATAAAAGGTTTCTTAAAAAACCTTTTTACATGTTTTCACTTAAGTTTGTAATAATTTATTCCTAAAATATAATTTCATTGTAATACCCCTTTCCTATTTTTTAATATAAATGTTTATAATCAAAATTATTACAAATACAAGTGATTTTACTAAAGAACTCTTCTTTCCAAAAGTAAAAGGGGTATTTCTCTCTAGAGTTTCTCAACAATTCTATTAGAGTATTTCTATATATTTTAACACCCTCTATTTAATCATGGGATTTATCTATATTGATCTCTTATATTACTGTCTACCATATTTTATTGAATGATTTATGATTTTTTTCATGGGATGTACTATCATGACATCATTCATCATATTACTTTGCATTATTTGTGATTATGTTTATTAAATTGGGATAATCTTTACATTTCATATGATAGTTTCAATATAAATTTATATGTGAATTAGGTTTCACCACTTTAATATAAGGAATTAATTAGACTTATTTAGTGACTTGTGGGGCCTTCTATATAGCCCTGTTGCATCAGTAGGTCTCATGAGACAATGTAGATCGGGTTTTTACCCATATATGTATGGTGTCTAGGTTAAATCCTTGAATTTCTATTTATGTTTTTTGCAATTATTCATTACATAATTATGGTATTATTAATTGATAATCCATGTGAATATTTAACTATTATAATATCCATGGTTAATTTTAATTCTCATTTGATTATTTATATGTAATTTTTTATTCAACTATTATTATTTCCATATTATGCTCAAGATTATGTTTTTATGTAATAGGTTTTTATTTATTCACTTTTTATTATTGATTATGTTTATTTTTGATCTCCTCTATAGTATTTATTACCCTTACTATGAATCTGAGATCACCCTTTTCATATGTTTTATTTTTACCTATAACATGAAGATGTATTTTATGAATGACTTAGAGGGATAATATAGGATTTTATGGGTGTTTCTAATAGAGTTTTTATATATTTTTTCCATCCAAGTTGTAATGTAAAAGTTATTTTGGTATCTGTTTTTTTAAATTTTACTAAACTATTCCGTCCTTCGGTATGCGATCTTTTGTTTATAGTTCCAATATAATAAAATAAGGAATCAACTCTAAGCTACCAGCGTCAGGGTCTTTAGAGTTGTTATCAAATAATATTTTATAGATACTTTGGAAAATAGATTTAGAAAATATAGTGTAGGGAACATAACCCTAGGATATATTTTGAGGATAATAATATAAAAAAATACAATAATTTTTGTAAGGTAGGGATTATGTAGGTCTTCCTAGAAATATATCTCTTTTTGGAAACAACACGTTGATGTGATTCTCTAACAGATGTACCTAGGTTTAATAACTCTGAGAAGGTGCATCAGGCTTGACTCGGTGTAATCTTGTTCAAGTCAATGGTTCTTACAGTTCACCTAGTTTTCCACACCCAAGGGACATACTAATGATAATTAAATTTTCCTTTACAAACCATTACGATGGATTTGTGAGTAAACATGTCCCCAAAAAATCATTTTTTGGATTATGATATTAGCTATGTATAAATTTTTAATTTATGTTATGTGATTTTATAGTTCAAAATTATGCATTAGTATTTATAACCTAATTTTTTATATTCAATTGATTAGAAATATATCCTAGCAGAATGAATGATAACCACCTCAATTCACATAATCAGAAGATAAAAAACTATTATTTCTTCTATGTTTTTACTTTAGTATTTCGAAAAGAACAAGTCTCTCAAATGTTCCCAACATGCGAGGAGATAATATCATGGTCTAAAAATAAGGAGAAAGATATTTATAAGTATTATGGATTTAGAAGGAAGTATAATAATAAGATAACAATATGGAAAATGTTGATAAAGGGAAGAAGGAAAATAATAATTTTTGAACATGTGATAATTGTGGAAGGAAAAACCATGGTATATTACTAAGAGGAAATGGAGAATTCATTATGTGTGGAGAAAAAGGATCCATGACGATAATTAAAGTGGAAGGAAATAATTTTACAATGTTCAGTGTTTCAACTATAAGGATATCATGCATTACACAAGATAATACCCTAACCGTCAAAGGAATATACCTCAAAAGAAGATAATGGATCATGGACAAGCTTATGATATTACCAAAAACAAATTGGAATTATTAATATGTTTTTTATTTGATTAAGTCATTATATCATTTAATTTTTTTTTCAATGATTTACTGGTTATATGAATTATAGAATAAATAATAATTGTACTATAGTACTTTTTCTTTAAGGATTTGAGAGAACACGTTGAATGGTTCTATTTAATGAAAGATTGTTTCAGAGGAAAGTTGATCTTTTTAAAAATAAATAACTTGGAAAAGATATCCCTAAAACAGTTCATGAAATTGAGATAATAATAAATAGATGTTTTTGGGTTAGAAATGTGACCATGAAGGTGATCTGATGGTTAATGTTATGTTGTAATTACAATATGTTTGAATTTAAGGAGTATATCTGAAAAAACTAAGATTTTATTTTTGGAAGAAATCATGGTTTCAAGGCACTAAAATACTTTTTATGTGACAATAAGAGATAAAATAGGTTGTTTTGAGGAAAATATTATGTTAAGTAACCATTCTTCTAAATCATTAGTATTTAAATTTAGAAAAACATATGTTGGGTTAGTCATAAGGTTAAAAACTTATGGAATTGATTAAGGATATTATTGATTAAGATAAATGTATGATTTATCATATTGGATAACCAAATCTAACCATTTTGGTTTTAGTAAGTATTTAAGGTTTAAAGGAATGAATATGGATAAAAGGGTTTAATGAATAAAAATTCATCTTGAATACCCATCTTTTGATTTAAGAAATTAATTGGAGATTTATTAAAGAAGATACAAAGGATGAGATTATGACATGGAAATGAATTATGTAAGTGCTTATATGGATAATAAAAGAAACTTTTAACTCTAGGAAAATAATATTGTTATAAAAACATCATCTATTTAATTTTCTTTCTGAGAAACATATAGCCTTTTAACTGATCATGGATTTATGGCTTTGTGATGGCTATCTTGGAAATGAATATTTTTTCTATTACTCTCCATTAGAACATTATATCTTGATTTTATTATATGTTAAAATTTTCATGAATGTTCTCCTATTTCATTATCTTATCTGTGCGGTGACCTTCACATTTTTCTTTACCTCTTTTAAGAGGATGTTTTATAAACCCTTTGTATGTTGTGGGGTTTCCAAAAAAGAATTTTGATGTATCAACCTATAGTTTTATAAGTGAAATTTTAAATTTTGAGGTTGAATTTTGTTGAAGTATGGGATGTAACACCCAAATATATTACAATATTCAACTTTTTAAATTTAACATCTTTAATAAAATACACAAACCACCTAGCTTAAACAAATGATTAAATATAATTATTTATTTTTGATAGTTATCACAATTTCATTGGAATGAATGGAATTAAAGAGATTATAAAAATATAGTTTACACATGTTAATAAAATGAATTATTTGGTTACCAATTTATTATAAATGCAAATAAAAATCAATTTAACATAAATTTTTTTTTTATAAAAAACAATTTTTATGACTATAATAAAATTTTCTGTTAAAAATTTAATTAATCATTATTAGTTAAATATTTTAATGAAATTAAAATCTTACATATTCGATCAAATATCTTTTAATTCGAATAATATGTTTGGTAGTCCTAATATATGAATAAATCCAATTCTATGCATAAAAGACTATATTTGTTTTGAAAATATTATTTTACCACCTTTTAAAGATGAAGATGTTTTAAAATAAATTTTTTACACTTTTATAAGTTATTTTAAAAAATATAAACTCCATTTTTAAAAATTAAAATGTCAAAATTAGTTTAGGGTGAAATTTTTGTTTTTTATCAAATATTTATTTTCCATTGAATAGTAAAAAAACATAAAATTATTAAACATTCATGATTTTATATTAAATTTCAATTTATTATTTGAATTTAATTTCACCTATGAAATTATAAATAAAATTTAGTTGTATCATAATTAAAAATATGGTATATTTATATCATGGAATAAGTAAATAAATATATTAAAACTGAAAAATTAAGTATTGATATTTCGATGAAACTGAAATTTTTATTTAAATTTTATAATTAATATAATGATTTAATATAAAATTTGTTTTCATAAAATATATTCATAAATTTATATTTTGTTGTCTTATAATTTTAAGATAATTTTATAGGATCATAATTAAAAATTAAATTTCTCATATTTTAGAAATTATTTTCTTAAAATGGATTCAATTTTTTTATTATAAATGTTAAAAAATTGTTAGGGTAAATTTTTGAGTTTTTTCTAAAATTGTTGAATTTTTGGTGAATAGTGAAATACTATAATTTATGGTATTTAACATTATAAGTACATAAAGGAACTTTTGATTAATTTTTGACGTATGGATAATGTAAGAACCATTATCTAAAACTCTCATCTCTTTAATTTATTTAGTCATAGTAATCAAAACTATCCATTGTCTTGATCCAAAATAATAAACTAAAGAATAAAATAATCAAGAAACACTCATCTACTCCACTATAAATACTACCCCTCACCACCTCTACTTGTAAAGTCCCGGTTCTGGAAGCCATCCAGAGGTGCCCTGTACCCGGTTGGTCACATGGCCTCAAGCACATTTCCCCAAACGCCAGAGGCTGCCGACTAGCAATGAGGGACTTGGGTGTGATAGTGGGGAAACAATGCCCTCATTGGCAGAGTACACAGTGGAAGTAAACAAAGTAGAAAAATAGAGGAAGCAGTAAATATCCAACAACAATGAACAGCAGAAGACTAAAACAATAAACAGCTGAAGCACACATGTATATATGAAATGATGCATGATACATATTTCTAGGAAAGCATCCAAACAAGTCACAATAATTAATACAATTCTAAACCAATATACAATGAAAAGTAAACAGATAAGCAACTCCTCAGCATCACAAGACTCGGCTTGGTCCCATGCTCTCCTGCTCCAAAGCAATCAAGTGCCAGAAGTCTAAGGCACTTTCCCTTGTCTATACCTGCAACAACATAGTCTGTTTGAGCACAAAAGCATCGCCCAAACAGGGTGTGAGACTAAATACCAATAGGTAACCACCCGAAGATCTGTGCCTAACAGTCAGTGAGTGTATGTCAGACAATAGTACAGTAAGCAGTAAACAGTAATAGTAAACAGTAGGTAGTAAACAGTAAGCAGTAATAGGATGATATACAACAGTAATCAATCCACAGAACAACAAGCAGCAGATAAGAAAACAACTAACCACAACAAGAACCCCTCTGGGAAGTACTCGCAGCCAACCCCTCTGGTCATATCTCAGAATTACCAACAACCCTCTGGGTAGTGCACTCAGTCTAACACCTCTGGTTTGGTCAGACGAAATTATAAGACTCTCTGGGTAATCTCACTCAGTCAATTCCCCTTATAGTCTAGGTTAGTCAGGGACTCTCTGATGAAGATCACATAGTCTATCCCACTTATAGCCCCAAGGTCTAGAAACTCTCTGAGGAAGCTCACTTGGTCAATTCCTCCTATAGCCTCTAGTTTGTCACAAACTCTCTAGGAATCTCACTCAGTCAATTCCTTCTCTTGAATGGAATGGTTTTAAATATATTCAAACAAAGTAAAGATTCTCTGAGGAAGCTCACTAGTTTTACCCTCCTATAGTCTATAATATCCAAGACTCTCTGGGAAGCTCACTCAGTCAATACATTGTAGTCTATAATGTCCAAGACTCTTTGAGGAAGCTCACTCATTCTACCCTCCTGTAGTCTATAATATCCAAGACTCTCTAGAAAGCACACTCAGTCTATCCCTTATATTCTATAGCACTAGGTTCTCATGGTCCCATGCCAGTAAGTGAATAATAATTCTATAAGACCAAATTACACCTACAGAGCTACTTGGCTAACCATTCTACAACATAATAAGCATATCAAGAATCGCATTCCATCCGACAGTCACAAGGCATGGAAAACAGGTATAACGGCCAAAGGCTAACAAGACCCCAAGGTCGTAAACAGAACAAGGCAAGGGAAAAAATCAATGAACATAAATTTCCACAAACATGATCAAATTACCTCTACACAAGAATACAAGAATGGCAAGAAAACAACAGGGGGAAAAAGGTAAACACGCAATACCCTGTTCATGGGTATTGGTGGAATTTTCACATAAAACTCAAGGACTTTTAAAAGTAAGGCACAAACCACCTACCTTGATGATATTAGATCAATATACATTGACGGACCTCTGCTGCGCGGAAGGCGCGGCGACTCCTTCTCACGCTTGTTGGGTTGGTGGTGGACCTCTACTACGCCGCGCTGCGTGGTTTTCTCTCCGGCGGTGGAGATGCTCTCGGGCTTCGGTGGTTGTTGGTTCTGGTCCGCAGGTGTAAAACTGGTCCTGTTGACGGCACACTCTCCGGAGCGCTCCTGGATCAGATCTCGACAGTTTTCTGGTGATCGGTGGTGTTTTTAATCGCATTCGAGGGTCGCGCTCTTGCATCGGAGGTTTCGGCCCTGTTTCATCTCAGGTGAGTTCGATGGGGTTTTCGTTGTCTCTTCTATAGTTGGTTTGTCTGTTGGCGGCGGGATCTTCAGCTCCATGGATTTTTTTCTTTTCATCATTGACGGTTCCGATGTTGGGTTGTTGTTGGTTTCTTTGCGGGATGTAATCTGTGAGTTTGTGGTTTCTTTCACCGGATTATCATGGAAATCCGGTGATGTTTTTTGTGATGCACCGAGGGTTTCTGCCTCGTTGAAATCGGTGACGAGGGTTTCTGCCTCGTTGAGTTCGGTGAAGGGGTGTTGGTGCCCTGGTGAAGGGATGGCGGTGGTGGTTTCCAGTGAGTGGTCTCACTGGCATCTGGCTGTGGCGGCATGTTCGAGGTTTGCGGACCGAGGTGATCACGTGATTTGAAGAAGCCTGAGGCAGTGCGTGTCTCAAGGCGTTGAAGGCAGTGTTTTAAAATTTTTGATGTATTTCATTTGAATTTTCAATTTTTGAATGTGGTGATGTGGATTTGAAGTGTTTTGGGTACAAGAAACCCCTAAACCGGTTTTAGGGGAACCAGCTACCCTCAAACCGGCCAATAGAAAATAAATAAAATGATTTGCAGGGGAAACTCAAGAAGAAGTAAGAGCTCACTGATGTGTTTCCAAAGCAATCTACAGCGGTCGCTTCAGAAACCCGACGGAGGCTCAGGGGCTCATAGGATGTTCATGGCCGTACTGGTCGCTCTCGGTCGAGGAACCGGGAGAAGAAGGTGTTTTTGTTTATTAAGCGCGACCCCGGTCCGTTTAATGAAAAAAAGAAACTACACGGAATGTACTTCTGGGGTACATGTCATGTACTTGGCCTTTCCGTACTACGCTTTAAGTGGCATCCACATCGCCCCTATACACCATGTGTGTGGCCCGGACACGGCCAGCACACGGCTTGACGCTGCATCAAAGTACATTGTCTGTACTTATAAACTACATGGCGCGTACTTCAAAAATTTCCATATTTTCTTATTTTTTTAAAAACTACCAGAAAAGGTAAAAAAAATACCTGAAACGAAGATCCATGTTCTTACAAACTTCCCCCATTAAACAAAATTTATCCTCGAATTTCCCTAGCGTGGCGTAGAAGAAGAAACCCAGAACAACTCTGGCCACTACGATCGTACATTGGCCTCCCTCTCCCATGTCTCGTCCTGTACTCGCCCGTGCTACCGTAGCACCCGTACCAGAGGAACATACCCACCATGAAGAACATTCATACTATGATCGACAATCTGGATAGGATGCTCCTCAAATTATGCATCCTATTCAAGCTTAACCTCCTCAGGTTGAAAAACATGAGACAAGTCTGAAAATTAACATCGGAGCTGAGAAACGTGGAAGACGTCGTGCATAGCCCGGTACCTCTGAGGTAACTGCAACCGATAGGCAACCATCCCAACTCTAACCAACACCTCAAATGGCCCGAAGTTCCGTGGTGAAAGATTTCCCTATCTCTGAATCCTCTTATGTACCAACCTTTGTGTGACAGGCAGGAAAACCTGATTCTCTACCTCGAACTACAGAGGTCGTCTTCGCTGATCAACATAAAACTTCTGTCAAGAATGTGATGTAACCATCCTTTTCTGAATCAACTCTATCTGCTCTGAGGTCTCCTGAACAAGACGAGGTCCCAAAAAATCTTCCTCTCTTGCCTCCAGCCAACATAATGGTGATCGACATGGCCTACCGTACAAAGCCTCGTAAGGTGTCATCTGAATAGTCGCCTCAAACTGTTGTTATATGAAAACCCCACTGGAGGAATATGCCTTCCCCAAGAACCGCCAAAGTCAAGAATGCAAGATCGGATCATATCCTCATGCACCTGGATCGTACACTCAGATTGTCCATCTGTCTGGGGATGGTATGCTATACTAAAAAGTACATGTGTAACCAAAGCCTTCTGAAGCCCCTGCTAGAACCGAGAAGTAAAACATGCATCCCTGTCTAAAAAATGTAGTGTGGAACTCCATTAAGACGTACAATCTCTTGGATATACAACCGCCCAGCTCATCAACACTAATGTTCTCCTTGATCGGCAAGAAGTGAGAAACCTTCGTAAGCCTATCGACGACAACCCAAACAGCATCACTCCCACGAGGTGACCTCAGTAGCCAAGTCATGAAGTCCATCATGACATCGTTCCACTTCTACTCGGGACTGGGTAACTACTATAAAAGACCTACTGGTCACTGATGCTCCAATTTCACCTACTGACAAGTAAAACATCTCATGACGAACCCAGCAACATCTCTCTTCATACCTGGCTACCAGTACTGGCGGTGTAGATCATGATACATCTTGGTGATGCCAGGACGAACTTCCCAAACAGAAGAATGAAAATCTCACATCAGCTCCTCACATATGTCTACTAGAACCCATACGCATCCCTGGAAATGCAAGATCTCATCCTATCCCACTGTCCATACAGGAACATGGTCCTATCCTGACACACTCACCCGCATTACTAGGCCTTCTGAGTCAGATAGATGCCGCATCCGTACCCAATCAAGAAGAGTATGGGTATCAACTATAGAATAAAGAAAAATCTATCCCTATCTATCGTGCAACTCTAATTGAATATCAGAGAACAGAGCCATAATCTCCCACTCACTATTGGCCTCCTGAACTGCCTGAATCTGAGTTCTCCTGCTTAGCGGATCAGCCACTGCGTTTCCATTTCCTGACGTATAGGCAAGATCAAAGTCAAAGGACTGAAGATACTCGACCCACCTTCCCTATCTTAGATGCAGATCTTGGTGAGTGATGATGTACTTGAGACTCTTTTGGTCGGTGAAAAACCCACAAAGTGATCTCCCAAAAGGCAATGTCTTTAACAGCGTAAGACATGAAAAACAACAGCCAACTCCAGATCGTGCATTGGGTAGTTCCTCTCGTGTGGCCTCAACTGCCGAGACCTGTATGCAACGACTCCATCTCCCTGCATAAGCACATCTCCTAGTCCAACACCCGAAGCATCACAGTAGATTGTATAGCTCTTTCCTTGCTTTGGAAAGACTAGTATAAGTGATGACATCAACCTCCCCTTCCGCTCCTGAAAGGATGACTTACATGAATCTGACCATAAGAACTTCTCACCTTTCTCGGTCAGACCTGTAAGTGGTGCTTCAAGGCATGATAAGTCCTATATGAAATGCCTATAGTATCTAGATAGCCCTAGAAAATTCTGCACCTTAAATACATTCTTCAACTGCTCCAAGGAAACTACAGCTCTCACTTTCTCTAGGTCAACTGATACTCCTGACTCTGAGATAACGTGACCTAATAAGTGAATCTGATCCATCCAAAAGTCGCATTTTGAGAGCTTATCATATAACTGACGCTCTCCTAGTGTACTCAGAATGATCTTAAGATGGTTAGCATGGTCGTGTCGAGTGTGAGAGTATACCAAGATGTCATCCATGAAAACCACCATGAAGGAATCCAAGTATGGATGGAACACTTGGTTCATCAGTTCCATAAAAACATATGGCGCATTCGTGAGACTAAATGGAATGACCGTATACTCATATAGACAATACCTTCTCCTGAAGGCTGTAGGAGGAATATCCGATGGTTTAATGCGCAACTGATGATAACTGGATATCAAGTCAATCTTCGAGAACACTCGGGCTCCTCGAAGCTGACCAAAGAGGTCATCGATCCTCATCAAGGGATATTAGTTCTTTACCTTTAACTGGTTCAGCTTCCGATAATCCACACAAAGCCTATGGGTGTCGTTCTCCTTCTTCACAAACAGGACAGGCGAACCCCAAGGAGAAGTACTGGGTCAGATGAAACCCTTTGCTTGCAACTCCTCCAATTGCTTCTTGAACTCCTGAAACTCAGGCGAAGCCATCCTATAAGGAGGAATGGACACCGGTGCCACTCCTGGAACGAGCTAAATAGAAAATTCTACCTCACACTCCAGATTAAAACCTAAAAAGTCTACTAGAAAGACATCCCTGAAATGTTCCACCACAAGAGGAAAGTATAACTATGAAGTCCCGTGGTCATCCAGATAAAGAGTGGAAATTAGGGCTGTAACTTCTCCTAGAACATGATGCACGGGTCCAGCTCTACCCACCTGTACATCCCACTCACCCCTATGAAGAAATGATCCGCCCTTAGGTGACATGAAACTCACCCAGCGACGATAGAAATCGACGACATCCTAGAAGGGAACTAACCAGTCCATACTGAGAATGAAATCATAGACTGTCTTCTCTAGGACATAGAGTTCCCATAAGAAGTGACATGTTTCAACCTCAATAGGGCACTCTCTGCACTGACATATGATAGAATTCTTCATTCCCAATGGTGTATTGAGAGTCAATATGTCGGCAGACGAAAAGATAAAGAGCCCAAGGATCTCCACAATAGAAAAAGAAATAAAACTATGTGAAGCACCAGTATCGAAAAGAGTTGAAGATAAAAATGAGGCTACTAAGATTGTACCTCGAACTATTGAAGGGTTGGGATCTTGCTCTTGATAGGTCTTCTCCATAGAAAATGTCTGGCATGTACCGTGGCCCTGCGCCCCTGGCTGACCACTCTGAGCTGATCCACTTTGTTTTCGTTGGTAACCTGGTGACTGACCACCATAGTCATGACCTCCACCTCGACATGAACTGTTGAAAGAACTCCAGTTCCCAGATTGGTGTAAAATCAGCGATACATCTCCGGTAAGTGGGGTCATAGAACAACCCCTACCACCAGCTTTAGGTGAGAAGATCTGCCAAAAATGCTGAAGATGGCCCATCTTGCCGCAAGATCGGCACTCCATTGGGTCTCTCTGTCATTGAGGCCTAGTATGCCCACTCCTACCACACTGATAGCATACTATCTGGTTTCCCAAAGATGCATTCTGCCTACCCTGATCTCCTCGATTAGACTCTATGCGGCACTTCCTGCTATCAGTAGGAGGGACACCGACTCTTGATGTCGAACCCCCTAGCTCACTGCTCCAGAATATCTCAGATTGCGCTCAGGGATCAGATCCTGGTTGACGATAGAGGATATCAAAGTCAACCTGAAGATATTCACCTGGGAATGGATCTCCTGCCTGAGACTGTCCTCGAACTTCCTAGTAAGGAACAACTCATCACCTCAAGGAATTGGCGTGAAATGTTGCAGCTCGGTAAAGAGAGACGAGTACTCCATAACAGAAAGAGTACCCTGGTCGAGACTCATAAACTCATGTGCTCAGTCGGCCCTAATGGTCTTTGGATAAAATTAATAGTAGAAGATGCACTGAAACTCATCCCAAGTCATACTCTCCTAGCTCCTTGACTATGAGATCACCTCCCACCACCTCTTGGCGGTGTCTCAGAGCATATAAGTAGCAAGCATTACCCTTTTCTCTGGAGGTATCTCCAAGTGCTCAAATATCATCAGAGTAGCCTCTAACCACGACTCAGCATCCTGGGGTCCTCCATACCCTGAGAAACTAGAAGGATGATGCTGCTGGAAAACCCACATCTGCTCCACCATCAACGAGGCAAGTTGTGGCGCTCCCTCAAAGGTCGGCATCATCCTCAAGAAGTCCTCCCTGAACTGTGCATTGGCACCTGAAATGGGTATAATTTCTTGTGCCAAGGCTAGAATAGCAGTAAGATCTGTAGGAGGTCCCTAATCGGCCATATCCATTGTCTGATCACCGTCTGGCAGCTGACGTACAACCGGAGGACGTCTCAGTGGCATAGCTCTGAAAGAACAAAAGAACGCCTTAGATCAGGAATATCAATGACTGAGAACACAAGAGTACAAGACGGGCATAGGAGAAAGAAACATTCATGTTTTACACAACATGACTCCATGGAGAGTATAAAACTATATGGCATGTTCCTTAAATCCATTCACTTGGGCATGTACTTCTGCCGCCACTGGTCATGTAACACCCCAACCTACATGATGTATTGTTCCCATACATGACGTGTACTTGAAACCTATTCCCCTTCTCGAGTCTCTTTACATGGCTAACTCACATGGTCTTATTAACCCTAGACTACACAGCATGTTCACTAAGGACACGGTGTGTACTAGATAGGTCTCGGTGACCCGTGTTGTTAGTTACACGTCCAGCTACACGGGTGACCCTTACACGGCATGTTTCGAACAAACACGACGTGTATTGGAGAGATGACACGGACCGGTGTTGTTCGTGACACAGTCAGGTACCTAGAACATGGATTCATGGCGTGTTCATAACAAACACGACATGTTATACACGAGCTTCCCCAACTCGTGTTGTTAGTGACACGGCCGTGTACACGGCGTGTTCCTAAAACCTTTTTTCACAACACCATGTTTCTGCCGACACTGTCAGTGACATGGTTAAAAACGACATGGAATGTTTTCAAGTACACACCATTTATTCTGGGTTTTTCTGGGCAGTAGCTCTAAAACTGCACCAAAGCCCAGAAAACACTAAAAAACCATCACGGAGGTGCCAAATTCCAATCAGTGATAGCCCATACTCCCCAATAATCAAATATTGACAAATCCTACATATCAAATACAAGGGAAACAAGTCAATGATCCACCAAACATCAAATAATGAGGTCCCATAACACCTCAAGAATCAAAATTTTGTGTTCATTTAAGAAAAGGTACAATACAAAAAATTTCTCTAACACGCTGCAGGGATTCTACCAAATCATCTATCACACCAGCATGCATAATCTACACAATGTCTATCACAATAGCATGAAATCGCTAATTCACCCTAGATGGCGTGGAAAAAATGCATGGCTTGTGAATTATAACAAGTTACTATATGATGCTTGAGATGGCATACCCTCATCTCATCGGGTTGCGACAGAAATAAAACCGCAATAGCAACAAAAATTACAAAACAAGGCATGTGAATCACTCTAGGAGAAATCATATCAACCGTAAAATCTCAAAATAGGAAAACTGTGATAAACAAGGTAGATTGGATTTTCCCTATACATGAGTTAGCTACCCAGAGGTACAACTTATTACCAAGTAACGAATCCATCCTATCTCTGGATAAATGCTCTAAACAGTAAATCAAGAGAAAAGAATTCCTTTGATACCACTTTGTAACATCCCAGTTCTAGAAGACGCCCAGAGGCGCCTCGTACCCGGTTGGCCACATGGCATCAAGCGCATTTTACCAAACTCCAAAGGCTTCCGACTAGCAGCGAGGGCCTTGTGTTTGATAGTGGGGAAACTATGCCCTCATTGTCAGAGTAAACAGCGGTAGTAAACAAAGCAGACAAATAGTAGAAGCAGTAAATATCCAACAATAATGAACAATGAAAGACTAAAATAATAAATAGCTGGATCACACATTTATATATGAAATTATGCACGATACATATTTCTAGGAAAGCAGCCAAACAAGTCACAATGCTGAATACAATACTAAACCAATGTAAAAAAAGAAAAGTAAACAGATAAGCAACTCCTAAGCATCGCAAGCCTCATCTTGGTCCCAAGCTCTCTTTCTCCAAAGAAATCACGTACCAATAGTCGGAGGGCACTTTCCCTTGTCTGTACCTGTAACAAGATAGTCTGTTTGGGCCCAAAAGCTTGGCCAAATAGGGTGTGAGACTAAATACCAGTAGGAAACCAACCAAAGTTCTGTGCCCAATAGTCAGTGAGTATATGGCATATAATAGTACAGTAAGTAGTAACCAGTAACAGTAAATAGTAGGTTGTAGACAGTAAGCATTAATAGGATGATATACAACAGTAATAAATCCACTGAACAATAAGCAGTAGAGAAGCAAACATCTAACCACAACAGGAACCCCTCTGGGAAGTACTCACAGCCAACCCCTCTGGTCCTATCTATGAAGTACCATCAACCCTCTGGGCAATGCACTCAGCCTAACCCCTCTGGTTTGGTCATACAAAATAATAAGACTCTCTAGGGATTCTTGCTCGGTCAATTCCCCTTATAGTCAAGGGTAGTCAGGGACTCTCTGAGGGAGATCACATGGTCTAACCCTCTTATATCCCCAAGGTCTAGAAACTCTCTAAAGAAGCTCAATCGGTCAATTCCTCCTATAGTCTCTGGTCTATCACAGACTCTCTAACGAATCTCACTTAGTCAATTCCTTCTTTAGCCTGGAAAGGTTTTAAAGAGATTCAAACAAAGTAAATACTCTCCGAGGAAGCTCACTCGGTCTACCCTCTTGTAGTGTATAATATCCAAGACTCTCTGGGAAGCTCACTCTGTCTATCACCTTTAGTCTTTAATGTCCAAGAATCTCTGAGGAAGCTCACTCGGTCTACCCTCCTGTAGTCTATAATATCCAAGACTCTCTGGAAAGATCACTTGGTCTATCCCTTGTAGTCTATAGCACCAGGTTCTCACAGTCCCATGTGAATCTGTGCATAATAATTCTATAAGGCCAAATTACACCTACAGAGCTACTTGGATAACCAGTCTACAACATAACAATCATATCAAGAATCTCATTCCATCTGACAGTCACAAGGCATGGAAAACAGGAATAACGGTGAAAGGCTATCAAGACCTCAAGGTCATAAAAAGAACAAGGCATGGTAAAAACATCCATGCACTGTAATTATCCACAAAAATGATCAAATTACCTCTACATAAGTATGAAAGCATGGTAGGAAAACAACAGGGGGAAAAGGTAAACACAAAATACCTCATTCACGGGTATTGGTGGAATTTTCACATAAAACTCAAGGACTTCTAAAGGTAAGGCACAAACCAACTACCTTGATGCTATGAGATCAATATACTTTGACCATGAGGCTTGATTCTCCTTAGAACGATGTAGATTTATGAAAATGCACAAAACGTTCAACCCAGAATATCTTGATAAAGAGGGAGAATCATTGAATGAAACTCAAGAATAAGGAAGAGCTCGTCGTTGCAGTTCCAACGCAATTGACAGTGGCCGATTCAGCAAATAGACGGAGGCTCAGGGGATCGAAGGATGTTCATGTCCATACAGGTCGCTCTCGGTCGAGGAACCTGGAGAAGAAGGTGTTTTCGTCGATTAGGCGCCACCCCAGTTCGTTTAATTAAAAAAAACTACACGACATGTACTTCTAGGGTACACGGCGTGTACTTGGCCTTTCCGTACTCCGCTTTAAGCGGCCTCCACATCGCCCCTACACACCGTGTGTGTGGCCCGGACATGGCCAACACACAGACCAGTGCTACATCATAGTACACAGCGTGTACTTATAACGTACATGGTGTGTACTTCGAAAATTTTCAGATTTGCCTACCTTTCTCAAAAATGACCAGAAAAAGAAAAAATATACCTGAAACGAAGATCCGGGTTCTTACACTACTCCTCACACATCTGAAGTTTTTAATATTTTCTGATTTATACCCAACCCCCTCCCAATCCTCTCCCACATGATCTTGTCTCACACAAAATACTATTTCAATGTTACATAAAGAGGTTCTCAATTAGAGGAATTCAACAGGTAAAATCTTATTTCGTCCATTTAATGTTTCCTTTAATTTCTTTATTTTCTAATATTTCCCTACCTCTACTTATCCAATTGGATTGATAGCTCTAGTATATTATATATAATAGAATATTTTTATGTTATGTTAATAAGCATCATGAAACATATTTTCCTATCATTGTTATTCTAAAAAAAACATCTTCTGTGATGTGTCGATTTACAACCATTGTGGATAATGCATTTTTATTTTCCATTAATGCCTTCATGGATCATCCTAAAACAATTATAATGGTTAAAAAAGATTTTATAATTTATATTAAAACTTATTTTGTTTTTTGAAAATACTATATATACAAAATAATAATAAATAAAACAAAAATTGTGCGTGATTATCAAAAAACACCATAATAATCTACATGGTAATCATTAAGATTTTATCTAATGAATCATCCACATATCAGGAAAAAAATGAAATATAAGACCATTTAATACTCTATAAGTTCATTAATAATATATAATTTCAATTTGGGATAACTATTCCCAGTTTACATGATCTTCTATAAATGTATACACATGAATCAATCCTAAAAACCAAGGAAACAAACCCTCCCAAATGATGAAACTGAGTCTTATAACACATCAAAAAGGATATAAATGAACTTAATAAATTATAATAATAAAATATATGTTTAATACGATCTTAATTATATTACTAATGAATATAATTTCATTATCCAAGACATTAAGTGAATGTAAAGAACACTTTCAATCATAAGGTAAGGGTTTTCTCATCTCACCTTTATTTTTGTTAGATATTCCTTATTAAATAATATTTATTGTGTGTGGTATATGCATACTAAAAATTGATGTAAAATATCATGAATCTCATTATATTCATTTTATTTAAAGTTTCATTTTATGATCATTAATTTTAGGGGGAATACAGTTCTACTTTTAGTAAAGTGGTAAGGGATTCTCTACGAACCTCCATTTTTGTTCGGGTTATGATTTATCTCTCCTTTACCCAATATAAATAATAATAATAATAATTTAATCCTCCTAAATTTTGAGAATATGTTCCCGAAACAAGTAATTTTACCAATTCTTCTTTATTTGATTGGGAAATACAAGTTTTATAGGGTTCCTTTCTCAATTGTTCTCGATAAGCAGACCCGATTAAAGGGCACTTCCCATTTTTTTACCCATTTTCAATTAGACTCCATAATTAATTTTAAGACAAAAATTTCATTATAAAAAATATATTTTTAACATGAAATACTTTCATAGAAATTTTTTTGATTTATGTGAACAATTAATCTTTTGACTTTTTTAAATGCTCTTTTATATTTTCCCTCAAAATGCAATGGAGTGGACCACTTCTCAAATTTTATAAAAACTATTTTAACATGTTTTCTATTAATTTGTACATAATTTATTCCTCAAATATCATTTCATTTAGCTATCCATTTTCTCTTAAAGGATATACATGTTTAAAATCATATTTTATGAAAACATACAAGTGATTTTCGAAAAGAACTCTCCTTTCCAAAAGTAAAAAGGTATATTTAATTCAAGATTTCATAAACTATTTGTTTAGAGTATTTATATATATTTAAAAACCCTATTTTTAATCTTATGATTTATTGAGATTTATTTCTTATGTATCCGTCTACCATATTTCATTTAATGGTTTAAGATTATTTTGACTCGGGTTGTACTATCTTGATACTATTCACCATCTTACTTTGGATAATTTATGATTATGTTTACTAATTGGGGATATTATTTAAATTTCATAATATAGTTTGAGTATGAATGTTTATGTTGATTATGTTTCACCCCTTTAATATGATAAATTAATTGGAATTAGTAATTGATGAGTGGGGCTTTGTATAGCCCCTAGATATATCAGTAGGTCTCATGAGACAAACTAGATCGGGTTTTACCCATGTATGTATGGAGTTTCGGTCGAAGCCATGATGGTATGTTTATGATGTCCAATATTATGCATTCCATCAATATGATATTAGTAATGTATAATCCATGTGATTATTTAACAAGTGTAATATCTATGGTAAGGTTTCATTCGCATGTGATTATTTATATGTTATTATTTATTTAGATATTATTCTTTCCATATTATGCTGAAGATTATGTTTTAATGGAATGTGTATTTAGTTATTAACCTAGTATTATTGATTATGTTTATTTATGAAAGTGTACATTGTATTTCATGACTTTACTGAGAAATTGAGATAACCCATTTCTTATGTTTTATTTTTCTCTAGGGTGTGAACATGTATTTTATGAATGACATTCATGGATAATATATGATTTATTGGGTGTTTCCAATGGAGTTTCTCTATTTGTTTCCTTTTGTGTTGTAATGAAACAATTATTCGTGTATCTGGTTTTCCAAATCTACTAAACTATTCAGTTCTTTGGGTTGCGATCACTTGTATATATTACTAATGTAAAAAAAATTAAGGCACTGGCTCTGTGCTACTGGGGTCAGGGTGTTTTCAATTATGTATTAAATAGGTAAGATTGAAATAATATAAATTATCAGGTATAAAGACAATAAAAATTTCATTTTACACAATTTCTGAACAAAAAAATAATAATTGAAAATTAAAATAATTTCATCAATATAATAATGAATATTTTATATAAGTATCACAAACATTATTGTTTCAGAACATTAAATTTACACTAAAAAAAATATGGGTATATTTCATATTAAGTATTGTATTATTAATAATAATATTATGAAGTGTTATTAATTAAATTCTTATTATTAAATATTATTAATTAAATTATTAATAAATATTAAATATATAATTAAATATATAATTTTATTGCAGTAATAAATATGAATAATTACAGAAATAATATAATTATTAAGGTTTCTAATGAAGTAGTTAATAATAAAATTAATAATAAATGATATTTAAATTGTTAATAAAGAAAATATAATTATTTTTAATAATTTTATTATTATAAATATTATATAATAAATAATCATTTATAATAATCATAATATAAATATATTTATTATTTTTTAACCAATAAATAATTAATTAATATAAATGTTATATATAATCTAATTTTTAACATATTTAATGATACTTAATAATAATATAATTATTTATGTAATTAATTAAAAATTATGATTTAGTTCAATTCAATTTACGAATACGATTTTTATTTAATAGAAATTTTAAAATATTGTTATTGTAAATTTTTTGGCAATAAAAAGAAAAAATTAATTATTTTAATATATAAAAAATTTACTTTATTTATAATAATAATAATATATCACCTCTGGTTTCATTTAATTGCCCATTTATTTATGTTTTTTATGTATGTAATGTGTTTGGATGAAGTTTTGAATGGTTTGGATGACTTTAGGAGTGTTTTTTGGGCCTTTTCTAGAGGTACATGGTTTGAGAATGATTAGTTAAAACCATGTAACTCCAATAGAAAACTGTGTAATGTGAGGAAAAGGTATGTGTGTAGGCACAAAGTTTGTACAAACCATGTAGAAACCTATTAGTAACCATGATTTTAGAGACAAAGTCATATGCACAAATAACACATGGTTTTCCAAACAGTGCGCCCTAACCATATATGGATAAAATTTATATCCTAAACTTTTGGATCTCATTCATAATTGCTCCTTAACCACTTTTTTTTACACTATTATAAACCTAACTCATTTTTATCTCCCCTCAATGGTTGTGGAGACTCTTACCATCGATTCAGTAGTGATCTGTTTGAAAATATTTGTCCGTTGAAGGCTGTATTACATGGTAAGTCATTGTTCATAGTTTTTTTCCTTAGATCAATTTATCTTCCCTCTCATGGATTCATTGATATAATATGATGGGGATAGATTTATGTTATTTAGTTCCAATCATGAGGAGATTGTGTTTTTTTTATGATAGGGAACATAATCTAAGGTGGGTATTTGAAGTTTTAACCATGTTTGTTACCTTTTTGTGGTGTTCTTCATTTTCGGTATAGTTTCCTAGGTAGGTGGATCACTCGTGACTCCTTGTATTAGAACATAAATACCTAATTTCAAATTGATTTAATTTCTTGAAATTTATTATTAAATTTATGTGGTAATATTGGTATAAACCTTCTTTAGTGATGGTTTTTGATGTTATGGAATTTTTGTGCAATGTGATTTGATGAATGATTTTAAAATGATGATTTTTAATTGGTTGTTTGGTTTGATTTATGGAAAAATGTTTTGTGGAAAGTTTATTAATAATTTTTTTGTTGAAATTATTATCTAGAACTTCTATGGCATGGTTTTGGAATAATTTTTTGGTTTGTGTTCATTTGTATTGATGTGACCCAATTGAAGGGGTGAGTGCCATTGGGTCACTAGTGTATGGTTACCTTATGATGACTTGGTAGAATGATGAGACTCTTCTCATGATTATGGAACTATCACATTGTCATACATTTGTGGATATTTGGATTGGAAAATGATATTCCAAATGGATTTGTGAAATGGTTTAAAGGATTTTATAGTATTTTTCCATGGGAATCGTTTTGGTTTAGAATCCCATTTTTGGCTTGAAAACTATTTTTCTTAGATTTTTTTGGATTTGATATAAAATATTGAAATTTTAATTTAAAAAAATATTTTTATATAATTTTTTTTACCTAAATATGATAACATCTTTTGTCTAAGGGGAATTGGTAGGAAATTAATTTGGCGAAAACCTACCGAGTTTCAGAACTCACTCCCTGCGTGGGCACATTGGTACATTTACAGATATTGTTTATCGAGACAAAGTTAAATACAAGGTATCAAATTTCATTATTGATGCTTCATGATATATGGGAATGGATTGTGGGGTTATATATGGATCCTATTGGTAGTTTTAGTGTTGTTTTCTTTGGAGTCTTTGAGATTTTTTGGTTTTGGTTTCCACTTCATTCTTTGATATTGGTTTTTGTTTTGTCTTTGAACTCTAATATGGTATATTGGATTAGTTTTTCTTATGTAATTTTGGTACTAAAATGGGTATTATTACATTTTTTTATACATCACATAATAGTTGTTTTGTTTTGATTATCAAGGTTGGTTTTTTTATTTTTAAAAGGAAAAATCACCCCCAACTATTAATGAAGCCATTGTAATTTATGTCTAGACTTTGGTGTCATGGGGATATCACCTAAGTCCAAGTAGGAATTCTGCCTCATATCAAGTGAATTAGGTGGGGCACGATGTTACAAGTTAAATCGGTTCAATCCTTATGTATTTTTTGTGTCGATCATGGAGTTGAATATTCATTCCAGTTTAGTCCTTGAGTTAGAATGTTAACATGGAGTAGGATTTTTGGATTTTAAATTGTGGATCATAAAAAGGCATAGCTAAAATAATTTTTATGAACTTCAAGTGACTAGGGAGTTGGGTACATATATAGCGACCCTATATGTTTTTTACATTACTATTACATAATTTTAAAAATAAAACCACATAATATAATTAAATGACCAGGATCCAAATGTTTAGGGTTTTTGGAAAACTAGGATCATAAATAACATTTACAACAAAAACATGAACATTTATTTAATTCCTTCTTCTCTAGCTTATTATTGGATCTTGAATACCACTAAGTACAAATAGGTTCCTAAGGATATATATAAAAAATAGTGTGAGCTAAAATCCTAGTAAGAGGATCTATAAGAACATGATACAATATATAATTGGGTGAGCAATATCATAACATCGTCATTATTATCAAGATAGGAAGCATTAGATAGAGTCATGGATTGTCAAAATGCATAAAAATGAAATATCATGTCTTATTGGTTAACTACCACAAATAGTTGTGAACAAATATATCTTAATGTTCACACATATTTTACTTTAACTCATGAGATTCATCAACTTACCCAAATAATTGGAGCTCTATATAATTCCTAGAACACCCATCACATCTTCTCATTTACATTGCACTATATAATTCTTGGGGGCACCCATCACAACATAACATTAACATTATCATGCATGAAACATAGAACGTATATCTATATTGTACATAAATAACCCATTTAAAGTATTGGGTTTAATTTCATAAATCATACATTAAAAAGGTAATAATATACTTGATATTAGAATCATCAACCTTGATTGAAGAGGAAACAACCTTGAGAAGTAATAGGTGATTTTTTTTAAAGAAGAGTTATTTTTAAAAACATTGAGCTTGTAATAAACTCATGTTTATGAAACATATCCTCAAAAGAGAATGGTGAAGAATAAATGAATGAAATTTATGGCTCATATACATATTGAAATTGGTTTAAAATAGGGAAAACCCCAATGAAATGGAGTTGGGTTCGAGAATTCCACTTACATTGTGTCTGAACACTTTCTTCACATTAATATCCTATATAATCACATTAGATTCATTAATTAGTAACTAAAAAACCCTTTATAAATATATTTAATTCATTATGGTTTTATTATCTTCATTTATGGGCTTTTGGATGAGTTATAGAGTTTTTTTCATTGTTGGTTAAGTTTGTTTTCTTAGTTCTAATGATTGGTACATTTGTATACATCAATGAATGTTTGTTTAAATTTTGAGTAAACAACTAGAATAATTATGATATTTTATTGATGATTTTACATAACTTGAAATGATGTTATAAATAATTTGGTTATATAAGATTAGGATGAATAATTAGATATGAATTTAATGATGCGTGTTTCGGTTAATTTGAGATGTTTTTCATCCACAACATACTTGTTTTGTTTAATCATTTAGTATTGAACCCATAATTTCATTACAAAACATTAGATGAGTCATAATATGCATAATATAGTCTTTTTCAACCATAATAATGGTTTCATGACAAAATTTGAAGGTGGTAACTGAATATGAAAACATGTCGTTCTTGATGGTGATAAATTAACACCACATAAACAACATTTTAATTTAGAAAATAAAAGAAAAAGGAGAAGGGGTTTGATGATGTTTTATCCCCTTATCATAATAAAATTCCAATATATGTATGATAATAGATTTTCCTTACCATTTGGATGATGGAAGGTGAGGTGAGAATAAGATAAGAACTTGAAATTGAATGGAAATTAAAAGAAATGAGATAGAGGAATTAACTCTTGAATTCTCCTCTTGAGATCCTCCTTAAGGAACCTAGGTTTGGACTCATGATGAGAAAAAGTACTTCTGGAAGTGGGTGAGGTTTTAAGGAATATTTTTGGGTAGAATTAGGACAATTCTTCATGCTTGATATGTGTGAGTGGAAGAGGGTGGAAGGGATGGTATTTATCGTGCAGGGGGGATTTCTCATTATTTTATTCATTAGTTTATTATTTATCCCAAGATAAGAAATAGTGCTGATTAATGAGACTATATATAGTGAGTTAGAATGTTTGTTTGAGATAATGGTATTATATTAGCCATACATCAGCTCATGACATCACAATTCAAGTATTTTCCTTATGTCATAAATATTGGTATTTCAATATTAAACAAAAAATGAAGTATTTTAGAAAAATCCCAAAAAATAATCCTTACCATTTTGAAACATGTAGAATCCAAAAAATAACTCCATTTTATGAAAATAATTTTATAAATATGATAAATTTAATTTTTAATTAAAATCATTATTTACTTAAAAAATACAAATTTAAAATTACTTTTCTAACACTGTGACGAATTACTTAAGATATAATAAAATAATCATTATACCATAAGAAATAAAAATGTTAATTTATGAATAAATTTTCGGAAAATATTTTTTATTAATTTATTAAAATAAGAAGAAAATTGTAATCAAATATTTATGACTGGTAAAAACACCAATACTTAATTAATAATTTCTAAAAATATTTACTTACTTATTCTATGATAGAATTACATAATACTAACATGTATAAGATGCCTAAATTTTATTTATACTACCACGGGTGAGGTCACTATTCCATTTTTCTATTTACTATTCAGAAGGGTCGTATTACTATTCTTAAGGTCAAGTTACAATCTCAAAGGTTTAGGTTCCTTAACTTCTAGAAACACGTCTTATATCATTAATTCCTCATTTAAAAAGATTTTATTACGTTCTCTATGTGATTATATATTCATTATAATATATGAATTTACTTATAAGAAGGGATAAATTCCATTTTTAATAGTTTAGGTCGTTACATTCTTCCCCCCTTTTGAAATTTCTCCCTCCAAATTTTGTTTTACATAAAAATGTGAGGGTAATTTCCCTTCACCACTTCACCTAGTTCCCAAGTTTCTTCTTCATAATTATGGCTTATCAATAACACTTCAACAAGGTGGGATGTCTTGTTGCATAGAACCTTATCTCCCTAGTCCAAAATCTTTACTAGTTGTTCCTCATAGGAGAGATCATCTTCTACCTGTACCACATCTAAGCTAAGTACATGTGAGGTATCTAGTATGTACTTCCTCCGAAGCGATACTTGAAACACATCATGAAAATGATCCATGTTTAGTGGAAGTTAAAGCCTATAGGCCACATCTCCAATGCGGTCAAGAATCTCAAAGTGGATAATGTAACCAATGATTAACTCCCCTTTATTTCCACATCGCATGACTCTCTTTGATGGTGACATTATAAAGAATAATTTATCTCCAATGTCGAACTGGCAGTACCTTAAACGGTTATCATCATAGATCTTTTACCGACTCTGAGAAACATTGATATGATTCTGGATGACTTGAACCTTCTCTATCATCCATTGTAGAAGATCAGTTCCAAGTAGCTTTCTTTCCCCAAATTATTTACAAAAAGTTGGAGTTCTACATTGATTTCCATACAGAGCTTCATATGGATCCATCTAAATGCTTGAGTGGAATTTATTTGTTTATGAGAACTCAATAAATGGTAAATGTGGATCCCATCCACCTTTGAATTCTAAAGATAATTCTCTTAGAATATCTTCATGAATTAGAATTTTCCATTCAGATTTCCCATCAGTTTGTTGGTGATATGTTATGATGATATTTAATTCAGTACTCAAAGCACGTTGAAGACTCCTCCAAGATTTAGACACGAACCAGGGATCAAAATCAGAGAAAATCGAGAGTGGGAATCCATGTAGTCTCACCACTTCTTTCACATATATCATTGCAAGTGGTTCAAGAGAGAGATCTTCCCGAATAGTGATAAAGTGTGAAATGATGGTGAGTCAGTCCACCACAACCCATATCACATTATTTCCTTTAGTTATTTTTGGGAGACCCATGACAAAGTCCACAGTGATATTCTACAATTTCCACATGGGTATAGGTAATAGTTGTATCATCCCCTTGGACTTTTGTCACTCTTATTTAACATTATGACATATCAATCACCTTGAGATATAATCCACAATCACCATATTCATGTTATCCTACCATAAGTGTTATCAGAGATCACGATACATCTTGGTACTTCCATGATTGATAGAGGAAGGTGAGATATGTTTGTTTTCAAATAGATTATTTTTTATCCCTGGAGATGAGGGCACACAAAGCCTCATTCCAAATCTAATAACACCATCATCATTAATATGAAACTCTAGTATATTCCCTTCTTTTACTACATTCACCATCTTTTGTAACATTGGATTATCTCTTTGTGCCTTCTTATTCTTCTCTTGGATAGATGGTTGGGAAATCATTTAAGTAAGGTATGATGTATTCCCTACCATTTTTATTTCTAAATCCATCATTTGCATATCCATGATGATAGTGTCTTTCTCAAAATGCATCATGGATTGAGTTGAAGGTTATTTTCTTCTAAGATAATTATATACCTTGTTTTCCTTGCCAGGATGATAGTGAATAGAAAAATTATAGTATTTGATTAATTTAAACCACCTACTTTGACGCATGTTGATCTCATTTTGTGTGAATATATACTTTATGATATCGTGATCAGTATATATGTTACATTTTTCACCATAGAGTTAGTGATGCCAGATTTCCAATGAAAAAATCACAGCTGATAGCTATAGATCATGTGTTGGGTAGCTCTTATGATTGATCTTCAATTTCCATGAGGCATAAAATATCACATTACGATTTTTCATAAGTACACAACCCAAGACTTACTTTGAGGAATCATTGTATATCACTAAAATTTATCCACTCTTTAGTAATGTGAATACTGCTGCAATGATCAACCTTCTCTTTTTCTCCTTGCAGCTTTTCACACATTCATTCATCAAGATATAATTCAACCCTTTCCTTGTTAACATAGTTAGCGTGCGAGAAAATCATGAGCTCAGAAAATGTCGGTAGTAACCAAATAACCTAAGAACACTATAGGTTTATATGACACTAGAGTGTTTGATCCATTCCTTAATTGCCTTTTTTTAATGGTCCAGAGAAATTCCCTCTCATGTGATCCCTTTCCCAATGAATGCACCTTTCTGCATCCAGAAGTCACACTTTCTGAACTTGGCATACAACTTATCCTTCCTTAATGTTCCCAACACAAGGATTGTATTATCTTAATGTTCCTCATTATTTTTTAGTATATGAGAGTATCATCAGTAAAAAAACAAAAAATTTATTGAGGTATTTTCTAAAGACTCTATTCATCAAATCCATAAAGATTGTAGGGGAATTTTAAATTTCAAAGGGCATCAATAAAAACTCGTAGTTCCCATACCTTGTACAGAGGGAAAACTTATGAATATGTTTCTTCTTCACCTTAATATAATGATATCTAGAATTAAGGTCCACCTTGGATATGAATTGATCTCCTCAGAAGTTATCAAATAATTAATCAATACTTGGAAGAGGATATGTTTTATTTATGGTGATATTGTTTATTTATCGATATTTGATACATAACGGCATTGATCAATCCTTCTTCTTCACAAAGAGAACTGGCGTACCCCAAGGTGATGCACCAGGACATGAACCATTTTTCAAAATTCTCTTATAGATGATTCTTTAACTTCTCCAGGTCGATATGAGCCATCCTATTATGACAAATAGAGATAGGAGTAGCTCTGGGTTTGAGTTCTATTGAGAAAAATACCTCATGATTCAGGGGAATTCTAGGAAACTATTTGGGAATTACATTACTATATTCCATTACAATGGGAATTTACTCTAGGTTACTACCTTCTTTTGACTCAACCATTTTAATGAGAAACACTTCTTCACAAGGAATCTACACTCATACCATTGAATTATTTTACGAAGTAAATTCATGATATTCCTTGAATTTGTAGAGGAGCATGTTATGGTTCTGAATATGAAAAGATATTTCTTTTTATCGACAGTTTATATGTTCTCTATATAATGAGAGAGAATCCATTATCATTATAGCATTGAATTCAACCAGGAAAGTATTGATAGATTTGCTGGAAGAATCTTCTCACATACGCCAATAAGAAAAGAGTCCTACACTTAGGTTGAAATGATTTCACCACTAGGTATTTTTATAGATACCTATACTACAAGGTTGTCAGGATTAAATTCTATATTTCTACACAACTTTCTTGATATAAATAAATTCATAGAACCAAAATATAATAATAATTTTTCCATTTTTTAGTGAATATGATGTGTACCTAGTATGTTGTCATTTTTATGCTCAACTTCTATAGTAGTGATGGCATAAGCCTTACCTTGATTCTTTTGCTTTGGTGGTTTCTGAAACTAATTACCCTCAAGGATTTGAGGTTCAATGCACTAGATTGCATAGATCCATGGATCCGTATAGTTGTAGCATTGGACCATGGGTGGATCTCTTCTTTTCTCTGCCACATTATCCTACCTTCTCGTGTATTTATACATTCATGAGATAGGTGGCCTTTTCTCTCACAGTTGATGCATTTCCTTATCCATTTGAGGAAGTTTCCATGATGTATCTTCCCATATTTTTGGCATGTGGGTGATTGAGTTTTATTTCCACCTTTTTCATTGGATCCTCTAGCTTGAAACTCCATCTTTCACTTCTTATCACCATAGCCATGGTACTATTCTCCAAACTCCGTCTCCACTTTGTGAGCACATCGAACAAATTATTCATAACTCCAAAATTCTCAAATTCCTATAACCTTTAAAAGGCGTGGTTTTAAACCACTAAATAATATATCAATTTTTCTTTCATTGTTGATATCAAAACCATAAGCGTACCTTGCAGGCCTTGTCAAAGGTTCTTCATAGTTCATGATAGAGTCTCCATACTTTTACTTCTTCTCTATGAATTCTCTCACCATATTCTTATAAAGAGTTCATGGGAAATACTTATTAAGAAACATTATCCAAATGTCTTCCCATTCCATATCTTCCATTTCACCTCCAAGCGTGGTGTTCTTAATAAAATCCCACCCTTGATCGGCCAATCCATTTACATGATAAATAAGAAAATTCAACTTCTCTATCTCAGAATAGTGAATAATAGAAAATATCTTCCCCATGGAGTTGGCCCACTATTCTGCTACTAGTGGAACTGAAGACCCACTAAACATCGGTGGTTGGTAAATCATAAAAGACACTATGGCTATTTTTTTCCTCTTAGGTGTGGGCGGATGATCCACATTATGTAGGTTATTATTCACAACCTAAGATAGTTTTATAATCATCACAATGTTTTTTTTTCAACTCCACCTCCCAAATCATTGGGGATTTCGTTCGAGCAATAACTTCATCGTCCCTCACACAGGTTGTTGGCATGATTTCTCCTGGTTCCCACCATTTTCTAAGATAGAAAATATTAAAACAAAACATAAATCAACAAGTCTTGAATAAATAATTTATTCCTATTTTTTAATTAATATTTAAAATATATCTTATGGGATCCCTATGTTTAGAAAAATATTCTGGTTTGCATACTCATACTTAGTTTCATAGTAAGGTTCTATAATCCTAATTCCCTAATCAACTAAATCTTTCTCTAGTACCAAATATAGTGACCCTTCTTTTTCCTTACATTACTATTACATAATTTTAAAGACAAAAAAACATAATATCATTAAATGACTAGGATCCAAAGGTTTAGTTTCCAAAAAAACATAGGATTATAAAAAAAATTTACAACATAAAACATGAACATTTATTTAATTCCTTCTTCACTAGCTTCTTATTGGCTCTTGAATAATCCTTAGTACAAGTATTCACCTAAGGATATAAATCAAAAAGGGGTGAGATAAAAGTCCAGTAAGAGGATTGATACGAAAATGATACAATATAGCATGGGGTGAGAGTAATAATAAAATCATCATCATAATCAAGATAGGGAGCATTATATTAAAGAATGGAATATGGAAATTCATTTAATGAAACATCATGTCTTATTAGATAACTACCACACATAGTTGTTAAAAAATATATAATTGTGTTCACACATATTGAACATTAACTAATAAGGTTAATCACTTTACTAAATTCATTGGATCTCTATATAATTCCAGGAACACCTATCACATCATATCATTTAAATTGAGTTATATAATTCCAGGTGAACTCATCACATCATAACATTAACATTATCATGCATGACACATAGAACATATATAAATATTGAACATAAATAACCCATGTAAAGGATTGGATTTAGTTTTATAAATAATAAATTCATAAACATTGGTTTCCCAAATTAAAGAGGGAATAAAATACATGATATGAGAATAATCAACCTCGATTGAAGAAGAAACAATCTTGAGAAGTGAAACGTGTGTTTCTTTGAAAGAATAGTTCATTTGGAAAACATTTAGTTTGTCATAAACTCATGTATATTACATGTATATGTATAAAAGTAATGTTAAGAATAAATTAATGACATTTAAGGCTCATATACACATGAAAATAGGTTTTAAATAGGGAAAATCCCAATGAATTGAAGTTGGGTTCGAGAATTCCCCTTACCTTGTGTCTGAATTCTTTATTCACCTTAATATCTAGTATAATCAGATTATATTCATTAATTAACAATTAAAGAACCTTTTATACATTAATTTAATTCATTATGGTTTTATGATGTTCATTTATGGGCTTTTGGATGAGTTATAGAGTTTAAATTCATTATTCTGGTGCGTTCTATTTCTTTGTTTTAATGATTAGTTCATTTGAATACATCGATGTATGTTTTTTTAAATGTGGATATACATCCATTATTTTCATTATATGTTTTTGATTAAGTTAAAAATATTGAATTGATGTTATAAATAATTTTCTTATATACCATGAGTATGAATCATTAGATAGGAATTTAATGATGAGTGTTTGGGTTAATTTTGGCAGTTTTTCATCCACACCGAACTTATTTTGTTTACTATTTTATTATTAAGGACATAATTTAGCTAAAGAATATTATATGAGGTATAATAATAATAATATAATCTTTTCTAACCATTAAAATGGTTTCATGGACATATTTGAATGCAGTAATGGAAAATGAAAACATGTTGTTCTTGAGGGCGATAAATTAACACCTATCGAACAACATTTTCATTTCTAAAATAAATGGAAAGGAGAAAGGATTTGATGATATTTTATAAATTTAGCATAATAAAATCCCAGTATATGTATAATACTAGATTTTATATACCATTGGGATGAGTGGAGGTAAGGATAGAATAAGAAAAGAACATGAAATTTTAAGGAAATTAAAAGAAAGAAGAGAGAGGAATTACCTCTTGAATTATCCTCTTGAGACCATCCTTAATGAACCTAGGTTTGGTCTATTGATGAGATGAAGAGATCATATATGTGGGGGATGGTTTTGGGAATACATTTTATAAGAACTTTTAAAAGGCTATAATCTTGAGAGGTTTGAGGAGAAGAGGGTGGAAGGGGTGGTATTTATAGTTTAGGGGAGGAGGGGTTTCTCATTATTTTAGTCATTACATTTTTATTTTGCTCCAGACAATAAATAGTGAAGATTATTGAGACTAAGTATAGTAATTTTAATGTGATTTAGAGATAGTGGCCTTACATCATCCATACATCAGTTGATGACAACATAATTCAAGTATTTTTCATATGTTATAAATATTGGTATTCCACTATTCACCAAAAAATAAAGTATTTTTGAAAAATTCCAAAAAATTAAGCCGAACTTTTTTGAAACATGTAGAATCAACAAATTAACTCGATTTTTTAATTTTTTTTCTTCTAAATATGATAAATTTAATGGTTAATTAAAATCATAATTTACTTTAAAAATAAAAATTTAAAATTTAAAACTGCATTTCTAAAAATTTAAAAATTACATGAGGTCACATTAAATTATCATAAAACCAAAATACCTTAAAATATTAATTTTAGAATACATTTTATAAAAATATTTCTTTTAATTTTGTTAAATTCATCATAAAGTTGTAATTAAATATTTATGAAAAAAATACCAAAACATACTGAATAATTTTAAACATATTTAATTACTTATTATATGATATAATTATATAATTTTAACATTCATAAGATGATAAAACACTATTTATACTATCATGGGTGAGGTCACAATTCCATTGTTCAATTTAGTATTCATAAGTGTCATATTACTATTCTTAAGTTCAAGTAACTATTTCATCAGTTTAGGTTCCTTAACATCTAGAAACACTTCTTATCTAATTAATTATTCACTTACACAACTTTTATTATGGTATCTGGTTTATTTAATATGCATTATACTATATGAAATTACTTATAGAAAGGGATAAATTTCAGTTTAGTAGTTTGAGTTGTTATATTCTTCCCCCCTTTAGAAATTTTATCCTTTAAATTTTATTTTACATAAAAAGGCGAGGGTTATTCTCCTTCATCACCTCCTACAGTTCCCATGTTTTTTATTCATACTTATGGTTCCTCCACAAAACATTGACAAGGTGGGTTGTCTGGTTTCATAGAAAATTATCTCTCTTGCCCAAAATCTTTACTGGTTTCTCCTCTTAGGAGAGATCATATTCCATCTATACCACCTATGATTTAAGTACTTGTGAGGGTTCTAGAATGTACTTCCTCAGGAGTAATACATGAAAACATGTCGTGAACTTGATCCAAATTTGGTGTAAGTGCAAGTCGATTGGCCACAGATCATATGCATTCAAGGATCTCAAAGGGGTCATTGTACATAAGGATTAACTTCCCTTTCATTCCAAACTACATGACTCACTTAGATGGTTATATTTTAAGGAAGGAGTTATCTCTAACGTCGATATCCAAGTCACTTAGACGATTGCGAGAATATATATTTTTTCAATTCCGAGAATCTTTGATATGCTTCTATATGACTTGAACCTTGTCATCTCTTGTATAAAATCAAGTCCAAGTATCTTTCTTTCACCATATTCTTCCCAACTGGTTAGAATTATACAATTCTTTCCATACATAGCTTCATATGGAGCCATCTGAATACTCAAGGTTATGATATTGTTGTATGAGAACTCAACCAATGGGAGATAATGATCCTATCCAACATTGAATTCTAATGAGTAGGCTCTTATAATTTCTTCAAGCATACGAATTTTCCTTTCATATTGGCCATTAGTTTTGGGGTTATAATATGTGATGAAATTTAGTTCAATACTCAAATCATGTTGAATAATCCTCCATAATTTAAATGTGAACATGTGATCATGATCAGAGACAATTGAGAGTGGAAATCCACACAGTCTCACCACGTCATTTACATATATCCTTGAAAGATGTTAAAGTGAGAGATCTTTACGAATAGTGATAAAGTGGATAGTCTTGGTTAGTCATTCCATTACATACCATATCATGTTATTTCCATTGGCTATTTTTGGGAGACCTCTAACAAAGTCCATTGTGATATTATCCCATTTCCACATGGGTATAGGTATAGTTTTCATCATCCATTTGGACTTCTGTCACTCTAATTTAACTATTTGATATTTCAAAAACAATGAGATATACTCCGCAATCCCCTTCTTCATGTTATCCCACCAGAAGTGTTCTTGGAGATCACGATACATCATGGTACTCATATTATGGATAGATAAAGGTTAGCTATGTGCATTACCAAATAGCTCCCTCTTTATCCTATGTGATAAAGGCACAGAATGCCTCATTCCAAATCTAATAACACCATCATCATCAATATAAAACTCCTATAGCTTCACTTTCTTTAATGCATTCACCGTATTTTGTATCTCAAGATCAACCCTTAGTTCCTCCTTAATATTCTCTTGGATAGATGGTTTGGGTATAATTTGAGCAAGGTATTATGTATTCTCGGCCAATATAATTTACAAATCCATCCTTTTCATATCCATGAAGATAAGTTCTTTCTCAATCTACAACATAGATAGAGTAGTAGGTTCTTTTCTAATAAGGGAATTAGCTACGTTGTTTTCCTTTCTAGGATGATAGTGAATAGATAAATCATAGTCTTTTATTAGATATTACCATATCCTTCTATTCATGTTGAGATCATTTTGTATGAATATATACTTTATGATCTTATGATCAGTATATATGTTACACTTCACACCAGAGAGGTAGTGCTTCCATATTTTTAGGGAAAAAATCACAACTGCTGGCTCTAGATCATATGTTGGGTAGTTCTCCTAATGGATCTTGAACTGATGTGAGGCATAGGCTATCACATTATCATTTTTAATGAGTACAAAACCCAAGGCTTTATTCTAAGCACCACTATATATCACAATAATTTCTCCACTCTTAGGTAATTTGAGTACATGTGCAGTGTTCATCCTTCTGTTCATCTCCTTCAAGTTTTCCTCACATTCATCCATCCAGACATACTTCATTCCTTTCCTTGTTAACTTATTTAGATGCCTATACAATCATGAGAAATTACTCACAAAATGTCGGTAGTACCCAGTTAACCAAATAAAATTATAGATTTCTGTGAAATTAGAGGGTTTGGGATATTCCTCATTCACCTTTTTATATGAAGGGTCCACATAAATTCCCTCACTTGTGATCACATTGCCTAAGAATGAAACATTTTTCATACTAAAGTCAAAATTTTTTAACATGGAATATAGCTTTTCTTTCCTTAATATGCCTTAGATGTTCTTCATGTACCTCCTTTCTTTTAGAGTATATTAGATTATCATCAATAAAAAACATAAATTTATCAAGGTAATGTCTAAAGAATCTATTCATCAAATCCATAAAGATCACAGGGGAATTATTAAGTCTGAATGGAATCATGAGAAACTCGTAGTGGCCATACATTGAATGGAAGGAAGTCTTCTGAATATCTTCGATTATCACCTTAAGCTGATGATATCTATAATGAATGTCTACCTTTGATATGAATTGATCTCCTCAAAAATAATCAAACAAGTCATTAATACTTGGAAGAGGATACATGTACATTATGGTGATCGTGTTGAGTTCCCTATAAATGATACACAACCACATCGATCCATCCTTCTTCTTCACAAAGATCAGTAGTGCACCCCATGGTGATTCAATAGGTTGTATGGACCCTTTGTCTAAATAATCTTGTAGTTTCTTCTTTGAGTCCTCAAATTCGATAGGATCCATCTGATAGGGACACATTCTGATAGGAGTAGATCTAGGTATGAGTTCTATTGAGAACTCTACCTCAAAATTTGGGGGACTTCCAAGAAACTCTTCAGGAAATACATTAGTGTATTCTCTAACAATGGTAATTTCTTCTAGGTTATTACCTTCCATTGACTCAACCATTTGAGTGAGAAATTCTTCTTTGAAAGGAATCAACACCCATACCATTTAAGGATTTTTTGAATTAGATTCATGATCTTCATTAAATTTGTAGAGGATCACGGGATGGTTTGAAATATGGAATGATATTTCCTTTTCCTGAGATTTATATGTGCTCTATATAATAAGAACCAATCCATTCCCATTATAGAATCTAATTTCACCAAGATAAGTATCATGAGATTCACTAGAACAATCTTCCCACATACACTAATTGGAGAAGAGTCCAACACATGGATTTTAGCTATTTCAGAATTATGAGTTTTTATAGATATATCTACTTAAATTGTTTGGGGATTCCAATCTATAGTAATAGAAAACTTGCATGATATAAAGGAATGTGTAGAACTAAAATAAAATAAGACCTTTTTCATTATTGAGCGAATAGGAAGTGTACCCTGTATGACTTCATTTTCATGCTAAATTTCCCCATTATTGATAGCATAATCATTTCCTTGATCCTTCGTCCTTGGTGGTTGCTAAAATTGATTACCCTTGAGGACTCGAGTTTTAGTGCACTGGATTACATAGTGCCCTTTCTCCCTACAGTTATTGCATTGGACCATGGTTGAATATGTGGATCTTCATCCAACAGTAAAGAGGAAACTTGGATGTTTTCAATGTGGTTTGTTTGACCATATAAATTGATAGTTTACGACACTTCCTAGAGAATTTCACATTTTCCACTAGATGGGTAATCTTTGTTTTCGTTGTCACATTTATCCACGGTCAGGTGGTTGGGACACATATCATGTTTCATGGACATCATATGCTTCAGTGGGATAAGGGAATTAGAATACCTCTCATTAGAAGAACCGATATATCCATGGTCATTCTATGAATACGAAGAATCCTTATTAAGGGAAATATCAAAATTGAAATAAAGAAAATATTACAGTGAGTAAGCAGTTTTATGGAGCTGATAAAGTAACTGTGGATGATCAATCTAGACCATTAATGATGATAGGTACAATTATTTTTAATTCTACCCTTATGAAACATTTATATGATAAGGGTGTATCCTATTCATATATTTCTTCTTGTATTGTTTATTTGTTTAGTTTTCTTGTTGAGATGATGCCTTATGTTTTGAAGTTTTCAACTTCTCTTGGTCAAAAAGAATGTTATGCTTTTATGTGTAGAGCATATTATATTACTATATATGGATATAATGTGATATGATATTTATCTATTCTTGAGATGGATATCTATAATATAATATGATGTATGGTTTGGTTGAAAATTTTCAAGGCTCAGATCGACTTTTATACCAAAATTGTTTGTTTTACAATTGATGATGGTGTCGAGCATCTCTTTAGAGTTGAAAGAAATGTAAAGGTATGTGAAATAGGATTTTCAGCACCAAAATTTATTACTATATCATACTATTTTTTAACCTTGAACATGGAATCAGTGGAATAAATTAATATTAGAAATTTTCTTGTGGTTGTTGATCAATTTCATGACGTTTTCCTTAGACATTCTCAGGGTTTCCACCCACAAGAGAAGTTATTTTTATGAGTTATCTTCTCTAGGGTTCTAGTCATATTTCCCTTACTTCATACTTGATGGAACCGACCGAATTAAGAGAATGGAAAATGAAGTTGTAAGAGCTAGAAAACCAAGGGTTCATTTGGCCCATCACATCTCTATGAGTAGCACTGGTCTAGTATGTCAAAAAGGAGGGTGTAACTGTTCAGTTGTGTGTCGGTTATCATAAGATTTACCAATTTGTGATAAAGAATCATTATCCACTTCCAGACATTGATGATTTTTTCAATAAACTGAGGAGATCTCAATGGTCCTCTAAAATAGACTTCTGAATAGGATATCACCAATTATGGGTTTGGAAGGAGGATATTCCAAATGTAGATTTCAAGAAAAGATATGTCCTTTACGAGTATGTTTTTCTTCCTTTCAGCCTTAAGAATACAACATAATTTATTATGAAAGTGATGAATTTTTTATTTAAAAGACATCTGTATTTTTTTGTGGTTGTGTTAGTGCATACCATATTGGTGTATTCAAGGATAATGGTTGAGCATGCACAACACTTGGAGATCGTGTTGGGTGTTTTGAGAGATCATCTCTTATATTCTAAATTATCATTGTTTTCATTTTGTATGTAATAACTGTGCTTCCTTTTTCATTTTATATCAAAAATAGATGTTTCTATGGATCTAGGAATGTTAGAAGTGATTATCTCTTGGAACATGATAAATATTATATTTGAGATACACATTTTCCGTGGATTGGATGGTTATTACCGACACTTTGTTCATTAATTTTCATTATTGGCATCACCTATGATAGTTTTGACAAGAAAAAAATTTAAATTTAAATGGAATAATGAATGGACGAAGTATTTCTAAAAGCCTAAGTCTCACCTTACATCAACACAAATCTTTATTTTTCTGGAATCAAAACAAGTGTATGTGGTTTATTATAATGCTTATAGAATGGGGTTGGGATGTGTTCTCATGTAGGGAGATCATTTTTTTGAATATGGTTCATAGAATTTATAGTTTCATGATAATAATTACCCAAAATATGATTTGGATTTAGCTATTGTTGTCCATTTATTAAATAAAAGGCATTAAAACCTCTTTGGTCAGAAATTTACTTTGGTTACAGATCATAAGAACATAAATAATATTTTATCAAAAATTGATTTTAACCTAAGTCAAATATGATGGATGGAGTATATCCAAATTTCTAAAAATGAGCTGATGTATACACTATGTAAAAATAATTCAAGGGTAGATGCATTAAGTAGAAAGTCATATTTTCAATTGGTAAAAGAGGCTTCAAATTAGTGGATGTTGATCTTGGTGATAGTTGACATGCACTTGGAATGTGAAGATTGAGGTAGTTTTTCCATTTTACTTCCACTTTATAATGTTCGTTAATTTATTAGAATATTTAAATAGGTATAGAAATATGAATATTAATGTGTCTCAAGGAGGTGAAAAATCAATGGTGGGAAGAACATTGAGGAATGGAATCCAGATAAGAGTTTAGTTTGTTGGTTTTGAAATCATATGGTGGTACCTATGGATTTCTTGGAATGAATTCTTCATGATTAACACTATTTTAGATGGGATATTCATATTGGAATAAGGAATATGTATAGGTAATTGAAAGAACAGTTATTTATGTCAATATGAAAATAAAATTGGATGAGGTTGTTTTGAGATTCTTAACATGTCAGTAGGTTAAGGAACAATATCAACAACCAATGAGAATGATTCAGTATTTACATATTCCTATTTGAAAATGGGAGTGTATCACCATGTATTTTGTAATAGGTCTCCCAAGAATGGTTTTTAATCATAATACTATATGGGTGAAAGTGTATCATCCCACAAAGTTGTACTATTTCATCCCTATTCATGAAACTCATACGGGGGAGGACTTGTCCAAAATTTGTATCTGAGAAGTGGTAATAAGGCATGGTGTACCGATTTTGATAGTATCAGATAAATATCCAAGGATTACATCTCATATTCAGAAATCCATGATACAAACCCTTGGGAATCAGTTGAGCATGAGTATGGTGTATCATCCTCAGACGGATTAAAAATCAAAAAGAATGATACAAATGTTGGAAGTCATTATTCAGGCATCTGTAATAGATTTTTGTGGCTTGTGGGGGGAGAATATACCGTTACAGGTGTTCTTTTATAACAATATTTATCAGGACTCGATACATATGGATCCTTTGGAAGCATTTTATGGGCTTCATTGATGTTCTCCATATTGTTTGGTGGAAATAGGTGAGACTTCAGTGGTTGGGATGATCTTTTTCTGATAGAAAATGGAGAATATTTAGTTTATTTAAAAGATGATGGATATGGTCTAGCATCGTCATAAATCATTTTCATATCAACATTAATGGTCATTGTCATTTTATGTGAGAGATCATGTGTTGTTGAGATTATTATCAAGACTTGGACATCTACATTTTGGAAAGACGAGATATTTATCTCCTAAATACATAGGCCTTTTTTAGATACTTGAATTGGTTAGTGAGTTAGAATATAGGATGAATTTTCCACCACATTTTAGTGTAGTTCACATTGTGTTTCATGTATCTTAGTTTAAAAATTATCAACTTGATCCTGACCATGTGATTCAATGGGATCATGTTGACCTAGATCAGAGTGCATTATTGGTTCATGTGCCATTGTGGGATGTGGATATTCTAGAGAAAGTCATGAAAGGAAAAATCCTTAGTTTAGTGAATTTTTTGTGGAATCATTGTCATATTTAAGAAGAAACCTCGGAATAGGAGAAGGAGATGGTTGAGAAAAGGCCCAAACTCTTTGTGGACAATGGTAGTTTTATAATTTCTAAGGATGTAATTTCTAATGGTGGGGAAAATGTAGCACCCCCTATTTTAAGTACTCACTACTTTATGCTTTTCATTTTAATTATGTAATGTGTTTTAGTCACATTCAGGAGGATTCAGAGGACTTTTGAAATGTTTAGGGGGGTTTTCTATAGTTGAACAGTTTGAGAATAGTTAGTAAAAAACATGAAACTCATATAGAAGATCATGAAATGTTAGGCAGAGGGATCTAGGTAGGTTCATAGTTAGGCACATGGTTTATCTAAACCGTTCATCCACCAAGGATAACCCATGCTTTTGGAGATAGAGGCTTCTTCATAGTTAATACATAGTTTTCCTAACCATAAACCATAACCATTCATGATTAAAAATTTGATCTTAAAATTTTAGAACACAGACATAATTTCTCTTTAACCACTCATTTATCCTCTATCATGATCCTATCTCAGTTTTCTATCCTCTCAAAAGAATATGAGGACTCTTACATTTGATCTGGGAGTGATCCGTTGGAAAATCATAGTGCGTCAAAGGTTGGATTTCTTGGTTGGTCTATGTTCTTGGATGTTTTCATTGTATCTATTAACCTTATATATCCTAGATTTCTCGATATAATATTCTAGGTATATAACTATGTTAATTTATTCTAGTCATGATTAGAGTGTGTTGTGTTGATGATAGGTAACAATATGTAAGACATTATTTATGATTTTCAACCAGGTTTGTTGGATTTTGTTGTCATTATTCATTTTTTCATAGTTTACAATGTAGGTAGATTCAATATTTAATCCTCTAATTAGAGGGTGAAATATTGATTTTAGATTTTTTGAATTTCTTGAATTTGTGAATTTTATTTGGAAAGATTGGTAGAAACCTTATTTAGTTGAGGTTTTTGAAATTATTGAATTGTTCTGAAAAGTGCTTTGTTGAAGGATTTTAAATTAATGAATTTAAAAATGGTTGTTTAGTTTGATTCATGGAAAATAGTTGTGTGGAAAGGTTTTCAATAAAAATATTTTTTTATTGATATGGTTTGGCCTAATTGGTTTGGCATGGTTTTGGCATAATTGGTTGGCATGCGTTCATTTGCAATGAATTTACCCTATAGATTGGGAGTGTTCCATTGAGGCACTATAAAATGTTTACCTTATGAAAAATTTGTAGATCGATTTGAGACCACACATGATTATGGAATTACCACTTGGGCAAGCTTGTGTGAATATATGGATTGGAATGAGTTATGAAAAACGTATTTTTGAAATGGTTTAATGTTTTAATTGTTTATTATCCTTGGGTATGGTTTTTTTGTAGAAATATTTTTGATACGAAAATTATTTTCCTTTTTGAATTGATATAAACTTATTAAAAATGTTTTATATAAAAAATATATATAATTCTTTTTAAATAAATGTTCTAGAATTTTATATCTAAGTTGAACTATTAGGGAAGTCATTTGGGTAGAATATACTAAGTTTTATTAGTCACCACATTCTTGGGTATTTTAGTGTGTTTGTAGATATTTTTTATCGAGACACATATAAAGGAAAGGTCTCCCATTTATTTGATGATGTTTCATGATACTTGGGAATAGATTGTGGGGTTGGAAATGGATCATGTTGGGAGTTCTAATGTTTGTATCTTTGGAGTCTTTGATCATTGTAGGTTTTTGTTTTTGCTTCATACTCTCATATTGGTTTTGGTTTCTACATTGAAATCAAATATGGTATACGGTCATAGTTTTTTTCATTTTAGTACTAAATTTAGTTGTATTATGTTGTGTTCATGAATCATATAATAGTTGTTTGGTTGGATTATCTGGGTTGGTTATTTTATTTTAAGAGGGGAAAATCTTCCCCATAATAGTTAATGAACCAATTGTCATGTAATTCTAGCCTTTTGTGTCTTGGGGGTGTCACCTGAGGCCAAGTAGAAATTCCTCCTCATCTAGATCCAATGAGGAGGTGCAGGATGTCAAAAATAATAATATTATTTCTATTTTTATATTTAAATTATTTTATTTAATAAGAATAGGATTTAATATTTTTAAATACATCATCAGCATCATTATTATTCAAAAATTTAATTAAAAATATTTTACTTGGAAAAAAACATTATTTCCTAATAATAATTTATAATAATTATATTATTTATTATTTCTAATTATTTTAAAACATAAAATTAATTATATTATTACCCATATTTTTAATATTCGTTATTAGAAATAATATTGTATTTTTATTTCCTCTTACCCAACTGTTTGTAGGTATTATAAATTAGGAATATTTATTTTTTAATTTTTAATTTAATTATTAACTACATCATATAAGAAAAATTCATTTTTATTAATTATAGTTTTAAAAACATTAAATACCATATTAGTAATCATTACTATGATTTTATAGGATAATATTTATTCCATTATTGAATAATTTTTAGTCACTTTAAATACATGGTTCTGAAAAATAATTGTGTAGGGGTGATATATCTGAAAAGGGCATGTCAGGCTTGACTCAAGAATAACCTATTACACAACAACGGGCCTTACTGTGCACCTGGTTTGATACTCTTGGGGGAAAATCTTTAGATAATTTACATTTTCTTTAAAAACCATTATAAATTATTTGAATTTCCTATATCAATGAATGGAATAGGTCAAACTTTATACCATGTAAGGTCATATGTTGATGTAAAATGGATTAATTTTTTCTATGTTTTGAATCAAGAAATAAATTAGAGAGGTATTTTTACTAGTGGGATTTTGTTTATATGAATTAAGAATCATTATAGGATAAGGTTAAAAAATTTATGAAATTTTTTATTCATTAACATAAGAGTTATGGATACCATCATTTGTAAATGAGTATAAGATAGATCATAAGTTTAATAACTTAAAAAACTATTTTAGGTTTTATGTAATGGGAGTCTTCCAAGATTAAAGATATTTTAAATGAAATTGATTGAAATACATCCCATTATTTTAGTACATGTTTTAGTGGAAAAAATATTTGAGGAATAATTCCTTTACATTTTATAAACATAAGTTTAATGGTATTGATAACCTTTAAGGTTTATGTACAATGAATATGATTTGGAATTAAAAAATATTTTTTATTGAAATCCATAGAGAAATGGTTATTTAATAATTATATTTCATGGATATACATCATATTTTTGGAAATGTCATAGGAATTATATTATTATAGATTAGAAAAGGACAACCCACATGATGTGTGAAAACCCATTGCATCAGGCAAGGTGGTGGGACATGAACCCAATACTGAAGAAAGATAAGGGTTTCACGCCTACCACTGGCCTATGTGATGTTCTATTTAATAGATTTTTTTTACGTTAAATATTTTATTAATTAATATTAATGATGAATAAAAAGTATTACTTTTTTGGTTTTCAAATTAAGGTATTAAACATATTAGTTTTGGGAAATAGTTATATGGAAAGACTTTTCACACTTTTGTGGATCTTACGATCTATTAAAAGTGAACTTTAGTGCTTCATGTATAATAACCATGTTCTTTTATTACATTCCTACAAGACTTAATTACATAAAATAATACTTAGTAAAACCTAAAATATCTAAAAGTATTCAGTATTTGTTAATTAGATACATAAAATAACATCATAAACATGAAATACAACATATTTATTGAAAAATTCATTGACATGACCAACACATTCCATTATACTTAAAACTGCATGGGATAACCAAAGGATATAAAAAAGAAAGGGGTGACATATGAAGCCCAGTAAGGGAGTAAAAATTGCATAACCTAGAGATAATAATATATGTTAGGAAAGGTATATCAAAGAGTCATAAAGGAACATGAATTTAAAATCATGATATAACATGTTATTCATAACATAAAAATGTGGCAATATCTTAAAACAATTCATCATAGTTCAAGGATGAACTGAAAAGACTACATAGTAGAAAAATACACCATAAGGAATCAGGTAAAACCCTTTCACAACATGACATACCATGATAATAAACATTACTCAATGCATTTGAGGACTATATAATTCTAGGTGCACCAGTCACTTTTATTTCAATCTCACGCTTAAGTGTGCCACATAAATCATATAACATGGATTCATTCATAATCATAATTTATTACATGATCTAAGGAGTGTGGAATTAATTCATATAGGTCCCCAATAAAATGGTATATGTTCATAAAAGTTAATATCCTTGATAGTAATTGGGTACGGTATTCACGACAAAATAGGTTTCGGAAGGAAATCACGGTGCGATTTCTGTAGCATAACGACGTGACATAAAAAATCATAAAATCGGTATTATGAGGTAGAAAGGGGTATATAATAGTTTATAAATGAAATTTAAAGTATGGGGACATGGAAATAAATTTCCAAACATATGTAATTAGGAATAGAAGGTATAACATAATAAATAAACTTGAGGAAAGAGGAGGAATGGAATAACTCTTACAAAATTTCAACATGGTAAAAAGTGTAAATGGGAGAGATCAATGAGAGGAATAGGGGGTATATCATCAATAAAACATAATAAGTGCATTATATGGTAGGAGATAAAACATACCCCATACATTTTAATTTAAAATAAATGGGTGTAACAATATTAAGAAACAAGGATAAAAATGAGAAAGGAAGGAAAACCCTTACATGAATATGTATCTTCAAAAGATTTAAGAGTGGGTCATTGAGAGATTAGGGAACCTTGAGAGGATTATAGATAGGTGAGGTAAGGTAAAGGATGTGATATTATAATTTTTAGTGAAGATAAATGGGATATTGGGTGGGTTTATATAAGAAATGAGAGGGGAATTATTTAATATTTCAAAAACATAACTTTTGGAATCTATATAATTAAATATTCAAAACCACAAACCATATCATGGTTTTTTCCCATGTTTTTTTCCAAATAGGAGATGTTTTCATTATTTTAATATGAAATAGTACAAATATATTAAAACAGTATCCTTGATTATGTGTAGGTGTGTCACATTTTAAAAGAAATGAATTTAAAATCACAAAATATGTTATACATATTGGAGGATTCATAAAGTCACTATAAAAATAGTAAAATAATATCTTAATCACATTATTTTAATGGTTAAACATATACAAAGCCGATAATATCCATTATTGTATTTATTAAATCATTTTTCGGTAATTGTGATGTCATAAAACAAATATTATAATTATTGAGACTTTAATTTTTACCCAAAAATTCGATTGTCTATGAAAATTATGAAACATTCAATGTTGGAAAATTTAGACAATATGATTCCAAAAATAGTCTTAATTTTATCTAAATAATTTTATAAATATGTTCATTTTCACTGTTAACATAATTTTCTATATTTATTGAAAAATGATGGTTTTTTTGTAAATCATATTTTTTGAACCCTTATAAAAAGTTCCTTTCACTTCATGAGAATTAAAAACCCATTTATGATTAACAATACATACTTAATAATAATAATAAATTATTAAATTTTTATTTATTTCAAAAAATATATTATCTTATAAAAATAAACATCATAATTAAATTTGAATATTTCCTGAAAATACAATTTCTGTTTAATTGAATCCAAAATAAAATAATTTAAAATAAATTATTAAAATATATACATTTTTACATAGATTCACATTTTTAAGGTCTTGATAAATAAAAATTTATTACACTAGAATATTCCTTAGTGTATGGTACACAATGGTGAGACTCTCAAGGGGGTGTTCAGTGAAAATAATTTGGGTCGTGATCTTGATGAGCCTGAACTTCTCCCATAAACTATTATACTCATGATTAAGTAGTTAGATCCCATCTAGGGCTTTTTCAAGGGAAAATACAAGAGATTATATCTCCCTCAAAAGATCTGATAAATGGACCTTATATGGCATGATTCTACTTGTTGAGTCAATCACATCCTTTGTCTGCGTAAATTCGATTTGTTAAAGCCCTGTATTTATACTAATCATGTGATCACTATTTAATATATATATTAAAAAATTTAAATAATGGTAATGGTATTCTAAAACCAAACATATGACCAAGTAAGTGCATGTGTTTTATATTACCATATTTCAAAATAAGACATTTAATTAAATATAGAGGAAAATTTTCATTTATAACAGTTTGTGTAATTTCAATAATCCATACATAAGAAATTTCTCCCTCGAAATTTTTGTTTCCCACATTAAAATATATGATTTTAACTCTATCTCACCACCTCCTTTGGTTCCCATGTTTCTTCTTTAAAATTTTGGTTTCTCCACAACACTTTAAGCAAGTTCATAGTCTTATTCCAAAATCATTGTCCCTACGATCTAAGATCTTAATTGGATATTAATTATAAGAGATGTCATTCTCTAATGGTAGAATCTCTTGGTTGAGTACATTTGAGGGGTCTGGTATGTATTTTATCAATATGGATACTTGGAATACATCATTAAACTAAGATAGGTTTGTTGGTAGTGCTAGTCGGTAAGTCACCACTAGGATGCGATCAAGGATCTTAAAGGGGTAAATGTATCTTGGACTAAACTTTCCCTTCATCCCAAATCTCATCACTCTCTTCCATTGAGATATGAGGAGGAATACCATGTCTAAAACATCAAACTCTAGGTCACATAAATGATTTTCAGTATAGATCTTTTGTCGACTCTAACTAGCTTTGATGTGTGGATGAATGTTCTTATCTTTCTCCACCATTTACTCAATAATTTTATGACCTAGTGATTTTCATTCCCCAACATCATCCCATAATATAGATGTTCTGTACATTTTGGTATAAAGGGCTTCATAGGGATCCATTTGGATGCTTGAGTGGAAACTGTTGTTATAAGATAACTCGATCAGAGGATGATGTTGATCTCATCCTCCATAGAAGTCCACTAAGCATGCTCACAATATATCCTCAAAAATTTGGATAGTCCGCTCAGATTGGCCATCAGTTTGGGGGTGATAGGTCATGCTGAAGTTCAAAACAGTATTTAGAGCATGTTTGTGGATCTTCCAGAACTTATAGGTTAATCTTAGATCATGATCAGATACATTCAATAGTGGTACACCATGAAACCTCACCACTTCTCTGATGTATATCCGTGCAATTAGAACTAGTGAAAATTCATCTCATATCACAATTAAGTGTGCAGTCTTTATAAGATGATCCACCATAACCAAGATAGGATTGTATCCTTCAGAGATTTAGGGATTCCGGTGACAAATTCCATGGTGATGTTTTCCCATTTCCATGCAGGCATGGGTAATGGTTGCATCATCCCCTTATATTTTTTCTTTTATGTATTCACTTGCTAACTTACAAGACAACTTAAAGTATATTCTTCGATTTAATTCTTCATATTTTCCCAAAAATAGTTTTACTGGAGATCTCGATACGTCTTTGTGCTTCTAGGGTGGATAGAGGAGGTTGAGCTATGTGCATCATCCAACAACCCCTTCTTTAACACCGGATTTGGTGGTATACATATCCTTTTCCCAAACCTTAAAAAACCTTCTTCATTAACATTAAACTCTAAGAATTTCCCTTTTCTTATAGTTCCCACATTCATCTAAATTCCCATGTCATCTCTTTGAGCATCCTTTAACCTTTCTAGAATAGAAATTTGAACAATCATTTGTGAAAGGATTGATGAATTTCCTTCTTTTAGGATTCCAATGTCCATCCTCTTCATGTATACTAAGATTGAATCCTTCTCAATTCTAATCACTGATAGAGTTTCTGGATCCTTTCTTGGTAGATCATCTCCCACTATATTCACTTTCCCTGGATGATAGTGATTTGAACATTCATAGTCTTTTATCAGCTTTAGCAATATTCATTATATCATATTCAACTATTTCTGTGTTAATATATACTTAAGGATTTTGTGATCTGTACATACTCTACACTTCTCCCCAAAGAGATAATTCCACCATATTTTTAAAGAAAAAATCACTACATCCAACTCCATATCATGTGTTGGATAGTTCCTCTCATGAGGATTCAACTGCCTTAAGGCATATGTAATGAAATTTTCATTTTTTATAAATACACAACCTAGGACCTTCTTTGAAGCATCACTAAAAACCAAAAAATATGTCCACTTGTGGGTAGTGTGAGCATAGGTGTAGTGATAACCCTCCTTTTAAACTCCTTGAAGCTGTCTTAACATTCATCATTCCAAGAAAAAATGAATCCCTTCCTAGGTATCCTGGTTAGAAGGTTTGAAAATCATGAGAAATGCCTCATAAATTGATGATAATTCCAAGATAATCCAAGGAAACTACATATATTTATCACAAATTTATTCCTTAGGAATCCATCAATTAAACTTGTTTTTAAAGGGTCTATGGATATCCCATTGCTTTTGATGATATTCCCTCAGAAAGGGACTTCCTTCAACCAGAACTCACAATTTTTATACTTGGAAAAAATATTTTCCTTTTGAGAGGACTTTAACACAGTACTAAAATGATCCTCGTGATCCATATCACTTTTGAAGTATATAATAATATCATCTAAAAGACTACCAAATATTTATCAATGTAATATTTAAAGACTCTATTCATCATGTCCATGAAGATATCTAGAGCATTATTGAGTCCTAAAGGAAATACATTGAATTCATTGTGCATGAACCTTATACAAAAAGTAGTCTTGGGGACATCATCCTTCTTCACCATAAAATGATAATACCCTGACCATAGATCCACCTTGGAAAAGTATTGATCTCCATAATGATGATCAAAAAAGTAATCAATTTGTGTAAGATGATACTTGTTATTTATCATGATCTTATTGTGATCACGATAATGAATGATAAGGTGCACTGACCCATCATTCTTCTTAATGAAGAAGATTGGTACACCCCATGGTAAAACACTTGGGCATATGAAACCTTTATGTAGATTCTCTTGTAGTTATTTATTCAACTCCTCAAGTTCAACAATATCCATTTTATATAGAGTTTCGGATAATTTCAATGCCATAGGTATGATCTTTATTGAAAATTAAACCACTCGTCTTGGAGGAAGAATAAGAAATTCCTCAGGAAAAAAATCAACATATCCCCTCACCATGGGCATGTCGTCAAGGATGATTCTTTCCTTAGACTCGATCAGTTGATATAGGCATGTTGGCTCATAGGGAAATAATATCCATGCTTGAGATTATAGTTCTAAATAAGATTCATCCTTTTCCTTGAATTTATCCATAATTGAGGGTCAATTCATAATACAGAGATTGATTTCCTTCTCTCGGAAATTTATGTTGGATCTATATAACGAAAACCAATCCATTCCAAGAATTGTATCTAATTCCACCAAAGGGAGTATGGTAATATTCTCTAGGATTTCCATCCCACAAATTGTGGGAGGGGAGGAAGTATATACTTGGGATGAAATAAATTACCCATTTTTTGTTTTAACCTATAACCCCACTTCTAAGAATTGTGAATGTGATTGAATAGTTCTACTAACGATTCATAATATAAAAGAATGCATAGAAATATAAAAAAGTAAATTCTATATTCGTTAATGAAAAAATAGCATACCTTTCACCAATTCATTGTCAAGATTCCCTTTGGTAGCTGTGATGGAGAAATATCTCCCTTTCTACCTTTGAGTTTGCCAGTTGCCTTCAAAAACCATTTTCATAGTGATTGGTTTGAAAAATTCTTTGGTTCCATGTAGTTCTATCAATGAACGATGTGCTGAGGGTTGGTAGGAGAATTACTTTACATCTTTATAACAAAAAGTTTTTCTTGTCGGAAATAATTGGCTTGGTGAACTTCCATCCGACACCTAAAACATTTTCTTGTCCCCTTCGGGAAATTTCTAGAGTGATTCTTTCCACACCATTAGAAAATGGGATGCTGGAATTTCATGGCATCATTAGATATATATATCATATCACTATAATTTTTCACCACCTTCTAATTCTTATCCCCATGATACCCCTAGGATTCTCTAAACTCCATTTCAACTTTGAGGTCACATCAGACAATTTCCTTAGAGCTATTAATGTCACGGATCACGATATATTTTTGTAGGCTCAGTTTTAGCAAACAAAAGAAGCGGTCAACCATGAATTTGTGGGTAATGAAAAATAAGGAGGTATATAGTGAAAACCATTTTATTTTTTCCACATATGCTCTGATAGATTTGGCATCCTTTTTCTTGATGGAATTGAAATAGTTTTTGATCTTTATTTGGAGAGTGGGAGGAAAATATTTTTCGAAAAACAATTTTTGGAACTCATTCAATCCCATCACCGTGATATTTTCCTTTGGCTTTTTATTTTTGATCAATGTCTCCCACTGATCAGCTTCACCCTCCATATGATAAGCATCCAAAATATACTTCTCTTGTTAGGAATATTTAAAGACGTAGAATATATTTTAAATGGAATTTATCAATTGTTAAATGATTGAGGAATCAGATGTTCCATTTAAAGTAGGAGGCCTTTTCTTGATGAAGCACTTGACTACAACTTGTTATTTCATAAGGGGTTTGGATGTTCCTACCAATATATATTTCTATTTAGAACTTTAGTTAATTGAGAGAGTATCATGCCAATGTTTTTTGTTAACACTCCCATTGGACTGGTCATCTCATTAGGGCTGTCATTACAATGATCTTTGCATTAGTTGTTAGCATGATTCCTCATATTACCATCCATTAGATAAAATAAAAGAAAAATTAGGGGTAATTATATTAATATATTAATAATAAAAAGTGGAATCTAATGAAATTTATAGGATAACTTATAAATTTACATTTATTTCCTTAACTTATGAATTAATGGGCTTCAATCTATAGTATCTAAGATCTATTTCCTAATATATATTCTTATGGGAATTATTTGTTTCATTAATAATGGTTTGTACTAAGCTTATGAATTTATAAGAGAATGTCTATAGGGAGTGTCAAACCAGTAGAGAATAAAGGCCCATTTTTTTGGCACCAGTTCCCATTAAAATCTTGCTCAATGTGGTGTTTTTCGATTTTACCCCAAGATATATCTTTGCCACAGCCACCTCGACTTGTTCATATCCAGACAGAGATGTATTTTCTTGATAAAAAACATACACTATACTTACAAAAATATAGTATGTTTTTTATTATAATAGTTCTTATCCCTAATACCTTCACTATAGTTTTCTACTCCTAATCCCAATAATAACTAAAATTTCCTCTGATACCAACTATTACAACCCTATTCTTTTATTACATTTATACATGACTTAATTACCTAAACTTACACCTAATATAACCCAAAAGATCAATAATTATATTGTATTTGGGAATTAGGTACATAACATAACAGTATAAACATGAAAGAAAACATATTTATTGAAAAGGTATTTGACATGCCCAACACATTCCTTTATAATTAATACTATATGGGATAACCTAAGGACATACATAAGAAATGGGTGAGCAATAAAGCCCAGTAAAAGAGAAAAACATGGTATAACATGAAGATAATAATAATACATGTTAGTCAAGGAATATCAAAGAGGAATAAAGGAACATGAATTAAAAATCATTATATAAGATGCTATTCATTACATGGAAATGTTGAATCATGTTAAACAACAATATCATAGGTTAAGGATAAAATAATAAGACTAAATGGTGGAAAAAGTACCATAAAATAATCAAGTAAAACCCTATCAAAATATGATTTATCATGATAGTAAACATCAGAAAATTTATTGTAGTTCTATATAAGTCTAGGCTCACCCTTCACTTTCATTTCATTCTCATGATCAAGTGTGCCACATAGATCGTATAATATGGATTTATTCATAATCATAGTTTATTCCATGATTAAAGGGTAATATAATAAACACATGTAGGTTAGAAATAAAATGGTATATGCTCATATAAGTTATTACCATTGATAGTAATTGGGTATGGTATTCAAAACATAATTTTTTTGGAAGGGAATTGTGGTGCAATTTCGGCAGCATAACAGCATGACATAAAAATTTATAAAATGGGATAATGAGGGAGAAATGTATCCCTCATCTTTTATACATGAAATTTAATGTAAGTGGGCATGTAAATACAAGTCCCAACATAAGGTATTAGAAATAAAATGCATAACACAATAAATAAAGTTGAAGAAAGAGGAGGAAGGGAATAACACTTATGAAATTTTGGCATGGTAAAATGTGTACATGGGGTGACTAATGAGTGATGAAGGGGGTATCTCATCATTAAATTATAATGAGGATAATATGGGGAGGTGATAAAATATACCCAATAATTTTTAATTGAAAATAAAAGGATGTATTAATATAATGAAATTTGGATAAAAATGAGAAAGGAAGGACAATCCTTACTTGAATATGTGACTTCTAAATATTTAAGAGGGGCTCCTTGAGAGCTTTGGGAACATCATGAGGATTATCAAGAGGGTATGTCAGATTAAGTAAATTATGCATGTATTTTGAGTGAATGGAACTGGCATATTGGGTGGGTTTTAATAGTAAATGAGAGGTTAATTCTTTAATATTTCAAAAACATAGGTTTTGGAATCTATATAATTGATTATTCAAAACCACAAACCATCCCATGGATTTTTTCCATGGTTTTTTTTAAATAGGGATGGTCTTAATTATTTTATTAGGAAATAGGCTGAAGATATTAAAATATTAGACTTCATTATGTACAGGTGAGTCAAAATATAAAATTAATTAATTTAGACCCATAAAATATGTTATGAATTTTTTGAGGATACATAAATGACTTATAAAATTAATAAAATAATCTTAAAATCACATTATTTTAATGGGAATACATATATTGTACCAAGAATACCAATTAATGTATTTATTACCTCATCTTTAGGTCATTATTATTTCATAAAACACATATTATAATTATTTGGTACTTAAGGTCTTGATACATAACCCTTTATTACACCCAGGTATTCACTAAGTGTATGGTTTGAAATGGTGAGACTATGAGGGGGTTGATTGGTGAATTAGTTTTCACCATGATCTCAATGAGATCAAACTTCTTCCGTAAAGGGTTTGGCTCATGCTCAAGTCTTTGGATCTCTTATTTTATTTGGTTAAGGTTAAATCCTAGAGATGTTATCTCCCTCGAATGATCTGATAAATGGACTTCATATGGCATGATTATACTTATTGAGGCCTTCAGAGCCTTTGTCTGAGTAAATTTGATTTTTTAAATATCTATATTTGTACTAATCATGTGATCAACATTCAAAAATAATATTAGTAATGGTATACATTCTTAATAGTATTCTGAAACCCAAAAAATATTACCAAGGAAGTGTATGTGTTTTATATAACCATATTACAAATTAAAACATTTAATTAAATCAATAGGAAATTATTCATTTATAATAGTTTTGGTCGTTATATCATGCACAGAAAATTCATTCTTTTGTATTCATTTCTTGCAATGAATGGGTAATTTTGAAACTTATCAAATTGAAACCAAATGATGATATTATGAATATGAAATATAATTGTATCATGTAAGTATATTTCCTTGTAGTATTAAATAGTTACATAATTACTCAACTCTAGGAAAAAGGGTCTTGAAACTAAATATTGTCCTGTTGTAATCATTTTTTATGATATCAATTAATTTTTTACAACCATCCAGTTTATGGACATGTGATTTTTAACCCTCTATGGATCACCTAATTTATTGTGATAATATTATCTTTCACTATCCATCAAAATAAGATAGTTATATTTTCATTCTAGGTCAATGATTTTACTAATGTTCTCATATTCGTAACCCTCATTTTGTGGTTACCTTCTCATTTACGTTCTACTCCTATTAAGAATATTTTTTAGTCATATTTATGATGTGGGTTTTTAAAACAAATGAATATCTAAATTTTAAAAAAAATTATCACCACAATCATGTTTGAATTGAAAATACGCAATTTGTTTAAGATGGGAAGAATGTAACCACCCCCAATTTTAAAAAAAATAAATTTTATTCAATAGAATGTATGAATTGAAACACCATGTCTCAAAAGGGATATAATATCCCAATACCATAAAATATATTTATTATTTAAAATAAATTCATTCCATGATATTGCTTATAGTGCGCACAACATTGAGTAAGCTTGTGACTTTCTACGATAGTGAGTGTTATACACAAGACCAAGTTTTATTGAATGTTAATAATATTATGAGACATATATACTAGATGTTAAAATATAATTTAATAATATTATTTAATAACATATGAAAATATATGTTTTAATTTATTTTATACGAATTGATTAGAAATGAATATAAAATCCAATTTAATATAAACGAAATGTTTTTATAAAAAACTATTTTTATGCTCTCAAAGGTGTTTTATCTTTAATAAAATAAATTAATTTATATTAATGAATGATATTAATGAAATTATTATATTATATATTCAATAAAATAATATTGAAATTTATCCAATAGATTTTATAGGAATACAATAATAATAGGCTAAATATTACACAAAAATGCTAAATTTTTATAAAGGCAGTTTTTCCACCTTTTAAGGGTGGACTTATATTAAAACTAAATTTTGAAACTTTTGTAAGCATTATATTTACAATAAAATTAATTTTTTTAATATTGTAATTTCAAAATTATCATAGGGTGAATTTTTGGTATTTTTTTAAAAAAGTTTCATTTTTTGATGAATAGTGAAAAATAACAAATTATAATTGAAAAATATTATTCCATATGAATAATTGATATGGTTAAATTATATTTTGAATTGGTTTTAAAGTAACATTACATTATTTATAAATAATTTAATTTAATTTAGGTAATTGGAATCAATTTCACATTGAATTTGGATATAAAAACATTTCAAACTTTTGAACATTTTCACTTTAAAACCTGATTTCTCATAACATTTGTAGGATTAAAATTTAATTAATTTATGACAATTTTTTATTGTAAATTTAAAAAAAAATATTTTTAATCAGAATAATTTTTATTTTAAAATAATTTTAAATTAATTGTTTACTAAAAAAATAATGACAAAAATTAAATTTAATTACAACGATTAAGGTAAAATTAATCTTACCAAGGGACTAGACCATAAACATAAAGGTGAAAATTACCATGAAACATGTAAAAGAATTATTTATGGACATATTTAGACTATATAATCAATTTCACAAAAACAATTAATTATTTGAGGGCTCATGATTTAAGGGATACCTCTCAATAGTGTTTACCTTTTTTGTATTTACAAGAATGTCAGTCCTCCTTCACCATAAAAAGGCAGTCACCCCTCCCACTAATTCACACCTATAAAGCTATTTGGATAATCCAAAACCAAAAAAAAAATAAACTCTCAACATACATCCCATAATCATTTAATCCTTACTTTTGGAATAAATAAATTCAAGAATGTATTTTTCTAGAAAACAAAATACGATACACAAAAATAGGTAATGTATTTCAACAATAAATTTTGCTTTAATTCCATTTCAAATATTTGAACTATTTTTATATAATGATGAGATAATAACTGAAGTATCATAAAAATATTGAGATGTTGTTACATTAATATTATGAACTACAACTTCACACACTTCCATCAAATGGGATACACATTCGCCATTCGTGTGTGCAGTGGACTACTGCCTCATGAACTGATGTTCTTCGTTCTTCTATTACCTTAGTTTAAGGTTATTAATAATAATGTATTTATAGTTTTAATATGATATTTATGATATTTATGATGTATTTATTCTTTTTCAATTTTTATATAACACATACTTTCATTTTTTCCATTTTGTGGGAATATGATAACATCGTTTGTGGATGTGTGGACTACCATATCCTCAAAGTTATGTGATTCATTCACACTTTACATGGAATGTGTTAAGAATAGTTTTAATTAACATGTTTGATAAATATGAAATTAATATGTTACAAGGATTTTAATATAAATATATATTATTTTATTTTATTTCTTTAGTATGGTAAGAAAATGGAAAAAGTGTTCAAGCGTACATACAACCTACTATCTATATGAATGGTTTATTTTATTTCCTATCACCATATTTTATGAATTTATATAAATAAATATATAATAAATTTTTTGATTTTAATTTCATGATTTAGATTCTTAATATTATATAATCATTTTCTAAGTAAGAATAAAAAATAAGTCATAATCATACTCAAAAAACAAGACAATTAACTTCTGAAACAGTGAAAATAATGAAAGATTATTATAAAATAGATGATAATAATTTATAATAGGATAATATATGATAATAAAGTTTATATTATAATTTAATATGACTTTTAAAACCATTATTAATGATGTTAAAGGGTGTTCAACCAAATAAAATCATAAGGTAAGGGATTCTGTCTGAATTTCATTTCATTGAGGCATATTTTAATGCTATGAACATACAATATTTTATATTGTTTATTTAAAACCCCTTTGAAATAAAATATCTTGAATACATAATTATTCATGTTATATTGAGTTTTAATTTAACTTATTCAATCTAAGTGTATTTTAACTTAAAGTTACCAAGTGGTAAATAAATTTCATAAGTAGATTACCTTTCATTGGTTTATATTACTTCCTCATTATCATTAATATCCAATGATTTTGTGTATAATGACTTTGACTATATATTGATTAATTTCAAAAAATATATGTTTATTTACAATTGATACACAACATTTATTCATTTATTAATCCTCACATCAATGTTATGATAATTTTAAGGTTTTATTTCATATTTTAAGTCTAATAGAGGTTGTGTATGATTGAACATCCATTAAATGAAATTATTAGATTAGTTTTTAATAAACCCTATGATTTTATTCTACCATGGTTAATCATGATATTTTTTATATAATATATCCCTTTTCCACTCTTTAGTACATAAAATGTTTTAGAAATGTTTTTTAAGAAAACATTCCTCTATTTGTCTCTTCGGTCGGAGATTTTTTACACAAAAACTATATTTTATAATAATATTTTAAAAAATCTATCAAAACCTTTAAAAATGATTTATCAGATTCATTTTCACTCGTTACATTTTTTATGTTTTTAAAATTTATCTTCAAATAAATAGTTTTTAAAAATGTTTAAAAAAACAATATTTTCCTCAAATTTTTTTTGAACGATATTACTTTATTTAACCAATGAAAAAATACCTTATTCTTACTCTAATAGCTATATTTCATATCGATACCATCCTTACTCTTTATCTGGGTGGATTATGATTACTTTTTTCAAGGATATTATTTAAATTGAAGTCTGTGGTTCATTTTTGTAGCCCCCATAATTTATTTACTTTCACATAATCATTTAACATTAGATTTCCCAAAAATATCTATATAATTTATCATGAATATGATTATTTTCAAAACCATGAACCATTTTATTTTATGGTGTTTAATTTGAAATATATTTTATTAACTGGGGAATTATTGATAAATTCATATCCTTTACTGAGCAAATATATTTAATATGGTAAAGGTGTAATGTTCCTAGGATAGATCTTGAAAATAGTGTCTTGTAAATGGTATTGACACAAATCAAATGGGTTTTTACCAAGCGTGTTTTAAACTTTCTTGGTGATGTATCTTTATGGTAAAAGTCTAATGTTCCTAGGAAATAATATTTCTAATAATTATGCATTTCCTTAATTTCAATTATTATTATCTTGAGGATTTTCACTATGAAAACAATATATAGATGACTTTCATTCTCAGTTTATTGATTAAATGGAATTTGGGATCAGTTATTTACCATACCATATTGAATATTCCTTATCCAATTCTTTTAATGACACATTTTTCTAGTAAATTACCTTTGTATATTGTTTATTTAGTTCATTCTCGGTTTATTGAATATATGAAATTTTTGTGATGTTATTTACCTTTCTATATTAATTATGCTAATTGATTCATTATTTATTATATTTTACTTAAACATTACTAATAATTTGAGGTCACCCTTATTATTTTTCATTTTCCTAGGATTCAATAAAGTGTAGTAAGAAATATATGCAAGGATATACTAGATGGAATAAAGTAATTCTTGAAAGATATCCACCAATGAAAAAAATTATGTTATAATTTGTGTATTAATTTATTATATAAGAATATTGTATTTATCTACTTCACCAAGACTTTTAAACTATTTGGTCCTTTGTTATGTGATTTCCTTGTATCATATGTAAATTTAATGGTTGTAGGCACCGACTTCAGGCTTACTAGGGTCTGGTCACTACACATGCATTATGGAATCTTATTTATAGATTTGTGGGAGAAGGATATTTCATGATAAATTATTTAAATTTAATATTCAAATTAAAATTTTTCATTTTCGAATGTATTTCATCTGTTTAAGAATCTAAAAAATATTTAATGGAAGATTTTAAAATGGGATATTATGATAATTTAAATTGGAAGAAATTATATAGAAGATTTTGGAAATATTACTCAAATTTTATTTTATGAATTTTGATTGATTATCTTCAATATATTATTATAAAATGTCTTTAATAAATAATCTATGATGATTTTAATGAATTAATAATTTATTAAATAATTACCATACTCAACTTGTACTCAATATTATGATTGAATTATGCTTACATTACATTTTTGGATTATTATAACAAGTGTTTTATGACTATTGTAAGAATTAAGGATAAATTTAAATTAACAATTTAAGTGAATATTATGGAACGAGAAATTTTATTTTTCCTATAAATATAATATGAATATAAAGTAGTTGTTTCTAATGATATATAATATATATATTTCATTGATGCACTGTAAAGTTCACAAGCATTACTTCTATACATACTTCTATTACAGGATCACATGAACCTCATCATTCAAATAATTTTAAGGATTGATGATACCTATTTAAACAAAAACATCTACATAGATTTCATTAATTAGTTCCATAGATTTATATTTCATTATACTAAATTACTTTTCTGATGTAATATTTCTATCAAATTGTGAACACTAATCTCATGAATGGTTTCTCCTCCCTGAAAGGTATGACTTGGTAATGATAACATAAAAAAATTCCATAAGTTATGATTTTATTTGGTAAATGAATGGGGTTTTGGTTGTGTCTTGGTCTTTCCAAAGGCAGGGTTAGTTCTTCTTCTACTTAAAAACGGAAGGTTCCAAGTTGTGCCTCTAGGTGTGAAAAGAAAAGGTTAGTAGTTGTTACTCTACAGTTAAAAAAAGAGAAGCTGTAAATGTTTGAGTTAGTTCCATAGAACCAATAAATGTACACATTAGATTACCAGGATGGTCATGGGTTTGAATATTAAATAATATCATATGACTAATTGATCATTATTTTGTGTGATAATGAATTTGATGATGGAATATGGGTACTTGTCATAGAAAAAGGTCATGAAAGTTCCCCGCTATAATGACTACCTATAAGTAATATGATTATATTATAATATTTATGTTTTTGTTTGGAATAAATCATTTTATTTGATTCAAATAATATAGTTTTTTAGCTATGGATACTCATAGTAATTTTAGAAACATTATCACGGTGTACACCCTTGGTAATTTCATGGAAGGATAATATGAGAGCATAACATGCTAGTGGGAAATCCACATTTATATGTTTCATTTTATTTTCTTATTTTATGACACATGTAATGGTCCTTAGACTTTAATATTATTATTACTGTGTATTATGAGTGATGTAATTTGACGTATTGACCAAAATTGCGATGACATATGTTCATGAGAAGTAGGGTACATTTAGTTTATCATAATTGATATTGTATTAATGAATAATGTAGTGAAGTATTTAACCAATCTATTCCCTAATGGATTTTTATATATTTGGATTATTGATGAGAATATAATGACCTGATTAGGTCTATGGACATGATGTTCATTCATCTATTTCATTTTTAGGAATAAAATATAGAGTCATTGATAACATAGTTTGATGACACCAATTTACAACCTGTTTAACTAGATATATCAAGGCAATGGGATTATATTACACAGTTTACATTTGTATGTGGTTATTTTTATTATGGAACTTCCCTTATTTCACAATGGGTATATTGGGATGCTACTAAATAATAACATCATACTTAAAAAGGTAGTACCTAATTCCACTAAGAAAGAGTTCCATATGGTTACATACTAAGATTATTTATAATCTTAGTAAAATTATATAAGAATTTATCCTATTGAATTAATATTATTCCCATATATGATTTATAAATTATTCATGGTCGGTTAATTACAAATATTCAATGACTCGTAATTATACAAAATATATTTGAGTCAAATATTAAATAAATATTTAATCAATATTCTATATAATTTAATTTTTATCTATTTATTAGAGAATAATGTTGTGTTGTTTATTCTTTTGTATAATTATTCATGATTCGAGGATCTATATTTACCAAAATTGAATATATTTCTTAGCTAATGGTATGGTGAGAAATAATATATTAAATATTATATTAGTAATTTTTAATTTATTTATTCCAATGAAATATTTATTTATTTGTGAGTATAGTGCATGTTATGTAATTACGAATAATAATAATATTTCTTAGGCATTAGGTTCATCAGGGATTAAGATCAAAAAAAGTCTAATGTGCAATTATTTAAACTCAAACCCAAAGTCTATAAATACTCTATTATATCCTTCTATATAAATAATCATGGAATTAGAATGGTTGTGCAGAATAAATTCTAGAGAGAATTGTCTCAGGATCTATAGAGCTCTTCTCCAAGAAAACTCTCATGAATGGAGGGAGATCCACCATCTCCTCCCTCTCGGATCTAGATAAAATAATAATTATTCCACTATGTTTAGATTATTGTGGTGATCAAAAAAACATGACACAAGCATTATAATAATTTGTTCTAACACTTAGGTATTTATACGATGATCATATAAGGTTTATTGAGCATGTGTGGATCACTGGAAGAATGATTTTACTGTTGAATCCCCTTTTCAAAATGACGACACACCAATAAGATTTATATAAAATCTTTAATAAAGAATGATTTCCAATGTGATGTAATTACTGATCTCCATAAGTTAATTAAAAATTATTTGTGATGATCCTATCTCATGGATTTTGGGGACTCCATTACATCTAGTTATGAAAATAAATTATATGACATTGATAAAAACCCATTTTTAGGTATGGTCCTGAACACTTCCATTATCCCCCGAAACCTTCAAGTTTTAACTAAGTAGACGCATAAAAATTTGTCATTATTTTTTATTCATTGATTGATATACATGTTTTTCATTAGTATTTCATTTACATTAATTTAATAATTTAATTTTAAAGTAAAATTTTTGTGTCCATTTACCCTAGGTTATGGATTATCTACTGCCTCCCCTCCTCGGCCACCCCCGGCTGAGGGGGGGGTCTTCTTCCACTTCCCACACCCATCATCCCTAAGATTTCATGATGTTAACAGATCCCTCCTTGCTCCCATTTCCCCCCTCCATTCACAGCATCCCTAAAGTCCTCTCGCTCATTGATGACATTCCAATGGCTTTGATTACTCCTCTAGAGTTCACTAATGACTCCTCGTTGACGAATCATTCATTGGTCACTGATTTTGGTAAAAGACGGCCAATAGTTGATGCTTTCGACATGTTCATCTCCAACCAGTGGCAGCTTCAGGACTGGGTGATTGTTGGGATCCTAGATTCAAAGAACCTCCTGATTCACTTCTCGTCAAAAGAATATCTCATCTATTCTTGGGCTAGTGCTCAGTGTGTTTTCTTAGGTATGTGATTTTTTCTATTTTGGTGGTCATTAGATTTCCACCTAAGAAGAGACCCTCCAACCTTAGTGATTTGGATCTCGCTCCCCACCCCCTCCCCCCTCCCATTTTAGAATCTAGCGTTTCTACGCTTGATTGATAATCAATTGGGATGATTCCTATGTGCGAACCAACAGACGAACGTCTTAAGCCACCCGATCTGCCCTCAAATCTGTGTGCAAGTTTACGAATCTTCGGAATAGTTGGGAACCATTGGCATATAGATTGAAAGTGATATTTGGTGGTATCCAAATGTTGTCTATGAATCTTGGGTCGTCTTCTATTTATCCTACTTCCCTCTCAGTCACGATGTTTCCAGTTGCCGTAACTGGTCGACGGGGGTCTCTCAGGACACATTAGACGAGGGTACTCTTTTATAGGCCATGGGGGATGGTGAGTCTTCCATCTCAGTTGATGAATTTTCAGGTCACTGTATTGAGGAGGATAACCCAATAGGTGAGAGTGCAGATTTTCCCTGGGTAAATGCAGAGGATCACCGAGAAAGAGGTTTGTAGACTCTGACTCAGTTATTGAGAAGGTTTTTCATTGAGAGTCCTCAAAGATATATCCCCTAGTGTCAGATGTTCTTAATCGTTTTAAGAGAGACCTGGGTATTCCCACTCATGTTGTGTAAATGGGACAAGTGCAATATGGTTTGGATTATCTTCCTACTACCATTGGCCGAGTCCCAGTAGTTGGTTCTAACTCATCTGGTGAATCTCAAATTGGCTATGAGTAAGGTCCATAGGGACCCAAGGCATATTCTTATATGGAAGATGATCTTACAAGACTTGAGAAAAAAGGATTGGTGGGTCCTCTATTTGAGCCATATCTAGTGAATAGATCATACTCGAGGAAAGTGGTGCCAAATATTAATCTATGTAATCATTTTGAGAGTTTAGAGGATTTAGGGCATGTCACAGAGGATGATCGGACAGAACATCGCAATGAGAAGAAGATTATCCCATAGGAGGATTCTGGTGATGACTCTTCTAGCCAGCTATCAGGAGTTAGTGCTTATTTTTTCTATGGTAGAAAAACATGTAGTCTGAGGAGGAGGAAAGGCCGGTGTGGTGGGAAGAAAGGACATAAGGATTATTCTCACCTACCTTCATCAATGGAGACATGATCATCCAGGAAAGTCAAGGCCAAAGTGAAGGAAGAGTTTCTCAAATTCAATGGAAATGAAGCACGAGCAGGGGATACGACATCTATAGTTGAGGGGGATATTCCCATTAAGAAGGTACTGATGATTTCATTCATGGATGATGAGAAACCTATGGAGATACCACTGTATTCCGGAGAAGAAATGGAGGACGAATATCTTGCGATCGATCCTTAAATATATTAGGATTCTAAAAATATAGAAATGACTATTTGGGTGGACACCAATAGAGAAAAGAGGGTCTGGATTGACCAGCACAACTATATCCTAGGAAGAGGTCTCAAGGCAAGGAAAATCAACAAAGAGGAATACTTGCAAGAATAGGATAGATTGGTGCGTCGATTTGAATACCTAGTAAAGGATGATCAAGAAACCCTGGTAACCTCTTTGTTCTGGGAACTTCTTATGGATAAAAATTTCAATAGGCTTAAATTTTCCTTTAACAACTATGTGTTTTCTTGGCGTTTCACTCTTTTTACTTTAATTTTTATCTGGTTTATAATAAAAAAAATTAAGTTAGAGGTATACCATTATTATATTCATTAGGATCATAAGAATATACTTAAATTTATACCTTACCAGGGGGGTGAACTGTAGTTTATAAATGTAGTTTTAAATAATTAAACTTAAAAATACACTAATCCTATTAAATTAAGTAATCAGTCTTAGCCCTTCATTCTGATGATCCAAATAAAAATATAAAAAAATTATTCAGATATAGTATGTTTAAATCAGAGTTACAATATTGGTGTCAAAGAGGATTTTATAAATAACTGTTTGAATCATAATTATAGTTATTATTATAATACAAATAGAGCATGTAAAGTTGATTAAAATGATTAAATTTACTATTAATATGCCCAATAGAAAAAATGAACTTGTAATAAAAAATAAATCAATCCAATAATGTAATAATGACATACCATTATTAAAAGAATAATCACTTTTAACCATAAGAGGAGGTTAGTCACAAACCATGTCTAAAGGTATCCCTTGTTTTATAGTCACAGAAAATTTTTCCTTTCCTTACCAAGAAAATACCATGATATGATGATCAGTAGATTTGTATTCAAATCAATAGAATCCTTTTATAAAATGATCATATTTTATCTATTTAAAAATCCATAGTAACCCTCGATTTTATGGATTATATTCTCTGTTTTTCTATCCATAGAATCCCTTGATCATTAACGCATATCTGACATCGAAACAATTATAAAAAAATCTTATGAACACAACCTAACAAGGTTTCCTAAAGAATACTCTCTCTAAAGAATTACCAAAGTCAACAAAAAATATATTCCCACTAGGTATTCTTTAGAAAAATATATTGTGAATGTAATCAATTTATTTTTCAACAGATTCATTCTTTTCAAAAGATTGGGTATTTATAAGTGATATACCAACATCAATATTGATCTCCAAAGGGTCATATTCATCTCCTAGTGTTCATATTTTCTTCGATTTTGTTGTAAGGACTTGGACACCTAAAACATGACAACTCATAGTGATCTGGAATAACAGAATGTCCAACATCATATTTTTTACACCGTTATAGTGTAAAAATCATTCATTGCATCAGAGTTATGTTTTATGTATTCTTAATATAAACAAATTCAATTCAATAGACTTCCTTTTGTTTTTCATTACAATAATCTTTATATGTATGAATCTTATATCTATCAATACCGGTATTAGTTCAGTTGTTATGACTTTGTCATTAAAAATCATCAAAGAAATTCTAACTTCTGATACTTATAATGTTGAATCTAATTGATTGTACTTATATTCATCTTGATAATTATAATGAATAATGTATTGTTTATATTTGTAATACATTACAACATATTATTAGAATGGTAAATTGTAATGTTTTCTATAGAAAATATACTAAACACTTTAGACATAATAAAGTTAGTAATTATTTATTTTAGAAAGAGTTTGTGATTTAAAAAACAATTTAATGGAAAAAATAAAAAATTGAATTTATGACTCAACAATCATCCACTTTTTGGAAAACACAAACCCCAAGACTTAAATGAAAAATAAATTTGAAAAAAATACAGTGAATATTCTTTTAAATACTTCATATTTAGAGTTAACTAATGAAACCATAACTTATCTTCAGTTTATAATTGTTTTGAATTTGTTAGAGAGTATGATGTTGAATATGACTAATTCCCCCTCATGATAAAATTTCCCCATAAGGATCATATTCTACCCCTTAAATAAATAACTCTACCTTATCAAAAACATTCATCTTTATAAATGTTTTATCCACCCATTCTTTTAATGAAAATATTATTGAGTAAATCCCCCTTTATAAACAATTTCTCATTGAATAATAAATCATCCCCTTTAAAATAGTATTTATCCCCCAAAATAATAATTCTCCCCCTTTGTGATTTTCCAAAATAATTGGGAGAAGTCCTAAATTTCCTAAAATGTTTGTGAAGGAAACAAAATATTAAACAATCCAATGAAATATCTAATCATATATAAGAATAAGGAAAGAACATTCTACCAATCAGAATTTGAAAACATTCAGAAAAATAATATTTGTATGAAAATGATAATTCATTCATAATAAATGATAAAACAATTTTACAAAGTAATGTACTACAAGAGTTAAAAATGAAAAAAAAATTAATCCTTCTTTTTTAAATACATAAATTGTTTTTCATTTACTTGACCTCCTTTCAGTCATCCTCTTTCTTTGTTATTATGTCTTCCTCAGTTAGAAATTTTTCAGATAACTATTGGTTTTGATTCTTCAAAATGATTACTTCCTCATAAAATCCACTATTCTAATTCCTCAAAACATTAATATCCTCTCCATAAGCATTAAATATTGTTATTTCTTACTTCATGTATCAAATCTTCCCATTTATATTTTTTATTTATTGTGAATTGTTAACAAAATAATTTTTAAATATTCTACAAACATTACTCTCTCTTTTATGACTTCGGTGAACTGGTTATATGGTTGGGAAGACTCTTTATAGAACTTATTCACATCGTAAAATTATTCATCCTACAACTTGATGTTAGTATTAACATATTATGACCACTTTAAAACATTATTGTATGATTTCTTATGAACATTATAAATTTCTTTAAAAAATATTCAAATATACATCATTCTAAATAAATAATTCTGTTAGAATCCTCAATGATTTTGATTTTGGATAAAGAAATTCATGAATAATTTCTCCTCTACCTTCATGCTTTGGAATATATAGAATTATACCTTCAAGTCTATTCAAGGATTTAATTATTTAAATGACTCCATGAGTAGTTATTTAATTCACTAAATTTGAATCTTATTTCTCAATATTAGGGAGTTTCACACATATGGTTCCTATCTAATATTTTGTCATTCCCTTTAACAATATTTATAGAAACGTTTTCACCAAATTCCTTATTTTTGAGATAATTAAATTATCTCCATATCATATTTATTGTCCCCTAACATTTATTCCTTATCTTTCTTAAATGAATATTGAGATTCTTTCTATCATGATTATTACTTTTTAAAACTATTCTATTTTTCGTTCTGATAGGTTTTGGAAGGAAATCCTAAAGATGATGGTTCTGATGATCTCAAAGAAAACTTATCAGATTGATATTACTTCTCACAAAAATTATCATTTCTTTATTTATTTTCATCCTTATTATCCTATTTGTCCACTTCACAATCTTTTTTATTTTTTTCATTGTATTCTTCATCTCCATCAACTTCATTATTCTTATTTCCTTCCTCTTCTTCTGAAATATACTCCCCTATTTATTTACATTCACTATATTCTTGTTCTTATTTAATTTATTTATTAACTCCTCCAACCTATTCATTCATTACTTTAATAAAATCCTCTTGGAGTTGTTCCTTTTATCATAAATATTCAATTAATGAGGCACTGATTCCTATTTTTTGTTGAAAATGTGGTGGAATCAATTTATCATTAACTATTTTATCATTTCCTTCATCAACCACCAAAGGAGAATCATCATAGAAAACTGACGTTTCTTAAAATTATAATCTAGTATCCATATTTTCTTAGTTGGCATGTGTTTAAGGTAAATTAACCATTATGGAATATCTCTCAATATCCTTCAAAATATTTTCAAAAATCTGAGAACCTATCAACTTCATATGATTATTTGAATATTCTTCTTCTTGTAAAACATTATAAACATGTACTCTCAATGCTTTGGTCTCTACTACGTCAATTCTAGTAATTGGGGATTCTAGGTTTATCATAGTCTTTTTATTTACCCATTCATCCATTTTCTCATCAATAAAATTCTTCTATTTATTTTCTATGTTATAAGAGGGAGAAAAATCTTTAATTTTCTTCTTCTACACGCCCTTCTCAGTTTTCTTTGAGGGTTTCACTTCTATAAAATCTCTTCTAGATTTCTCAATTGACATTTTTGATTCATTTTCAAAAATAAACCTCATTATTTTCATTGTATCATCACTGATGGATAAAATTTTCATTTTCTTTAAACATGATTTTATCCAAATATTGAAAAACATCACGCATTAAACCATTAACTTTATTAAAAAAATTTGAAAACATTATTATTTTAGACCAGATTAATCTGAATATCATGTTTTGAGTTGAAATAAGCATGAATATGATGAGATTTATCATCCTCATATTCACTAAATAATCCAAAATGAAAACATTAGATAACGTATGAGTATATTTACCAGGTTTATTTGGAATATGAAATCCTTTCCTCCATTAGAAAACAACACAATTATTCTCGGTCAGTTGAAAAACTTTCCAATACTTTTCATAATGATCAAAAATATAATATTTTTCTTTCTTCTAATTAAAAGAACCAAGATCATCTTGAGGATTGTAAAAAGGATTTAAAGCATCTCCATTTCAGATAATTCCAATATAACTCACAACCTCTCTATAAGATAAATTGTATTTTTTTATTCATAAGATTTTTTCCATTACCTTATTCATTGAAATTATTTACAGAGGCATAAAATATTCTAACGATATCCGGGTACATGAAATTAAAACCTTCCCCTAATTTCTCAACAATAACAGATTCACATCCTTCAAAATATAATAATCCTTTTCACAGTAGAATCATAGTTATCATAAAATTGTTTTCTACTAATATTTAAAAGAAAACAAACCAATCACTGTAATCATCAAGAGAATCCATCCTATTAAGACTGATAGTGAGTAAGAGATATTTTTCAGACTAGGAGACTTATAGGTAGCAACAACTTGGAGAAAAAGAACTGGAAATCTGATGTGGTGCACAAGGGGTCCCTATGTATAGGCACTCAGGTGAAATTTAAACTTCCAAAAATATATCCAATAATTGATATTTAATTTATTCTAATCTAATGGTTAATATTCCTATAAATAATTATTTGAATTATTTTTGAACTCCTCATATTTTTTTAAAAAATTATCTTATTGGAGTTGAATATGATTAATAAAATTTTAAAAATAGATATGTATAAAAAATTTATAATACAATGAGTAATAACAACATTAACCGAACTATCATAATGAGATAATGTTAAAACTTGAAAGAAAATATAAGTAACTTTCATAGTTAGGAAATCCCTTGGTATAACTAATCTGTCCTTTTAGTTTTTGAAAACTATGTAGATTATGAAAATTTTTATTATAAAACATTGAATGAAAATTTATAAATATATTAATTTTTAGATTAAACTAATTACGATGTTTTTAAGAATACTATTTGTAACATTTTTTAGTAGAAAATATTGTTATGATATTTTTCAAATCAAAAGATTTAAAACCTGAATCTAAAAAACATTTAATGTTTTCAGAGAATGGAAATAATTTTGCGGATTTTGTCTCTGATAATTCTATAAAGAAGCATGAATTTCGTAAACTCGTTATGATAATGATTTTAAGTAAAATAATATTTTTTTTTAAAACTAAAATGTTTTGAAAAACAACAAACATATACAATCCCCCCATGAAAAGGAGTATCATAAAATATCGTGATGAGTATAAGAGAAGTAGATATGAACTATTACTTTATGATGATAATTCGTAAATTCTGTTTAATGTATTAAAATATATAAAACGATAAAGGTATTATAAAAATATCAATTATAACAAATAAAAATGTTAAAGATCAATGAATAACATGTCAAAAAATCAGTTGGGAGGTTCCATAGACTCTTGTTAGATAACATAGATGTGCGGTGTGTAACTGAGAGTCCATTTTGTGTACTCAAGTTAACTAAATATGGATAGGTAGGGGACATGTAATGACACATGAAGTCAACACATATTGTATTTATTAAATGTTCTGTGTTGACTGGATAGACTGGAATGCATCTTGCTAGTTTAAAATACATGTAACTAGTTTATATAACATATAATTTATTTGTTTTCACAGAATAAATTATGGAATCTGCATGGTCAAAGAGGCATCATATATTTATTTTATAAATCATAGTATTGACATCTAAGGAAGACAATAATTAATGTACATGAAATGATGGTCATGTAATTAATACACATGTGGTGCCTTTAATATACACAGCGTGCTGGTCCTATAACTAATACAAAGTTTTTATATTTACTACACATGATATGGTGGCTATGTAATTAATTACCATTTGGTTTATTTAATACACATGAAATGATGGTCATGTAATTACTACACATGCAGTTTATTTAAGATAAATTATGTATTGGTCATTTAATTACATCATATGTAGTGTAATGCACATGGTGTGTAATTAATTCACAAGATATTTGTAATTAATTCCCACATGGTGTTTTATTATTCTACTTCTAATGTGTAATTAATTCCAAAGAAATATAGTTAATTAACTCATTTGTAGTATATTTAATTCAAACAATTTATAATTAATTAATTATTACATTTTTAATTATTTTACACACAATTTATTATTCATATAAACATAAGGTATTTAATATACACATTGTAATTAAACTTTTTATGCAATTCACACGTCATTCCTTGATGCACACACATAATTTAATTTAAGTGGGAATAAAATTAATTGGGTTATTAAAACCAGTTACATGATTTATATCTATGACATAATGAATATTAAATTCCCAATTAATTCCATGTTAACTACATAAGTACTCTCTATGTCAACTCTATGTACACAATATGTACTGTTGACCTCACCGGATTTTCTATTCCCAATCATGCTTTAATATGTTTTGATAATCTCGATATGGGCTTATAATCCTATATATATATATATATGCTAAATTATGTTGACAAAAATATCAAAATAATAATTGGAATATGTTGATCAATGTTTATCTATGTCTATACATACTTTGAAATAATTCTAACTCAATATGGATATGTTTTTCATAGAGAAGATAAGTGTTAAGTTCACTGGTATGCATAACTCCACCGATATGCACATAGCTACTGATACAGACAAACAGATACACAACTACTGATAAGGCTAAGTACACCGATACAGAAGTCTACTGATATGAATAAGGTCACCGATATGAATAAAGTCTACCGATATGAATAAGGTCACCTATATGAATAAGGTCACTGATATGGTTAAGGTCACTGATATGCATAACAGATACTGATAAAACAAGTCTACCGATATGCACAAGTCGACTGATACAGACCTACCGGTATATAGTCTACCGATATGTAAAGGTCGTTGATACATAGTTACCGATACAAAGTCCACTGATACAGAAAGATAAAGCCTACTGATACGAGCTACCATTAGAGTAAGTCTACTGGTATGCACGTCTACTATTATGAAGTCCACCGGTATAAGGAAGTCACTGCTTCACATAGACCTAGTGCTACATAAAGAGACTGGTACAAGGAGCTACTGATGGAAAGAGCTACCGATACATATAGCTGGTGTTATAAAGAGTTACAGCTACGGACAGAAGTTCAGTGAAATAATGAGCCACCAACTGATACATAGAGCTACCATTATAAAGGATAACAACTACCAATACAGAGGAGACACCGCTATAAGATAAATATTACAAGGAGCTATTGATTGGAAACCAGTCACTGTTCTCAAAACTCTATTTCTATTTATTTAATTAGAAATGGCCATATTTGATGTTTCTAATGCACATGCTATAAATTAAAGATAGTGGTTAACGGTTCAAGAAACTGTACCTCATACCTCGATAAATGTAATCATTCCCATTTTCAGACCTGATGATATATATAAGAGGGAACCTCGAAGACATAACGGAGGTGTGTGCAGAACACAAGATGTCTTTTCTCATGCACGTACAAAAAAATATCACTGAAGTATCTACATTCATAGAAGAAGTAAAGAACACAAGCTGAACATTAGTCAAGAAGTGAATAACTACAACAATCTCTTCATGCACCCAAGCTGATAAAACTGAACCTAAAAATCAAGGAAGAAAACGACACTCTTTTTTTCAGACAAAAACCAGAGAAAGACTCAGAATAATTTCTGATTAATCAAAAAGAGTCCAGAGCTACACTTCAAATCACTAAAGCATTCTAAACTCATAACTACCCTCTCAGTGATTCTTCACTTACATTTTGAACAGTGTGTGTTCTATTTGTTAACCACACCCTGTCTACTGTGCTAAACTGGATGATTTCTAAATCCCCACACAAAACTTATATAACTCTATTTTATCCCACTGTGGTTAGTGGTATAGGTCAAGTGTGACCTGGATATCTTGTGTTCTATTTCTTTGTTTTCCCACAATGAACTGTGGTAGAAGTCTTAGTACCTGGACAGTCTAAGTACTGTTGTTTACCACGATCCAGGGTGTGGATCATGTTTATATAAACTATTTGAGAGGATTAAGTCTCGGCTTGAGACTGAACCTCTTGGTTATATCTACTGTGCATCTTGTTTTTAGTTTAATGGTTTTGTATTCCGCTGCTAAGTACTTTAAATATAAATCTGTTTTAAAGTAACTCTGACAGTTAATCTAGCAAGTGTTTGTAACTATTGTAAATCAGTAGGTTAGTTTCAAAAGCTAATTTAATATTATGATTAAATTAACAGAGACCTAATCAATCTTTTGAGAAACTATTTGAACCTTTACAGTTTTACAAATTCACTACAGTTTAACTTATTTTAAAAATTGGGCAATTTTAATAGAAATCATTTTAACAGAAATTTTAATTGGAACATAATTCACCCCCTCTTGAGTCTCCACTCCGACCAACATTTTGTATCAGAGGATTTCATTATTAATACAGGATTTCCAAATACTCTATTTTTCAACTGTGATTTTAGTTGTATATTAAATATCTTAAATTTCTGTTAGTTCTAAATTTTATCTCTTTAAATATATTTTCTAAAATCTAATCATGGATAATAGACGAGAAGTTTTTGCTACTAATAGGACACCTTTCATTAATGGTTTTAACTATGCGCAATGGAAACTGAAAATGAAAATTCATTTAGAATGTATGGGATTTGATATCTGGACTACTATAGAAACTCAGTGTAAGATTCCAGAAACTGAAAGAACTACTTGGGTTGAAGTTACTAAGACTGCTTACAATAATAACTACAAAGCAATGAATGCTCGGTATTGTGCTTTAGGAGATGAAAATTTTAATCGCATATCTGCTTGTAAAACTTCTTATGAAATTTGGGATACCTTGGGTGTTTCTCATGTGGGAATAACCAATTTTAAGGAAATGAGATTGAATACCTACACTATTAAGTACGATAATTTTAAAATGAATCCTTATTAACATATCTCTGACATGTATCTCAGGTTCAACACAATTGTAAATACAATGATCTCACTTGGAAAAGTTGTTCCTGCAAAAGAACAGATCATGTGGATACTAAGATGTCTGCTAGACAAATGGAGTGGCACATCTTCTTCAATTAGGGAATCATGTGATATTGGTTCTTTGCCTGTTAAGGAGATGATAGGTAAATTAATGATGTATGAAGAAGATCTAAAGCTAAAAAAAGAGTAAGATGATGAACCCAGGAAGAGATTAGTGGAATTTATTTCTACTGCCTCAAAGAGAAAGGACAAGGAGAAAGTTCACATACCTACTGGAACCTCAAGCAGTGATGAAAGTGAATCTGACAGTGATGCTGAAATGGATAAAATAGTCAGGAGATCCAAGAAGTTATATAGGAAGAATAAATTCTTCAGAAAATCAAATTATAAGGGAAAATATGACAACAAATTTCATTGGAAGAATGATTGGAAAAAGTCTGATAAGAGTGTTGAAATTGTCTATTATGAGTGCAAAAGGAAAGGACATGTAAAAGCAGACTATCGAAAGTCAAAATTTAAGAAGAAATATGACTATATGGACAATAAGTATAAGAAAGCAATGAAAGAAACTTGGAGTGCTTCAGAAGATAGTTCAAGTGATTATAATTCCACTTAGGATGAAAAATCTCAAAAAGCTAATATGTGTTTCATGAAAGACACATCTTAGGTAACATTGGATACTCATTTAAATTTATATCATTCTGGAGTTGATTCTGGTTCTGAATTTGAAAATATGTCAAGTGAATAATTATTTGAATATTAAAATATGCTAGAAGAAACCTGTAATGAATTGAAGGAAAAGTATAAGACCTTGAAAAAACAGCATGCCTTAACTAGTACTGTTAGATATTCACTTCATATAGAAGAGGAAAATAATGCTCAATTACTTAAGGAAAATACTGAACTGAAGTTGTCTAATGTTCAATTAAGGAAGGAATTAGAGAAATTCACAATTGGAAAAGATACACTAACAAAAATGTTAGGTAACCATGTGGCATAAAAATATACCACTGGAATAGGGTATCGGCATGGAAAGAGAGAGATTACTGAAACTATATTTATTCTTAAATCTGGACAGAATGCTGCTAGTTCTAGTTCTAGAAGTTCATATGCTTCAACAAGTTATTCAAATGTTATAGATAAAATAAAATTTATCTAACAAAATCTATTGATTCTGTGAATTATATGAGACCCATAAGAAAATTCTGGGTACCAAAAGCCTTGCTTTCTAACCTGTCTGGACCCAAGAAAATCTGGGTACCAAAATTGTTTTCTGTTTAAACCTGTTTTATAGGAGACTTGCTTGAAGAGTTCCTGTAGAAAGACATGGTACTTGGAAAGTGTATGTTCAAGACAAATGATATGATAATTTTCATGCTTCAAGAGCCTAATCAATGTTGATGGAGGACATGTCACCTTTGGTGATAACTCAAAAGAAAAAATCATCAGCCTAGGCCAGATTGGTAACACTGATTCAATTTTAATTTGTAATTTATTATTTTTTGATCTATTAAAATACAATCTGTTATGAATTTATCAGTTATCTGATGATGGTTTTAATGTTAAATTTTAAAATGATGCTTGTCATGTATGTGATTCTAAAGATGCTTTGGTATTTACTACCTTGAGGAATAAAAATGTTTATGCAGTTGATTTGAATTATTTATCTAAACAAAACATTACTTGGTTAAATGCTTTTCAAAAAGAGTCTTGGCTATGGAACAGAAGATTAGGACACTGCAATGCTCATTCACTTAGAAAATAGACTAGGAAGAATTTAGTTAGAGACCTACCTCAACTAAAATTCCCAATAGAGAAAGTTTTTACTCCCTGTCAAAAGGGGAAGCAACATAAAGTTTCATTCAAATAAAAGAAAGAAGTTTCAACTTCTCAACCTCTTGTGTTGGTTCACATGGATCTATTTAGACCTTCTAGATTTTCTAGTTTAAATGAGAATCACTATATATATGTCTTAGTAGATTACTTTTCTAGATACACTTGGGTATACTTTCTTGCTCACAAGAGTGATGCTTGTTCCTATTTTATTAAGTTCTCTAAGTATATAGAAAACCTTAGTGGACTTAATATTAAGACCCTTAGAAGTGATCATGGCCATGAGTTTAAAAATCATGAGTTTGAATCTTATTGCTCACACAATGGCTATAGTCACAACTTTTCTTCCCCTAGGACAACTCAACAGAATGGTGTAGTAGAAAGATGAAATAGAACTCTTTATGAAATTGAAAGAACTATGATTAATGAGTATGAACTACCTGTTTATTTTTGGGCTGAAGCTGTGAATATCGCTTTTTATATTATAAATAGAGTCTTGATTAGACCTGTTCATAAGAAGACACCCTATGAACTGTGGAATAATAGGAAGCCTAAAGTTAGTTACTTCAGATTCTTTGGCTATAAAGTCTTTATTCTCAATACTAAGGATAATCTTGACAAGTTTTCTTTGAAGAGTGATTATGGAATATTTCTAGGATATTGTATAACCAGTAAATATTATAGAGTATTTAATAAAAGAACCAAATGTGTGGAAGACTTTTTTCACATAAAATTTGATGAAACTGATCCACATGAACATAAATCTTCTGCTAAAAATCTTGGAGAAGATCAGTCCATTATAGACCTCAATGACAAAATCAGTGAACTAGTTGCAAAGACAACCAGTTCTAGAAATATTCCAAAACCTGCTCCTGGTGAACCCAAATCTATAGAAGAACCTGAAATTTCTAGTCTAACCATTACTAGATCAACTAGGATTCAAAGGAATCATTCTGTAGATGATGTTGTTGGTAATCTTGATAGAAGGACACTGACTAGAGCTTCTATAAGAAATCAGGTTGAATATAAAGCCTTCCTTTCACAGCTAGAACCTAAAAATATCAATAATGCAATCAAAGATGAATTTTGGGTAATGGATATGCAAGAAGAATTAAATCAATTTGAATGAAACAATGTTTGGTAATTAGTTGAGAGACATAAGGACACATTGACCATAGACACTAAATGGGTATTCAGAAACAAAGTTGATGAATCAGGAAATATAGTCAGAAACAAAGCAGGGCTAGTTGCACAAGGATATAGTCAATATGAAGGAATAGACTATGAGGAAACCTTTTCACCTATAGCTAGATTAAAAGCTATTAGGATTCTACTTTTCTATGCTGCTCATATGAATTTCAAATTGTATAAAATGGATGTTAAAAGTTCTTTTCTAAATGGTTTTATAATTAAAGATTTCTTTGTTGAAAAACCACCTAGATTTACTAATCCTCATTTTCCAAATCGAGTTTTTAAGATTTCTAAATATTTATATGGTTTAAAACAAGCTCCTCAAGCATGGTATGATAAGCTTAGTAATTATTATTTAAAATGGCTTTTCTAAAGGGATTGTTGATCCAAATCTTTTTATTAAAATAATTTCGAAAGATGTTTAGATAGTACAAATCTATGTTGATGATATTAGTTTTGGATCTTCTAAAAATTCTTTGTGTATAGATTTTTCAAAGAGTATGCAAAATGAATTTGAAATGAGTTTAATGGGAGATCTCAAATATTTTCTTGGATTTCAAGTTTTTCAAAATTAAATGGTATTATCTTAAATCAAAGTAAATATACAAAGGATCTTTTAAAACATTTTGGTTTGGATAGTAATAAGAGATGTGATACACCTATGAGTACCACCTGTAAGTTGGATACTGATGAATCTGGGAAAATAGTTGATCAAAAAAATTATAGAGGTATGATTGTAATTCTACTTTACCTTACTTCTGGTTGACCGTACATTATGTTTAGTGTGTGTATATGTGCAAGATTTCAAGATAATCCTAAATAATCTCATTTGCATGCTGTTAACAGAATTTTCAAATATCTTAAACATACTACTAACTTTGGATTATTTTATCCAAAAGGAAAATCATTCTATTTAATAATTTATTCAGATGCTGACTTTGCTGGTTGAAAATTAGATAGAAAGACCACTTCTAGAACATGTCATTTACTGGGAAAATTCTTAGTATCATGGTGTAGTAAAAAGCAGAATTTTGTTGCATTGTCTACTACAGAAGCAGAGTCTATAGCTGCAGGTAGTTGTTGTGCACAAACTCTATGGATTAAACGCACTCTACTAGACTATGGATGTCAATTTTGACATGTATCTATTAACTGTGATAACAGTAGTGTAATTAACATCGCTAAGAACCCTGTATCTCACTGTAGGATCAAACACATTGATGTAAAAAACCACTTTTTGATAAATCATTACCAAAAAGGTGATATTACTCTTGAATTCATAGGTACTGAACATAAATTAGATTACATATTCACCAAAACCATTAGTTCAGATAGATTAAGTTACATTAGACATGAGTTAGGAATGATAGACCACCATTCGAAACCTCACAGTTAGAAACCTCACTATTAGGAACCTCACCGGTATGAACCTCACAGTTATACCTCACCATTAGTAGACCTCATTGATAGATAAACCTCGCCATTAGAAACCTCACCATTAGGAACCTCATCGGTATGGACCTCACTGTTATACCTCACCATTAGTGGACCTCAGTGATAGATAAACCTCACTATTAGGAATCCTCACCGGTACGTATTACCGTTAGGTTATGCTATTTTCAAAAAGGTTATCTATAGCCGCCAGAATCTGTATCATTTGAATTATGATTATTATGTTTTATATATTTGTTTTGTGATTCCTAAATGATAAAACACAAGTCTTTACCTCATTTCGATCCACCTCAAACCCTTTACCTTGAAGCCTTTGCTTCCAAACCTTCGAACCCTAAGCTTTGCGATTCGCACAATGGAAAGAGTAAAGAGACCTTCATTCAGTGGAAAGGATGATGACCCGAATGCCAAGAGACTCAAAGGAGAGTCTAGTGGTGGAAGTGAAGTGAAGAAAAATACAAATCTGCATATCATTCAAAGGTAAATAGTAGTTGAAAAATAGTTGTGTGCAGAATGGATAATGACCGATGAATCTATAGTTATATAAGTACTGGAAGACCAGAAATGTGTAGAATGATTCTCAAACAACAATGGCCCCTATTATCCGAAGATGGTAAATGAATTCTATGAGTTTTTTCATTTTGAGAAATCTGGTGTTGATAATAGAATGATATCAGTAGTGAATAGAAAGGAAATATCTTTTTCCTCTGTTGAGTGGGATGAATGCCTGAAGGTTCCATATGAAGAAAAATTTGGGTATTTCTTGAAATCAGTACCTCCTTCCAGTAACATCATTGCATATGAAACTACCTTGAAGAATTAATGGGAAATGGCACTCCTATGAAAGTAGTCCCTGCAGAAATGGATGGTGAAAATAGATTGCTTTTCAGGATTATTCAACATGTCTTAAGTTCAAGGAGAGGGGACTTTGCAAATTTGAAATACCAAGATATTTATTTGTTGCATTTGATGAGACATGGTGTCAAGGTGAATTTGTGTAGACTGTTAATGATTATGATTGATGATATGACCAGGCCAAAGACAAAAACGAATGATTTATTCTTTGCAGAGCTGATATCTATGATGATCATGGTAAGAGGTGTAGCTGAGTCTCAGGATGAGACAGTGGTGTTAAGAAACAATTTCGTTATCACAAGCATAGTTTGTAAATACATGAATATCAATTGGAATCCGTGGAAAAGAGAATGGGTTAGTGATGAAGAGAAGCTATATGATAAGTTTAATCTTGTGCATCATCCTTCTAGGTCTAAGGAGGTGAGGGATCCAGGTCTAAGACCTGCTGAAGAAGAACCTCAGTATAGTGATGATACTGATGAGGAGGATACTTCTATAGCTGATGGAAGGGATCCAGACATGCCCCCAAGACATGTTGCTAAAATTGTATCATCTAGAAAGGAAACAGTGTTGCAAGTAAGCAATAAAGAAAAATCCCCTATTGATGTGGAAGACCAGTTTGTGTCTGATCTTGAGGAGACTACTCCAGAGAATGAGGAAGAAGTTCATGAAAGTGGAGAACATGTGTGTGCTAGCTCAGATGAGAGCATATTAAGTTTAAGTCCTTTAATTGGAAGTACTGCTATACCTATAGCGGCTGTTCTGGCTGAGATGGAAGATCCTGCACCTATTCCCGATGAGCCTCCTACTATTAGAGAATTGGAGATGGTTGTGGAGGATTCTTATGAGGAAGAAAGAGATGATGAGGATTTTATTGCAATGCATATACAAGAGAATGCACCAATTGAGGGGGAGCATCCAACTAGGCTTGGAAAATTTTCAGTAGCTGATGACATTGAAGACTCGGCAGAAGACCTAGGTTTTGTGGTTTTTTGTTTGGATTACTCTGATTCAGAAGTTGAGTCATCCCTCAGTAGACCAAAAGTTATATATAATATTCTATCTGAGTTGTTATCTAAGGATTTGATCAGAAAATGTGGTCTGGATAAGTTAATTTCAGATCTAAAGGTAGGTTTTGTTGAAGAGGTAAGGAGAATGTAAAGATCATTGATATCATCCATTCAGTCTATTATGGATGACTCTGTGGCTAGTATAGCGTTTGAAAGAAAACCTACAGTTGTGCCTAAAAATCTAGTTATTAAGGCTGATCTTGATTCCATAAAGGATGATTTGAAAGAGACCTGGACTGCATCTGTTTCAGATTTCAAGAGTTGCCTTGTTGAAGATCTGAGCAAAATAGAAAAATCTTTATAACTCTCTCTCGGGTGTATGGTGTCCGACCTTGTGACAGAGATGATTAATGAGATAAGAGTATGTCATTCTCATATTGAGAGCTGGACAGGAGCTGTTGTTTCCCTGAAGCAGTTAGTTGCTTCACTAACTACCTTGAGTAGTTCTCATGCACAAATGAGTGGTGATATCAATTTCATTAAAGGTGTGGTCAGGAAATTTGTGGATGTTTTTGAGGGATTTAATAAGTCAGTGGAGAATAATGTCAGCACCAAGGACTCTCTTGTGAATAATCTTATCAATGGGCTGACTAAATCTTTTAAGGAAATAGTTTCCTCCACTGTTTCACCTCTGAGTTCTACCAGATCTTCTCTCGACATTGATTAGATTAGAGCCTTGATGAAATAAGAGCTTGGTTCAGCATCAACAAGTAGCTTGGTGGACTCATCTGTTCTGACTCAAGTGGTGACTACCACTCAGGATATAGGGAAAATTGTTCGGAACTTTATGAGAGAGGTTACTGCTTCTCAAAAGGAAGTCAAAGAAAAAGTGTATTACTACTTCTAAAGAGTCTATACCAAGCATCATCTCAACAACCATTTCTAGCTTATGTTAGAAAACATGAAGCTACCCCTAGTCACTCAAGATTTCATAGAACTGGTGAGAAAGATCAGGGAGCTGACTCCTGTTCTAGACAAGTTTATGGAGAACAAAAATGACTTCATTTATGCTATGGAGAGAGGATGAGGGATTAAAATAGACTATAGGAATCTGTTACTGCCATTTTTACATGTGGAAAGTACTCCAATAATTGCACCTATAGCTCTGCCTACCTCTGCTCAGTCTTCTTCTATTCCTCAGATGACTCCAGTTCAAGCAATTCGGAGCCTCACTCCTATGTTAACAAAGAGGACTACCCACTACAGGCCATGATCATTCTCTGTTGCTCAACCTCCAGTAGTACTTTCTGGAATTTCCAAGCCTGCTACTGTTGATCCCCAGCTTGGATCTACCTCCAAATCAAAAGTCAATTCTAGAGTGGAGATTCAAGAGGTTGATTGATTAGTGTCTAGGACCTTTGATAGGAATCACGTGTATTCATTTTTCTTCAATTCAGTATTTCTATGTACTTTTTCCTCAAGTCATATATAAATGATTTCATTCTCTATAACTTTTAGTTCCTTTTCTAATCTTTGTTTCCTTCTTTTTTCTAATCACAATGGGGGAGAAATAATCTAAAGGGGAAAAGGAGAAATAATACTAGGAGAAACACGAGATTTATGAGAAATATGAGCATAAATATGAGTTTCTCATATCTTACCTCTGATACATTTATATTTTATTTTACCTTTGATACTTTTGCTTTGTAAATCTAGTACATTGTTTTTATTATTACCACTGATACAATTTCATTTAATACTATATTCTCTGATACATTAATGATTGTCGTGGATTATAATACCATGAGTTGTGATTATCAAAAAGGGGGAGATTTTTGACCTCACCTGTTTTGATAATCCCAATCATGATTTAATAGGTTTTGATAATCTGGATATGTGCTTATAATCCTATATATATATATATATGTAAAATTATATTGACAAAAAGATCAAAATAATCATTGGAATATGGTAATCAATGTTTATCTATGTCTATACATACTTTGAAATAATTCTAACTCAATGTGGATATGTTTTTCATAGAACAGATAAGTGTTAAGTTCACTGGTATGCATAACTCCACCGATATGCACATAGTTACCGATACAGACAAATAGATACACACCTACTGAAAAGGCTAAGTACACCGATACAGAAGTCTACTGATATGAATAAGGTCCCCGATATGAATAATGTCTACTGATATGAATAAGGTCACCGATATGAAAAAGGTCACTGATATGGTTAAGGTCACAGATATGCATATCAACTACCGATATAACAAGTCTACAGATATACACAAGTCGACTGATATAGACCTACCAGTATATAGTCTACCCATAAGTAAAGGTCACTCATACATAGTTACTGATACAAAGTCCATCGATACAGAAAGACAAATTCAACCGATACAAGCTACCGATAGACGAAGTCTACCGATATGCACGTATACTATTATGAAGTACACCAGTATAAGGAAGTCACCGCTACACAGAGACCTACCACTACATAAAGCGACAGGTACAAGGAGATACTAATGGAAAGAGCTACTGATTCATAGAGCTACTGTTATAAAGAGTTACAACTACCGAAAGAAGTTCACTGATACAAGGAGCCACCAAATGATACATAGAGCTACCCTTATAACGGATAACATCTATCGATACAGAGGAACCACCACTACAAGCTCACCGTTACAAGGAGCTACTGATTGGAAACCAGTCACTGTTCTCTAAACTCTATTTCTATTTATTTAAATTGCAATGGTCATATTTGATGTTTTTAAAGCACCTGCTATTAATTAATGATAGTGGTTGGCATTTCAGGAAACCGTACCTCATACCCTGATAAAGGTAATCATTCCCATTTTCAGACCTGAGGATATATATAAGAGGGAACCTCGAAGACATAAAAGAGGCGTGTGTAGAACACAAGAAGTCTTTTCTCATGCACGTACGAAACAAGCGCACTGAAGAATCTACATGCATAGAAGAAGAAGATAACACAAGCAGAACCTTAGTCAAGGAGTGAAGAACTAAAATGATCTCTTCATGCACTTAAGCTGATCAAACTGAACCTGAAAATCAAGGAAGAAAACGACACTCTGTTTTTCAGAAAAAAAACTAGAGAAGGACTAAGAAGCATTTTTTATTAATAAAAAGGAGTCCGAAGCTACACTTCAAATCACTAGATAATTCTAAACTCATATCTAATCTCTTAGTTATTTTTTATTTACATTTTGAGCAGTTTCTGTTTTGTTTGTTAAACACATCCTGTCTCTTGTGCTAAACTGGAGGATTTCTGAATCCTCACACAAAACTTCTATAACTCTCTTGTATCCCACTGTGGTTAGTGGTAGAGGTCAAGTGTGACCTGGATAACTTATGTGCTATTGCTTTGTTTTCCCATGAAGAATTGTGGTAGTGGTCTTAGTACCTGGATATTCTAAGTACTATTGTTTACCCCGATCCAAGGTGTGGATGAAGTTTATATAAATTGTTCGAGAGGATTAAGTCTCGGCTTGAGACTGATCCTCTTGGTTATATCTTTTGTGCATATTGTTTTTAGTATAATGTGTTTTTATTCTACTGCTAAGTAATTTAAATATAAAAATGTTTTAAAGTACCTCTAATAGTTAATCTAGAAAGTGTTTGTAACTATTATAAATTAGTAGGTTAGTTTCAAAAGCTAATTTATTCTTTTGATTAAATTAACTGAGACCTAATCAATATTTTGACAACCTAATTGAACCTTTATAGTTTTACAAATTCACTATAATTTAACATGTTTTATAAATTGGGGGATTTTAATAGAAATCATTTTTACATAAATTTAAATTGGAACTCAATTTACCCCTCTCATGAGTATCCACTCAGACCAACATGTACTTATATATTTTAAATAAAATAAATAATTAATTTAATTTAAAATTAAGAATGATGGAATTTCAAATACTATTCATATGTGATAAAATGATTTAATTATTTTATTAATGAGATAAATAATTATATTAATTTATTTATATTTTATCTTAATAAATGAAAGAATTAATGTGATTATAAGATCTATTTTTGTTTGAATTTGGTTTATATTTATTTATTAAATAAAATACTCTGATTTATTAGGTAAATGATTTTGTATTATTTCTCATTTATTAATATTTAGCATGTTTCATATTTTATTATCATATAATTATATTTAATGTTATAATTTTATAACACATATTATTATTATTTTTAAAGTTTTTCATGTGAAACATTAATTCTCAAATGTTAATCTTTAACCCTTATGTAAGTATTAGAATTTAATATATACCTTTATGTAAGTATTCTTACCCCTTCTGTGAGTTATTTTTTCACCTTTACATAAGCCTTATAATATCATGTTTACCTTCACATAAACCATATTCAACTTATATATACTGAATTGTTTACCCTAATGAAGTATATAAAATATTTGATATTCCTTTACATAGAATACATGTACCTTTATGAAACATATGATATATGATTTTACCTATACACAACATTTTTTCTACCCTTACTCAAGCTAGGAATGACCATTATGTAGAATATAGAAGTTTTAGGTCACCTTAAACTAAGATGAAATATACCCTTATGTGGCCTACATAAAACTATGTTACCCTTACATTAGTATTATATTACACATAAAAAAAGGGAAAGTTAGGCATTACCCTTACATTAATAGGTATATACCCTTATGTAGTGTCTCGGTCCAAATCTATAGTACTATGATAATAGAGAATCCTCTATTATTTATAACAGTATATTTTTCCTTCTTTTGATTGGCAGTAAGAGTCACTAGCAGTAGCATTGGGTACGATGGTAGCATACAGTTTTCATTTATTTGTATCACACCCTTGGTTCTATATTATCAATAGAACATCAATTTTATTCTTATGGTATCATCATTATTCATATAGTAAACCACAAATATTTCTACTCATGTTAGAACTTACTAAATTTTTGACAATAACACTCCCCTGTTATAACAATAGCAGAATCTCCCATGCACGGTAGTAGTATTGTCTTTTGATGGTAGCAAAGATTTTTAGTACATATCAAAATATATATAACTTAATCATTCATTTAACTAAACATACCATGTATCCAAAATATGTATGTGAATATGCAACATAGGATGTTTTGATAGAACTGACTGTAAATTGATTTTTTTATTTTATAAAATGTCAGAAGGCTGAGGCCCATAAACGTACAACCCAGACACTCAAGGAGGCCAGAAGTAATGTAAACGTAAAGCATCCTCTATAACGAAAGCCCTACATTCAATAGGAAGTGTTCCCAAACTACCATAAAAACGACCTCATCCCCAGGACTTTCAATCTTCGAAAGTGCATCCGCAACAAAATTTCCCTCCCTCCAACTATGAAGACTGATCCGAACTTGGTTGGTCTCTAAGACACACCCCCTAATGATGTAAGCTAGAGCCCAAGGGGCGTCCGTCCAGCCCTGAACATATTTCACTAAAACATCTGAATCTGACTCCACCTTTGACACCAACAAGCCCCTGCTCCTGCAAACCATCAACCCCCTGAGAAGTGCCTGAGACTCCACCCCCATCGAATTACCCATACCAATGGTATCACTAAAGGCCAGGTAAACCGACCCTCCCGAGTCACATAAAACCCCATTGCCTCTCATATTTCCTTGAATGCGGGATCCATCCACATTTAACTTGAGTCCGCAGGAAGGAGGTTTCCATTTAACCCACCGCCCCCAAACATTCCCAAGCACGCAGCCTTCCCAGAAAACTGTTCACCGTATCTGAGTGCTGATCCACCCTCAACAGGGAGACCAACTCATAGGCCAACGCTCTGAATCTCAACTAGATCAAAGAGATCGAGCACTAGGAGCCCATCCGTTCATTATTCCTGGCCTCCCAAATCACCCAACAGATGGTAGCCAGAATACATGCCCGCACCTTACATTCCGAAATGTTGATTGTAGCTCCAAGAAACCACGAAGAGAGGCGCTCCTGGAAACAAAACAACTTGAAGCTGGAGCAAACCATAGGAGTGAAAATTCCCCAGGCAGTCGCCACCCAATCACTCTGAAAGAAGAGATGAGCGGAGGATTCTCTCTTCGCTGCCTTGCAACAGAAGTAGTGGGACTCCAAGGATATTGCCCTTCTTTGGACATTCTCATCTGTCGAAAGAGGTCTACTTCTGACATGGCAGACCAAAAAGTTCATTTTATCTGGAATCTTTTTACACCAGGTTTTCACCGACCGATCTCCATGCAGGATCTCTGCACTCTTCCACTCCCTATAACCCTGACTGGAGAACTTACCAGAGATAGTTCCAATGAAGCAACACATGTCCTCTTCCTTATTTGTGCAAATTCTAGAAAACACCTTCATCTGCTATTCACTCAGCACTGCATTGATGAATGCCAGATGCTCAAATGCTTCCCTAAAGGATATATCCAGCGTACGAAAACCTGTAAAGAACAACCTCTCCCCTTCCCAGTTAACATTCCAAAATCCGACATCCCATCTTCCAATGATCCACCTGACCGAGCCACGCAGCTCCGTAAGGAGACCCAACATGTATCGACCTAGTCGAGAGGGCCGATCCCTGCACTCAGAATTACTCATCTCAGGATCCCCATAACGCTCACGGAAGAATGTCTCCCACAGAGAGGATCCTGCCATAATTTTCCATGACAAGCGAGCTTGCATGCCTTGCATGGTAGTAGTGGGATCGTGAAGCCCCACTCCCCCTCCTCCGTTGGGTTGGCCAGATGCGCCCAGGAGACCCAATGGCACCAGCCTACATGATTGGCATTCCAAAGAAAGGCCGAGAGGGTCTTTTCCATCTTCTCCATTATTCCCTTTGGGGGATGAATAACAGAAAAGACATGTATCAGAATTGAATAAAGGACGATGTTGATCAGAGTTACCCTCCCCCTGAAGGAGAGAAATATGATTTTCCAGCTGTGAATCCTTCCCACAATACGGTCCATAACCCCCTCAAAGAGGGCCCTCTTGATCCGCCCATAAGAAAGAGGGACCCCGAGATAAGAAATGGGAAAACTCTTCTGCTGACATCCGAGAATGTTTTGAATAATCTTGCATCTCCGGTTAGAGCACTTATTCAAGATATACACCTGGCTATTAACAGTATTGATGATCTTCCAGCTCGCCCTCCCATAACTGGAAAAAATCTCCATAAGAGAAAGAAGGGACCTGCGGTTTCCATTAGTGAAAACTAAAACGCCATCTGCAAACATGAGGTGTGTGATGGCTTGCTGGCCCCACCGCCCCACTTACGGCCTCAGGGTACCATCCACCGACTTCCTCTGAAGGGACCTAGAGAGAGCGTCTTGTGCCAAAATGAAAGGATTAGGCGATAGAGGGTCACCCTTTCTCAGTTCCCGAACCATCTTAAAGAAGCCGAAGCACTTCCCTCCATAGGAGATGGACAACCAAGGTGAGGAAAAACACCGAAAGCAAAGATCGAAGGCCCATTCCAGGAAACCAAACTTGCGCATCACCTTAAGAATAAAAGACCACTCTAGTTTGTTATAAGCCTTGTCCATATCAGCTTGAAATATCACATTAGAACTGATAGTTCGCCGATTGATATCATTAACTAGCTCGCTCACAATACCCACTGCCCCTTGAATGTTGTGTCCCTTAATAAACCAATGTCGCTCCTTAGAGATCAGCTTCAGAATCAAGCCCCCCCACATTCTCCTTGCAAGGAGACTCGCAAGGATCTTGTAGGGGACATTACATAAGAATATTGGTCTGAATTGGCCAATGCTAGAGGGGTAATTGATCTTCGGCACAAGCACAAACCTTGAAGCACTCACACCCTTGACAAAGGATCCCCCCAAAAGAAGTCTTGAACAGCTAACACAACCTCACCACCGACAATCTCCCATGCATGCACGTAAAAACTAGTCGGGAACCCATCTGAGCTAGGGGCGCTATATCTTGGCATGTCGAGCATTGCCTTTTTGATATCTTCCTCCTTTGGAATCATCATTAGGGACACATTATCTGATGCCCCACCAGCCTTGGAACACACTCCAAGAAGTCCTCAGTATCCTCCCTACTGCCTTGACTCCCATCCCCTTCTTGGACCGATCCGGCGAGCAGCCTTTCAAAATGATCCAGTGCCAAATGCCCATCAACATCCACATCTCTCGTATAATCCCCATTGTATTGACCTTCGGGGTTCCTTTCTCCATTAGACAGGAATGAAAAAGCTATTATTGCGGTCTCCCTTCTTAAGCCACTTTACCCGAGACCTTTGTCTGAGATCCCTCTCAATCTAATCTAGTTTCACTATTAGGAAGACCCTTTTATCACAAAGCAATGAAAACATATCCTCATTCCATGCCGATAACAAATCCTCCCCCATTCTCTCAATATTCCTCTGAATGAATTCCACTCCTGTGTTGTCATTTGGTCTGTTACCGATCCATAAAAGAATATCCTGCTTGAGGTGCTTAAGGCAGCGTGACAGCCCATACCAGGGACTACCATCCACCCTGCCCTCCCACGAGCTCCTTACCAGCGGCTAGAAGTCAGGCGACTGATTCTAGCTACTAGAGTAGAGATAGGCTTGATTCTCAGGCAGCATCCCGCGCACATTCATCTTTACTAGCAAGGGAGCATGGTCCTAGAGTGACCGCGGAAGATGGGTAACTGAAGTAAGGCTGAAAGAGTCAAGGGCATGTAAGTTCGTGAGGCACCTTTCCAGCCTACTACAAATATGGCTAGCACCCCTACAGTTATTGCACCAAGTAAAGAGACTTCCCTTAAACCCCAAATTGAAGAGACCCGCTGAGGCAGTGAAGTCTCTGAAATCCTGCATCCAATCAATAGCCACAGAGGAACCACCATTCTTCTCAGAGGGATCTCTGATGGTATTGAAGTCGCCCCCAACAAACCAGGGAAGGGAGCTAGGCTGGAATGAGTTGAGAAAACCCCAGAGCTCCAGTCGTGAGCACGAGTCCGTGCTCATGTAAACAAAAGAAAACAACACCTCGCCCCTTGAACATGTTATTCTGGTATTGATACACTGCGACGACAAGTTGAGAACCTCCACCCGGATAGGCTTCTTCCAAAAAATCCAAATATTTGAGTTATCCGAATATCCATGCACATAAGACTGAAAAACAATCTTCAATGATAGGCCAGTAAGTTTTTTGTTGTCAAGCTTCGGCTTCAGGATAACGATAATAGAAGCTTGATAATTTTTAGCCTCTGAATAAAGGAGAGCACGTTTCGCCTGCGCCCCCATCCCTCTTGCGTTCCAAATAATCAGATAAATCATAAAACCTTGGAAACCCTGGCCCTTCAATGGGGGAACACAAGGTTCTAGAGGCAGCTTCCTTTTCCTTAGACTGAGTAATAGGGTCGGTGCTACCTTCTGGCACGGTGCTCAACTTGGGAAGAAGGATCTACTTCTTGAAGAGGGGGAATTAGGGGGATAGGGTTTTTTTTGATTTAAATGGGTCTAGGTTTAATATATTTAGGATTATGGGTTTGTTGAGCGCCACTTCAAGTGGCGCTCAACAATTCGGGTGGCTAGCGCCACTTCAAGTGGCGCTTTGCCACTCTTTTTTTATGGTTTTGTTTTCTTTTTTTGTTGTTTTAATTTTTTTTCCACCTCATCTCTTTTTAATAAATAATTTCAAAATAAATAAATAAAATTTTAAAAATAATCTTATAAATATGTATTTAAAAATGATAAATTAATTATTATTATATTTATAATTATATAAAAATGAAATTATATTTATGTATATATATAATTATATGTGTGTGCATAAATATAATTACGTATATATATAATTAAAAATGAATATTTATAAATATAAATCTATTTATATATATTTTTAAATAAAAAATATATTTGTAATTATATAATTATAAACTAATCTTTATATATAAATATTTATAATTATATGAATATGAATATATTTAAAATATATAATTATGAAAATATTGTTACATATATATTTAAAATTTATTTATAAATATATTTAATATTCATATATAAATATATATATATATATATGTGTGTGTGTGTGTGTGTGTGGAGAATTATATTTATAATTATATTTAGAATTATATTGTAATTATAGTTATACTTGTATATTTATAATTATATATTTTTACAAATATATATTTACGTAGTTATAAGTAATTATTTATAAAAAAAATTGAAATATTGTTAAACATATAGTCTTTCAATACCACCTACTTGAAACTTAAAAATGTTTCAAGTATGTGATTTTGAAAGCCTGTAAAATATAATCTAAATGACCAATATGAATGAAACTTAATACACGTTTTAAAAATATACTAAATAGATGAAAATAAAAAAATTACGTAAAAAATGTCGATAGAAAATATTTGATAGGCTTTCATAACCACCTAGTTGTAACTTAAAAATGTTTCCACTATGTGACTTTGAACGCTATAAAAGATAATCTATATGACCAATATGAATGAAACTTAAAACATTGATTAAAAATATATAAATAGATGGGAAAAAAACATAAAAAATGTCGACAGAAAATATTTTATAGGCTTTCAAAACCACCTAGTTGAAACTTAAAAATGTTTCAACTATGTGACTTTGAACGTCTATAAAACATAATCCATATGACCAGTATGAATGAAACTTAAAACATGGATTAAAAATATACTAAATAGATGAAAATAAAAAAATTACGTAAAAAATGTAGAAAGAAAATATTTTATAGGCTTTCAAAACCACCTAGTTGTAACTTAAAAATGTTCCAACTATGTGACTTTGAACGTCTATAAAACATAATCCATATGAACAGTATGAATGAAACTTAAAACATGGATTAAACCTATACAAAATAGATGAAAATAAAAAAATTACGTAAAAAATGTCGACAAAAAATATTTTATAGGCTTTCAAAACCACCTAGTTGTAACTTAAAAATGTTTCAACTATGTGACTTTGAACGTCTATAAAACATAATCCATATGACCAGTATGAATGAAACTTAAAACATGGATTAAACATATACTAAATAGATGAAAATAAAAAAATTACGTAAAAAATGTCGACAGAAAATATTTTATAGGCTTTCAAAACCACCTAGTTGTAACTTAAAAATGTTTCAACTATGTGACTTTGAATGTCTATAAAACATAATCCATATGACCATTATGAATTAAACATAAAACATGGATTAAACATATACTAAATAGATGAAAATAAAAAAAATTACGTAAAAAATGTCGACAGAAAATATTTTATAGGCTTTCAAAACTACCTAGTTGAAACATAAAAATGTTTCAACTATGTGACTTTGAATGTCAATAAAACATTATTATTTGATATACAATAATTAATTAGTTAGTAATATAATTATTAATTATTATTTGTCATTATAATTATTAATTATTAATGGTTAAGTCACCGAGAAATTTTTTGTTTATATTGTACCTGTACTTTATAATTTAATAGTTAATTGAAATAAGTTTGTATTTAATATATTTTTGATTTTCTTGTTATTCGACTTAAACAACAATTACTTATCATAGTGAATAAGTTTTTTAATATATACAACATTAAATCCAAAAACATCAACGACGATGCCCCATGGTGCCACAACGCGGTGTCTGAATGTCACGTCCTCTCCGCGTCCGACGTCCGTGTCGCTCCGGTGTCCTCTCTGCAGGTTCCTCCTCTTCCGGTGCTTCTGGTGCCTCCCCATGATGCTGTGTAGAGGACTGGCCAAAATCATGTGAGGATGCCCCAAAATCATGTGAGGATGCCCCTAAATCATATGGGGTGACATATGGATCTGAAGCTCCTATAAATGGTAGAAATGGGGTACTGAAGAAGGTCTCGTCGGGAGGAGAGGGGGCCGCCATAAGCTGTGTGACTCCACCCAGATCGAAGTCCATAGTAGTCTGTAGAGACGCTATATGCGGTATATAAGCGTCTCCCTGCTATGCAAAATCATCAGTCGGCTGGGCGGGATCATCTCTATGTGGTGCGATGACATCTGCAGGAGCCGCTCTCGGATGTCGATGTCGTCGCCTCTGCCCCTCCGGATGTGCTCGTCTCTGTCATCCAGCTGGCGACGGCGGTGGTGGTGCATCCTCCTCAACAGGCATAGCAGTGACATCGTCATCCTCAGGTGCTTCTTCCTGAAGATATGGATCAGGATATATCTGTCGCTCCTCATCAAAAAAACTGTCACGTATCAATCAGAGATTATCCAATAGAGCCACCACATCCTGATGAACTACCTCCCGTAGAATATATGCATGCTCCTGAGGCTGTGTGGAATGTGCAAGCTGACCAATGGCGTCTGCCTGAAAATGAAATAACAATCAAATTAATATCAAAAATGAGTTAAACAAAATTAATAAATCTTAGTAAATAGACCAATCGCTGAATGTCAATCCCCTGACGTGTAAGGTGCATGATGGTCTGACGTCGATACCAGTGTGCATAATCCCCCTGATCAGATAAATGAGAGTGTGATGTGATATATCCCTGTGGAAAGATACTGAATTGGGCACGCCTGTCCCAAAGCTGGATATAAGATGCATGATGTCGCCGCCAGTCTGTCGTCTATCTACTTATAAGCACAATCGAATGTAACTCGGTAGACTGTCATGGTGCCAAGGTGATATGCTGTATAAAACCGAACTGGCGCATGACCCGATCTGGCTGGTGCCACTCAACGATGTGGAAGTGAATGAGTGGCACCACTACAGCACGATCTCCAGCCAAAGTTGTGCAGTATAGTGGAAGTGATGCGTAGACATAACTTGTATAAGGAGTCCATGAAACCTGAAATGTAAACTCAAAAAATAAGTCATATAGTAGCATGATAATTTTACTGAGATTATATTGAAATAATTTAAAATAGTGATAAAAAAACAAATTTTCCTACAAAAAAGTATTGTTTAACTTACATCAGCCGGCACTATAGCATCGAATATCTGTCTGAAGCTGTGCACACTATGTCTCGGAGTATGTGCAAACTTCTGAGACTGAATCCACCTGGTGAAAAAAGAGTAACCTACGGTAAGTTTATAAAAAAAATAACAAAAGTACTAAATAACCGAAAGTAATGACGTAGACATACCATCATCCCCGAGGACAGTCCTGAAGTAGATCTGGTGTAAGCGATGCGACAACTTGAGGAGCGATGTGTGGAAAACGCTCCCAGGCCCACATTTGTACTAACACCATGCAACCTGCAATCTGATGTGAATCGGCCTGACAACTGGTGCAGAGAGATCTGTACAGATGTGCTAATACAGCAGATCCCCAACTGTATGTAGCAGTCTGATCCAGATCCTCAAGTAATGGGAGGTACATCATGTGTACCAAAGTGGTGGAGTAGTCGACGCACAACATGCCTCCGAGCAGCCGCAAAATGTATGCACGTGTGTGCTGAAGAAGCGTCTCCTCGTCTGCATCATCTGGAATGACGTCGAAATGCTGATCGAGCCACCTCATTCACAAGCGCGAACCCTGGAGGATACCCCGTGCGCCGATGACGTCAATGCCTAGCAGCCTCGGTATGACTGCAACCTAATCGCCAGTACTGGCCCCCGTAACTGCATCTCCATGGATAGGTAACCCCAGCATGTAGGCGACGTCCTCTAATGTAATAGTTATCTCCCCCTCTGGGAGATGAAATGTGTGTGTCTCTGGCCGCCATCTCTCAACCAACGCAGCTATCAAATGATGGTCGATGGTCTTGAAGTCACACATAGCGACTCCATAAAAGCCTGCATGTCTAAGGTATGGACAAATAGCTGCCGGCGGTGGCTCATGATGGAAACGGTGCGCTCTCCGAACATGAAGATGTCTAACAGGTCATCGCGCCAACACATCGCGCGACACGTGTGTCTCCTAGCCAGATAAAAGTGGCTGCTCCATCTGAATGTGCAAACAATAAAACATTAATTTCATGTAAGTTATGACTTTTATCATGTAAGATATGAAATTTATCATATAATTTTGAAAGAAGCATAAACACATTGGGTTAGTTGTTGTCTCCCGCGTTGGGGTGTTGGGGTGAAGACGTTCAGAGTTTCCTTGTTTTTGTTTTGTAGTCACTGTAAGTTCATCTTTCATTATAAAAAACTGATGAAATTTTCATTTAATAGTTCAAATGGTTTTGAGTTGGTGTTGTTTGTTTTAAAGCTACTCATGTAATGTTGATCGTTCGACAAAAAATTTCATGTGAAATCGTGGTACATTTTCCAAAAATTACCCTATTTACAAGTAAAACAAATATGATTAAAAATGGTGAAATGATAAAAATAATTACATGTACAAAGTTTGACAGTAACTGATAGAGTACGTGATTCATTTTAACCATTAGATGATTGCCCTATGTGTCTAGGGCAACGTGTCTTCGTATGACCTTCCTGGTGGCATATGCTCCACCGCCGTCTAGCTGGATGTTCACTAGGCCAATCCATCTCATTCCGAATACGAGTCGACTTTGGCCTCCCTTTAGGTCAAAGTCTATTGTTGTTCGGTAGAAGTGTCGGTGTGTCATCAGGCAGCTGAAAATTATGGTATTCCCCAATTGGCATCCACGGAGTAATGTAGCAGGAGTTGATGCTCTCGAGTCGATAAGCCGGATCAACGAACTGCTCCCAAGATACGTGTACGTAAGCACATGCAACAATCACATGGCCACATGGATATCTCAGTGCCTGAAAGTTGCCACAATCACAGTAACGCTTCTTCAATAAAACAACTCGCACACGACCATTACTACATGCCACAGCATCACCAGGCTCAATGACCTCAAATCGTTGCTTTGGACGATTAAATGCAGTTACACGGTAAGTTGCGGCCTCCTGAAGAACTGTATCTAGCTCACGTTGGAAATGGTGTCCATAGCGCATTCCTCTGTTCAAGCACTCTTCATCTTGCTTTCCTCATTCCAGAAAGTACTTTACACTACGATAGAATGTCTCTTGTACCAACCCTGAAATTTAGATTTACGACATCATACAAATATTATATTATACTAGTAGCTCTTCTGAGTAACATATATTCAAATATTCGTATTTACCTGTGATAGGAAGTTTTCTAACTCCCTTGAAAACTCCATTTATACATTCTACGATGTTGGTCGTCATATGACCATATCTCCTCCCATCATCATATGCCAACGACCATTTCTGCTTTGGAATTTGAATCATGTAATCATACACTTCTGGATTCACTCTGTGGATATCTTGAAGACGCTCCTCCATCCTTTGTTGTTGAGGCTCATATGCTATCATACATGCAGTCATCTGAACAGTTATGAAAATAACTATGACAAAAACATTTTAACAGAAAAGGATATTCATACCAATTTTTAAGATTGCCTTTTTCATCGATTCATTCTTGAACTTCTTTCGCAAATTGTTGGAAATGTGTCGAATACAGTATCGATGATGGGCATAGGGTGGTCTCCACAAAAGACCCTCAGACTGTATCGCCTCCTTGATTGCACGGTGGCGATCAGAAATAAGACCAATCCCCTCTGCATCCGTAACAAACTCTCGGAGACATGCCGGAAACCAGCTCCATGATGAAAAGTTCTCTTTCTCCACAATTGCAAATGCTATAGGCAGAGGGGCTCGATTTCCATCTTGTGTGGCGGCAATCAATAAAGTTCCTGTATACTTTCCATACAAAAATGTACCATCAATTTGTATGAACTGCTTGCAATGTCTAAAAGCTTCCACACATGGTAAAAATGTCCAAAATAATCTATCAAACACAACCATTGAGCGGTCAAGTTGGTTCTGTTGGTTAACAAATTCAACAGTATGTAACCGATAGACTATTTGATTATTATGGCGTAGAAGCTCCAACAGTTGTGGTAAAACTCGATATGAGTCATCCCAATCACCATACACTTTCACAATAGCTTTTTGTCGTGTTGCCCATGCCTTCCAGTAAGAGATTTGATACCCAAAAAGCTGTTTGATTGGCTCAATGATCAGAACCACAGGGACGTCTTGACATGCTCTAATCATTTCAACAATAATAGTTGAAACAAACTCAACATCTAATGAAGAGTGTTCTTGTGCCAAGCTTGGGTTCACACAAGTGTGTGGAGTAAATCTAGTGATGCGCCAGCTGTGAAAAGTGTTATCAATAATAGCTCGCAGACGCATTTGACAGTTCGATTCATATTTGTCACAACGGATCAAATAGTAAGATCTCTTTGACTCTTCTACAACATATGAGTAATTTCTTTCAATGTGATATTGTTTTATCACATTTTTCATTGCTTCTTTGCTCTCAAACTCTCTTCCAATATACAGAACCCCGTTATCTGACACTCGATTTGTGCCACCAATGATTCCTGGAAATTCTGAACTGGGAGTAATAACTGAATAATCAAATTCCGGCAAGCGATTCATGCCTTCAGTCGACCATGAAGCCAATAGTGGAGGATAGTTCAATGGTCAGTTGAACCTCACATGAGTTGGTACAGACTGATCTTCTGCATGCTCTTCTTCTTCTTCAACTTCCTCTTCATCTTGTTCAAAATTGTCATCATCCTCAAATTCATCAACCAATGCATCTAAAGTATGTGGAGGACTATCCATTGAAACTGCGGCTGATGGAAATGATGGAACAACTACCGATGCTGATGGAACGTCCTGATGTGAAGGAGCATATGACATAGTCTCATGACTTTGAGATGGGTCAACTTCCAATGCTGATGGAACCTCCATTGTAGCTATAGTGACATACAACTCCATCATTTGATTCTCAGGTATATACTTAACCAATGAAAGTATATATTCCCAATCATCATCATCATTTATCGGATAGGGCACATGCCAAAACCTATCTATAAATTGGAGATGTCTGAATGTGATGGACTCTATCACTTGATTCCTCGCCAGTTTTAACCTCCGATGAATTTTCCTTTGCACAGCTTCCAAAGTAGTACATCCTACAAGAATCGCAATAGCTTCTGGATGTATACTATAACTACATCCTTGTTCTGTCTCAATTATTTGACTGTTGCAATAAATATAAGCGGCGACCATCTTTTTTATCTAAAAGAAACCACTGTTATTAATTAAATCTGATTAAAGAATCAATTTATGTATGCATGCTTCTAGTAATTTAGGTTGGAATCCTAATCCCTCCACCAAATCAATATGTTCAAACCATATTGATGTGTAACGATTTACACAACCCACAAGTCTGTGTTACTTACCCAAAAATAGAAGTCAAATATATTTATACATATCCACATGCATTATATGCATGAGGTACACGAACATGTCATGTAAAAAGCATAGAGTTCTATGAAATTGAATGTCTCCACATGAGTAAGCCTGGGGCGACAGATAGCCAACCCCATTCATTTTCCTAGACAAGGCAAGCCTCCAGGAAAGTAGGTGGTCCGACCCAAAGCCCCTCTACACGGGGATACTTTACTCAAGAGAGCAATCATTTCATGATAACTCTAATACTTAATAGGCAAAAAATATATTGAACTACTAAATTCAAGTTCATAACTTCAATTACAAACTGAGGTCAAGGTAGATTGGAAACTAAATTCATTATCATACCTAGAATGTAATGCAAAGGTATATTCTATAAGCAATTTACTAATACTTGGCTAATTAATATAACTACTTCGCTAATTAATATAACTACTTCTCTAATTAATATAACTAATTCGCTGAATAATATAACTACTTCGCTAATAACCTATTTATGATTAATTAATTAACTAATTATAATTAAGTAAATACACAATTAAGATTAACTAATTACCTAATTATGGTTAACTAATTACCTAATTATGGTTAACTAATTACCTAATTATGATTAAATAATTAACTAATTATCATTAATTAATTAACTAATTATCATTAACTAATAACCTAATTATGATTAACTAATTACCTAATTATGGTTAAATAATTACCTAATTATGGTTAACTAATTACCTAATTATGGTTAACTAATTACCTAATTATGATTAACTAATTACCTAATTATGATTAACTAATTACCTAATTATGATTAACTAATTAGATTAACTAATTACCTAATTAGATTAACTAATTACCTAATTATGTTTAACTAATTACCTAATTATGATTAAATAAGTAGCTAATTATGATTAATTAAGTAGCTAATTATGATTAATTAAGTAGCTAATTATGATTAACTAATTACCTAATTATGATTAACTAATTACCTAATTATGATTAACTAATTACCTAATTATGATTAATTAATTAACTAATTATGATTAATTAAGTACCTAATTATGATTAATTAAGTACCTAATTATGATTAATTAAGTAGCTAATTATGATTAAATAAGTAGCTAATTATGATTAAATAAGTAGCTAATTATGATTAAATATGTAGCTAATTATGATTAATTAAGTAACTAATTATGATTAATTAAGTAGCTAATATTGATTAATTAATAACCTAATTATGATTAACTAATTACCTAATTATGATTAACTAATTACCTAATTATGATTAACTAATTACCTAATTATGATTAACTAATTACCTAATTATGATTAAATAAGTAGCTAATTATGATTAAATAAGTAGCTAATTATGATTACTTAAGTAGCTAATATTGAATAATTAATAACCTAATTATGATTAACTAATTACCTAATTATGATTAACTAATTACCAAATTATGATTAACTAATTACCTAATTATGATTAACTAATTAACTAATTATGATTAACTAATTACATAATTATGATTAATTAAGTAGCTAATTATGATTAATTAAGTAGCTAATTATGATTAAATAATTAGCTAATTATGATTAAATAAGTAGCTAATTATGATTAAATAAGTAGCTAATTATGATTAATTAAGTAGCTAATTATGATTAATTAAGTAGCTAATTATGATTAACTAATTACCTAATTATGATTAACTAATTACCTAATTATGATTAACTAATTACCTAATTACGATTAACTAATTACCTAATTATGATTAATTAATTAACTAATTATGATTAATTAAGTACCTAATTATGATTAATTAAGTAGCTAATTATGATTAATTAAGTACCTAATTATGATTAATTAATTATCTAATTATGATTAATTAATTACCTAATTATGATTATTTAATTACCTAATTAGGATTAATTAATAACCTAATTATGATTAATTAATTACCTAATTATGATTAATTAATTACCTAATTAGGATTAATAACCTAATTATGATTAATTAATTAACTAATTATGATTAATTAATTACCTAATTATGATTACTTAATTAACTAATTATGATTCATTAATTAACTAATTATGATTAATTAATTAACTAATTATGATTAATTAATTACATAATTATGATTAATTAAGTACCTAATTATGATTAATTAATTACCTAATTATGATTAATTAATTACCTAATTATGATTAATTAATTACCTAATTAGGAATAATTAATAACCTAATTATGATTAATTAATTACCTAATTATGATTAATTAATTACCTAATTAGGATTAATAACCTAATTATGATTAATTAATTACCTAATTATGATTAACTAATTACCTAATTATGATTAACTAATTACCTAATTATGATTAAATAAGTAGCTAATTATGATTAAATAAGTAGCTAATTATGATTACTTAAGTAGCTAATATTGAATAATTAATAACCTAATTATGATTAACTAATTACCTAATTATGATTAACTAATTACCAAATTATGATTAACTAATTACCTAATTATGATTAACTAATTAACTAATTATGATTAACTAATTACATAATTATGATTAATTAAGTAGCTAATTATGATTAATTAAGTAGCTAATTATGATTAAATAATTAGCTAATTATGATTAAATAAGTAGCTAATTATGATTAAATAAGTAGCTAATTATGATTAATTAAGTAGCTAATTATGATTAATTAAGTAGCTAATTATGATTAACTAATTACCTAATTATGATTAACTAATTACCTAATTATGATTAACTAATTACCTAATTACGATTAACTAATTACCTAATTATGATTAATTAATTAACTAATTATGATTAATTAAGTACCTAATTATGATTAATTAAGTAGCTAATTATGATTAATTAAGTACCTAATTATGATTAATTAATTATCTAATTATGATTAATTAATTACCTAATTATGATTATTTAATTACCTAATTAGGATTAATTAATAACCTAATTATGATTAATTAATTACCTAATTATGATTAATTAATTACCTAATTAGGATTAATTACCTAATTATGATTAATTAATTAACTAATTATGATTAATTAATTACCTAAATATGATTACTTAATTAACTATTTATGATTCATTAATTAACTAATTATGATTAATTAATTAACTAATTATGATTAATTAATTACATAATTATGATTAATTAAGTACCTAATTATGATTAATTAATTACCTAATTATGATTAATTAATTACCTAATTATGATTAATTAATTACCTAATTAGGAATAATTAATAACCTAATTATGATTAATTAATTACCTAATTATGATTAATTAATTACCTAATTAGGATTAATAACCTAATTATGATTAATTAATTACCTAATTATGATTAACTAATTACCTAATTATGATTAACTAATTACCTAATTATGATTAAATAAGTAGCTAATTATGATTAAATAAGTAGCTAATTATGATTACTTAAGTAGCTAATATTGAATAATTAATAACCTAATTATGATTAACTAATTACCTAATTATGATTAACTAATTACCAAATTATGATTAACTAATTACCTAATTATGATTAACTAATTAACTAATTATGATTAACTAATTACATAATTATGATTAATTAAGTAGCTAATTATGATTAATTAAGTAGCTAATTATGATTAAATAATTAGCTAATTATGATTAAATAAGTAGCTAATTATGATTAAATAAGTAGCTAATTATGATTAATTAAGTAGCTAATTATGATTAATTAAGTAGCTAATTATGATTAACTAATTACCTAATTATGATTAACTAATTACCTAATTATGATTAACTAATTACCTAATTACGATTAACTAATTACCTAATTATGATTAATTAATTAACTAATTATGATTAATTAAGTACCTAATTATGATTAATTAAGTAGCTAATTATGATTAATTAAGTACCTAATTATGATTAATTAATTATCTAATTATGATTAATTAATTACCTAATTATGATTATTTAATTACCTAATTATGATTAATTAATAACCTAATTATGATTAATTAATTACCTAATTATGATTAATTAATTACCTAATTAGGATTAATAACCTAATTATGATTAATTAATTAACTAATTATGATTAATTAATTACCTAATTATGATTACTTAATTAACTAATTATGATTCATTAATTAACTAATTATGATTAATTAATTAACTAATTATGATTAATTAATTACATAATTATGATTAATTAAGTACCTAATTATGATTAATTAATTACCTAATTATGATTAATTAATTACCTAATTATGATTAATTAATTACCTAATTAGGAATAATTAATAACCTAATTATGATTAATTAATTACCTAATTATGATTAATTAATTACCTAATTAGGATTAATAACCTAATTATGATTAATTAATTACCTAATTATGATTAACTAATTACCTAATTATGATTAACTAATTACCTAATTATGATTAAATAAGTAGCTAATTATGATTAAATAAGTAGCTAATTATGATTACTTAAGTAGCTAATATTGAATAATTAATAACCTAATTATGATTAACTAATTACCTAATTATGATTAACTAATTACCAAATTATGATTAACTAATTACCTAATTATGATTAACTAATTAACTAATTATGATTAACTAATTACATAATTATGATTAATTAAGTAGCTAATTATGATTAATTAAGTAGCTAATTATGATTAAATAATTAGCTAATTATGATTAAATAAGTAGCTAATTATGATTAAATAAGTAGCTAATTATGATTAATTAAGTAGCTAATTATGATTAATTAAGTAGCTAATTATGATTAACTAATTACCTAATTATGATTAACTAATTACCTAATTATGATTAACTAATTACCTAATTACGATTAACTAATTACCTAATTATGATTAATTAATTAACTAATTATGATTAATTAAGTACCTAATTATGATTAATTAAGTAGCTAATTATGATTAATTAAGTACCTAATTATGATTAATTAATTATCTAATTATGATTAATTAATTACCTAATTATGATTATTTAATTACCTAATTAGGATTAATTAATAACCTAATTATGATTAATTAATTACCTAATTATGATTAATTAATTACCTAATTAGGATTAATAACCTAATTATGATTAATTAATTAACTAATTATGATTAATTAATTACCTAATTATGATTACTTAATTAACTAATTATGATTCATTAATTAACTAATTATGATTAATTAATTAACTAATTATGATTAATTAATTACATAATTATGATTAATTAAGTACCTAATTATGATTAATTAATTACCTAATTATGATTAATTAATTACCTAATTATGATTAATTAATTACCTAATTAGGAATAATTAATAACCTAATTATGATTAATTAATTACCTAATTATGATTAATTAATTACCTAATTAGGATTAATAACCTAATTATGATTAATTAATTACCTAATTATGATTAACTAATTACCTAATTATGATTAACTAATTACCTAATTATGATTAAATAAGTAGCTAATTATGATTAAATAAGTAGCTAATTATGATTACTTAAGTAGCTAATATTGAATAATTAATAACCTAATTATGATTAACTAATTACCTAATTATGATTAACTAATTACCAAATTATGATTAACTAATTACCTAATTATGATTAACTAATTAACTAATTATGATTAACTAATTACATAATTATGATTAATTAAGTAGCTAATTATGATTAATTAAGTAGCTAATTATGATTAAATAATTAGCTAATTATGATTAAATAAGTAGCTAATTATGATTAAATAAGTAGCTAATTATGATTAATTAAGTAGCTAATTATGATTAATTAAGTAGCTAATTATGATTAACTAATTACCTAATTATGATTAACTAATTACCTAATTATGATTAACTAATTACCTAATTACGATTAACTAATTACCTAATTATGATTAATTAATTAACTAATTATGATTAATTAAGTACCTAATTATGATTAATTAAGTAGCTAATTATGATTAATTAAGTACCTAATTATGATTAATTAATTATCTAATTATGATTAATTAATTACCTAATTATGATTATTTAATTACCTAATTAGGATTAATTAATAACCTAATTATGATTAATTAATTACCTAATTATGATTAATTAATTACCTAATTAGGATTAATAACCTAATTATGATTAATTAATTAACTAATTATGATTAATTAATTACCTAATTATGATTACTTAATTAACTAATTATGATTCATTAATTAACTAATTATGATTAATTAATTAACTAATTATGATTAATTAATTACATAATTATGATTAATTAAGTACCTAATTATGATTAATTAATTACCTAATTATGATTAATTAATTACCTAATTATGATTAATTAATTACCTAATTAGGAATAATTAATAACCTAATTATGATTAATTAATTACCTAATTATGATTAATTAATTACCTAATTAGGATTAATAACCTAATTATGATTAATTAATTACCTAATTATGATTAACTAATTACCTAATTATGATTAACTAATTACCTAATTATGATTAAATAAGTAGCTAATTATGATTAAATAAGTAGCTAATTATGATTACTTAAGTAGCTAATATTGAATAATTAATAACCTAATTATGATTAACTAATTACCTAATTATGATTAACTAATTACCAAATTATGATTAACTAATTACCTAATTATGATTAACTAATTAACTAATTATGATTAACTAATTACATAATTATGATTAATTAAGTAGCTAATTATGATTAATTAAGTAGCTAATTATGATTAAATAATTAGCTAATTATGATTAAATAAGTAGCTAATTATGATTAAATAAGTAGCTAATTATGATTAATTAAGTAGCTAATTATGATTAATTAAGTAGCTAATTATGATTAACTAATTACCTAATTATGATTAACTAATTACCTAATTATGATTAACTAATTACCTAATTACGATTAACTAATTACCTAATTATGATTAATTAATTAACTAATTATGATTAATTAAGTACCTAATTATGATTAATTAAGTAGCTAATTATGATTAATTAAGTACCTAATTATGATTAATTAATTATCTAATTATGATTAATTAATTACCTAATTATGATTATTTAATTACCTAATTAGGATTAATTAATAACCTAATTATGATTAATTAATTACCTAATTATGATTAATTAATTACCTAATTAGGATTAATAACCTAATTATGATTAATTAATTAACTAATTATGATTAATTAATTACCTAATTATGATTACTTAATTAACTAATTATGATTCATTAATTAACTAATTATGATTAATTAATTAACTAATTATGATTAATTAATTACATAATTATGATTAATTAAGTACCTAATTATGATTAATTAATTACCTAATTATGATTAATTAATTACCTAATTATGATTAATTAATTACCTAATTAGGAATAATTAATAACCTAATTATGATTAATTAATTACCTAATTATGATTAATTAATTACCTAATTAGGATTAATAACCTAATTATGATTAATTAATTACCTAATTATGATTAACTAATTACCTAATTATGATTAACTAATTACCTAATTATGATTAAATAAGTAGCTAATTATGATTAAATAAGTAGCTAATTATGATTACTTAAGTAGCTAATATTGAATAATTAATAACCTAATTATGATTAACTAATTACCTAATTATGATTAACTAATTACCAAATTATGATTAACTAATTACCTAATTATGATTAACTAATTAACTAATTATGATTAACTAATTACATAATTATGATTAATTAAGTAGCTAATTATGATTAATTAAGTAGCTAATTATGATTAAATAATTAGCTAATTATGATTAAATAAGTAGCTAATTATGATTAAATAAGTAGCTAATTATGATTAATTAAGTAGCTAATTATGATTAATTAAGTAGCTAATTATGATTAACTAATTACCTAATTATGATTAACTAATTACCTAATTATGATTAACTAATTACCTAATTACGATTAACTAATTACCTAATTATGATTAATTAATTAACTAATTATGATTAATTAAGTACCTAATTATGATTAATTAAGTAGCTAATTATGATTAATTAAGTACCTAATTATGATTATTTAATTATCTAATTATGATTAATTAATTACCTAATTATGATTATTTAATTACCTAATTAGGATTAATTAATAACCTAATTATGATTAATTAATTACCTAATTATGATTAATTAATTACCTAATTAGGATTAATAACCTAATTATGATTAATTAATTAACTAATTATGATTAATTAATTACCTAATTATGATTACTTAATTAACTAATTATGATTCATTAATTAACTAATTATGATTAATTAATTAACTAATTATGATTAATTAATTACATAATTATGATTAATTAAGTACCTAATTATGATTAATTAATTACCTAATTATGATTAATTAATTACCTAATTATGATTAATTAATTACCTAATTAGGAATAATTAATAACCTAATTATGATTAATTAATTACCTAATTATGATTAATTAATTACCTAATTAGGATTAATAACCTAATTATGATTAATTAATTACCTAATTATGATTAACTAATTACCTAATTATGATTAACTAATTACCTAATTATGATTAAATAAGTAGCTAATTATGATTAAATAAGTAGCTAATTATGATTACTTAAGTAGCTAATATTGAATAATTAATAACCTAATTATGATTAACTAATTACCTAATTATGATTAACTAATTACCAAATTATGATTAACTAATTACCTAATTATGATTAACTAATTAACTAATTATGATTAACTAATTACATAATTATGATTAATTAAGTAGCTAATTATGATTAATTAAGTAGCTAATTATGATTAAATAATTAGCTAATTATGATTAAATAAGTAGCTAATTATGATTAAATAAGTAGCTAATTATGATTAATTAAGTAGCTAATTATGATTAATTAAGTAGCTAATTATGATTAACTAATTACCTAATTATGATTAACTAATTACCTAATTATGATTAACTAATTACCTAATTACGATTAACTAATTACCTAATTATGATTAATTAATTAACTAATTATGATTAATTAAGTACCTAATTATGATTAATTAAGTAGCTAATTATGATTAATTAAGTACCTAATTATGATTAATTAATTATCTAATTATGATTAATTAATTACCTAATTATGATTATTTAATTACCTAATTAGGATTAATTAATAACCTAATTATGATTAATTAATTACCTAATTATGATTAATTAATTACCTAATTAGGATTAATAACCTAATTATGATTAATTAATTAACTAATTATGATTAATTAATTACCTAATTATGATTACTTAATTAACTAATTATGATTCATTAATTAACTAATTATGATTAATTAATTAACTAATTATGATTAATTAATTACATAATTATTATTAATTAAGTACCTAATTATGATTAATTAATTACCTAATTATGATTAATTAATTACCTAATTATGATTAATTAATTACCTAATTAGGAATAATTAATAACCTAATTATGATTAATTAATTACCTAATTATGATTAATTAATTACCTAATTAGGATTAATAACCTAATTATGATTAATTAATTAATTAACTAATTATGATTAATTAATTACCTAATTATGATTACTTAATTAACTAATTATGATTCATTAATTAACTAATTATGATTAATTAATTAACTAATTATGATTCATTAATTAACTAATTATGATTATTTAATTAACTAATTATGATTATTTATTACCTAATTACCATTAATTAATAACCTAATTATAATGAATTAATTAACTAATTATGATTCATTAATTAAGTAATTATGATTAATTAATTAGCTAATTATGATTATTTAATTAGCTAATAATGATTAATTAATAACCTAATTACAATTAATTAATTACCTAATTATGATTAATTAATAACTTAATTATCATTGATTAATCAACTAATTATGATTAATTAATTAACTAACTAATCATTTCATTATCTAATTACATTTAAAAAAACCATACTATTTATAAAATATAAATATTATATACTTATTCTATAAATTAAACAACTAAATTATTAAATCAAAATATTAAATAAATTTAAAGAAAGATTTACCTCAAATTTGTGACGACGTAGGTACACAGGCAGAGCAACCGAAGAAGCAAGGTTACGCAGACAGAGCAACCGAAGAACGCAGAGCAACAAAAAATATTTATAGAGAGAAGTTTGAGAGAGAGAGAGAGAGAGAGGAAGGGGTAGGAAGTGAGGAATGTGGGAGGGCGAGGGTCCTATTTATAGGATTGGGGGGTGTTTCGGCGCCACTTGAAGTGGCGCCGAATTGATTTGGAAGAATCCAGCAGCGCCACTTGGCGCTGCACGCTTCTTTCAGCGCCACTTCAAGTGGCGCTCAAGAGACCCATTTAACAAAATATTCAACCCTTTAACCCATTAAAAAAAAAAAACCCCTGTACACAAAATTAGCCTCTTGAAGACCCCATCTTCATCTTCAAGAAGATAGAGTTGCACTGAATAAGATGGCCGAACCAAGCTTGGCTCCGTAACCCCTTGGAGCATGGTGACCAGGACCGCATGATGTGGAGAAACGCGCCAAGACTCCACTTCCTTGGACACCCCATCTGGGACCAAATCCGATAGTGGTACCGTTGAGGATTCCGACACCAGATTGGAGTGGAGGGGGATATGAAGAAAAAGCGGAGACAAGGGTGAAGAGACATTAACCTGCGCTGTAAGCGGAGATAGATCCCTACTCGGGGAAGGCAGGGACAGGGAGACGAGGTTAAGCTTGCTCCACGAACAGACAACAGAACAGGTGTCGAGGGCCACCGTACTGAGAGCGGGAGGAGACCTAGGAGTCAGAGGGGACCATGAAATCAGGTCCATAACAGAAATGTCAGAGACAGGGGCCGACAACTCCAGGCCGCACCGCACCACATGCAAATCCGAAGGACCGTGGGACCCGCGGGACCCACAATTTGAATTTGAAAGGAGATGGCTAACGGTAACATCTAACTGCGCCACCGAGGACGGAGAGGCCACCACCAGGACCACCCGGGATTCCGGGCAAGAAGGCCCCAACACCGCCGATCTCATACCAGACCCTCCACCACTCGAAGCCATAGTTCCAAGAGCCCCATGAATCTGAGCAGGAGGGGCCTGACCAGCTGAAACCTTCCTTTTCAACCGCGCATTCGAAGCAATGGAACCAGCCACAAGGTCGCCCCGAGGACCTCCGCCTGAGGACACCGGAGCAGACCACCTCTTCCTGCAGAAGTTAACAGAGTGCCCTTGAATCCCATATGCTGAGAAGAAACACGGAGGATATTTAAACAAGAGCTGCTGCCACCACTAAAGGCCGCTACCCGCTCACACCAACACCCGAGGGGGAAACTTCGAAGAAATGTCCATCTCCACACAGATGCAGGGACAAGCTATGCACAAAAGAGAAGAGGTGATAACATCCAAAAAGAGAAACGAACCAAAAGAGTCACCAACAGCTATGAGGATCGACAGATTCTGCAGGGGAAGAGGGAGTCCAAAAAGGCACACCCAAACCACCACGGTAGAAGATTCCCTACGATAATGGTGATCCCATGACCATCGAGACAAAGAAAATCGCTAGGAGCCACACTGACGCTCCTCCCTGGCCCAGGCCAGTGAAAGATCCTCCCGGGAAGAGAAATGGATGCAGAAGGCAACCCTTGAAAGTTCAGAAACCATCACAGGAAGCTGGAGACCCCAAGAATCAACAAAATCCTGAAACAGGCCCTGCGAGGGTTTGTTGAAACCAAAACGGGCAACCAGCGAGAGATCGTGGAAAGAAGCTGCACGCCGAAGCTTCTACTCCATCAACTCAACCACAAGAAACCCATCCACACTGCCCGGAGGCATGGGACCAATCGTGATAGGCGGAATAGGAACCCTCCCTGCCGACGCATTACCACCAGAGGTAGATGAGGGAGGCGCACCGCAAAGAACGTCCTTAGAGGGGCCCGAGCAGCCTCCTGCCAGAGAACCGCCCGCCGCCGGACTAGAGGGCCAGAGACCTCCACCACCCCCAGCCAAACCAGGATGCGGAGGGAGAGCCGCCGATGGAGCCATCAAGAAACCTCCTATCCTCTCAATTTTTTGATAGAACCACGTGGTGGTTTTTTCAACATAAAAGAATCGCCCAAATTAAATCATTTAGTCGATTAATATGATTTAGCTAACTTCATAATGTCATGAAAGCCTCATATAATATTAATGATTTACTTCAAGTCTATGATAATAATTTTTATTGTTTTATTTATTTTAATAACAGCCATTTATTCTAACAAGCACATTTGAATGTTTTTTAATAAGATTAATTCATAAATTAAGGTGCTCTAAAATAAATGTGTAATGGAATATTTACATATTTTAAATATTTCAAATTGATGAATGTCGATGATGAGTTTTGGAAAATACCATTTGTTCAAGAGTCAATGGATGGAGCCAAATGTCCATTAGTGCCCAGTAAAAAAATAATTACCAAGGGGTGTGATGAAAATGATCAATTGATACATGAACAGAAACATCATATTCAGAAATTAAGATCTTAAGTGAGTTCTGTTTCATTATTTTAGTCATGAAGAAAATTCAATCATTCCATTCATTAGTTCTGAATAGATCAATGATCATTGTGCTACATTTACTTTCACATATTCGGCTCTTTACTAATTTTAATCATTTTATTGTTTTCTTCATATTATTTTTCATTCATATGTTTTTAATTATAAGTATTGGTTTATGATTTTCCCAATCAAAATAAAGTATGGTTTTGGTTATTTCACAAACCGAAAAGAATGTTCTTAGGTTGGTATTCCCAAAAAAATGCCAGGTCAGATTATATTGTGACTTCTATTAAATGATAGGTATTACTTATTCATATGGGTAATGTAAAAATAGGGGGTTGTAAACTAGTTATAATACCATTAAAAGTGAGGTTTATTAGTGGGTATTGATCTTCTCTTTTAGTATATAATATTAAAGAGTAAACTATGATCTTAATGAGCCGAACTACTACAAAAATAATCTATTCATATTTTTGTTTCTACTACATTATTTTCTAAACACTACATTATGATGTTTTTTCATTCAATAATAACTATGATTGATTATACCTCCATATAGTCTATAATTACGATCTATCTAAGACAAAAAAATGGTATCATAGGAAAATATTTTTTCATTTAGGTTTTATTTTATATTTTTAACTATCGTGATAACCATAATATCCATGACCAAATATTTTATAACGAATAATATTCATAAAGACAGAATGTATCAATAAAAACGAGGTCTAGATGCTCCAAATTCCTCATTTTTAAAATGGAAGTGATTACATGTATTTGAAAGATTTAATAGAATCTTACTTGAAGGAGATAATTTTGTATCCTATGCAAAATCATGGGGAAATCCTTAAAATTACCTAAATTTCATCTAGGGACCCCTATAGGTAATGATATGGATTTGCATATTTTTAATTATAAAGTAAAGAGTATTTTCTACTCTTATATAATTTGAAGTGTTTATAGACATTTTTCAACCTATAACATATCCCATGATATTTGGAGAATTCAGAAAGTTACTCACTAGGGAATAGATACGACTAAAAGAGCCAGCATGGGAATACATTGAATAAAATACCTGGATTTCAAATGTGAGAATATGATTCATTGAACCAGATGTATCACCAGTTTACAAGAATTACCAATGGAATATGTTCACTTGGTGAAGTACTAGGAAATATAGGTTGGGTGAAATAGAACCGAGAGCATTACCAAAAAATTGAAAATTAATTAAAATTAATCTCAATGAATGTATGAATTTTATAATTTATACATTAGATAAACTAAATTGTTTTTTGTTGTAGTATGAACATGAATTAAAAAACATTGTTGATGAGGAGTCTATAATGAAGAAATTTTTTCCAATAAAATAGAATGATAAAGAATTATCTAACTATTTCAAATCTGAGTTCTAGGAAATTAATAAATTGATTGATAATTTTAGCAAAAATGTCTTCATGTTTATGAAAAAAAGAGGGAAGACACAGTTCAAAAGGAAGAATAGAAAAGAGTAAAATAAATGTAATCATTATAACAATACTGTTGTTTCATAACTAACTTGTTATGAGTGTAGGATGAAAGGACACATCAAGACTGATTTGACAATACCCAAGAATTCAATGAAAGACAATGTCGAAAGGAGGAAAAAATATTGGATTGTTTAGAAGATGATGTTTCTCAGATAGTTCATATTCAACTAGAGTCTCAGTAAGTGAATAATTGAAAGGAAACCTTTGTTTTATAGTTTCACATTTTGAGGTTCCTAATTAATTTTTTATACAATTTATTAACTACTGTCAATGCTGATCAAAATATAAAAACCAAATATGAAAAATAAACCAATTCTGATTCTATTTCTAATTATTGTTCTATAAATTATAAAGTGAAACAACTATATAAAGTGAATAAGGAATTAGTGATAGTATCTAGATTAATGAAAAAGATACTAACATAATAATTAAAAATTAAAAATTTGTTAAAAAAAATGAGAAACTGAAGATGGAATGGGAAAATACAAATATTTATATTTCCCTGAATGAGGATTATAAAAAGAATTATGATTCTGAGATATTGATTCTAAAAGAAGAATAAAAATGAAATAAATATTTTCTACACTTAAATAATGAAGATGAATAATGAATGTTTAATTTAGACGAGGAGGAAATGATTACAATTTAGAATGATTGTAATAATCTAGAGAAATAAATTATAAAATTGAGAAATTCAAATTCTTGTTCAAATGAAAATGACTATAATGATTTATAATAAATTCAAAAATAGAATGTGGAATTTATTAAAATCTTAAATAAACTCAATCCACAATTTGTTATAGAAAATAGAAATATGAAAAAATGGTGTCTATAATGAATCCAAACTATATCAACAATGGTTTTGGTTATAACATCTTGTCACCAAGGATGGATAAGAAAAAAAAATTTAAAATCTAAAAAGGGATTATTTCAATCATGACATGTATTAAATATATATTTCATTGGGGTTATACTAATGAATTCATTTTTAGATTTACAAAATATATTGGGCATAGTAGAACATTTATTATAAATATTATTCTATATATCCCATAAATGGATGTTTTAAATATATTTTGATTCAAAAGTTTTTTTTTACATATATAATTGGACCAAAGTTAGAATGGGTACCAAAATATTCTAAAAGATCAATTCATTTCACAAAATATTACTCATAAGTCTCAAATATTTCTGGTATTTTGATAGTGGGAGTTCAAAAAAAGGGCATGTTATATTTAAAAATTTCTATATTTTAATTCATGTGATAGAGGCCTAGTTATATTTTGAGACAACTCTAATGGTTAGATTATAAGTATTGGAGAAGTTCAATTTTCTAAAATTGTTTTTATTTAAAAAAATTTATTTATAAATATTTTAAAACATAATTTCATAAGTATATCATACCTCTAGGATGATTGATTAAATGTGATGTTCATAAATGATAAATTATAGATTGAAAAAATAAATATGGTTTATTTTATAATAAAAAAAATAATGTTTACACTTTATTTTTCTAATATAACCAAATATAAAGTTAAGGTTTAAAATTTTATTGAAGAAAATTATATTTTTTTGGCATATGTGACTATAGAATTAAAATGTTATACTATTGTACAAGTTTTCAAATAATGATAAGGTTCTACAATTTCTAATGTTAAATCCAAGTATATATTTTAGGTGTGATTTTTTTTGAAAGGTTAATAATGATAAAGAACGATTTAAATATATGAATGATTTTATTAAAAATAAAGGTATTTAATCGATAAATGTTAACATATTTTTTCCTATACAACCTACATGTTTTTTTGGAAGAAAATATTTATTTTTAACAATTGATGAATATAGTAGATTCATCTGGATTTTTTAGTATCACATTCAAGTGAAACTTTTACCAAATTTTTTATGTTCTATAAAATCATACAAAATTTCAAAAAATACATCAATCGTCTATAACATTAGTGATATAGGTAGTGAATTTTTAATTTATAATTTGACAATTGTTTTTTCAAAACAATGGATATAATCATTGTTTTTTAACCCTTAGGACACCACAAAAAATGGTGTGGTTGAATGAACAAAAATTTCAATTCAAGAAAAAGATAGATCAATGATTATTGAGTTTATTGTTCCTCAATATTTCAATGATGAATCTATTATTAAAAGAATTCATCTTTTAAATAGTGTTTCTATTAGGGAATTTTTAAATAAAACACCATATGAATGATATAAAGTGTTTCAATCTAAATATATATATTTTATGTTATTTTTTTGTAATATCTTTATATTAATTAAAAATGTAAATTTAGATAAGGGTGATTCTAAATACGATGAAGGTATATTTTTAGGTTATTCTAACTCATTTTAGAATATAGAGTATTCAGTAAGTTAAATTTAGTTGTTTAAGAGTATTTATAGACTGAATTTGATAAAAATAATAATAATAATAACAATTCAAATTTAAATAAATATGGGGAATAATTTAGGGAATTCAATTTTAGTTATGGTAATGATCAAGCGAATGATAACACATCCATTGAGGGGGGGGGGGTAAACTCTCTTCTCAAAATGATCCTAAAGAGTGGAAAACACCTAAAGATCATCCTATTGAAAAAGTAATTGGTAATTTTGAATCTTGATTACAAACAAAGAAATCTATTTTAAATTAGTATGCTAATTATTTATTTTTTGTTGATTTTTTTCTTGTTAATATTATTAATGAGTTAAATGATTCATAATGGATTAATGGTATGAGTGATGAATTAAATCAATTTAAATTAAATTATGAGTGTAATTTGGTTGAATTTACAAAAGATAAATAAATTAGAGTAACTAAATAGATTTTTCATAATAAACATGATAAATATAGAAATATTGTTAAAAACGAAAGACTAGTGTCTCAAGGATATTATTAGGAAGATAAAATTGGAATTGAAGATAATTTGTCTCTAATTTATAGGATACATTATATTATAATTTTATTAGAAGTTTCTTATTTTCAAAATATCACATTAAATAAAGTCGATGTAAAAAAACTGAATTTTGAAATAGAATAATTTCTATGGAAAAATTTTTTAAACATCCCCTTATATTTAAAATTGTTTTTTTAGTCATGTTGAAAAACATAATAAAAAATTATATGGTTTTAATAAATCTCATCGAGATTTGTATAAGAGAATAAATCAATTTTATTAAAAATATATTTCTCTAAATGAAGTTGATCCCACCTTTTCTATAAATAATGTGTCAAATTATATTTCTTTTATATGTTTATGATAAAATATATTGTTCTAAAAGTTATTTAGTTTATAAAGAGTTTTCTAAATTGTTGATTTTTGAATTCAATATCAGCTTTATGGAATAATTATCCTTTTTTCTTGGCATAAAAATTATTAATAGAAAATACGTTCTTTTATCAAATCAATATAAGTACGGTAAAGAATATTGTAAAAATTGTTTCCATGATTCATGAAATTTTATTAAAACACTTATGAGTAAAAATTCCAAACCAAATTTTGATGAAGATGGAATGTGTGTTGATGTTAAAATGTATTGAGGAATGATATAAATATTACCATATTTAATTTCATCTAGACCAAATATATATGGTTTTTTGATTTTTTTCAGGATTATAGTTGAATCCTAATGAAATTTATATTAATTTTGTTAAGAGAGTTATTAAATATATTAATGAAACTATGGGTACTAGTTTATATTATTCAGATAACAATTATTTCGATTTATTTTCATATTATGACTCTGAATTTGGAGGTTTTGGGATTTTTGGGAAAATAAAAATAGATATCTATCATTTTGTAGTTACAAGTTTAATGTCCTAGAGTTATAAGAAATAACTATCAGTTTCATTTTCTATATCTAAGTCTGAGTATATTGTTTCTGTTATTTTTTGTTCTCATATAATTTAGATTAAAAATAATTATATAATATTTATATTAGGATTGATAAAATCCAATACTATGTGATAATTCTATTATTAATCCATTTTCTAAAAATCATTCGAAAAACTCTCGGAAAAAATATAGTTATTAGAATTCATTTTCTGAGGGATCTTTTGAATAAAAGTGATATTGGTTTAGAGTTCATTCTAACCAAGAAACAATATTCTTATATATTTACTAAACCACTTGATTCAATAATATTTTAGATAATAATGTTTTAACAGGGTATGTTATAACCAAACTGTATTGATATAAATTATGTTAATCATTACATTTTTCATGAAAATTTATTATTTTATGCTACTCACATTCTCGATTAGAATATATGTTATATAATTTTTATTTTTTACATCTATTAAACCTTAATATAAATTTCATAATTATAATAATTTTATATATGCATTATATAGGGGACATTTGAATATTATTTTTCTCAAAAAATTTAGTGGTTCATTTTTTTTATCATTTTCATAAATTTCTAAAAGGGACATAATGTTTTTGAATGTTTAAATAAGTGATTGGTTTTTTTAAAATTTGGATATTGTTAGTGTTTAAACATCATTTGTAATTTTATTTGTATTTATTATATTACCTCCCTTTTATTTGGTAAATATTTTTTTATTATTTATCATATTAAAATTTTTATCATGTTTCATATTTTATTATCATGGGATTAGATTTGTGATATAGTTTTATAAAAAATTATTATTCTTTATAAAATTTTCATTCTGAAAATTTACATTTTTTAAGATATTATATTACCCTTATGTAAGTATTATCATTTACTCCTTACATTTATGTAAGTCTTATTTGTACTTGTGTGTGTTATTTTTTCACATTTATATACGAATTAAAATATTTTGTTTACCTTTACATAAACCTTGTTCCACCTATATGTACTAATTTTTTTACTCATACATCACATATGAAAATTGTAATATTCCTTTATGTAAAGCAAATATACCTTTAAAAAACAAAGGAAATATGATTTTACCATTATGCAGTGTTGTTTTTTAACATTATACGAGATAAGAATAACTATTATGCATAAAATATTTGATTCATGTAAACAATATGTGAGATTAAATAGATCATTATGTATCCTGCTTAATACTAGGTAACCCTTAAACAAGTAGTAAATTAACCTTATGAATGGAGCGAAAGTAAGGGTATAACCTTATGTGACTAGGTATTTAAAATTACGCAGAGAATCTACAATGATCTACTCAAACGTGATGGAAGAAAATCCATTGTTCTTCACAGGAAAATATTTCCCCTTCTTCCATTAAGTTGTAATAAGCATCAATGGTTGTACGAATGGTTGTGATTATAGAAAACACCTTTTCTCTACTAGTACCACTCCCCCAGTTCTTCATTAATTTTGGAAATTCTATTTTATTCTTACAACATTATCTTCCTTATTATGATTTTACACTGATATTTCTTCTCATTGTAGCACCATTTAACCTATTCAATAGTTGTATCCCCATGTTCTAATGGTTTTAGGATCTCTCATGCATGGTAGCTATATTATATTCCAATGTTATAATTTCTTTCTTTTACATAGTCAAATATGTTTAAATAAAAATCCAATGTTATTGAATCACGTAGGTGAATATGCTACATAGTATTTTTAGAAAGAACCATGTAGAAAATTTCAAAAAATAGGATAATCAATCGAAGTAAATAACATAGTTGATTATTGTGATATATGAAACTAAATTAAGACATGAAAATCTAAGATAATTTAAAAATTTGATGCATGTTTGTAATAGTAATTTTTATTATTTTATTTATTTGAAGAATACTCATTTATTCTAACAATTATACTTGATACTATTTTAATAAGTTCAATGAAAAAATTAAATACATTTGGAATAAATGGGTATTTATATATTTCAATATTTTAAATATCTATATCCCTTGAATGATAGTGATGGGTTTAGGAAACTCCTTTGTGATCAATAATCAACGGATGGATTTAGATGACCATTAGTGATCAAACTATAAATAAAGATGAAGGGATGTGATGAAAAATGTAAACTAATACATCAAATGATACATCATATTCATGAACTAATATCTTCTATGACTACTATTTAATTAGTGAAATAACGAATGAATTATATTGTTCCATTCCATGGAACAAAAGTAATCAAAGATCTTCTAACTACATCGAATTTTACATCTTCTTCTCTCTATTGATCATCATTGTATTACATTTTTCATTATATTATATATATATTTAATTGTTATATTATTGTTATGATTTTTTAATCAAAAAAATTGGTTTTGGTCATTTTTTCATCCAAAATAAAAGTTCTTGGGTTATGATTTGAAATGAATCTTAGGGGATATTTGTTTCCAACTCTTGTAAAAGGTCAGTTATTGTATATTCCTATTCGTATTTCAAAAGGATGTATTTTTAAACCGTTTATCACACCATTAGATGATAGGTTTCTTAGGGTGTAACTATTTTCTCATCAAGTACAAAAGATTGAATAGTATATTAGGAACACGGTGATCCAAACTAATATAAAAATACTGAGTTCATATTTTTTTAGTCACTGAATATATTCTGAAAATTTCATTACACTATTTTTTATTAAATCATAAACACTAATTGATATGATACTTTAAATGTCTCTTATGTAATATTCAGCCACCTCTAGTCGATTATATCCATCAATTCGGGAACAACTAGCTACTATACAAATATGTATTCATTGAATGCATGGATGATCATGATGTTAGACTAACCAATGCATGTGTTTGGTTTCATTCAATTTACTTACTATTTAATGTGTTTTTTAATAATTATTTTACTAAAAATATTTCATATGACATCCTTTTACCTATTATTCAAGGGCATATGTAATCACAGTTTCTTTTATGTGAATCCAATAACTAGTAATTTGGTTCCCCACACATGCACGTGAGTAAGAGCTTGTGTATTAAATTGTATTCCTATACGAGTGGAGCTGGATTAAGATCAGATACAAGATGAAACAAACACAAAATTTACATTTTAGTATTGGTGGAATGTTGAAGATTAAACTATGTTATGGTTAAAAGAGTTTCTCCCCTAGATCAGGATTAGTTTGTCTTCTCTTAGATAAATTAACCATCAGATAAGATCATGATCATTCTACATTTATTATTTTATATTTGTGGGTAGCAGTTTTCATTATTATTTGATTCATTTTTGATATGATATAATAATTTAATTAACAAATATGAAATATGGAATTAAAATAAATTGGAGTATGATTATATTTTTTGGAGGCATGGTTAATCACTTAAGTAAAATCCACTTAATATATACAATCTAGTAACTATATAAAATGGAAATGCATGTATAAATTTAAAAATACCCCAAAATAAAATTTTAAGAGAGTATAGAATTCCATTAATTGATATAGAATGGAACTACTATATCATAGTGTTTGATCTTACCCTCGTTGGGAAACAACCATTTTATGAATAGTTCTAATCATTTTTTTGGGTTGCCTTCACAAAATTCACAATAATATATCTAGTAATTACTCGAAATAGTATAAATATGGATGATAATATTATAGAAATTTAATTAAATTATTTCAGGATTGAGGATACCACTCAAAGGATGAGGTATACATTATTTAATGAAATTGGGAAAGGACTTCCTTCTTAAATACCTTTGAGTAAATTATATGTCCTCACTTGGGTTATGAGAAGGTTCATATAAATCATTTCACCAAGAATATATATTCTATAGGATATCCTGAACCTCAGGGAAAGTGTTTTTTGGCTTCCATGAAATAATGAGAGACAAATAATTAAAATTTATTATGTAATATCATTTAATAACCAAGATAAAAACTAATTTACTCTTTTAGTTAATATAGAATGTGGAAATTAAAATCAACATAACACTGTGATCATTCTAAAAAAGACCATGTCCTCACTGACAAGAATTTCCTAGTGGTAGTTTAGTTATTTATACACTAAAAATCTATAGGAAAACATATACTATTTTTCAGAATGGTCTATACCTATTCAATCACCTCACTAAGATAGTGAAGGTGAGAAGTATGGATATAAAACATACATGGGTATGATCCTATTTTCTGTTGCATATGATATCCACTATGTCTGGAGAACTGATAATGAAATATAAATTCATGGATTCATTTAACAAGATATCACATATAATTTATTTATATAAGGAGGAGTGGACTTATATAAATGAAATTGTTACTACACTACTTATGTGTAAACTAGAAAAAGGAATTGTCCTAATGATCTTGTTTTCAATATAGTGAAGTACATTGGTCTATGAAAAAAAAGTTTCTTCCTTACAGATAAGAAACCATCCATTAATAACATATTTTTGTCCTTACCATCTAGGTTCTCCTTTTTTTATCTATTTTTATGAGATGGATAATATGGATAAATGGATCAATAATCGTCTCATAAAGCATCACTAAGAGATAAGGGTTTTGGGGTACTCGGTTGCACAACCCATATAGTGAACAACATGAAAAGAAAGGTCTAAAACCCCAAGACTATTTTATGGTAAATGGTTTCTTTATAACGTATTAAAATTATAAAAAAATATATAGGTAGTGAGGTGAAAATTTTATGACCCCAGATCACCCTAAGAGGGAAGGGTGAATTATGGTGTAAACATATTCTAATAAAACAATAGATCTTGTTCCTGTGTTGATAGGATCTTGTAATACTTGAATAATGAAATCATGTATTTATTAAACGATCACATGTAGAGATAAAATGGGGTAGTTTTACTTGGTTCCCCACTAAGGGATAGTCCAAGGATAATATGTTGACATTGTGTTGGTCATACTGAAATACACTCATATTCACTAGTTGAGGAATATATAATTCCGTACATATTAACTATATATTATGAAATCTTTCTTTATAAGATTTTAGGAATATAACTCTTCCTCCTTTGGATAAATTCCATCATCTCTCCCAAGCACACTACCTTCAGAGGATGATTACTCAATTTAATGAATTTAAGGTTGATTGAGTATATTTTCATTGAAGTCTTTGTCCCTAACTAGAATAAGAATCCTCTTTCACTATATTCTTGAGTTTATGAACATGAATTAATTATTCAATCAAACTAGATAATTGAAACATTCTAGAATTCCACTTCTAGCACTTGCACGTAAAACCTCTTCTTGAACACATCTTTTGGAATTTTCACCAATGTTTTACTTCTGAGAAACTCTATATTTCTCCCAAAAAACTCAGATTTTTCAGTTGTTTATATTGACACAAGGAGTGTTTTTTTCACAAGTTTCCAACCGAGAAGAATGATGTGTGAAAATATTTGTTCATGGTAGAGGAAATAAATATTTGATGGAAAAGATACCCTGAATAAAGGGGGTAGCCACCTATTTATTGGCATGGAAGACCATATGTGTAAGTTTCGTGTGCACAATTTATTGTGCGTTAAAGTTTATTTCATCAATGAACTCTTATATTGACATCACTATTATCATACATGATCTGTATACACCTTCTACTAGCACGCAACTCTTCATATCATGCAGACCAACCTTTCACATGATTGCAAATCTTGTTCACATTACATTATTTATCTGTATGTTTATGGGAGGATCCTAGAACACCAATCACACACAAGTTTATGAAACTAATTTACCCTTTTATGCAACATTCATCATCTATGTAAAAAAACATTCCTTTACCAAAAACTACATTCACCAATTTAGAAATTTTGTAGCCCAAAATTTATAAAACACTAGGAAAAAATACCACCTTCAACATTGTATCCATCTTGTACTACAACATCAATTTCCAAGAAAATTATATGATAAAACTAATATGGGTTGATAATAAACACAGAATAGACTCCATTTCCAGCATCCAATTGGGACATGCCTTGGTTCCCACAATATTCCCCTTAGGGGTTATTGAAAATCTCTTACATAAATTCACTAAAGCACTGACCTCAAAAAAAATAGGAAAGGTGAGACATAACACATCGAATAATTTAAGTTTATGTGAGAAAATATTAGTGTAAAAAACATGAGGGGTATATTGAACTGGGTTCTCTTGTTTTGGAATTCTTATTGATTTCTAATATAATATTTATAAAAAACATGTTTCCTCATAACATCTAATCCTCATCATGTCACATAAGCATTGAATGTTTCCTTATAACACATAATTCTCATCACATCATAGAGGAATTTCATGTTTCCTCATAACAACAAATTATCATCATGTAATAGAATAATTATCTGGTTTTTAACACTCCAACTTGAAGATCCTAGTGTTTATGCTCCTAAAGGGATCTTAAAAGTTGTTTTGGTGAATGTTGAAAATTTATATTACCTTGCTGACTTTATTTTCCCTAACAATCTCCAAATCATATTCTTAGGGATAAAACCCACATAATCATTGGTTGTCCCTTCTTTGAATCAATCAACTCATTCATCCTAGTTAGTAATGGGAACATGAAAATAATATTCAAAAAAATGATATATGATCTCAACATATACATCCCAAGATCTCATTTTATTCAAGATGAGGGTGTTATTGTGATTAATTTGATATGTTCTACCAAAAATGAACTTGAAAATGATCACAGGATTGTGGACGGATGTCTAATTCGGGAGGAATTAATTTTTTTTATTCACATGAGGTAAACTTGTATCCATGGATTGATTCTCTTTTAAATAGCTCCAATAGTGAATTTTTAGGAACCCCACTCCATGGAAACTTTAGAGAAATCACAAAAATATAGTCCATACTAATTTTTTAAAATCATATAGTGAATGTGATTGTTTAAAAGAATGTTAAGTAACCAATTCGATTGACATATTTAAAAAATGAAACTATGTATGAATCCATGTGTTGGCCTATGTTTGAATGTTTTATATAACTAGGGATCAAATTCAAGTTCTATACCCCCTATTTCAAGTATTACTTAATTAGGTATAGTTAAAATAATTTATATTAATTTCATTCTCTCTTAAATAAAATTATGATAAAATTATAATCTATATCTTCAATGAGAATAAGAAAGAAATTGGATGGACCATTTCAAATAATCATTGGAGTGGCCCATTCATGAAGACATAGAGGATTGTTCTTGAATCAAATCCTAAAAACTCTCATCCAACCTTAAATATTCAATCGTAATCCAGTATAGGTTGTAAAAAATGATGTCTTTAAAATGTTGAATGATGGTATTGGGTATTTTGGGGGGGGGGGTCCCAGTCAAGGTAATGACATTAAACTAATCACTTTCTAGGATGAAACCTAACTTTTGCATTGATTTAATTTTATTTAATTTTATGTGCTTTTATGTTTGTTAGGGAAACCCCCTTGGGGTTTCCAATGTTATATAATGTTTCTTGTATGTGATAATTAACTATTGAAGTGGTTTAGTATTTTCAAATGAAACACATGGCTTCCATAGTTCAAATCTATACTTAAATCATTCCTAAGGAGTCTACTTTTGACATAAAGACAAGGAGATCAATTACTAATTATTGGGTCAACAAATTAAATGTAGGTGATTTTTTCAAATGATATCATTTAAATTTACATTCTCTCTTATTGGTTCCCAATTCTAAAATATATCTTCTCTTCTACTTAAACACTGAGGGTAGTGTCATTCTATTTTTGGGGGGAGTGAAAGTATGATATTTAAAATCAAATTAGGATTTTTTAGAAAATTTCAATTAATTAGGCTTGTATAGGATAATGTACACTTTAAAATATGAAAACTAAGTGTCAATTTTTTTTAATTCATTGATTTGTATTTTAATACACATTTATGTTTATGAGCATAGTTTTTGAAATGTTTGGCTGTCTAATGTGATTTTTCAATTTTTACATTTTCATTTTCTTAATCAAAATTCCACAATAATTATCGATTGGATTTTGGCTGTATATTTTAGTATGTCGTTACCTTAAATCATGTCATAGGGTTTGGGAAATCTTTTAGGTTAATTTTAATATAGAAAAGAAAAAAAAATGAAAAAAGCGACCACATAGAGCAATGTTTTGTCCAAAAGTATAGTGTTCAGTATCTGGGGACTATGAATACATAGTTGTCTTCTCCAGAGTTAGGATTTACATATCTACTATAGATCATGGAATTGAAAAAAATGTGTGGTATTGATAACATAGGGATAATGAATCAATTGTTATATTTCCCAAATTTTTACTTTTCATACTTATTGTGGTTCAAAGAAATGAAGGAAACAAACAATAGTGAGAAAAAAAAAGAACAAAAAATTGGTTACTTATATTACGGTTTAATGTGATTACCACATAGAGTTTATGTTTATCCCCATGATCAATAAAATGGGACCCAAGTATATTGTGATTCACAACACATCATCCTGATTAATTGAAATTATATTAAATGTCTCAATTAATTTAAGTAAAGGAATGGTCTTGGTCTTTGGAAATGCTTGTGAACCTATCTTATGTTAAATTATTTTGATTGGTTTTATGATTATTTGGAATGATATATTTTGTTATGAATTGTTTGTTAAAATGTTTTTGAAAAGGGGAATTCAATATTATATTTTTGTGATACTTCACGCTCTATAATAGAAAAATTCCGGTTGGGGTGTGATTATATACTGAAAGATGCTAATATTTATTGTTTTTATTTGAATCTTCATGAGTTCCAATGTCTAAAAACACTGTATTTATTGAGTTTTATTAATTTAATCTCATTTCAAATCATTGTGAAGTTCATGTTTAATGTGTTCCAATTTGGGACTAATTATTCATCATTCAATGGAATTCATTATTTTGATTATTTGAATTTCATATTATGTGATATTATTTATCCATTTCTGTGGAACAATTTTCCGTTTTGGATAAATGGGAGATGATAATGGAAGTTAAAAATTTATAATTCTGAATTTATATGTTATCCCCATTTGGAAATAAATCCAAAGAACATTAATTTTTACTTATTGATATAAAAAAACTCCCCATGGATTTTATATCCCCCATAAACCTACATCACTTCCATAAAAAATTAAAATAGATAACACACAAAGGTATTCAGTTTGAACTGTAACCTCCTCAGGCACTAGGAGGTGGCTGAACCCTGAAGTTCAAGTTATATTTTATAAACACATGTTCTTCCAATGGATTAGTCAGAATGTCATCAATATGGTCATAAATTTCAATGTGCTCTATTTTAATCCCTCATTGTTAATTTTTTTTGATAAGGTGATATCTAGTACCAATAAGTTTTTTACATGAGTGTTGAATAATATTATTTGTAAGATCATTGGTTCTCCTACTCTCATAGTCAATAAACATTAGTAGTTTCACAACATGACCAATATCAGTTAGTTGTTTCTTCATCCAAAATATCTAAGTATAATCCATCATAGAAGTTATATACTCTTCCTAAGTCAGACTAAGATAAGTAATTTATTATTTCTTTCTCAACCATTCCACACATTCATTTCCAATAAATAATGTTCCACCACTTTTGGAATTTAAATCCCCCACATCCCTAGCCCAGTCATCATCAAAAAATGTTTATAATTCATTATATATTCTTTTAGTAAAGTGTAATCCAAAATTGAGAGTACATTAAATATATCTCATGATTCTTTTAAATACTACCAAATGATCGTACTTCAAATTAAATTGAAAGTGAGTTGCTAATAAATTTTCAAAAATGATATATGGACATATTGTAATCAAATATAGTAAGATTCAAATGATTCTTCTATACATAGTGGGATCCCCAAAAGTCCCATCCTCATGCATTCCATCTTTTTTTACAATTGCAATTGGATTTGACATTGGTTTGGACTCATTAATGTTTGATTTCTGTATAAAACTTCCTATATATTAATCCTACTAAATGAAAGTATAATCCTTCTTTTGAATCACCTATACCGCAAAATGTATGTGTGATCACCAGTAATATAAATTTAGAATTTTTATTTCATGTGATTAGAAAATTCTTCCATGGATCCCTATATTCTTTTACCAAATATTATATAATCCATATACACAAGAACCATAAATTGATCTTTCTAAAAATTCATCGCCTAGATATTATGGTTTACAGTACCAATGTTAAGTTCAAACTTCTTTACAATAGCATCCAGTAGAGAATACCATGCTTGTGGTGCCTAATTCATAACATATAGAGCCTTCTTTAATAGAAATACATTCATATCATAGTTTCTAATCAGAAAAACTACTAGTTGTTCAATGTATAATTATTAATCAAGAACTCCATTTAGTATTTCTGTTTCGACATCCATATTTTAAACTATATACCGAATTTGATTCTCTATAGAATGAAAGATCCCAATAAACACTAGTATATCCACTATAGAAAAAATTATTTCAACATCAACACCTTCAAACTGTTCATAGTCTTTAGTCACCAAACATGCCTTGTTTCTGATCACATTTACATGCTCATCAAATTTTTTATTACATATACATTTTGTTGTAATAAAATTGTGATTTATGGGTATCATAACAATATCACATGACTTTTTCTTTTTAATTTGTTATATTTTTTCAATCATTTCCTTAACCAATGATCCATCCTTCACAGCTTCTTCAAATGAGGTCGTATACACAATTGATAGGAGGGAATAATGTGATTAATTTCTCATTCTCATTATTTGTTTGGGTGTGGTCAAATCCTCAATTATGTTTAGTTTATCAATTTATTCTCTTATCTTTATCCTATGAGTTTTTGATGAGGTTTCATCAGCCATGGTTTCCTCAGCTAATTCTTCTTCTGAATCATCATAGTTTTGTGATCCCTGAATGTTTTTCTAACCTTACACAATTTCAAAATTTGAATATATCCACTATCCACTTTATTCTTCATATTCTATCATATCATCATATGAGATCCTCTAGGTATTTATTTTTTTATCTTCAATGATATTGACATAACTGGTTTCCAATTTTCATCGAAGAAAATTATTGTAACATTTGTAGGATTTACACTTTATTGAATATCCATGAAATATTTGATTATTTTTAGTATAAAAAAACTTTTCATGATTTCCTTCACTGTTTCAGAAGAAACATTTCCGTCTAAAAATAAAAAAAATCTCAAAGAGAGATTCCTTCTATACCATAACTCAGATGTTGTATTGGTTTCTCCCATAAAAATCCATGTTCATTTTTGAGTGTACACTGTTACTTGAAAAACTTATTTCTCATAATTATGAGAAATTCAAATTTCCATCAACATGGTTTTATCCATATTGTTTACCTATTGAAATATGTAGTGAAAAACTCCATTTTTTCTATGGAGTTCTCACTGTAACCACCTCATGATTTATTCCATGTTTTTCAAGGTAATTTTTAAATTTAAATGAGGTGTATTATTCTTCATTATCATATCATAGAATCTTTATTATTAGGATAGTTTCATTGTTAGATATTCAATGATATATTTTCATGAAATCAAGCACTTTTTGTTTCCTATAAATAATCATTACACAAGAAATTTTACTAAAACCATCAGTCAAAATAATCACGTACTTCTATCCATATGTTTTATTCACATTTGTTTGACCATATATGTCTCTGTGGATAAGATCAAGAAGATTTAAAGCCCATTTTTCTTTATCTGATATGAACTCCTGACCATCTTTCCTCTGATCTTTGTATCACATTTATTTTTCTAGATCACACTTCAGATTGGGAATTTTTCCAACAATCTTAAAAATACATATTGGTTCCATGATCTACTGATTAATGTGACACAACCTCTGGTGTCACAATTCGGTTTCTTCTTCAATATTTAAATAAAAAATTATCTCTTTACTATCAACCTGGTATGAATTGCCATCTTTTCTACATCCATTCATGAGATAATTACATGTCTTTACTTTGATAGTAATCCCAATTTTGTTAAATTTATTTATTATTCTTGAGTCACAATGTTGACTCACACTCAAGATATTGTGACACAAACTATCTTGATAAATTGTTTTAGTTTTCCTTAGATTGTTATTTGGAATTTATGTACTTCCACTCCCTTTGATCTTTATAGCACCATAATTTCCTAGTATCACTACATAACCATCCCCATTCATAAAATTATTTAACTAATATGAATATACTATCATGTGGGATGTTCAAACTCTATCAAGAATCCATTTTTTAATATTCTTTGTCTCTTTAAGGCTATTTATGAAAGGTTAAATTTCTCAATTTCTTTCTTTTCTTTCCATGAGATACCTAATTGAGTGATAGAAAAAGGAGGAATTTCCATTATATTTTCAATGTTCCTAGGCTAATCATATTCATAATCTTCTTCCAGTGGATAATACCAAATTTGAAGAGAAATTATTCTTGGTCGTTGAGTATTGAATTTCTTTATAGATCTGTAGTTATTGTTCCAACCTTTCCTCTTCTTGTAATGAAAATATTTATGGACTGAGATAGAAAATGAATGAAATATCATAGAAACTATTTATTCTATATAATGAATGATATGTTCTCATTATTCTTTGTTGAATTATAAGAACTTCCTCATTTTTATAGCTCATTTCCTTTTCACAGTAGGACATCATATGTCTTAGAAAGCTACAAAATTAACACTTCATGAGGGGAAAAATCTTCTCACTTATATTCCTCTACATGTCCACTTATTTTGTAATGGTATTTAACTAGAAATACATTTTGGATAATCATGGAATATTTTTATATCTCCTATATATTTGGATAAAATATCTATTTATTGGGACATTAGGTTCCTTTGTGTTATGTCCATATTTCTTCTTCCCTTTATTTGGGTTTGTCTCATTTCCATCCTTTGATGTTTTAGCAACATAGTCAATTAAACTTCTTCCCATACATGTGGATCTATAATTATTCAAGGCCTTACCCAATCATTTAGAAATGGATCTATATATTTATGAAAGCTATGTATCTAATAATATTCCAAAATTTAATTTATTCTATATTTCCATTTATTTTGATTCATTTTCTAGTTCACTCCATAGAGTAATAACTTCTTCTTCAAGTCTCTCTACTATTTTAGATTACTCCTCTAGTTGGGATGTAAGTTCATTAATCATTTTGAAATTCAATTAAATCATGATCTTAAACTCCAAAACTTCTTTCAAACTTTTAAGATTTTTTATTGTACTTGTACCACTCATTCTAGTCAATCAATTTATACTTCATTCTAATAAATATACTCTAATGACTCTTTCAGAACAACTCTCATACTTATATTTATTTTTCTTTGATTTTCAATCAAATCAAGTTCACCCTCAAGGTACACCTTGAGATCAATAACCCCAATCTACTAATTACTTTCATCTTTTGTTGGTTTTACCTTTTCAACAATGGAAATCATAAATCACTACTACAAAAAATTCCTTTAATAGTGATAGAATTGGCCTTTATCATCATAAGTAAGCGCTGACTACCTCAGCATGGTTAAAAGGTATAGGCTTTTATCAGAGATACAAATGTGCTGATAAAGGTTATATTTATCAGTATAAATAAAATCACTAATAAAGATTACATTTATCAATACTGTTAAAAGGGAGAACAAATGATAACATGTATCAGCGCTTTTATTTTGCACCGATAACAGCTATTTTTATCATCTCTTTTTAAATATCTAATAAATGTATATGAATCGACTCTGATAAAGATATCATTTATCAAAGCATATAATTTCACTGTTATAGGGTAAACCTATAGTGTGTTGGTACAACACACTACAACAGCCCAAACAGAACATAAGGGGTACTATAACAACACACTACATCACAAGAAATAACAACAGAAATTTCCAAAAAATAATATATAAATACTTAATTTAAATGAAATATAATTTATAAGAAAAGTACAAGAAAAACACTAATATAGAGTATGTCACTTGTTTTTTTCTAAAATTAATGTAAATTTTGAATAAAAAGGCACACTTAATGTCATAAAAGTCACACTACCAGTAAAATTGAGGTGTGACTAATTATTAAACATCAAAAATGACTTGTGGATAATTTTCCTAATGTTCCAAGACAATCTAAAAGTGTTTTCTCGGTTTTGATTGTGTCAGTTCTTTTTTTATTAAAATTAATGTCAGTTTTGAATAAAAAGACACGCGTGGAGTCATACTAGTAACACCATGTCCTAGATTGAGGTGTGGATGATTATTAAACATAAAAAATAGATTATGGATCATTTTTTAACATACCAAAATAATCTGAATGTGTTTTCTTGGTTTTGAGTATGTTAGTAGTTTTTTTTCAATAAAATTATTGTCAATTTTGAAGAAAAATATCCACTTGGAGTCATGCCGGTCACACCATGAATAAAATTGAGGTGATGACGATTCCTACATGTTCCAAATGACTTATGGGTCATTGTCCTAAATTATAAAAACAATCAGAATGATTTCCTCAGTTTTTAGTACGCCACTTTTTTTAAAATAAAATATCATTTTAAACAGGAAACACACACATTGAGCCATACTGGTGGAATCAAGTGTGGGTTTGACATGAAACTGATTCATACATGTCACAAATGAATTATGATTTGTTTAACAAATTGTTAATACAATCCAAGTGTGTTTTATTATCTTTTAGTGTGTGATACATTTTTATTAAAATGACAATTTAAACCCATTGCAGACACTTGGAATCATTCCGATCACACATTGCATCCGATTGAGGTTCATATAATCCCTACACATCAAATTTTTTTTTGAATCATTTACCTAAATTTCCAAAAAATCTTAATGTGTTTTCTTAATTTTGAGTATGTTTGTTGCTTTTTTAGTAAAATTAATATTATTTTTGAATAAAAAACTCACTTAGAGTTATATCGGTCACACCATGGGATGGATTGAGAATAGAACGATTCATGCACATCCTAAATGACATATGGATAATTTTCTTAATTTCTAAAAACAAAAATACTATGTTTCCTTGGTATTGAGTACGCCACTTTTGTTTTTTTTACTAAAATGCCATTTTAAACTAAAAGCATCCACTTTGAGCCATACCAATGGCATTGATTATGGGGTTGACATCAGACTAATTCATACACATCACAAATGAATTATGAATCACTCTAAAAAATTATCAACACAATTTGAGTGTGTTTTCTATATTTATAGTGAGTTACACTTTTTTGTATTAAATCATTAATTTTAAACTGATAACAGACACTTGGAGTCATACCGGTCATACCATCCATCAAATTGAGGTGAGTCAGATTCCAACACATCACAAATGACTTATGGATAATTTTAATAATGTAATTAAACAATATGAATTTGTTTGATCACTTTTGAGTACACCACTTGTTTGTTTCACTAAAATTAATGTCAATTTTGGATAAAAAGACACACATGGAGTCATACCGGTCACACAGTGTGTCAGATTAACAAGAGGTTGATTCTTAAAGATCCAAAATGACTTATGGATCATTTTCGTAGATTATCAAAACAATCAAAATGTATTCCCTGGGATTTGGTACACCACTTGTGTGTTTTACTAAAATATCATTTCAAACTAGAAACATTCACTTTAATCTATACTGGTGGAATCATGTGTGGGTTTGACATGAGACTAATTCAAACACATCAAAAAGGAATTATGATTTATTTTCTAAAATTATCAGGACAATATGAGCATGTTTTCATTATTTTCTATGAGTGACAGGTTTTTTTATTAAAAGGTCGATTTTAAATTGAAAACAGACACTTAGAGTCATACCTGTCACCCCGTGCATTAACATAAGGTGTGGATAATTCCAATATGTCAAAAATGACTTATGGATTGTTTTCCTAATACTACAAAACAATATAAATTCATTATATAATTTTTAAGTATGTTAATTATTTGTTTACTAAAATTAATGTCAAATTTGAATAAAAAGACACACTTGGAGTCATATTGGTCACACTGTGCATTGGATTGAGGTTCAGCTGATTCATACATGTCCTAAATGACTTATCAATTATTTTATTAAAGTATAAAATCAATCAGAAAGTTTTTCATCTTTTTTGAGTATGCCACTTGTGTTTTTTACTAAAATATTATTTTAAACTAGAAACACACACATTGAACTATAATGGTGGCATCGTGTGTGTGTTTGAAATGATACTTATTAATACACATCAAAATGAATTTTTTTTATAAACTATCAAGAAAATCCAAGAACATTTTCTTCAGTTTTATTGAGTGAAACTTTTGTGCACTTAAATGTAAATTTTAAACAGATAACAGAAACTTTGAGTTATATCGGTCACATCATGCATTTGATCGAGGTTCGATTAATTACTACATGTCACAAATGACATATGGATCATTTTAATAAAGTACCCAACACTGTGAATGTGTTTTCTATTTTTGGAGTATTTCAATTTTTCCACTAAAATTAATGCCAATTTTGAATAAAAAGAAGCACTTGGATTCATACCAGTCACATCGTGCATCAGATTAATGTGAGGTTGAATTTACATGTCGCAAATAACTTATGGATCATTTAAATAATGTGTCAAAACAATCATAATTATATTCCTTAGTTTTGGGTATGCAACTTGTTTGTTAACTAAAATATCATTATAAACTAGAAACAAGCACTTTGAGTCATACTGGTGGAATCATGTGTGGATTTTATAGGAGACCAATTCATTAATGTCAGAAATAAATATGGAATAATTTTTCCAAATTATCAAAACAAGTTGTGTCTGTTTCCTCAATCTTCAGTTAATGACACTTTTTTTGTATTAAAACATCAATTTTAAACAAATAACAGAGACTTGGAGTCATATCGGTCACACTATGCATTAGATTGTGGTGTGACTGATTCCTACACATCACAAATGATTTATGAATCATTGTAATAAATAAAAAATAATACAAGTTCATTTTATTTTTTTTGAGTACACCACTTGTGGTTTTTACTAAAATTAAGTTCAATTTTGAATAAAATGTTGCACATGGAGTCATACCAGTCACATCATGCGTCGGATTGAAGTGAGGCTGATTATTGTATCTCTCAAATGAAATATTAATTTTTTTCCTAAACTATCAAAAAAAATCAAATAACATTACTCAGTTTTGAGTATGTCACTTCTATTTTTTTAATAAAATTTCATTTTAAAATACAAACATGAACTTTTGAGTACGACACATGTTTGATGATTGGGAGTTTTACAGATGTTTCATCAATAAAACTATTGGAAAAATTTAAGATTCCAATATAGAATTTTCTTATAGGTTGATTAATAACTTGTATGATATCACTTGACAAGTGTCATGTGCACTTTTAAATAATATTTTTCAACTAAAATCATGGTATGATACTTATTCAACTTCATTTCCAAAAAAATTAATTATTTTCAAGAAAGTGATTCTCATCCTCCTCCACCTAGGTCTCCATCTCAGTGTTCACCTCTGCCTCCTCCTCCATGTTAGTCTCTGACTCTGAATCTACCTCTAAATCTGCCTCTGCCTTCACCTCTACCTCCACCTCCTCCTCAGCCTCCTCCTTTGTCTCCACCTTTGTGATTTCCAAACTATTATGTTATTTTCAAGTCAACTCTACTAAATAAATTGATTTCGTCAATTATAATTTACCGTGAGAAAAAGATAAAAAATACTATATAAGTATTTAGACACTAATTATTCACACCCCAACTACATTTTGAAGATTATAACTCATTTTATATCAACAACATATTAGGTAATCACCAAATATTTTTGTTATAATAAATTCTAAAAAGAGAAAGATTCCCAATCATCTCTAAACAAATTGATTTATTCTTTTGTGTAACTTGGTTATCAAAAATATTATTAGTATTGGGAAAATTTAAACACAAAAATGATTATGAAATAAATTTAATTAAATAGTAATTACCTTAGAAAATTACCTGATGGGGGATCCTGATCTCTTCATGATTTATTATTTATCATAAAAATTTGCAAACATAATTTCGAAAATTGATGTCATTATCTTGTTTTGTACACGACAAAAACATTTATCGAAATAAAAATTTGTTTAGAAATGTTTTTCTAGTTTAATATTTCTATTTATACCATAAATTGTTTCCATTTTTAGTAATTCACAGGATTCATCCCATCATACACCTACTTTATTCCATGATATACCTTGTATTTAGTGACTACACCATCATAACAAAATTATTTTTAAAATAGAGACTGGAAAAATAGTTCAAAGTTCAATTATAAAATTTTGATTGCAGTGTATTGCATATTCACAATACACATTATGTGTGGATGGATGGTTTCATATCTATGCAGTGGATCCAAAAAATAAATATTCAGGGTGTCCAAATTTGTTTCTATCAGCATCCAATGTGCCCCAAAAATCAAACTAATTAGGTAATCCAATAATTAAAAATATATTTTATGTCATTAGATTATAGAGTTTTACCTTCAAATTTTAGGCATCTAAAAGATTCTATTATCGAATGATTTTTTATTAAATGATTTGAGTAATTGATATTTTTTTATTCTCAATTTAATTGTTATCCAAAGTTAGTTTTATCATTGAAATGATACAGGGATTAATGAATCCAAATTGTGTTTCACACTATCTTCCCTTTATATTGTTATGATATAAAATCATGTTTAAAATATGAATAGTTGTTAGCTTTAATAAACATATTATCTCGCTCTTTTGATAGATGTATTTTGAGAAAGTACCTTATGTATGTATTCATAACTGATATACCTAGCCATTCATGCTTTAGAATCTCATTTAGATTCTCGAGACCAATTATGTATGTCATGGAAGATCCATTTATTTTTTCTTTATATTCAATTTAAGACATAGTTTTATCTTTAAATGCATCCTCTTAATGATATTTAAATAATAATAAATATTTCTTTGGAATTTGTGGGGAGAAGGTACTCCCCGAAGGTTGTTTTCTTCTTGATCAATTCAGTAGATTTTCTTGATTTGACCTTCCATTTATCTTCCAGATTATCCATATACAGTATCATACCTCAATTTAGACCTTTTATCTTCAATTTTTTACATAGTTTCCATATGAATTTTTTTTAAAGATGTAACTCATGTTTAAATATAATATTATACAACCTTCCTATAAAAGCTACAATAGCAGCTTCGACTGTTGTAATATCTAGACCATCAAGTGGTTCAGGAAACTCAACATTAAACACATAATATACCTTAATAAAAACTCAAAAGTTATATTTTTGGAGGTATTTATTATGTAGATTGTATCCTAGGATATTATTCACTATACTCATTGCAACACGGTGGTACATTGGTGTTGATAGAAACTAATCACCTCAAACTGTACCCTATAGAATTTTAGTAAAATTAAGTTATCGAAAGTTGTTTGATTCATATTTAGGAGAACGTGTAATGAAAAAATTTATTACCCTTAGTAATTTATGTTGTTGGGGGGAATGAATAGCCTCAATTATAGTGTAATATTTCGGTTCATGTGCAGATCTTTTCTCCCCCACTCGTTCTCTTTGATCCTTTCTTGTACATTGGTCTACTAAACTAGAATGAAAAATAATATATTATAGATAGTATATTTTTTTCTAAAATCATCTCATAAAATTATATGTATCTTCATGTGGTTTTATCTTCTAAAAATATCTCCGAGGAGAGATTCCAAAACATAATTCTCTAACACAACCATATTGTTCAGGTTGCTTCAGAGCTACTAAAAGCCGCTTTTCTTTTGGTATGGTAATTTCCAATTCTTGTGACTAAAACATATATAAAATATAGACATAAATAGATATTTTTATGTAATATTGTTATAAATCATTAAAAATTACAATTATGGCATACTTACAAATTCTTATCATAATTTTTGTGTGTTTTCATCAACTAATTTACCCTCTCTATTTACACAAGCCTCATTCCATAGCACATGACATGAGAAGGAAGAGGCTTCATATTTTTATTCATATATCTACATATAAATAAAGGAAATTATGTTTTTTATATCACATAATTAATATTTTATTATTTATTTAAAATAAATACAAATTTCTTCTCTAATGAAGTGTACCCCGTCCTTGCTTTGCAATAGGGGTACATTGGTTTTTATGCACATTGTTTATTTTCAATACACTATTATTATTTCATATATTAACAATTTTTAATCAATTAGGATAAAATATATACTTTCAAATAATATAATATAGATTGTAATGAACCTAAAATGATTTCTCATTATGATGATCGATCAATGTATTTCATGTTTCTGACATTATACTGTGTATATAACTAGGTGGAGGGTGGGTGATTATTTTCCCCACATCATCCCAAATAAGTAACTTCGTAAGAAAAGTTAAGAACCTTCTATGAGATTTTTGAGTGTCCATTAAGACACATTTTTTACAAAAATATTTTAAAATAAACCAATTCTATAGGGAATAATGAAAAATAAAAAAACATTTCATTATATTATTTTTTATTAAAATAGATAAAGTATTTTGTAACATCCTCGATATATCTTTACAAAGGATTTCCATCACTACAAGTTGGATGTGGCATAATGAATCAATATCAATCATCTAATTAGTCCTCATTGTGACCCCTAGATAACTAATGAACATTGACTTATTGGGGTTAATAGGTTGACAGTGTTGATTCAATACAACCTCAAATTTTATAGCCTGAATTATTTCCTTGATAATATTTTTCACCACTGTGATTTTGAATCATTGTTTCTTTAATAAAGATGTTGTTGACCCTCTAATATTTCTTTAGTTTCATCATCAACGTTTTATTCGTCCTTGGTATTGGTAATTTCATCATGTGCATAATCTATTGTCTACATGAGTATTCATGTAATTAATTTGTTTTGAATAACAATGATACAATACACTACATAAATTAAAGTCCACATTTACATGCATCTTGCATGGAAATTATTTATGTATTGAAAAAACTTATAATACTTCAATTATAATGCACAAATAAACTTTAATACTATTTTTTAATCCATCCTCAGATGCAGATTACCTTCCATATCTTTATGATTTACTGGACTCCCCCTTTAAAAATATCTTTCCTCCCATCATTGTAGTTAAAATGTTCCCTGATGACATAAATTTAGAACATTTATTATTTCATTTTGTTGTCTGATATTTATCTCCAATATTTGTGGAGCTACACCTATGTTACGTGAACTAATCTAACCAAAATTCATCCCATAACTTGTACTGGTGATCATTGTCAATTAATATTGCTTAGAGTAGTTTAAATAACATATAATATATGTAGGATGGGTCTCAAGAAACAAAATGAAATAATAACTATTCAGGACATGAAAGTCATGTTTCCAGTGAGGTTCAAAAACAAATTAAATGAAATATTAATTATGGATTATAAAATATTACAAAAACAAAATGTAGTCTAATTTTAAATTCACATGAATTACACTAACAAACATTTAATTTTTTCCACTTCCTCTAAAATGTTTCTTTTCTTTTGGATGGTCTTAGAGGAGACAAAAAACATGTGGTGGTATTAGTGTGAGGAAGATGGGAGATCTTCACAAATGTAAATTTCTACAGGATACCAAAAGAAAGTATCCTAAAGATGAATCAAAAAACAAAGATGGATAGTTATTCTCATTATGGTAATAATTCCTTCCATAGTCAAATTGAAACCCTTTTAAACATATCATGGTTGAACAAGAAGACAATCAAAAGGTTTGTTTGGAATTTTTAAACAAAAAATGTGCGACATGATTATTTTTTGGATTTGGATAATAATAGTATCATTCTTGTCCAAATATGCATAAATCCGAAGTTATAATAGTATCCAATGTGACCACAATCAAAATAAACAGAATTTTTGATAAAGTATTATCAAAATAACTAATTGAGTGGTATAATAAAATTAATATCATGAAACCAAAAAATAATTCATTATATTTTAATTAATTTTCCAGTATTATTTTTTTGTTCTCAATATGTAGTAAATGAGGAGGATGACAGGATGAAATAATTGATGAATGAGTTGGGATATGTGGTATTCAAATACATGGAAGTGACTTTTATGGAGATAAATAAATACAATCAGATCAGGAGGAATGGAATCTAGGAACATTGCAAGCACAATGATGGGAGGAAGTCTAGTTTTAAAGAGGGAGTCCAATCCAAAATCAATATATGGAATGAAATCAATCATCCTTGGATGGATTAAATAATGGTAGTGAAGGTATGTTTTACTGGAGTATTGAAGTATTATATCACGGTTCTATGAAGTAACAATTTTTCTTCAAGATGAATTAAATGGTTGATTTTTTTCATGGAGTGTATTGTATTGTATGTATGTTTTTAAAAAAATGAATCCATGTTTTCACAAAATTATTTGTGAAACCCATGGACATTTTTTATAAATTTTTATTTATTTTTCTTATGAAAAATATCTGTTGTATGCTTCATTTACAATAGTGTATGGAGATGAAGTTTGCAGTGGTCTCATATGGAACTTGAATGAGTTTACAGAGTAGGGGTGTAATTTTATAGGTATAGGTTAGTAAGAAAGTTAGGAATATTTTTGTTCCCATGATGTTCAAATATTGGGGTTCCCTAACTAACCACATCGATACAAATGTTTCACATCAAAGTGGAAATAAGGATTAAGGTGTCCTAGGAACTTAAACTGATCAAATCACTCAAAAATTATCCTTAATTGGAAATTAATTTGAATAATTCCACTCTAATGGTCTTTAAGAAATCAATATCACCCCACCAATATTCGACATCACTTGTATCTAGTAAAGGATTCCAAACCTTCCAATTTTGGATATTTTTTTAATCCACCATAAGATCCCTCTAATAAAATGCAACCCTTTAAATGGTAAAATTTTTAACTTATGATTAGTATTTATCTATAATTTATTATTTCTTATAAATTAAATGCATCTATTTATTTAAATCCTCAATTTTTTATTTTGATATATGACTATAAAATATTAGAGGAACCATAGATACTATATGTTCCCTTCCTTCATAATTATACCATATAGCTTGAAGTAGATCTATAATTACATCAAGAAAATGAGGATCAATATAAGTTATAACATACAAAGGTTGTTCATTAGATCATTCCTCTAGAGATATAAGGGTTAGGGTGGTGACATATTCTAAATTAATGTATAGATTTTCATAATTTCCCCTTACAAAAAAATGAAAATCATTCAGAAATTGCCACAAAATAATCTATATTTAATGTAGACCCCCTTACCCTATATCTCATTCATTTAATTTTTAATAAGTATTTTCATAATTTAAATATAATTTAAAAGATGTAAGAATTATTTTTTATATATAAGTTTGATGAAACAAACTAATATAATCGACAAAGGGGGTTGTTAAATAATATCAATCAATTAATAAGATATATAAACTTAAATATCACTAATAAGTAAATAAGAAAACACTATTTATTTATTTTTCATTTTTGTTATAATATAAATTTATAATTTATCAAGGAAAAAAATTAAACAATGACATATAAGAACATGACATTTCATATATTCTTACCCATTCCTAGTTATCAACTCTAAAATAAAAGGTATGAAACATAAGAAGATAGTTCAAGTAAAAATAAATAAAAAACAACGTATAATTCATATTGTAACTCAAGTATACAACATAATTATGCTATGTACACGTATTTATTGATTAATTTATATGATGGGAATGTTTTTTTTCTTTTGAATATAATAAATACCAATATCCATAGTGTTACTCTGATTGCATTTTGTAACATTTTTTACCTAGTATACCCAAATAGTTCCCAATTCAAGTTAGCACATCACCTCATACACACTTCCTGATCACTAAAGGCTTCTGTCAATGATAATGGATATAGATAAAATTATTTAGAAATTGGTTAAGCTCTAAAATGTATAACTGATGTCCATTTTGTTATGCTATAAATCCAGAATTACCATTATTGTAGCGTATGGTGAAAAATCTATTTTATTCATCCATAAAGGCCCATAAACATATGTTTCTTGACAATACTATATGAAAAAATCCTTCTATTTCATCAAAAAAATTGTCTATGGTGGAGATAGATGAAATAAAATCACTTGTTTCATTTCAGTGGTGAGGATATGAGATGTAGGGTTCTTCATGGTTATGAATATATCAAAAATGAAAACCATGGAACCCCAAAAATAAAAACATGATAGATAAAAAGTACCAAACAAGACTAGATAGAAGAAAAGTTTCTGAACATGTATTAAAAAGAAATAAAAAGTATAATGGGAGTGGGCGGGTCCGATCAATGGGGATTTCGCTCATCTATCAGATAGAAACGTCATAGATCCTAAAATGACATGTCATTTCTATAATCAGAGTCATCCGTAGTTTTCTACTCAGATTAGGACTTACCTATATTTAATATCTTTAGGAATTATTCATTGGACATTTTGGAAAAGTTAGAAGAGGATAAGGTAGATAAAGTTTTTGGTCTGTTGGAGTATTCCTTATGTGGAATTCTCTTTTAAGAGGAAGAGGTGAAACCCTCAGTTTCATTCACATTTTCCATTCCATTAATGAATGAATCCTTAAAAGATGAATGATCATAGATATTTATTTCCATGGGGGGTATTTTTATTCACCCCTTGTGTCTCTACAACATTATTTTTTCATTTGAAAAAATCATGGATATAGGCTGTTTTCCTTGGAGAATGATCTTCTATATCTGCCTATATTCCCTGAGTGCATAGCGTGTCCTTTAATTTAATTATTCCCTCTTAAAAAATTGAAAGATTTTCACCATCACTCAGATTTTGTGACCCCACAATAATAGGGGTAGAGTCATGAAGGAAATGATCCCTTTAATTCACTCTTGGATTAAGGATACCCTTATCAACTTGAGATAATTCTATGTTCGCAGGAACGAGGGTCAGGGCCATCTATATCCCATGAGTCACATGTCCATTCATCAGAGACCACTCTTTGTCTATTTGTGGTGAACCAGAACTAATGTCCACCATGTTCTTATCATGAGTAGATTATCTTTTTCTAAAAGAGGCCGCATTATTACATGTATTATGATGTCCCAATTTCTTCCTAAAAGAAGCTTAATAGGGTCCCTTTAAAGAGAAAATGTAGAAAACCACATCCATGTTATGTTTATCATTTTCATGGGAAATAATTTGACACTATGAGAAGAAATTAGGAAGTTTTTCATATTCCACTTTTAATAATATATCGTCATCCAATGCTGAAAAAAGAACATTATTAATCAAGAAAGAACTCAAGTCAATCTACACCAAGATCTTAGAAAAATGTCCAAATTGGGAAACCTTGATATTCCTATCCTATTTGATCATAATACCAACCACATAGGCTATATCAAATAAGATCTTAGGATGTCACAAGATCCAATTAAGACCAATAATTTTGTTCAAGACATAATATGTAGTGTTTTTTATGGTAGAACAATTAAAATGAAAATCCCACTCTTGAAATCATATAATGACATGTTTTAAAAAAATTGGGCCGATTCCCTAAGCTATTAAATTTAGATTTTCTAAGGGAAAAATGATTTGAAAACAACCTCAACAAATGGTAATAAATCTCTAATAATTAAAACCTCATATAGTGGAATGTTTCTGAAATAAATCATCAATTTTATGTAATTTTCCATAGTGGTAAGAACTATCCTAGAAATTATAGACTTCTCACATATTTTAGATCTGTTGAGAATCACCTATCTATTAGAAATCAAACGGGTGGTGTCACCTTTCTTCATTGTTCAATCTGTAACAAAATCTTTTAGATGTGCAAAAAACCTTTTATTAGAATCATAATAATTTACTGTAGAAAATAATTAATACCTTTATCCAGATGTCAGAGAATCATGTCGACCAGTAGTCTTACAATAATTTCCTACGTTATCTGCTAAAGAAGATCTAGATGAATGGATCACATGATTCATAGACCATTGAGTATCAGAAGTCCTTGGCACTGATTGATTATTGATATTTATTCCAACCACACATTACAAAATGCTAGGATGGTGAAATAATACACCACCTAAAATAATTTTCTCCACTGTAGAGTAGCCTCCGGTTACCACCGCTGGACATTCCACTAAAAATACAGGATCATCAACCACCACTGTATTAGGACTTTCCAAAGATTTGCATCTTCTAGACGAAATCTCTACAATTCCTGCATATCCAATATCATCACCCACAGGCACTAAAGGATGAGATATGGTGAACATCATAACATTCATTCAATATCTAGAATGATCCAGACCTAGAACCTACTCCACAACCCACATACTCCTAAAATCACAGGCAACCACTGACACAATATGACTAGATCTGGTGGCCTTAGATGATTCATCTAATATAGGTCATGATCCACAAATTAAAGCATCAACAAAATGTGGACCACTTTTCGCAAGATCACCTCAATTCAGAAGAATGGATCTGAGAAAGTGAGGCACCGCCATATTGAGCGACACTATACTGCTAGGACGTCAGAGATTCCATTTAGTCAGATCTCAAAAACCCTAATTTTTCCTCTATCCCTCATAGAGTAAAATTAGAAAATAACATACATTGGATTCTTTCTTTGATTCATTCGAGTGAATGTAGTGGATTCATGCCGACAACAGAGGAGTTTTGCAAGATCCTGAGAAGCACAAGTGACTATGTCATGATCAGGTTTCTTTTAAATAAACTAAGGACACTTTTAATAGAAATTTTAGAAAAGTCCTAATAAAGTTGAATTTTATATGTTCTAAATTGATAAGCACAAAGAAAATTGATATTTATCATCACATTTTAAGTGTTGTTCAAACTCGAGATTTATTAGTGCTAAAAGGTGCTAATAAAATAAATCTTCATCAATGCTAACATTTTAGCATTCTTGAAGATCTCTTTTAACGTCGTTTTTTTCATGTTGATAATGAGCAATCTTTATCAGAACTAAAAAAGTGCTGATAAATAATCCTCTTATTTGTGATACAACTTCAACGTTGATAAAAAATTTATAATTATAATTCAATAAAAAAATTTATTATATTTTTATAATTATTTAAATATATATATTAATTATGTATTATTATATATATACTTATTTAAAAAATAATAATAGTTATTTTATAATAATTATAAATTTTGAAATTTCTAGACATAGTAAATATACAGTTCTATATATATATAATTATTTATAAATATTCATATACAAATATATTTGTAACCATATTAGTGGATATATAATATTTAACACCTTCATTTTAAATATGATTGAAAATGAATAATTCAAAATGAGTACACTTTAAAAATGTTGAAAAAATGGATAAGTTTTATTAATTAAATATAAATTATTAAAAAAATATGGATATATATATATATTAATGTAGAGATGAATACATATTGAAAATACTAAATCATAGTAAATAAATATATATGAATAAAATAATAGAAAATTATCAAATTAAAAAATAAAATAAAAAATATTAAAAATGACTCCTCTAACTGTAATAGTATTAAAAATAAATAAATAAAATTGACTGGTTAAAAATATAATATACTAAATGTATCATGTTTTAATGAAATTCTAAAATATACTAAAATTTGAATAAATTATATAAATATTAAGAGTATGTGTTTCTATATTTTTTTGTACATTTGTATATAAAAATGAATGAATTTCATACATATATATATATATATATATATATATATGAAATCAACGTATCACATGCCAAGTGATATATGTTAAATTGAAAGATCAAACAACATTAATAGTCAATAAGACATTAATATGTTTTTAATCAACATTTTATTAAATTTATATATATTTATATTTAATATATATTATTTATTACTATTTATAATATATATATATTATAGTTGTTCATTTTTATTAATAATTGTTTAATTATTAAATTTTTAAATAATTTTTTAATTTAATCATTAATATTTTTTTGTTTAATTATGAGAATTTATTCCCTTTAAATATCTATATTTAATACATATTATTTATTAATATTTATAATACATATATATGTATATTAAATTTATTCATATTATCCAAAATTATTTAATGATTAAATTTTTTAATATTTTTCTTAATTTAATAATTTTAAAATATTTTTTTAATTATTTCATTTTATTCATTTTAAAAATCTATATATTTAAAATATACAATTTTATAATTTTTAAAATTTATATATATGTATATTCAGTTTATTCATTTTTAACAATAATTATTTAATTATTGAAATTGTTAAAAAAATTATTTTTTTTGATTAACTATTTTATTTTATTCTGGACCATTAACAACGCTAAAAAAGCATTGAAATAGGACCCTTTATACTCACTAAAAACATTGATAAATGTTACCCTTTATCAATGCTAAAAAAGCACTAATAAAGGATAACCATTATCTATGCTAAAATAAAGCACTGAAAAATGGCTCCATTTATCAGCGCTTATTTTAGCACTAATAAAAATGGACTTTATCAGTGTATTTTTCTATTGCTGATAAATTATAGTGCTGTTAGGCATGTTTTTTAGTTGTGGATGATGGGGTTTCAGATTTAAACTATGGCTCTAGATCCTCCAAAAGACATTATTATCTTGTTCATATTTATTGATGAAGCTCTTTCACTAAAATTTCATTCTCGATTTGAATTTTCCTTTATTAGAGAACCTCTTATGAGTAATTTCTATGATTTTTGATTCACTTTAAACATCATCAAATTTCATTGTGCATCAATACCAAATATACCAATGTTTACCAAAATAACAAAAAATCCAAAAGGATATTTCCTTAAAATATCCATTTTACTCTCTTTAATTTCATAGGAAATAGAGAAAGTACCACTTATTTTTCATCATCACTTACTCTAGAAATATCTATCTTTTCCAAGGATATGAATTCAAATTCTATACTTACTATAGTGGATTCATCTTCTAGTTTGACTCTCATATGATATTCCACCAGACTACTTATCAAATCATCAAGAGAAAGATTATATGGATATCTTTCCTCAAGGGATGCCACATTTGGATTAAATAGAGTTAGGAGCCTTTTGTGGAATTTATTTATAATGTAAATGACTTTAGTTTCTTCCCCAAATCCTTGAATAGATCCAACGACATCCTTTTGGTGATTAAAGAAGCTATCATCATTTATATCTCAATGCATTTTCAAATCACCAAATTGATTGTGAAATACATTATGTTCGGCCTCTTTTACTTTGTTATCACATTTATAGAATCTTTATAGATTCTACCACATAGAATTGGTGGTACTAAAACTCATCGCCATAAAAAATATTCAATTAAAAATTGATGTAGTAAAATAATGTTTTTCTTTGGAATCATCATCAAGAACATTACTATATATTTTAGTCATAAAAAGACCTATTGAGTCAGTGACATGAATCCCTCAAGATGTGTAAAAGGGAACTTCCATCCCAAGGATCAAGGATGAGAGAACATCTTGTTCTTCCAAATCTGGAAGTTTCCTCAATCAAATTGGAGTTATCCCCTATAATTCATTAAATTATCCAAGAGGAAAACATAAGTCATATTTAGCTCCTATAGCCTATTTTTTCTGATACCAATTATAGGACCCTAGAGCACCCTGAGTGGGGTGGGGTGAATTGGGTTGTCATACTTTTATTTTAAAATAATGGATCTTATTCTCATGTATGTAGTAACTAGTAAAACATGTCTAATGAAATCATGTAGATATTAAACATTCATAGTAAGATAGACAAGATAACTTTTTTACTTGGTTTATCACATAGGGATAGTCCAGGGAGTATATGCCAATAGTGTGTCGGTCATACCAAAATCTAGTAATCTTTACTAGTTTTGGAATAGATAATTTTATACATATTCAATCTGTTTTAATAACACCACCCTTACAATGTTTTAAGAATAACACACTTCCTCCCTCAAAACACTTCCATCAACTCCCCCTAGCACACTGAATTGGGAAAAACCATAATTAGTTTGATGACATGAATTTCACCTTAGTATATTAGAATTTAATTCATTGACCATGACTATAATTAGAATTTTATTACACCATAGTCATGAGTTGATTAACTTAAAAGCACTATTCAAACAAACGAGATAATCAAAACCCACTAAAAGATCAATTCTAGGAATTATGAGCAACTCTTATTCTTGCTCACAACTTTTGTATTATTCACGCACGTTTAGCTTAAAAAAACTCTATATTTCATGAAAACAACACAATAATTCCACTTGGACTTCATAGAAAAAAGAAATATTCTTAACACAAGTTTTCATCTGGGAACTCTGTTGCACGCAACTATTTCGCATGGAAGTGGCACCCGTTTTTCATTGGAAAATGTTTCCTTGAATGAATGGGGTATACACCTATTTATAAAAATGGGTTGCACTATGTATATGTAACTTTTGTTCCATCCATTGTGCATTCAAGTTTCCTCCTGTGCTAAACTCTTCATTTTGATGTCTCCTTTAGCACAAAATTTCCTCATGTGCCTTCTCCGGGCATGTAACTCTTCGAATCTCGAAATCCTATCTTCACTCTATTAATAATATTTTGTGTTTTTATTTCATTTTTTTATTTGTATGTGACGATCCTGAAACATCACTCTCTTGTTAGTTTGGGAACCTTCTTTACCCTTCTTTGAAACTTTTGTCCTTAATGTGGAAAAACCATCCTTTTCAAAAAAAAAACAACTTTCTCCATTCTCCACATTTTTGACCGTAAAATTTGGAAAACACTATAAACCGATTCCACCTTCAATAATGTAGTTGTATTGTATTAATCAATCACTTATAATGAAAAATCCCTAATCGACCTTGTTTTGATTGACAACACAAACAAGACTCTCTTTCTAGCTGCTAGCTATTCTAGGCCCGAGTTTCGACAAACAAGAGGATATTTTATTCTCATATTGATTAAAATGTCAATTTTAAAATAATTACAATTGAAAATATGTCAGAAATTTCATCTACTTAATATATATTTAGTGTGTATTTTAGTGTTTTTATTTCACTTCATGGGTAATAAATAGAAACTATTTTAAAGACTAAAATAACGAAATAAATATTATGATAAGTGTGGTGTGGTATTCTATGATACAAGGATGATGATTTAAATCAATATGTTTATTAATTATGAATAACATGTACCAAAATATAGTTCGTCATTTTGGAAGTTTCTCGTATTAATGTAAATCCATTGGCAAGTACTCAAGAGAAACCATATAAGGATAGTAAATTTCAAACTAATAAAGAATATATTCTTAATAAAAGGCTTATGATATCTAGATATAGTCTATATTCTCTGCAATTAGTGATAATACCAGCTCACCAAAGATAATTTGAAATTCAATTCAAATTTCACTTATCATAGATTTTTTATGATCATTTTTAGGGTATTTGATGTCAAGAACATTCCATAAAAAGGTAACCTTATGGGAGATATCTATATGACATTACCAAAAATGTTGGTGAAATAAAGAAATAAAAATATGATATATGAGATTCAAGGATCTATTTATAGATAAAAAAAGAATAATGATCAACGTAAATTCATTTTAAATTAATGGTTTCCTAGGTGTCTGCTAGAGGTTCATGTGACTACAATAGTATTCATGGAAGATAAGTTTGAAAACATAGAGAAAACATAGTAATGGTATTTTGGTTAATTTAATTTAATTTAATTTCTCAAAATTGAATTTTGTAAATCGCAAGTTCTAGGGAATAATATATTCTATAACAGCTCAAATGGATTCTTAATGAAATACATTATACATATCTTATATGTTATTAAAATAGTAGATTGAAAATATAGTAAATTTTTTATAGTGTCACATAGTACTAATGTAATTTATAGACTATATATTCTAAAGAGTACTTGAGATATCTATCTCACATTACATGATATATATATATATATGTTTGATATTTATTATGAATTGAAAATAGAATGTATATATACAAATAAATAAGGAAAAATGCATTGGATGGAAGCTAAAACAATCTGATAATTCTTGTGGAAAGAAAACTGGATGAGTTCTTCTAAATTTGAGAAATAGGAATAATAATTTTATAGGGGATATAAAACTAGTTTTAGTTGGATCATTTTGATCTTGAATCATAGTAAGTGTAATGTAATATAAAAGGTTTAATCATATTGTAACATTTAAATTGAATATATAAATTACACTGAGTATGTTTATACTTGTGATCATATTTAATAGTCAAGTTTAGAAAAACTCCCAAATTTAGTAGTTGTACCTATATAATTAATTTTAGTCATATTATAATGAATTTTTTACTATCATAATATCTAAAATGTTAGGGAAGATGGATAGAAAAAGTATATACATAGTAAAATCATATTCTGAAGGTTTTTCTAAGGGGAATGAGGTTGTGGTTAGTAGATCCTACAAAGGTAACATGGCTAGCTCAGCAGCCATAACCATACCACATAAAAAGTATGTTTATAATTTTAGGCTAAAAAATAGAGATGTTATCTGTTGGATCTAGGAGAATTGTAATTATACTGGAGTTGGTTCCCTAGAATAAACTACTATGTACATTAAATTTATAAAATATTAATTTTTCCGAATATTAATTAATATATTACCACATCTTGATCATTCTTCAGTCTGACAGTGAATGTGATAATGTCACATGGGTACTTGTCACACGGAAAGGCTATAAAATTCATCCACTATGATGGGAATCTAAAAGTGTTATAAGATTATTCTCAAATACACATTCTATTTTTACTTATTATCATTTGATATGACATATTTGATATAAGCTATCTGCTAAGGAGACTTATAGGAATTCAGTGCACTTTCCTATGGTGTGCTCCCTTAGTAATATTAATTGAGGAAGTTATGTTACAATGAACTTCCAATAGGAAATTCAAATTTATATTCACCATTTTATATTCTTATATGATGACATGTATAATAAATCTTATAATTTAACATCACTATTATTTTATTTTATGAGTCATATACTTTGATGTACTATAAAAAACTGCGATACTATATGTTTATGGGAGGTATGATACATTAGGAGTTTTATTATTAATATTATATTATTGAAAAACGTGAGTAAGGGGTTTTTTCAATTTTTTGTTCAATAGATGTGTATATAAATATTCCATTTATGGGAATGGAACTGCATTACTATGTCCATGACTACAGTGTTCTATCAGCCAGTTAATTTCAAGAAAGTAAAATAAAGGGATAACAAGCACATAGGTTGATGCCACAAGTATGAATCATTTTTTATTAGAGACATTGAGAAAAAATTATTATATTACATAGTGTGAAATCATATTTTTTTCTTAATTTTATCATTTAGATTCTTTATCTATGGGTACATTGGCATATTACAAGACACTAACCTTCGACATTAAATGGTATTGCCTAATTCCACTACGAAAGCATCCAAGAGGGTCACAAAATAAGTGTACTCATATTATCAGATAAATTATAAATTATTTTATCAAGTTAAATAAATATTATTCCCATTCATGGTTTAATAATCATTCATGTTTGGTTTTTTTTATAATACTCAATCCCTAGCTATTCATGATAATATATTTGAGTTGAATATTTAATAAATATTAATTCTCTATTTTATTGAATATAAATTTTATCTAATTTACTATGAATAATGTAGTGATATTAATTTATTTAAATAAATATTCATTATTAATGGAGGTGAAAATATATATTAGGAATGATTTTCTAATTTAATGTTCTGATGATAAATGATATATTAAAAAATATTTAAAAAAATATTAATTTACTTTTTAAAGAAATAATATTTATTTATCTATGGTTTTAACAAATATCTAGTAATTATTATTATTAAAATATTTATTAATACTTTCACATTCAGTTCTTCAAGGATTAAGAGAATAATATGATCCAATGTAGAATTATTTATTCTCTATCCATAGTTTAATAAATATATAGTTATGTTATTTTATAACACTAATTTATTCATTCTAATGGTTTCTCACAACAAATTACCATGAGAATTCTAAAAATACATTGAGATATATTATCCTAGAATTATCTCATGAATAGTAAGTGATCCTCCTCCTCTAATATTTTGATCCTAGAGATAAAAATTAATCCTCTTACCCTACAAAGATTCTTCTGGTAAACAACAAAAACTTACTCAAGCATTAGAGTCTTCTATAATAGTACATGAGGATTTCTATGACGATGATAAGAGGATCACAAAGCACAAGTGGATCACCACTAGAGGGATTCAACCGATGAATCCTATTTTCACAATAAAAGTATAGTAAAAAGTGTTCTAATTAATAATCAAAAATTAAATAATCCCAATGCGAGGTAATTCTTAATCTATAAAAATAAATTATGAGTTATATGTGGTGATCCAATCTAGTGGATTCTTGGATTTCTATTTCTTATTGTTATGAGGTGAAATATAAAGGATTTCATGAAAACCCATTTTAGGTAATGGGCCAAACCACTTATTCTGATATATAAAAACATAATTAAATAGTTTTCACTCACCTTAAAAAGTGAGTAATGTTATAGTTTGTAACTTTTTTGTAGTAAAGATATTTGAAGAGTCAATATAGGATCACTTTGATCTAATAAATTATAAAAATTCTTATGTAATCTCTTGATTACATTATTCTATCTACAATCTTCACTCAAAGCATTTATAATTTACAATTGGATTATTTATCAGTAATTTTATATCAAATTCCACATGGTGATTTTAATAAATCTAATAATTTTAAGGAATATAAATTTACTCCCCCCCCTCTTATCAATTTCCATCACTACATCTATACATAACACTTTGTATTAGAACTTGAGCCTATAAGTAATAGTTAGTTTAGATATGTTTCGTATTCCTAATACCAAACTTAGTATTATAAACTTTTCCCTTGTTAAGACCCAGACTCTAGTAACATGGAAGAAGTGGTTACTTTATTAAATTGACACTAGATAAATGTTATCACATCCTGAAAGAACAAATAGTTTTGTAGTCATGGTAAACAAGATAGATACTTGAATCTATTTTATAAGGGAAAAAATTAAAATAAAACATATAATATCTTTGATAACACCATTATACCCTTCAGTATATCATAACATATCAATCATAAAGAACTTCTTGAAATCTTGGAGAAATAAAATAGAAGTAAGTGTGAGTTGATATTCTCAGTAACAGTAATCACACAATTGAAGTTATCAATGATCATATAAGAATAACATAAGTATATGAGTATGAGAACATGAGAATAACTAAAAAAATCTTATAACCAACAATTCATACATCATAAACATGAGTAATGGGATAAAACATTATCATCATAAAATACATGGTACATAAGAGTGATAAAAAATCATAAATCAATTGGGGAATATAATCTCATGTCATAAAAGTGTTGTAACGTCATAACCATAGAAAAACATTCAATATGTAAAGGTTAACTACCATTACCATAATAGTAATATATTTGGCCTTATTTATTGTTTCCCATAGTGGACTAGTAAACACATGTTTCCCATAGTAGATCAGACCTCATCACATGTTTCCTACTATAGATTAGGCCTCATCACCTGTTACCCATTTTGGATCAGGATTCATCTATTTCCCCTCAAGATACACCATCTTCCCATACTATATTATGCCTAATTAACTATTTCCCATAGTGGTTCAATCCCATTAACTTATCTCCAATCATTATCGAATGACATGTAAATATTCACCCAATTCATTTGAGCTATAAATAGGTCCAACTTATCATTATTTATAATGTAACAACCATCCTTGGTTATAACATATCCATTATTACATAATGAAAACCCTACATAAGTGTTCCATAAGATCATAAACCTTTCATAATATCATTACCCCTGAAATGTAATGGGTTTCATTAACAATTAATTATAACATATCCCATGAAAAATTAATGGTCTTGATAATAAATTCAACATAATTTGAACCATCGAAAACTAATGAGTTGCACTATCATTTTATCATGGTATAACCTGTGGAAGATAAACGGGTTTGATAAAAATCTTTTCATAATAAAACTTTCAAATAAAGAATAATAATGGTATTCTTGGATCATATCCAGAGTTAATAATGAGTAATATCAATGGATTTCATCTCATATGGAAAGTGATTTTGAATGATCACTTGAACATTTCTTAAGGAAAACATAATATTTACGTCCTAAAACACCTTTTAAAACATAATTTAAAAAAAAAATACTTTTCCTTGAAAATAAAATATAATTTGTTTTAAATATTTTTCTTTTCAAATATTATTTTAATATGGTTTTAAAAAAAATTTGAAATCATTTTTATGAAATGTGGTTTTGGAAGAGAACAGACTTTCGACCGAAGAGAGAAATAAGGACAGATTTCATAAAACAATTCTATTTGGAAATTTTGGGTGAATATATATAGAAAAGGAAGGTAAATAATGAATTTTCATGAAATAAAAAGAGGATGAGAAAAATCATGAGTTTTATGAGGGATAGATCTTATGATTTCATCATTAGAAACATTATCTTAAACATTGCTGATAAATAATGAGATTATAACGTTAAAAACTTACCACATTGTGTATTTGAATCACAATACCCATTAATGAATAATATAAAATTAATCTTATAATATCATGAAAATTATTTTTTACATAATATAACATTTCAATGGGGTAGTATTTTCACGTCATATAAGAAGATAGGTATAAAACATAACATATGTCTCGATGAAGATAAATAGAGACCAAAAATCCCTTACCGCTTTGGTAAATTTTAAACCACGAAAGATATATTATAAAATGGACATGTATATCATAATAATTTATGGGATAATAATTATAAAATATAATCATGGGTTTTAGATACACAAATCAATTAATACATGGTGAATAAAGCATGTGTCTCGTAGAAAATACAAGTGATATGGAAATACCTTACCTTATTTCATGACTTTCTTCACTCATATTCAATCCTCCAATATAATAAATATAATTTTATTAAAAATATATATGATAATAATAAAAAATATAATAATATCATATATGATACTTTTATAATTTATTATCACTCATTCATCAATAGGATTTTATTATTACTATTGTTTCGAATGATATCTTCACAGTTTTCTCATGCTTATTTCTTCATGAAGGTTCTGGATCTAAAACACAATTTTTTTAAATAATATATATAATTAAAATAATTTTTTAAATATCATATTTATTAATTATATTCAAAACTAGAGTCATAATATATTTATAGATAAAAAATTGTAATACATCATTCATGGAGACGGTAGGTTGTACATACGCATGCACAATGTTTCTATTTTCTTGACAGACATATTATAGGTATGATAAATAATATATTATAATTTAAGAATTATTTATATTTAATATATATCATATACATTCATTTAATCTATACTTATTACCATCCATGTAATTAAAAAAATAATAATATAGCACATCAATTCACTAGGTTGTAGAATTCCACACACACGAGTGACATTATTGTTTTCACCAGGTGAAAAGGTAAGAAGTTATATGTGATATCATGTTTAAAATATTTTTATTAGGTAATAAATATCACATAAATTCATTAACATTGTCATATTTTAGTTTCCATGTAATGTGTTAGTGAAAAACAGATCACATCACCTTGCAAGGCAGTAGTCCTTCGTACACTAGAACTATGTTATCATAAATCCCATAGAATGGAATGAAAAAAAATTAATATTTGATAAAAAAACCCAAAATTATAATAAAATTATAAATATCACACACATATATATAATATATCCATCATCATACCCAATCGTGAATGGTTTTGGTGATAAAATGAGTCACATAGTTTTTGCGAGGCGGAAGTCCTCCACACACATGAGTGATGATATCATTCCACATTTGGTGAAATTGGTGATTCATATAGGTCATCAACATAACATTAAAATATATTTTTATATTTAGTACACTGGGTTTATTAAATTATCATTATATAATAATAAAGTAATTAGGTGGAAGAAGAAATAAAATAAAAACACTCATTGAAGAACATTACTTTCCATTGCACAACTTGTTTTGGTTTGCCCCAAAATCAAGCCTTGGTATGATTTATATCCAAATAAATGTTATATAATTTGGTTAGGTATGTACATAAGTATAATTGGTAGTTATTGGTAAAAACAACGGGTTTGGGGATTTTGAAGAAGGGAGGTGAGGCAGTGGGATTTTATAAGTGACGTGAGTGGCACACTAGTAATTATTTTAAATAAAGTTAGGTAAACCCATGTTTTTATCCAAAAACAAGATCAAATAATGAATAAATATTTATAATATAATTTTTTTGGTCTAAATTATTTCCTAAAAATAGTTTTTAAAAAATTATGGGTCATTTTGACACTATATTTCATTTTTCACAACATAATAAACTTGTTTTCCCATAATCCTGGGAATTAATTTTAACTGTTTTCACTAATCAAATTGGTAAAATAACCAAATTAACCTTGATATTCATATAAATTATTATGATTGAAAATATAGAATACATTTATATATATTTAATTCACATAATTTTAAAAGTATAATTTCAAATTAATCATACCGATGCAGTGAGAAAGTGTATTTTCAATTGGAAAATGTTCAAATGTGTAAAACGTGTTCACATAAAAATTAAATATAAAATTGATTAAAATGACATAAATTGGATTAATAGTTATATAATTTTTCTATAGTTTCTTTAAATACTATTTAAATTAAAATTTAACAATTTATTTTATTTAAATGAAAAGGAAATTGTCTTATAAAAATTAGTATTTTTCATTATTCATCAAAAAATGGAACTTCCTCGAAAAATACCAAAAAATCACCTGAAGTAAATTTGTAAGCTATGATTTTAAAAATAATACTTTTTATCAAATTAATTTTCAATAATTGGAAAAATATATCTTTCAATTAAGTCCACTAAAGCTCGAGGAAACTGCTTTTTGTGACACTTCAATTTTTTTTATGAAAACATTTCCATTATTTTACATTGGTATTTATTTTCAATTATACTTATTTGTAACCAATGAATTAATTTTATTAATTTTTTAAAAAATATATTTTCATAATGTAATTAATTTTATTCATAACCTTCATTCGAACAGCTTGGTGATAAATGTTACAACTAACTAATAACATTAATAGTATATTATTGTTCGACATAACTCCATCTTGTATACAATGCAAACTATTAAAGAAACTCATTATTTTATGTATCATAATATGAATTTCATTTTTCATATAGTGAAATATAACCTCAGTGTTGTGTTTCAAGCACTTTACTGGACATATGTTTTCTTGCATATAAAACAAACTATCGAAAAATTTAAATTAATTTGAAAAAATATATTTCACAAAATCGTAGGGGGTTATATTTTACCCCCTTAAAATGAATTCCTCCCTCAAAATTAATCTTATTCATCAAAGGTTTAGCATTTTATAATTAGATTTTCAATACCCACATCATACAAAGGAATATTAGATATTCCTTTATAATGGAAAAGTTCAAAACATAGAGGTTACCGGATATAATTCACAATCAAGTTTTCATATAAGGAAAAAATTTATGGGAAATTAAAATATTGATATTGATGAGAAGTATAAATAATTATGAATATTGATATAAATTTTTTATTTCTACAAATTGGGTGATATATTGGAGGTTAAAAACTACAAAACCATATACTGATAATGTGTAAAAAGTGCATTGATATAATTAGAAATGATGGTAATATGATAATTATTTTTCAAGAACCATTTTCCCGAGGATGAAGGATTCCTTCACCTTAGAAAAAAAATAATATAGGGAAATATACTTACTTCATAATTATAATTTCAACTTTTAATAAATTCCACCATATTCACATGCATTCCTCCAATCGATGAGTGTTGAAGATTAATTTTTCACGATTTAAGTACTAAAATAAAATTTTAATAGATAACATATCCCAAAAAATGATAAAAAAATATTCTTCTTGCCATTATATGTTAAATAAATACAAAATAGTTAGAACAATAAATTATAATTCTAAAACAATGGTTTAAGTTAAACTATTCCATAAATAGATAACCTTAAGGCTCCTTAAAAATATTAAAATCCAAAAAATTGGATACCCTATCTCTGAAATTCTTAAATCATGTTATCATTAATCCCAAAAAACATTAAGCCACTCTTAATGTAACATACCAATATGTGAATTACATGATCATAAATTCCCCCAAAACATAGTAATATCCTTAATTACCATAAAATCATTATGAAAACATGAATGATTTCAAACATTAACTCTTTTTCAAATCCTTAAATAAGATCAAAAATTATTTAATTTATTCTGTAAATACAAAAAAATGTAAAATACATCAAGGATAACAAAAACCACTACTTGAAAAAATCATTAATAAGTTATAAGATAATAAATATTATACAATTTAGTTTATCCATATCAATCATCTATTTATCCCAAATCCATTATCTTAACATCCAGAAAATAATAAACATTATCCTTCCCATAATCATTTGTTTTCCCTACATGTCACATTGAAATTAAATCAATTTTCTTCTTCATCAGTTCCATTCCCCTTATGATTTCAAGTCATTAAGTAAAAACTATAGTTGAACAATCCATATATGATTCATTATTCTATAATACCATAAAATTACTTCTACAACAGTATTATTGATGTATGGTAAATACAGACATAATAATTTAACTTCCTTATCTAAACTTTAACAAAGCATCATATCTTTATTCCATAACACTTATTTCTTCTCATATTTCATTCATATTTTCTTCATCATCATCAATATAAACATTACTTATGAAACCTTGATAATTATCTTTATGTGCTTTCCCCCAAGGATATATATTTTCCTAACTCCCATATATTTTACATTTAAAACATGTAACCATCAATGATGCCTTAAGAAGACAATTATTATAATCCATTTCATTAAACAAAATTTTCAATTTTTTTTATAATTACTTTCTATGTGTCTTTATTTTCCACACCCAGAACAAATTCTATAACCTTTGAAAAATTCTGATTGGTATCTATTTCCACATTATTTAAATCAAGTAAATTGATTCTTCTTTCATCCATGTTTTCTATAACCCAAGATCTCGATGAACTCCATCATTACCTTCTTTGGTGAATTTGGGGTTTGGTAAATATGTATGTTTATAGTTATATTTTTGAGGACTGATTATGAATAATCACAGTATCCTTCATTCTTATCATCATTTGAGTTGGTTTCTCAAAAAACTATGTTTTCCACCACATTCAATGTTATCTTGATTCTTCTAGGTTCCATCCAATAACTAAAACCAAAAATCATTGTGCGATAAATAGTAATAATCATAGAAAAACTATATGATCATGATAAAAAATTCAATCCATAAAGCATTGGCTTAGTCTAGGTCATCCATGATCATCAGTTGTCAAAATACTTCGTAATGGTTTGTTAGCGCAAACATTTTAGGAAGAACAAGAACAAACACGAGTCCCTTAGGGCGGCCACGCGAAGCTTTCCCACAGAGTGCTGTAGCACTGAGGCCGGCATTAAGCTTCCCCAATGTGAAGCCTTCATGGAGCAAGGAGGCTTGAGGCTCCACGAACCCGTTTGATGATTGTGAAGTTGTCGCGGAGCAAGGAGGTGGGGGGATTCACGAGCCGGATTGACGTTTGCGAAGCCACTATGAAGAAAAGATGCGGGAGGCTCCGCAGTTATGCCACAATTCCACGTGTCTTCACGCCGATAATGATTTGCTTCGCAGAGCCTCTTTCCTATATGTACGAATCTCCCTTAGAGCTCGAGGGACGGATATCCAGACCTTTCACCTTCTTAGATCTCAACTCACGAAGCAAATTATTCTCTGCAAACCATGAGCTATTCAAGGTACTTTAGCATCGTGATCTTCCTTTCCCTTTTCTTGAATTAAACCCCTATTCAGAGAGGGATTCCCTTCAAGGAGCCCACATGACTTTGTGAAAGAAGAGGATCCCCAAGGGGACTCGATATTTACGGAGCACTTATGCTTCACGGAATACTCTCCATTCATATGTGACCCACATACTAAGGAAAGGTCATTGTGCTTCGCGAAGCTCATTTCATTTCAATGTTACGCTTCTTAGGGCACCCTTGCTTCACATATCACTACTCCACAAATGCCTTTCCACTTCACGAAGAACCTTACATATGCACCTATACCCTATTAATAGGCTACGCCACTTCACTTCGCGAAGGACACCCATTTGCGAAGCCCCTCCACCATGTGGAGTTCTAGAGCTTCACGAGGCTTCTACCTCGGAGACCCTTTGCTTCACAACTCATCTTCTTGTGTGGCCCTTCAGGTTGCATGAAGTGATTTCAAAGTTCCTTGGGAAATACTTCCCATTGTGTTGCTTAGCCATGCGCTTCTTCACATAGGCTCACTAATGGATAATGATTTTTTTTTCATATCCATGCATACGTGGAACCACCAATGGATCACTCCCTAACACCCTCTCACCATGGAATTTCTGATGCCTTCCCTCCCCCAAGGGAGGGCGGGTATCAGTTATGTAAATCCTAGGGGTGCAGAGTGAACCCACCTCGTTCGAGCTGCAAGATGTTAAACTACCAAATGCCATCATCCTTACCATATGAAATTAAACTGTGGCCCCACCCCATCAACCATGCACTGGGTGCCCCATCTCAGAAATTTTCTATGCCCACTGGTCTCCACAGGAGTGAGATCTTCCTCAAATAGAATGAGATCCTCTTTGCTGGAGTGGCCTCTGTCCGTAGGGAAAGGGAAACTATATTCATGTAAGCCCCTAGGCTTTCCTGTGGGAGGCAACATCCATGATTCTCTTTTATTCTTCAGTCCCAAAGACCAGATAAGAAGAATGGGCACCGAAGCCCTCTGCTATTCAGCACCAAATCCTTCTCCCTTTGGGCTTTGTCGCCACTCGGGCCTCCATCCTAGAGTAAGTCCCAATCTCCATCTCCCAAGGCCACAAACCACGCATAAGCCCCTGTTTCTATTTAGGACATCTTCATTGCATATGCCCAATTCACCACACTTCATGGATGCACCGTTGCAACATATTCGTCAGGTATTTTTCTGCCTCTTGTTTCTCACACTGAGCACGACTCACGTGGGCTTAGAGTAAGTATCGACTATGACATCCTATCTGGGACACCTTAGTGTGTAAGCCCCAACATCATCCCGAACTACATGGTCTTTTATCCTTTCCAAGGTAAGGTACATATGACACTTACCTAAGGTTCAATCCCAACACCTTTTGGTCCCAACCCCCTTCACGCCAGTTCACTAACATCACCTGAACTACGAGGTCTTTTATCCTTTCCATGGAAAGGTATGTTGGAAGCCTCCCAAAGGTTCAATCCCACCATCCATTGGTCCCGAAAATCTTCATGTTGGTTCACCAACCCATCCTAAACTACATGTAATTTGATCCTTACCATGTCAAGATACATAGGAATCCTCCCAGTGGTTAAACCCCACCATCCACCATCTTCACGTCTGTTCACCAACCCATCCAAACTATGTGGACTTTGATCCTTGTCAAGGAAAGGTATTCAGGAAGCCTTCCTAAGGTTCAAGATCAATGACCATTGTTCCCAACCCCTTTACGTCGGTCCACCCCCATCCTGCATTACATTAAACTTTATGCCCCTTTTTCCCCGCATGACACTAAATTGTCCCCTATTCAGTTGTAATCCATTTTAAAATTCATGTAGCAGTAAGCCGTTGTGATCCCCATTTAGTGGTAAGCTATTGTGATACCCATATAGAGCAAATCCATTGTGATCCCCATGCAGTGGTAATCTGTTGTCAACCCTAACCCAGTGGTAGGCTGTTGTCGTCCCCTCTATTAGGCCCCATATTTCGGGTCTTCCCCTCTGGCGTTAGACCAACTCTCGAGCCTCTAACCACGCATAATCCCTAGTACATCATCGGGTCATTGTCCTCTGTGCAGAACCCGATTCTATACCCCCATCTTGAACTATGGAGACTTTGATTCCCTCCCACGATGATATGTAGGAAGCCTCACTGAGGTTCAATCTCATCACCCATGTCTCATCCTTGTCTTTCCATCAAGCCTATGTGTTTTGGTAAGGTCATGCCCCATCCTGGAGGTTCCACTTCCTTCGGGTCCCCCTCATACGGGTCGCCTCCTTAGGTGTCCCATCACCCCACCCAACTACGCATAATTTGATTCCCTTCCATAGGGATACATAAGAAGTCTCTTTGATGCTCATGACCAACATCACTATCACCCTCACATATGTTCTGTCTCATACCCCCACCACTTCATTCAGCTCTCTATCATCCCGCCTGATTCATTCTCTGGCCGCCGCAACCCAGTGGGATCATGCTATCTCTTTTCCTCTTCACTACGCCTAGAAGTAACCAAGTAACTAACCACACGTTAGTCCCAGTATCAGTGTTCCCTCTAGTGGTTACACCCATCAGATACACTCCCGTTGGTGTTCTGATCAATCCAATCTATCTCTTCTAGACATTAAACTCGTGGAATACCATGTGATAAACATGGGAAGGTGGGGAAAACCTCAGAGACAAGCCTATGGCATATAATTCCCTACATTCAACATGGGATGCCTCAGGATTCTACACCCTCGAGAATCCCTATAATAAGGGGAAAAACTCAAATGCGCTAGTGTTACAGCATCCAGACACCCTAGTGATGTCCAATGTGACTAATCCCCTGCCTGAAGGTTGTTGCCTTGGCCAAACCCCTTTGAATGTCCTAATAGAAGCAGTGTAATTAACTGGAGTCCATGAAGATATGGCACTGGGAAGAGTTTCATGAACAACATCTCAATCTCTAAGGGAGACATGGACTAGGTGAAAATTTCTAAGAAAAAATCCATGGAAGGAATAACCAACATCCCATCATCCAGTTTTGATCAAGGAGAAAACATACCTGGATAAGAGATAGATGCCACCCGCCTCTATAATATAGGAATGCGGGGAAACAGTCAGCGTGTCCTCTTCATCCTCAAACAGATGGATTCACACGCCCTGAAGAAAGCATAAAAAATAGAAATAGCGAACCCGACCTGATGTTTTTCTTCTCAATATGGAGATTTTTAGAGTTCGAGACATCATTGGACTATCGTGTCACCAGATCGATCTATCCAGTGCCAGGTCCCTCCAAGAAAATAGTTGGACTGGCATGAAGCTCACCAATGTTGGGGTAGTTGAATGTTAGAAATCTCGGTCTGCGGCATTGTCAGCATGGACCTATCTTACCATCCATGGAAGACGGAATGACGCTGGGGCACTGGATGTTGATTTTTTTTGTTTTAGAACTATTGGTTTAAATCCCTGCTTTTTTGGACCCAACCTGTCACAACAAGAAACTGGTCACTTCCCTCCCACCGACATCGGGGTAGGGGAATCCCCAACATGGAAATTCCGCGTGGCTCTACCACGTCTATGAAAACCTCCACTACCACAGATTTTCGGCTCCAACGCCCCATCTCCCCTACTAAATTTGGTCAACATAGGGTGATAAACTACCTCGTACGCCGATACGAGGAAGGGTGGGAGGGGGGATTATCACGACTCAGGATATGGCCCACTATGAATTAGAGGCATATGCACCTCATCTCCACCACCTCCCCCAAGGGCTGCATAGGGATCCACTACTCCCCACTCCATCATACAACCTTTTCAAGAGATTATCCCCAGAATGCTTCGATGACTCCCTCCTATACACCAATGATGTTAGGGATGTATGGGCCAGCTGGGCTGGGATACCATTTTGAGGGCTCCCACTAGGCTATGCAAGCACCTCCATCCAGTCCCATGGGCTGCAGAGCAGGTAAGATATGTGCGTACACCACCGAAACTAGTCCAGCTGACCTAACGCCAGCGTCAGGCACAGGCCGAGGAGGATGCTCACCAAGGGGCTTCAACATCAACAACTACTGTGGATCGCACCACCGTTGGCGTGTATCCTCTACCCCTGTATATGATGAGTAGGGGAATTCATATATCTAGCATGGATCGAGGACCCAACTGCCCCACATGCAGGCTGGGTCGACTCTCTTGGTCGTCGGCACAGGTAGTGCCCGCCGCGGACCGACCCACTACAATGAAACCCAATATAGAGGTCCTCCCCATACCTCCACCCTGGAGAATTCAGGTCCTCCACGCTTCCAATATTGGCATGGAGGTCCACCCCGTGCTACCTTCAATCCGAACGAGGGTCCCCCCCATTGTAGTGACACTCAGTATCGAAGACTCTCCTGCACTCATTACATCGGGTATGGGGTCATTCCTATTGCCACAGACTTCCAATATATAGATGTTACACATCCAATAGATAATCAGTATGGGGGACTTCCCCATGTCCTTAAAGTAGCCAGAAAAGGTCCTTCTCCCCTCAGATATCAGAGGATTGAAGGCCCGATTTGCTTTACCAGCACCCAGCACGGAGGTCCTACCTGTGTTCGGCTTGACCAGTATGAGGACCCTCCTTGTGCTGACGCTGCCTGGGGAAACAAGCATAGAGGTCCCACCCATGCTCTCATCAGTTCCAAAAGAGGTCATACCTGCTACAATACTTCCGGTAGAGATCCCCTCCAAATATTAGCTAGCGGACATGGAGGTCCTCCCCAGGTTCCCTTTGATATCTGTCCAGGTGCTCCTCACAGCCCAGCTCACTCAGGAGGAAATTTTCTCTACCCCCGCACCAGTACGACTGATGGTCCTCCTAATTTCGGAAATCTACCATGTCTCAAAGAACCATCCTGGGGTAGGAGGGTGGGTCGTTGCCACCGTAAATAGAATACTGATAAGATTCAAATAGAGAGAAAGCCAGTCTTCTTCTCAGATTCTGAGGTGGAATATGACCCATCGATTGAACCCTCGCCTAGAACCTCCATGTCAAGGTCTGCAGCAGGAACAAGGCACATCAGCCTCATTCTTCTAGAATGTGAGGTCCATTGGATTCCTGCCTCCCTTCGAATGTATATCCAGGTAGAAAAAAATGGAAACTTCATAGGTTTCATCCATCCAATCACCACCATCATCACTAGAATCACTCTCTACCTCGACTAGAGAACATAGAGAGCTATTATGGGACCAATGGAGGATGAGAAGCATTGTGTCCCATCACTAGTATCCATATTCCCTATTCCAAAAAAAATGTTTTCCAGCCTATCTTACCACGATGTGGTGGCTAAGTCACTGCACTCTTCAGAGGATAGCATGAGATGTTGCAGTTTTTTATATTGCTTGCTCTATTCCCCGCCGGACAACCTACCATCTTAGTAGTCTACCACAACCGGTTCCCCAGCCTACCACAGTTGATGAGTGGGGAAATAAAAGGTGAGACCTCAAATCTAGACCAAGTATCTTGTGGGATATTCTGACAGTGGACCATTTCCTGGAGATGTTTTTCCCAGTTGCAATGCCAAATTTTAGGGCGCCAGAAGCACTCACCCAAGAAGAGGTTGGATGCTTTCTCCAGACCCTCGGAGTGACTCATTTCCATCTTCATCATTGATGAGTGGCCTATCCCAAGAGTTATGCTCAGTTCAAATACATCATCTACTAGTGTCGTTTGGTAGATTTGGTCGCACTCCCCGTGGCCTAACACCCAAAGTCCCCAAGTCTCTATAGGACCCTCCAACAACGATGCATACAATGATTTGAAGTGCTCTATAGGATAATCAAGGGGGATTCTCCCCACGTGAAAACCCATGGTTAGGGGAAGTATGCGTCACTCCATTTCAGTTTCTTCTAATGACAAACCTATTTTCCAGGCGACATAGAGGATATGCCTCTAGGCAGGGTTGCGGTTAACATGGGAGACCTGCCAGGGGTGAGAACGAGCTAGATCTTTTTAGAGAGGACCTTACTCCTGAGGGAGTATCAAAATTATTATACCCATTGGGATAGATTACTCATCAACAGGGGAATCTACTTGGTCTTCTTGTTCCCACCGAGGCTTTGGTCCTCAGCTGAAATCCCAAGAAGGGTAAGGAGCACCTCAGAGCCGCTAAACCCTCCAACCTGTCAGGATTAGTGGAGAAGGCCGAAGACAATATTAAAAATGCTGTGTTGCATCAGCAACTCACCGAACATGATAATATGGTCGACGAGATCCTTTCTGAATGTGCAATGGAGTGACGACCAGACTACGATGATCCTCGGCCGAGGCAGCTGTGGCAGACACAACTTTTCCTCAGTGAACTACCTTCAGGTGTCCCTGACCATCCTACCCATGAATATAGGTTTGAGGATGGAACTTACGGAAGGAGGGCGCAGTATGTGTTTTCAAATCCACCCGAGTGGTGAGACAATCTCTGGGACCCAGCTCAGGTTCCCCCAGCTGCTCCAAATGTCATTCCACCAGCTGCTCCATAAGCAGCTGGGCCTGCTTATCGAATTGATGATCCCAAAAATGCACTGGTGGTCAAGGATCCCTATCAAGATAGAAACCCCCGCCCAGATGATCCAATGGAGACACTCATCACCTTTTTGGAAGCTTTAGAGACTCGACAGGTGGAAATCCCGCCAGATGACAAGCCATATCCGGCATGGGTGGATGATATGCCAACAAACCCAAGTTTCGGAAATCCCATATTTTATCCATTAAATGGGACAGAGGACCCACTAAATCACCTGGCCCAATTTAACTAAATGCGTGGGCCCATGTCGGGAACACCAACGCAGCAGGAGGCCGCCAAACTCCGATGCTTCGTAAATACATTGGAGGGGTCGGTATTTGTCTGGTACAACCATCTCCCCATTGGATTAGTAGCTGGATAGGAAGACCTCCATAGGATGTTTCTCTACCAGTTCAGTTCCACCACTCTAAAGATGAGTATCACAGACCTCTTCAAGTGTTAGAAGATACTGGATGAGTGTGTTGTAGACTTTGTCACCCGATGGAAAGGGCTCACATACTCCCTTGATATGCCACTAACTTAGGAAAAACTGCTAATGATGTGCGTAGGGAATGTCAAGACAAAACTGGTCCCCTCTCTGATCACCTAGAACTACCCATAGGGATTCCTAGTCTTCTCCGATAAAGCCCAATTCCTAAAAGAAGCCTTTCAACAGGCCATCTAGGCATGCCCGTTACCTCCTGAAATCCCCACGAGAAGGGCCACCAGGGCCAAACCCACCATATTTGCTCAAATAGAGTCCCCCAGATAACTATATGTGTAACCAGGGTAGCTGCCTCCATAGCCTTGTAAAGGCCCACCACCTTAGGAACAGCCTCCGGCCCAACATCTACCACCTCAGAATCGGCAGATTCCACCACGCAATGCACCACCAACGCCTAGGAAAGATAACCCGGCTCCACCTCCTCGACAGGATCCCCCAGCCCCTCGTCAGGGTCAGGCTCTAAGGGCCCCCTTCCCGGACAGGAAGAACCGGACCTAGTCATTCAATGAGGATAATGTCCCAAGTTATTTCCAAAGTGCCTTGGAGTAGGATATTATATGTTTTCATGAATTCAGGAGGCCAGAAAAAGAAAACCTCACAATCGCCCTAATTACTGCCCCTATCAACTGATCCTCAGGCACACCCTCAAACAGTGTTATGTGTTTAAAGTCTATCTTCAAGACTAGGTGGATAGAAACATAGTCCGGTTAGGCCGAGCTCCAGCATAAATGGAATGTGCCTTCATGAGGCCTGAGATAAGCGGTGACAGTAATGGTGAGTGGAATCAGGATTATAATAGTGGGATCTGAATTATGATGATTGGATGGCTCATAAAATTGTTTTTTATTCCCATGGAGATATCCACACACACCTGATTTGACCAGAGGCATCAGAAGCCACAACTATTACTTCTGCATCATCATCCCAGTCATCCCCTTCTTAGAAGAGAAAACACCAGCGGTGCAGGAGAAACGAAAGTCCCCTGCTAAAGCCATTTTCATCTCGTAATCTTGTAAATTTCATACCCCCATAGATGGAAATTATTCCCAAAATCCATCCAGTAGTGGACGACTCTTCGTGTGATGGTCAAGGGTACGCCTAAGCTAATACCATAGAGATGGTAAACCCCTACATGATTCCTGACGATGAGGTGCGCCAAGAGGATCCTCCCAATGTCCCCATCCATTATCAGCGTCGACGGAGCTATAAAAATATGGGTCGTTGGAGTGATTCGGTCAGTACTTCTATCCAGGCTATCCGTGCTACCGAAACGTGGTAGCATGCCCAGCTCAGAGCTCAACACGCACAACATTCTCATCCGGTGTCAACAGGTTTGCCTTCACTGTTGTTCGTGTTGTTGGATCAGGAAGTTCCACCTCGACCGCGCCATGACTAGACATGACATTCTATGGACCGGTCTCAGTCATCTGGCCCTCATTAGGTAGTCACTCCACATGCTTCGACTAGTGAACAATGGGAGATTCCCAGCACTACTCAGCCGCAGGCCCACCATACCTCTTGTTATAGAGCAACCTCCTGTAAGTAGAAGTTCACACCTGGAACATAAGTATGATGTCCTCCAGAATCTTTCTAGTATTATAGAAATTCTCTCCATCCTTAACTCCCATCACCTGTTATTAGATATTCGTGAGTCCCTCGTTGAGGCATTAAGAAGCCCCCTCTAGTTTGAGACTATGGTAGATGCCGAAAAAGCCTTTAATGCTGAGGCGGTTGAACATGATGAATGCCAAGACATTATCTCATTATCTAGAGAAGATTAATAATCTCTCAAATAGGGGAACATTTTCCCACTGTACATCACCGACCAGTTCAATGGCGTGGAGGTTTGTCACTATCTTGTCAACACGGGCTCTGGGATTATCCTAATCCTGAATCAGACACTGTGAAAACTAGGGTTTTTTAGGATGATATGAGCCCCTCTAACCCAAGAATCCAAAGTTATGATGGTACGAAATAGACACCGGTCGCCAAAATTTTCTTGAAGACCCAGATTAGTGGCCTATTTTCCAACACCGAGTTTATGGTTGTCTCCCAGGACACTGCCTACAATGCATTGATGGGAAGGTCATGGCTCCAACTATATGTGGCGGTTCTTTCATCGTATCACAAGTTCCTCAAGTACTCCCTTAATATACAATTAGGAGTGCTTCAAGGTGACGTGTCTCCATTTTCCTCTTGTGAAGCCCACTATCTGGATGCTAAACTTTACAAGTGTAAAGACAAGCAGATTTAGGCTAATGAGGTTGAGCATGCCACAACTGTGACGAACTCATGGATAGATTTAAATAATTCCTACATCTTGCAAATCCACCAATTGGAGGCTACAACCATGTACATGAGACAATTCTTCATTGTTTTTGTAATGATGGGGGAACACATTTCCAAGTATAAGAGACACCGGAGGATAAACTCATACTCCTACACAAATCAGGATCACGTGATCTCAGAGCCTCCTACTCTTATAAGGCATTAGGATTTCCTCCCCATGGTGATAGAAAAATTTCATACTTACTTTTTCCGCTGGGTTCGGATAAACCGGCTGAAGCCGATGTGCAACTATTTCTTCAATATATTGAAGCGTGGACCCTTGGGACAATGAAGAGATGGGATCGGATCAACAACCTTCATCGCTACGGCTTCAGCAGCACATGAGTTACTCGATGCAGTGTCCACTACCACTCAGGCTGGTAGCAGCCTTCCATCAAGATCTGTGAACTCAGATGAAACTCCTCCTACTGGGGATCCAACATTCATAATTAAATAAGAGAATTTAGAGGATGCTCCCTTTCCTTTGAGGAGGGAATCTCCGCCATGGTTGATGAATTTGTAAAGGTGAACCTCGATAGAAAGGAGAACCTGAAACCCAGAATAATTAGTGCCACCATGCCCCAAGAGGAGAAAAAATAGTACATAAAATTCCTTAAACAATACCGTGATGTATTCTCTTGGACTTCTTATGAGATGCCATGACTAGATCCTCATGTAGTCATCCACCGGATCGATCTATTGGAAAGTCATCATGAGTTCAAGAAGACTCTTAGAAAGATGAACCCTTCTCACAATACAATGGTTAAGGAAAAAGTTGACAAGGTCATCAGAGAAAATTTCATTAAGGATGTATAGTACCCCAAATGTCTGGCCAACATTGTGCAAGTCAGGAAGAAGAACAGACAGATCAAGGTCTGCATCGACTTTAGGGATCTCAACTATCACTGTCCTAAGGATGACTTTTTAGTTCCTATAATAGAATTGTTGATTGATGCAACAACTGGGTTCCAAGCCCTCTCCTTGATGGATGGGTACTCAGTGTACAACCTGATCTGAATGGCCCCTGAGGATGAGGAGTCCACATCCTTCAGGGCACCATAACGTATTTTCTATTACCATGTCATGCCCTTCAGTTTAAAAATTCAAGTTCCACCTATCAACAGGATATGCATAGAATATTTAATATTATCCTCAGAATGTTGGTGGAATGTTACATGGATGATCTGGTGGTCAAATATGTCTATCATGAGGACTATATCAAAGACCTTGAGAATGTGTTCAGCTTCCTCTTTTCCTACCGCCTGAAGATGAATCCATTAAAGTGCACCTTTGGGGTCACCTTTGGAAAGTTTCTCGGATTCTTTTTCAGATACAAGGGCATCGATATTGAACCAAATAAGATTAAGCCCATCACCTAGATGTCTCCCCGAAGAAATATCAGGGAGCTTTAGGGTTTCCAAGGCCACTTGGCCTACATACGTCGATTCATCGCGAATCTGGTCGGCAAGTGTAATCCCTTTTCATGGATCAGGATGAATGGAAATGTCTATGATTGGTACAAAGAATATCATACTACCTTTGAGGGAATCAAGAAGTAACTACTTCAACCTCTGGTCTTAATTCAACCTGTATTTGGAAAACTGCTGGTCCATTACGTGACCGCCCTGGAATGGTCTCTCGGTGCCCTTCTGGCCCTAAAAAACAATGAGGGGAAAGAGAATAGTATCTACTATCTTAGTCCTATGATCCTCTATATGGAGAACAGATACTACCCTATCAAGAAGAGCTGCCTTGATCTGGTATTTGAAGTCCAAAAATTATGACATTACTTGCATCATCATGAGGTATAGCTGGTATCCCGATTTGATCTGCTGAAATGCATCTAGAACCGCCCAATGTTAAAAATATGTCTTGCTCATTGGACAGTAATATTCCAGTAGTTTGACATAAGGTTTGTTCTTTAGAAGGCTATAAAGGGGCATGCATTGTTAGACTTCATTGTCGCTCATCCAACTCCCGCGGACTAGTCCTTGGACATTGATTTTCTTTATGAGGAAATCCTCTTGGTATAAAAATCCATTCCATTCTGGAAAATGCACTTCGATGGTGCTTCCAGGAGGCCCACCGGTAGAAGTCTCTATGACCCCATGCTCAACAGAGTAGTCCTCAGTATTGTCTTCATTGCCCCACCACAAGCCATTCTTTCATATTCATTCCTATTGTTAGAAGGATTCACCAACAATGAGGCAGAGTATCAGGCTCTCATTACTGGCCTTGAAATGGACCTAGAGACAGACTTTCCCCATTAGCATGTGAAAGGTGACTCTGAACTAGTCATCAAGAAGACCAAGAATGATTATGTCGTCAGAAATCCCGAGCTTCTACCATTGTTGGAACACACTCTCCCGCCAATGGCCTAGTTCCCATCATGTCCAGAAGTCACTCATGTCCCTCGATCTCAGAACGGTCAAGCTGACACCTTTTCTATCCCTACTATATCACTTGCAGAGCCTGAATAGGATGATAGGATTATCCACGTGGCACACCAGAGATTCATTTCTCCCATCACTCGAGATGATGATGACATCCTACAGGTAAGCCACCTTACCCCCAGAGCCTCCACGTCCGGACCTCTAGGTCTTCTATATGCAGTGATTTATGTGACTCATGACTGGAGAACATCTTTTGTTGATTACCTCAAAAACCGTAATCTCCAGGAAAATCGAGATGAGTGTGAGAAAATTCGACGTCGCGCGTTACAATTTACCCTCCAGGATGGGCAAGGTCATGAGAAGTTCCTCTAAAAGTGTGGGTTTGAAGGGGTTCTCCTCTGTTTCATTCAAGGAGCTGAGATTTCCCATGTTATGCAGGAGGTTCATGCAGGTTCCTGTGGGGCTCATCAGACCAGGCCGAAACTCTCTCACAAGATACAGAGACTGGGGTATTGTTTCCCCTCCATGATCCATGACTACATCTAGTTCGCCAAAAGATTCCATGCATTCCAAATTCATGCCAACGTTATGCATCAGCCATCATATCCTCTCCACACTACCAAGTACTCTTGGACATTTACTGTATGGTGACTTGATGTTGTGGGACCATATTCACTGGTAACAGCTCACCAGTGTAGGTTTATCCTGACTGCTACAGATTTATTCTCCAAGTGGGAAGAGGCAGTCCCACTTAAGTAGGTCAAGGCCCATTACATCGTTGAATTTGTGAACTCTAACAACATCTACCTATTTGGAGTCCCTCATGCCATCTTCACCAATAATGGTAAAAACTTACGGGTGGTTGATCTGAAGAAAGTTTACATTTATTACAACATCCGTTCTAACCATACCTATCATTATCATGTGCAAAAAAATATGGACAGATCGAGGAATTCAACAAAACTCTCTCTAACATTCTTTAGAAAATGGTTGGTCAGAACAGGAAAAGCTGGCCGGACAAGATCCCCAATGCCCTCTGGGATTATCGGGAAATGACTCATAATTCCACCATAGTGACCCCATATTTCTTGGTGTATAAAATGGAGGTGGTCGTTCCCATCGAGATTCAGTTTCACTCATTGTGCACAACTGTCTATGACCAGCAAGTGCCAGATAAAGTAGCTGAAATCTGTCATGCTAACTTGGAAGTGCTTAACGAGAACATGCTTCGTTATCTATAGAATCTGGAAAGTTATCAGAACAAGATAGCAAGATATTTCAATAAGAAAGTTCTAATCCACTCCTTCTTTCAAGGTGATTTGGTTTTGGACCTGAGGACACAAATCATACCTGGTAGGAAACCACATAAGTTGAGCCCAAAAGGGAAGGACCTTACATCATTCACATTGTTTACTCAAATGGTGCATACTCCCTGGTTTTCGTTGATGGTGAGCGTATATCTCCTCCCACCAATGCCATTTTCATCAATAAACACTTTGCCAGAGTTGACTAGTCCTGCATGACCTTAAACTGTCCACTCATACCAGACCTTAAACTATAAAATGTCCTGCATGACATTAAACTATATTTCGTCCCACATGACGTTAAACTGTATATTGTCCCACAAAACATTAAACTGTATGACATCCCGCATAACATTAAAATGTATTTCATATCGCATAACATTAAACTGTATACCATCTCACATGAAATTAAACTGTATGTCGTCCTACAAGACATTAAACTGTGTATCATCCCACGTAACGTTAAAATGTAAACTGCCCCGCATGACTTTAAATTGTATACTGTTCCACATGACATTAAAATGTATATTGTCTCGCATGAAATTAAACTGTACACTGTCCCACATGACATTAAACTGTATGTCATCCCGCATGACATTAAACTGTATACCATCCCACATGACATTAAACTGTATGTCGTCCTGAAAGATGTTAAACTGTGTGTCATCCTACAAGACGTTAAACCACATGAACTATGTATGGCTTGATTCCCACCCTCATGGGATACGTAGGAATGCTTTCACGCTTTGCCATGAGTCCATCCCCAATACCCTCTTTGACTATCTCCCCAGGGTATAGTTCTCTTGGAGGATCCCACGTGGTGTCGAGTAGGATTCTTTGGCCCCACTCATATCAGGATTAGGATGATTGAACCATGTTCTCTCCCTTGTTCTTCTCTATTCCCATGTCCTCACTACACGATACTAAGCTACATGCCCTTAAAAACTATGTATGGATTGATTCCCATCGTTATAGGATACGTAGGAACGCTTAACAATTTCATCCATAGGCCCAACCCCAAACTTCGGGACCTCCCACTGGGTTGAATCACATGGTGTGGTGCATGCTTTTGCCCTCATTCATGTTGATTTCATCATGATCGTACCTTATATCCCTCCACCGGGAAGATCTCCACCTCTTCTACTGTCCATCTTGACGTTAAATTTCATGGGCACATTTTTTCTTCACACACTCCCTATACTTGGGACTCCATTATCTTTCAATTCCGAAGGGACCCCCAAATGGAATTGATGATCTGCCCAAGGGCTCTCCTACCATTAAAAGACAACATACTTAAGGGTTTCAAATGAAAGGTTGATACAAGTCTCCCGTTGTGAATATTGTCGGTGGTTGATGGTCAAAGTTTGTTCCCATTTCTGGTCACATGATATGGATCCTGTTTTTCGAATCGGTTCAGTACCTATCCTTTTTCATTGTCACCACCCCCATATGTCCCAAACACTGAGAGTAGTGGCTCATTCTTCCCTACTATCTCTTCAAGCTTCAGTCTACCTCGGGAAGGAGTGTGGTTCCAGCTATCATACCCTTATATGATTGGGAGATCCTAGTCCTACTCATTGTTTCACACATCGAGCATTGATCATGTGGTCTTAGGAGCTATGATAAAGCAACACCCACCTGAGAGGTCATATGGCTATAGTTGTCCAGGATGCCCAGCCTCAGGTTCCCATGAACCCTTCGGCCCCTTGGCCCATGTTCTCATTTTGGATTGTACGATGTGGTATGGACTCATGTCCTTATACACATTGGTATATTTTTTTCATGCCACACATATCCCCATGCGACATCCCACCTTCACTTATCATCATTTCCATGAGCACATGCCCCACCATGCTTCGCGAGTGCCATCATTTGGGTTTCCATCATCTTCTATATCTAGAAGGACCCCCAGACAGTGCAGGTTCTTGGCCCATGGGCTCTGCTACCATTTCGGACCATAGCCCTGAATGATTTTGAGCAACAAATTGATACATGTCCTGTGTTGTGAATGCGGTCAATATTCAACGATCATTTGTTTTCCCCGACCTTCGGTCACACAAATATAGATAATCTATTGCGTACATGGTCAACAGTTTTCCTCTATCATTGTTGTAGTTTCGTGGTCTTCTACAAGCACGATGATTCGACCTCTCCACTTATCTATCCCTTGCATATAAAATTAATCTAGGAATCTACAGTCCAAGCCCTACGACCATAAAATAAGATCACCATCATCCTTACTGCATGATGATAAACCGCACATCATCCTTCTCACGAACTACATGTGGCTTGATTCCCATCCTTATGGGATACGTAGGACCGTCCGAACATCTAGTCTTCGGGTCCAGCCCCATCTCATAGAAACCTTCTTATCATTTTGGTTTGTAACAACCACGCCACATACCTCTCTCTCCCGAGTGCCCTTCGCTACCTTTCCCTACACTCATATTTTCAAGTCGGCTGCTCTTAATTTGGGTCCCTTGACTCTCTTTGGTGATTCTCTAATGTGCCAAGGAGTACTCTCGTTTAGAACCTGGAGTGTCGGATTCTACCTAGACATGCTTTCACGCATTTTTTAGGCTTCATTTTCCCCTTCATTTGGTATTTCATTGTATTTCACATCCAAAGGGACCCCCAGGTGGTATGGATGCTCAGCCCAAGGGCTCTCCTTCCATTACGGGCCAACGTCCTCGAGGGTTTTGAAAAACAAATTGATACATGTACCACGTTGCAAATATGGTCAGTGATTGACGCTCATTTTCTGTTCCCATTTTAAGTCACACGAAATGGAAGCTATGTTTCGAACACGGTAAATATTTATCCTCCATCTTCATGCCAACCCAATCATGCCTCAACTTTCAGTTGCATGATTCACGTCATTTTTCACCCTATCATGTCCAAGTGGAATTTCAACACTCTTAGTACTATCCCTCAGGGCACATTTGCACGTTAGGTGGAGAAATCCACGGTAAGGAATCATTCAGGGCTCCACACCGACTTACCATTTACGTGTATCCCATGTGTTGAAAAGAACTATTCCTCCCTTGTTTCCCACATAGAGTTTGACTCACGTGGGCTTAGGGACCGAATCGAGGTCTGCGCTTGCTTGGAAGAGTGTCTCTTCTTCATGGTCCAAGCTCTAAGACCTTAAACTAAGATCTTACCTATTATCTAACCTTTTCTAGACCATCGTCCCAAGGTTTATTTCTTGGAATCGCATGCGGTGTGATGTGGACCTCTTTCTCATTCATGCCGGGTATGCATTATCACATCATGCACATCCCCTCTTGAACATCATCCCTCCTGTATATGTCTGAGCCATATGACTTTAAACTATGTTACCTAGTCCCACATGACTTTAAACTATTGTATATAGACTACACGATGTTAAAATTCATTGTTGGTCCTATCACATGACCCTAAACTGTGTCATTATCATCTTGGCCGCATAATGAAAACAGAACTGCATTGTGGTATCCTCACTCGAAGGGACATCATGTTTGGTATCGGTCACCCACCATACCATTTCACAATTCTTGTATACGGCTTGATTCTTGTGGTGACGCTTGTAATCTCTATCCTAGGTCTATCTCTTCAAAATAAAAACACACATTTATCCTAAATGATAAACAAGATCAATCAAATGATGATTCTTTTGGTGTGAGGTCCAGACCCGCATGACCTTATTATTTCTAGCACTTGTATCGTACCATGCCACCTTCAAAAATAAATATGGATTGATTCCAATCCTCATGGGGTATATAGGAATGCCCGTGCACTTTTCCTTGGGCCCAGCCTAACTTTCACTTTTGGTCCCCTGACTTAGAGGTTTACCGGGGTGCACATTGTGGTGATATGGAGTCCTACTGTCCTTATTCACGTCAGATTTTATTTATTAATTCACCACGTGTCTCCCTTTTACAGTTCTTCTTGGTATGATCTATATGACTATAAAATAATACCACTCTAGGTCCTTGACACAAGATGTTAAACAACATGAAAAATTTCAGAACTATGTATGGATTGATTCTTATCCTTATGGGATATGTAGGAACTCCAAGGCATCTAGTCTCCGGGTCCATCCCCAGGAATTTAAAATCATTCCCCAATCTCTTTATCCAATTGGCCCAAACTCTTTTGGGAGTATTTAGTGTGGTGAGTACCTCTAGGGTTCTCATTCACGTAGGGTTTTGCAATAGCCACACCATGTATCTCTCATGTCTTCTCCCAACCCAGTCTGAGTTCTATGACCCTAAACTAAGATCTCACCACGAGAACTACGTGCATGGATTTGCTACTTTACCACCCTACGCACAGTCCATTATATCAATCCTCTCTTAACGGACCATCCTATGACCATTAAGTTAGAATCATGAAACCTTAGTACCCTTTACCTTATAGGGGGACTTGAGTCCCCCTATCTAATATATCTTATTATCGTACTCAGATGCATTGTGACAATGAGCACGAAGTGTGGAATTTTCACAGGGACATTCCCTCATTCCATGTCAAATCTTCATGAGCATGTTATTTGGATACTCATCATCTTCAAAATTTGAAGGGACCCCCTTTATGGCCTGGTCTCAGGCCACATTGGCTTACCTACTGTCTTGGGACAACATCCTTGAAGACCTCATATGAAAAATTGATACAAGTCCCATGTTTCGAACATGGTTAGTAGTCGACCCTCATTTGTTTGTCCCCATTATAGGCTAATGCGATATGGATTTTCTGTTTGTTGGAACCATGGTATTCTATGCATGAATTGGAGTATGGTTTGTGTTTGTTGACAATCCTCAGTGGAAGTTCAAAATGTGTACCAGAAAAGTGATCATACAATTCAAGTAGACAACAGTATTGAAAGTTGCGTTGTTTCTGAGTGTTTGCCAAATTTTTGGGCCTGAAAATCGACAAATGGAGAAAATTGATTTGGAAAAGATACTTGAGTTCTGTGTACATGAAGGAGAGGAAACTTGCGTGCCTAGAGTTTTTCAAGATCAGAACGTGGAAAAATGGCAAAGGGATAAGGGTCGCGCAAGTATTGGTGTGGTCGCGCAAGTGACCTGCGCGCCGAGAAAGGACTTGCGCGCCGGTGCCTAAGAGGGTTGGAAACTTGCGCGCCTATTTTTCTTCATGATAAGAACTTCAAAATATGGCAAAGGAAAGAGGGTCGCGCAAGTATTGGTGTGACCGTGCAAGTGAGTAGTGCGACATAGGCTGGGCAGTTGGAGCTGTGTGCCGGGACTTGCGCGCCATGAGGAGACTTGCGCGCCACCGCGTAGGGTATCCGAATGCCTATAAATAGAGGAGCACCCCTCCTCATTTGGTGCAAAGTTCAAGACTTAGAAATTTTTTGAGCTACCGTTGCACAAGTGGTTGAGTCGCACAAGTGGTAGTTGGGTCTCGCAAGTAGAGGATGTGTGCTGGTTGTTGGCTGCGCGACCAAGGAGGTTTGGGAGTTAAAGGCGCAGCATCGTACAAGTTTAGAGTTGAAAGAGGCAGTGTTGTGCAAGTGGGTTGGTTTCACCTGCACGCTGAATTTGTACCACGCAAGTGACTTGCATGCCAATCTTGAAACACATGCGCCGGTCTTGGAGAAGTGCACCAGGAGAGGTTAGAGTACCCCGGTATTTTAAGAGCTGCAAGAAAGATGGATGATTCCCCGATATCTTCGTTACAAAGGGATATTAGTCTACGAGTGAATGTTGGACTTCAAAAGATCATCTACAAACAACAGAGGATGCATTATCTTGCAATGATGAAGAGACCTTCACATCTATAAACTGAGTTTTGCTTCTCCAAGGGCAGTGAGCCAGGGGGAGTCAACGGGAGTGACTCGAGGGATGCTGTGAGCTTTCCCTAAACCTTTTGTAAAGGTAGTGAGCCTGGGACAGAGTGACTGTGCTCTAAACATTGTAATCCACAGCTAGTGAAGTCTAGTGGAATTTGGTACGACTGAAAACTTGTCAGTGTATGATCCTTGGACATATCCCTTAGTGGTGAACCAAGTAAAAAGTTTTGTGTCATCTCTTTGCATGTGAATGCTTATTTTCTGTTCATATCCATCATATAGGTTTAACATGTAACCACCCAAAGTTTTATTAATGGAAATCCCACTTTATCTAATTAAATGTCTCTTTATGTTTATATAAAATGTCAACTTCATTGGTTTTATATTAAGAATTTTTACCGTTGCTAATATAGCCGTTGAACAGTGATCACATGATTAGTATAAATATAGGACTTTAACAAATACAATTTACTAAAACAAAAGAAGCGATGGCCGCATCCAGTATAATTGCCCCATACGAAGCCCATTTGTCATAGCTCGGAAAGGATGTGGCATCCTTGGGCTTCACCCTCGACCAAGCCCAAGCTGAGCTTCACCATGTCAAGCTCGAACGTGACCGTCTACGGGAAAATTGGATGTTGATAGAGATTACCACTCGAACGATGTTATCCGTGCCGCCCCAAGAGTCTGTCACCATCGCACACCTTACCCTTAGGTCTTATGAGACTGTTTTAAGGGGTTATGTAACAAATAATTAGTACTATGTTCATGTACATTATTTTTTTGTATATAATAATGAATATAATTTCTAGTCATTTTTATACATTGTAAATAGTTTTTAAAGTACAAATAGTGTTTTTAGTTATTATTTAATTAATAATTCTATTTTATATAATTAAGGGATTTTTAAATTAAATAATATTTTAATAAAATATTATTTTTATTATTAAATTAATTTTTATTAAATATAAATGATTCTATAATTTTATGAATGCAATTATAATTTTTATTAAGGTTTAATAGCCATTTTTTGTCAAAACCCATGAATTTTAAATAAATAGAGGTTTTTATTTTAAAGGTGAAAATTAAAATATTTAGAAAATTATTTAGATAAAATAAATTTTATTTCTAGAATCAGGACATTGAAATTATCCAACGGTGAATTTTTCATAATTTTCTGAGACAATCAAATTTTTGAGTAAAAATTAAATACCGTTTATATATATAATGTGTTTTATTACATCATAATGACCCAATAGTGATGTAATAAAATAATTTAATCTTTATGTTCGGCCAATAAATGTTTTAACATTAAAATAATGTGATTTTGGGTTTGTTTAACTTACTTTTCAGAGCATTAATGGACCCCTCAAGACTTATTCAACACCTTGCCTTTTTATATTAATTTCCATGGGAGTGTGACTCACCTCAACATAAGCAACCCTAATATATTAAGAAGTTCGGACTTTGGCCTTATAAAATATTTTCTTCCTATTCCCTTTTTCAAAAACCACAGGCAAAAAGTATGGGATGGTTTTTGGTTTGGATTAATTTAATATAAGGGGTCCCAAACCTAAATAATAAAAAATTCCCTCACCCTTCCTATATAAACCCACCCACGCTCCCAATTCCTCCTCAATAAAATCCCTTGGAGTTCATCAAACCTCTTCCCTACTCTCTGTAGAATCCTCCCAAGGTTCCCCTATCTCCCAAGAATCCTCTCACAAGCCTCTCTTTAGCCTTTGGAAGCACACTTCCAAGTAAGGGTTTTTTTCTTCCTTTCTCATTTTTGTCCAATTTTCATTAAGTTGTTTTGCCCTTTTAATTTCAATTATAAATGTTGGGGTATGGTTTATCACCTCCTTCATACTTCCCTATTTATGTTTGAATGATGTGAGACCCTTTATCTCTCACTAAATGCCTCCCATGTACACCCGTTACAATGCCAAAATTCCAAAAGGAACTTCTCTCTCCTATTTTACATTCAAGCAATACTTTTATATCATGAATCTAAATTCCATTAAAATTGTTGGGACATGTATCTATATGACCTCCTTACTGTCCATTACATGTAAATATGATGAGGAACCCCTTTCTCTCTCATCAACCATTTTTATGAATTCTTATGTCATGCCATTACGCTGCCGAAATCACACCGATTTTCTAAGCCAATGTCATTGTGTAGTGAATACCATGCCCATTTATCCATCAAGGGTATTCACCTTTATGCACATTTACTTATTGATTGTAAATTTTCATGTATTAATTCCACATTCCTTTATCATGGAATAAATGATTATGTTTTATGAATCCATGTTTTATGATCCATGTGGCACACTTATGCATGAAATGAAATGTTTAAGAAGGGTGTGCCCTTATAGTGCTCAATGCATTGGGTAAAGTATAGTATCATGATACATCATGTGCAATGAGTGTTGAATCATGATAATTCAAGTGAAACGAGGTTTTACTCGTGCTTTATGTGCAATGAGGATTTACTCATGCTCCATGTGCAATGAGCCTTGGCTCATGCTAATTCCATGTTAAGTGTTGTTGCCACATTCCCATGTTATGATTATCAGGCTTTATCACGGCTTTATGTTCATGTTTATCTTATTCTCTATTAACATGCCTATTGTCTAACATGTATTGTACTGATCATGTTATTCCATTTGTACTCCCTTACTAGGCTTTATAGCTCACCCTTTTCTTATGCATGTCCTCAGGTTATCCCATGAAATGCTATGTATGAGGGAATGTAATGGTCATGTAATGGAATATTTCAATAAAGATGTTTTATTTCACATTTCAAGTTTTTATGTAATGACCCTAAGCCCCAAATACACTAAAACTCTCGATATTCGTGTTGTATCAAGTGAAGTAATATGTAATAAATCATGTTTATGTTTGTATTAAAAGCAGGGTTGTCATAGTTGGTATCAGAGGATAGGTTTAGTTATTTTTGGGATTAGGAAACCCTTGTAAAGCCTTAGAGACAAGAGTAAATATAATAAAAACATCCCTATGTTTTGGTAAGTACTGAGTAAGTGGTTTATCAGACAAATACATCCATGTCTGGATACGGGCAGGTAGAGGCGGCTCTGGCATAGATGCATCCTAGGGGTAAAACCCAAAAACACCGCTTTGAGCTAGACTCGAATGGGAACTGGTGCACGACAACGGGCCTTGCTGCACTCTTGGTTTTGACACTCCCAGGGGATATGTTTTTATAAATTCACAATCTTAGTATGAACCCTTATTAAGCGAAAAAATGCCCTTAAGAATATATGTTAGAAAGTAGATCATGAAAAGCCTAGATTGAAGCCTATAGACTCATGAGTTAAGGAAATGAAAGTTTATTTATAAGTCATAAACTTTTGTCTTTGGATTACTCTTTATGTGTTACCCCTAAAATTCCTTTTATTCCAGCCAATGGCCAGTAATAGGAGGACTCGGGCTAACAATCGATGTGAAGATCAGTGTGATGATTGTACTAATGAGATGGCTAATCCAGTGGGAGCGGGAATCGCGAACTTTGTCATGCTTCTCTCTCACCTAAATCAAGCATTGAATAGAAACATAGGTCAAGTGGAATGTTCAACCCCCCTAAGAAAGAACAAGTCGCTATCGAGAGCTTCATGAGATAAAGGCCTCCTACTTTTAGTGGATCATCAGATCCCATGATTGCTGAACAATGGATCAACTCCATTGAAAAGATCTTCTCCATCCTTCAATGTTCTGAACAAGAGAAGGTTCTCCTGGCTGCCTATCGTATGGAGGGTGAAGCTGATCAATGGTGGATTTTGGTCAAAAATACAATACCTGAGGAGGAGATCGAGGTGTTGGAATGGAAGAATTTCTGGAAGATGTATTTTGATAAATATTTTCCGCGCACCCTCTGGCTTAATAAGGAAAGGGACTTCCTTTCCCTCAAGAAAAAAGATGAAGAATCTATTGGATCATACGAGGAAAACTTCACAAGGATTGCATGATACACTTCCGGCTTTGTCGTTACCCCTGAATAAAAGGTTGACCGCTTCTTTGGTGGGCTGCAGCCTAGCTTGAAGAAAGCATTAGTGATCCGTGACTTCGACAGTTATGAGGAAATTGTCCAATGTGCCCTCAAGGTTGAAATGGAGATCGGGGAATCACAGGGGTATCATGGGGACAAGAAGCGTAAGGTGGAATTCAATGCTGGTTGTCCGATTGATAAATACAATGGTGCTAAGAAGATCCAGCACCCCACTTGACAAAAGTGTGGGAATAAGCACCCTGTAAATTTCCTTAAGCGGACGAGAAAATGCTTCAGGTGTGGAAGAGAAGGGCACCTAGCTGTTAACTGTCGGCAAGAAAGACCCACGGTTGCGACAGAGGAGAGGAACGCTCTATTCGAACCTCAACACATTGTTCAATACTAAAATTGCAAAGAACTAGGTCATTTTTAAAATCATTGCCCTAATCCAAGGGTTTTCGGAGGCGACCAACAACCTCCAAGGCAGCAAGGAAGATCTTTTTCCATCACTTCTGCCGAAGTGAACCCCAACAACGAAGTGGTGACAGGTATGCTAGTTATTCATTCAAGAATAACGAACATAATTTTTGATTCAGGTACTACACATTATTTTATATCTCGAATGTTTAATAGAACAATCCCAGCACCACCACAAATCATGGAAGTAAAGATGTCGGTGAGTACGGAAAATGGGGAAATCATTGCGTCCCATAAATATAAGTCCTCCCATGTTATAATATGTGGATTTAATTTCCCAGCGAACCTCATCATACTCCCTCTGGTGGAATTTGATGCAGTTCTTGGCATGGATTGGCTTTCCTTATATAGGTCCAATATAAATTGTTGGGAGAGGGAAATCACACTCCATATGGAGAATTGACCCCGGATTCTTTACAAGTGTCAGGAGGAAGATGAATCTCTTTTAGCTTCATCATTTCAAGCATGGATATTACTGCCTTATGAGCACGCGTATCTAGCTCAGATGATTGATTCCAAGGAATAAACCATCCTTGAAGAAATGCCTATTATGAGGGAATTCACTGAAGTGTTTCCCAAGGAACTACCTGGTTTTCCTCCTAGAAGAGATATTGAGTTCTCAATTGAACTTATACCTGGGGCTTTACCAATATCCAAGACTCCATATAGAATGTCTATTGTAGAGCTTGAAGAGCTGAAGAAACAACTATAGGAGAATCTAGATAAAGGGTCTATATGCCCAAGTGCTTCACCATGGGGTGCAACAGTCCTCTTCGTCAAGAAGAAGGATGGGTCAATGCGGCTTTGCATCGATTATCGTGAACTTAACAAAATCACGATAAAGAACAAGTATCCTCTCCCAATAATTGATGACTTGTTTGATCAGCTGCATGTAGCACAATTCTTCTCCAAGGTAGATTTGTGGTCGGGATATTATCATGTAAGGGTGAAGAAGGATGATGTCCCCAAGATTGCTTTTCGCACAAGATACGGGCACTATGAATTCATAGTAATTCCTTTCGGACTCACCAATGCTCCAGCAATATTCATGGACTTGATGAATAGAGTCTTTAGAGATTACCTAGACAAATTTGTGGCAGTCTTTTTAGATGATATTCTAATATACTCCAAAACCAATGAGGATCATGAGGAGCATTTAAAAACTGTACTAGCGACCTTGTGCAAGGAGAATCTCTATGAAAAGTACATCAAGTGTGAGTTCTGGTTGAAGGAGGTCTCATTCTTGGTCCATATAATCACAAGCAATGGGATATCTGTGGACCCCTCTAAAATAGATGCAATTGAGGGTTGGTAGAGTCCAACATTGGTAACAGATATCCGTAGCTTCTTAGGGTTAGCTGGATAATACCGACGATTTGTGAGAAACTTCTCAGGATTATCCATCCCTCTTACCAAGCTAACTCAAAAGGGAGTAAAGTTTTCTTGGAGTGATGAATGCGAAGAAGGCTTCAAGGAGTTGAAAAGGAGGTTTATCACTGCACCCTTGATCACTTTTCCCACAAGTGGGGATCTTTTTGTGGTATTCAGTGATGCTTCGAAGAAGGGCATAGGATGTGTGCTGATGCAGAATGATAAAGTGATTTCCTATGCCTCAGGGTAGTTGAAAATCTATGAGTGAAATTATCCAATGCATGATCTGGAGTTGGCAGTGGTGATCTTTTCCTTGAAAATATGGCGACATTATTTCTATGGAGAGAAATGTGAGATATATACTGAACAAAAGAGTCTTAAATATATATTCCCACAGAAAGAGCTTAATATGTTCTAGAGAATATGGATAGAGCTCATCAAGGATTATGTCTATTTAATCAATTACTACCCTGGGAAAGCGAACAAGGTGGCGGATGCCCTAAGTAGAAAGGTTCCAGCGATTCTATCAATGATGATAATTGAGAAGGATCCAATTTTATTAGACTTGATGAAGATGGATATGGGAATGATAGAGAAGGGAAAATCATCAATACTTTCACAAATGATTTATCAACCATCTCTTTTGGAAGGATTAAAAGATGCTCAAAAGGATTATGTAAGAATTCAAGAAAAAGTGGAAGCTATCGAAAAAGGGAAATCCTGGGAGTTTAATGTTAATGAAGAAGGAATTGTGCTGTTTGGGAAAATACTATGTGTTCCATCAAGTCCTGAGCTGAAGAAGGATATTTTGGATGATGCACATAGTTCAAATTTATCTATTCACCTAGGGAGAAAAAAGATGTATCGAGATCTCCGAGGAAAATTTTTGTGGGGTAATATGAAGAAGGAGATCACTGAATATACATCAATGTGCCTGGTGTGTCAGCAAGTGAAGGAAGATAGGAAGAAGTCTAAGGGGATGATGCAACCATTGCCCATACCAGAATGGAAATTGGAGAACGTCACCATGGACTTTGTCACCAGACTTCCAAGGAAAACCAAAGGCAATAATGCAATATGGGTTGTTGTGGATCATCTTACCATGACTGCACACTTCATTTCTATTCAGGAGGATTTCTCATTGGATCAACTAGCACTGATATATATCAGGGAAGTGGTAAGGTTGCATGGAGTACCACTATCTATTGTGTCTGACCAAGATCCAAGATTCACCTCTATGTTTTGGAAGAGTCTTCAACAAGCTCAAAATACTGAACTGAACTTCAGTACGGCCTATCATCCTCAAAATGATAGCCAATCCGAGCGGACTATCCAAACACTTGAGGATATGTTGAGAGCCTGCTTAATGGAATTTAAAGTAGGATGGGATCAACATCTTCCTCTTATTGAGTTCTCTTATAATAATATTTTCCACTCGAGCATCCAAATGGCACCATATGAAGCCCTGTATGGGAAAAGGTGAAGAACACCGACATGTTGGGATGAGGTCGGTGAACGTAAGCTGATTGGACCAGAAATGGTTGAGGAAATGGTGGAGAACGTGAAAACCATTCAATAGCATATCAAGGCAGCTCAGAGTTGACAGAAGAGTTATGAAGATAACCATCGATGAGACCTTGAGTTTAATATTGGATACATGGTTTTTCTTTGCATATCTCCATGGAATAAGGTCATGAGGTTTGGAAAGAAAGGGAAGTTATGTCCAAGGTACATCGGCCCCTTCGAGATTCTTGATCATGTCGGGGCTGTGGCCTATCGACTAGCACTTCCACCTACTATGGCCAAAGTACATGATGTCTTTCATGTATCCATCTTAAGGAAGTACATACCGGACCCTTCACATGTACTCTCTTCTGAGGTGGTACAATTGGAAGATGATATTTTTTATGTGGAGCAACCAGTGAAGACCTCAGATCGTAGAGAAAAAGTTCTACGAAATCAGACAATGCCCCTCATCAAGGTGTTGTGGAGAAACCACAAGTTTGAAGAAGAAACTTGGGAATTGGAGGATATGATGAAGCTGAGTTACACACATTTTTTTTAGTGTTCGAAAAGGAAAAATTCGAGGGCGAAATTTCTTAAGGGGGGAATATTGTAATGAACCAAAGTTTCATTAATGGAAATCCCTCTTGATCTAATTAAATGTCTCTTTATGTTTATATAAAATGTCAACTTCATTGGTTTTATGTTAAGAATTTTTATCGTTGCTAATATAGCCGTTGAATAGTGATCACATGATTAGTATAAATATAGGACTTTAACAAATCCATTTTAGTCAGACAAATGAAGCGATGGCCTCATCCAGTAGAATTTCCCCATACAAAGCCCATTTGTCAGAGCTCAAAAAAGTGGTGGCATCCTTGGGCTTCACACTTGACTAATCCCAAGCTGAGTTTCACCATGTCTAGCTCGAACGGGACCGTCTACGGGAAAAGTGGAAGTTGATAGAGATTACCACTCGAGCGATGTTATCCGAGCCGCCCCAAGAGTCTGTCACCATCACACACCTTACCCTTAGGTCTTATGCGGCTATTTTAAGGGGTTATGTAATAAATAAGTAGTACTATGTTCATGTACATTATTGTTTTGTATATAATAATGAATATAATTTCTAGTCATTTTTTATACATTGTAAATAGTTTTTAAAGTAGAAATAGTGTTTTTAGTTATTATTTAATTAAGAATTCTATTTTTTTTGAATTAAGGTATTTCTAAATTAAATAATTTTTTAATAAAATATTTTTATTATTATTAAATTAATATTTATTAAATATAAATTATCTTATATTTTATGAATGCAATTATGATTTTTATTAAGGTTTGAAAGCCATTTTTGTCCAAACCCATGAATTTTCGATAAATAGAGGTTTTTATTTTAAAAGTGAAAATTAACATATTTAAAAAATTATTTAGATAAAATAAATTTTATTTCTAGAATCAGGACATTGAAATTATCCAACGGTAAATTTTTCATAATTTTCTGAGACAGTCAAATTTTTGAGTAAAAATTAAATACCGTTTATATATATAATGTGTTTTATGACATCATAATGACCCAATAGTGATGTAATAAAATACTACAATCTTTATTTTCGGCCAATATATGTTTTAACATTAAAATAATGTGATTTTGGGTTTGTTTAACTTACTTTTCAAAGCATTAATGGACCCCTCAAGACTTATTCAACACCTTGCCTTTTTAAATTAATTTCCATGGGAGTGTGACTCACCTCCACATAAGAAACCCTAATATATTAAGAATTTCGGACTTTGGCCTTATAAAATATTGTTTTCCTATTCCCTTTTCCAAAAATCATGGGCAAAAACCATGGGATGGTTTGTGGTTTGGATTAATTTAATATAAGGGGTCCTAAACCTAAATAATAAAGAATTCCCTCACATTTCCTATATAAACCCACCCAAGATCCCACTTCCTCCTCATTAAAATCACTTGGAGTTCATTCAACCTCTGCCCTACTCTATCTAGAATACTCCCAAGGTTCCCCAAGCTCCCATGAAGCCTCTCACAAGCCTCTCTCTATCCTTTGGAAGCACACTTCCAAGTAAGGGTTTTTTTCTTCCTTTCTCATTTTTGTCCAATTTTCTTTAAGTTGTTTTGCCCTTTTAATTTCAATTATAAATGTCAGGTTATAGTTTCTCACCTCCTTCATACTTCCCTATTTATGTTTTAATGATGGCAGACCCTTTCTCTCTCATTAAATGCCTCCCATTTACACCCGTTACTATACCAAAATTCCGAAAGGAACTTCTCTCTCCTCTTTTACATTCAAGAAATACTTTTGTATCATGAATCTAAATTCCATTATAATTGTTGGTAAATGTATCTATATGAGCTTCTTACTGTCCATTACATGTAAATATGATGAGGAAACCCTTTCTCTCTGATCAACCATTTTTATGAATTCTTATGTCACGCCGTTACGCTGCCAAAATCACACCGATTTTCTAAGCCAATGCCATTGTGTAGTGAATACCAAGCCCATTTCTCCATTAAAGGTATTCACCATTATTCACATTTACTTATTTATTGTAAAGTTTCATGTATTAATTCCACATTCCTTTATCGTGGAATAAATGATTATGTTTTATGAATCCATGTTTTATGATCCATGTGGAACACTTATGATGTGTGAAATGAAATGTTTAAGAAGGGTGTGCCCTTATAGCACTCCAATGCATTAGGTAAAGTATTGTATCATGATACATCATGTGCAATGAGTGTTGAATCATACTAATTCAAGTGCAATAAGGGTTTACTCGTGCTTTATGTGCAATGAGGATTTACTAATGCTCCATGTGCTATGAGCCTTGGCTCATGCTAATTCCATGTTAAGTGTTGTTGCCACATTTCCATGTTATGATTATCATGCTTTATTAAACCTTTATGTTCATGTTTCTCTTATGCTCTATTTACATGCCTATTGTCTAACATGTATTGTACTCCTCATGTTATTCCATGTGTACTCCCTTACTGGGATTTATAGCTCACCCTTTTCTTATGCATGTCCTCAGGTTATCCCATGCAATGATAAGTACGAGGGAATGTAGTGGTCATGTAATGAAAGATTTCAATAAAGATGTTTTATTTCATGTTTCAAGTTTTTATGTAATGATCCTATGCCCCAAATACACTAAACCTCTCGAACTTCTTGTTGTATCAAGTGAATTTATATGTAATAAATCATGTTTATGTTTGTATTAAAAGATGGGTTGTCATATAACAAGTTCCTACCAATATGGGAACAAGATCCATAACTTTAAAAGAAAAAGTTGACACCCTGATTCACCCATCCCCTCTCTGGGTGTCCTGGGGTCCTTCAGTGTTTTGAACATGATCAACAGTTTTCCCCTATCATCACGCCACCCTCATTATGGTCCAGATCTCTAACATCATTATTCACAGTTTTCCACTTCCTTGTGTTCAATCATAATTCCAACACACTCAGCTATACCCCTTCGCGCATGTAGGTGCGTTAAGTAGGTGGGTCATCATTATTTGGACATCATTCACCTAGCGTCCCATTTCCCATAACCGGTTCCTCCCTGCGCTTGGAAAGTCTCATCACTACTCCTTGTTTCCCACATCGAGCATGACTCATGTGGGCTTAATAGTTTTTGGTAGGATGTGTATCAGAACAACCATGCTTCACATGCCTTTCATCATCCTGCATGACGTTAAACTACGCTCTTAGAAACACGTTTAGTATTATTGTCATCCTTATGGGATACGTAGTGATGCCCAAAAATTTCACCTTGGGCCCAGCCCTAGGTCCATTTACCCTTCTGGCCCCTCGGGCCCGATCCTTGTCTAGGAAGTATGACATTTAAACAATGTGCATCATCCTCATCATACGACATTTAAAATTACGCGTCTATCATCTATATTGGTATGATATAGTACTACAATTCATTCTAGGTCCTTACCAAATAGGTCATGTTCGGAAGTAGGTATGATCCCTAATTAGACCAATGCACCCCGCTAACGTGTCTTCACCACCGTGGCATAATTTCAGGATTGTTGGACTCCATTCTAATAACCCATAACTCCACCCTTCATGCTTCACATGCCCTATATTTAGACCCTCATCCTCTTTCATGTCTAAATTAACCCCCAAAAATTATGGATGCTCAGCATATGGATCACCTACTATCCTAGGCTAACATTCTGGAACACTAATGGATGAAATTTTGAGTTAGGCCCCATGTTTCGAACATGGTTAATGGTCGGCCATCAATTTTTATTCCCATTTTATGCTAATGCGATAAGGAAGCTATGTTTTGAACACAATCAACTGTTATCCTTCATCTTAACGCCATCCCTACCATGTTATGAATATTGGGTATCATGATTCACACTTTTCCTTCCATATGTTTGGATGAATTCCAACACCCATGGAATTACCCTGCTTGTGTACTAGAGCACATTGGGAAGATGGCGCATTGATTGTTCTGATATATTTGTTCTCCAGTCAGGCCTCTCCATTTCTTCCCAGAAATTCGGATTGGTGGTGAAAACCCAGGATGACCGAAACTTGGTTTTCACCCTTATATTCTGATGGAATGACAAGGTGGTCATCCCTTTTTTCTCACATTAGGCCCACCCCACATGAGCCTAGGGATTGATCGCTCGATTTTCCAAGAATGTAACAAAAACACTATGGTCCAAAAAAAATAATAGAACTCATGCATGAATCTAGAATAAATAATCAAAACATGAATGTGTATTCAAATGTTACATGCATTACAACACCCAAGGATTGACCACTCCCATGGATGGGTTGACCTCGTCAAAGGAGAATTTCAGCTCCATCACCCTCGGGCTCATGGCATCTAGAATCTGATGTCACATGTTCATTTCCTACTCCTCCTCAGCATCAATGGGGTGCAGTTCGTTATCTTTAAAATGGTCCCACTCCTCATTCCCAGGATGATATCCATCTCCATGGAGTATTTCTTCATCTTCTCTTCGAACTCTACCAGCTGGGCCTTTAACCATGATACGAGCTCTGATTGCATGATGAGGAAAGAGAAATGCTCACCTTCCCAGACATGTAACCATTGAATCTCATTTTTTGCCTCCTGGTACCTCTTGATGTTCACCTCTTTTCTCCACTACCAACCCACGCCAAGGCCACAGTCATACTCATGAATCTTATCCTCTATGAGATCACGGACGAGCATGTGTGGACGTTGGGTATTCACCCCCCCAGAGATCCGATGTAGATCCCGTAAACTGATGCCGACATCTCCATGGTGAAAATTAAAGGTATTGATCCTCAATGACCATCTCCTCAGCAACTCTGGAATTAGATGATTTGGCTAATAGATATTGAATTTGGAAGCCCAAGCCACCTCATACATTCCCTCTATTCTCAGCTCTACCCTAAATTCCTCGCATGAGGCACCTACCCAGTAGGACCAGGCCCATTTCTCTGTGAAGTTTCTGCCCTGGTGAAGATCCCAATCATTAGACAACCCCTTTTCTGGGTTCCTCATGAAGACGTCATGATAGTATGGTATAGCTAGGAAGATGTCTCTGGCTGTAGTTCCTTCTCGTCAACTTTGTTCACAAGATTTTACATACAATCAGCATTGACAATCGTGAAGTCCTCCTAGGCATGAATGCCAGCTACCCTGAACCACTAGTGCTGACACATTGTGCTCTTGAACCAGCAATCCAGCTCGTCCCTGTATGCTTCAGGGATGAAGACGTAATCCCTCAGTCCAAATCCATAAAAATGAAGCCTCTTGCATAACTAATAGTTCTTTTCGATTTCTGACAGCAGCTCCACCGATGAATTATGGTCAGAATGGCTCCATAAGAACTCCCCTATTTGTGAGCTATCCTACATCTCCTCCCTCTGTGAAGCATCCTCAAGGACCTCCCTAGAAGCATCTTGGTGATCTATTTGGTTTTTGATATTTGTTCATTTAAGGTTTTTTCATTCGCGAAGCTCTTTCGCAAATCTCGTTCACGAAGACCATTCGCAAAGCTTGATCCTGGAAACGAAATCGTGGAGCCCAGACCCAACCTTCAGATGCAATCCGTAGAGTGCGCCTTTGCGGAGTCAAAGACTCACTGTGTGCTATGAAGCAGAATTCCTGATTCCCAGAGAGCAATCACAGAGTACGCGGATCTTCGTGATTCGAGAGTGCCAAATTCCAAAATTTAGAGATGAGAAAGGAAAAAATATAGGTCAGCCTCCCCTATTTATATGTGAGGACCCTTGGTGCTTCACGATACATCCAATTGGGGTGAGCTTCGTGGTGTGCTTAGCCCGCACGTCCCCCCCTTGCTTTGCGAGTCTTCTTTGTGACTGACTGATGAATTTTAGAGATTGACCCTCAGACTTCGACCCTCGTTTTCCCCTTGGATCCATGTTGGAGGGGGTCATTTTTTGGCACCAAAATTTAGAAAAAACAAGAACAAATGTGAGACCCTTGGGGAGGCCTCATGAAGCTTGCCCATGGAGCCCCACAACACTGTGGTTAGCGCAAAGATACCTCTCTGTGAAGCCACCATGAAGCAAGGAGGCAGGAGGCTCCTCGAACACGTTTGAAGTTTTTGAATCCACTAGAGATAAAGGAGGAAGGAGGCTCTACAATCCGAATTAAAGTTTGTAATGCCACCTTGGAGCAAGGAGGCAGGAGGCTCCGTGAGCCAGATTAAAGTTTGCGAAGCCACCACCGAGCAAGTAGGCGGGAGGCTCCATGGTTATGAAAAAAATTCCACGTGTCTTTGTGTCGAGTGATCTCTAATTCACATTTCCTATTTCCTATAAGTATTGGGCTCCCCTCGAGCCCAAATTATGGTTTTCTTGACCTTTTTTCTTCTTAGCTTTGAAATCATGAAGAAAAGTTTGCTCTATGAACCATGATCTCTTTAAGGTACAGTAGCACCACAAAGTGCCTTTCCCTTTTCTTAAATTAAACCCCTCTTCAGAGAGGGATTCCCTTCATGAAGCCCAGGGGCCATCGTGAAGGAAGGTCCCATGGGGAATCAGGTCTTTGGGGAGCACTTATTCTTCACAAAATACCCTCCATGCACATGTGACCCACATGCTATGGCAGGGTGACTGTGCTTCACAAATCTTATTGCTTCGCAATTCTATGCTTTGTTGGGAACCATTTCATTGTGAAGCAATACTCCACAAATGTCATTCCACTTTGCGAAGCACATTCCATATGCACCTAAGCCCTATGAATAGGCTAGGATACTTCACTTCACGAAGCACACCCCTTCGCAAAGCCCCTACACTACATGTAGAACCAGAGCGTCACGAAGCTTCTACCTGTGAGCCCCTTGGCTTCGCTACTCCTCTCCTTATGTGGCCCTTCAGGTTTACAATAAGTGATTTCAGAGTACCCTAGGCAGTGTTTCCCATTGCTTTGATGAGCCTTATGCTTCTTCGCATATGCACGGTAACGACTATTTATTCTTCGCTAGCCACTCTATTATGGACCCCTCAATGGATCACTCTATAACACCCTCTCACCACAGTATTTATGATGCCTTCCCTTCCCCAAGGGAGGTCAGGTATCAGTTATGTAAGTCCTAGGGGTGTGGAGTGAACCTGGCTAGTCCGAACTGTAGGACATTAAACTGCTAAGCACCATTGTCCTCATCACATGGCGTTATACAATGGCCATGCCCTGAACATCATACGCAGGGTGAACCATCTCAAATATTATCTATGCCGACTGGTCTCCATGGAAATGAGATATGTATCACATGGAATGAGATCCTCTTTGTTGGAGTGGCATCTATCCATGGGGAAAGGGAACCCATCTTGGTGTAAGCCCCTAGAATTTCTTACAAGAGGCAGCATCCTTGCTCTACCTTTCTTCTTCGGTCCTAAAGACCATAGGGGGGTGGATGGGAACCAAAGCCCTCCTCTCTTATGTTCCTAATCCCCCTCCCTTTGTGCTGTGTCGCCACTTGTGCCTATGTCTTGGAATAAGTCCCAATATCCATCTCCCTGGGCTGCAGACCATGTGTAAGCCCCTGTTTTTATTTTGGGCAGCTTCCATGAATAAGACACATTCACCACCCTTCATTGACGCACCTTTGGGACGTGATCATTAGGTTTTTCGAACTCTTGTTTCTCATACCGAGCACGACTCAAGTGGGATTAGAGTAAGCATCGACCATGATATTCTCTTTGGGATGCCTTAGCATGTAATCCCCAACATTATCCCGAACACAATGGACTTTGATCCTTTCCATGGAAAGGTACGTAGGACAACTCCCTGATGTCTAAGACCAACACCTTTTGGTCTCGACCCCCTTCACGTCGGTTCACCAACATCACCAGAACTATGATGAATTTAATCCTTCCAAGGAAGGGTACGTAGGAAGCATCCCAGAGGTTCAAGCCCACCATCCATTGGTCCCGACCATCTTCACGTTAGTTCAACAACCCATCCCGAACTATGTGGAATTTGATCCTTTCCTAGGCAAGGTATGTAGGATTCTTTCTAGTGGTTCAAGCCCACCATCCATTGGTCCCGACCATATTCACGTCGGTTCACCAACCCATCCTGAACTACATGGAATTTGATCCTTTCCAAGGGAAGGTACGTAGGAAGCCTCCTAGAGGTTCAAGCCCAAGGACCATTGGTCCCGATCCCATTATGTCGTTCCACCCCCGTCCAGCATGGAATTAAAATATATGACCCTTTTTTTCCTACATGACACTAAACGTTCCCCTATTTAGCGGCAATCTGTTGTCAACCCCATGCAGCAGTAAGCCGTTGTGATCCCCATTCAGCAGTATCCCGGTGTGATCTCCATCCAGCGGTAAGCAGTTGTGATCCCCATGCAGCTGTATGCCATTGTCAACTACAACCTAGTGGTTGGCCATTGTGGTCCCCTCTATTTGGATCCGTATTTATGGTCTGCCTCTCTAGCGTCAGACCAACTACTGGGCCGCTGACCATGCATAATCCCCTTTTTATCATCAGGTCGTTGTCCTATATAGACACCCCAAATCTATACACCCCATCTTGAACTATGTGGACTTTGATTCCCTCCCACGGGGATACGTATAAATCCTCTCTAAGGATCAAGCCCCTCACCCATGTCAAATAATGGTCTTTCCCTCAAGCATATGTGTTTCATGAAGGTCATTCCCCAACCTGAAGGTTCCACTTCCTCCGCTTCCCCCTCATATGGGTCACCTCCTTAGGTGGCCCATCGCCCCACCAAACTACGTGGACTTTGATTACCTGCCACATGGATATGTAGGAAGTCTAATCGAGGCTCAATCCCAATATCACTGTCACCCTCAAATTGGTTCCATCTCATACCCCCACCACTTCATTCATCTCTCTATAATCTAGCCTGATTCATAACTGAGCTACCACATCTCAGTGTGACCATGCCATATCTTTTACTATTCATAGGTCCTAGGAGTAACTGAGTAACTAACCACATGTTAGTTCTAGTATTAGTGTTCCCTCCAGGGGTTAAACCCATATGATCCAATCCCATAAGTGTTATGATCAGTCTGATCCATCTCCGCTAGATGTTAAACCCATGACATACCCTGTGTTAAACATGGGAGGTTGAGGAAACCCCAGAGACATTCTTATGGCATATAATTCGCTGCATTTAATGTGGGATGCCTCAGGATTCTGCACCCTCAAGGATCCCTAAATAACGGATAAAACTCAAACGTGCCAGTGTTCCAGTATCCAGACACCCCAGTGATGTCCAACATGACTACTCCCCAGACTGAAGGTTGCTTCCCAGGCTGAACCCCTTGGAATGTCCCGACAGAAGTAGTGTAATTAACCTACATCCATGAAAATATTGCATTGGGAAGAGTTTTACGAACAATTTATTAATATAAAAGGGAGAATCAGACTAGGTGACGATTTTCGAGGAGGAATCCACAGAAGGAAGAACCGGCATCCCATCATCCCATTATGATCAAGGAGAAAACATCCCAGAATAAGTGACGAATGACTCCTACCATTGGAATGTGGGAATGTGGGGAAACCGTCAGCGTGTCCTCATCTTCCTCAAATAGACAGATGTGCATGACCCGGCGAAAGCTTCTGAAACATGATTCATAATGAAAATGTGGATTGACCCAAGAATATACCTCAAGAGTGTAAAACTTGGTGCACTGTATGGCATGTTTTCATTTACTAGTTCCCAATCAAATCTAGCTCAATATAGTGTTTTTAGGGTTGTTACCCATAGGTACAACTATGCCAGAACCACGTCCACTTATAGTATCCACAAAGGGATGTATTTATTGTAAAAATCACACAATCTATTTCTTAATGAAAATTTAGTATCTTATATTATACGTAGACTTATCCTCAAATTGAATCTTAGTGTTATGTTCTCTAATCTATGTTTTCTTAAATCTACTTTTGAAACATTCTACAAAATATCCTCCAATACAAACTATAAAGGACCTAACTCTAGTAACCTAGAGATGGTGGTTACTTTATTACATTTTCACAAGAGACAAAGTATCACATCCTAATGTACGAAATAGTTTAGTAGTCTTATTATACTAGATACAAACATGAATATATTTTATATTTCAAAAAATAAAAAATAAAGCCTAGAACTACGTTAGAGAACACCATTATTCCCTTTATCATATGATATAATATAAATCATAAATAACTTCTTATAATATTGGGGAAATAAATAATAAGAAAGTTAGATCTTAAATGATCAGTAATGTTAAGCATATAGAGGATGACATCAATGATCACATAAGAATAAAATGATAATTTGGCTATAAGAAGATGAGAAAAAGTTACAATGTTTATACCCAATATGTTGTAGATCATAAACATGAGTCATGGGGTAAAACATTATAATCACCGTAGTAAAAGTCCATAAGAGTGGGAAAATGTCATAAATCAATCATGGAACATAATATCCTATCATAATACTGTGGAACCATTATAAACATATAATACTATTCAATATGTCATGGTTAACTACAAAGCCCATCATTATAATGGATCAGAACTCATCAAATGTTTCCCATAGTGGATTAGTAAAAACATATTTCCCATAGTGGATTAGGACTTATCAATTTTATCCCATTCTGGATCATGATTTATTACTTATTTCTAATCATGGATCAAGATGCGCCTATTTTCCATGATGATGAACCTATTTCCCATAGTGGATGAGGCCTCATCTCCTATTTCCCATAGTGGATAAAGACTATTGAATTATTTCCCATCATTATCTCATTAGATATAAATCTTTTCCCAATAATATAGAGGGAGATATAGGTATGGACTATCATTGGTTATAACATAACCACGTTCCTTGGTTATAACGTAACCACTATTACATAATGAAAACCCTACATAAGTGTGAAACATGATTATAAATCATTTATCATATTATAATCCATGAAAATAAATCGGTTTCACAAAAAAAATCATTATAACTTGTCCAATAGAAAAGGAATTGGTTTCCTAAGTAATTAAATATAATTTAATACATTGAAAAGGAATGATTTTCACAATAATTTCATCATTGTATAATCCATGGAAGAGACATGTGTTTCATAAACATATTTTTATAATACAAATTCCAATTAAGAATTAGAATGGTATTCTTAGATCATATCCCTATTAAATAATTAGTAACACAAATGAATTCCATATAAGAGGGATTGATATTTAGAAAGATCACTTGGAACATTTATTGAGGAAAATATAATTTTTTACTTTGAAAAAAAAAATAAAATAGAAAAAATTTTCTAAATCTTTTTCCTTGAAAATAAGATTTAAAATAATTTTTTTAAAAAAATTGAATTCATTTTCCACTAAAAAAATATTTTATATGTTTTTAAAAATATTTCATGTACACATTTTTAGAAAAAATATTTTATATGAAAACAAACTTTCAACTGAAGAGAGAAATAAGGTGGGTATTGTTTAAAAACCTTCTTTTCAAATCATGAGTGAATATTGAGAGAAAAATGAAGGAAAATAATATCTTATCATTAGATAAGCATAGTAAAATAAACTTCATTAGTTTATTGAGATATATATCATAATATTTCATAATTGGTAACATAATCTTAAATAATCCCGATAAATAATAATATTGTATCTTAAAACTCCTACCGCTTTGGTAACAATGAATCATAATCCCAATGAAAGAATAATATTGAATTAATATTATAATATAATGAACATAATGATATAATTTATATAAAATTTCAAAGGGTATGTATATTCACCTTATAGAAATATATATATTTAAGATATAACTTGTGTCTCAAAGAAGACAAATTGAGAACAAAAAACCGCTACCATTTTGGTAACTTCTAAACTTTCACCCACATGAAAGATAGATACTAAAATGGATGTGTAAATAAAAAAAAAATTATATGTTAATAATAATAAAATTCAGTTATGGTCAGTAGATACACCACATCAAATAAATACATAGTGAATAAAGCATGTGTGTTAGAGAAAATAAAATCCAGATGCAAATCCCTTACATTATGTTTTAACTTTCATCAATCATGTTAGAACCTTTTATATAATAAATATAAGGTTATTATAAATATATAAAATAATTATACACATAAGTAAAATATTTCATGTTATCATTTTATAAATTATTATCACATGTTCTTTAATAATATTTTATTATTACAATTGTTTCAAGTGTTATCTTCCTCGTTTTCTCATGCATGTTTTGTCATGAAGGATCTGGGTCATGAATATAGGAAATAGTTAAATTATATCCAGAAATTAAATCATTATATATATATATCATATATATATATATTATATACATAATTATATTCATACATAAATTTATAGATAACTTAATAAAATTCACCATTCATGGAGAATGTAGGCCGTACTAACACAAGAACATTGTATTCATTTTTTCAATGGATGGAACCCAAAGAATGTAAGTCATATAGTATCATTATAGAATTTTTATGATGTGATATATATCATATATATTAATTTAATATATAATTATTACCATCAATGTAAATTATATATGAAAAACACTTCACATTGGTTCACAATGAGGTAGTCCTTCGTACACATGAGCACCGTTATTGTTTTCCACCAGGTTAGAAGGTATGATGTTATATTTGATATTATATTTCCTAGAGTAATTTTAGTTAATAAATTTGAAATAAATTCATTATATTTATCACTTTTTTACTTTTCATTAAATCATTACTGAAAAATGGATCACATAGCTTCGTGTGAAGATAGTCTGTCATACACACAAACAGAATTATCGTACCTCCCACAGAGTGGAATATAAAATTGAACATGCAATATAAAAAATATATAAGTATAAAAACATTAAAAATATAATATATATAAATTTATATATATATTATCCATCATCATACCCAACCATGAGAAGTGTTGGTGGAAAAAACAAGTCACATTAGTTTTATGGAGCGGTAGTCCTCCATACACACAAGTGACGTTATCATTAACAATTTTAGGGAATTGGATATGGATCTATGTAAATAAATTTACATAGAAAATATCATTATATGAAATATATTTAGGTTATTATATTATAAGTATCTTATAATAAATGATGTAGGTGGATGAATAAAGAAAATAACCGCTCATTGAATAACATTACCTTCCTTCGAACAACTTGTTTTAGTTTTCACCAAAATCCATACATTGTTGGATTTATGTTCAAAAAAATATTCTTTTATGAGGGAAGGAAATTTGGAAATTTATTCAAGTGGGTATTTTTTGAATAAATGTTTTTTTAAGTGTAGATATGGGAGAAGAGGTGGTGGCCTATTATCATTGAGGTGAGTGTCACACTAGTAATGTTTTTAAAGAATGTTAGGTGAAACCATGTTTTTAAATACAAAAAAACACCAAAAAGAAAATAAACTAATAATTAATGGTATTTGGTCGAACTAATTCCAAAATATAGGTTTTGGAAAATATTTAGGTCATTTTTATCTCTTATATTCTTATGTTTAAGGATATAATATGCTTCTTTTCCCTTAATGATGGTTATTAATTTTAACATTTTTTCAATAATCACATTGTTAAAAAAACATATTTTACCATGTTAGATAATATAAATTATTATGATTTGAAATATGGAACGCATTAATCCAAATTCAATTCTCATATGTATAAAATGTTAATTTAAAATTAATTCTCCAAACGTAATGAGAAAATGAGTTTTCCAATAGAAAACATTCAAAAGTTTAAAAATTTTTTACATAAAAATTCAATATACAATTCATTAAAATGGCCTTAATTGAATTAATAATTATATAATTGATCTAATTTTTCTTTACAACAAATTTAAATTATAATTTATCCCTATAAATTATTTAAACTGAATTGTGATTTTCAAATAAAATTCAATATTTTTACTAGTTATTGAAAAACAAAACATCATTGAAAAATCCAAAAATATCCCCCAAAGTAAAATTTGATGTTAATATTTAAAAGTTTTTTTTATTTTATATAATTAATATTCTAAAAGTGATGAAAATTAATTTTAAATTAAGTTCACTGAAGTGTTGTGAAACTGTTTCATAGAAAAAATAATGTTTTTAAGAAAACATTTTCATTATTTTTAATTGGTATTAATTTTCCATTATAATTAATTTATCATAAATTAAATCATTTTATTAATTCTTATAATAATTTTAGTCGATTTTTAAAAGCCGGTTTACGGGTTTCTGGAGCCCAAGTTTACAATCACAAACTCAAAACAATAAAAGAACAAAATTAGAGAGCTCAACCAATACAGAATTACACTTCATAATAACCATACTCATCTTCGCATCCCATGCGGGATTCAGCTTCTCTAGTAGCCGTAGCCGATTCCCATTCTGGCAATCTCCAGTAGCATTCACTTTGAACCTGACTCCTACGATGATCAGGCGTTGGTTGTTCTGGTGATGTACTTTTGACCATGCTTCACTTCTTAAAAGCCACAGACTTCTCATTATTCCACTTAGAGGAAGATCTAGTCTACATCGGCCGCAGAAGGCATGAATAATCTATTCTTGGTCGTCTTCTTGGCGTAGCAGAAAAAGACCCCTTAGCTGTAGCCAATTTATGATTCTCACTCTGAACAACATCAATGATGTAGCGACCAACATGGACACTCAAATTTTCCTTCCCTCCCATAAAAATCTCCCTTTCTTTTACCGGTTTTCTCCCCTAAACCCAAAAAAGATCTCCCTGCATTATTCTCTCTCGGTTGATCTAGAGTTTTCTTCTCCATTAAAGGTAGACGTTCACCCTCTGTAGTCAACCTCCCCACATCTACGACATGTACCTCCTTCATGCTACCACCATCTTGAAGATCCTCCACCATCAAAGTGGAGCTCATGATCACATTGTGGCAGTATTCCACAGACAAAACAACTGGAACGTGCCCCATATCACAGCATGTTGGTCCTCCACTTCCTCCTCTCCAACCATAGCCATTACATATTCCTAGCCTTGAACTGGCTACCTGTCAAGGACCTCCTCACCATCATCCCTTCCTCCAAGACCAACTCCCTCCAACTCCGCAGCCAACAAACCATCAGAAAGTTCATCAAACCTATTACTCAGTGAAAGAAAGGGAGCAGTCAATGGATCTAGAGCTCTAGATTACTTATCACCCACCGGGGAAACTACCTCCACTGAATTCAAATACCTTCCATCCCCAGCCTTTCCATCACTCACACTACCCAGTGAGCTAGTAGAAGCTCCAGCATCCAACCTAAACTTGTGAAATCTCTTAGAAACTTCTATATTATTCTTATTTCTCTTACAGTCCGAAGCACCATAATCATTTCTGCTCTAAAAGGAAACCTTATGAGACCCATCATTTTTACCTTACAAAGCCAGACTAGCCACATCAGAACACCTCCCTCTATCAGCTGGTCCTATCAACCTTTGGTTCTGACTCAGCTCTAAGTCTGCACCCAAACTAGTACCATTATAAGTGCTCACAGGGGCAGGATGTTCGTTGCATCGGATCCCCCTCGACTGTGGAGGATGTCTCGTACAAGATACCTATGCCGAATGACCCAACCTCCTACAAGAACTATAGAACTTGGTCCAATATTTATACACAACCTGCTTCTTTCAATGATACTCTTCTCTAATTGTTATCCAAACAAAGTCAAAAGGAGTGCAACATGCATCAATTTTAACACAAACTCGGGGGTTCACCAGATGGAATACCACCTCGGTTCGACTATCAGTACAAAGAAATATACGAACCATGTTGCCCCGCATGAAAATAATTGAATGGTATTGAAATGACCAATGGAGTTTCAGAAAACATACCCAAACTATGATGGAAGGTGAATCACAGTTCATATGAAGGACAATGGACCAGCGCAGAAGAATAAAGTGATAACCCTTAATGTAGCGAGGATCCCTCAACCACGCTTGAATGAGGTCTGCCTCCATCTCGAAGCGAACCATAATTTGTTTATTGTTGAGAAATCCAACCACCGCTCACTCTTGGAGATCCCAAGAACCAAAGACGAAACGGTAGAAGTCATCCACTGAAGGCCTCTAGTTCTTGAACCGAGCCACATGGGTGAGATTCAACAAGATGGAAGATTGCATAACTCGGATGAAGCATGGTGAAGATTTGGTGCCCCATCTACCAGATATGTGTCCTTAGGGTTTAAATAAGGTCTCAGAAATGGAGGAAGAAACTCTGGATTGGAAAAATGTTGGAAACTCATAGATCTTATACGAGATATCGATTATCCCTCCCTTCCAAGGGGGGGTTGATCTATCACGGAGGCCGCCATCGTCACTGGAGGTTGGAGTTCATGGTTGAGGAAGAGTGGTGTCGACTCCTGATATTGAAAAATCTATTTAAAATTATTTTATTAATGAGTAAAAAATTTATTTTAATGATTTTTTCAATCCTGTTCATACTCTTTATTCCAATGGTTAGGCGACAACTATTATATTTAACTAATAATATTTATAGTATAGTATTTTTCAACACTAGTTGGTCTTTTGTACAAGGAAAACTATTAAAAAACACATTGGTAAATTTAATTATTATTTTTTGTTTCATAGAGAAAAATCTCACCTTACGGTTGTGTTATGACAGAAATCTAAAAATATTTTTCTTGTGTGAAACGTAGACTATCAAAAAAGTTCAATTAATTTGAAAAAAATATATTTCATAAAATATAGGGGTGTTACATATGTAATTGATATATATTTTTTAACCATGTTATAGACTTAGATATATACGGTAACGAGGGATTTAATATAGAGGGGGAAAAGTTTATGATGGATAGATTCAAATGAGATAACATTATTTTGATTTATTTGATTTTTTCTATTAGAAAGGAAGGAAAAATTAATATATTAAGTAACTAGACATTGATCATCAGACTATAGTGATTGAAAAAAATTAAACATTACCTGCTTCCTACCCTGAAACTCTTAAAGGAATTGATTCTGTTAAATATGTTTTGAATTTAAAAATCAAGAATTTTTTATATTGTGTTATTAATAAAAAAATTCTAATATCTTTTCCTATATTTAAGCCCATGAAATTTGTAAAATCATGCAAGTTTCTCACATTGTTTTGGGTAAATTGATCAAAAGAAATATTGGAATGTTTTATTCCAAATATCAAGATTTCATGATGGGAAAAGATGAAACAATCAACCAGCTATTTCATAGATTTACTAACATTTATAATGTAATAAATTCTTATAGAGATGCCTCATATATTCCTATTATAGTTGGAAGAGTAATCTTTTTTGTTTTGAGATTATGGTATGTGGATTTTGAATTTCCATTTCAAAATTTAATGCAAAAATAAAAATAAAAATTTCAAAATTAAATGATTTGGAAATTATAATGTGAGAAATAGAATGTGTGGAAGTTGATAACTTTGATTCAAGTTTATAAAGAATAATATCAATTTAATTAAATTAATAAAATTATTGAATCTTAATTTTGTATGTATATGATTTGATTTTAAATGATGATGTGAAAAAATGTAACAGGATACCAACAAAGTAGATAAAAATTTATGTAATGCTTGATGTGGTCCCAATGACTGAACCCCTTGACTTGATAGGTCAATTGTATAAATCCATTGGCCTCAATGTTGACCAAGAACATACCCTCACATTTTTGGATTTCGAGTTCCCTCTCAAACGTCATCATTTATCATGTAACCCATCCCAAACTTTTTCAGAGTTTGAGCCATTGGTGAACAGAGGTTGAAGAAAGAGAAGTTTTCTTTAGGAAAACTAATTAAAATCTATCCCATGAATATCTTGATGTAATATTAACTATGGTTCAAGAGAGATTCTAGGAAATTATAGAGATCCTTGAAGAATTTCAGACCTTTATGGATCTTGAGAGGAATTTAGAGATTTACATATTTTACAATGAATCAATAATTGAGAGAACATTGGTAATTAGTGTTCTAATTTAGGGGATATAATGGAGACATTTTACAGGCTCTAAAATGTATTGGAAAAAATATATATTCTTTTAGAACATTGAACCAATAATGGGAATTCACAATATTAGTTTTTACTATGATAATTGCAGCCTCATTGGACATTTTTCGATGCTACAAGATACATGATAACGTTCATTGGGTAGCCGGTGGAAAACATGGTACCAGGGTAAGCTAGAAGACCTCCACTAACCATCTGTGACTGGACAGCATCTGGTTGGTGTCCTCTAGATAGGACCACTAAAAATTTGATAGAGCCATGTACTGTTCAGTGATCCTCCACCATATAGCTAGTGGTGTTGCAATACTTTATGGTTTCTACCAATATTGTATTAGGTACCTGGTGCACCTCACTGAGTAGTCATTTCTACTGAAACACCCCCAAAATCATGTGGATCCTCCATCATTTCACTTAAACATATTATTTGGATCTTCTTCGGTGTTTACATTTACATTGTGGATGGAAAGGAGAGTTTCTAATCCATTATCTAGCATTAAAAAACCTAAAGATGCTTTGAAATTACCTCACGTTGAACTTAAGAAAAATACACAAACTTACTTAAATGATGATTATAGTAAGACAGTTGAGTGTTTTTGGTAATGAAGTCATATTGAGAGATATAGTTAAAATAATATCCACCTTTTGAGGATAAAACCACATAAGATACAAAGATTAATTATGTATATATTAAGAATGAACAAGATAGGAAATAAGTTCAAGAGATAAGTATGATATTCTATCATATAAATAAGTAAAAAAATATAAAGCATGATTTTAAAATATAAAAATAATAATTGTAAGAAAATTTAAAAACCCCCCCTTTGAATAAAAATTTAATCATTAGAGAGGAAAAAGAATAAATACAAAATAAATAAGGAATAAATAAAAAAACTCAAAAAATAGTCTCTCTCATTCTTTTTAAGATATCTCTCCCCCCTTTGTGACTATTAAAAATAGAATAACAGTAAAAATAGGAATTTAAAAAGAGTAAGAATCAATTTTAAGAATTATTTTGAATAATAATTCAATGGGTATTTTTTTAAAAAATAATAAATATTTAAGAATGAAAATTATTTTTAATACCCCATTTATTTTTTATTAATCACCAAATAATAAAATAATTATATAGATAATAATAAATATAAATGAAATAAAATAATAAAAAAGAGAAATAAAATTTGAGAAACACTTCAGAAGTATGAAACTCGACAAATAATAAGAATTATATAGGTCTATTGGAAGGTAAAACTGATTATAATAAGAATGAAATATAAGCTATCAAATATAAAAGGAAAAAAGGAAATATAAAAGGGAGAATTATAAGAATGAAAAAGGAGAAAAATAAATATAAGTGTGAAAATAAATCTGATACGTACCTTTTCCATTTGAAATTTTATATCAAGGGTTGGACCCACCTCTATTTATTTTTTTATTTTAAAGATATTATAAAGGTGATTCATTTTAGACGATACCATACATTGAAAAAACCTTATATTTTTATTATTTTCAAAAGATAACTCTATAAAAACAATAAATAAAATTATGTATAAATTATTTTTACTCATTATTAATTTTCTTAAAGAGAGATGAAATAAACATATATATTTGCTTTCAAAAATTTAATTTTAAAAATAATATTTGAAAATAAGAGGTACCAATGACAGATCTATGGTACTAAATATACGCTTAAAGTGAAATTTTGTGATTTAAACAAAATTATTTCTAAAAATTTCAAAAGATAAATCAAGTTATCTATATACACAATGTAGTGATTTATAAGAAACCCATTATTAATTCAAATTTAATGAATTTAAAGATATCATGGGATAAATATTTGGTGAAAATACCAGTGGGTTGATATTTAATTTAGACAAATTATAATATGATATCACATTTATGGATTGTTATCTCTTAGGAAATGATGATTATGGTCAATGTATTTGGTGTGAGAGATATATATATTATATTTAGATATATTTATTTAGCTTGAAGTTTCTCACATGATCGGTTTATGAGTCAATTTTATCTCAATGTCCATGAGAGTGTGTTGCATATATGGATTTGTGTATGATAAATCTCAATGGCTATATATATCACTTTACACATAGGGAGAGAAACTAAATTCTTCTTTATACTACTTCCTTAAAAAAGGGATTTTCATAGAAGATGGAATTCCCCATTAGTACTTTCCTATCTAGTTAGTATACACAAAAATCATATTCAGAAAAATAAATTTCTTCAAAAGGAGTTCCTTTTGGATAAAATATGTTGATGTTTTTATATCCTTTTAAATAATGAAAAATTATATTTCTATACTTGAACTATGATTCCCTTGGATTTTATTCAAAATGATGTCATATACAAACACTAAAAATGATATTAGTTCATGTCACAAAAATTTAATGTATACTATCAATCATACTTCTATAATGTTTTTATATAATGTTTTACCATCTTCATCCAAGATTAACATGCAATACATACTCATGGGAGTGCTAATTTCATTAACATGTTCCATGAATAATCTCTTGAAGAGATCATAAGTGTATTTTATTTGGTTTAAAAAATCCAATGAAATTTTGAGAAATTTTAAAACCTTAAATTATTTTATGTTTCCCAATGAATCTTAGAAAAAAATTATTATTTATTAAATTAGAGAATTAAAGATAGAAATTTTCACTAGTAGATCTAAAAATTGTATCATCAATATAAATTTATATAAGTAGAGAATAGTTTTATATGTTTTTTAAAAGGATATTATAAACATATTTTTCAATTCTAAAACCATTTCAAACATGATATTATAAATTATTCTCAAACCAGGTTGGAGGGATTATTTTAAGCTGTTAAGTGGTTTGGTTTGTTTGAAAATATAATTTGGAAATGGTGGATTTACACAACTATTTTTTTGTTACACAATTTTTTTAGAAATAAAACCATTTAGAAAAGAACATTTGTATCAATTTAAAAATGTTTGAAATTCATATTAGAGGTGAATGATAATAAGATCATTATAGAATCTAGCCATGATATGGGGGGAAAGGTTTCACCTTCTTCTTAGTTTTAAACTTTTACAGCTAGGTGATATTTTTTAGAGATATTACTATAAATTTCAAGTATACTATGAAAACCTGATTTAGAACCTATATCATGATTATAATTAACTCATTACATGAATGTACATACTTAATTTTTCATGAATTTATTAAGATAAGATTTCATATAAATTACACAATTTTAATTATCAAGAGAATAATTATGGTTTCGGGGTTCAAGGTTAGATACAAATTCCAGGTGTTCAACAACATTTATAAATAAGCTATGACCTTGAGTTACCCTTATAAATCATGGATGAAATTTTCCAGGGGATGATTCTATATTATTTTCAAATCATTAGAAAAATAATTTTAAAGAGATTCTTTTTATTATTCATATTCTTTTGTTTGCAAATACTCATTTAAAATATATTTTTTGAAAACATTTTGAGATAATGATTTTGAAGAATTTTCGTAAAAAATAATATGGAATGATTCTTCCACTATTTTAGTCATTTTTTTGGAAATAGAAATATTTTATTGATTTTAAGTACCAAAGAAAGATGCCATCAATGGATTTAGAATTTAATTTGAAAACATTTTCTTTGGTGTTCGAAATAAATCATTTGAAACTATCAACTTTGAAAAATTTCACATTTGTATTTTTATTATGCCAATATTCATAAGGGTTTTCATTAGAAAATGAATAATAATAATGTTATTAATGATATAACATGTGAGATTTATGTCCTAAAACTATAAATATTTTTAAAATTATTATTTATGAAAAGGAGTTTGATCTATTTTAGGGATAGATTGATTTTATATCTCTACTACCCATCTTTTCTTTGGTATTTAATGTTGGAAATAAGATTATAGAATTTAGAAGAACATAATTCATAAAATTCAATAATATCAAATTATCCACCATGATCACTATGAATTGAAATAATTTTTAACACATTTTCTTTATGAAAATTTTTAGAAAACTTTTGGAAGGATTTGGAAGATTCGTGTTTATGACTTAAGAAAAAATCTCTTGTGAATATTATAGTGTCATAAAAAATTATGATACTATAGGTTGTTCCACCTATACATTAAATTTTATTAGAAAAAAAAATATAATTATGGAACATTTCAATAACATTTGATGAATAAATACATTTTTTTCAATTTAAAAGATATTTTTTGTTCCTTACCATGTTGGAATGAGTCAAAAACCATGTCATATTTGAAATGAAATTTAGGAAGGACTTGAACTAGTTGATAATGACTCATTTTGATGGTAGAGGAACTGCTATAAGGACCAATGCATTAGTTCAAAATCCATGAGTCTCTAATATGTGAATTCAAATATTTAATTTTTGGCTAAAGAGATTTTTTAAATCAATTATATATTCATTTATAAATCATTATATCATAAATAAATGTTTTCCTTTTGGATTAAAAACATTACAAAAAACCATTTTCGATAGAGATTTCAAAAATGTTATCTCACAATTGACAAAGGATTAAGAAACATTATTTTAATCTCTTTATGAATAAAACATTTTTATTAAAGTGGAATTGGTAAAACTAATTGTACCTTAAAATTTATCTTACCCATATAGTTATAAATAAATGTATCATGGCCTCCTCCATGTTTATTGAATTTATTGAATTATGAGAGGTCACCAAACATGTGTCTTGAGAAATATCTATATAGGTACCATAGTGTTTATTGGGTTTTTATCAAAAGACACATTTCATACAAAATTAATAGTTGATGATTTTTTTCTAACAAAACCTTGGTCCCTCTTATGATATCTAGTAATGATTTTATAATCCAAATTTTCATAGTATATCATTTTTTATAAAAATTGTAAGAAATATTAGTTGAATTTTTTCTTCTATATCATTAATTTTTTCAATCACATTCATGGATTAAATGATAGGATCTTTTTCAAAAAAATATTAAAAAAATATTGACTAACACCTTTGACAAAATAGGTTTTCATTGAATTTATAGAAGAGATATCATGATTGTAATACCCAAAGATGGCCAATTTTTTTAGATTTTTGAGATCTTGAAATACTACAGAAATATTAATCAGCTTATTAGAATTTAAAAATATAAATATTTAGGTCTTAAATGTTGGATTTGATCTTTCTAACATTCATTTGATTCAATTTTCGTGGTGAGATATTTTTTTTATTAGATTAAAACAACCTTCTCTTTTTTGAGATCACCTTCTCCTTAAAGAAATGTTATATTTTATTTCATGTCAAAGATTGAAATAATGAAGTTGATTCTATCAATCTTTATGTTGATCATAAGAATAATTTATATCATTATAATAATGGTGACTGAATGAGAAAGAATAAGAAAACAAGAATGATAAGAGTGAGGGGATGAATATGTGGAGGTGGAATTAGGAATGAGAGCAGTAAACATGAATTATTAATCTATATATTCCATAAGGCACTTTGGTCTTGAGATATTTAATGTGGATAATGAAGTTGAGTCCATGGAATTGGCACATGCACTCTATTTAGAGAATTTAAAATCCAATTTTACATTATTATTTTCATTGGTGGTTTTCTTGTATAAAGGGAACTCTGGTCTTTTATAACCTTTATTTTTTCATTCGTAGCACGTCACCCCTATTTTCACCTTTTAGTTTTGACTTTAGGAATTCTTGTTGAAGAGTTCCTCCTTGAAGAACTTGTTCAACTTCTTAGAAAAGAGTACATATTCTAAAACCTTACCTCCCATTTGTTCATCATAGACTAATTAAAAGTATTATTTTATTGACTTAATTAGATTCATTAGACTCCTTTTCATCATAAAGTTTCATTGTAATTGTTTATATCATTGAGGTTCCAATGAGTTCTTCTACCTTTATATTTTTCACATATTTGTCTTCTTTTATAGTTATCACATTAGGAGTCCAATAGCTTGGTAACAAAAATAATATTTTTACCAGTAGTAAATATTATGAGAAATAATTTCATATGGGTTATTTTCCATTAAAAATGTCAACAAATGTCATTAAAATTATTATAATAGATTTATCAGAATCAATAGTAAAAAAATAAAAATTCATTAAGTTAAAGTGGCACTAAAAATAAATTTTGAATATATAGTTATAATGGTATGAATTACCTCAAACTAGAATAAATAAGATAATATTGGGTTCCCTTATCACATATTTTTAACCTTACATAACCTGTTTTACTATTTTACCATGGTGAAGTTTATTTATCAAGGTTGCTATTATTAATGAATAAAATTTAAACTCGCCTAAATACTAAGTTTAAACCTATATATTTTTAATATGTAATAGTTTTTTCAAGATTACATTTTGAGAATTGGAAAAAATTAATTTCAATATATGTTTGAAAAACACATCAGGAAAATTTTATTATGAAAATGCATTTCTAATCATAAAAATTACCTTTTACAAAATAAAAATTAATATTTATTTATATAGAATTAATTAAAATACAATTTATCGAATAGATAATATGTTATATTTAAAAACTAAAAATAAATGATATTTTAAAATTACATTGTTTATTGGAAACCAAATGACAGTTTTGGAAAAATCAACATTTTTCACCAATAATAAAAAATCTATCGTTTCAGAAAATTTCAAAAAATAAAACAAAATAAATTTTATTTATGATGAGTCAAGAAATTAATTTCAATTTATCAAAGTCTCATAAAATTTTTATAATTTCCAATCAAAAAACGTGTAAAATTTGTTTTTACAAAAGATATATATTTTTTCAAAGTATAAAACGAATTTTCTCAGATTACTTTCCTATTAAAAACCATTATATGACTATTAATTTATCTGATTTAAAATATTATCAATAGATTTTGAAAAAATAATTAATAAATAGTTATTAATTTAATTTATTAATATAAAAATATATTATACATTTAAAAAGGTATTCTGAACAAATATCTATATTTACCGTGAAATTATTTTTTCTCCATTTCTACCAAATTAATATTTTTTATTTTCAAGTATAAATATTATATTTTAAAAACAATTAATACAATATAAAATATAACTCTAACTTTTAAATATAACATACAAAATATATTGGAAACCCTATTTTATAAAAAAATGACACTTTTAAATTTTAACAGTGCTTAATTATTAATATCATTCAAAAATGAGTAATTATTTCTTAAGAACTAATAAGTAAATTTAATTTAAAGAAAAAAAATCAATTTATATTTAATAATGTGATTAAACTTATTTATAAAAGGTAAAACTAAAACTAGGTTATAATAGTCATATTTAAATAAAAATATTTCTATTGTTTATTGATTTCCATACATTCTTGGTGTTTCATATACCACACACTATAAAATTTAGTATTATTTAAAATAAAGTAATTTCAAAAATCTTAGGGAGTTACATTCTACCCCATTAAAGAAATTCATCCATTTAATTTTATCTCGTGTACAATAAAATAGTTTAAGGCATTTTCATAATCAACTTAAAGAAGTAGAATTTAAATACATATAATAAGTAACATAATCTTTTTACTCCACACACACACACAGATATATATATATATATATGTATATTTATTTTTAAATTAACTCTAATTTATTTCTTAATACTAACAAACATATTATTTACAAAATATTTCTTAATCCATTAATTTACTATTGCTAGCGTCATATTTGTGAATAGGTTTTTACAATAATGCCATAATAGTTGATAGATAAGCCTTGATAGATTTATCTTCCACTTTCTTGAGTTTAGGACTTATGTTTAACAAATATATAGGGAATACGAGAAAATATCATTGATTTTTATTCATTCCATTAGATAAATTTCGTCCTTTGGTTATATTATAGGAAATTACCCACCTCTTCTTCATCTCATATTATAAATAATTATAAATGTTTCACGCCTGAAGCAATAAAATTGTATTCCAGTGGAAAATTATATCCATAGAACTGATTAAAATTTATTTCATTTACATATATACATTTTCCATAACCAAAATGATTAGCACCAGTTAAAATAATACTTAATATGAATATTCCTTCATTTAAAAAATAATGCATTAATTTCCAAAACCACATCAATACCACATAAAGTTAAATAGAAATATTTCAATAAATAAATAATGTCAAAATTATTCAAAATATGTTATACCAAATCTGATACCCAATGATCTAAAGTATTTGATCACATATTCTTCCATGATAAACCTAACATTTATCTCCAAATAATATTAATCACTCAGAAAATATCAAACCAAAGGCTTATATTTCATAATCATGTATTATAAAATATATTTTTATTATTCTCTATAAATAATATTAATCCCCTTACATTAATAATAAAATATTATAATTATCTTTGTAAAAAAATATTTTAAAATAATAATAAGAATGATAAATTGATCAATACGGAAGACCAAGCTTTAAGTGAATTGTAGTATGCTATAAGTATGACCTTTATAACCAAGACATTAAATTTTATGAATGAATAAGAATAAATAAATTATTAAAAAAATATATAAATTTTTTATAAACTGTAAATTTATAGATTAATTTATAGTAAATAAATATATAATTTTCAATAAAGTAATTCTATGCTTTAAAAAATATTCTCTTCAAAAATGGTTTTTATAGCATTTTCTGTACGATTATTATAATTAATTTCTACCATTTTTAGAAATTTTATTTGTTGAAAGGAATTAAATATTTTAATTTGTAACACTATAAACACCCTAGGATGATTTTTTTTAATTTTTAGAAGTAGTTGATTTTTGGATGAATATTGAAAAATATAGATTTTACAAAAACAATCAATTTTATGACATTATAATGATATAATAAAAATTTAAATTATCAATAAAAATTTATTATATAATAATTATTAATTTTTAAAATTATATAACGAATATAAAAATAAAATTTTGAACATTGAATTATATTCTTAACATTTTAAATACCTTAGTAATGTTTTCTTCCAAATAAAAATTATTTTTTACTCTTTTATCATAATAATTTATTTATAAGGTTACTTTAAATTTTGATTTATTTTTAAAGTAAATAATTATCATTTTATTTTACATAATCCAATTAATACCATTATGATCAACATTATTGTATATTTTACTTTAAAATCAACTTTAAGCTTCAAACAATCATTTTTATAAAAACAGTTTTCATTCCATTTTGCAAACCTATATGAAATTTAATTACTAAGACATATATAAAATAAATATAGAAAAATTATTATTTATTTTTTATCACTATATCTATTATTATGAAATAATTCCAAATTAATTTATGGTAATAAAGATTAGTAAAAACAATAAAAACAAATTACCACTATTATAGTAAAAACGGGTTTACCGGAGGATAAATTAAGAGATAAAGGTAAACATAGAACTTAAACATGTCTAAATACAATTTCATTGTCATATTTGGATCATTTTTTCAATTTTTATTTTAATAGTACTCATTATAGATAAATTTACCTTGATTAAAAGATTAATAAATTTTAATCCTTTGAAAAATTCCATTTGTGTCCTCTTCACCCCTTTTAAAAGGATAACTCCTCTGTTCTCTTACTCACATTTCATAAGAAATATAGATATAAATAAAATACCCAAATTTCTTAATAACATCCCTCTCCATGATCTATGGGATTTTATTGTTCAAAATACCAACCTCAAAATGCATAAGGATAATGCAAAAAATAGGTTGTTCAAAGAAGAGGTATATCTCTTAAATGAGTGTATTCATTTTATTTCTTCATACACATCGTTAAATTACTTAATAACCAAGATGAAATAATATCATCAGTATCCACAGTATAAAAATATTTTATTATTTCAATGGTTTAACCATTATTCATCTCCTTCTCTATAAAATGGGAAAAGAAATCATTATTCAAGCGTATGCTTAGACTACCACCACATGAAGTGAAGTATTTTATTTTTCATCACCATCATTCATGGATTGTTATTATTATGGATATAATGATTATATATTTTATTTAAGATATAATTATAATTATATTATAATAATATTTTATTTCCCTCTTTTCAATTTTACCAAATAAAAAAATGATAACACCGTATGTGTATACGTGTGGGCCACTACCTCCATAAAGTGATGTGATTCATTTTTAATGTATGTATTTCAAGAATGACTATTATTATAATATATATATATATATATATGTGATATTTATATCATTATTAACATTATTATTATTATAGAACCTTGAGCAGGATTCAAGGACAAAAACTATTGAACCTAAACATATATAGAAATTGAAAAGGTTATCATTAGGAATCAAAGATTATAATATGGATTTATTAATAAAAGGGTGTTTAAATGTTAAAATTATACCATATAAAATATTATATGTATGTATATGGTTCATTTATATAAGTATAATAAATTTAAATATTTTATAAAATAAATTAAATGTACCTATGAAGCAAGAAGGGCCTGAGGTGAAGGTTTCATGTCTCACTTTTGATTCTATGAGACATATGTCATATTAAAAATATATTTCCTTTATGTTGTGTATATAATTAAAATTTAAAATTTTTTATTAGGAATATCTTCATATTTATGGAATTTAAATTTTCATTTTAATTTATTTCTTTAGTGGGAATGATTCAAAAGTTACCAAAGCAGTAAGGGTTTATTTCCCAATCTCTTCTTTCTTTTGGATTGATTATGTTTACATTTGTTTTGGAGAGTTATAGAAAATTTATATATTAAAAAAATTTATTTTATTCTCCTATATTTATTTCTAGAAATAAAATGTTTTCAATTCATTTTACCCTCTCAATGTACTTCAAATCTTAACCAAATTGTTCAAGTAAAACTGAATTTGTGTTTATATTCGTTCGAGAATCATTTTATTTTATGTCTATATTTTCATTAAAATGTCTTCAAAAAAATCACTATTCTCTAATGATTAATTAAATCCGTTTTTTTATTGTTTTACATTAAAAAAAATGTTTAAAAGTAAACTTATGTCCATTTTCCGAATGAGAAACATTTTACCAAATATGTGAACGGAACTATTGTTTTTACATACAACACACAAACATATTTTTTTATCATCATGGCTAATATTTTATTTAAATATGACATTAAAATTTTCCATTGTTCTTTCCCAAGAAATTGTTTCCCTAAAATTTTTAAAAAATTTTATATTTTAAATCTGTTATTTCAAAATTAATAAGATATTTTCTTCAATAAATGATATAATGATCTATTAAAAATAGTTTCATGTATGTTAAAATCATTTGATGAATCTTATACTTTAATAAGAATATATTATAATTATACAATAAACTATATTTTTCAAGATGGACTATGATCATTGTTACTGGGGAATGTATTGGAATCTCATATGTTTTTTCTTAAAATGTTGATTATTATTGATTATTAAGGTGTATTGATTAATTAGTATAGTATTTTCATATGATGAATGGATTGGGATTATTAAGTGACAGTTGGGGACCAAAATTAAATATCCCCATGATGCATTTTTATTCATATTCCTTACCCATTTATGTATGATATTTGGGTCCATATCCTCGATTATAAGTTTAAGACCTCTAACATTGTGAATTCCATCAGTATTAAATAATTTATTGAGTTCCAAATGATTATTCAAATATTAATGTTATCCATGGAAAAGTTTCAATCTAAAGTGTTTATTTATATGTAAATATTTGATCATCATTTATTCAAAATATTTTATTTAACCCTTATTTATTATATGATAGCTTTCACCATATATATTACCTTAAATATCATCTAAGATCTCTCTATTATTATTTTCCTTTCCCTAGGAATCCATTAAGTGTAATATAATTGATATAATAGGTTGTGTTGGATGGTGTAATAATTCTATCAAATAAAATACTATGTTTTATTTTATATTTTAAAATATAATTTGAGATTCAAGCATGTATCTAGTTTTCCAATACAACTATAATATTTGATCCATTGGAATGTTATCACTTATATCTAGTGTAATTTAAATAATTTGAACACTTTTATTATGTTATTAGGGTTGGGTTTGTTAGAATATATAGTTAAATTTTTTAAATAAACTTGTTTCCCTAAAATACAAACTTTACCAATAATATTATATGTAACTTAATCATCTAATATTTCTAAAATACAAAACTTCAACAAAATTAAATTTATCACTTAGTCACTAAATAACATTCCATCCTCACATTTTTCTATAGGATAAAATAAATATTCCCAAAATTTAATAACCCTTATCATAATTAACTATAATTAACTAAACATTAAATATTATATTAAACCTAAAGTTTAACTATACCTTTCATATTATGATCACAAGATATAATATAATTCTTCATCAAATAACCTTTATTCTGAAAAAAAAATTTATGGGTTACATATACCTCAATTTACTATTTAAACTCTATAAATGTATCCAAAATTATCCTTAATCATCTTAAACTACCATCACATTAATTTAAAAAAGGGTTTCAATGCCTTTACATTTATGATCATCCATATATTTATCAACCCTTTGATAAAATTCCATTACATCATAACTCTTGAAACCCAATATATAGACACTCTAGTAATTCAAATTCCTTCTCAAATATCCACCCATGGTTCGTCATCTTATTTCTTAATTTGAGATTATTAAAATCAAAAATATAAACCAAACCCTAAGATTCATCAATCTCAATACATAACCCAAAATGTAATTCATAACTTCAATATGACATTCAAATTTCTTTTATCATCAATATAAGACTGTTCTAAACATATGGTCTTAAAGACCCCCTTAATGTTACATTTTCCTAGGGAATTTATTTGTATAATGACCATACTCTCTGAATATAAAATTTCCAATTTATACATAGGGAATCAATTTATTCCCCTCAATTAAATTAGTTTAAATCTTCATTTTTCATTTTTATTTTACATCTAAATGCACTCAATTTCCACACAAATAACATATCCATGTTCTGTTGTGACATTTACCTTGGTGATTGTTCCAAAATTATTCTCATTTTGGGTAATGAATCTTTTTAACTTTGTGGTCTTCATCATCATAACTTTAAAAAAACTACATTTTCATATTATTTTGGGTGTTATAAGATTCACCTAGGTTCGAATTATTAATCATAATTTTATATATCTGTTTATGAATAAAGAAAATATTTTTCACTCCAACTATTATCTCTTTAGGTTATGATTTCATAAAAGTACAATATTTTCATTCACTTGCATTATTACCTTCATTACTACTAGTTACATCCCTTTACTAAAAAATTGTTAAGTTTTATTATATCAAATAAAATCATAATACACCATCTTATGAGAGGAAAAAAAATACAAAGACGTCTTTATAAATTTCATCTTATATTCAACACATTCGATTTAACAAAACATATCATAATTCACCATAACATACTAATATAAACTGATATAGACAAAATTTAAATTATGATCTAAAACCATTATATTGACCATGATGTTTCTGCATCGAAAAATAATGTTATTCTACAAGGCTATCTAAAATGTTACTTTAATACCAATATTGACAACGCACCTCATAAATAACCTATCTACTAAACTACCCATAATTACATTATTTAATAACTTTTCGTTCCATTATATTAATTTTACAAGATCTTTTAGGAATATATTTTAGAATATTAGGAAAAATTATTACATAATATTGAAAACATTTACACACAGTGACCATTTAATCAGAAATTGGATTCTTATATTCATTTTAGGTATTGATTAATGACACAGTCACTTTGATCAAGGAAAATTTCTTTTATTCGAAGGCAAACATAATAATAATACATACTCATCCTTAGGACCTGTGTAAAATGTTTTAAAATGTTTCATGAGAAAAATAAATCTCGGTATTGGATATAAAAAATATAAGGAACTCCTTAGTCCAATTAATAATATTAAAGTCCTTAAGGGAGTTTTTTTAATAAAATTTGATCTCAAATGAAAATTTAACTCTCCCATGAAGCCATCTTTATTCTCCATATTTTTCCAAAAAAAACTCATAGAAAGAATAAAATAAAAATAATATACCTTATAGTTCATTGATAAACCAAAATAATTAATGAAAACTTTTTCCTTGAAAAAAATAATAATTTCACCACTAGAAAATATCGAATCATACTTTAAATAAAAAATCCATTTTTTTTACTTATTTCTATCACAAAATTTAGATAAAACCCCATTTTCAAGCATTAAAATCATATTGGTACCATGAGACATCATCTTCATATCACTCTTAAAATAACCCTTATAGAAGAATAAACATTTCATAAAACACTTTTTTATTGAATATTTTCTTGATAGTAAACAACATAGTTTCCTCACATTATGTTTAATATTTTTATTTATGAAATATTTGATAGTAGATCAATCATTTAAAAATTTGATTGAAATTATAGTTTTGACCTTTTAAAGTGCATTGTAGTATTTTGTACATAAATATTAATATGTATCTTATTTGAAATTTGGAATTTCAAAATTAATTTATTAGTCATTTTAATACAATATTAAATTAGACCATTTTTATTTTATCATGATTTTGGTTAGAGTAAATAGGGAATGAAGTCGAATCTAGACTGAACTCCTCAAATTAGACACAACATCACTATTTGGGATATATCCCCCACATATGGGATTGGACAGGGATTAAATTTAAATAGAATATGGAGAATCAATATCTTAAAAAATAATCCTTCAAGAATAATTTCTGGTTTATGCGTATTGAGGGTCATAAAGTCTTTGTAACTTGGATTAAAATATTTTGATGTAATTTCCCATTAAAACATGTAACCTCTTATAACCCTAGCCCCCCATCCCCTCTATAAATGAGTAATTTTATACTTTAGAGGGTATTTTACATGTTTTTTCAGATTAAGGGTAGTGGTGAAGTGATTTAACTCCATTTCTATAAAAAAATCATGAGTGAGGGATCTTGAAGCAATGATCCTTCATCGAATCCTTCTTATTCTTCTTCTCATTATAAAGTTTGTGTTTCATTAATTGAAATCATAGTTTCACTTATATTTATACTATTTTGTTCAATTTTAATTTTCTATATTTACACTATTTGGGATGGAAATAATGTTTAGGATTGTGATTGTGTTGTAATTTATCTATAAATTGTTATATGAAATTCATTTCAACGATGAATACTCCACCCATGGAAGAGTAGTTTTTAGTAATCTATCAAATTTTATTAATATTCACTTATTTGTTTAAGTCAATGAGATACTATAATCCTCGTAATATTATATATGAATTGATATTTTAACTTAAAATAAATTAGTCAATATATTTATAAAATAAAAAAACCATACTAGGTTGAGTAATGTTTGATTTCTGAGATCAAAATCAAAATCGTAAAACAAAATAATGATGTAAATTTTTAGGGTTCAAATATAAAAACTAAAATCAATTCATTCTCAATTATAGTATAGATATAATCCTTAATTATCCATTGATCATAATAAATCCTTGGAATGAAAATCAAAATAGGGTTATGCTTGTATGTTATGAAGCTAGCCTATGGTTTAATTCATTTTATTATTATGGTCAAGGAAACTTCTCATAGTGTTAGGGGTTTAAAAATTAGCGTAACATAATTGAGTGCCTTTAATGTGAATGATAATGATTAATAATAAGCTGAATATGTATATTTATATTTATTATTCCTTTTTAAATATTAAAAAAAAAATATTCTCATTTTGGTTCATCTATCAAATTTCAAAAAGAGAAAAACAAAACATTATAATCTTCTTAAAAGATACATATTCTTGTGTTATAATCCATAAACAAACCCATATATTTTTTGTATAATATTTCCTTAATATTTTTTAAAATTCATTTAATATAGTTTCTTAAGTAAAACATCCTTATATAAAGGTATTTTTCCTTCCACTCACATTGTGTAACATCACCCACAATAGAACCTTTCAAATTGGCATCATTTCCGGGGAGGCATGTAATTTATTAAGAAAATTAGATTTTTTTTTTTATTTTTTTTATCATCTTATTTTTTTTTTCATTCTTACCCTTTCTTAATTTTTGTAGACCATAATTTCTATATTCTTATAATGATATTATAGTTTAATTATATTTATTTATATTTTTCCTCTAATTTTTGGCATGATTTCATCATGTGGAAATAATTTATCTAGATCCCAAGATTGAATGTGGTCATAGGGATTAAATCAGGAAATCATAGGGTATAAAAAGTGTTGACATCTATCCAACTAGGTAATTCCACAATTTTCAGATTTTTTAAGTAGGAATAGAATCACAGAAAAACAAATAAAATGGATGAAAATAACAATAATGAAATCAATAGAACCACTAGAGATTTTTTTTCACCTTATATTAATTATAGACCTACATTTATTTCATATCCAACTATTGAATAAAACATTGAACTAAAATCTATGTTAATTCACCTTTTCAATAAATATAATGTCTTGTCTAGTGATGATAACTACAAGAATCATAAATAATTCATAAGAGTTTTCTCAATAATTAATGTAATGTAAATAATTATCAAATAAAACCAAGATCATTCTCATTCCGAAATTATGGAACTATAAATGACTAGAAGTATTATTTATAACCTATCGATGTAACATGTAGGAATTATTTTAAACTTCTTTTCTTGTAGATATTTTATCTAGCATCAAGGACTACTGACATTTCAAAGGAAAACATAAGAATCATGAAAGAACAATGGTAGTCAATGAATGAGTACTGGGAGTGATTCGAGAAGTAGTATACAATCTACCCCCATCATCAAATTAGTGAGGAGCTCATCACCAAGTAATTTTACAAAAGACTCACACCTATGAAGAGGTGCATACTGGATGTTACAATATAAGGAGAATTGGTAGATAAAATACCATCATCTATATGGGAATTGATTAAAAAGATAAAATAAAAATCTCAATAATTTGGTGATTGAGGTACACAACCTTTTATAGGAGTTCATCAAGTATGTACTTTATTTAAAATCATTTAATTGATATGTAGTTGGTAAAATTTAGCACTTTGGTGAGGTATATTTCTTTGGATCAAAATACTGCCCAACCCATTATTATGAGGTCTTGTGTAATTTTCACTAAAACATACCATCCTATCTACCATTTATCCAAAATTAAAAGAGACAAAGGATTTTAATGTTATATTCCCTATGAGACCCCATTTGTAGTAGCAGCATCCACATCCTTAGAATAAGTATGATTACTTCGTACCAAAATGAACACAGTAATGGAATGATCCCCCTGACATGAGTCAGGGATATAGAAAAAATAAATACCCCTTTTCAAAATAAAATTAAAATAGCCTCCATCTTACCAATTAGGCTTTAAACAACAACAGAAAATATTTAAAGCCCAATAAAAAACAAGTAAATAACAAATTAATTCTCATTAAAATGTATAATCTAATACTAATTTCCTTTCTAAATAATTTTCTCTTAATTAAAATAATTATTTTAAGATTCAATTTTTATAGTTGAATGTGTTAAAATATGAATATTATCTATATTTCTGCCACCATCTATGGGATGGTATGTAAGAAATATGGAAATGTTCCTTCTTGACCAACTAAAAAATCAAATTGTAATCTCGGTTCCATCACATTGATAAGTGAGAAGAAGAAAACTAATATATATGCACCAATCATTCCACAAGGATTCTACACAACTCCTGAGAAAAACCCTTCAAAACCAACCAATAAGTAGCTAAAGGTTAAATAAAAATGATTGAAAAAGATTTATGATGTTCCTCCTAAAACCCTTCAATTTCTAAATAGAGTTGTGAAAACTAATATTACTATTAAGGAGATTATGTAAATAAGTGGTTTTTGATATATTCAAAAAAATTCATAACAACATACACCTAATGGAAGATATCAAGAAAATTCCAAGGAATGTTTGTTTTTGAAAAAACTATAGAAAAATAGAAGCAGGATCAAGGAAAAAAAATTAATTAACCATGGAAGTAATGTGTTTTCACTCATCACACCAACTCAGTCGATGTCGATGAAGAATAAGGATCTTGGGAAATTCACCATACCATTCATAATATAGAATTTTCCCTTTTATTAAGATTTGTGTGATTGGGGAGCTTCAATAAATAAAATTCCTCCCTCATCGTTCTCTTCTTAATATATTGTTGAGTTAAAGCTTATAAGAGTAGTAGTTAAATTGGAAAATATATATATGATATATCTATTGGGATTCCCTAATGATTTATTTTTTTAGGTAATGGAAATGATTTTCCATATAGATTTAAAGGTGATTAACATGGAGGATGATTAGGTACATTCTCATTCACCCATTATCTTATATTTTCCCTTCCTTAAAATTAAAAATATGATAATAAACAACAACAAAAATTGGCTAGAGATCCAGTTTAGAACCATGGAAATACACACTAAAACCATGGATATAGGTTACAACCACAATTTTATCGACCATGGATCCTAATTTCATGGCTATAAGGAAAACCCTAGATCTATGGTTTTAAACTGTGTGAATATCCCTATTTCCACAGTTCAAACTATATATACATGATTATATTTCTCAATAAAACAATCTCTATATCCATGGTTAAAAACTCTGGATCCATCCTTAATTTTATAAAGAAAAAATAGCCCCCCACCAGCACCTCCCTCTATAGGTGCATGTCCATCTGCACCCCTTGTCCCATGAACCTTACTCTTCACCCATGCACCACCATTCCCCTCCCTATACACCCCTACACCCGTATTAACCTCCATATTCACCCATAAACCTCCCCATACACCCTATTTCACCTCTCTCTCACCCCATGCACCTCCCTCTTCACCCCTCTGCATCCCCCCTTCACCCTTAAAATACCCATGTACCTTTTTATTCACTCATACAATCATCTACCCCCTCTTCCCCCCATGAATCCCCTTCCATCCCTCTGCACCCCCATTATGCCCTCATACACCCCCTCATAAACCCCTTTCTTCCCCCATCTGCAACCCATGCACCTCCCTCTACACACCCATGCACTCTCTTCACCCATGCACCCCCCTCTACACCCCTACACCACCTTTGCACCCCCTCGCCCTTTGTTCATAAAGATGAATACAATAGAAGGAATGGATGAAATGTGCAATTAAATGACAAAAACAAATTTCAATGATCCATGAACAATTCTCATTGCACATACACATTATATAATAAAAAAAATTGATCCATAAAAAAATAGAGTAAGAAATTTAGAGGTAAAAAAAATTCATAATAAAATAAGTAAATAATTGTTATTTTACACATGGTTTTTCATAGCTTTTCCCATGAGAAAAAATTCTCCTTCATTAGAGTCTTTTGAAAAATAATGGAATGTTGTTTTTTCTTCTTATTATTTGCGGTTCCAAGAACCATATGTGAATCTTTTTCAGGTTGAATGGTAATGGTTTTTAGATTTTCTAGGCCATAGTGTATGAATGGGTTGATACTATAATAATTGTAGCTCTCTTTGTTGAACTGTACACCATCGTTTCCTTTCCCAACCCTCTTTAGCAAAAAGGAATCGTTCCTCTTCACAATCGACCAAATCAAAGGTCCTGGAAGCATTTCCATTATCATCCACAACTGATCCTAAGAAAAATATTCTCATGATTTTCACATTCATAGTAGATTACCCAGGCTCTATCCTAATAAAATTATATACAAAATTTAAATTACACTCCCACATAAAAACCAATGCAATAATTTTTCTTATACTATAAATAATCAAAAAAACAGTGATTTATTTCAACCTATATATGTTCTAGAAATTAATTAATCTATTTTAAATAATGTAATAATAATCCTTGGGTGAGATATGATTGGTCGAATTCAATATTTTTTGTTTTCCAGTCAACTAACTAGAAAAACTTTCTTATAGGTAATTTTAATTTCCCAATCTAGTTAATCATTGGTTGACATTTTCCACAACATTTGATTGTATAAATTTACTATTGTTAGAGTTTGATATTTTTATCAAGAAGTCATATTCATTACTATCGATGATAGTTTATTATTGAAATAAATGGACACTCTTCATGATAAAATTTCATGGCTAATCATGTGTTGATATTTAAGGATAAGGAAATACTTAATAATTATTTGGATCGATTATTTTAAAACATAAGAGTTTGAGTGAGATCACTATATAGAGATTTGAGTTGGGGTTATTCCTTTCCTGTTTCCCGAATAAATACAAGATACCTTGAAAAGTTATAGGTAGTTATATATTTTCTTTTATATGTGGACCCTAGTTCAGGTTTTGTCGGAATTTACCTATAGTTATATAGTGAGGTGATGTAGATATACCTTTATAATGAAGAGATTTTTGAGATCTTATGAATTTATATTTTTCTATTTGTATAATTTAGGGAGGATTTTCTAGTAGATTAATTTATGACATTGAAGTAGCTAGAGATAGGATATGATTTAGAATGTCTCCATAACCTTTTTCCTATAATCCTAATTTCATAATGTTTAACGGTTGGTAGACTGAAAGTCGTATGATGAACTTGATGGTTAGGGAGTATTAACTTGATTTGAGGTATAATATGTTTCTTACAAACTAACACTTATTATAATTAATTTTTGGGGGATCATTTCCTTTGTTATCCTATTTTTTCATAGAATTGGATATTCCATTATAGATCTTATCGGGACTACTTTAGTTGGAGACTCTTACTAGTGTTGATCAAACTATTTCCCATAGTGTTTGAAATATAGATATTTCACTATTATAAGAGAGGGATATTTTGGGAATCTATTATATTAGGATAAGACTATATGGATCCATCCTTAATGTGATCTACATGGGTTTTAATGGTTTTGTGAAAATGTGTTGATGAGTGGATGGTTAAAGGTTCCAATTTAGTGTTGAGAGGTACTGATAAAAAAATATTCTAGAATTTATCTCATTCAAAAAACGAAAAATTTATTTTCATTATTCTGGGGATGTACTGGTATCTATTACCATTTAACAGGTAGTCTAATTTTTCTGAGTTGTCTAACAGTGTAATTGGTAGACATATTAGATATGCATGTTCTTTAAAAGAAAATATTATAGTGTTCAAAACATATTTTATTAATCATTAAAAGGATTAATTCTTTGGATTTTCAAACTTAATCTATATATTCACTAGGTAAAAGGATTTTTAAATCTTAAAAGTGATGTTGTAAGGAGAAGATTAATGTTTTTACAAAGATGAATCTATTAAAAAAATCATAATATTTCAAATTAAAGAATAAAAATATGATCTTGCTCACATATTTTGGTGTTGAAGAATGCTAATCTAGGATAATTAATGATGTTAAAAAACACATCTAATGAAATCTATAATATCAATAAAGATATGATATAACCGATAATGTCATGATAAATCTATTTTTTTACTAATATTGAAAACTCATTCACACATTATAGAAAATATTTTAACACACTGTAATGATGAATTTTAGTGGGTATCAGGCCAGTTGTGAAGTGATATAAGTGTAAAATCCAAGATTTTGTCTTCCCAACAATGTCAGGATAGATTTTCAATATCTCTAAAGTGATTTTATGAGTGTACTGATTGATGAAAATATCTTAATATGGAAGTGGACAGTTTAAAGATATTATATACCCTATAAATCATTAGAGGATTTTGTAAATTGGTATTTTCCTCACTTATGTGATTTTATTTTTTGTAAATAATTTGAGGATTTAGTGGGTAACATTTATGGAATTTACATTGTTAACAGAGATTATTATTTCTAAAACGTACTACCTCCTCGGTATACTTTCATTATTTGTTGACAATTCATTACTAAGTGGTGAACGTCACTAATTGAAATTTATAATGGGGAATGTAGCTTGTATATGAAGGCTTGATAAAATTTTAATTTTTTATTCAGGTTGGATATAAAAAGTAATTCATGGAATTTAGTGATGTTTAGAATTTTCATAAAAAAGATAATATGCATTTTGGTAATCTAGTTGTGCCACAATAGTAAATGTTTTTCATGGTGTAAGGTTCTTCATGAATGTTAATGCATGTGTGGTTTTGTTTTCATGTGGATTCTATGGAGGAATTTAAAAAGGTGACAATGATAAATATAAAAATCATGAATTTAATTCCAATATCTTAGGAGAAGTTAAAGGCCACAGGATTTATGAATAATATAATTGGAAATAGGTTTCCATTTTTTTAAATATTGAATGTTTTCAATATAGTGATATCTCAATTTTATATTTTTTAATGAAGTGAATGATCTTGTTGACTAAATTATGATTTATGGAATACTAAATAAGAGTAATCAAGATACTAATATTAAAGGGAGATTTTATTATTAAAAATAATTAATTATTATTTGTATGTGAAGATTCTAGTAATCATATATGAATAATATCGAGAGAAGATGATCGTCAATGAAACCATTATCCCTTGATATAACTACAAATTTAAATAAGAAAAGACGGGTCTAGTGTATATTGATATCTATGTCAAAGGAAAGGATTGAATCATATTTAAATATTTGATACTAGAAGAGGGAGGAGCATTTTAGTATATTATAATTGTTGAATAACATAAAATCATGGAAAAAATATTAAGAGATTAAACCAGATTAAAATATTATAATCAAGAAGAAGGAGAAGGATGGGGAATCCCATAAATTTTGATGATCTGAATATTTATGGAGAAAAATAAGAAATACTTGATGGATTTCCATTAATCACATCAATATGTATTTTATGACAGAAGGCTTGATGTAGGAAACAAGACTACATTTTTATAGAAATATAGGTTCACATGTAAAGGGATAAAAGAAGTTAAAAGGATAATTCTAGTCTTCATAATTATCATTATCATATATAATATTTTTTTTGGTTTGGGAAAGGAAAAAAATAATTAATTTTAACTTAAAATGACTAAATCTACACATGCATAGTATAAATGACTGAATCCACACAAACAAACAAAAAAAAACGTTTAAAATAAAAAGTAATAAAATAAATGAAAATGAATCAAGTGATTCTATTCAGATAAATTCTATTCAAAAAAATGTCAATGAAAATAGAGAGTACATGCTTAATTTATATAGGAATATTCACAAGAATGAACCAATGATAAAGTTGTTCAGTAAATGAAATGAAAACAGAAGGGGAATTTCAAAGCGGATTGCATGGTATTTCTATCTATATATGATTTGTTAAATTTTTTATCTAGAAATGGTATTCTTCCTAATATTTGTGGAATTTCCATTCATATGGAAGTTAAAAATGTTTTTCACTAAATAAATTGGGACTTTATGATTGAATTTATTCAAAAGTGGATGTTCAGAGACTATTTTTTGGTCTAGTGGAAAATTCTCCTCAACTCTATCAGGTTTCCTACATAGTATCTGAAAACCAAATGGGATACTTCCCACTGAAAAGTATGTGAAACCAATATGAGAATAAAATTACATTCTCAATGTTAAATATCATAATTTTTATAACCCAATACACATAAAAAACCTCTAATAAGGATGATTAATTGTAGTCACAATTATGGATGGGATTACCTCTAGTTATAGTTTAGATTATAGCGTTCACAATTATGGATTTAAATATTTCACTAAACTATATGTTACTTTTTCATTACCAAGAATCACATCACTCTTAATTGTTCTAAGGTTGATTAATAACTTTTCAGTAATTAATATCTTTCATTTGGATTTCAAAAATGCATTGCTTCTCCTTAATTTATCTCTTGTTCTATGAAATGTCATTGGATGGTACCTCTATTTGAATCATAGAATATGTACTTTGTGTCATATTATTTCATAATGTATCTATGTTAAATTTGATGTCCCTAGTCTATCCATAGAAAACTTTTGGATTAAAATTGATTAAAAATACTTTTATAAGAAGCATGTATTTTATACATCATTGACATATTTTTATTCATCCTACTACTATCAAGGACACACATATGAATTTTTTTTATCAAAATTCAACTCAATGCATAAGGCTGCCATGGTAAATATCCTTCGTTAGTACTTGATTCAAACTATTATCTAATTAATAATATGTCTTAGGCACCTATCAAGTCTAAAAATGATGGAGAAATTAATCAATTAATTGTTGTAAGAATTTTATAAAATTCAAGAACCAGTGTCAAGAAGGTATGAAGAATCCCTAAAAATACAGATTGAGAATTCTTCTCAAATTTATGATAGAACCCCTCTTATTTTTATAATTCTATATGAAACCCAACCATTGAACGGGTTTCTGGCTGAGGGTACTAAATAATACCAATCCTAATTAATGGAATCTAATATTTTGTTTGAATATACTAATACATTTACTTAATATTTAATTTCAATATATAGGAATCATAAAAATATAGATAAGAAAAAATGAGACATTGTGGCCATAAATATGTATGGTGATTGACAAGATGTTATATATAGAGAAAAGAGATTCAAATCAAAGAAGAAAGATTGGTCAGTAAAAGAGCATGCTTTAGGTGAGGCTAATATCACGCTAGAATGGGCTACTATCGTTCCAGAACAAACTAATTTTAGAACTAATAATTATCATTCTATAAAAAACTACTCCTTAATTATGGATCAATGTTTTACGTAAGCCAGGTTTTTTCTATGTAGATTAGTAATTTTATAATTTTTTTTCAGGGATTAATTAATCATATTATTTATTTTATATAAGTAATTTGTGGGAACTTCCTCAAATTGGTGGTTTAATAAATATTTGTTTTCACTAGATTAAATAATATATTTATTTAGCTACTATAAAGAGATAATTTCTTATTTATTTCATATCAATCATTCTCACCTTTTGACTATAATTAATGCTCCCCCTGAATTAGACTTACTATCATCTATTGATTTGGTCTGGTCAACATCAGTGAAGGCAATGAGTTTTGAATAACATATTTAGAATAATATAATACATAGTCCATTCTTCCATATACATATCTTAAAATAAATTTTACTAAAACCATGTGATTAAATATATAAAAACATTCAAACCTTGCAATAACGCATGTTGAAAAATAATATATGGCCTCAATGCATTGAAGTAGATCAATTTTATAAGAATTTTTCTGAATCTTGTATCATTCACTAACTTTAAAACCTTATATTTCATTTAATTTCATCTTGTAGCAATAAAATTGCTCACTGACTTATAATCCTCAATATGAAATCATTTGAAAATATCCTTATCATTATTAAACTATTTAATAAAACTTCCATTTTACTTATAAACAATCTATAATCCCAAGAACATATTTAATTGTCATATGAGTAACATCTCAATATATTTTTTCATATAATAATCAAACATTGTTAAATAATCACTTCATAAGCCTATAAAGATAGGTTAAATTGTATAAAGCTATGGAATTATTTAAAAATAACAATTACTATTAATATAGATGTTATAATCAACTCTTATATAAACCTAAAAAATGGACAATTTTCATTCATTCAGTTCTAAGATATTTTTAATTGTTTTAACCCACAAATAGCATTTTTAAACATGCATAATTTACTATATAATTGTGGTAAGAAACAATTTAATATCCCCAATACAATAAATTCGTGAAAATATTTTATCTATAACCACCATTTCAGTTAATGAATACCCCTTTCAAAAAAATTTGTCTTTGAATTTTGTTATGTATCTATTTTAATTAAGCATATTTATGAATAATTGTTTAGTGAATATGATATTTTCATATACGGTTGTTGACACTCCTTTCCATCACAGAGTCTAACGAATAAAAAAGGAAAATACCTTAGTCCAAAGTGATTCATCCTTTGAAGAAACTTCAAAAATTGAAAAAGGCATGAACAAGGATTTCTTCACACTTGGGTCACGCAAGTTTCATCATGGTCACACAAGTATACTTATGCACCACATATTGGTCGCACAGGTGACTTGCACGCCCTCTTTGATTTTCTCCCAAGGTCTTCCCTAGCATATAAATACCCCTTGTGGGCCCCCCATTTCTGGGATGGAAAAATTCCAAAAGTCAGATTTAAGATCTGGTCTCCCTAGTCTCTACTTGAAGTCTTCCAGTCACTTCAAAGGTAATTTCTTACCTATAATGGAAGATCTAAATTGGGGAAGCAAGGACAAAGTGTTGAAACTCATCAACAGTTGTGCGCTTAAGTGTCCAGCCTTAAGGGAAATGGCCAAACTTGCGCACCACCTTATCCCTTTAACAAAACTTGTGCACCACTCTTTTGGAAGCCTTTAGGGATAATAGTAAGGGATTGAGCCAAGTATCACCCAAGTATTACACTAAGGGTTGACCATCACGCAAGTACGCATGTGTCGCGCAAGTATAATTGCATGACCAGGACTTGCCCGCCCACGCAGGACTTGCGCACCTCTCTCTTTTTTGGTGCCCCTCATGCCTATTCACTTGATTTCTTCAAATCCACCTCTCATCATCAAGATTTAGCCTTCAGAACCATCTTCAAATCCATTTATGGAATGGTTCCTTTGTTGGATTTTCTATCTGAAAGGAATTTTGTGGAACAGTGCTCAAAACCTAGTGATTTACATATCTTTATGCCACTAAGGATAGAGATTTCATTCATTCAACCTCATCCTTTAAGATGAGAGGATCTTTAACCTGGGCCTCCTTTTCAAGAGTAATCCCTTGTCCAATTCCCAATATCAAATCCCTAAATATGGGAATCCTCTTTAAAAGTAAGCCCCAAGTCCCCTAACCTGGGCCTCCTTTTCAGGAGTAAGACCCAAATTACAAGTCCCTTGAACCTGGGCCTCCTTCTCAAGAATAAGCCCCAGTCATATTTTCTTTAACCTGAGCCTCCTTCTTAGGAATAAGCCCTAGTCATAAATTCACTTAACCAGTCTTAATTTACTTTTTGATTTGGACTTCCTTCTCAGGAATAAAACCCAATCATAAGTCCCCTCTAATTTGGGCATCCTTCTCAGGATTAAGTCCTATGTTAAGTATCCAAATCTCCATAAAGCACATATACCTTTATAGACCTTTTTCTCGGGTTTCTTCCCAGAAGTAAATCTTAATATTCATCCATCTGGGAAGTCATATATAGATAAGCCCCACATCATTTCTTACGATTACATCTTTCATGGCAAAATTGTTAGGTTTTACCAATACCTCATGTTTCTCACATCGATCATGACTCACGTGAGCTTAGAGCGTGAAAGAAATTATAACATATTTCTTTGATCAATCAATCATACATAATCCTCATACTTCTTTACTCGAACTATGTGGGTTCTGATTCCTTTTCTAAAACAAAGGATAAGTAGGTAGCCCATCTGTGGGTACGATCCCAACTCTCAAATAATCCATGTCCTCCTGAATGAAAATAATCTTCAAGTGCCCCGTTGAGTAGATTTAAAACTAGTATGGTTATCATAATGACTAAGAGATTTCTATATAATGTGTCGAAGGATACCGTTGACTAAGAATATCAAAAAAATAAAAATGATTCTCTATCGATGAAGAACCTTGAATACATATAAAAGATTCTCTAAATCTCCTACATATCAATCATTGATTGTTAGATCTAAAGGAAAGCTCATTTTCATACTTGGTAATTTAATAAGGATTCACGAACATAACATAAATCTATAAAGAGAGTCCCAGAGTAGACAATAATTCCCCTAAAAAAGGTGTGATGATTCCGACCTCCCATCCTCTCAACAAATGAAAATTCTTATTCCTCATCAATTCACAACTAATGAGCACCTACCTTTGGAAAGTAGGTCCAAATGGATATAGAATCAGTGGATGTTTCCGGTTCTATGAAAAAACCTGTTAGAAACTACTTGGAATGTTTGAACCTTAAACAAATGAGGTCATCCCCAATTTTAGAGGAAACAAAAAATGGTGAACCCGACGTGAATCCTTAACCAAGTTAAAATGATGTTTTACTTTTTTGTAAGGCCCCTATTTAAACTCAATGAGAGGGCCAACAAAAAAATCAATAACATATGTGCTCATCTAAAAGATGTAGTGGCCGAACTTATCTTGATTATGTCTGTTATATCAAACAGGCACTCTTTTCCAAGATCTTCTGCGTTATAGAAATGGCTTCTCTTAAGTCCACACTTGTGAATACCTCTGCTATGAATGCCTCTGCTGCTACTCCTACTGCATCGTCATCCGCTCTGTGGATGACATCACCTACTTTGAATCTTCAACGCTAGTTATCAAATGCACTGGTTAAGGAATACCATCAACACGGTACCATTCCAACTCTAGAGGCTTCTCGACAAGCCCTCCAAGTCAATAATTCACCGTGTTTGTCTGGATAGTAACGACCAGTGATCAAGAAGCAAGAGGTTCCAACCACCATTTCCAACCGTTTCGAGTCATTATCCATGGAAAGCAATCACCAGTCCCTCCCATATTCTGGGAAGGTGAATGAGAGGGCCACTGAAGGCCTTAATTCAAGGAAATTGGAGTCCTTCTAGAGGGATCCCACCATCAGTCGCCCCCAGACTTGTGCGGTAATGTGCCCTCAACATGATGAGGGTATCTCCTTCAGGGGTTCGGTTCAGGTCCCTCAGACCCGAGAACACAAGACAAACTGCCAGAGGTGAAATCCGGTCAATAGTGAGGATGTTCTTATCTCTGCCATTTCTGGACAAGTCAACCAACCTAACTTGGTGGAAAGCAACGAGCGGGCACATACACCCATCTGTTTTAATTCCACTGTCTAGCAGACTCGTCTGGAAGCAACATGCCATTCCCGTCAGGAAATTCCGGCGAATTACTATAGACAGGAATATACACCTGTTTATAAATCATCAGCTTGTCAGCAGGCTCGTCTGACAATATACGATGAAGCCCGCCAACCGAATGTGTTGAAAATTGGTAAACAGGAACGTACACCTACTTACACTCATCAATCCTACGAGCAGACTCGTCTGTCAGTATTGAAGGAAGTTAATCAACCACATTCAGCGGAGTGCAATCAGAAGGAACATACACCTGCTAGTATTGATCAACCCTGCCAATAGTCTCGTTCGGTATCACCTAGAGAAGTCAATTAGAAAGCCCCAATGACAAACAAGAGGCAGACTCAACTCTCTGCCCCCAAACTTGAGTATTGCCAGTATTCACTGACAAGAAAAGGAGGACAGGAACAAGAACACATACCTACTCCAAGCACGTAATGGATGTATATTCCCCTTCCGGCAGCTGAAGTCACCAAGCATATTTTGAAAATGGTAAAAGAGAAGAAGAAAATCCCTGCTCATATTCTGGATGCCTATCAGGATTTTATAACAGCTTCAGTAGCATCACAGGGAATGAAATGAAAATCTATCCCAACCAGTGGAGTGATACATCAACAGTTCACTCCGGAAAAGACACACACCTCTGTTCCAGTCCAAGAGGGTTGTGGGGCGCACTCCCCCATATCATATGGACAACCAAGTTAGGAACATACACTTTATTTGAGTGAAGATAATCAGATTAACCTGATCATTTCTCCTGAGCAGGCACATAAACCATCCCATAATGACCACTTTCTCAACAAGTGGTTCCCAAAAATGAGTAAGAAGGTGTCTTAGAAAAAACCACGTCCAACACAGTCAAGAAATCAAGGGCCAAGCTGTAATAAGGCCTTACTCAATGCTATAGTTCTTGAAGCCCTCCGACAATTATCTGTTGGAATTCAAGATTCTGCTCTCTAATTTCCCAATAGTGGGAACATTAATTCCGAAGGACTTCATCAGACACTTCCTCATGAAGGCTTGCTTCATGACAGTTCGGTTGATCTCGAAGTTCTATCTTAAGATGAGAGCTACAGTAACCCTCTACATGGATAGAAGACCAAGGAGAAAAATGTTTCAACTTTTGTTGTAACCCACCATGGTGGTCCTCCCCATGATGATGAATTTAGCTGTGAAAGTACTCTCCGTAGTAGTAATTCGTATTGCCTAGAAAATACTCCAATGGACAATGTAGTGATGAGAAAGCCCTCTCATCTTGAGGTACTTGCAAATATGAAGCCAGTAATGTCTGATGCTTTACCACTAGCAGGTGAAATACTTTCTCAATCAGAAGACAACCCGGGGTGTAGGTCATTCTCCATACCACCCCTGGGTCATTCATCGTCTAGTTTGATTACTGAATTCTATACCAATCTTGTTGAATCCGATAAAGCAACAAGGAAGCACCAACTATGGTCTAATCGTGTATATTAATCTTCATCAAATGATAAAGAGGAAGTGCTGAATATAAGAAAATAGCTGGTGAAAGGTGAAGTGTCATTCATGTTTTGGCATCTGGCTGACTCTCAGTATGACATTCCAGAGATGTTGACGAAAGATGGAATTCATGATATTCGTCTCAACATATGGCAAACTCTTTGTCTGTTGAAAAATAAAATATTATCTTATGATGAATATGAAAATCATGTCAAGATAATAGAAGGGATACAAAGCCAAATTGACTTGGCATCTCTCTCAGTTTCTTGATATCCAAAGGATGAAAAGAAATAGACAGCCCTTCACTGTTCATGCCTTGGCACACTAAGAAGATTGCGCCAGTTAATTGCCAATAACCCATCTGGTATTCAAATCATGGGATGGGGAGTTCATGGAGCACTAAATTCCACTGTACTCTCCTGCCATCAAAGACCGCCGAAAATGGTCTCATGAAGTGTTATTTCCCATGGCCGAGCACAACCAATTGGATTTGTTTGTAATAAAAGGCTCGCTCAAGAACATGCCTCAACTAGTTCTTCGCAAATTCATGCATATAGAGAAAAAGTTATTGAATTACTCCTGCATCAAGAAAACGAGAACATTGAACATTCTTCTCTTTTAGAGCGTGCACATCATCAAGTGACAGAAGTGTCAGAAATCATCCAACGGTCTTTTGAGCCGGGTGATTTGAGTGGATGTAGGTTGATGCATCCAACCAATTTCAGGACTAAAGTATACAAGATCAAGAGATCATTTAAGAAAGTATCAGATGTAGTAGCTCAAGAACCACCCCAGCTTTCCAGACTAGGGACTCTTTTAGACCAACCCTCGGAATCAACAAATAGGATTCGAGGAGTTGAGCCGGAATAGAAGGAACAACCCGAGTCCACCAGACTGGGGAATTTTTCAAATTCTCAATCTCTACCTTAGAGAAATTCAGTCTTCTCTTGATTAGGGAAACTCCACAAGTGGAACTAAGAGCCAAATTATTAAGAGATTCTCTCCAAATTATGGTTCGTCAAGAAGTTCCCAAGGATTCGAATCAATAAAATGTAATGTCTCGTCAAGGACATGGAAGAAGACAATATCGCAGAAATGTCGATATAAGGGATGCAATGAGTTATGCATCAATTAATTTCATCAATTCCATTGTTTCTGATCCTTCAAAACAAGAGGCTCACTCAGTGGGATCAGATTAAGAGGTTCCTACTCAAGAAGTTGTACGCAAAGACACAAATGAAGAAGGTGTGCATACAAGAAATCAAAGTCTTACCCAGAATCTAGGTAATCCTTCAAGCAATCAACTTCCCACTCTCCGAAAGGCATCCAACAAAGGGAAAGTAAAGAATCCGGTTACATACCCTTCCATTGGAGAAGGCCAATCGATCTCACTAGAGCAATGATTTTCACAATAGGAGGATGAAATGAAAAAATTAAGGAGGTTGAATGCAGAACTATTTCAAGGTAGTCTTCCTCCAAAGCGTGCTGGAGTCAGTCAACCAAGGGAATCTGTTGCATTTATTGAGATGGATCAAGAATATCCTCCTCTACCAGTACACCCTCACAGGTCTAATCCTGTGGGTTATGTGAAACAACAATTGGTGGTGCTACCATAATTTGCAGTACCAGCCACCACATCTATCCAAGCTTCAGTTGTTGCACCTGCTCAAGTCCAAGATCAACCAGATGTTTCTAAAAAGTTAATAACTACTATTGGGTCATTAACAGCTCATTTAGAAGCTATAGAGGGAAACCGTGCTCAAATTCAACCAGAAAAGAGAGCTTATCCTGAATGGTTTGATGCAATTCCTCCCCCATCAAAATTTTCAAGTACCACATTCCTAATCATTAATGGTTCGGGAGACCCAGAGAAACATATAACACATTTTGTTTCTCGTTTTGATCCTATGATGGGAACCCCTCAGCAATAGGAAGCAGTTAATCTTAGGTGTTTTGTACAGTAATTATAAGGGCATGCTTTTGTCTTGTATACAAGCTTGAAATCCGCATCAATTACCAAATGGGAGGATCTCCGTCAACGATTCCTTCTTCAATTCAGCTCAAATTTTCCAAATAAAATAGTTTTTGATCTTACAAATTGTAAGAAAAGGGATAATAAAAGGGTTTTAGACTTCATTGATCGCTGGAAGGGATTAACATATTCCCTAATCTTAGAACTCCCTCAAGAATAATTGTTTCCAATCTATGTAAAAAATTTATATGATGAGTTACGCACAACGTTGATCCCAGTGAAATACACAAGAGGGTTTCAATACATTACATCAATCGCTCAGTAGATTGAATATTCTCTTATAAAGACTAAGGATAAAACTCGTGTAATTCCATCAATTCCAGGAAGAAGAATGGGTAAAGTAGAGACTGCTACAGTTATGCTTAAACAAGAACTTGTACCTACTTCTACTTCAAAACCTTCATATTATCGAAGGGCTCCACCTCTTGAGCATCAAAAACAGATGCCATTTCATTAAGATGATAAAAGATATCAAAGATGGAAACAATTTGAGGATCCGAAAAGCAAAGTTTACTCTTTTTGAAATGAACAAGTTCCTGGTTACTTCATTTCAGCTCTGGAAAATAATTTGGTTCAATTTCCAAGGCCCCAAAGGCCGAAAAAGGAAGGAGATGAAGATCGTCCCAACTATTTCCCATTTCCTCAGATGTTGGGTCATCCCATTCAGGAGTGTTTTTGCTTCAAGGACCTCCTACAAAAAATGGTGGACTCGGGACAAGTCAAATTTATAGGTTCTTCATCTCAGGTAGCATGTGTTTCTACTATAGATCCAGAGGAATAAGGCGAGTGACAAGAAATCAAAAACAAAACTGCGTAGAAATATAATGATATGATGGTTAGAAAAATGATCAACCGAATCATTCCATTTTGTGAATGCAATTGAAGAAACCAATTGTGTCTTCTACTATAAATGCCATAGCAAAACCCTCTTCATCAGAGGGAAAATCCTCAAAGGGGCTACATAATTCAAAGAAAGAGGAACAATCAAAAGAAGATGAAATCGTGCCAAAGACCAAGTTGTCTTTGACTCTGGCAGATTTTATGCCATCTAATTCCAAGAAACGGGGACCGTCCCACCAAATGGAACAACCTAAACTGGCTAATCAGGCAGAGTCTTCATCAGATGAGGAGTTGATCTTTGGTTCTGTTAACATGATTCACTTAACAGATCCATATGCCAGTCGTAGTTTTGATTTTGATGAGCTCGAGTTCACTGTATCAAACAGAGGAATCATAGGGAGTTACAAATGTCTGGGATAGATAGGAAGACATGGATATCCCAGAAGCCACGATTCTAATACTACCCTTGCTAGAACTGTATATGCAACAGAAACTCGTGGTAGTGCCCTTCTGTGGACTCAAACAAGAACCAGAAAATTCTTCCACCAATAGCAGATTCAGTCCTGGTACAATTATTCTAGAGGATCAGTTAGAGGTTTCACCTTCTTCTTATTAGAAAGTAAATAGACCTAATTGGTCTAATATTTAAAATCTAGGAGTATTTCCAAATCCTACCCCGATACAAGATGCATCAACTTCCAAAGCATCAACTTCTAAGGAATCTGCGAAACCACATGTTCTTGTTGGGAAACACAGAACTTTGGATCAAAAGTATGATGTATTGAAAAACTTGGCCCAAGAACCAGCCAAGTTATCAATTCTGGATGCCTTAAAATTATCAAAGGATCTTCAGGAGGCACTCATTGAGGCATTTTCAAGTCCTCCGTAATTCACAACATAAATTGTTCCAGCTGAAGTCTACCATATTGAGAACGGTCCTGCATAATGCCATGCAGTGATATCTTTTACAGATGAAGATAACGATGATTTAATGCATGGACATATTAGACCTTTTTACTTATCTGGCAAGGTCAATAGTGTAGACATCCGAAGAGATTTTATTGATAATGGCTCCGGAGTCAACCTCATCCCCATTCGTACTCTCCATCGATTGGGCCTCACAGAATCTGATTTATCTCTTTCTACATTGATGTTACATGGATATGATAAAAATGAACAAGAACCACTGGGCAATATTACACTCAAAATATAGTTTGGAGACCTTGTATCCAATTCAGATTTCATGGTTGTTGATCACGATATAGCCTTCATCATCTTGCTTGGAAGAACTTGGCTACATCAACATGAGACTATCCCTTTATCATACCACCAATGTCTCAAATATTGTTTCAATTGTCAAATTGGGACATTGTATGGTGATAAGGACCACTTAAAAATAGGTGAATACCAATACATTGAGGCGGAATTTTATCACATAAAAGGTAAAGAGAAATCCACAACAAAGGAGGTTACCAAAGTTAATGCTACACATGGTTTGGAATAGATTCCAGTAAACCCATTCACACATGTGAGTACAGATTATGTGTTTCCTATTAGTCAAATTGAAATTATAGACCTGAATCCAAATTATCTTATGGAAACTTCCATAATGTCAATTACGACAATCAATCTAGACAGCATGGGAGTGAGTGGTGATTCACCAAGCAATGATGAAATCTCAAATGGGGATTTCTTCATTTCATCCACTGAAATCCAGCAAGCCTATACTTAACCAACCAGGCGAGAAGAAGTTATATCAATGTCAGAGAAGATCGATGATGTCAATTCTCAATCCATCATCTCCTCTTTATTACCCAAGGAAGACCCTTCATCATCAATTAGGTCAGAAATAGAAGCTTCTTCTTCAATATGTTCAAATTTTAACATCTCTTCTAATCATGGAAATTCTGATTCATCATCAACTATACAAGTAGATGTAGAAGAGATAACACATATTGAAGAATAAGAGGAAAATATCAGGGATTCTCCTCCAACATTTGAAGAGGGTATCTCTACCACCGTGGATGAACTCAGAAAAATAAATCTAGGTACAAATGAAGATCCACGCCCTACTTTAATTAGTTCGTCCATGACTCTTGAAGAGAAAGAGATTTATATTTCATTTTTAAAGAAAAGTCAAGATATATTTTCTTGGAACTATACAGAGATTCTAGGGCTTGATCCTGATGTTGATACTCATCATTTGGGTTTGCCAGAAGAACATCGAGTATTTAAGAAAGCCACGAGAAGAACTCACCCAACTTATGCTTCCAAAAGTGAAGTTGAAGTGGATAACCATATCAAAGCTAACTTTGTCAGAGAAGTTAAATATACCAAATGGATGCATAATATTGTACCTGTGAAAAAGAAGAACTGACAAATTAGATTTTGCATTGATTTCAGAGATCTTAATCGGCATTTTCCTAAAGATGATTTTGGAGTTCCGATCACAGAACTGTTAATCGATGATACAGCTGGCTATGAAGCACTTTCCATCATGGATGGATATTCTGGGTATAATCAAATCTGAATGTCCCTAGAATATGAAGAATATACAGCCTTCATAGCCCCTCAGGGTGTGTTTTTCTATCGGGTAATTCCCTTTGGCCTAAAGAATGCAGGCGCAATATATCAGCGTGGCATGCATTGTATCTTCAAACCCCTTTTAGGGAAGTTTTTTGAATGTTATGTGGATGATTTGGTGGTTAAATCCAAGAAAGTTTCTAATCACTTGGCTTATTTAGATGTCATAATCAACAAACTTCGTCAATATACTTTGAAGATGAACCCCTTAAAATGTGCTTTTGGGGTAACCTCATGAAAATTTATCATCTTTGTTGTACACCATCGTGGTATTGAAGTCGACCCTGAGAAGAAACATTCAATCCTTGGTATGTCACCTCCTCTAAATTTGATGTAATTGAGAGGACATTAAGGAAACTTAGCCTATATTTGGCATTTCATTGCCAATTTGGAAGACAAATGTTTACCCTTCACCAAATTGATGAAGAAGGGAGTCACTTACTAGTGGACTGAATAATTTCAAGAAGCAATCAATGTTCTTAAGAAGTATCTCTTGAGTCCACCAGTATTAATGCCACCTTTTGAAGGAAGACCACTTATCCTCTATGTGACAGCTTTAGAGCGATCATTGGGTGCATTTCTTGCTCAGAGGAATGATGCTGGGAATGAAAATAGCCATTACTATCTCTGTCGGACTATTATTGATGCAGAAACCTGATATTCAAGTATTGAAAAGTGCTGCGTAGAATTAATCATTGTAGTTCAGAAGTTGAGACACTACCTGCTGCATCACGAGGTCCAATTGGTATCTCGCAATAACCCGCTCAAATTCATCCTTAGTCATCTAATGCTTACAGGAAGCCTGGTAAGGTGGGCAGTTATTTTGCAGCGATTTGATATCTAGTATGTGTCTCAAAAGGCAAAAAAGGACCAAGATCTGGCTGATTTCCTTTCTGAACATCCTTCATTTGAATATATATCTTTAGATATTGAACATCCTGATGAAGAAGTCTTTTCTATTCAAGATATTCTTCAAACATGGGAAATGTACATTGATGGTGCTTCCAAAAGTCCTACTGGGAGGAAAATGGAAGATCCTAAATTTAAGAATGTTGGGTTAGTAATTGTACTCATTTCTCCAGAAAAGACAGTGCAACCTATTACTTTTCATTGTTGGTAGGCGTGACAAATAATGAATCAGAATATCAAGCTCTCGTCGTAGGATTAGAGTTAGCGCTTCAGGCACAAGTGAATCACTTAAAGGTGAAAGGTGATTCAGACCTGGTAATCAAACAAGTCAATGGAGATTATGCAATCAAAAGAGAAGAACTAATCCCTTTGTATGATTATGTCAGAGTGTTAATGGTGTAATTTCATTCGGAACCGACATTTTTTTATGTCCTGCGATCACAAAATGCTCAAGATGATGCACTGGAAAATATAGCCACAGCTCTGGCAGATCCAAATCGGGACGAGACAATCATCAGTATTGCCCACTATTATATATTTTCACCTTATGTTCAAGACAGAATAGAGGAAATCAATGAAATTAGTCCCATCTATGAACCATATGGTCATACAACAGGATGGATGACACCTATCAGAGAATACCTTCAAAATGGAACACTTCCACCTGATAGACCAGTGAAAGAAAACATCTGATGATGTGTGGTCAATTTTACTCATTATGACAACCCTGATCACCTAGAAAAAATTCACTACAAAGGGGTTTTGATAGAATTCTCTTCAGATTCATTGATGGTGAAGAGACAATGGATTTCATGAAACAAGTGCATGAAGGAGTCTATGGTTCCCATCAGTCTGGACACCGACTGCCTGATAAAAGTCTAAAGATTGGATACTTTTGGCCTTAAATGATAATAGATTGTGTTGATTTCACAAAGAAGTGTCATTCTTGACAATTATGTTCCAACTTCATTCATCATCCCCCAAAGTTGCTTCATACAGCTAAATACTCATGGCTATTTTCCACATGGGGAATGGATTTAGTAGGACTTTATCATTCAGCTACATCCAAGCAGTTTAAATATATTATTACTTCTAATGACTTATTTTCCAAATGGGCAAAGGCAATACCTCTCAAAGAAGTCAGTTCTAAAAGCATTGTTAGCTTCATCATGTCTAACATCACTACCAGATTTAGTGTCCCTCATACCATATTGACAGATATTGGCACCAACTTCTGTTCATCTGAGGTAAGGAATTTGTATCAAGAATACAACATCAAATCCAACCATTCATCTCAGTATCATGTAGTGGCCAATGGCTAGATAGAAGCCTTCAACAAGACTCTTTCAAACATACTACAAAAGATGGTTGATAAAGATAATAAATCATGCCCTGATAAACTCTTTCATGCTTTCTGGGATTATCGGACCACCATCCGCACTATAACGCGGTCAACTCCATATTCATTGGTATATGGAACTAAAGCCGTCTTGCCCATTGATGTTTAATTACCCTCACTCAGATTAGCCATTTTTGATTAGTCATCTATATATGAACAATATCCAAAGTGATTGGTTGAATTGGAACGATTATATGAGAAACGATTATGCACCCTACACCACTTGGAAGTCTATCAGAATCGAATAGGATGAGATTTCAATAAAAAATTCCGTCTTCGTTAATTCATTCAGGGAGAATTTGTATTGGTTCTCATAACTCCAATGATACCAAGAAAGAAAGCTCCCAAGAATGAACCAAAATATGAAGTACCTTACTCAATACATAAGGTCTACTCCAATGGATCTTATTCTTTAATCTCAATGGATGGAGAACTCATCATGACTCCAACCAATGCTATATTTCTGAAGAAGTATTTTGTGTAACACAAATACTAACACATCTAGCAAGATGTTAAGCTTCACCATCCTCGGTCTAGGAATATGACCTTAAGCTATTCTCATCATCCACAAACATGACGTTAAACTGTGACGTCCTAGCTACATGATGCTAAACTGTACAGAAGTCCCTTACATCTAGCAAGACATTAAACTGTGAAAAAAAGTCCCCAATACGTCCAACATGACGTTAAACTGTGTCCTCTTTTGTCCTTACTGCATGACATTAAGCTGCACAGTCCCCCTTTCGTCCAACATGACGTTAAACTGTATTGTCCCCATCGTTTTAGCTATAGGACGCTAAACTGTATAACACAGTTATTTTCCAACATGACGCAAAACTATGTTCACGTCCAACATGACGTCAAACTGTGTCCCTATATTTGTCCTACATGAAATTAAACTATACTGCTCATTCATCCTACATGATGTAAAACTGAAAAAGGTCCCTTAATACGTCCTACATGACGTTAAACTGTATTTTGTCCCAGCTACATGACATTAAACTATGCATCACTAATAGTCCTCACTGCAAGACATTAAGCTGCATAGTCCCTTCATATGTCCTACATGACATTAAACTGTGCATCATTAAGGTTGTTGCTACCTCTTGTTTCTCAAAATGAGTATGACTCACATGATCTTAGAGCAAACTTCATCCATAACACCCTCTCTGGACCACTAACCATGTGTAAGTCCCAACATCATTTTTTAGGTTGTTGTCCACAAAAAAAACTTCATCGCCAATTAATTATTTAATCGAACTACATGGACTTTGATTCTTTCCTTCTAGGATGGGTACATAGGCAACCTCCTAAGGTTCAAGCCCAAAACCAATCTCTTCACATCGGTTCACCTTCATCTCAATTAATGTTGATTCGTGAATCCACCCCCAGAATCAATATCTTTACATTGGTTCACCTTTGTCCTTGCTATATAACATTAAACTGTACACAACTTTGGCCCTGTACAACAATAAACTAAAACATTCATTAACACCCTCACCTGAGAAGGAATCATTTTTTACATTGACTTCCAATCATGCAATATTCTAAAGACTACGTGCATACATGGTAGTTCCTGAACCTTTTATCTTGGTTCAAACCATCATTGCACTAAAGTCCCCTTTTCACCCTTCACTTTTACAAACCAAATATGTACATAGGGTATATCAAGAACTATGTGCGGCTTGATTCCCATCCTTATGTGATACGTAGGAATGTTTGAGCATCCCTTGAATCAATCCCCAAGTCTTTGGGCCTAACCCCAAATTCCACTTTCAGTCCCCAGGCTAAAAAGTCCATGTGAAAGAACACACTGTGTATTCATTTTTATGGTTCGAGCTCTATGACCCTAAAATAAGATTTCCTATATTCTCATCCCACATGATGTTAAACTATATTTAATGAACTACATTTGGCTTGATTCTCATTCTAATGAGATATGTAGTGAAGTCCAGCATCTCAATTCAGGACTCAGCCAAAACATGATAATGATTAGCATTAGCCTATGTATCTCTACATGCATTGAAAAATTCCCATTTTCAAGTGTCATGCTCCTAACCTTAAATAATTCCAGATCTCCATAACCCTTTTCTTGACTTCTGGTTACAAAATTTGTGATACTTAAGAGTTATTTTTCCTGACTATGCAGCACGCTCCCTTAGGTGTCCTTGCATAAACATTCTACATAACAGACTCATCAGCCAAAAGATGCTATTATTTTACTATGCATCCAATGCCCTTAAGTGTACCTCCATGATTAAACCCCATAACGGGTTTTTCAAATAATGGTAAATTCATTCATGGGAAGAAAACCTCTTTTTTTCCATATTTTTCTTAATGACAATATGTAAAGATCCACAAAAAATATCAATCCTTAACATATTTGTCCCATACTCTTTTTCATGATCCGAAAGTATTCAAGTCTATGGTTTATATTTCCCTTCCCAAAGTTTGGGTCAGACCTTCATAGGTGTGACATTCATCTAGTTCTTAGACAATTTTTTTTGAAAATATCTTCTCCATATTCAAGTACATCTCTCCATACAAAAAACTCTGTTATTTGGAAAATGTGAATCACCATAAACTTCCACTATCTTTTTAGCAGTAGAAAAGTAAATTTCTGGGAGTTCTTTTTTCATAACTATGCAGCATGTGCCCTTAGGCAGCCTTGCATAAGTAGTCAACATAATGGACCTGTCAGCCAAAAGATGCTATTATTTTAATATGCAGCCAATGCCCTTAAGCAACCCTACATAATTCAACCCCCTAATGGGTTTGTTAAATAGTGGAAACTTCATTCTTGGGAACAACTGCTACTAATGAATTTTGGCCTGTTTTCATATCATTCCTCAGATTCAAAATTTCTTAAGTCATTGTTTACATATTTTCTTTAATACTTGAACATGGTAATATGTTTTCAGATAAATTATCAAGGAATTGAGTCAATTTTAATCCATTTGGACAAATATATTTCGACATTAAAAATTAGCCTTTTTCTGTCCGACGTGCATGACATTAAACTACCCACTAATGACAAGGGAACTCTGAACAAAAGTCAAGTTCCAGGTCACTAAATGTAAATTTCGTATGATTTAGGTAATATTGAGAAATTAAAATACTCAAAGTTTGTTGGGTTAGTTTTATAATCCTAGTTAAAAAATCAAACTATGCTTACTAAGACCATTGTCTTAGGTAAAAATTTAAAGCAGGGAGGAAAATAAGGCATGCACAAATGATTGAAGATGAAAGTGTTTTTCATTTGATGCACAAAAGTTAAAAGGACATCCATAGACTGGAGTCTCTTCTCTTTTCCAGGAATTAGAAAAGGCTGTCAACATAAATTTTCATTTGATTTACAACATCCCGAGCTTCATCAATAGGCACTTGAAGCTCATGCACTTGACCAACATCACTCTTTTCATCTTGATGGAGTGCTTTCTTGGCATCTTCAATGGATTTCATACCCTTCATTTGAGCTCCTTACAGTGAATTATTAAGTTGGTCAAGTTCCCCAGTAACAACATCTAACTATTGCTAAAGATACATCTCTTGGAAGACTTTCTCTTTGATCTTATGCTTCATCTCCTTTAACGTAGCAGCATAATCAGCCTTAGCTTGGGATACTACACCCTCAAATTCACTGATATTGGCTGACAGCCTGACCCTAGTCAAATCTTGATGGTACTTCTTCTCCTGCTCCCTTCTTAGGATGACCTGTTTCACCGTGGTATGGATCTCTTAATATCCAAACCCGTCATGTCCCAACATGACAAACATGGATGCCAGTCGGGGGATTTTTGATGACAGCTCTTTAAGAGGAATTTCAGATATGATCTTCCATATGTTCTTCTAGGCCTTGCATTGTGAAAATTTGACCGCCTTTTGTACCTCCGGGTCTGACTTAGCATCACTGTCACAGGGGGGAATCTAATCCGAGATTAATGCACTTATGGAAGTGACATGTTCTGATCCTTCCCCCCTGACCATTATTACTTCACTTTCTATTCCCATTGGGGCGGAGACTGAGGCTTCACCTCCAGATCTTGCCACTAAAATTGATGGCTCTATGTAATCAATTACAAGCATTGGGTAGTTTAAAAGGATAAAAAAAGTTGATTGGATGTCTTGAAAATTATGTATAGTCACAAATATTGTTATCCCATACCCAACGGTAGATCAACAACATGAGAAAGCTCATCTCTGTCTTTCCTAGCTTCAACAGGCTTTTCAGGACGAGTTTGTGGAAGCTCTACAAGGTTCAGCTCTAATTGAGCTAGTGTCTCTATAATATTAGGGTTTTCTGTACCCCCTTCAGGCATTGGAATTTCGACAGCTTGTTCAGATGGAACTGCACATTTGAACCATTCATGATCAAAGAGGTAATAAGAAGTTATTTTAACAGGACGAAGGATAACACTCAAGTTCAAAATCATGTAAATTATATGGTAAATTAACATGATTTAAAAACTATTCAAAAGATACGCCAAGTTCCATCATTTCATCCAATGTTATCCTAGATTTCTGGTTAGTCTCCCCAGTGTGAGCATTCAATACATCTTCTTGGTGACCCTCATGTTGTGGCCTCGAACTCCGAACAATTTCTTCAGATAAAATTGTAGCATCAGTTCCAATGGATGCCAAAAGATCTTATACAGGGGTTGAACCTAAAGTATCAAAAAATAGATGTCAGTTGATGTTTTTCATTCAACATATTATGAAGAATTGTTAACTTACTAGAAGTAGGCTCTTCTCTCCTTGAAACAGCAGCAGAAGGAATAATGGGAATAGATGCTGGCTCTTCTCCCGGAGCAGTCAAGTCAGCCTGAAGATGTGATTGTTCACTAGCACCCTCTGTCGTCCTCAAAGGTGGGTCAGTCCTCTCCCTCAGAGGCGAAATTGAAGAAGACCCTCCAATCCCAAGAATAATGATAAATCTTTTCATGATTAAAACTCATGACTATCTGAAGGACTTACCACTACTAACGAAGCGTTGAGCTATGGACTTATCCCTTTGATGCCTTTACTTCTTTGGCTTCTTAGGATTGTTGACGTCATCATCTCCAAAAACATGAATTGGAGAATGAAAAGAGATGTCTAACTCCTCTTCCATGGCTTAGGGGCCTGGATATATCTCGTCCGTCTTGCATGGAGATACATTAGACCCGATGGTAGTACCACCAGGGCTATATAATGGTGAAGGAACCTCAGCAGTTCCTTTCTTTTAAAACTGCAGGATGATGAAAATAATTTCCTTGAGTACCAATACTTTGACTGAAATCAAGTTGCAAATAAAATAAGGAAAGAGACTTACATCTTTAGGAGCCACATAATCATGCCACTCCGCATCTCTGGAACCACCAGTCCCCTCAGTGGCGCCACAATCTATCATTTCCTTCACCCTCTTGGTGAATGGAATGGAATCATTGGTGGCATATATGAGCATCTCCAGCTCTCTGATGTAAGCCCGGACTACATCAGGGTTATCCTTGTAATAGATATCTATAAAAGCCTGAATATTACCTATTCCAGGTATTTGTATCCCCTCACACAGATCCAACCAGGGAGTTTCAGAATCACAATAAAAACTTCACCATATCTGGAATATTTCTGGTCATAGATATTCAGTATGTGTACCAGAAGGCTATGAGGAGGGTCCTACAATTTTAGACTTCAGCTTCTTACCAGATCCTGCAGCTACAGATAAAGGATAAGAAAATAAGACTTGTTGTTCTATAAAGTAATGGTGATTAAATTATCCCCAATGAAGTAACTCACTAGGAATCGATGGAGTTGGCCTCTTGATTCTGATAGGGGGATTATATCTGGCATGAGGCCTTTTTGTCACATGTTTTGCCTCATCATCCCCATCTTGGGAATCCGGAGAGTTAGAACTAGGTGAGGAACCTGATGAATCAGCGCCAGGTTGGGAAGCGCCACCTTCCTGATGAAGGGTTTCTTTCTCTACAGTTCTTTTCTTTTTCCCCACCTGATAAACCGAACGATTCAGTACCCCTTCAGGGTATGATGCTATCCAGTTCTCGGCATACCATGTAGTCATGTTACATTCCTCTTTGTCAACTTGTAGATCAAACACTGCCCCGATCTTCTCCATAGATGCCAGCAACCATAGTTTTCAGGCAACCATCGGATGCTGCTATGACCTGACATGCACAGGAGGGGATACAACAGACTGCTGCAGACACATGAATTGGCGTGAAAATCTATATAGAGCATAGGCCTCACATATAATCTCTCCATCAATCCTGGTGGCCAGTACACCATCTCCCAAAGCCAGCATGTACTCCCTCAATTCCCGATCAGCAGTTACATTATCAACAAACCTCCTAGTTGGAGGGTTTCTATAAGGAAATAAATTGAATTCCTTGTACATTTTCATCCTCACCTTTGTATCATAGGGGTTAAGGGATAATGGAGGAATTCTAGAAAATGCCTACACAGATGGCCTGAAGGAACTTCCAGGATCCTGTACTCTATTCTATACATTATATGTCCTAAAGTGAGTGGCGATCCATCCCTACAAAACTTGGAATGGTCCCACTATTCTCAAAGGATACTTACCCGTAAAGAAATGGAGTAAGCTCCTATGATTCTTCTCCAAAATGGGGGTGTCCAACCCAACCATTTTCTTCTCATCCAACTTGGATGCCACAACGAAGGTCCCTGTCCTGACACCTCCCTTCGAATCCCTTACTGGCAGAAGATAAACACTGAGCCACAAGGCTAAGAAGCCTCCCAGATGGGTATTTTTAGGGATTCTTTGATTTAATTCATATCCACACTTATCAAATTCTCCTGCTTCCAAGGTCAGCCAAAATGGGCGAAGAGCACCCCTCTTCTCTATTTTGGGGCAGGTAGTAGGACAAGTACAGGTGGGCCCCTTATCCTTTGAATCCTTCTCCTCCATCTTGGTAAGAAACATATTCATCCACTCCTCTGTATGAATGTCCTTTCTATAATGAGTTAGGGATGTCTTTGAACTCTTGAGCTTGTGGAAAATTTTCCATTATTCCTAATCAAAAACTGGAGTCTTCTCCAAATCATTCGAATTCACCTTGGGAGGGATGAATTCATCATACATGTCACCCAAAATTGGAGCCCCCGAGATATTGTGGACATCACACAAACTGATGCTTACTTCTCCATGATTCAGATGGAAGGAATTGGTTTCTGGGATCCAGCGGCTGATTAGCTCCAGCACAAACTCATCATTCCTGTAGAAATATGTCTTCCCAACATAGATGACTTCATATATCGTAGCTCCTTTCAAATCCTCGACAAACACTGCACAGGTTTGTCGCACCTAGTATGCCCACATCCAAGTTGGCTTCACACCTCCTCCAGGACGGAAGTGCCAACTCTTCTTCTAGCCTTTGGATTAATCCATATGATAATTTTGGAAGATTGAAGGATAAGAATGTGGTTGCAGCTTGGCCTTATGAGGTTTCAGATATGGCGCACAAGGGCTATGATGCATCATATATGCCTTCTCCACTATTACAGTATTTATAAATTCTCCTCCACTTGAGATATTTGCTGAAGAAAAATTCGAATAATTCTGAAACCAAGAATGTGGGAGATAGTTCTTTACCTCTGGAATGTTGACATGTTGTAGATGACCATGGCCATACAGAGGCAAGTAGATGCTCTGTGGAAAATTAAGATGATAATTCTTCAAGAACATGGCCAAATTTGGAAGAGTTCTGTCATATAAATCAGAGTAATCATGGACAAAAACATTCATCATATCATCAATCCGCTTTCTAGAAAGTTCATCAGCCATTCCGATGCTTCTAGGAGCCATTGAATCTGCACAAAGGTTGAATAATGAACACTTAAGTGGGTTGATTTTTCATAAAATTTGTTACAAAAATTCGAAAAATGGCTAAGGCATTAAGGCGTGCAAGTCCAATTTTGGCGTGCAATTATAGTTGTGTCGCAAAAGCATTGAGCGCACAGGTATCACCGCGTAGGTCAAAATACCTCTACAGCAGCGCGATACAAAGAAACAGCAGAAAACAAGATACTTGTACGGTGAGAGAAACTTGTGCGGTCAAAGAGGGAATCCTTGAGAATTGATTGCTTTGCGCGAGAAATGGCCGCATATATATATAGGCCATGCCGCACCCCTGGGCGTCAAATCCTGCGCGACTCGCACCTCCGCGACGCCATCTGCTCGCTCAACACTTGCACACCGCAATTCCTTTGGTTTTCTCCTTTTTCCTCAGAGTCACATCCTCCTTCTTTCAGATCCAACTCTGAGGGGGGAATTTTGTTGACACTCCTTTCCATGACATAGTCTAAATACTGAAAAAGTGAAATACGTTAGTCCAAAGTGATTCATACTTTGAATAAACATCAAAAATTGACAAAGGAATGAACAAGGATTTCTTTACACTTGGGCCGCACAAGTTTCATCTTGGTCGCACAAGTATACTTGCGTACCACATATTGGTCGTGTAGGTGACTTTGCGCGCCCTCTTTGATTTTCTCCCAAGGTCTCTCCTAGCCTATAAATACCCCTTGTGGGCCCCCCATTTTGGGGACAGAAAATTTCCAAAAGTCAAATTTAAGCTCTGGTTTTCCTAGTCTCTGCTTGAAGTCTTCCAGTCACTTTTAATGTAATTTCTTACCTATAATGGAAGATCTAAACAGGGGAAAAAAGGCCTAAGTGTTGAAACTCATCAACACATGCACACCTAAGTGTCCAGCCCTTTAGGGAAATGGCCACACTTGTGCGCTACCTTATCCCTTCAAAAAAACTTGCGCGCCACTCTTTTGGAAGCATTTAAGGATAATAATAAGGCCTTGAGCCAAGTCTCTCCCATGTATTACCCTAAGGGTTGACTGTCGCGCAAGTACCAATGTGTCATGCAAGTATACTTGCACGACCAGGACATGCGCACCATGAAGGACTTTCACACCTCTCTCTTTTTGGGTGGCCCTCCTGCCTATTCACTTGCTTTCTTCAAATCCACCTCTACTCTTCAAGATTTAGCCTTCAGAACCATCTTCAAAGACATTTATGGCATGGTTCCTTTGTTGGCTTCCTTATCTGAAAGGAATTCTATGGAACATTTCTCAAAACCTAGTGATTTACATATCTTTATTTCACTAAGGTTAGATAGTTCATTCATTCAACCTCATCTTTTAAGATGAGAGGATCTTTAACCAGGGCCTCCTTTTCAGGAGTAATCCCCAGTCCAAGTCCCAATCTCAAATCCCCAAATATGGGAATCCTCCATAGGAGTAAGCCCCAAGTCCCCTAACATGGGCTTCATTTTCAGGAGTAAGCCCCAAATTCCAAGTCCCTTTAACCTGGGCATCCTTCTCAGGAATAATCCCTAGTCATAATTCCTTTAACCTAGGCCTCCTTCTCAGGAATAAGCCCCAGTCATAATTTCTCTTAACCAGTCTAAATTTACTTTTTTTATTTGGACTTAATTCTTCGGAATAAAACCCAATCATAAGTCCCCTCTAATTTGGGAATCCTTCTCAGGATTAAGTCCTAAGTTAAGTATCCAAATCTCCATAAAGCACATATACCTTTATGGACCTTGTTCTCATGTTTCTTCCATAAAGTAAATCATAATCTTTATCCATATGGGCAGTCAAACATACATAATCCCCACATCATTTCATATGATTACATCTTTCATGGAACAATTGTCAATTTTAACCAATACCTCTTGTTTCTCACACCACGCATGACTCACATGAGCTTAGAGCGTAAAAGTAATTATGAAATATTTCATTGATCCATCAATCATACATAAACCTCATACTTATTTACTCGAACTATGTGGGTTCTGATTCCTTTTCTAAAACAAAGGATACATTGGTAGCCCATCTGTGGGTATGATCCCAACTCTAAAATAATCCATGTCCTTATCAACGACAATTAACTTCATGTTCCCGCTGAGTGGATTGAAAACTAGTATTGTTATCATAATGAATAATAGATTTCTATATAATGTGTTGAAGGATACAATTGGCTAAGAATCTCTAACAAATACAGATGATTCTCTATCGATGAAGAAACTCGAATACATATGAAAGATTCTCTAAATCTCCTATAAATCAATCATTTATTGTTAGATCTAAAGGAAATATCATTTTCATACTTGGTAATTTAATAAGGATTCATGAACAAAACATAAACCTAAAAAGAGAGTCCTAGAGTAGAGAATAATTCCCCTCAAAAAGGTGTGATGAGTCCGACCTTCGATCCTCTCGACTAATGAAAATTATTAAGCCTCATCAGTTCACAACTAATGAGAAGATACCTTTGGAAAGTAGGTCCAAATGGATATATAATCATTGGATGTTTCTGGTTCTATGAACAAACCCATGAGAAACTGCTTGGAAAGTTTGAACCTTAAACAAACAAGGTCATCCCCAATTCCAGAGGAATCAACGGTTTGTGGAACAAATTTTTATTTTTTATTATTTTATACCTAATTTAACTCCCCATTCATGTCATTAATACAATTTTAATTATTGGTTTATTAATCAAAACGGTTTTACTCAAATAAATATAATAGGGTATTTCTATTAATTCAATACATCCTAATAGTTTATACTACAACATATTTTTCTCCCAATATTTTCTCTTCAACAATATGTTTAGTTCTAGTAAAACTTTTAGGAGTAACTAAAATATCTAGGTATTTTTCTTTATTATATTCATCAAAAAAATTCTATGATGATGTACTCACTATCACAAAGAGACTCTATTGGATCTTGTAAATACTTTCTTTTTTCCACATTATCTTCAATTCTCCTAGCATATGTTCCTTTTTTTCCTATAAATTATTATGTATTTTATTTCAAAATATTTATTGAGAATCTTATTAAAAAACAAATAAACCTTGCTTCTTAAGGAATATATATGAAATATAAATTCATCATGTTATTTCTATACTTTCCTTATTCCCTTACATATTAAGAATATAGAACATAATATTAAGGCTTGAAAATAATTCAATGTTGGTTTCTGTTTATACTTTAGTTCAAAAAGTTATTTTTTAACTAGGTAGAGAGAACTCAATTATATACATATATATATATATATATATATTTCTGTTTGAACCACCTCATTCTAGTGGTACCTTATAATACCGTAGGATATCACCATAGTTTGGGTCATTCTATTAGGGTGTCTACAATGCAGTCTCTTGTTAAGCAATATCACGCTTCTCTAGATACTTAATAACAAAATAATTAGTGAATTAAATTCCATTATTATAACATAGCACTTTGATATTAATTCTAAACTATATTTCTATTATCCTTTTATACCTCCTAAGATAATCAAGTACTTATATTTTTTATATATAGGAATAATATAGCTTAAATAATTATATCTATCCAAAAATAAAAGATATTACAATCATTATTTTGTTCCTTTCTATTTCATTGGTCCACACGTATTAGTATGAACTATGTATAATACCTGGTTATGTATTTTTTTTCTTAGGTGTATAATATTTACTTATGATATTTCGTTTTTGAAATGCTTCAAAAACATTTTCTATATTTCTTTTTAGTTATGGAATATTAAAATAAATTTTTACTAAATAGGTTTCTCTATGATTCCATGATTAAGATCACTAAATATTTTATTCCATATAATGACTCCATATTTCATAGAACATGATAAACTGCTTTAATCCCCATAATTTTCTATATATTTCTCCACTAAAATGATTAACTATACTTTCAACCTTGATATTTTCTACACCACCATTTTTAAAATAACCTTTTTCATTCACCTTAGAATTTATATTTTTTTAATAGATTAATATTTTCATTTATATGCGAGGAAAATAAATTATAAAATATCTATGTTCCCCCCACAATATTTTTCTTTTAAATATACTTCAACCAAATGGACCATTCCATGAAATTTTTTTTTCATAACTTTTTTCTAAAGAACATCATTCCTTACTGGATTTTAAATCTTAATTATTAACATTCCCCCATATGAAGTTTATAAATATTTAGTTAAAACATAAAAATGATTAAAAATATTGACATGGTTAGTAAATTTATTTCTCAATTGTCTTATTAGTGTAAAATATCTTCCATAAAATATTATTTCAAAACAAATAAAATAATGAATTTTCTTATGTTTATATTCACTATATAAAAAAAGTAATTAAAAATAATTGAACTATATCTGTGAATTTGTTTTGATCCATACTAACTTTTCAGTATCCTGGTTTCTCTTAATAAACTCACAATCTTTCAATATGTTTCGTAACATAAACACATGTTTATAGTTAAATCAGACTACATATCATCTTAATGTATTTTCTTATAAACATCCACTTCTTGTTTCTCCAAAATTTTCATCTCAATTGTATCATTATTGTAATGATATGTAGAAGGGTCATATCATAAAACTTTTCCCTATTGCACTATATATTTCATTTTTAAGATATCAATTGAACCAATTTAAATATTCATTCCTATTTTCTAGTGTTTTCCCTTTTGAAACAATTCTAAAAATTAGACACTTTTTATTAATTAGTGACTTGATCTTAAATTTTATATCCCATATATTTTATAAATATTTTAAATCATATAATATAAAATTTATTAATTATGTTATTCTATTAAATCAATTATTCAAATGATGGCATATGTGTAGGAAACAAGATTTATAATGTTTTGTAATTTATAGTTTAGAAAACAGAATTTATTAAACTGCACAACATAGTGTATAAATTGAAATAAAATCATAAAAAAATTGTTCCAATATCACAAAAATAGATGAAATTATATGTTTTTAAATTCTATCTTCACCACTTCAAATAATAATAAATAATTAACAGTTCGTATAAACATTGATGTTGATATAGGTTTTGTAGATCCAAATTTATTCAATGGTATGGATTAAATTGTTTGGAAGAAAATGATGATAGGTATTCTAATAATCCCCTTAAATCTTGGGGACGTAGTGGCATTAATCACTCCTTAAAATATTTAAATTCATAAAATTTTAATGTTGTAATTATAGAGAATTTGATGGAATAAATATATGGATTTAACTGATATAAATTGATAACTGCATAAAAAATCCTATCTGAGTCATTCTATCTTCAATGTAAGTCAATGAAATGTCCATGGGTGTAACACCCTGATATTTTATGAGAAGTATATTTTTTTATCTCTTATGTTATATGCAAGATCAGAGGAATCATTCACTACACACAACACTAGCTTGGCTTGCTTTACACGCAATCGTGACCTTCCTCGTTAGCGTATATAGTACGCAATACCGAGTTACACTAAACAATGATATATTATTATAATATTATAAACAAGCTGTTATGAATATTATTAAACTAATTTTGAATTTTATAACATTATTATTCATATTACATATTTTCTAAAACATGTTATGAGAACAAAATAACTTTTTTGAATAAAATAAGAATTTTTCAAAAAATGCAGTTTTGCCGCCATTTGATGGCACACCCACTTTAAATGTAGTTTTGAAAAGTTAATAAGTTTAATTTGAAAAAATAGAATTATCATTTGGAATCAAGATATAAAAATTTACTTTGGATAAATTTTTCATATTATTCTGATAAGTTTCATATTTTAATGAATAGTAAAAACACGTTATATTTTAATTAAAAACATCTTTTTCCATCGTAATAATTTATATGGTTTAATTATAATATTTACTGGTTTTAAAGTATAAATATAATATATTTTTACCATTTAATATAATTTATGTCATTAGAATTAATTTTACTTTGAATTCACAGGTAAAAATATTTCAATCTTTGGCAATGTTTTAACTTTTAAAACCCGTTAGTTTAACAACGGGATTAATTTTAAATTAATTACTGAAACTTCTGTATTTTTAATTTTATAAAAATGGATTCCATATTTCGATTTATTAGGTCCAAATTATGTTAATAGGATAATTTTATTTTAATTTATTTATATTATGAATAGTAACTACGGTAATTTTTATTTACTGCAGTTAAAGGTAAATCGGGTAATTAAGGGTAAATATAGGATTATAGAATTACCCTAAAACTTTCCAAAATCCTATTGGATGAATAAAAGTCGACCCATATCACCTAAAGGTCGGACTATATTAATTTCATGGACTTTTGACCATGAAATAATATAATTATTACCAAAACTAAAGAAAGTGACAACATGTCCCTCTCTTAAATATTATAAGTGTAATAATTTTAATTTAGTGATAAACATCATAAAACTATATATATAAATGGTCCGCATAAAGATAATAAAATTATCTACATCATATGAATTTATTTATAATTTTTAGGGATTAAATAATTATCATTAATTATTACACAATAGTGATGTTGAAATTCTTTTATTGATTGAATTATCAAATAAATGATTTTAAAAGTATTAAAATAATTATTATATGAACTATTTAATCTTCTCCACTAATTTTCTAGATAAAAATGACATGTTATAATTCTATTAAATATTTTATTTTGAAAATATCTTCTGTATATATTTTATTTAAACTCAAATAAATGAATAGTGTCAAAATTGACACTATTGTTAATTTATAGAAATTACATATTATAAAATTGTTTAAAAATCACAATAATATTGAAAAAATATAAATTAAAATTTATATGGTCGACAATGTAATAACATAAACAATTATGGAAAATTCACAACATATAAGTAATTATTTATAATTATTTAAAATTTATAATATTATTACCAAAAATAAAATTAAATAGATTATATAAGGACAAATCATGTTGATAATCTTTAAAATAAATTCCTAACATGTATAAATTTTATTGGTTGATGATATTACAATCCTATCTCATCTATGATTCGGATTTGAGTCATTTTTGGAGGACTTTATGTGGGGTTGGAATTTATTATAAATTAATATTTCTTATAATTCCAAAGGTGCCCCTGTCCTCCCTTATAAAAGGGAACCTCCTCCCTCTCCTCCTCACACCACAATGAGCCTTAAATCTCGGCCCAAACCTGCCAATTTCCCTTCTCCACTTCCCTAGTGATATTCTATAGGTCCTGGTCTTCTTCAAAGACCAATTTTAGTGCCCTAAGAGGAGGTTTCAAAGAGGCGTGTTCAAGAAGAGGTAATATCTGTTACCGATTCTTTGAAATTTATTTATTCTTCAGCATCATCTTCTTTAGTTGTTTCATTATGAATTAATAACATCAGTATAACTCATATACTGATATTTTATTATAATTATGAAACAACCATATTTCACCTTCAATCCAGCCTACGGAAAATGAAATCACCACGCGTGCGTACGTACGGAATACCGTCTCCACACCGTGGTGTAATATGTTTTCCATCACCACCTTACTTGGATAGGTATAATGGTGTAAAGAATTACTAAATATTATTATTTTAAAGTGATATTTATTCTGAAATAGTATACATACAATCCAATAAAATTCCACGATCATGGGAATAATATCATCGCTCGTGCGTACGTACGGCCTACCGTCTCCACGATGTGATGTGAATCATTCTACATGATCTTCATTGAATAGTGATTATATTAATGAATTTAATGAATAAATATGATATATATTATACTAATACTATTATGGAAATGAGGTTTCTATTACTTAAAAAGAAGAATAAGAATTTATTCGACAAAACACGCATAAGAAGAAAAAGCAATAAACACTCGAATAATAAGTAGTAATGAAATGTTACTAATAAGAAGCTAAGAATATGACCATATATGAAAATAATAACAATTATAATGATTCTAGAATAATTCAATCACATTATTTAAATCATTATACAGGAGGTTCAGACACATACGAAGAAAATCGGACCTCAGGTAAGGGAAAATCTCGCAATATCATTTTTATCCAAGATTGATTATATACTTCAGAATTTACTAGGGAATATTTATCATCCACATCCATGTTTCCTCAATATTTAATATTATTCCTATCCTCCTACAATTTTTTAAATCCAATTTTAACCTTTGGTGAGTTTTTAGAAAAAGATATGAAAAGAATATTTTGTCGTTTTTAGTATGAGGTACTTTTTGACTTTTTCGGCCAAAGTACGAGAAGAATGTTTTTTAAACTTATACGGAATGAATTGATATATATGATTTCATAAAACAATATTTCCATGAAGCTTTCTTTACAAGTTTTAAAGTTTATTTTTAATCAAATTTTTTTAGTTTAAGATTTTATGACATGTTAAGAAAGGAAAAATGTTTTTGAAGTAGAAAGGATATTTTCCTCAAGAATGAAGTTCAAGTGTTTTATCAAAATTATTTTCCATATAAGATAATATAGGGGTATGTTTCTATCCCTATTTTTACATTTATTTGACTAAGTTATGATGGAATTAAATTTATGATGTCCTTTTATCTTATATGGATTATGATATGATGGCATGATGTTTAAGAATCCCATTTTTATTACATGGGTTATGATTTGATGTATGATTTATGATTTTGTAGCACAGATAAGAATGGTTTCATTATGATATGGTTGAGACCTATATCTCCCTCCAATTAATTGGGTAAATATTTATATTTCATGAGATATACATGGCTGGAACGACAAGTGAATCCGGTTCAGTGATACAGGACTAGAACTATAACGACCATACTCTACATACATTGTTATTACTTCAAAGTTGAAGCATACTTATTACAACATATAACAAAACCATGAAAGGACCGTATAGGTATAGTGTTTTAGAAACTGGGAAACATAAGCAACTGGTTCATAAATCATCTACATTGTCTCCCATTTATTTCATCATATCAAGAGTCCCTTTTTGGCATATCCTACTAAATAACCTTTTTTCTTAACCTGGTGAAAAGAAAACATACAAAAGGGTGATCTCAAATACTTAGTAAGGGTAAAAAAAAAGAAATATAAATCATATCATATTCATAAGAACATTACATTTTAAATATCTTTACCTGCAAAAGAGATCATAATATCATAACATGGGATAAATCATAGTGGTGAAATGTAAACCCAATAATCATAACTTAAAACATGAAACATTGTGGAATACACACATAATCATTGAAAATTATTTCATATTAGTCAAGGATCATTTCCAATACCATCATAGCGGAAAAAGTCCATTATTGAACCGAGTTCATTCCTCGTTCCAGTCCTGTATCACTAAACTGGATTAACCTGTCATTCCTGCCATGTCTATCTCATGAGATATATATCTTTACCCAATGAATTGGAGGGATATATAGGTCACACACATCTCATAATGAAACCATTATTATGTGTTCCACAAAATTATAATTCATACATCATTCCATAACCCATGTAATAAAAAAGGGATTCTTAAACATCGTGACATCATAAAACAATTCATATAAGATAAAGGACTTCATAAAAATAATTCCATCACAACATAATCAAATCAATGTAATAATAGGGACAGAAACAGAACCCTATATTATCTTAGATGGAAAATAATTTCGATAAAACACTTGAACTCCATTCTTGAGGAAAATATCCTTTCTACTTAAAAAACATTTTTTCTTTCTTAACATGTCATACAATTTTAAACTAAAAAAATTGATAAAAATAAACTCGAAAACATGTAAATTAATATCCATGGAAATAATTTTCTATGAAATCATAAAAAATCCATTCATTCCATATAAGTGAAAAAAACTCGTACTTTGGCCAGAAAAGTCCCAAAGTTCCTTGTACGTAAAATGACAAAATATTCCATTCATATCATTTATTAAACTCACCAATGATTAATATTGGATTTAAACAATATTTGGAGGATATAAATAATATTACATATTGTGGAAACATGGATGTGAATGATAAATATTCCCCAGTAAATTCTGATGTATAAACAATCTCGGATAAAAATGAGATTGCGAGATTTTCCCTTACCTTAGGTCTGATATGCTTTGTACGTGTCCAAACCTCATGTATAATGATTTAAATAATGTCATTGACTTATTCCAGAATCATACTCATTGTTATGATATCATATATGGTCATATTCTTAGCTTTTTATTAGTAATATTTCATTGCTACTTGTTATTCGTGTGTTTATTGCTTTATGTTCTTATGCATCTATGGTCGAATAAATTCTTATTATTATTTGTTGGATATAGATTCCTAATTTCCAGAATGGTATTAGTGTAATATATATCATATTTACTCATTCGCTTCATTTATATAATAATTATTCAATGAATATCATGTAGAACGAGTCGCATCACATCGTGGAGACGGTAGGCCGTACATACACATGAGCGATGATATCGTTCCCATGATCGCGGAATTGTATTTAAGTGTATGTATACTATTTCAGAATAAATATGGTTTTAAAATAATCATATATAGTTATTCATTACACCATTATACCCATCCAAGTAAGGTGGTGGTGGAAAACTGATTACACCACGGCATGGAGGCAATATTCCGTACATACGCACGCGCGGTGATTTCATTTTCTGTAGGATGGATATAAGGTGAAATAGGGTTGTTTAATATTTATAATAACATATCATTATATTAGTGATACTGATTTTATTACTTCATAATGAAATAAATAATGAAGAATAAGTAGAAGAAGAAATAAATTTGAAAGAATCGGTAACGGATATTACCTCTTCTTCGACATGCCTCTTTGAAACCTCTTCTTAGGGCACCAAGATTAGTTTTTGAAGAAGACCAGGACCTCTAGGATGTTTCTAAGGAAGTGGATAAGATAAATTGGTAGGTTTTGGCTAAGCTTGAAGGCTCAAAGTAGTGTGAGGAGGAGAGGGAGGAGGTGCCCTTTTATAAGGGAGGAGAGGGGCACCTTTGGAATTATAAGAAATATTAATTTATAATAAATTCCAACCCCACTTAAAAACCTCCAAAAATGACTCATATCCTAATATTAGATGAGATAGGGTTGTAATACCATCAACCAAAAAAATTTAGACAAGTTGGGAATTTATTTTAAACATTATCAACATGATTTATCCTTATATAACCTATTTAATTTTATTTGTGGTAATAATATTATAAATTTTAATTCATTATAAATAATTACTTATATGTTTTGAAATTTCCATAATTATATATTGTATTACATTTTCAACCATATAAATTTTAATATATAATTTTTAAATATTTCTGGGATTTTTAAACGATTTTATAATATGTAATTTTTATAAAATAACAATAATTTCAATTTTGACAATATTCATTTATTTGAATTTAAATAAAATATAAACAGAAGATATGTCAGAACTATAAACTTTAATAGATTCATAACATGTCATATTTATCTATAAAATTATTTTAGCACATTAAATAGTTCATATAATATTTATTTTAATACTTTTAAAATCATTTATTAGATAATTCAATCAATAAAATAATTTCAACATCAATATTATGTCATACTTAATGATAATATTTTAATCCATAAAAATTATAAATAAATTCATATGATGTATATAATTTTACTATCTTTCTAGGGACTATTTATATCCAATGTTTTATGATGTTTATCACTAAATTAAAATTATTACACAAATAAGATTTATGAGAGTGGCATGTTGTCACATTCTTTGGTTTTAATAATAATTAAATTTTTTTATGATAAAAATTCCATAAAATGAATTTATTCCGACCGTTAAGTGATACTGGTAGACTTTTAGTGATCAATTATAATTTATTAGGTTTTAGGGTAATTTTATAATCTTATATTTACCTTTAATTACCCGATTTACCTTTAACTGCAGTAAATAAAAATTACCGTAGTTACTATTCATAATATCAAAAAAATAAAAGTAACTTATTAACATAAGTTGGACCCACCGAATACAAATATGGAATCCATTTCTCAAAATTAAAAACACATAATTTTTAGTTATTAATTTAAAATTAATCCCGTTGTTAAACAAACGAGTTTTAAAAGATAAAACATTGCCAAAGATTGGAATGTTTTAACCTATGAATTCAATGTAAAATTAATGATAATGAAATAAATTATATTAAATGGTAAAAATATATTCTATTTATACTTTAAAACCATTCAATATTATAATTGAACTATATAAATTATTACGATGAAAAAAGTTGTTTTTAATTAATTTATTGCGTGTTTTCACTTTTCATTAAAATATGAAAGTTATCAGAATAATATGAAAAATTTATCCAAAGTAAATTTTAATATCTTGATTCCAAATAAGAAATGTATTTTTTCAAATTGAACTTATAAACTTGTCAAAACTAGATTTAATGTTGGTGCTCCATCAAAAGGTGACAAAACTGCATTTTTTGAAAAATTCTTCTTTTACCCAAAAAATTTATTTTGTTCTCATACCATATTCTAGAAAATATGTAAGATGAATAATAATGTTATAAAATTCAAAATTCAGTTAATAATATTCATAATGGCTAGTTTATAATATTATAATAATATATTGTTGTTTAGTAAAACTTGGTATTGCGTACTACACACGCTATCGAGGTAGGTCGTCATTGCGTTTAACGCAAGCCAAGCTAGTGTTGTTTGAAATGAAATATTCCTTTGATGTTGCGTATAACATAAGACATAAAATATATATATATATATACTTCTCATAAAATATCTGGGTGTTACATTGTACCCCCCATAAAATAAATTCCGCCCTCGAAATTCGTCACTTCGTAACAAACAGATGAGGATACTTCTCCCTCATCATATCCTCAAGCTCCCATGTAGCTTCTTCTAATTGAAGGTTCCTCCATAAAACTTTAACTAAGCCAGTGGTATTGTTTCGGAGAACCTTTTCGCTACGATCCAGAATCTCTATCGGCTGTTCTTCGTAAGAAATATCTTCCTCCAGAGGTATGACTTCTGAGCATAGTACATGTGATAGATCAGGTATGTACTTTCTCAGGAGAGATACACAGAACACATTGTGAACTTGAGAGATATTCGGTGGAAGCTCCAATCAGTAAGCTACCTTTCCAACATGATCCAGTATTTCGAAAGGACAGATATACCTAGGGCTCAACTTTTCCTTCCTTCCAAATTTCATTACTCTCTTCTAAGGAGATATTCATAAGAACACTTTATCAACCACTTAAAACTCTAGGTCTTTTCTTCGGTTATTGGCATAACTTTTCCGTTGACTCTGAGATGCTCTTATGTGTTGTTGAATAGATCTGACCTTTTCTGCCATCTCATCAACAATATTAGGTCCTAATAGCTTTCTTTCCCCAACTTTATCCCAGCAAGTTGGAGTTCTGCATTTCTTTCAATAGAGAGCTTCATAAGGAGCCATATGAATACTAGAGTTAAAGTTATTATTATAAGAAAATTCCACCAAAGGTAGGTGTTGATCCCAACCACCTATGAAATCCATAGAGCAAGCTCTTAACATATATTCTAGAGTTTGAATTGTTCTCTCAGACGGACCGTCTGTCTGGGGATGATAAGCAGTGCTGAAACTCAAATCTGTATCCAAAGTATACTGAAGACTTCTCCAAAACATTGAGGTAAACCTCGGATCCCGATCAGATATAATGGAAAGTTGTACTCCATGCAATCTTACCACTTCCTTCACATATATCCTGTTAAGTTGATCCAGAGAGAAATCTTCTCTAATAGCAATGAAGTGTGATGACTTCGTAAGATGATCAACTATATCTCATATAGCATTATTGCCTTTGGATGTTTTTGGAAGCCCAGCGACAAAGTCCATAGTGATGTTTTCCCATTTACATTCTGGTATGGGTAATGTTTGTAACATCCCCTTAGTCTTCTATCTCTCAACTTTAACTTGCTGACAAACCAAGCATCAAGAGACATATTCAACAACATCTATTTTCATGACATCCCACAAGAATTACTCTTTCAGGTCCCTATACATCTTTGTGCTTCCTGTATGAATAGAGAATAAATAACTATAAGCCTCATCTAGCGGCTCCTTCTTTAATTCTGGGATGGGAGGAACACAAAACAGATTCCTGAACCTTATTATCTCATCACAATCAAGGTTGAATTCAGGAACATTTCTCACCTTCTTTTGTAACTCTACATCTTCTTCTTATGCCTCTTTAATATTCACATGTATAGATGGTTTAACATTTATTTGGGAAAGATAATATTTCTACCCTTCCATTATAATTTCAAGCTCCATACTTTGTAAATCCATAAATATTGGATCTTTTTTTATCCTCATCATGGATAAGCTAGCATGGTCTTGTCGACTTAATGCGTCTTCCAACTTGTTTGCTTTCACAGGGTGGTAATGAATTGAGTAGTCGTAATCCTTAATCAACTCCAACCATCTTCTTTGGCATATATTCAGATCCTTTTGTGTGAAAATATACTTTAAAATTTTATGATCAGTATAAATATCACACCTTTCACCATAAAGGTAATGCCTTCAAATCAATAATGCAGAGATTAATGCAGTTAACTCCAAATCATGAGTTGGGTAATTTTTCTCATTGATTTTCAACTGTCGTGATGCATAATCTATCACCATATCATTTTGCATGATAACACACCCCAATCCCTTATTGGATGGATCACTGTTTATCACAAACCTTTCTCTACTACAAGGCAGTGTGAGCATAGGTGCACTGGATAACCTTCTTTTCAACTCCTTGAAATTCTCTTCACACTCCTCCATCCACATGAACTTAACTCTTTTTCGAGTCTACCTGGTGAGTGCATTTGATAATCGTGAAAAATATTTCACAAAAGGTCGATAATATCCAGCCATACCAAGAAAACATTAGATCTCAGTTACTGTTGTTGATCTCGAACATCTTTCGATAACCTCTTTTTTTTTCGGAACCACAGATATCCCCACTTTTGAGATTATATTACCCAAAAATGAATCTTTATGAAGCCAAAATTCACACCTGGTAAATTTGGCATGAAGCTTCTCCTCTCTCAGGGTCTTCAATACAATTATCAAGTGATATTCATGTTCTTTCTTGCTCTTTTAATAGATAGGAATATTGTCTATAAAGACTACCACAAACTGATCAAGATAGTCTCTAAAGACTCTATTCATTAGATCCATGAAGATGGAAGGGGAATTAGTAAGACCAAATGGAATCACTATAAATTCATAGTGTCCATACCTTATACAGAAATCCATCTTTGGTATATCCACTTTTTGACCCTTAATTGATGATACCCTGAACTAAGATCAATCTTGGAAAAGTATTGAGCTCCGTGTAGTTGGTAAAATAAGTCATCAATGTGCGGGAGAGGATATTTGTTCTTGATAGTGATCTTGTTAAGTTCTCGATAATCAATGCAGAGTCTCTTTGATCCAACTTTCTTCTTAACAAACAGAACAGGTGCTCCCTAAAGTGACACACTAGGCTGTATGAATCATTTAACAAGATTCTCTTGGAGTTGCATCTTCAACTCCTACAACTCAATTGGGGCCATTCTATAAGGTTTCTTTGAAATGGACATAGCACCCGGTATGAGTTCTATTGAAAACTCAACTTCACGATTTGGTGGAAGTCCTAGAAATTCCTCTATAAAGACATCATAAAACTCCCGTAAAATGGGTGTATTCTTAATCGTGAGTTTTCTCCAACCATTTCAGATAAATAACCTTCATTTATTGGAATCAATACCCATAAGATGGAAGAAATTTCCACTGGAAGGATATATTCATCCTTGCATCGATAGATGATAGTAGATTGATCGGGAATATTAAATGTGATTTCCCTTCTTTGGAAATTAATACGAGCACCATATAAAGAAATCCAATCCACGCCAAGAATCACATCAAAATCCACTATAGGAAGGATGACAAGATCTTATGGAATCACTTTCCCACAAACTTTAGTTGGAGAAGAATTGTAAACTTTTGATGCGACTGTTGTGCCATTAGGAGTTGTCACAGCTAACTCAACATCTAATTGTTGAGGTAGTACGTCGATACCCTTAGAAAATTGTTCAAAAATAAAAGAGTGGGTGGATCCAGAATCAAATAAAACATTTTCTACTTTAGTTTGGATGCTATGTGTACCTTTCACCACTTCGTTATCTTACTCCACATCACCGATAGTAATTGCATGTGCCTTTCCTTTGTCTTTGGCCTTAAGAGTTTGTTGACGTCGATCATCATAAAAAACCCTTGGATTAGGGAATTGATTGGCATAATGCCCCATCTCCTTGCACTTGAAACATTGATGTTTTGGAGGTGCATTCTATGTATCCCTTTCTTTGATCGCATCATTAGACATCCTATTCCTATTATTTTGACATTCAATTTCCCGTTGACCTTCTTTTCCACACTTAAAACATTTTCTTGTCCCTTTAAGAAAATTGCCTCCATGTTTCTTTCCACAATTTGAGCCTGAAGGAAAACTCATCTTATTTTTAGTGTGGTCTTTAGATTTTCATTTGATTTCCCTTTTCCTCTTCTTATCAAACCCATATGATGATGGGTTACTCCAATCTCCATCTCAACCTTGAGAGCACATCGAACAATTTCTTCGTAGCTATTGAAGTACCTTATGGATAACACCCTTCGAAGACTTGATTTTAAGCCACTAAAGAATCGATCGATATTACTCTCAGGTTGGATAATAATTCCAGTAGCGTAACTTGCAAGTCTTGTAAAATTTGATTCATAGGTACCAACAGATTCATCATCCTTTTACTTCAGTTCAAGAAACTCCTTCTCCATCTTTGTTCAAAGAATACGAGGGAAGTACTTATTGAAAAATAAGTTCTTAAACTCATCCCATTTCATGGACTCAATTTCATATCTTTTCCTCGTATTCTTGATAAGATTCAACCATTGATCAGCATCACCTTCCAAACGATACACTGCTAAGATGACATTGTCATGTTCAGAACATTGTAGAATTGAAAATATATTTTTAGTTGTACTAATCCACTGTTTAGCCACTAATAGATCAGAAGACCCGCTGAATGAAGGTGGAAGCTTCCTCAACAAGGATACAACAGAATGTTGCTACTTCCTTTGCTCGTTTGGAAGTCCTGCATGGTTTATAGTTTGAGAAAGTTTTGTGAGCATGGCTACAAGATTTTTCATTCTAGCTCCCATAACGTTTGGTTTCTCAGGGGGACAATCATTGATTTTCACATCACATACAACATTAACACGGTTCCCTCAGGTTCCATCCATTGACTAAAAACAATAAGAATAGTGTGAGAAACACTAATCATAATTGGAGAACCACATAATAAAGAATAAAATTTTACACTTAAGGTCTTATCTTAGGTTATTCATGGCCATTTCTAAAACACTATGACTGTGTTCTATGCTTAGACATATCCTTAGGGTTCTTACTAAGGCTTTCACATACTAGTTTCCAAAGGTTGAATATACCTTTCCTCTGAAACCAACTATAACGACCCATACTATACATACATTTTTATTACATCAAAATTGAAGCATACTTATTACAACATATAACAAAACCATTAAATGACCATATAGGTATAGTGTCTTTAGAAACTGGGAAACATAAACAACTGGTTCATAAATCATCTAAATTGTCTCCCGTTTATTTCATCATATCTGGAGTCCCTTTTTGGCATATACTACTTAATACCCATCTTCCTGACCTGGGGAAAAGAAAACATACAAAAGGGTGAGCTCAAATGCTCATTAAGGGTAAAGAAATGAAATATCAATCATATCATATTCATAAGAACATTACATTTTGAATATCTTAACCTGCAAAAGAGTTCATAATATCATAACATGGGATAAATCATAGTGGTGAAATGTAAACCCAATAATCATAACATAAAACATGAAACTTTCTAGAATACAGACATAATCATTCAAAATAATTTCATATTAGTCAAGGCTCATTTCCAAGACCATCATAGCGGACAAAGTCCATTATTGAACAGAGTTCACTCCTCGTTCCAGTCTGGTATCACTGAATCGGATTAACTTGTCATTCCAGCCATGTCTATCTCATGAGATATAAATCTTCACCCAATGCATTGGAGGGAGATATAGGTCCCAACCATCTCATAATGAAACCATTCTTATGTGTGCCACAAAGTCATAATTCATACATCATACCATAACCCATGTAATAAAAATGGGATTCTTAAACATCGTGACATCATAAAACAATTCATATAAGATAAAGGACTTCATAAAAATAATTCCATCACAACATAATAAATTCAATGTAATAATAGGGATAGAAACATAAACTATATTAGCTTAGTTGGAAAATAATTTTGATAAAACACTTGAACTACATTCTTGAGGAAAATATCCTTTCTACTTCAAAAACATTTTTCCTTTTTTACATGTCATACAATTTTAAACTAAAAGAATTTGATTAAAAATAAACTTGAAAACTTTTAAAGTAATCTTCATGGAAATAATGTTCTATGAAATCATAAAAAATCCATTAATGCCGTATAAGTTAAAAAACATTCTTCTTGTACTTTGGCCGGAAAAGTAAAAAAGTACCTTGGGCGAAAAACGACAAAACATTCCTTTCATATCATTTACTAAAACTCACCAATGATTAATATTGGATTTAAAAATTTTTCGGAGGATAGAAATAATATTACATATTGAGGAAACATGGATGTGGATGATAAATATTCTCCAGTAAATTCTGAAGTATAAACAATCTCGGATAAAAATGAGATTGCGGGATTTTCCCTTACCTTAGGTCCGATATGGTTTGTACATGTACGAAACTCCTATATAATGATTTAAATAATTTCATTGACTTATTCCAGAGTCATACTCATTGTTATGATATCATATATGGTCATATTCTTAGCTTCTTATTAGTAATATTTCATTGCTACTAGTTATTCGTGTGTTTATTGCTTTATGTTCTTATGCATGTTTTGTCAAATAAATTATTATTATTATTTTTATGTTATAGATACCTGATTTTAAGAATTATATTATTGTAATATATATCATATTTACTCATTAAATTCATTTATATAATCATTATTCATGGAGGATTGTGTAGAACGAGTCACATCACATCATAGAGACGGTAGGTCGTACGTACGCACGAGCGATGATATCATTCCCATGATCGTGGAATTGTATTGAAGTGTATGTATACTATTTCAAAATAAATATATTTTTACAATAATTATATATATCAATTTTTTACACCATTATACCCATCCAAGTAAGGTGGTGGTGGAAAACAGATTACACCACGACGTGGAGACGATATTCCCTACGTACGCACGCGCGGTGATTTCATTTTCCGTAGGATGGATAGAAGATGAAATAGGGTTGTTTCATATTTATAATAACATATCAGTATATGAGTTATACTTATGTTATTACTTCATAATGAAACAACTAAAGAAGAAGAAGTAGAAGAAGAAATAAATTTGAAAGAATCGGTAATGGATATTACCTCTTCTTCGACACGCCTCTTTGAAACTTCCTCTTAGGGCACTAAGATTGGTCTTTGAAGAAGAACAGGACCTCTAGGATGTTTCTATGGAAGTATAGAAGATAAATTGGTAGGTTTTGGCTGATCTTGAAGGCTCAAAGTGGTGTGAGAAAGAGAGGGAGGAGGTGCCCTTTTATAAGGGAGGAGAGGGGCACCTTTGGAATTATAAGAAATATTAATTTATAATAAATTCCAAACCCACATAAAAACCTCCAAAAATAAATCCAATCCAAATATTAGATTATATAGGGTTGTAATATCATCAAAAAATAAAATTTATACATGTTGGGAATTTATTTTAAACATTATCAACATGATTTATCCTTATATAATCTATTTAATTTTATTTTTGGTAATAATATTATAAATTTTAAATCATTATAAATAATTACTTGTATGTTGTTAATTTTCCATAATTGTATAATTTATTACTTTTTAGACCATCTTAATATTAATTTATAATTTTTAAATATTTTTGTGATTTTTAAAGGATTTTATAATATGTAATATTTATAAAATAACAATAGTGTCAATTTTGGCACTATTCATTTATTTGAATTTTAATAAAATATACACCGAAGATATTTTCAAAATAAAAGAGTTAATAGATTTATAACATGTCATATATATCTATAAAATTTGTGTATCACATTAAATAGTTCGTATAATATTTATTTTAATACTTTTAAAATCATTTATTTGATAATTCAATCAATAATATAATTTCAACATCAATATTGTGTCATAATTACTGATAATTACTTAATCCCTAAAAATTATTAATAAATTAATATGATGTAGATAAATTTATTAGCTTTCTGGGTACTATTTATATCTAACGTTTTATGATGTTTGTCACTAAATTAAAATTATTACACTTATAATATTTAAGGGAGTGACATGTTGTCACTTTATTTGGTTTTAATAATAAATAAATTATTTTAATGATCAAAAGTCCATAAAATTAATTCATTCCGACCCTTATGTGATAAGGTTAGTCGTTTAGTCATCCAATAGAATTTATGCAGGTGTTAGGGTAATTTTATAATCTTATATTTACCCTTAATTTCCCGATTTACCTTTAACTGTAGTAAATAAAAATTACCGTAGTTACTATTCATAATATAAAAAAATGAACCTATTAACATCATTTAGACCCACTGAATACAAATATGGAATCCATTTTTCAAAATTTCAGAACATAGAAGTTTCAGTAATTAATTTAAAATTAATCCTGTTGTTAAGCAAACGGGTTTTAAAAGTTAAAACATTGCGAATGATTGAAATGTTTTTACCTATGAATTCAATGTAAAATTAATGCTAATGACATAAATTTTATTAAAATTTAAAAGTATATTCTATTTATACTTCAAAAAAATTCAATATTATAATTAAACCATATCAATTATTACGATGAAAAAAGTTGTCTTTAGTTAAAATATATCGTGCTTTAACTATTCATTAAAATTTGAAAGTTGTCAGAATAATATGAAAATTTTATCCAAAGTAAATTTTTATATCCTGATTCAAAAGAAGAATTTGTATTTTGTCAAATTGAACATATAAAATTTTCAAAAACTAGATTCAAAGTTAGTGCGCCATCAAAAGGTGAAAAAACTGCATTTTTTAAAAAATACTTATTTTAACCAAAAACATTATAATGTTCTCATACCATGTTCTAGAAAACATGTAAGATGAATAATAATGTTATAAAATTAAAAATTGAGTTAATACTATTCATAACAGCTAGTTTATAATATTATAATAATATATCGTTGTTTAGTGAAACTCGGTATTGCATACTACACTCGCTATCGAGGAAGGTCACGATTGCATGTAATGCAAGCCAAGCAAGTGTTGTGTGCAGTAACAGATTCCTTTGATGTTGTGTATAACATAAGACATAAAAACATATATATATATATACATCTCATAAAATATCAGGGTGTTACAGGAACGAGGAGAGAACTCAGTTCAGAAATGGTCTTTGTCCGTTACGATGGTCTTGGCAATGAGCCTTGACTAATATTAAATGATTTTCTATGATTATGTGTGTATGACACAAAGTTTCATGTTTTAAGTTATGATTATTTGGATTACTTTTAACCACTATGATTTATTCCATGTTATGATATTATGATCTCTTTTGCAGGTTAAGATATTCAAAATGTTATGTTCTTATGAATATGATATGATCGATATTTCTTTTGGTTACCCTTACTGAGTAATTGAGCTCACACTTGTGTATGTATTCTTTTCCCCAGGTCAGGAAGAAGGGTTTTAAGTAGAATATTCCATAAGGGACTCTAGATATGATGAAATAAATGGGAGATAACGTAGATGATTTATGAACTAGTTGTTTATGTTTCCCAGTTTATAAACACAGTAGAGCTATATGGTCCATTCATGGTTTTGTTATATGTTGTAATAAGTATGCTTCAATTTTGAAGTAATAACAATGTATGTAGAGTATGGGTCCTTATAGTTGGTGTCAAAGGAAAGGTATAGTCAACCTTTGGAAACTATGATGTGAAATCCTTAGTAAGAACCCTAAGGATATGTCTAAACATAGAACACAATATTAGTGCTTTAGAAATGGTCACGAATAACCTAAGATAAGACCATAAGTGTAAAATTTTATTCTTGATTATGTGGTTTTCCTATTATGATTTGTGTTTCTCACACTATGCTTATTGGTTTTAGTCAATGGCTGGAACCTAAAGGAACCGTGTTAATGCTGAATGCGATGAGAAATGAAATGATTTCCCCCCTGTGCAACAAAACGTTATGGGATCTGGAATGAAAAATCTTGTAGCCTTGCTCACACAACTTTCTCTATATATGAACCATGCTGGAATTCCAAACAAGAAAATGAAAGAGCAAAATTCTGTTGAATCCTTCATGAGGCAAAACCCACCTTCATTCAGTGGGTCTTCTGATCCATTAGTGGCTGATCAATGGATCAATACCACTGAAATGATATTTTCAGTCCTTCAATGTTATGAGCATGATAAAGTCATCTTAGCAGTATATTGTTTGGAAGGTGAAACTGATCAATGGTGGAATATTATCATGAATACGAGGCAAATGGATGAAATTGAGTCCATGGAATGGGACGTGTTCAAGAAGATATTTTTCAATAAGTACTTCCCTCGTATTCTTTGAACAAAGATGGAGAAGGAGTTTCTTGAACTGAAGCAAAAGGATGATGAATCTGTTGGTACCTACAAAGAAAATTTTACAAGACTTGCAAGGTACGGTTTTGGAATTATTATCCAACCTGAGAGTAAGATTGATCAATTCATTAGTGTCTTAAAACCAAGTCTTCGAAGGGTGTTAGCCAAAAGTGACTTCAATAGCTATGAGGAAATTGTCCGATGTGCTCTCAAGGTTGAGATGGAGATTGGAGTAACCCATCAGTCATATGGGTTTGATAAGAAGAGGAAAATGGAATTCAAAGGAAAATCTAAAGACCACACTAAAAAGAAGATGAGTTTTCCTTTATGCTCAAATTGTGGAAAGAAACATGGAGGCAATTTTCTTAAAGGGACAAACAAATGTTTTGAGTGTGGAAAAGAAGGCCATCGGGCAATTGATTGTCGAAATAATGGGAAGAAGATATCTAATGATGCGAAGAAAGGAATACATAAAATTCACCTCCTACACTTCAATGTTTCAAGTGTAAGGAGATGGGGCATTATGCCAATCAATGCCCAAATCCAAGGTTTGTTGATGATTATCGACGTCAACAAACTCTTAAGGCCCAAGAAAAAGGAAAGTCACATGAAATTACTATCGGCGATGTGGAGTATGATAACGAAGTGTTGAAAGGTACACTTACCATCCATTCTAAAGTAGAAAATGTTTTATTTTATTCTGGATTCACCAACTCTTTTATTTCTGAAGAATTTTCTAGGGGTATCGCCGTACTAACTCAACAATTAGATGTTGAGTTAGCTGTGACAACTCTGAATGGAACAACAGTCGCATCAAAAGTTTATAATTCTTCTCCAATTAATATTTGTGGGAAATTGCTTCCTGAAAATCTTGTGATCCTTCCTATAGTAGAATTTGATGTGATTCTTGGCATGGATTGTATTTCATTATATGGAGTTCATATCAATTTCCAAAGAAGGGAATCACATTTAATATTCCTGATCAATCTACTCTCATCTATCTATGCAATGATGAATATAACCTTCCAGTGGAAATTTATTCCATCTTATGGGTCTTCATTCCAATAAATGAAGGTTATTTATCTCAAATGGTTAGAGAGAATCTAACAATTAAGAATACACCCATTGTACGAGAGTTTGATGATGTCCTTATGGAGGAATTGTCAGGTCTTCCACCAAATCGTGAAGTTGAGTTTTCAATAGAACTCATACCGGGTTCTATTCCCATTTCAAAGACACATTATAGAATGGCCCCAATTGAGTTGCAGGAATTGAAGAAGCAACTCCAAGAGAATATTGATAAAGGATTCATACGTCGTAGTGTGTCATCTTAGGGAGCACCTATTCTGTTTGTTAAGAAGAAAGATGGATCAATGAGACTCTGTATTGATTATCAAGAACTTAACAAGATCACTATCAAGAAAAAATATCCTCTCCCATGCATTGATGTCTTATTTTACCAACTACGTGGAGCTCTATACTTTTCCAAGAACGATCTTCATTCAGTGTGTCATCAATTAAGGGTCAAAAAAGAGGATATACCAAAGACGAATTTTCGTACAAGGTATGGACACTATGAATTTATAGTGATGCCATTTGGTCTTACTAATTCCCCTCCTATCTTCATGGATCTAATGAATAGAGTCTTTTGAGACTATCTTGATCAGTTTGTGGTAGTCTTTATAGAATATATTCTTGTCTATTCAAAGAGAAAGGAAGAACATGAAGATCACTTCAGAATTTTATTAAAGACCCTATTAAAGGAGAATATTTATGCAAAATTTACCAATAGTGAATTTTATCTTTAAGAAGTTTCATTTTGGGTCACATGATCTCAATAGAGGGGATATCTGTGGATCCAGCAATGACAAAGGTTATCGAAAGATGGTCGATACCAACAACAGTAAATGAGATTCGAAGTTTTCTTGGTTTGGCTAGATATTATCGACGTTTTGTGAAAGATTTTTCATGATATTATAATCCACTCCCCAGGTTGAATCGAAAAGGAGTTATGTTCGTTTGGATAGAGGTGTGTGAAGAGATTTTCAAAGAGTTAAAAAGAAGGTTATCCAGTGCACCTGTGCTCACACTACCTTGAAGCAGAGAAAGGTTTGTGATCTATAGTGATGCATACAAGAAGGGGATAGGGTGTGTTCTCATGAAAAATGATATGGTGATAGCTTATCCCTCATGATAGTTGAAAATCCATGATCAAAATTACCCAAATCATGATTCAGAGTTAGCTATTGTAATATTTGAATTAAATATTTGGAGGCATTATCTTTATGGTGAAATGTGTGATATTTATACCGATCATAAAATTTTAAAGTATATTTTCACACAAACGGAGTTAAATATGCACCAAATAAGATGGTTGTAGTTGATTAAGTACTACGACTGTTGAATTCATTATCACCCTGGGAAAGAAAACAAGGTGACAGAGACATTAAGTCAACAATACCATGCCAGATTATCCATGATGAGGATCAAAAAAGATCCAATATTTATGGATTTACAAAGGATGGATCTTGGAATTATAATAGAAGGAGAAAAATCTTATCTTTCTCAAATAAATGTTCAACCATCTATGCATCTGAAGATTAAAGAGGCACAAAAAGAAGATGTAGAGTTACAAAAGAATGTGAGAAATGTTCTTGAATTCAACATTGATTGTGAGTGGATAATAAGGTTCAATAATCAGGTTTGTGTTCCTCCCATCCCAGAATTAAAGAAGGAGTTGCTGGATGAGGCTCATAGTTCTCCATTCTCTATTCATCATGGAAGCACCAAGATGTATAGGGACATGAAAGAGTACTTCTGTTGGGATGGAATGAAAAGAGATGTTGTTCAATATGTCTCTCGATTCTTGGTTGGTCAGGATGTTAAATCTGAGAGACAGAAGTCTAAGGGGATGTTACAACCATTACCCATAACTGAATGGAAATGGGAAAACATCACTATGGACATTGTCACTGGACTTCCTAAAACATCCAAAGGCAATAATGCTATCTGGGTCATAGTTGATCGTCTTACGAAGTCGTCACACTTCATTGCTATTAGAGAAGATTTCTCTCTAGATCAGCTTTCCATGATATATGTGAAGGAAGTGGTGAGATTGCATGGAGTACAACTTTCCATTATATCTGATCGGGATCCAAGGTTTACATCGAAGTTCTGGCGAAGTCTTCGGCATACTCTAGATACAGAGTTGAATTTCAGCACTGCTTATCATCCTCAGACAGACGGTCAGTCTGAGAGAAAAATTCAAACTCTAGAAGATATGTTAAAATCTTGCTATATGGATTTCAAAGCTAGTTGGTATAAACACCTACCTTTGGTGGAATTTTCATATAATAATATCTTTTACTCCAATAATCAGATGGCTCCTTATGAATCTCTCTATGGAAAGAAATGCAGAACTCCATCTTTCTAGGATTATGTTGGGGAAAGAAAGCTATTTGAACCTAATATTGTTAATGAGATAACAGAAAAGGTCAGATCTATTCAACAACACATAAGAGCAGTTCAGAGTCGACAAAAAAGTTATGTCAACAACCGAAGAAAAGACCTAGAGTTTGAAGTGGGTGATAAAGTGCTTTTACGAATATCTCCTTGGAAGAGAGTAATGAGATTTTGAAGGAAGGGAAATCTGAGCCCTAGGTATATCCGTCCTTTCGAAATACTAGAGCGTGTTCGGAAGGTATCTTACCGAATGGATCTTCCATCGAATCTCTCTAAATTTCACGATGTGTTCCATGCATCTCTCCTCAGAAAGTACATACATGATCCTTCACATGTACTCAACTCAGAAGCTGTACAGCTGGAGCAAGATCTTTCTTATGAAGAACAACTGATAGAGATTCAGGATCATAGTGAAAATGTTCTACGGAACAATACCACTCGCTTTGTGAATGTTTTATGGAGGAACCACCAATTAGAAGAAGCTACATGGGAGCTTGAGGATATGATGAGGGTGAGGTATCCTCGTCTGTTTGTTACGAAATAACGAATTTCAAGGGCGAAATTCATTTTAAGGGGGTCGAATGTAACAACCTGATATTTTATGAAAAGTATATTTTTTTATGTCTTATGTTATACACAACATAAAAGGAATCTTTCACTGCACACAACACTAGCTTGGCTTGCGTTACACGCAATCGTGACCTTCCTCGATAGCGTGTGTAGTATGCAGTATCGAGTTTCACTAAACAATGATATATTATTATAGTATTATAAACTAGCCATTAACAATAGTATTAACCGAATTTAGTATTTTATAACATTATTATTCATCTTACATATTTTCTAGAACATGGTATGAGAACAAAATAAATTTTTCAGGTAAAATAATTATTTTTCAAAAAATGTAGTTTTTCCGCCTTTTGATGGTGCACCAACATTAAATCTAGTTTTTTACAAGTTTATAAGTTCAATTTGAAAAAATAAAATTCTTCTTTTGGAATCAGGATATAAAAATTTACTGTGGATAAATTTCTCATATTATTATGATAACTTTCATATTTTAATGAATAGTACAAACACGCTATATTTTAATTAAAAACAAATTTTTTCATCGTAATAATTTATATGGTTTAATTATAATATTTAATGTTTTTAAAGTATAAATTTAATATATTTTTACCATTTAATATAATTTATGTCATTAGCATTAATTTTACATTGAATTCATAGGTAAAAACATTTCAATCTTTGGCAAAGTTTTAACTTTTAAAACCCGTTTGCTTAACAACAGGATTAATTTTAAATTAATTACTGAAACTTCTGTGTTTTGAATTTTGAAAAATGGATTCCATATTTGGATTCATTGGGTCCCAATTATGTTAATAGGTTACTTTTTTGTTTTTTTATTATGAATAGTAACTACGGTAATTTTTATTTACAGCAGTTAAAGGTAAATCGGGTAATTAAGGGTAAATATAGGATTATAAAATTACCCTAAAACTTTCCAAAATCCAATTTCATGATTAAAATTAGACCCATATCACCTAAGGGTCTTAATAGATTCATTTCATGGGTTTCTGACCGTGAAATAATATAATTATTATTAAAACCAAAGAAAGTGACAACATGTCACTATCTTATAAGTGCAATAATTTAAATTTATTGATAAACATCATAAAAATTTAGATATAAATATTCCCCAGAAATCTAATAAAATTATCTACATCATATGAATTTATTTTTAATTTTTAGGGATTAAATAATTATCATTAATTATGACACAATAGTGATGTTGAAATTATTTTATTGATTGAATTATCAAATAAATGATTTTAAAAGTATTAAAATAAATATTATATGATATATTTAATGTGTTCTACTAATTTTATAGATAAAAATGACATGTTATGAATCGACTAAATATTTTATTTTGAACATATCTTCTGTATATATTTTATTTAAACTCAAATAAATTAATAGTGTCAAAATTGACACTGTTGTTAATTTATAGAAATTACATATTATAAAATTGTTTAAAAATAAAATAAAAATTTAAAAATTAAAAATTATAATTTATATAGTAGAAATGTAATAAAGTATAAAATTATGGACAATTCATAACATATATGAAATTATTTATAATGATTTAAAAATTATAATATTATCACCACAAATAAAATTAAATAGATTATATAACGATAAATCATTTTGATAATGTTTAACTTAAATTCCCAACTTTTCTAAATTTTATTGGTTGATTATATTAAAACCCTATCTCATCTAATATTTGTATTTGAGTCATTTTTGGAGGTTTTTATGTGGGGTTGGAATTTATTAAAAATTAAGATTTCTTATAATTCCAAAGGTGCCCCTCTCCTCCCTTATAAAAGGGGAACTCCTGCCTCTCCTCCTCACACCACTTTGAGCCTTCAAGATCATCTGAAACCCACCATTTTCTCATCTCCACTTCCCTAGTAATATTCTAGAGGTCCTGATCTTCTTCAAAGACCAATTTTAGTGCCGTAAGAGAATGTTTCAAAGAGGCATGTTGAAGAAGTGGTAATATCCGTTACTGATTCATTGAAATTTATTTCTTCTTATACTTATCTTAATTAGTTGTTTCATTATGAAGTAATAACATCAGTGTCAATAATATAATTATATGTTATTATAAATATGAAACAACCCTATTTCACTTTCTATCCATCCTATGGAAAATGAAATCACCGCGCGTGCGTACGTACGGAATACCGTCTCCACGTCGTGGTGTAATCTTTTTTCCATCACCACCTTACTTGGATGGGTAAAATGGTTTAAATATTAACTATATATGATTATTTTAAAGTTATACTGATTCTTAAATAGTATTCATACACTCCAATATAATTCCACGATCATGGGAACGATATCATCGCTCGTGCGTACTTCCGGCATACCGTTTCCACGATGTGATGCGACTCGTTCTACATGATCTTCATTGCATAATGATTATATTAATGAATTTAATGAATAAATATTATATATATTACAATAATACAATCTTTAAATGAGGAGTATATAACCTAAAAATAAGAATAAGAATTTATTCGACAAAACACGCATAAGAAGAAAAAGCAATAAGCACCCGAATAACAAGTAGCAATGAAATATTACTAATAAGAAGCTAATAATATGACCATATATGATATCATAACAATGATAATGATTATTTAATATGTCAATAACATTACATAAATCATTATACAGGATGTTCGGACACATATGAAGAAAATCAGACCTAAGGTAAGGGAAAATCTCGCAATCTCATTTTTATCCGAGATTGTTTATACTTCAGAATTTTCTGGGGAATATTTATCATCAAAATCCATGATTCCTCAATATGTAATATTATTCCTATCCTCCTACAATTTTTAAATCTAATTTTACCCTTTGGTGAATTTTTATTAAAAGATATGAAAGGAATCTTTTGTTGTTTTTAGTACGAGGTACTTTTTGACTTTTCTGGTGAAAGTACGAGAAGAATGTTTTTTTAACTTATACGAAATGAATGGATAATTATGATTTCATAAAACAATATTTCCATGAAGCTTAATTTACAAGTTTTCAAGTTTATTTTTAATCAACTTATTTTAGTTTAAGATTGTATGAAACGTTAAGAAAGGAAAAATGTTTTTGAAGTAGAAATGATATTTTCCTCAAGAATGAAGTTCAAGTGTTTTATCAAAATTATTTTACATATAAGATAATATAGGGTTATGTTTCTATCCCTATTTTTTCATTGAAATGTTTATGTTATGATGGAATTAATTTTATGATGTCCTTTTATCTTATATGGATTATGATATGATGGCATGATGTTTAAGAATCTAATTTTTATTAAATGGGTTACGTTATGATGTATGATTTATGATTTTGTGGCACACATAAGAATGGTTTCATTATGAGATGGGTGGGACCTATATCTACCTCCAATGCATTGGGTAAAGATTTATATCTCATGAGATAGACATGGATGGAATGGTAAGTTAATCCGGTTCAGTGATACAGGACTGGAACGAGGAGTGAACTCAGTTCATTAATGGACTTTGTCCGCTATGATGGTCTTGGAAATGATCCTTGACTAATATGAAATGATTTTCTATGATTATGTGTGTATGCCACAAAGTTTCATGTTTTATGTTATGATTATTGGGATTACATTTCACCACTATGATTAATCCCATGTCATGATATTATGATCTCTTTTTTAGGTTAAGATATTTAAAATATTATGTTCTTATGAATATGATATGATCGATATTTATATTGTTTACCCTTACAGAACATTTGAACTCACCCTTTTTTATGTTTTCTTTTCACCAGGTCAGGAACAAGGGTATTAAGTAGAATATGCCAAAAGGGACTCTAGATATGATGAAATAAATGGGAGACAACGTAGATGATTTATGAACCAGTTGTTTATGTTTTGCAGTTTCTAAAGAAACTATACCTATACGGTCCTTTCATGGTTTTGTTATATGTTATAATAAGTATGCTTCAATTTTGAAGTAATAAAAATGTGTGTAGAGTATGGGTCGTTATAATGTGAGTGTACATAAATCCCTGAATAGAACATCTAAAAATAAATAAAGAAATAATGATTTGAATAAAATCCACCATTGATGGAGAGAATGGGAAAGTTGAGACCTAAGTATCACATTGGCGCTGAAAATCAGAAGATACCTAGCGAGTAAAGGTGTGAAATAGGTAGGGATTTTTCAGGAGAAATAGTGAAAGGCTGGATTTCACTAGGGTCCCTGAGGTGGGTCATTGATAAATCATAGGAATAGGAGGAGCATGAGGGTGGGTCTTGGTTTGAGAGATAAATAGAGAAGGTGGGGTTGCTGTATTGGAGAATAAAAATAGGGGTGTCCACATCAAAGCTATGTTGGAGATGAATTGAAGAAGGAGGTTCATGGTGAAGTGGGTTGGACGCATCAGAGGAATGTCAGAGAATGTGGTGGGGAGTCTGTGTCGGAGTAGTGATAATGGGGAGGTGTGGTGTACCCACTAGAACAAGATGATTGTGGGAAGGTTGGTTGGCCCATTTTATGAGGATGATCATGGAGTTGTCATGGAGTAGTGTCACGATGAGGGGGAAGTATGTGAGGATGTGTGTGAGGGTTAGGGTAAATTTGGGAGTGGGGTGGGCTACAACCAAGGTTAGGGAAAATTTCATGGAAGTAAATTGGTTATATTGATGGTACTTATTTATCATAGACATAGGTCTGTAGCTATGTACTTGGATTCTAGTAGTGATAAATGTCCATCATGGTGAAATTTTAATGGAGTTTGAAGATGAAGTTGTGAGATTTAATATTATAGACTCCATGAAATACCCCTCATATGATCATTGTGAATATTTTGTCTCTCATTTTGACTCATATTGAGAAAACACATATGGTTATACTTACACAATTCTTAGAGGTATTTTGATCATTTATCCGGAATTGATGTTTAAGATTATTTCCACACATATTTTTCATGAATAATACTCTTTTTTTGAGGATTTAGGTTCTGATTTTAACCATATTCTTTTTGAATATGATATGGTTGTTGAGTATATTGAAGGATTGGATTAATTAATGTTTAAATTTGATAATATATTTTAGATCAGAATGTTCATTGTGAACATATTTCTATTCCATAAATTATTACTTCCATATAACACCGACCAACAATAGAACTCAAGCCATTCCCATTGAATCTCAAATACTATTATTTTTTGAGTCATTAGAACATTACTATTATTATTTATAACAATATCCAACCATAATAAGACTAAACAAATATGGATCTTATGAGGGAGAAAATTTGAACTATTAGGTGGAGCCTAGGTGACAAACCAGGTATTAACACTTTTATTTTTAGGCATGTTATTTATTTTGAGGATGGTTCAAAACTAGATAGACAACCATAAAGAGTTTGAATAAAACATTATCATATTTTGAAAAGAAATATTTTTATAAATTTATTTGTGAATGTATATTCTCTTTAGATTATCCACATTCAGTTTGTTCCTCAGAAAATAGATTTCACACTTATTTTTAAAAAATGAGAGGGAATATTTAGTTCTAATGAGGGTGAAAAATAGATGTTGTGTGTGTTGATTATAGGAAACTAAATCAATCTACTTCAAATGACCAATTCCCCCTCCCATTCATTAATTGAGTTCTTGAGATTATTTTTGGTAAGACATAATACTATTTCTTGGATAGATTCTCAAGTTATTTTCATGTTACTATTACATTAGAGGGCTACAGGAAAACAACATTTATATTCCCATTTAGTGCATTCTCATATCAAAGGATTCTATTTGGACTATTTAATTCCCCTTGTGCCTTATAGATATGTACGGTGAGTATATATTTGAATATACTTGAGACATGAATGGGGTAATTCATTGATTAGTTTTTTGTATATGGTTTGTCATTTGATCAGTTTCCCTATAGCTTGGAAAAATTCTTTCCTCGTTGTATTAAGAAAATATTTTTCTGAACTTTGAAAAGATTAATTTCATAATAGAAAAAGGAATTTTCATAGTTCATTTAGTTTTTGATAATGGTATTGAGGATGAAATATCTAAAGTTGAACATATTTTTATATTCCCATATCCTACATATGTGTGTGCTATTAAATAATTACTAAGTTATGTAGGTTTTTATCAATGCTTCATCAAAGATTTTTTGTTGGATTTCACTTCCATTATCTGGATTTTATTAAAATGATTGTAATTTTTGGTATGATAATTCATGTAGGGATTCCTTCAATGATATGAAAAAATCCCAACACACCACAGATCGTTTATCCACCATGGTGGGAGATCACTTTGAGCGTATGTGTTACACTTCCAACATTCCAATTGGAGTGGTCTTAACTTATTGTCTGTAAGGGTGTTCTTATGTGATTTATTATACTTTAATGACACTATATTTATCCAAAATAAAGCTACACAACCAAGGAAACAAAGTTCCTTTCTTCTTTATTTTATTTATATAAATTCAATTTTTATTTGTTACGGTCTAAAGTAGTTTACATCATTGACCATGCATTTTTTGAGATACCACTTGAAGAAACCTAATGAAAATCCAATACATATATATTGTTTGTTATTAGTTTAAAAGTTTTACATTGAATTTAAGGATACTAATGGTCCAAATAATGTGGTTTAAAACCACTTGAGTTAGATCACTCACACACTAGAGGATGACACGTTGGACCAAGAACCACATAAGGTCATATTTCCTGATGAGAATATTTATGAACTCTTATGTACAAATACATGGGTTGATTCTTTATTTAACAATATTTTTCCTTTAAAATACCGAACTATCTAAAGAAAAACCAAGAAAAAAAATTGAAAAGTCATTCTAGGTATTATATGTGGGATGTCCCATTCATCTGTCGCTTATGTAATGACCAAGATCATGGGAGGTGTGTTCTAGATTATCAGATTGAGTCAATTCTACATTTATATCATGTACTTTTATGTGGTGTACACTTTGGACCCAAATTAAATATATTAATTTCTTAAACACTATATTATTTTATCCATGATTATTTTTTGATGGTCATGCATTTTGTATGTCATGCTCTTGTTTCCTACACATTGGAAATATTTCTCATAGGAATAAGATACCCATCATAGGATTTTATTCTATTAGATTTTTATTATATGTGGAATGGATTTTATGGGTCATTTTATAGGAAAAGTTGGTTTCTCATTTATCCTTGTTTCTATTGATTATGTTAGAAACTTGGTACAAGCTAAGGGCACCAAGATTGATAATATCCATGTTGTATTTGATTTTTTAAGGGAATGTATTTTTTACAAGTTTGGAATATCTAAGGATTATATTAGTGACTAAGGGTTACAATTTTTCAATTGGAATTTGTATTCTTTCATTTTTTTAGTATGGGTTGATGCATAAAACTTATACTCATACAACCCAAAAACAAATGGAAAATACAAAGTTACAAATTAGGAGTTGAATGAGATGTTACATAAAATCATTTATCCAAATAGAAACTATTGGAGAAAGAACTTGGATGATGGGATTTGGGATTATAATATAACATGAAAAACTATAATTATCATTTCTCCGTTTTATATTTTTTTAATGATTTTCATCTCCTAGTGGAAGTCGAGCATCAATCATTTTAGGAGATAAAAAATTGAAAGATGGATTTATCCCAAGAAGGAGATAAAAGGAAGATAAAAATTGAAGAGATTGATGAGATTGAGTTATAATCACATGAAAACTCAAGGATATATAAATATATATCAAATCAATCTAGGATAATATGGTCCAAAAGATAGAGTTTCATTAGGTAGAATATATTCTTCTTTACAGTTCAGGAATAAAGTTAATGCCAGGAAAGTTCATTCTAGATGATTCATTCCTTATGTTATATATAATATTTTAACTTATGGTGTAGTGGATATCAAAAAATACGACATGGTATGGATCTTTAAAGTCAATTGGTAGTGGTTTAAGAAACACATTGAGGAAATTTCCACAAATGAAGTTGATTTCACCGCACCACATAGCCAAATCATCAATTGAGAACATCAATCCATCCAAATACCTTCCACTTTTATTTTATTTTTCATATTTAAAATTATAATTTCCAAGTGCATATATCATATCATAGGTTTATGTTTAGGGAAATGTTTGGGTGAGGGGACAATATTTTTTGGTAGCATATTTGGGATTTATATTTTTTTGTTTTGTTTTTTTTTTGTGTTTTTTAAAACAACAGCAACAAAAAAACAGTACTTACATGTGAAACATTAAAGTCCTACAACCCTAGTACCTTAGATATATGGTTAATTTATTATACTGGTACTAGATACATGTTATTAAATCCCAATGGACTGAATAGTTTCATAGTCTTGGTAAACTATATACATAATTGAATCTATTTGAAATTTGAAAAAAATAGAATTACCTTTGAGAACACCATTATTTAATTTAGTGAATCCTATAATATTAATCATTAAACACTTCCTACAGTTTGGGGAAAAAACATAATAAAGGGTGAGATCAAATTCTCAATAAGGGTAAGCATTAAATGGAAGATATCAATGATCACATAAGCATAACATGAATATATGGGTATGAGAACATGACTATAACTTAAAAATTTTATACCCAACCGTTCATAGATCATAAAAATGATTCATGTTATAAAACCATATCGTCACAAAAAAACATGGTTTATAATAATTAGAAAAAAAATCAGAAATTAATCATGAGACATAACCTCATCTCATAAAAGTGTGACACTATCATAAACATATAAAACCAATCCATATGACATGTTTAACTACCAAGACCATTATCATATTGGATCATGCCTCATCACATGTTTCCTATAGTGGACAAAGAAACAACTATTTCCCAATGTAGAAATGCACACTTCACCTATTTCCCATCATGGATCAGGACACACCTATTTCCTCTAATAGATCAGGGATCATTACCCATTTCCCATTCTAGATCAAGTCTCATCACTTATTTCCCATCATTGATCAAGACTCACCAATTTCACATCAGGATACATCTCTTTTTCATAGTGGATCAGGCATCATCACCTATTTACCATAGTAGATCTAGATCGTCGACTTGTTTCCTATCATTATCTCATGATATATAAATCTTTACCCAATGAATTGTAGGTAGATATCGGTCCCGCCCATGTTTTCATATATCATAACCACTATCCTTGTTTATACTTTAACAAGAATCATAAATTCAAAATATGAGTGTTACAAAAGATTGAAAAATATTCTTCATATAATAACCCATGTAAAGAAAATGGTTTCAAAAACAATTAATCATAACTTTACCTAGGGAAAAAGAATTGGTTTCATAAGAAATTAATTATAATTTGACCTGTGAAATGGGGATTGGTTTCATAATCATTTCATCATTATATAAATTTTGGAAGAGAAATAGGTTTAATAAAAATCTTGTCATTATAAACCATTTATATAAATAATAAGAATTTTATCTTGGGATAATATCCATATTAAATCATGAGTAACATCAAAGTATTTCATCTTAGATGTAATGTTTTTTTCAAAGATCACTTATAAAATTTCATGATGAAAATATCCTTTTCACTTTAAAAATAACTTTTAAAAACATATAACATTTTACCAATATTTTTCCTTATATATAATCATCAAAAACAATTTAAAACATAAAACTTTAAAAAATAACATTAATTGAATGTAATATTTAAATATAGTTTAAAAAATTTTGAAATCATTTTTATAAAAATAGGTTTTGGAAAAAAATGACTTTTGACCAAAGAGATAAATATGGTAAATTTTCTGTCAAAATAATATTTTGAAATCATGAGTGCATATATAGCAGAAAATTAAGGGAAATAATTTATTCTCATGATATAAAAATAGTATAAGATAATTCATGTTTTTATTGAGAAATATATCAAATGATTTCATTATTGTATGCATAATATTAAATAATCCTGATAAATGATGAGATTATAAATTTAAACTCTTACGACATTGGTAACTTTGAAACATATTAAATATGAAATAGTTACATTAAATGAATCATATAATACCAAAAAATATTTATATTCATGCTAGAAAATTTCAAAGGGAAATTTTATACACCACATAGAATAAGATAGGTGCGGAACATAACATATGTCTTGAAGAATACAAATTGATACAAAAAATCCCTTACTACTTTGGTATCTTATAAAACCTTAACCCATAAAAGAGAAATCCTAAAATGAATATGTAAATTACCATAATTTACAGTATAATCATAATAAAATATAATTGTAATGGACCGGACCTCTCCGGTCCACTACTTTGTGAAATGTTGGTATTGGAGGTGTTCCGGGAGGTCAAGGGGACTTATCCCCAATACTTTGCCAATTTTCCGGTTCTGTGAACAGTGTTTCCAGTTTTATGAACAGTAACAGATCGGTGAGACAGATCAGTTTCACAGATCGGTGAGACAAGATCGGTTTCACAGATCAGTTTCACAGATCGGTGAGACAGATTAGTTTCACAGATCGGTGAGACAGATCGGTTTCACAGATCAGTTTCACAGATCGGTGAGACAGATCAGTTTCACAGATCGGTGAGACAGATCAGTTTCACAGATCGGTGAGACAGATCAGTTTCACAGATCGGTGAGACAGATCAGTTTCACAGATCGGTGAGACAGATCAGTTTCATAGATCGGTGAGACAGATCAGTTTCACAGATCGGTGAGACAGATCAGTTTCACAGATCGGTGAGACAGATCGGTTTCACAGATCAGTTTCATAGATCGGTGAGACAGATCAGTTTCACAGATCGGTGAGACAGATCAGTTTCACAGATCGGTGAGACAGATCAGTGTCACAGATCGGTGAGACAGATCAGTTTCACAGATCGGTGAGACAGATCAGTTTCACAGATCGGTGTGACAGATCAGTTTCACAGATCGGTGTGACAGATCAGTTTCATGTACAGTAACGGTGGGTGAACAGTGTTTCCAGACTCCTATAGTTTTGCCCCTTTTGACGTTTCCTTTGACGTAAAATACATTTAAAGCCTTATTTTAAGGGCTCTTAAGGCCGATTCAAATGCCATAAATCCTATATTAATTATTCCTAAGGCTTGGAATGTTTTACTTGGTCAAACCGCGTGGGTTAATGCGATCCGTTTTTAATGGAGAATTAACCAGATCTTAAACCGTCACCTCGTTTAATCTTAAAAAGGGACGAGATATCATTCTCCCTTGTTATTTCTCTTTGTTCTTAACTAAGAGGCGCTAGAACCTTTCAATCCTTTCCGTAGGAGTTTCATAATCAACCTTTACTCCTAGGATCAGTTCTGCTCTGTTGGATGCAACCGAGCCGTGTCGATCAATCTTCGATATAAGCATCCTCTGGTGGATGCAGTTGTCACGAGGGGAGGATCGTGACCTGTTGTGTGGATAAAGGACGTCAAGAACTCTTCGAGGTAGGGGATTCATGGCTTCTCTAATTGTATATGTGCAATCGTAGAATTAGCATGATTTATTCCTTTGGATCACAATGAAATTGACCTAATTAAATACTTGAACCGGATTAAAAGAATTGGTTGATCGCATGTTGTTGCTTTATACCGTGATAACGGTTTGCCTCATGTTTTCCTAGATATAGTGATACCTATGTTTTCTTTGACTTTGTTGTTCGTTCATGATAGAAATTGATAATGAACGTAAAGCCGGAATTAGTTGTTAATTAATTGGATAAAGATAAAGAGGAAGGTTATTAATCTGGTTATTGCTGTTGTTGTAGTTGTTCTAATTTGAGGATAATCAAATTAGGGAAGTAAGCATGGTTATTTAATTGTGATAGCTTACTGATTAGGTATCCATGATTGGAACCTACGAATAACAAATCTGTTAATTCGATATGGATTAGAGAACAGATTATGTGGGAATTTCTAAAAGGGTTCTGAGTTACCCTCTTGTTTGTTAAAGGGCCGTGAGCCCATTTTGTGATGTTTGTTTTCCTACTGCTTGTGCTGTGATGTGAGCCTGGATGGCTGTTGTGATATTTGGAGGCATGGAGACTTGTGGTTGTGGCAGCGGATGACGCCTAGTGTGGCGAGATGCATCGGTTTATGCATATGGGTGTCGGGAAGGACACCAAGGGTGATGGTATGAGATGAATGTGATGGTTTGATGTTGGTGGTTTGGTTTGGTTGTTTATCTGCTTTACTTTTCCCCACTGCTCAAGGCAGCTGGTCTTGCTTACCCTCTTTCCGAAGGAGGCGAAGACACGCGGGGTATGCCACGTGATTTCCGTGTTTAGCCTCTCGATGGAGGATGGGTCTATGCTCTTTCTATAGGCGGCAAAGACACGACAGGTAGTATATCTACTCACTGTGTTGAGGATCCTTTGTGCTTAGAAGCATAGGATGTTTTTCTAGAATGCCTGGGAATGTGGAAAAGTAATTCGGTAAGGAGTATTTGATTAAATGGTGAAAATCCACGGGGATGGAGATGCTGGAATTGAAAGGTGATGTGAATCTTAAAAATGAGCAGTTGTTTTGAAAGTGACGCCAATTCAGTTTAATGTGGAACTGTTCATTCTTAATTAATGTTTAAAGAATTAATTAATGTACAGTGGAACTGATAAATGAGAATGGAGTAATCTAATAAAGCTCTTCAATTGGTTGTGTGCTTATAGGATACCTAGTCTTAGAAGTAGCAGCTTGGAGTCTGAGAGACGTTAGCTGCAGTTGTATCTAAGACTAGGTAATGCCCATAGTGTGGATGTGAGTAACATATATATTCTATACTTTTTGTGTTTCTATACACTACTCCACCCTGTCGGTAAGGGAAACTGACACCCCGGGGATTCTGAGCCCTAGGGGGGTGTTTTCCCCAACATTCTGATGGGAGGTTGAATGGCTGACTACCCCCTTTGGCCCCGCTCTTTTCTCTTGGTAGATCTTAGTGCTGGTAGGCAAAGTGGTTAGTTTTACCCATATATGTGTGTAGAGGGCTGTAATGGCTTGTGGTTATTTCACACACATATATTCTGGATATAGTATCCTATGGAATACTATAGGTGTAACGTGTATAGGCTGTGATGGCTTGAGGATCCTTACTCGGTGTATGGGCCGTAATGGCTTGAGGTATAATACCCGACGTATGATACACGTTATACGAGCTGTGGTGGCTCCCGGAAACTACCTGGTTACTTTTGGTTGTGAGGATTGTGTGGAGCTTAGCCTAGGTGTCTGCGGGAAAGCCTTTGTGGTGCACGAGGTGCAGATTGGGGAGCTTGACCCATGTTGATAAGGGCAAGCCTTTGGAGAGAGATGCATAGGACGTATGTCGTTGGGGCAAAGCGGAAAACCAGTGGGGAAGTAGTGGCGGGGTACCCTTGATATTCTTTACTATATGCTATATTCTTGTATGCGTTACTTGGTGAGAGTAGCCATGGTGAGGTTGGGAACATAGTATACCTGTTTAGATAACGAGTTAGTTTCACTTGTTGTTCACTGGGCTTTAGCATGCTTTCTTTAATTTTGAACGAGAGTCTTGGGGAGGATCCTACTGAGTATACTATTATAGTCACCCTATGTACATATAAACTGTTTTTCAGGTCACTTGGAGCAGGTTGGAGATCAAGCTGGTTACTACTAGCTTGCGGTTGGAGGAGGAGCTGTTCGGGCTTGTGGTCGCTGCCGTTTTTCTTTCTTTTGGGTACTTTTAGTTTTCCCTTTCAGTTGTAGTACTTTTGCATGACATTTTATATATGTACTTGGGTTTCTTTTACATTTCAGTTGTGAGTTGGAGTTGGTTGGAGTCTATTCTATCTCTCTCTTCTGCATGTGTTCTCTTAGAGGGTAATGCCTCCCATTTGTGTGTGTATTATACCCTCGGTGCTAGTCGCCAACCCGGGGCCTACTGGAGGCGGGACTCGGGGGTCATTATCTCCCTTTTCACATTGCCGGCCCAGGAGGGGTACACTTTGTGGGGAGGGGGTCGTGACAGAGTGGTATCAGAGGTCTGGTTGAGGGATAGGATGGAGTTTGGAGTTAGGCACGGGTGAGGATGCATGGGATGGTAGGGTAACGGTGTCATTCATGTTTAGCAAGTGGGGTAAACACTGGAGACCGGAAGAGACATAGGCATTCAGGGCCCCCTATGATCTGTTGCACGGACCTTTAAGTTTACGATGGCTACTAAACAAAGTGATACTGGTTGCAGGGTAGAGACCTAGGAAAGGATCATGCATCATTATTCTTTGCGCCTGTGTTTGAATGGGTAGACCTTGGGATAGGTAACCTAAAAAAAAATTAATAAAACAAAATAATTAATTAATTAATGTTGAGTCTTCCATATTCCAGGATTAGGAGCTCTAACGGTTGTTATTTTACAGGTATGGCTCCAGGTCGGCGTCCCCGTCAGGTTTGCGCAAAAGGTTCCCAGCAGGCTGTTCCAGTAGATCGCCGCCGGGTAGAGGTTGACGAGGATGACACTTGGAGGAAGACACTCCGAGAGTTTCAGCGCCAGAGTCTAAAGAAGTACGAGGGCTCCGTTTCAGATGCAGTCATAGAAGACTGGTTGGAGGAGGTCGAGATAGGCTTCAGTTCGATTCGTGCTCGGAAGGAACACTGGGTGTCCTTGGTTGTGACGATGTTGCGTGGAGCAGCGAGACAGTGGTGGTTCTTGTTCCTCGAGGATCGTGTGGAGTCAGCGATCTCATGGGAGGAGTTTCGAGACAGGTTTAGAGTCGAGTTTCTTTCGTCGACTGCGAAGGCGTCTAGTCGCCAGGAGCTTCTTACCCTTCGACAGGGGAGCTCCAGTGTTCGAGAGTTTGGAATCCGTTTCAGGAACCTTCTACGATATGCTTCAGACCTGTTACCAGATGATGAGGCCAGGGCGAGGCATTTCGATGAGGCTTTGCGTCCAGAGATCCAGCGCCAGGTCACCCCATTTATGCTGAAGACATATCTTGAGGTGCTGGCGAGGGCAGAGGTTGTTGAGAGGACTTTGGCCAGGACCGGATCGTCACGAGAGGGGAATCGTCATGATTCCTCACGAAGCAGAGCTGTGGTCCGGGGTTCCCGGTTTTTAGGACAGAAGAGTTTCCGTTCACCTGGGGGTAGGTCCCAGCCCTTCCCATCTCGTTTCTCCGGAGGTAGAAACTCTCAGACCTATGCCAAGGGATCATGCTCTTGTTTTTCTTGTGGTGGACGTGGTCATCAGCAGCGGGAGTTCCCAACTTTTCAGAGCAGTCATCGTGCACCAGGCGCTCCACTCCAGGTTCCTCCGTTGAGGCAGTTCCAGCCGAGGCAGCAGCAGCAGGTTGCACCAGCTTTAGATCACCAGAGGGTAGATGGAGTAGGCAGAGGATAGCCCCATGACGCTCCCCGTCCTCAAAGAGCAGAGCACGGCCATGGTGGTGGCCGTCATCAGGGTCAGAGAGGCCGTGGAGGTGGTCGTGGTCAGCTTCATGCTCTAGCGCTGCCAGCTCCAGGAGAGCCAGACGTCGTCCGAGGTACCCTTTGCTTGTTTTCTACCTTGATGTATGCCTTGTTTGATTCAGGAGCAACACACTCCTTCATATCACCTACCCTTGTCCATGCTTTGGGACTTGAGGTAGAGAGGCTTCCAGTGCCCTTGGCGTTGACTACGCCAGTTGGAGGTCGAGCTAGCTTGTTTGAAGTATGTAGAGACTGTGAGCTAGTGTTGGGGCAACACCGCTCTTGGGGAGATTTCCTATGTTTGCGAATACAACCATATGATGTCATACTTGGCATGGATTGGTTGTATTCGATGCAGGCTGTTGTGGATTGCTACAGGAAGAAGGTCGTTTTCTTTGATGAATATGGAGAGAAAGTGGTGTTTGTTGGTGATATAGATCCTCGGATGAGTCATAGACGAGTTTCATCCTTATCATCCATGATGGCTGGGATGATGCTGAGTTCTTCAGAGGTTCAACAGTTGGTGTTTCCTAGGGTCGTAGAGGAGTACCCTGATGTCTTTCCAGAAGAGGTTGTATCCTTACCCCCTCGACGAGAGATCGAGTTTGGGATCGAGCTACAGCCGGGAGCGTCTCCTATCTCTATGTCTCCATATAGGATGGCCCCTTCTGAGTTACGAGAGCTACGTATTCAGCTCGATGGTCTGTTGGAGTGTGGTTTTGTTCAGCCATGTGTGTCACCGTGGGGTGCACCAGTCTTGATCGTGAAAAAGGCTGATGGCAGTTTGCGGTTGTGCGTCGATTATCGTCGGTTAAACAAAGTGACAATAAAGAATCGCTATCCTCTTCCACGGATTGATGACCTATTCGATCAACTGAAGGGTGCAAGTTGGTTTTCAAAGATCGAATTGCGGTCAGGATATCATCAGATGCGTGTAAAGGATGAGGATATCCCGAAGACTGCTATCCGCTGTCGTCATGGACACTATGAGTTTGTTGTAATGCCATTCGGCGTGAAAAATGCTCCAGTTGTTTTCATGGGGTTGATGAATGCTGTGTTCCGTGAATTCCTGGACAAGTTTGTTGTGGTTTTCATTGACGACATCCTTGTGTACTCCACATCTGAAGAAGAGCATGCAGAGCATCTACGAGCCGTTTTGGGAGTTCTTCGCCAACATCGGTTGTTTGGGAAGTTGTCCAAGTGTGATTTCTGGGCTCAAGAAGTTCGTTTCTTGGGACATGTTGTGTCCCAACAGGGAGTAGCTGTGGATCCTTCGAAGATAGAATCAGTGGTGTCTTGACCAGCCCCCAAGACCGTGTCAGAGGTGAGAAGTTTCCTTGGTCTCGCAGGCTATTATAGGAGGTTTATGGCTAATTTCTCCCGAGTTGAAACTCCTCTGACATCTTTGACCAGGAAGGATCAAGCGTTCATATGGACTGATCAGTGTCAGACAGCTTTCGAGTATCTAAAGGAGAAGTTGGTAAGTGCTCCAGTCCTTTGTCTTCCAGCAGAGGGAGTCCAGTTTGATGTTTTCTGTGATGCTTCACATCTGGGGCTAGGCTGTGTTCTCATGCAGCAGAGGTCAGTTGTTTCTTATGGGTCTCGACAGTTGCGTCCCCATGAACGCAACTATGCCACCCATGATCTTGAGTTGGCAGCCGTGGTGTTTGCGCTGAAGTTGTGGAGACATTACCTCATTGGCGAGCGCTTTGTGGTTTTCACCGATCATAAGAGTTTGAGGTATGTTTTCTCTCAGCGGGATTTGAACTTGCGGCAGCGTCGGTGGATGGAGTTCTTTCAGGAATACGACTTAGAAATATCGTATACACTTGGGAAGGGAAATGTTGTTGCTGATGCACTGAGCCGAAAGTCACGTAATGATGTTGTGCGTGAATCTGGTGATTCCTGGAGAGGAATGGAAGAGCTAGCAGCTTTGAATCTTGATATGGGAGAAGTTGGGGGAAGAGTTTGTCTTTTCCAGATGACGGTGCATTCATCCCTGATGCAAAAGGTGGAAGAGCCTCAGTTGGGTGATCTAGAGGTGGAAGTTTTGAGAGACCGAGTTGTTTGTGGGGAGGCCCCTGATGGTTGTTCGGAGGATGAACAACACCGAGTGTTGTATCATGGAAGTCTTTTTGTTCCCTTGGCGATGCGCAAGACGGTTCTCTGAGAGTTCCATAGCTCTCCCTTAGCTGTACATCCTGGTGTGACGAAGATGTATCGATCCTTGAGGAGTCAGTTTTGGTGGCCTAGGCTGAAGCGTTCAGTTGCAGAATGTGTGTCTCGATGTTTAGTCTGCCAGAAGGTGAAGGCTGAACACCGTGTTCCTGGTGGTCTTCTCCAGCACTTAGAGATTCCTCAGTGGAAGTGGGAGGACATCTCAATGGACTTTGTTACAGGTTTACCTCGAGCTCCGGGAGGACATGATGCTATATGGGCGGTAGTGGATCGTTTAACTAAATCGGCCCACTTCATAGCAATCAAGGAGTCGAGATCAGTGGAGGTTTTGTCGAGGCAGTATCTGGAGGAGGTGGTGAGGCTTCACGGAGTTCCTAAGACGATCATTTCTGATCGAGACCCTCATTTTACCTCTAGGGAATGGAGAGGTCTCTAGCATGCTTTTGGCTCTCAACTATGCCTTAGCACTGCTTTTCATCCTCAAACGGATGGTCAGACAGAGCGAACCATCCAAACTCTTGAAGACATGTTGCGCTCTTGTGTTCTTGATTTTGGAGGTTCTTGGGTGAAGCACTTACCTTTGGTAGAGTTCGCTTACAATAATAGTTTTCACTCTACCATCGGCATGGCGCCGTTTGAAGCCTTGTATGGCCGGCCATGCCGTTCTCCGTTGTGCTGGACTGGGGTCGGAGAGTCAGTAATTCTCGGACCAGAACTAGTGCAGAATACGACAGAGATGGTTCAAATGATTCGTGAGAGGATGAAGACAGCACAAGATCGTCAGAAATCTTATGCTGATCAAAGAAGGAGACCCTTAGAGTTTAATTTTGGGGATCATGTGTTTCTGAAGGTGACTCCCCATCGTGGGCAGCGAAGGTTTGGTCACGGAAGTAAGCTTTCTCCCCATTTTGTTGGGCCTTTCGAGGTGTTAGCTCGTGTTAGAGCTGTGGCATATCGAGTAGCACTTCCCCCTCAGATGAGTCGGATACATGATGTTTTCCATGTATCGTAGCTCCGTCGTTATCTTGATGATGAATCTCATGTTATCGATTGGGGAGAGATCGATATTGATGATGATGCAACCTTCGAAGAGAAACCTGTGGAGATCCAAGACCACAAGTAGAAGGTGTTGCGTGGGCGTTCTATTCCTTTAGTTCGTGTCTTGTGGCGACACGGCGGCATGGAGGAGAGTACCTAGGAGCGTGAGTCACAGATACGTGCTCAGTACCCAGAGTTGTTTAATGTTTAACTCCTTTCATGTAATGATATTTTCTCTGTGGTTGGACCTTTCATGTTTTATTTATGTACCTTTGATGTGATGTTGTGAATGAATTGTTTGGGTATGGATTGTTTGTTCCCGGATGTCATAGATTTTTTTTCCAGCTTTTGAACAACTCGTGTTGGTTTTCCCCTGAGAGGTATCTTATGGGGTGGTTGTTCGGACCCCTCTTTTCTTCTGGGTTGGTTTTTAATTCTCGAGGACGAGAATGTTTTGAGAGGTATCTAATGTAATGGTCCGGACCTCTCCGGTCCACTACTTTGTGAAATGTTGGTATTGGAGGTGTTCCGGGAGGTCAAGGGGACTTATCCCCAACACTTTGCCAATTTTCCGGTTCTGTGAACAATGTTTCCAGTTTTATGAACAGTAACAGATCGGTGAGACAGATCAGTTTCACAGATCGGTGAGACAGATCGGTTTCACAGATCAGTTTCACAGATTGGTGAGACAGATCAGTTTCACAGATCGGTGAGACAGATCGGTTTCACAGATCAGTGTCACAGATCGGTGAGACAGATCAGTTTCACAGATCGGTGAGACAGATCAGTTTCACAGATCGGTGAGACAGATCAGTTTCACAGATCGATGAGACAGATCAGTTTCACAGATCGGTGAGACAGATCAGTTTCACAGATCGGTGAGACTGATCAGTTTCACAGATCGGTGAGACAGATCGGTTTCACAGATCAGTTTCACAGATCGGTGAGACAGATCAGTGTCACAGATCGGTGAGACAGATCAGTTTCACAGATCGGTGAGACAGATCAGTTTCACAGATCGGTGAGACAGATCAGTTTCACAGATCGGTGAGACAGATCAGTGTCACAGATCGGTGTGACAGATCAGTTTCACAGATCGGTGTGACAGATCAGTTTCATGTACAGTAACGGTGGGTGAACAGTGTTTCCAGACTCCTACAGTTTTGCCCCTTTTGACGTTTCCTTTGACGTAAAATACATTTAAAGCCTTATTTTAAGGGCTCTTAAGGCCGATTCAAATGCCATAAATCCTATATTAATTATTCCTAAGGCTTGGAATGTTTTACTTGGTCAAACCGCGTGGGTTAATGCGATCCGTTTTTAATGGAGAATTAACCGGATCTTAAACCGTCACCTCGTTTAATCTTAAAAAGGGACGAGATATCATTCTCCCTTGTTCTTTCTCTTTGTTCTTAACTAATAGGCGCTAGAACCTTTCAATCCTTTCCGTAGGAGTTTCACAATCAACCTTTACTCCTAGGATCAGTTCTGCTCTGTTGGATGCAACCGAGCCATGTCGATCAATCTTCGATATAAGCATCCTCCGGTGGATGCAGTTGTCACAAGGGGAGGATCGTGACCTGTTGTGTGGATAAAGGACGTCAAGAACTCTTCGAGGTAGGGGATTCATGGCTTCTCTAATTGTATATGTGAAATCGTAGAATTAGCATGATTTATTCCTTTGGATCACAATGAAATTGACCTAATTAAATACTTGAATCGGATTAAAAGAATTGGTTGATCGCATGTTGTTGCTTTATACCGTGATAACGGTTTGCCTCATGTTTTCCTAGATATAGTGATACCTATGTTTTCTTTGACTTTGTTGTTCGTTCATGATAGAAATTGATAATGAACGTAAAGCCGGAATTAGTTGTTAATTAATTGGCTAAAGATAAAGAGGCATGTTATTAATCTGGTTATTGCTGTTGTTGTAGTTGTTCTAATTTGAGGATAATCAAATTAGGGAAGTAAGCATGGTTATTTAATTGTGATAGCTTACTGATTAGGTATCCATGATTGGAACCTACGAATAACAAATCTGTTAATTCGATATGGATTAGAGAACAGATTATGTGGGAATTTCTAAAAGGGTTCTGAGTTACCCTCTTGTTTGTTAAAGGGCCGTGAGCCCATTTTGTGATGTTTGTTTTCCTGCTGCTTGTGCTGTGATGTGAGCCTGGATGGCTGTTGTGATATGTGGAGGCATGGAGACTTGTGGTTGTGGCAACGGATGACGCCTAGTGTGGCGAGATGCATCGGTTTATGCATATGGGTGTCGGGAAAGACACCAAGGGTGATGATATGAGATGAATGTGATGGTTTGATGTTGGTGGTTTGGTTTGGTTGTTTATCTGCTTTACTTTTCCCCACTGATCAAGGCAGCTGGTCTTGCTTACCCTCTTTCCGAAGGAGGCGAAGACACGCGGGGTATGCCACGTGCTTTCCGTGTTTAGCCTCTCGATGGAGGATGGGTCTATGCTCTTTCTATAGGCGGCAAAGACACGATGGGTAGTATATCTACTCACCGTGTTGAGCCTCCTTTGTGCTTAGAAGCATAGGATGTTTTTCTAGAATGCCTGGGAATGTGGAAAAGTAATTCGGTAAGGAGTATTTGATTAAATGGTGAAAATCCACGGGGATGGAGATGCTGGAATTGAAAGGTGATGTGAATCTTAAAAATGAGCAGTTGTTTTGAAAGTGACGCCAATTCAGTTTAATGTGGAACTGTTCATTCTTAATTAATGTTTAAAGAATTAATTATTGTACAGTGGAACTGATAAATGAGAATGGAGTAATCTAATAAAGCTCTTCAATTGGTTGTGTGCTTATAGGATACCTAGTCTTAGAAGTAGCAGCCTGGAGTCTGAGAGACGTTAGCTGCAGTTGTATCTAAGACTAGGTAATGCCCATAGTGTGGATGTGAGTTACATATATATTCTGTACTTTTTGTGTTTCTATATGCTACTCCACCCTGTCGGTAAGGGCAACTGACACCCCGGGGATTCTGAGCCCTGGGGGGTGTTTTCCCCAACATTCTGATGGGAGGATGAATGGCTGACTACCCCCTTTGGCCCCGCTCTTTTCTCTTGGTAGATCTTAGTGCTGGTAGGCACAGTGGTTAGTTTTACCCATATATGTGTGTAGAGGGCTGTAATGGCTTGTGGTTATTTCACACACATATATTCTGGATATAGTATCCTATGGAATACTATAGGTGTAACGTGTATAGGCTGTGATGGCTTGAGGATCCTTACTCGGTGTATGGGCCGTAATGGCTTGAGGTATAATACCCGACGTATGATACACGTTATACGAGCTGTGGTGGCTCCCGGAAACTACCTGGTTACTTTTGGTTGTAAGGATTGTGTGGAGCTTAGCCCAGGTGTCTGCGGGCAAGCCTTTGTGGTGCACGAGGTACAGATTGGGGAGCTTGACCCATGTTGATACGGGCAAGCCTTTGGAGAGAGATGCACATGACATATGTCGTTGGGGCAAAGCGGCAAACCAGTGGGGAAGTAGTGGCGGGGTACCCTTGATATTCTTTACTATATGCTATATTCTTGTATGCGTTACTTGGTGAGAGTAGCCATGGTGAGGTTGGGAACATAGTATACCTGTTTAGATAACGAGTTAGTTTCACTTGTTGTTCACTGGGCTTTAGCATGCTTTCTTTACTTTTGCACGAGAGTCTTAGGGAGGATCCTACTGAGTATACTGTTATACTCACCCTATGTACATATAAACTGTTTTTCAGGTCACTTGGAGCAGGTTGGAGATCAAGCTGGTTACTACTAGCTTGCGGTTGGAGGAGGAGCTGTTCGGGCTTGTGGTCACTGCCGTTTTTCTTTCTTTTGGGTACTTTTAGTTTTCCCTTTCAGTTGTAGTACTTTTGCATGACATTTCATATATGTACTTGGGTTTCTTTTACATTTCAGTTGTGAGTTGGAGTTGGTTGGAGTCTATTCTATCTCTCTCTTCTGCATGTGTTCTCTTAGAGGGTAATGCCTCCCATTTGTGTGTGTATTATACCCTCGGTGCTAGTCGCCAACCCGGGGCCTACTGGAGGCGGGACTCGGGGGTCATTATCTCCCTTTTCACATTGCCGGCCCAGGAGGGGTACACTTTGTGGGGAGGGGGTCGTGACAATAATAATGGGTAGTATATAAACCACATAAATTAAATAAAAATTCAATAAGGAATGCGTCTCATAGAAAATAAAAGTGAGGAGGAAATCCCTTACGTTATGTCTTTAATTTATTAACTCACATTCTAACCTCCTGTATAATAATTGATCTTTTATTATAAATATATAAAATAATAATAGATATAAATAAAATATCATATATTATCATTTTATAACATCTAATAACCCATTCATTAAAAATCTTTTACTATTACTATTATTTCAAGTGTTATCTGCATGGTTTTCTCATGCTTGTTTTTTCCTGAAAGTTCTAGATCTTGAGCATTGAAAATTGATAAATCATATCCATAATGTAAATCATTTTATTAATACTATACATATATATATATTATCTAAATAATTTGTGTCAAACAAAATATTATATATAACAAAATGAACTACACTGCTCATTGAGATGATAGGTCGTACGTATGCATGGACGTTGTTAGAATTTTTTTGATTGAAATTATTTAAAAAAGGTGAATAATATATATCACTTACATAAAAAAATATTTCATATATATCATATATATATAACATATATATCATATATATTCATTTTATCTATACTTATTTCTATCCAAGTAAAATAGAAATGAAATACACTTCACATCGGTTAGTGAGGCAATAGTCTACAGTACACATGAGCGACGTTATTGTATTCCATTGTGTTGGAAGGTAATACTTTATATGTGATATTATTTTTTCATAAGTATGTATGGGAAATAAATATTACATATATTCATTAAAATTATTTAACGTCCCAAAATTCTAAAATAAGGATATTGTATTTCATAGCGTGTATGACATGCAACACCAAGCATAGAAAAGAATATAACAACCTGAGACTTCATGATATATTTATATTTAGATAAATTCAATATTTCTAATAGAATAAATGACATGAAATAGTGATTTTATATTGTTTTAATAGAAACATAATGTTTTTATTTCTTTACATGAAACACTGACTTTATCTTGCATTACACACAATAATGAATTTTTAATGACTTGAATCACATGCAACACTGAGTTTTACCAAACAACGATAGAATATTAAAATATTTTTATCTAATATAATAATATAAAACTTAGAAATTAAATTGGATGTTATTAACAGGATTAAATAACAAATGAAACTATATTGTGGAACTCATTGATTAACAATTAAATATAAACCGATGTCAAAACCAATTGAATATAAAGGAAATAACTTTATAAAGAGCTATTTTTATGCTTCCAAAGGTTTTTTTATCATAATAAATTAAGTTAATTACTGTTAGTGAATGATATTTATGACACATATATATATATATTCAATTATTAATATTTTACATTTATCCAATAGATTTTAAAATCAAAAAAAAAACATAACAAACCCAATATTATGCATAAAAGGCATATTTTTATAAAGGAATTTTTACCAACATTAAAGGGCACACTTATGATAAAAATTTTTTGACACTTCTAAAAATTTTATAAGATAGAATAAACTTAATTTTTGAATTATTAATGTCCAAATTATCTTGGGGTGAATTTTTGATACTTTTTTGAGAAGTTTCCTTTTTTGATGAATAATCAAATATACTACATTTTAATTGAAAATGTAAAGACCCGGAAATTTCAAGGTAACTTTTTTCTTAATTTTCATTGGAATTTTACAAGAACACAGTTTCTGACGGTGCCTGATTCTGAGGCCCGTTGTGCTCGAAATTAATTTCCGACGTTTGGCTCGGGTACGTTCAGTGAACGAGCGAGCGGGAATTTCTAACTTTTGAACCGGTGCTCGGAATTGAAATCCAATGGAACTGATGAACTCGCAACGTCGGTAATCGCTTAAGGGAACCTTTACCGTAGTTGAGTTTGTGCGGGAGAAGAAGTTAATTTTTTGGGTTTTAATTAAATAAAGTGAAAAAAATTGATGAATCAATTTTATTTCATGTTATGTGGTTAACTTCTCCCATGGGAAGTTGGTGGTGGGCCCACATCCATCCAACATCCCATGTGTGGATATTTGAAAGGGTGGGGCCCACACGAACCCCCCACCTTTTCAAATTCCTTAAACTCCCTAACCCTCTTAACCCCTCACTTTCCTAACCCCTCTAAACCCCCCATTTAAGTTTTGTTAACTTATCACCTCATTAATTTTATAACATCCTATGTTAATAACTTAAGTGAGTTAAATGTGGGTTTTGAATTTTCAAACTCTTGAAAGTCAAATGGTTAGGTTGTGTTAATAAAATAAGACTTGGTCTTATTTTATTATTGTTAGAGTTTTACAACTTTGAGAGGATATGGGAAGCAGTCTTCTTCTTCTTCAATCTCGACGAAGAACGCGAAGAACACCGTTCTTCAACAAAGAACTTCTCCGCCGAAGAACACGGTTCTTCCACGATGCCGTATCCACGACGCGACGTTCATCTGCCGCGTCGTCTCTTCCACGACGGTTTTCCGCGATGAAATCGCCATCAACGACTTCGAATCCTCGCTTCGCGACGTCGACGTTCTTTTCCCGCGACGCGCGACCTCCGCGACGCTCGTTTTCCACGGCTCGTTGACGAACACTGTTCCTGAACCGAGGTAGGGAATTGTTTATGAAATATTAATGATCCCATGCTACTTCATTCTAAATCAAAGAACGTGGGTAAAATAAACATTAATTTGATTCGCAAAGATTATGTAGCGAGTTGGGTTTTTATTTTTGGTGTTATATTATCTTTTGAGAAAAGAACGACGAGCGCGGACCAACCAATTCCAGGTTGATCTGCGGATCATTCGTTCATGCAGATTTATGTTGAGGATTATTATTTGATTTGTTCTTGATTATTACCTTGACGATCTTCGTGGATTTTTTTTAAAAACCAATTGTTATTGAATAACGCGAGGGGGCCGGACCACACAAACACGGCTGACCCTCCTCCTTTTTTTCATGTTGGTTCCTTGTGGATTGAAACGGGAAAGGCGTGGTGCCGTCGCACCATGCGGAATCATGCAACAAGAAAATGCGCGGTGCCATCGCGCCGTGCCGTGAAAAGAAGAAGAAGGACGCGACGCCGACGCGCCGCGTCGAAGAAACCCAAAGACATCCGCGGACGGAGTCGGGCCGCGGCGAAGGGGCGCGTCGCCAACTCGCCGCACCAGAGAACCACGAAGACGGCGCGTTTCATTTTTGACGTGCGGATTGACGGGCAATGACAAACGAGGATGGAAGGTAATTTTGAGGACTCCTTAGTGAAGGATGGGTCATGAGAGGACCATAGGAGAAGACAACAGGAGAAACGGACCACCGGAGCGCGTCCGATGGTCCGTGGAAGGCGGCGGCGGCGTGCCGCCGGAAGGGAGGCGGCGACGGTTCGCTGCCGGCCTCAATTAGCGGCGAAGGGCGGGGGAGCCACGCACCCCGCCCACGGTGTCCGGTCAGCCGCGCTGGCCGAGCCGTGGCTGGCCGGTCAGGTCGTGCCGCGCCGGCCGGGCCAGGTCAGGCCCAGCCGGGTCGGACCCGGTTCGGGCCGACCCAGGGGGGGTCGGGCCGGGTCGGCCCAGGCCCAAACCCCCCGGTTTCGGACAACATTCGGTAAAATGCCCATAACATGAACTACGGGCCTCCAAACGATGCGCCTTCAGTGGAAACACGATCCTTGGATTGAGATGGTCGTTTTGGTATATCGCACTAAAGGTTTCCGATTACTTTGGGTTCGGCCGGGTTGGTTCGGATACGAAACAAACCGGGCCCTCGGAGCGGAGACGCTTCTATCTTGAGCTCCGAACGTCCAATTGACGTGCCATCAACTTTGATGGATTACTATAAGTGAGAAGGAGATTTTTTCTTACTCCGCTCGAGGTTTGGATGCCGTCGGAGTGTGGTCGGGTTGGATCGCTCACGAAACCAACCGGACCACTTGAACGAAAAAGCCAATAACTCACAGTCCGGGCGTCCGATTGTCGCGCCGTCTGCTTCGTCGAATTCCTCTTAATGAGAAAGAACTTTTGGCATACTTCGCTCGAGTTTTGGATATAGTTGGATAGTGGCTGGGTTCGATCGCACCTGAAATCCAACCGGGCCATTGGAACGGAAAAGCTGATATCTTTCAGACCGGACGCCCGTTTGACAAACCGTCAGTGGATTTGGTGATCACGTTGAGAAACGGTCCCTATGAGCATAACCTATGAGAATTTGGGGTACAATTGAGATCTGGCTGGGTTGGTTCACTCACGAAACCAACCGGGCCCCTGGGATGAAAAGGCAAATGAGATACTTCTTCGTGGGACTTTGAGATACATGGAGTATCGACCTGTAGCTCGTGGAGTGGACCCTCCCAGAGACGAGGGTGCGGAGTACGGAGACCGTGTAGCCGACTGAGACCTGATGACTGCTTGACCGACTCGACTTGGAGTGAGTCGACTAGCCCAGTGGAAAGAGCACTACTTTCTGAGGTGCAGACCCATGGCGGACGGAGCACTACCTGTGTGACAGTGCAGACCCGCGGTACTCATCCGGAGAGTACCTCAGCAGGCTACTAGGGGGTGTGCACTACTGTGTTTGGGTGACATACCTCGGCGGGATGCACTACTATGTCTGGGTGGCTGACCCGCATTACTCGACAGGAGGAGAACCTCATGAGTCTTAGGTTAGTGAGCAGTACCTCGGAGTCGTGACAGGACCACTGTACACTCCAGAGACGGAGCTCTTCAGCATTTACGGTTTCGATAATGAAAATACTGGTTTGAGCTGAGACTTTTGACCTTTGTGTTTACATCATGATTGAGATGGGTCACTTGATAACATAAGTATATGTATGGGCATATACCTGGGTAGTGGTTATCCATTGATTTCATGATCCTTGTGTTTCCTCAAGATTGAGATGGGATACTTGATAACTTAGGTTTATGTATGGGTATATACCCAAGTAGAGGTTATCTGTTGAGATCTTCTTTGTGGTTATCCTTGCTGGTTTTAGAGAGACCTTGAGGGTCTCAGGGTCCCTACTGAGTATCGTTATACTCACCCCTACACGGGCTATGCCCGCATCTCGTTGTGTTGGTTGTAGATGACAGGCAGTGCTGACGGAGGCCGAGTGTTCAAGGACTGGATGGTACACAGAGGTGGACTACACAACGAGTCAGTACCCGGAGGTGGACTACACGATGAGTTAGTACCCGGAGGTGGACTACACGATGAGACGACACACGGAGGAGGTTGACGGATGAGAGTGTGGAGGAGGATATCTGTACCTACCCTTCAGCTAGGATCCGTGGTGGACGACCAGGAGATGCGCCATCTGTACCTACCATTCAGGTAGGATCCGAGGAGGATGATCCAGGAGCTGCTTCCGTCCTTCTAGCTGTTGTCTTTTTCTGTTGTACTTGTTTAGTTGTAGTTGTAATTTCTTTTGGGTTTGTATTCTGGCCCATTTTCCTTTCAACACTTCTCTTTGTACTTAGTGTTTACTTTTTCCGCCTGCTTACTCTGTGGTGCTTGTTTTCTTTTATAAAGGCAGTGCCTTCCCAGTTATCGGGATTTACGCCTTTGGTGCTAGTCGCCAGCCCCTGGCCTATGGAAGGCGGTCTTGGGGTAGTCACGGCACGGGCCCCGAGGACGGGTCATGAAAAATTGGTATCAGAGGATTCAGTTCTACCGCAGAACTTATACCTCTGATATTTTCTTTCTGTGAAGCAATAGTGTTAAGGGTACCAAGTGTGGTATTCAGTTCAGGGAGTCCAGTGTTGGTGCGGGCAGCCGACGTATCCATACACCAGGACCCTGACAACTTATTTCCGAATTGTGCATGAAAAAACTGATTGTGTGTGTGTTTTCAAAGGTTTTCTCTTAAAACAGCTCAAACCAGGTCAGATCACCAGGTATAATCGTTTGACCATGTTACGTTGTTTCTTTCAGGATGCCTTTTCTCAGACGACCAACTAGAGCCCCGAGAGTGGTTCGTACTGACAGCCCACCGATCGATGTGGCCTCAGTACAAGGCCCTTTTCCAGTTGAGGCACCAGCGGAGGCACCAGCAGTACTACTACCCATTGGGCCACCGATGCCACCAGTCCCAGCAGCAGAGGGTGCACGTCACTTGAGCGCACTATACGAGTTCCAGCACCATAGGCTACCCAGGTTCTAGGGAGGGACGGACCCGTAGGTGGCTGAGGATTGGATGGAGGCTGTGGTGAGAGTCTTCAGGCTAGTGGGGATGCCAGAAGACTCCATGGTGATCATTGCTCCCAGCCTCCTTCAGGCAGCAGCAGGTAGGTGGTGGAGCCACTTGTTTCAGTTTTGCGACGAGATGGCCTTCGCATGGGAAGACTTCGAGACCTTCTTCATGGTGGAGTTTGTGCCAGTAGCTCTACACCTCGAGCATGTACAGGAGCTTCTGCCTTTTCCGCGTGTTTTTAGATCAGTTGCTGAGTCATCTGTGGGACGTAGACAGATGATGCAGAGGTCCAGGAGGACCATACCAGCAGTTGGACGATCTCGGGTTTTAGGACCGGTGGTGCAGGGCACCCGGGGTGGGAACAGAGCTAGGCGTGCCAGACGCAGGTTATGTTACTCATGCATCGGGAAGGGTCACCTGGCACGTGACTGTCCGACTCCTCATACAGTTGATCCGTAGGCATTGGAGGAGCCACCAAGGAAGTAGAGCTCTGGGAGCAGGTGGACAGGAGCGGAACTAGTGGATACGACCTTTGTACTTCTAGTTCCATGTTGCTGTTGTATTCATGTCTTTGTACTATGAGCTGCAATAATAAAAAGACACTTATCTTGTGATGTTTGCTTTCCTGTCCTTTTTGTTTGGCTGATACTGAGTGGTCCTAGTTAAGATTGTTGACTTGAAACTCACTTTTGAGATTTCTACTGGAGGAGACTCAGTGACCTCACACTGATGCCGACAGTGTGACTCGACCCTTGGAGGCGAGAGTGACAGTTGGATCTCTTGGTAGTTACGTCGAGGCCCTACGACGTCATCCATGGCATGAATGCATCATTCATGTTGGGATTGACTATATTCGGGAAACGAATGTGGATTATCCAGGGGATGAGACTGGATTTCTCTTATCGACAAAGAATAAATCATAGCACCTCTTGTGAGACTAAAGAAGGTCCAGGTCATCCAAGAGCGGATGGAGACTACATAGTGTAGTAAGAAACAGGAAACTGGTGCCAGTCTTAGAGACTCGGGCATGTTAAATGTTTCAAGAAGTGGAATCATTAAGGATAGATGAGTCTGCGAAGCAGCAGATGTGGAGGCAGAGCAAGGAGACCAGTATGAGGTGGTGTACATCTTAAAATGCTACAACCACCTACCTTAGTTATCCCCGCCAGGCTCAGGGAGCTGGAGGGCGGTGGAAGAGTGCGGCCGCTTGCGGTCAAGGAGTATGACCCGATGGCTCTAGAATTGATTCAAGGGACAGTCTGTGTCCACTACTAGATGTTGTAGTAACGGATGTCGATAGGAATCATTCCTTGCTTTCACAAATCTTATTCCAGACCTAGAGTTTCTGGTAAGCCGTGGACTTGACCCTCACGTCTAGAGATACCTTGGGAGGAGACTCGATGATCATACTTACGTCGACGGTGTGGTCAGAACCTCAAGGCGAGAGTTTTGGTTGGAATCTCTTGGTGGTAGCATCGAGGCCTTACGACGTTAGTTTAAGTATGGAATGGGCAATAACTATTCATACTCAAATTGACGGTTTTAGGCAAACGTCAGGATGGGTTTTCCTTGGTCGGCGAAAAGGAAACCCCAGGCAGCATGGGATAAACTCTTTCACAGGAGGGTGAGACCGATCACTCTTGAGTCAGTCAACCTTACCCTCGTAGTGGAAGTCGTTTCGAGTTCCAGTTCTAACCAGAATTGGAGACCTCTAGAGTTCGATGATGACGATCACGTCCTTATACGGGTCTCACCTCGACGAAGTTTATGGAGTTCTGGCCAAGGCGGCAAGTAAACTCTGAGGTTCAACGGACCTTTCTCGGTCCACAGCTAGGAAGGCGAGGTGGTTTACCACTTGACCCATCCACCTGAGTTGCACCAGGTGAACGACAACTTCCACGTATCTCAACTGAAGAGATATGTGCTCGACCCTTTGCATATCATCGACCATGAGGAGCTGGACGATGGCGATGAGGTGTTTTTCACGGAGGTTCCAATGGGGATCTAGGATCGACAGGAGTGGATCCTATGAGGAAGATCGATTCCTTGGGTGAGCTTTCTTTGGCAGTATGGAACCTCCAGGTAAGCACATGGGATCAGAAGGCTCAGATGCATGCTCTGTACCCCTTTTGTGACCATAGTTTGTGTTGAAGCATTACGGGGACGTAAAGCCCTGGGGTGGGAGTAGTGTAAAGACCCAGAAATTTCAAGGGAAATTTTTTCTTAATTTTCTTTGGAATTTTACAAGAACGCAGTTTCTGACGGCGCCTGATTCCGAGGCCCGGTGTGCCCAGAATTAATTTCCGAATTTTGGCTCGGATATGTTCAGTGAACGAGCAAGTGGGAATTTCTAACTTTTGAACTGGTGCTCGGAATTGAAATCCTATGGCACCGATGAACTCGTAACGCCGGTAATCGCTTAAGAGAACCTGTACCATATTTTCGTTTGTGCGGAGAAGAAGTTAATTTTTGGGGTTTAATTAAAAAAAGTGAATAAAATTGTTGAATCAATTTTATTTCATGTTATGTGGTTAAATTCTCCCATGGGAAGTTGGTGGTGGGCCCACATCCATCCAACTTCCCATGTGTGGATATTTGAAAGAGTGGGGCCCACATGAACCCCCCACCTTTTCAAATTTTTTAAACTCCCTAACCTTATTAACCCCTCACTTTCCTAACCCCTCCAAAACCCCCCATTTAAGTTTTGTTAACTTATCACCTCATTAATTTTATAACATCTTATGTTAATAACTTAAGTGAGTTAAATGTGGGTTTTGAATTTTCAAACTCTTGAAATTCAAATGGTTAGGTTGTGTTAACAAAATAAGACTTGGTCTTATTTTATTATTGTTAGAGTTTTACAACCTTGAGAGGATAGGGGAAGCGGTCTTCTTCTTCTTCAATCTTGACGAAGAACGCGAAGAACACCGTTCTTCAACGAAGAACTTCTCTGCTGAAGAACACGGTTCTTCCGCGATGCCGTATCCGCGATGCGACTTTCTTCTTCCGCGTCGTCTCTTCTGTGATGGTTTTCTGCGACGAAATCACCTTCAATGACTTCGAATCCTCGCTTCGTGACGTCGACGTTCTTTTCCCATGACGCCTGACCTCCACGACGCTCGTCTTCCGCGGCTCGTTGACGAACACCGTTCCTGAACCGATGTAGGGAATTGTTTATGAAATATTAATGAACCCATGCTACATCCTTCTAAATCAAAGAACGCGGATCAAATAAACATTAATTTGATTCGCAAAGATTATGTAGCGAGTTGGGTTTTTATTTTTGGTGTTCTATTATCTTTTGAGAAAACAACGACGAGCGCGGACCAACCAATTCCAGGTTGATCCGCAGATCATTCGTTCATGCGGATTTATGATGAGGATTATTATTTGATTTGTTCGTGATTATTACCTTGACGATCTTCGTGGATTTTTTTAAAAACCAATTTTTATCGAATAACGCGAGGGGGCCGGACCACACAAACACGACCGAACCTCCTCCTTTTTTTCATGTTGGTTCCTTGTGGATTGAAACGGGAAAGGCGTGGTGCCGTCGCACCATGCAGAATCATGCGACAAGAAAATGCGCGGTGTCGTCACACCGCACCGTGAAAAGAAGAACAAGGACGTGACGCCGACGCGCCGCGTCGAAGAAACCCACAGACATCCGCGGATGGAGTCAGGCCGCGGCGAAGGGGCGTGGCGCCAACGCGACGTGCCGGAGAACCACGAAGACGACTGGTTTCGTTTTTGACATGCGGCTTGACGGGAAACGACAAACGAGGCCGCAAGGTAATTTTGAGGACTCCGCAGTGAAGGTCAGGTCCCAGGAGAACCATAGGTGAAGACAGCAGGAGAAACGGACCACCGGAGCGCGTCCGGTGGTCCGCGGAAGGCGACAGCGGTGCGCCGCCGGAAGGGAGGCGGCCGGCGGTTCGCCGCCGGCCTCAATTAGCGGCGATTGGCGGGGGAGCCGCGCACCCCGCCCGCGGTGTCCGCTTAGCCGCGCTGGCCGAGCCGCGGCCGGCCGGTCGGGCTGGGCCGCGCTGGCCAGGCCAGGTCTGGCCCAGTCGGGTCGGACCCGGTTTGGGCCGACCCATGGGGGGGTCGGGCCGGGTCGGCCCGGGCCCAGAACCCCCGCTTTCGGACCAATTTCAGTCAAATGCCCGTAACGTGAGCTACGGGCCTCCAAATGACTCTCTGTCAGCGGCAACACGATCCTTCGATCGAGGCGGGCATTTTGGTATAACACACTCAAGGTTTCAGATTACTTTGGGTTCGGCCGGGTTGGTTTCGGATACGAAACCAACCGGGCCCTCGGAGCGGAAACACTTATATCTTGAGCTCCGGATGTCCGATTGACGTGCCATCGACTTTGATGGATTCCTCTAAGTGAGAAGGATCTTTTGGCTTACTCCGCTCGAGTTTTGGATGCCGTCGGAGTGCGGTCGGGTTGGTTTGCTCACGAAACCAACCGGACCCCTGGAATGAAAAGGCCAATAACTCACAGTCCGGGCGTCCGATTGTCGCGCCGTCTGTTTCGTTGAATTCCTCTTGATGAGGCAGAACTTTTGGCACACTTCTCCTGAGTTTTGGATACAGTTGGATAGTGGCTGGGTTGGATCGCACCTGAAATCCAACCGGGCCCTTGGAACGGAAAAGCTGATATCTTTCAGACCGAACGTCCGTTTGATGAATCTTCAGCGGCGTTGGTGATCACGTTGAGAAACGGTCCCTATGAGCATACCCTATGAGAGTTCAGGGTATAGTTGAGATCCGGCCAGGTTGGTTCGCTCACGAAACCAACCTGGCCCCTGGGATGATAATGCAAATAACTCACAGATCGGGGGTCCGATTGACGCGCCGTCTGTTGTGTTGAGACCCCTATGACGAGGCGGTCCTTTGAGATACTTGTTCATGGGATTTTGAGATACTTGGAGTATCGACCTGTAGCTCGTAGAGCGGACCCTCCCAGAGACGAGCGTGCGGAGTACGGAGACCGTGTAGCCGACTGAGACCTGACGACTGCTTGACCGACTCGACTTGGAGTGAGTCGACTAGCCCAGTGGACAGAGCACTACTTTCTGAGGTGCAGACCCATGGCGGACAGAGCACTACCTGTGTGACAGTGCAGACCTGCGGTACTCGTCCGAAGAGTACCTCAGCAGGCTACTAGGGGGTGTGCACTACTGTGTTTGGGTGACATACCTTGGCGGGAAGCACTACTGTGTCTGGGTGGCTGACCCGCGGTACTCGACAGGAGGAGTACCTCAGCAGTCTTAGGTTAGTGAGTAGTACCTCAGAGTCGTGACAGGACCATTGTACACTCCAGAGACGGAGATCTTCAGCAGTTACAGTTTCGCTAATGAAAATCCTGTTTTGAGCTGAGACTTTTGACCTGTGTGTTTACTTCATGATTGAGATGGGTCACTTGATAACTTAGGTATATGTATGGGCATATACCTGGGTAGTGGTTTTCCGTTGATTTCATGATCCTTGTGTTTCCTCAAGATTGAGATGGGTTACTTGATAACTTAGGTATATGTATGGGCATATACCTAAGTAGAGGTTATCTGTTGAGATCTTCTTTGTGGTTATCCTTTTTGGTTTTAGAGAGACCTTGAGGGTCTCGGGGTCCCTACTGAGTATCGTTATACTCACCCCTGCACGGGCTATGCCCGCACCTCTTTGTGTTGGTTGCAGACGACAGGCAGTGCTGACGGAGGCCAAGTGTTTGAGGACTGGACGGTACCCAGAGGTGTACTACACGACGAGTCAGTACCCGGAGGTGGACTACACGACGAGACGACACACGGAGGAGGTTAACAGACGAGAGTGTGGAGGAGGCTATCTGTACCTACCCTTCAGGTAGGATCCGTGGTGGACGACCAGGAGCTGCGCCATCTGTACCTACCCTTCAGGTAGGATCCGAGGAGGACGATCCAGGAGCCGCTTCCGTCCTCCCAGCTGTTGTCTTTTTCTGTTGTACTTGTTCAGTTGTAGTTGTACTTTCTTTTGGGTTTGTATTCTGGCCCATTTTTTTTTCAGCACTTATATTTGTACATAGTGTTTACTTTTTCAACTTGCTTACTCTGTGGTGCTTGTTTTCTTTTATAAAGGCAATGCCTTCCCAGTTATCGGGATTTACGCCTTTGGTGCTAGTCGCCAGCCCCTGGCCTATGGAAGGCGGGCTTGGGGTAGTCACGACACGGGCCCCGAAGACGGGTCGTGATAGAAAACTACCTTTTCATTTAAATAATTTATAATGTTAAATGATATATCAATTAATCAAATTTTTTGAAATAAATTTCACTTAGAAATTGGATAGAAAAATAATTCTAACCGTTGAACAGTTTTAGTTTAAAAACCTCATTTCCCCCGTCTATGGGATTAAATTTAAATTTATTTTTGACGATTATGTGATTGGAATTAGAAAAAATGGATTCCATATTATGAATAATAATAATATATAATGAATATTAATTTTAAAATATTTTTTTACCAAATATATTAGTGAATTTAGTTAAAATTATTTACATCAATTAAGCTTAAACTAAGCTTAACAAGGAACTTAACCTTAAAATTAAGGGCCAAAATGACCTTGGTACATGCAAAAACATATTTTGTGGAAATATTTCTACCATATCCTAAATTTTGTATATTTTTATTCATTTTTTAATCATATTAATTAAAGGATACTTCTCAATAGTGTTTACCTTTTTATATTTTCAGTAATACCACTCATCCTCTAATATAAAAAGGCACACACACATCACACTTATTCACAAATATAAAGCCATTTATATAGTCCAATGTCTACCCAAATAAGATCCAAATATCTCTAAAATGATCCTAGAATCCAGCATTTTGTCAGAAATAAAACCAAGTAATTCTTTTGGTATAAACCAAAAGGAGTTGCCTGAATAAGAGGCGACGTTCTTCAATGATCACTTTTGTTTCATTTATTTATCCAATAATTAAATTATTCTTATATATTTACACTATAATAAATTAATACTCCTAAATAAAATTTGATGTTTTTATATTAAGGTTACAACCAAAACCTTCATAAACAACCATCAAATGTGATGCACAGTCATCATTTGTGTGTATAGCAGACTACAACCTCCCAAACTGATGTCGTTCATTCTTCCATTACCATCATTCAAGGTTCGAATAATGACATATTTATAGTTTTTATATGATATATATAATATTTATAATTCATGTATTAGTATTTAATTCTCATATTACACAAACCTTCATGCTTTCCATTTTTTGGAATAGGATAACATCATTTATGGACGTGTGGACTACCACCACCTCAAATTTATATGGTTCATTCAAGATTTAAATTGAATGTATAAAGGATAGTTTTAATTAATATATTTTATAAATATGAAATTTTAATTATAATTTAATTATAATATACATATATGTAATTTAATTTTCATTCTTTTAATATGACAAGAAAATAGAAACTATGTTAATGCCTTCATATTGATTACCGTCTCCAGAAACAGTGTATTTCATTTTCTATCTCCAAATTCTATAGATTAGAGTAAAGACATATATACATAATATTTATGATATGTATAAATAATTTTTTATATTCAATATATTATGAAATTTTTATCTATGTAATATAAATTAAAAATAACTAGTCAAAACATACTCAAAAAACGAGGCAATTAACACTAAAAATAATGAAAATGATGAAATACTATTAATGAATTAGTAATAATATATTATTAAAGGACTATATATGATATAATAAATATATACATGGTTATTTTATAAGTTAGTAACATTATTAAAAACAAAAAACATTATTTTTAGGAGCGTTAAACCAAAAGAGAGTGTAAGGTAATAGATTTTCACCTCACTTTTTACATCTGTGAGATAAATTTCACATTCACCACTATCTTATTTTGTATGGTGTATATAATTCCCATTTATATTAATTATATTATAAATTATTTTATATTCATATTACTTAAATTTTTAATTTTATGATTATTACTCACGTGGTTTATAGTTTCAATGATACCAAAGCGGTAATGGATTTTTGTGACAATTATCCTTCTTCGACCCGTTTGTTATGTTATATACCAATATTTTTATACGGGTTGTGTATTATACTAATTTTACATGATATGTGATTATTAATATTATTCTAATGATATTATTATATTCATTTAATGTTATACCTTCATGGGTATTATGATTCAAACATTTCAATGTAGTATGGGGCACTTTGAATTTTTAATGATATTTTCCTCAAGAATGTTTTTAAATTTTTTTTCTTTATATCATCAATGGTGAAAACACTTATTCTTACTAAAATGGGTATAATTAATATTATTATCATCCTTATTATTCCTATATATGTAATATTATCATTTTTACCAAGGAATGTAATTACATTCAATTCATTGAATATTTTTGTAGTCATTAACTTACCCTGAGTTATTCACTCTTGAGTGACTCCTGAACATCAAATATCCCTATAATTTATAATGGATATGATTATTTCATTAATAATATAACATTTTTATATACGGTGTTTAATTTTATGGTTATTTGATTAACTGAGGAAATATTGATAAACATGTATCTTTTTCCCCACACAGATTTTTGATAGGGAATATTTTTCATTAATTAAATGGCTTATTAGATATATGATTAATTATTGGGAAAAGGCACTAAATGGGTTTGGTACCATTGTAAATAATCCCCTAGATGCATCATTAGTCTCGTGAGATGAGAATAGTTGGAGAGAAACACTTTGAGTTTGTCTCCAAGAAGAATCAGATTGGTTTCTACCCACAGACTTAAACATTCATGAGGATAGATCTTGATGGTATAATGGTTCGTATTCCAAATACATGACATATACTAATTCTGAATGAATTAATTTAAGATATTATCCTTTATAATTTCACAAGATAAGATCTATAGATACATTTCCATTCTTAGATAATTGATTAAATTAATTGTGTTTTGGTTATTTACCATTATATATTGATTATTCCTTATCAAGTTATTTGAATAGAATGTGTTTCATATTATTTACCTTGAAATATTTTTTATACACTTCCCTCTCAACTGATTTATTTTATGGAATTTTTTTATAATTCCTTAATAATCTATAGTTGGAACACTATATTCAATTACATGTATGAGACACAACTCCAAGCGTGTTAGGTAAAATAATATCCCAATAAATTATAATATTTTTATTATTTTAAATAAAATTAATATATTAAATAACTTTCAATGAATATAACATTTATTTATCTTGCATCGCAAAAAATAATGACTTTCTTCGAAATCTTACAATACACGAAAGACCTAGTTTTATGAACAACAAAATATTGATAAAGTATTATTATTTAATATAACAAGACTTAACCTATCCATAAAATTAGTTTTTCTAAATATTTTTAACTAAATTATGAAAATATATGGTTTATGAAAATATAAAATTAATTAATTGGTTGCAAATTAATTGTAAATGAATATAAGAACCAATTGAATAAAAAATGAATATTTTTATTGAAAACTATTCATTATTCACAAATTTATTTTGTAATAATAAATTAAATTAATTAAAATTATTGAATGATATCAATTAAATATATAGTTAATATATTCAATAAAATATTTTTCATATTCATTTAATAGATTTTATAAACATAAGATTTCTGAAAACCCAATATACCACAAAAAAACCATTATTTTTATAAAGGATCTTGTATCGTATGTTACTGGAAAACCTATTTTAAATAAAACATTTTGAACTTTTATAAATATTATATATCAAAATAAACTCAATAATTAGAATCTTAACATATAAAATTAGGATAAGGTGATTTTTTGGTATTTTTCTATGAAGTTTCATTTTTTGATGAATAATGAAAAATACAAAATTTTAAAACAAAAATACTGTTTCATATAATTTATTAATAAGGTTAAATAATATTTTATATTGTTTTTAAAGTCACGTTATATCAATTATTTATAAATTAATCCAATTTAGGACATTATTATGAATATCACTTTGAAATTGGATATAAAATCTTAGCCAATGTTTGAATGTTTTATCTTTAAAACCCCAATTGTCGCCCCATCTATGGGATAAAGTTTAAATTAATTTCGGCCACTTTATGATTGTAATTTTAAAAAATGGATTCCCTATTTTGAAATAAAATAATTTGAATTTTATAATAACTTCACCCTAGTTTTTTACAAAATATATTAGTGAAATCAGTGAAAACTAATTACAACAATTAAGGTAAAATTAAGCTTAACAAGGGACTAAACCTTAAACATTAGGTCCAAAATGACCTAGAAACATGTCCAAAATCAATTTTATGTTAATATTTAGTCCATATACTCACTTTTATCTAATTGGGATCATTATTAGTGCCACCTGGAAGGATAAAAACGTTGGTGGAATTCCCTTTACAATAGTTTATAAGAGTGTCACTCCTCCTCCACTATTAAAAGGCACTCATACCTACAAATTCCTCACACCTATCAAACCACATTGGATAGAAAAATTTATACCAAAATATATCCTCACAATTTATCCCCTTATCCTAGAATCCTTTATTTTGTCACAAAACCATGCAAGGAATCCTTTTGGTGCAAACCAAAAGAAATTACCCATAGAAGAGGTAACATATTTCCTCAATCTCTTTAGTTTTATTTCTATTCTCCACCCCCTAAATTATTCCCATTAAAAGATTATATAAAAACAACAGTGTACCCAATATAATTAGATTCCTTATTCTAATTTTTTAACCTAAACATACTCACACATTCATCTAATGGGTAACGAACATATAGTTTATGTTTACAGTGAACTATCACCTCACGAAATGATGATTTTTCATTTTTTTCCTTTACCAACTTTCATGGTTGAATATTATGATGTAAAACCTATTTATATATGATATATAAGATATTTATAATTTATTTATTCTTATGTAATTTGTATATAGAACATACCTTTGTGCTCTATATTTTTTATAAATACAATAACATCGTTTGTGGAAGTGTGGAATGCTGCCTCCTAAAAGTGATGTGATTCATTCAATGATACATGGAATTTAAAAAGGATGATTTTAATTATAAATAATTGATATAAAAACAAATATATGATATAAATAATAGAATTAACTTTCTTTAAATATAGTATAACTAATTTTACTGATCACCCTTTCACGCAATTAAAAATTGATAACGTCATTCATGGACTTGTGGACTACCGCCTACTTGATGGGATGCAATTCATTTTACATCACAATACTTATATATATAAGTTTATAAGATTAAATAAAATATTATTTATCATATAATTTTCATTTTTTATATATATAATGTTACTTACCTTTTTTCCATAATGATCATTGAAACATATAACTGTTACTCAAGCGTTTGTACTACCGACCATCTCCATGATTGTAACGTTGATTCTTTTTTTCATAATAATATTATATCATTAGTTTTAAAATCATAAATTATTTAAAAATATTAAATTTATTCCATGATTATTATTCTGGAGATGTTATATAATGATCTCATTGACCATATTTTACATACCAATGTTTTTTTGACACATAATCTGAATATGTTCAAAACAACCAATGTAATATTATTTGTTTAATTAGTTGTATAAAACATGTTAATAAGTGATATAAAATTAGTTATAAACATTAAAAATGTTATGAAGTAATTAAATAATTAACATATGTTTATTATTCAGTAATATAAAGACACATGAGATAATACAGACTCAAGGTATGGGATTTTCATCTGAATATTTACATCTATGAGATAAATGTCATATTCACCACTTACTTCTTTTATGTGGTGTATATAATGCATGTTATAATATATTAAATCATGAATTATTTTATATTCATGATATTCAAAATTTTCATTTAATTTTATTCCTTCATGATGTTTACTATTTTAAATGTTTCATTGTGGTATGAGACACTTTGGAAGGATTAATGATTATTTCGTCAAGAATAATTGTAATGATATTTAAATGGTATTTACATTAGAATAAATTATATGATAATTTTTTAATAAACCCTTACATTTTCCTCTCTTATGGTTATTCAGGACGTTTTTCAATTATTATTACTATTTTAAACTTTTTTTACTCAATTGTTTTTTGAAAATGTATTTAAGAAAACCCATCTTTTTTTATCTCTTTTGTAAGAGAACCTATTTTCTTTAAAAAACCAAATTTTCTAAAAATGTTTTTGAAAAATGTTTTTAACATTTACAATATGATTTACTAAATAATGTTTTTCACTTTTTCATTTACTAATGTTTTTAAATGAATCTTCTTATCTCTTTTTTAAAAAGAAATTTTTATAACCTTTTTACCATGAAAAAGAAATCTAATTTTTACCTCGTAAGAAATGTACAAATTTAACAACCATAATTTATTTGAATCTTTATTTGAATGTTTAAAATGCTACTTTTTAATGAGAATTTTTTCAATAGATATTTTCAAATAAACGGTTTTTTAAATGGTATCTCTAAAGAATAGAATATTTTCCTTATGAGGTTTTTTAAAATATATTATTATATTATTTCTATTCATCAATAACAAAAACCCTTTATTTTTACTCCACTTAGGATATGATGTATTGATACCATCTTTATTATTTATATAGATGGTTTATGATCGTCTAAGAAAGGGAAATTATTAACATTCAAATTCTTGATTCCTTTTATTCTTCTTGAAATAATTAATTTTCTATTATAATTTGACATTGAATTTTTGGTAAATATCAATAAATTTTTTCATGAATATGGGTATTTCCTAAACTGTATACCATTATTCATATGGTTTTTACCTTGAAAGTGATTTTATAATTTTGTTAAATATTGATAAATTTGCATTATTTATTCTATCAAAAATTAGATAAGTCATATTTTTTATTAATTAAATAGAATAATTGAAATTTGGAATTATTTCAACATGTAGTGATTAGTGGGGACCAGAATTATATATATCCTTGATTCATTAATAGTCTCATGATATAACATTAGCTAGAAACAAACCCTTAAAGTTTGTTTCTAATAAGAATAGAAGGATTTATACCCATATATTTAAACTATTTTAAGGATATATCTAGATGGTATAATGGTTCATGTGACATATAAATGATGTCTAATAATTAAGAATTTCCTTCACTTTTTATTAAATTATTATTTATACATGATATTTTTCATCAACATTTTTTTTCAGATTCATTTAATGCTCAGTTAATTGATTAAATTGAATGTGTTTCAATTTCCTAAATTTATATATTTAATTTTATTTATCTAGTTTTTTGATTGTAATTTGTTTCCAGTTATTACCAGTCCATATTATTTATGCACTACCTTCTTAGTTTTTTTTATAACATGGTATCTGTGTTCAGTTAAATACCATTCCACATTTATATTTCTCATCGATTCAACATTTCTTCCACTATACATTACCCTAAAATAGAATTTGATATCACCATTATTTTTTTCCTTTCCCTAGGAATCCAATGAATGTACTATTAAAGATATGAAGGGATATACTGGATGGAAAAAATTAAACCTTGAAGTAAATAAAATTATGTTGTAACTAGTGTCTTTATTTATAATACAAGACTCATATATGAATCTAGTCTACCAATACTACTAAACTCTTTGGTCCTTTGGGAATTAATTCCTTATAATAAATACAATATGATAGTATTAGACACTAAATCCATTATATATGGGGTTTTGTCTCTATATTTGGTATCATGTTAATTTTAGTAGCAACTCTGGGAACTTGATTTAAGAAAACATAGATTAGATAATATAACCCTAATGAAAAAATTTAGGATAATTATAGAATAACACCCTAGAATTTATGTAAAGTTGAGATTATGTTGGTATTCCTATAAATAAATTTTTTGTTAAGATACTACATGAGGAAGTGGTTTTAGAATAGATGTACCTAAAAGTAACAACTATGACAAGTTGTGTCATTCCTATCTCGACATAACGTAGTCATAGACAACAGGCCTTACTACTCATCTAGTTTGACAATCCTAGGGGATATGCTTATGATAGTTAAAAATTTCTTTGGAAACCATAAAGAAGGATTTGGACATTGAATATCCTTGGTTAAATGTAATGTGTTTTCGATTGAAAATAAGGTGTCATTTTAGATATCTTATAAAGGATTATACACTTTTCTCAATATGACTATTGTTACTCATAATATACATTCTTATTTTAGTCATTGAATGGAAGCTGAATGGGTCATGATAAAATTGAACATGAAGGAAAATGTGGTAACAATGAGAAACCAAATAAGTGTTTCATAGGAGTAAAAGTTATCTTGTTTATGCCTCATTATTTTTCGTGAAATATGATTGATAACATATCCCTTAACCAACTCTCAAACTCACCAAAGAAGTGAAGGATGAAGTTTTATAAGAGATCATGTGGTGGATACCATGGAGAAAATAAATCTCTATTTACATTGTGCAAGAAATGTGGATAGATACACCCAGGAAAGTGTCTCAATGGAATGGGAAAATTATTTATGTGTGGGAAAAATGACATTATACAAAGAATTGCTGAGGAAAAATGAATACTTTAGCTCCCAAAAACCTGTAATACCCAAGCTGTTGTCTTCTATCCTTTACATCGTTATAAGATACATGTAAACTATATCCCAAAGCACTAAATAGTTTTGTAGTCTTGGTAACCTAGATAAATTCATTAGTCCTTTATTGAAAATAAATACTCTAATTATAGCTTAATTATCATTATTTCATTGATAATAAATTTAATCTATCTAGTGTATCCTTGAATATATTTATTAGTAATCTTCAAGGAATATTAAGGAAATGAAGCATAATAATGGTGAGATCAAATGCCCGGTAATTGTAAAGTACAGTGGAAGAAAGAATGAATTAGTGATAATAATCAATATGGGAAGGTATATAATTGAGAAAACATGTCAAGTTGTCAATAACTAAAATGGAAGTGAGTAAATAATATGTAAGCATGATAAATAGGAACAAATACCATTAAAATAAGTAGATAAGGAAAACCAAATATGGAATGGTAAGAAACATTAACTCATTTCATTTAACAAATGAACATAAAATAAAATTTATCCATAAATATGTCGCTAATAAATCTAATGGATGATTAATAACTGAAACTAAATTACACAAATGTTTAATTATTGGATTCTATGTTTCCTATGTAAATTGAACCATTACCATTAAGACATTTCATAATATGGTTTAGAATATCAGGTAAAAATCCATCTAAATTTCATAACTAATTCATCTCGTGAGACTTCTGAAGCATCGAGGGGATATCTATAATTGTCCCCACATGTGTCAATAATATCCAAATTACTCATCATGTATTTAATAAATAGTTTAATAATGTTCCTTATCAAATTTCTGTATGGATTAGAAGATATATATTTATCATTATGTCTCTTTTTAATCAAATGACTATCAATTAATTACCGAATGTAAAAATGGTATAAAGTTTGCGCAATGAGAATATATATGATAACTAATATGGATAACTAGGATAAATTCAATGTCCAATAATAATATGTGGAAATTAAATATTTCAAGGGGACTAATAAAGGAATTCAGCTAGTGAATATCAATACTATCATAGGTAAAATAAATCAAAATCCATATAGAGGAAGAATAAGGTTGGTATAATTATGAAATATACCCATTGGATTAAGAATAAGGGTTCTTATCATTAATGAAATAGAAGAATTACCTTAAAATTATTCTAGAGTAAAATATACATTTGTTTTGAAAAGATTATGAAAATTCTTATCTCTAAAAATTAATTTAAAAAACATTTTCATTAATAAGTAAACTTTTAAACTTGAAAATGAAGCATGAAATGAATGATGACAGGAAAATACGTACTTGTCATATGATGTAAAACAAACATTTATTTTTCACAATAAAAAGTTTAGAAAAATTCCTCATTCGGAAAGTGACAAGAATATGCCTTTGAAAGAATTAGTAAAAGAAAAAAGTGTAAATATGTATTTAAAAAATAATTTTTAAAGGGTTAAAAAATTTAAAAAACATTTTAATAGAACATTTTTCTTAAAATAAAAGTAGGTCCTCTAACTAAATAAATAAATGAAGTCTGATTTTGTTAAAGAAAAGTTTCTAAAACATTTTGAGTAAAAAAGAGTTTGAAGATGGTACAAAAACTTGAAAATGTCTTCAATAACTATATAATGAGTAAAATTAATGGTTTTATTAGATTATTTTTATATAATATATTAAAATGGAAATACCATTGAATGATCATTAAAATTATTCTTGAGGAATATAATCCTTAAACATTCCAAAGTATCCTAGACTACTTTAGAACATTTTAAATCATAAGACTCCAGAAGGAAAAACAGTAAATTAAAGTTTAAAATACTATAAAGTTAAAAGGATTAATGAAATAACATATCAAAAGTGGTAGTAGATACACCATACTAATATCAAAGTGGTGAAAATGACATTTATCTCACATATGTAAAAAGTAAGATTAAATCCTGTACCTTGAGTCCGACTTGGCGCTTGTGTAGTTATATTTCTGAATAATAAAATTATGTTAATTATTTTATTGATTATGAACATTTTTTATGTTTATAATTACTTTAATTTCACTTATTACGATGTTTTATACAGCTATATAAACAATTATGTTTATGCTAGGTGTTTTGAATGAATTCAGTTTAATTGTCAAAAATTGCTTTAGTAGGTCAACTATGGTCAAAGGAAGTCATTATATATCATCTATATAACAATAATCACGAAATAATTATGTTATTTTTATATAAAATATACATTTAAATCTAATCATAAAATATGGTTATAAAAAATGAATCAATGTTACAACCATGGAGACGATAGGTTGTACGTACGCATGAAGAACATTACCATTTATCAATGAATAATGTGGCAAGAATGTAAGTAAAATATATATTTTTAGAATGACCATTATATCTTAAATTAAATATTATATAATCATGAATTCTCATACATAGAATTATTATTATTTAAAATGAATCACATCTTGTCGAGGAGGCAGTGGCCCACACATCAATGATCAATGTTATCACTTTTTAAGTTTGTGAATGTGTAATAAAAAAATGATATATATATATATATTATATTTAAAAAAGGTAATTATTTAATTAATATAATATATATGTTGTGTATTTATCAAATATATAATTAAAACCATCCTTTATTCATTCCATGTACTGTGTGAATGAATCAAATATTTTTTAGGAGGTGGTAGTCCACACTTCCACAAACGATGGTATCATATTTACAAAAAAAATAAAAATCATTAAGGTACATTATATAGATAAATTTAAAAAGTATAAGAAAATTATAAATTTAATATATATCATTTATAAAAATATTTTCCATCATAATTCCTAACATGAGAGTTGGTAAAGGAATGATGAACAATTATCATTCTGTGAGGTGGTAGTTTGTCATACACATAAACATTATGTTTGTTATCCATTATATGGATGTTTCACTACGGAAAAAATGATTATTGCGACGGGGTATTTGCGACGGGTCTTATTCCTGTCGCAACAACACCGATGAAAAGGGTTTTTGCGATGGGAATATATTCCCATCGCAAATGGTCAGTTATTTGCGACGGAAATATAGGGCCCGTCGTAATTGCAATGGCGTGGTTTGCGCGCCAAAACGCGGGAAAGATATTTGCGATGGGTAGAAGGATACCCGTCGCAAGTACCCGACGGTGGTAAATAGTATTTGCGATGAGGAGATTTCCCCGTCAGAAACAAATATTCACCCTGTATTATTTGCGACAGGCCCTGTCCCCAAAACCGGTCGCTGTAAAGCCTATTTGCGACGGTCACCTACAACTCGTCGCAAAATACCCCGCGGTCGTAAATACGTTTTTGTGACGGGACTACTTACCCGTCGCAACAGATAATCCAACAGAAGGTATTTGCGAAGAGTCCCGTCACAAATACCGGCGTCGGTAAATAGGAATTTTCTACGGGGATATCCTCCCATCGCAAATACCGGCGGCGGTAAATAGTAATTTACGATGAGGATATCCACCCGTCGCTAATGGCGTGGTATTTGCGACGAGCCCGTCGCAAAAACCCTTATACCAGCCGCCCGTAATTAATGTCGGCGAAGGTATTTGCGACGACCCCCATCGTGAATACCAGTGGCGGTAAATAGGAATTTGCAATGGGGATATCCGCCCGTTGCTAATGGTGGATATTTGCGACGGACCCATTGCAAAAGTCCTTTTACCCACCGCCTGTATTTAATGCGGGCGAAGGCATTTGCGATGGTATCCCATCGCAAATACGACCGTCGCAAATAATATAACCTATATATACACCCCATCCATTTTTTTCTATAACAATCAGATCTCTATTCTTCTCTCTCTCTAATTTTCAGTTTTGGGTAGAAATTTTTTTTATTTTAATTTTTTTCTTCCGAAGAGGAACGAAGGAGTTAGAAGGCGCATATTACTAAATATATTTATATTTTTTTAATTATTAAATTGTTTTTAATTGTTAATTTTTTTAATAGAATGTTTAGTTATATAGTATAATTTGTTTATGTGTTTGTACTAAATAATATTTGTCTGGGTACGAAAAAGTAGAGGCGGCTCTAGCACAGATTTACCTAGGAGTGAAAACTCTGACAAGGTGTTTCGAGCTTGACTCGGGGTAACCTGGTACACGACAACGGGCCTTGCTGCACTCTTGGTTCGATACTACTGGGGGATGTTTTGGTAATAATTAGAAATAAATATATAATTATAAAATAATTAAGAAATAATTATATTGAATTAAAATAATTATCAAATAATTAGAAAAAAATAGATTTAATTGATTAGCAATAATTAGGAAATAATTAAAATAATTAGGAAACAATTAGATTTAATTAGGAAACAATTAGATTTAATTAGGAAACAATTAGATTTAATTAGGAAACCATTAGATTTAATTAGGAAACAATTAGTATAATTTGGAAACAATTAGTATAATTAGGAAACAATTAGTATAATTAGAAAAAAAAATTAGTATAATTAGGAAACAATTAGTATAATTAGGAAACAATTAGTATAATTAGGAAATAATTAGTATAATTAGGAAAAAATTAGTATAATTAGGAAACAATTAGATTTAATTAGGAAACAATTAGTATAATTAGGAAACGTGATTTACCGCTCATCTACCTCAATTTTCTTTTCATTTGTGTGTTGAGTCTTGACAGGAAACTTCTGCCTCCACATGTAATATCTGCTTTTACTGTCAAAATTATCAACCTCCTCGCCAATATAGAGGTGAGGAGGTTTATAATTTTGATAGTAAAATCACGTATTAGATGTGGAGGCAGAAGTTTCCTATCAAGCTTCAACACAGAAATGAAAAGAAAATTGAGGTACATGAGTGGTCAATTAGGTTTGTTTTTCTATTCATTGATTGATTAACCACCCGACGTATATGCATATCTTCACATTTCTAATTAATAACATAATTAGTAACATAATTAGTAACATAATTAGTAACATATTTAGTAACATAATTAGTAACATAATTAGTAACATTATTAGTAACATAATTAGTAACATAATTAGTAAAATAATTAGTAACATAATTAGTAACATAATTAGTAATATAATTAGTAACATAAATAGTAACATAATATAAAATATTATATTACTCTAATATTAATAGTTAAATAATACTTATAATTCAATTATTTTATTTTTATATGTTTAATATTTATGAAAAAAATATTAATATTATTAAAATTAAAAAAATTATAAAATATTACAATTATCAATATTTTCAACAAGTTTTGTTTTATTCTTAAAAGTTCAAATCTTAAAGGGTCGCCAATTTTCAGGTCATTCCCAATAAAAAGATTTCATCAACCATGTCAAATGTAAAATTTATAATTGTTCTTGCATGATTTATCACCATGCAGGTAGCGTTACAATAGGACAACACAAGTCATGTCTTTCTTATTACTTGTGTCGTCCTATTGCAACACTACTTGCAAGATGATCAAACATGTAAGGACAATTATAGAGTTTAAATTGGACAAGGTTGACCCAAACATTTTATTGGGCATGACCTGAAAATTGACGACCCTTTAAGATTTGAACTTGTTAAGAATAAAGCAAAATCTATTGGAAATATTGAGATTTGTAATAATTAGTAACAATTACTAATAAAATTAATCAAAAATCAAATAAATTGAAGTACATGGTTATAAATTGGCACAATTTATGGCGGATTGAAGGCTATCTTTTCTTCAATGTCTCATATATTTGCTACTTTCTCCCACTGAAATCAGTATGAAAAATGTGCTCTAACGTATGTCAGATCATGTTTTTCATACTGATTTCAGTCGGGAGAAAGTTAAAAATAGATGAGCCATCAGAAAAATCAGAATAATTAGTATTATAATCTTCACAACGGTGATTACAAAATTTAATTTCATTATTCAAGCATATTTCATTTTTCCAAGTATTTCTAAGTATTGCTGAATTAATAATAATTAGTGGGGATGATTACAAACTAACCGTGTCTCCTATAATTATTGGTAATTACAAATAAATAACTGTAATTATGTATCTTCTTTTTTTAGGATATTATTTCTTATATAAAATTATTTAACAATAGTAGTGGTTTTAAATTTTGTAGAAAAATATAGAAGAATATGGAACAAGGAAATCGACATCAATCATTATTAGATGATCGTGCTTGGATAAATCAGCGCAGAAATCCAAACGGTTCTAGTTTAAATCCCTTATATGTTGATGGTGTTAAAGCTTTTTTATCTTTTTCATCATGAAACCCAGAATTTGTTTCAGAAGGGACAATTAAGTGTCCTTGTAAAAAATGTGCTCTGAGAAAGTTTGAGACATATGACATCGTTGGACAACATCTCTTGCGTTATGGTTTTCAATCAGATTATATTTTTTGGTATCAACACGGTGAACATAGTTCCAGAGAAGATACTAATAATTTGATTTTGGATCCATCGCTGTTTTAGAATTTAGTACATGATGTTGTAGTGTCATCCGTTCAACAAACAGAAATTGTGGATGATGTTGATTTACCTCCCGAGTTGGCACCATCTGAATTTGCTGAGTTGTTCAGGTCTGCTGAGGATGCATTATATCCTGGTTGCAAGATAAGAAAATTAGAAGTAGTTGCAAAATTTATGGCTATTAAATCAGATAATGGAATGTCAAATAACTGTTTTGATCAGATATTTTCTTTGGTTAAAGCACTGTTACCTGAAGGAAATGTGCTACCTGCTAATTATTATGATAGAAAAAGACTCGTTTGTAATCTAGGCCTTAGTTATCAGAAGATCCATGCATGTTAAAATGATTGCATCTTATATTCTGGTCAAAATGAGTCGTTGGATAGTTGTCCCACATGTGGAGAATCAAGGTATAAAGAAGCTCAATTAGGGAAGTCTGGATTTATTCTTGTAAAACAGTTGAGATATTTCCCACTTACACCCAGGTTGCAGCATTTATTTATGTCTCAGAACACAGTGACAATGATGTCATGGCACAAAACCAATATTTCAAATGGAAAATGCTTGATTCATCCATCTGATGGAGATTCATGGAAACATTTTGATCAAGTGCATCCGTCTTTTGCTTTAGAATCCCGGAACGTGCGATTGGGTCTATCTACTGACGATTTTTTTTCCATTTGGATCTTTTGGTAGTCAGTATTCCTGTTGGCCTATATTTATAACTCCATACAATTTGCCTCCATGGAGGTTGATGAAAGAGCCTTATATCTTTTTGACATTATTAATCCCAAGAAATCCAAAAAAGAATATTGATGTTTATTTGAAACCACTAATTGATGAGTTAAATTTATTGTGGAGTCATGGTGTTGGTACATATGATGCTGCTGCGAAACAGAATTTTGTAATGAAATCTGATTTGATGTGGACAATTAGTGACTTCCCGGCATATGGTATGTTATCTGGCTTGATTACACATGGTCCAAAATCATGTACTTACTGTATAAGAGACAACAAAGCATTTTATGCTCGTGAATGGAAAAAACCTTGCTATTTTGACTGTCATCGCAGATTTCTTACAATCGATCATCCTTTTCGGAGGAATAAATATCATTTCGGAAAAGTCAGAATTAAAAGAGATGAACCTCCAAAAATGATCTCAGGTACAGAGATACAATCAGTTTTATTTCCATTACCTTCCATCACTTTTGGACCGACAATAAACCAACAGAAAATTCATGGTTTTGGGAAAGAACACAAATTGACAAAACGGAGCATTTTTTGGAATCTGCCATATTGGTCTGATTTGTTAGTCCGACACATGTTGGATGTCATGCATATTGAGAAGAACTGTTTTGATAATTTATTTCACACAGTTTTGGATACACCGGGTAAAACCAAAGATAATGTAAAGGAACGATTAGATCTTACCCGAATTTGCAGGCGACCAGAACTTGAATTGTTTGAAAATGTCAGATCACAGAGATTAATGAAGCTAAAAGCATCTTATACACTAACCAAAGAGAGTCGCTTATTATTTGGTTAGTGGATTGCAGATTTGAGACTTTCAGATGGCTATGCTTCTAACTTGGGCAGATGTGTTAAAAATGGTCATCTTACCGGATTAAAAAGTTATGAATGTCATGTTATAATGGAAAGGTTTATACCTATTGGATTAAGAGGTTTGTTTAATTCTAAGATTTGGGATTCGATAACAGATATATCATATTTTTTCCGAGACATGTGTGCGGTGACAACAGACTACGATACACTAAGAAAACTGGAAGAAGCTGTTGTTGTAATTATATGCAAATTGGAAAAAATCTTTCCGCAAGCTTTCTTTGACTCGATGGAAAATTTGATATTACATTTTCCACATGATGGAAAATGTGGAGGTCCAGTTCAGTTTCGATGGATGTACCCATTTGAGAGATGCATCAGAAATTGAAGAAAAAAGTCGGTAACAAAGCATCAGTTGAAGGCTCAATTGCTAAAGCTTATTTTCACGAAGAAATTGCTTTATTCTACTCTCATTATTTTGAATCTGAATATCACTAAAAATTTAACCGCATGGGCCGGAATGAGGGGAATGTTGATGATGATATGAACAATCAATTATCAGTTTTCAATCAGCCCGGACTTGGCTTTGGTGGAGTTCAAGATAGATGGATTTCAGATGATGAACATCATAGAGCTCATACATATGTTCTACTCAACTGTGAAGAAATGTCACCAATTGTACAGTGAGTGCTCTTATCCCTTATTATATAGATTCTGTAACAGTAAATTAATCATATTGTATTTGTAGGTTATATGATGATCATATCAAGAAAAAATTTCCACAAATTACAGCAGCTGGCTTAGAAAAACGTCGGCACAAAAATTTTTCCTACTGGTTTCAAAAACTGGTAACATACATTATTATTTGGTTTTACATATAAAATCAATTTATTACTTGTAGTGGTGATAAATGTTTTACAAATTTTCAGGTATCTGTACATGCTGATAAGATTGATAGTCGATTGCGTATTTTGAGTAGCCCACCATCCAAAATGGTTAAATCTTATAATTCATATGTGGTGAATGGTTATCGCTTTCATACACGTGCATATAGGGAATCAAAGAAAACAATGAATAGTAGTGTTTTTTTGAAGGGATCACATCATAGAGATATTGAAGTTGACTTTTACGGCATTCTGGAAGAAATCATTGAACTGTGTTATTTGGGACAGAATTATGTAACAATGTTTAAATTTCGATGGCTGGATACTGAGAGAGGATTTCATATTCATCCGACTCATGGAATGGTTGATATTAAATATAAAAGTCTTCTTGCAGTAAATAAAACATTTTTATTGGCTCATCAGGTACATCAAATTTATTATGCAAAATACTGTGCTACTGCAAAAGAGTTGGATGATTGGTGGAGTATAATAAAAGTTAAATATCGAGAAAATCTGTTTACTCAAACAGCATGTGGTTCCACTGAAGTGCAAGGAAATGAAATTTTTCAGGACACTCCTCAAAACACATATTTTTCACAAGGATACATGAATATTGAGGATGAAACTCCATAGTTAAAGGTCGATGGTGACGATGTTGTCAATGATGTTACAACTGAATTTGAAATGACAAGAGATGATGATAGTGAAACTAATATGGAAATTGATGATGTTGATGAGGAAGATGAAGAACTTGAAATTGAAAACTATGAAGATGATGACAAAGATGAAAACTGACACAGTAAAATGCTGGTTTGAATCATAACAAATATATATCTATACATAATAGTTATTTTCAGCTGTTTACTAATAACAATCATTTAATGTTTCAGATGGACTCAGAAATGTTTTATCAGTTGCTGGAGGCCGATCTACCTATGGATGATGAGGTTCTTGAGTCATCTGACCCTTAGGCTGTTGGCACTACAAGGAGCACTCAGAGGGGGCGTGGTCTTGCAAGACTGATGATTCCAGATCCTATCCTAGAGCGACGTCCACCTCTTGGATTCAATGTGCACACACGGTGGTATGGTAACCTGTGTATTTTATTTATCATTAATTATAATTTATTAATATTATAATTGTTTGATTATTTGTTCTTTTTCCACAGTTTTACGCATATATCTATTGGACAAGGGAGGGCTATCTTGCGCAATTATTTTTCTCAACCCTGGCTCACATGGGATTAGATTCTCACTGATGTGCAGGCCGCCATGTTTGATCATTGGCCGGTACGTAATTAAATATTATTTATTTTGATATTTAATTCATTAATAACTTTATATTAGGGTTTACGGTATCCCATCGACGAGAGCATGAGTGCCACTATCCACGCGGCATGGGTGGAGTCTATGCGTGACCGTTTTCATCAGTTTTTGCATAATTTGAGAAAGACGACTGTGAAGAACGCTGGAGTGACAGAATTTGATGAGTCCTGTAGAGCTCACCGACCAGTGTACATTTCATCTCACTTTTGGTATGGATTATGTATACACTGGTTGGGTGGTGGGTTTCAGAGGAGATCTGCATTTGGTCGATAGAATTTGGGGAGACAAGAGGTGACACATCAAGACGGTAGTCATACATTCAGTGCGCATATAGAGTGTCTAGTAAGTACTTTTTTTAATATTTTATACAACTTTAAATATAAACAGTTTATTTTATATTCATATAGGAAGCCGAGCATCCCGGTATTTCGGCGTACGGTGTTTATCAGAGGATGTACACTGACCTGGCTACTGGATAGATTAGAGGTGACCGCCAGCGTCAGATTGTGGTCAGTATTATTTTCTTTTCAGTTTTCAAATTAAATGCATATAATCCTTTCATTATTTTAAATTATAATTGAAACTTAAGGAGTCATATGAGTCCGCAACCTCTCAGACACAGGCTGAGAGTCAAGAAGAGACGGGTGATCAAACTAGTTCCCACTATTTTGATGAAACGACATGGATGCAGGCGACCCAATATGGCTTCAAAAAGGGCCGAGTAGTTGGTATCGGCTCTCATTTGACTCCTACAGCTTATTATGGTACTGCTACGATGTAAGTGTCCAACTCGAGAGGAGCTCGTGGACAGAAATCATCTTCTGCCTCACAGTATCATGAGCAACTGCGTGCTCAGAGTCAGCTTATAGAGGATTTGCATCAGGGGTAGGAGCAGACGCGTCAGCAACACGATGAGGAGATGCGTGGATGGCAGGAGCAGATGCGTCAGCAGCAGGATGAGGAGAGACGTCGATATGAGAAGCAACATCAAGAGTATATGGAGTATATGCGTCATCTGACTCATAGTTTAGGGATGAAGTTTCCTCCACCACCTCCTCCAGGTCCTCCAGGTCCTCCAGATTATCCACCCCCAATGATTTTTTTAGATGTAATAAACATTTGAGTTCGTAGTTTATTGTCATATTAACTATTTACAATTCCTCTTTCATATTAGTACGAATATTGCGTTATTTAATTTGTTTTTATTTTTTTTAATATATTATTACTTATTAGTATTATTTTTAATGTCTGCTTATTTTAGTAATATTACTTTTAATATTTAATATTTATTGTTAATATTGAGAAGTTTATAATTTTATAATTTTATTAATATTAATAATAATAATATTATTTTTTCATAAATATGTACGTTTATTTTAATAATAATATTATTATATTAATTTTTATATTAATAATATTAGTACTATTATTATTATTTTTTGATATTAATATTTTATAATTATATTATATATATATTTTATTATTAATATTATATTAATATAATATATTTATATTATTAATATTAATATTATTATTATATAGATAGTTTAATAATAATATTATTATATTAATTTTTTATATTATTAATATTACTATTATAATATAATATTATATTATTTATATTCATATTATTATTATTTTATATTAATATTTCATAATTATATTTTTTATATATTTTTTATTTATATTATAATGATATAATTTTTTTATATTCTTAATATTATTATTATTTTTATATAATATTATACGATTTGTTTTAATTATTTTTATTTCTTATTTTTTTTAATATTTGCGATGGGTACATTTGCGATGGGTATTCTCGTCGTTAATGTTATTTACAGTACCATTTGTGAAGGGACGAATACCCATCGGGAAAACCTTTCTGTGACAGTCCGTCACAAATACCTTTGTCGCTAGTATTTTTTTTTTGAATTTCGCATTTGCGATGGGATTCTGACCCGTCGCAACTAATATATCTGCGATGGCCCATTGCAAATACCTTTTTTTATATATAAACGAAAACTTATTTGCGAAGGGGGACAAATACCGTCACAAATATTTGTTTTGCAACGGGGCCGCAGCAAAAACACCTATTTGCGACGCCGTTTTCGGCAACGGGCGATTTGCAATGGAGCCCCATCGCAAAAGACCTTTTGCGACGAGATCCTGCCGCAAATCGCCCGTCGCAAATATTCAGTTTTCATGTAGTGTGTCTGTCAGTGTCGGTTGAAACCTTAACATAAAAAATATAAGAATATTTATGACACTATTGTTTTTATATAAGTATGTAATACAAATATCTGAAGGGGTGGAGAATGAAAATAAAAAAAATCATTTCAAGGAAGGGTGTTACATCTTCTTTAGCTAACTCTTTTTGGTTTTGACCAAAGGGATTCCTTGGAAGATTTATTACCCAAGGAAGGATTAAATAAGTAAGGGAGGTATGTTTTGAATTTAATTGTGTAGATAAAATCCTAAAATAATTGTATTTATGGGTGTGAATGATTGGTACAATATGATTCTTTTTATAGAGGATGAGGAGTGTCACTCTTGTAAATTATATGAAAAGGAATTCCATCTTAATTATTTACCATTTCATGTGGATACAATAATGTTAAAAATTAGATAAAGTGGATTTCATATTCTATATATTGCCATTAAATGGATTTAGGAAAAGTTTATATGTCATTTGGTTCCTTATCATTAAGGTTTAGTTCCCCGTTAAGATTAACTTCACCTTAATTGTTGTAATTAAATTTAATTAATTTCCCCAATCTGTTTTGTCAAAAACTAAGTTGAACTTATTATAAATTATAAATTATTATGATTCTAAATATAGAATACATTTTTACAAATTCTTATCATATATGTGTCAGAAATTAATTTAAATTTAATCTGGCAGACAAGACAACAATGCAGATTTCTAAATTAAAAACATTCAAAAGCTTTGTGTGTTTTTATATTCAATTTAAAATTGAAATTTACTAAAATGAAAAAAATTGGATTAATTGATAAAAAATTTTATAATTAAAATTCAAAACAAAAAAAAATTTAATTTATCCTTTTAAATAAATTAGACGAAAAATCAGTTTTTAATTAAAATTCAATATTTTTTACTATTCATCAAAAAAATGAAACTTCCCGTAAAATTTACAAAAATTCAATATTATATAATTTTTATGTTTAAATTTTAAATATTAAGTTTATATTTACATATAATATTCCAAAAATTTCAAAAAATTGGATTTAAAATATGTTCTCTATTAAAAGGTGGTAAAAGTGCCTTAATAAAAATATAGGTGTTTTTGTGTAATATTGGGTTTGTTCTCATCTTATTCCTATAAAATAAAATTGATGAATATCAAAAATATTTTATTGAATCGAATATATATATATATATATATATATTAAATTATTGTCACTCACAAGTTTTAATTAATTGAATTTATAAGGATAAAATAAATTTGTGTGTATAAAATAGTTTTCTATAAAAATATTCCCACTATATTCAATTGGATCCTATATTTATTTCAAGTTAATTTAGAACAAATGAATTAATTTAATATTTTTGTAATCATATACTTTCATAATTTAGTTAATATTATTCATAACCACTAATTTTACAGCTTGGTTATATCATATTATATTAAATAATGATTTTTTAATAATATATTATCATTTGGTAAAACTCGGTCTTCTGTGTAATGAAATCCATCGAACAAACTCGTTGTTATGTATGGTCTATAATAACTCGATATATCATTCATTGTAAGATAAATTATTGATTGAAATTATTTAAAATAGTAAATATATTGTAAAGTCTTGGGATATTATATCCTCTTACAAGTGTGGTGTTGCGTTTCATACACACTATCAAATACAATGTTACTACTTGATATTATTCGGGAATTACATTAACCCCACCATAATTAAATTGAATACTCACAATTAAAACATCATATTAGTAATATATTTTTTGATATTTCATATGTTTGAAATCACACATCGCGAGAATGATTCATAACATATCCCTTAGAAAATAGAGAACGCGAAGTATGAAGGTCACATGGACTAACATATCACTAGGTCTCTATATAAGAGAACATTAGTGGAATTTAGATATGCGTACATGGATTAAAATAATAAATATATATAGGGACTACTTGATGTCATCAGTCACAAGTAAGAGAATGATCAATGGAAAATTGAGGGTCTCAAAGTCATAGATCATTAATGATTTAGAAGACATCAGTTCAACAAAAAATAATGTATTAGGAAAACATTTTTTATTTATCATTTTCCTAATGTTGAGTAATTATTTTACTACTAAAGAATATAATGATATATACTTAAATAATTCATTTCAATAATGAAATTTTCAACTTTTTTTTGTTCTTCAATAAAATTATAATTCATCCCTTTCACAAAGAAATGGATATCAAGAATAAACTCTGATTCTTAAATCACTAAAATAAACATTTCACAAATCATAAGGCCCATAAAATTGTGAAAAGAATTTAAATTATAATTTTAATATTTTTCCTAAAATGATAAAGATAATACATTCATCTCTAAACCTGAAAATAATCACTACTGGTTTATTATTAAGATATGTTCATCAAATTGTTCAACAAAAAAATAAAAAATTATCCAGGACATTTCTTAGGTGAGGGGTTGGCATGAAACCCTTATGATCCTATAGTAATGGGTTGATCTCATTCATTAATATGTAAATATATAAAACATAAACAAATTTAATTTAATAAATGAACGTGAAATGAAAAGTATGCATAAATATTTTGATGAAGAATATCATGGATGAATAATAACTGAAACTAAATGCGGTAAATTATTAATTATTGTATTCCTTGTTTCGTAAGTATGTAGAACTATTCCCATCAAGGAATTTAATAAGATAGTTTAGTATATCAACTAAAAAACCATCTAAATTTCACTACTAATTCATTTCACGAGACTACTAATGCATCAAAGGGATATCTATAACTGGGACCCACCTATATTGTGTCTGTCCAAAACATTCCTCATATATCAATTAATTGATTTAACAATGTGTCTTATCAAATATTTGTACGGATTAGAAGATAAAGATTAATCAATATCTATCTAGTTATCAAATAACTATCAAGTACAAACCATATGTAAAAATATTATATGTTTTAGGTAATGAAAAAATCCATGATAAATGATATAGATAACTCAGAGAAATTCAATGTTAAATAATCATAGGAAATTGAATAGTTCAAGGTGACTAATAATGGAATATAGGAAGAGAATATTAATAATATACATGAAAGAATAAGTCAAATATAATACAGGTTTAGAAACTAAATGGTATCAATAGGATATATACACATTGGAGTAAGAATTTGGGTTCTTGTCATTATTGAAATAGAATAATTACATTAAAATCATTCTTGGGAAAAATATAAGTTTGTTTTGAAAAAAATTATGAAAATCTTTTTTCTCTAAAATTGAATATAAAAATTACATTTTCTTTAATAATTACTTATTTAAAATTGAAAATTATGCTTCTAAGTAATGACTTCAGGTAAATATTTACATGTCGTATGACGTAAATGGAACATTCCTTTTACATGGTAAACGGTTTTAAAAATGCCGTGTTCGGAAAGAGGAAATAATATTACATTAATAAATTTTTTAAAAGTCCAATAGGGTAAAAATATATTTAAAAAATCATTTTGAAATTTTTTAAATATTTTTGATTAGTTTTTTAATAAAACATGGTTTTTATAAGGAAATAGGTTCTCCGACTAAAGAAATAAATGATGTTAGTTTTTCATAAAAAAATTTATAAATCATTTTGAGTATCAAAGATTGCAAAGATACAACTAGTAATTGAAAAAGGTCATTAATAACTAGAGTATTTGAAAATTAATGTTTTATTGAATGATGGTCATATTTTTTCCTCTAATGTAAATAACATTGATAGACCATTAAAACTATTCTTGAGGAAAATAATATTTAAACATTCTGAAGTGTCCAATGCAACTTTGAAATATTTTAAATCATAATCCCCATGAAGTAATACCATTAAATAAATGTTTAAAATTACATAAAGATAAAACTATTAATGATGTAATATATAAAAATTGGTAATAGATACACCACACAAATGTGTAAGTGGCGAATATGACATTAATCTCACAGATGTAAAAAGTGAGACAAAAATCTATTACCTTGAGTCTGACTTGTCTCATGTGTCATTATATTTATGAATAATAAAATTAAGATAATTATTTACATTATTTTTATTCCTTTTCAGGTTTATAATTACATTATTTTTACTTATTACCGTCTTTTATACAACTACTTAAAAAATTATATTTATGTTGGGTGTTTTGGCCAAATTTGTTCTATGTGTCAAAAACAACTTCGGTATGTCAAATATGGTCAAAGTGGTCATTATATAACATATATAGAACAATAATAATGAAATAATTATCATATTTATACATCAGTTATACTTTTAAAACCAATAATGAAACATGGTTATGAGAAATGAACTAACATTATGATCATGTAGACAGTCGGTCGTATGTTCGCTGGAGTAACATTCCTATTTTTCAATGATTATTGTGAAAATAAGGTAACTGAAATTTATCTTTACAGAAAGATGACTATATCTCAAATAAAATATTATTTAACCATATATATTTATATATATAATTCATGTGATGTAAAATGAATAACATCATGTCAAGAAGGTGGTAGTCCACACGTCCAGGATCAACATTGTCACTTTTTAAGTATGTGAAAGTGTAATAAATAAAAAGATATATATTATATTTCTTGAAAGGTAATTATGTCATGAATATAATTTTTTTTGTCACATGTGTTTAGTTAGAACTATCTTTTATGCATTCCATGTATCGTGTGGGTGAATCACATTGCTTTTAAGAGGCGGTAGTCCACACTTCCACAAACGATGGTATCATATTTACAAAAAATTGAATGCATAGTTGAATGTTATATATAAAAATTAAAGAATCACAATTAAGATATAAATATAATAAATATATATGTATATATATATAATTTAAAAATATTTTTCTCATAATAATACCAACCATGAGAGGTGGTAAAGTAAAAAAACAAACAATCAGCGTTTTGTCATACGGTAGTTTTTCGTACACATAAACAGTATTCTTGTTACCCAGTTAATGGAAGTGTGAGTAAGTGTAGGTAAAAAAATTAATATAAAAACATATAATTATATTTGGGATACTTTTTATTTTATATAATTATGTAATAATAATATTTTATGGGGTATATAATGAAAATAAAATAAAGGGGCTTGAGGAATGGTGTTAACACTTCTTTGAGTAACTTCTTTTGGTTTGAACCAAAGGGCTTCCTTGGATATAATTATACGCAAAGGACTGATTCAAGGATGAAGGGAATGATTTTTCTAATTGAATTGGTCAGATCTTGGCAGATCCAAATAGATTTTATAGGTGTGAAGAAGTGGGAGAAGAGGAGACTTTTTTATAGTGGGCAAGGAGTGGTACTTTTGCATGTTTTTTGGACAAGGAATTCCACCCATGTTTTTTCCATTTTAAGTGGATATATTACTGTTAAAAAGTACATAAAATGGGTTATATAATTGAAATATAATCATAAAATTGACTTTGGAAAATTTTCTAGGTCATTTGGGCCCTTAAGATTAAGGTTTAGTCCATTATTAAGCTTAATTTTACCTTAAGTGTTGTAATTAATTTTAATTAAATTAATTAACATTTTTTTTTTCCAAAAACTAAGTTGAACTTAATTGAAATTATATATTATTTTTATTTTAAATATGGAATCCATTTTTATAAATTAAAATCACCAAATTACTATGGATTAATTTAAATTTAATCTCGTGGATGGGACAACAATGAATGTTTTTAAATTAAAAATGTTCAAGAAATTTCTATGTTTTTATATTCAATTTTAAAATGGATTTTATTCCAATGACTAAAATTTAATTAATTGAAAAAAATTTAATCTAATTTATCTTTAAATATAATTACAATTATAATTTAACCATACAAATAAATTAGATGAAAAAGTGGCTTTGAATTAAAATTCAGTGTTTTTCTATATTCATCAAAAAAATGAAACATAAAAAAAAACATACAAAAAATTCAACCTATCACAATATTTATTATTGACTTTTAACTATTAATTTTATTTTGATATAAATTATTTATAAAAGTTCCAATAATTGGATTTAAAATAGGTTCTCCATTAAAAGGCGGTAAAAGTGCCTTAATAAAAATATATGTTTTTATGTGAAATATTAGCTTTGATCTCATCTTATTCATATAAAATAAAATGGATGAAAATAAAAAATATTTTATTGAATAAATAATTTATATATATTTCATTATTATCACTCACTAATTTTAATTACATTAATTTATAAGTATAAAATAGCTTTTTGATCAGAAAATAGTTTTTATAAAAATATCCTTTTATATTAAATTTGTTCTTATATTAATTTCAAGTTTATTTGAATCCAATGATTTAATTTTATAATTTTTTAAAACATATATTTTCATAATTTAGTTAATAATATTCATAACAGCAAATTTTATAGCTTTCCAAAATCCAATTATGTCATATAATAATTTTTTAATAATATATTCTTGATCGGTAAAAATCAGTCAAATGTGTAATGCAATCCATCAGAGAAACCGATTATTGTGTGTGGAACATGATAACTCAGTATGGAATGAATTTCAAGAAAAATTTTAAATTTAATTTATTTAAAATAGTAAATATATTTTAAAATATTTTTATATCATATCACATTACACGCTTGGTGTTGCATGTCATACATGTTATCAAATATAGCCTTCCTACATTATATTTTTGGGGAATTACAAAGAGTTTGATTTAAATAAATGAAATTCATCATTAAGATCAATTTGTATTTAATTTTTATAACTGTGGGGAACCTAGACTTTACCCAATTCAATTCCTTTTTTATGTGATAGACACTAGACCATAGAAGGGCTTATGTGGAAATAAATAGATGAAGTATTTATGTATTGGTGTTTTATTTAAAAACATAGTAAACATGATATTTCGTGATTAAAATTATTTCAAGGATGTCCATAATATTTATTTTTGAAATTACATTTATATGATTTTAGAAAATTAAAACATATATATCGAGTGAAAACCCATCAAATTTGGTAAGGCTATGATACTTGAACCCATTACCGAAGAACTATAAAGGTTTCACAACTACCACTGACCTATGCAATGTCCTGGTTAATATGCCAGTGTGTTTAGTTAAATAATTTGATAAATAAATATTAATGTGGAACCAATACAGTTAGTTTTTGGTTTTAGAGATTAATTTATAGCCCACAATAGTTTTGGAAAATATTTAGATACAAATATAATGACTTCTATTCTGGATATTGTTATCTGTTAAAAGTGTATTTCAGTTATTCAGGGATAAAAGTTATTTTTTGGAAATTCATTTCATGAATTAATGGATGATTTTGAAATTGATTAAAGTACAAAAAAATACTGAATTGTTCATATGAAAGTAAAACATACCATGTAAGTAAATTTCTTTATATTCTTAGGCAATAAAGAAAATTCTCAACATAAGGGAAATGATCTTCAAAAAATATTTTCCTAATACCAAAATTTTTATTGAACTAATGGTCTTCAATATCATCACTGATTTATGGATTTGATACCCACAACTTCAAAATTGATCATTCACTTGTTTTTTTCTGATGACCTAAATCACTCCCTATAAATATTTATGCTTTTCCTCCAAATATTTATCTCTAATTTCTACTAATGATTTCCTATATAGTTACCTTGTTATAAATTAATCCATGTTATTTTTTACTCCCTATTCTATCTTTTCAAGAGGATTTATTATAAACCCTTTTCACGAAGTGGGATTTAAAACATAGAAAATATAAAACAATATGTCACCAATATCAATTTTAAAACGAGTTGATACAATTTAATTAATGTGGGGAGAATTTAATTCCCCATAAATCTGAAGTAAGAACATTGTATTCAATATCATGTGCAACACGCAACACTAAACACGTAAATGATTATAATATAATGAGACTTTATAACATATTTACTATTTTATATAAATATAATACTTGAAAACATAAAATTCACACACCATTGAGTTATCTTGTGGTGCATGAAAAAATTTATTACTTTCAAAGCTTATAATACATGAAAGAATGTGTTTTACCGAAAACCAATATATTATTAAAGTATTATTATATAATATAATAAGACTTAACCTTGAAATTAAATTTGTGGTTATAAACAGTATTAACTGTATTATATAAATATATGGTTTATAAAATTATAAAATGAATTAATTTGTTACAAAATAATTATAAATTTATTTAAGAACCAATTTAATATAAAAAGAATATTTTTGTATAAAACTATTCTTATGATCATGAAACATGTTTTACCCTAATAAATAAAATTATTTACAATTAGTTAATTATATTAATGAGATATACATGTAGTATAATCAATAAAATATTTAATATATTCATCTAATATATATGATAAAAATAGGATTAGAACAAACACAATATTACATATAAAAATCAATAATTTTATAAAGGCATTTTTACAGTATTTTAAGGGAGAACCTATTTTAAATATAATTTTAAAAACATTAATAAATAATTTTTATAAAAATTAACTTAATATTTTAAATTTAAAAATAAAAATTAGGTTAGGGAGAATTTTTTTTATTTTTCTATAATGTTTCTTTTTTTGATGAATAGTGAAAAATATTGTATTTTAAATAAAATCTGCTTTTTGATCTATTTTATTTATTAGGTTAAATTATATTTTAATTAGTTTTAAATTAATATTATATAAATTATTTATCTATTAATAAAATATATTTAATTGGAATCAATTTCACTATGAAATTGGGTATAATCACATAACAAACCTTTTGATCTTTTTACTTTAAAAACCCTAATTTTCATCAAATCTATAGGATTAATTTTATTTTTATTTTTTCCACATATTTGATTAGAATTGGGGAAAATGGACTCCATAATCTTAATAAGAATAATTTATAATTTATAATAATTTTAAAATAGTTTTTGACAAAAAACATTGTTGAATGTAATTAAAATTAATCACAACTATTAATGTGAAACTAAGCTTAACAAGGGAATACATCTCAAACTTCATGGAAAATTTACCAATAAACTTAACCAAAATCCATTATATGTTCATAAATACACACTATACTCCCTTTTATATAGTTTTGAAAATTATTTGATCCACTAGACATGGGAAAATGAGGGTGGGATTCCCCTTCCAAAAATTTGCAAGAGTGTCACTCCCCCTCCACTATAAAAAGGAACTCATCCCTACCACTTACTCACAAATATCTTGCCACTTTTTTCCGACCAATATCTTCCCAAATAGATCCTAAAAATACCTCATATCATCCTATAATCCTCCCTTATAGTATAAATAGATCCATAGAAGCCCTATGGTGCAAACCAAAATGAGTTACCCAAAGAAGAGGCAACATCTTTCCTCACGATCTTTAGTTTAATTTCCGTTATCCACGCACTTAAATATCATTATTCCATGATTTTATAACATCACAGGTACACTAAATATAATAACCTATTTTTATTTTAGTTTTTCAACCTAAAAAAACCCACACATCCATCTAATGGGTAACATACATATAGTTTTTGTAGACGGAAAACTATCACCTCGAGAAACGATGATTTTTTTCTTTTCCTTTTCCTCTTTCCATGGTTGGGAATTATGATGGAAAAAATATTTATATAACATATAAATTATATTTATTGTGTCTTTATGGTAATTTAATTTTTATATATAACATAACTTTATGGTTTTCATTTTATATAAATATGATAACATAGTTTGTGGAAGTATAGACTACCCCCTTCTAAAAGAGATGTCATTCGTTTACACGATACATAGAATGTATTAGGAATGGTTTTAATAAAAAATATGAAACATAAAAATCATATATATGAGATTCATGATATAATTACCATTAATTAAATATAATATATATCATTTTCTTTATTACCATTTCACACTTAAAAATGATTATATCGCCCGTGGACGTGTGGGATATCAAATTTTCAACACTATGTGATTCCTCTTACATCACAATAATTATATATATTATTATATATGATTAAATAAAATTTTATTTACTATATAATTATCATTATATAACTATATAATGTTACTTACATTCTTTCTATAATGAGCATTGAAAAACGGGAACGTTACTCATGTGTATGTATGACCTACAATCTCTCTGATTGTACCATTGATTCATTTTTCATAAAAATATTTAATTATAGGTTATAAAATTATAATTTTATGAAAAAATATAATCATTATGGAATTATTATTATTTTACAGATGTTATATAATGAAACCTTTTAGCATAGTTTTCTTACCAATGTTTTCTTGACACAAAAACAGAATTTGGTCAAAACCCCTAACAAAGAATTAATTGTTTAAGCAGTTGTATAAAACACGGTAATAAGTGAAATAAAAGTGATGATGAACATGAAATTTTTTATTAATAATCTAAATAATTAACATATGTTTATTATTTCGGAATATAAATACACACGAGACAAATCAGACTCAATGTATGATATTTTCAACTCGGTTTTTACATATGTGAGATAAATGTCATAATCAACACTTACGTATTTTTTGTGGTGTATATACTTGCTATATTGATATATTAAATCATTAATTATTTTATATTCATGTTATTTAAAAACATTATTTAATTTTATTCCTTTATGATTCTTAGGAATTAAAATGTTTCAAAGTGGTATGAGACACTTTGAAATGTTTAAATATTATTTTCCACAAGAATAATTTTAATGATATTTCCATGGTAATTCCATTTGAGGAAATTATATGACCATTTTTTAATAAACCCAGTCAATTTCCTCTCATATGGTTATTCATGAACACTTTCAAATATTAGTACCGTTTTTTCACTCTTCCGTACTCAAAATGGTTTTGAAAATCTTTTAAAGAAAACATGACCTCATATCTATCTTTAGTAGGTGATCCTATTTTCTTCTAAAAACCTTATTTTCAAAAAAAAAATCAAATTTTTAAACTTTCCAAAATTATTTATAAAAATAAATTCTTACCATTTTTTATTTTAATAATGTTTTCAAAGGAATCTTCTCATCAATTTCCCAACAAGGAATTTTGTAACCTTTTCACCATAAAAAAGGAATGTTATTTTTACTTCATATAGAAGTTAAATATTTACCCACTAACTTTTCATTGAAGCTTCCTTTTTTATATTTAAAATGTTACTTTTTAATAAAAATATTTCCAAAATTTATTTTAAAGAAAATATTTTTCAAAAGGTTTTTCTAGAAAAATGATATTTTCTACAAAGATGTTTTAAGAGATATTTTTTTCGTATTTATATTAATCAATGAAGACAACCAATTAATTTTACTCCAGTTAGGATATGTTTTATTGATACCATCCTTATCCTTCCCCAAGATAGTTTATGATTGATGTTTCCAAGGATTTTATTAATCTTCACTTTTATGATTCCTTTTATCCCCTTGAAATATTTAATTTCCTATGATTATTTGACATTTAATTTTCCATAATTATCCATATCATTTTTCATGGATATGATTATAGCATGAATCATATAGCATTTTCAATATGGTGTTTTCCTTGAAATTTATTTGACTATTTTTGTAAATATTGATAAATCCAATTTATTTATTCAATATAGATATTTGATAAGGTATATTGATTATTAATTAAATTGATTACATGATATGAGGAATTATTTGGATATATAGTGATGTGTGGGACCAAGACTTTATATAGCCTCTTGATGCATCAGTAGCCTCATGAGATGATATTAGTAGGAAAAAAACATTTGAATTTGTTTCTAAGAAAATATATTGGTTTCTACCTCTATACTTGAACATTTTTGAGGATATATCGTGAAGGTATAATGGTCCATGTTCTAGATTCTTGACATCCAATAATTAATCATTGCCTTTATTTTGATTCCGTTATTATTTATCCAGGGGATTTTTCCTTAACAGATATGTGGATTCATTTCATTCTCAGTTCATTAATTAAATAGAATGTATTTCAATTTTTTTTGTTTTACCGTATTGTTTTTTCTATATCTAGTTATTTTAATGGGATTTTTTTAGTTATTGCCTTTCCATATTATCTATGAACTTCCTTCTCAGTTTTTTTAATACATGGTATTTGTGTTCAGTTATTTACCATCCCATAATTATTATTATCATTAATTCATTTTCTATTTCACTATACTTTACCATTACTGAGTATTTGAGGTCACCCTTATTTTGATTCCTTTCCCCAATAATCCAGTAAACATACTATTAATGAAGTGTAAGGATATACTAGATGCAATATAGTTATCTTCAAAAGAAAACAAATCTTGGAATTTTTGTATTAATTTGCAAGAAAATTTTCATGTATATATCTGGTTTACAAAGACTACTAAACTCTTAGGTCCTTTATGATTTTATTACTTATAACATAACCAATGTAATGGAATTAAAAAATAACTGTAGGCTCTATGGGGTTGGGTCTCTATATGTGTTCAGTTATTACCTTTCCATATTTATTATGATCATTGATTCATTATTTCATCTATTGTATATTACCCTTACTGGTCATTTGAGAACACACTTATTTTGTTTCCTTTCCAAAGTATTTAATGAAGATTAATATTTCTATTATTCAGAGATAGTCTATATAGAATGAAATTATCCTTGAAAAAAATATTTTTTTATTTGTGTATTCAAATTATATTTTGTTAAACTCATGTACATATCTAGTTTACCATGACTACTAAACTATTTGGTCCATTGGGACGTGATTTACTTGTACCTTTGCCAATGTAATGGAATCACGACACCTGATCTATGATTATTGGGGTCAGGTCACTAAAATTTGTACTAGAGAAAGTTTAGTAGAATCCTTGGGAAATATATTTTGGAAAACATAGATTAGTAAAAATAATCCTAAGATAGGCATTGAATATTTTTATTGAGGCACATATGTATTCATTAAAATAAGAGTGATGGATACCATCACAGGATTAAGATATTAAGGTTGATCATATGTTATAATTCATAAACAAGTATTTTAGGTTTTATGAGAATGTATCATGATTATGGAACTTTTGTAAAATATATATTTTAGTGCAAATGTTATTTGTGGAATAATTCCTTTATGTTTTATAGAAATAATTATAATGGTATTAATAAAAATTATGTTTATATACAGATTACATTATTAGGATTTTAAAAAAAATTAGGTAGTATTGAGAACCCTAGTAATAAGTTCATTTATTGATTAATTTTATTTCGAGGATATCCACCATACATTTTGAAAATGTTTTAGAAATTATATTAATATAGTTTATAAAAACGAAAACTTATATGCTAGGTGATAATCGATCATATATGTCAAGGACTTAGTGATTTAACCCATAAACCAATGTCATTAAGGGTTTAACAGCAACCGCAGACCCATTCCATTTCCACGTTAAGAGTTCATTGTTTTTTTGTTAAAAAATTTGATGAACAAATATTAATGAAAAAATTTTAGTATTAATATTTTGGTTTAGAGAGTAATGTATTAACTATATTAGTTTTTGAAAATTGTTAGAGACTAATGTAAACACTTGTTTTAAGGGTCTTTATATCTGTTAAGAGTAAATTTTATTGTTTTAGGCATAAACAATTCATTTATGGATGTTGATTTCATGGAATAAAGGGAATAAATTTAAAATTGATTAATACAGAAGCAAAGGATGAAATTGTTTTCATGAAATAGAAATATATCAAGTAATTATATTTCAATATATTTTTATGAAGTAAATCTATTAATAAACATTAGGAAATTATCTTCAAATAAAATATTGTCATATTATAATCATTTATTATGAAATCATTGATCTTTTTCACACCTAATGTTTATGGCCAAATGATTATCAACTTTCTCATGTTGATGTTCTCTTTCACTTTACATCAGAACATGATAGTTATATTTTTATTCCACATCCATATTTTCACATTATGTATATGATATCATATATAGAAATCTAGTTATTTGAATAAATCAGATGGCGATTTCACTTGCTTTCACTCTTATTAAGAGAATATTTTATTTACCCAATTAAGATGTTGGTTTTTCAACAAAGAAATTTTAACTGTCAAACCATATATTACCATGATGATTTTTATATTAAGGGGATGGAATATAATTATGTTGGGGAAAATTTAATAACGTGAGATTCTAAAACAAGGATATTTTATTTCATAGTGTGTACAACCCACAACAGCAAGAGTGGAAAGCAAAATAACAACCCGAGAATTTATGATATATTTATATTTATATAAATTAAATATTTACAATAGATTTTATTACATTAAACATTGAACATAAATTATGATACATGAAAAATAAATTTTATCATTCTCTACATGTAACACTGACGTTAGATTGTGTTAAAAGAAATAATGACTTTATTCAATGACTTCTGTCGCACACAACACTGAGTTTTACTAAACAATAACATATTATTAAAATATTTTTATTTAATAACTAATATATAACATAGTCACTAAATTAGAGATAATTAAAAGGATTAAAAAACTTATGAAAATATATTTTTGAACTCATTGGTTAACAATTAAATAGATATGAATATTAAAACCAATTGAATATATAGGAAATGTTTTTATAAAGAACTATTTTTATTATTTCAAAGAATTTTTTTAATAAATTAAATTAATTACTAATATTGAATCATATTAATGAAATATATATACTATATATACAATAAATATTTTATACATTCATCCAATAGACTTCACAATCATAACAAAAAACAAACACAATATTATACATAAAAATCTATATTCTATTAAAGGTAGTTTTACCACCTTTTAATGGTACACCTATTTAAAATTAAATTTTTACACTATTATAATTTTTATATGAAAAAAAATTATTTTTTAAATAGGAACATAAAAATTATATTAGGAAAAAATTTTGGTATTTTTCTGAGATGTTACATTTTTTATTGAATAGTGAATTTTTTTGAATTTTAACTGAAAACTGCTCTTTGATTTATATAATTAATATGGATAAATTATATTTTATATTAATTTTAAATTCCAATTATATCAATTATGCATAAATTAATCTAATTTGGGTCATTGGAATCAATTTCACATTGAAATTGGATATAAAAACATTTTAAACCATTAAACATTTTTACTTTAAAACCCATATTTCTCCTACAGGTGGGAATAAATTTTAATTAATTTCTTTTTTTATGTGATTGGAATTTTTAAAAATATATTAATGATTTTAATTTACCATTTTTTATAATTTTTACTAAGGTTAACTGTGTTTTTGACCAAAAAATATTAGTGAATGCCGTTAAAATTAATTACATTGATTAGGGTAAAATTAAGCTTATTAAGGGACTAAACCTTACATATAAGGGAAAAAATGAACGTAAAAATTTCCAAACCCTATTTTATGGAAATATTTTTACCCTTTAATCCCTTTTATTAAACTAGATACATTATTTTAGTCACATGATGTAAGGGACACCTCTTAATATTGTTTACTGTTTTATATTTATAATAATTTTACTCCTCTCTCTCCAACTCAAAAATAAACTTTTATTGAAAAGAGTAAGGGTTACAAAATTAAGGGGGTCTAAATAAGTGGAGACCCAGATAATATACAATAAAATGTGACAAACCATCAGGATAAATGGAACCAAGAGAGTCACACTTCATAAGGGAACGATTCTTAGTGGAAAAGGAGCAAAAAAATCCACTATATAGTTGCCTTCCCTCCAGATGTGTGTGACCTCCATGTCGATAGAGAGAAGGGACATGCACTCAAAGATAAAATAAGTTATGGGACATGGAATATTAGAAGTTATATTTAGGGATACTCTAATGATCTCATAGTCTGTTTCCACAATAGAAAAGGTGATTCTCTTCGATATTCCTGGGGAAAACCCGCTAGCATCACTAATGCCTCCGCCTTAAAAGAGGTTTTGGGCCCATATTAGGTGCTAAAGGAAAACATAATCGAGCCAAAAGATTCATAGACTAAACCTCCTCCATTTATTTAGTCAAGGTCACACACACCATCGATGTTGAGCTTGAGGCCATTGGATGGAGGGAGGCAGTGGACCCACTGACCTATCTGGATGGGGCGGAGCACACTCGATGGGGGCCTACTAGGGAGGTATTACCATAAAAAAGGGGCATACCCCTACTGAAAGAGCCCATCCAACTCAAATTTATTTCACCTAGAATGCACAAGAAAACTCACAATTGATATTCATGATCCATGCCACATTTGATTTCAGGCTTGCCAAAGGCTCCAACATCCACTAGCCAAAAGCATTGCCCATGAAAACTCCTCCTTCTTACAGCCTTAACACCCACTAAACCAACTCTAGAGAAATGAATAATGATACCCCACATTCCGGGCTAGATACATGAACTATCATAGATCCCTCCATACATGGTGGGACTAGTCACTCTTAAAGAAGAGGTGCAATAGTTATGTTTCCGCTAGAGACGTGCAGAAGGTACAGAGAGAGGACAGTTGGACGCCCTTAGCTTTAACAGCCAGATCTGTAAGTATTAAATAGAATATAATCCTCTATATAATGAATTTATAATTACTAGGTATGGCCTTAACTCAGATAATAGATCCCCAAGGGTCGCTACTGGGTTAGGCAGACAACACATTCCTATTGGCCTTAACCGAAAATCTATCACTCGTCCTCCTCTATAAAAAATACCTCACCCCTCCAATCTCTTAACACATCTTTGGCCCTTTTTATCGACCAATAATATTAAATAATTCCAATATAATAAATTTTTTATCCTAAATATATTTCAATATTTTTAGGGTAATGGTATTAGTTACACCTTCACACACATCTATCAAATGAGATACACAATCATCGATCATGCGTACGGCGGGCCACCGTCTCACAAACTGATGTTATTTGTTCTTCCATTACAACATTTCAAGTTTGTAATATTGATAGATTTATATTTATTATATGATATATATGTTATTAATAATTTATTTATTCTTTTTTAATTCCCATCCAACATATATCTTCACTCATTCAATTTTGTGGGAATATGATGACATCATTTGAGGGCGTGTGGACTATTACCTTCTCAAAGCAATGTGATTGGTTCATGCATTACATGGAATGTATAAATGATGGTTTTAATTAAAATATGTGATTAATATGAAATTAAAATTATATTGGAATTATAATATACATATGCATATCATTTATGTTTCATTTTTTAATTCGATAAGAAAATGGAAACATCGTTCATGCCTACGAATGGTCTACCGTCTCCATGAACTGTGTATTTAATTTCTAATATAAAAAAATTATTTATTATAATAAATATATATATACTGAATATATATCATATATAATTAATTTTTGAAATTCTAGAGATGATTAAATAATGTTCTATGTTATATGAATGAAAAATAGAAAGCCAAATCATACTCGAAATACAAGGCAATTAACACCCAAAGTCATGACAAGGATGAAACATTTTTAATGAACATATTATAATATGTTATAAAAAACAATATATGATATCATAAATGTTAATATGGTTATACTATATGTTAATAACATTATTAAAACCATTATACCTGATTTTAAATAGTGTTCAACCAAAAGAGAGGGTAAGGTAAGGAATTTCCATCTCACCTTTAACATCTATGAGATAAATGTCATATTCACCAATTACTTATATTTTTTAGTCTATCTAATACCCATTTTGATATATTAATTTATGAATTATTTTATCTTAATGGTATTTAAATTTTTAATATTATGATTATTAATCATGTGGTTTACAGTTTAAATGTTACCAAATTGGTAAGGGGTGTTTGTCACAATTTCCCTTCTCTGAGCTTTTTGTTATGTTACACACCTATATTATTTTATGAGGTGTATAAAATACATAATTTAAATTATATATCAGGAATATCTTTATTATCATTATATTATCATTTTAATTTAATTTAATTCCTTCTTGGGTATTATGATTCAAACATTTCAAAGTGGTATATGGCACTTTGGATGTTTAAAAACATTTTCCTCGAGAATGTTTTTAAAAATATATTCCTTATTCAAAAATTTCAATAAACCTATTATTACTACATTTTTTATATGTTGAATTCATAACATCATTATTCTTTATCTTGATAGAATATAATAATTTTGACCAATGATAGAATTGACATTCAATTTTTTTAATTATTTTTGTAGTCACTAACTTCCCATTCAGTAATTCACTTTTCAGTGGAAATTGAACATTATCTATACATAAAATTTATCATGGATAATATTATTTCCTAAACCAAATATAACTTTTAAATATAAATTTTCTTTGATTTTTATTTTATTAGTTATAAAAATATTGATAAATTTGTATCTTTTACTAAATAAAGATATTTGATAAAGCATAATATTCATTAATTAGATAGATTATATGATATTTGAGGAATGCATTGGAAATTAACTACATGGGTTTCATAATGATTCAAATAATCCCCATCGATTCATTGGTGGTCTCATGAGATGAAATTAGTTGGAAAAAAATATTTGATTTTTTTTCAAGAAGAATTAGATGATTTCTTACCCACAGACATAAACTGTCCTATGTATAGATCTTGATGGTATAGTGGTTCATATTCTTGATACATGGTGTGTGATCATTAATCATTTAATTAATTTTATTTTTTACCCATGGCATTTCACATGATAAGATATATAGATTTATTTAATTATTAATTCATTGATTAAATGGAATGTGTTTTGAGTTATTACCTTACAATATTTTTTATGCCTTATAAGGTTATTTTAATAGAATGTGTGTCTATTTTTATACCTTTACATATTTTTTATGCTCTTCTATATCATTTTATTTATTATATGGAATGTGTTTTCAGTTAGTTCTTTTCCATATTTATTATGCTCACTGATTCATTATTTCTTCTGATGTACATTACCCTTATAGAGTATTTATGCTCAACCTTATTTTTTCCCTTTCCTCAGGATTCTAGGAAATTAATTATGACTAATAAACATTGATCCCTAGCTGTAATTTAGTTATCCAAAAAAATTATTTTGTAATTCATGTATTCCAATTGTATTGTAAGACACAAGTATGTATCTAGTTTACTAAGACTACTAAACTATTTTTTCCATTGGTAAATGATTCCTTGATTATATGAAAATGTAACAGTATAAAAAAATATTATTATTGGGTTGGGGTCACTATAATTCATCCCTTTTTATCATCCATGTAAATAATTTTTGAAAAACAAGTCACATAACATCATGAGGGGGTAGTCCACTGTACAAATGAATGATGTTATCACATCCCCCACAGAATGAGATGTAAAAAATGATTAAGTTATATATAAAAATTTAATTATAATAATATTATAAATATAATAAATATATAATATATATATCATCATATGTAACTATGAAAGGTGTTTATGAAAAAACGAGTCGAATTAGTTTCATGAGGTGGTAGTCGATTATACACACAAGCAATATTATTATTCCCCATTTGAGGGAAGTGTATATGGATCTACATCACACCATAAAAATAATAAAATATAATTGCATATAATATACATAGGTTATAATATTAATAGGATATAATAAGAAATTAAAGAGGTGGAGGAATAAATAAAATAAAAAATTATCATTGAAGAACGTTAGCTTCCTTCAGACAACCTTTTTGGATTGCACAAAAAGTCTTCCCAGATTGGATTTATGTCCAAAAAAAGATTCTATGATGTGGTTATAGAATTTATAATTTTAATTAGGTAGGTCTTTTATGAACCATTTTTTTGAGTTTGAAGATGGGATGAGAGGTAGTGCCCTTTTATAAGTGAGGTGAGTGTCGCACTTGTAATATTTTTGAATAAATTTAGGTGAACCCGCAATTGTACCTACAATAAAAGATCCAATAACGAACCAAAATTGTTTATATAATTAATGGTGTCAAACTATTGTCATTAAATGGGTTTTAGACATGTTTTTGGCCATTATTACACCTTATCTATTAGGATTAACCATTTAATTAACATGCTTTCCATGAGGACCCGATATTAAAACATTAAATAATCTTGAATTAAATGAATAATTCAAATTGAGGATCTCTTCAGAATTAGAGTTTTAGATAGTTAGGTAATTACTATTACATTACATCTCAAAAATTACAATGTAGAAATTTCTACCCAGTTTCCATTCTTTACATAAAATATTAACTATTGAAGAAAAGCAACATGTCTAGTTCCATGTTTTAGACAACATGACTTGTCCTTGATCCCATCCTCGACCCTATTCCACATTATGTCATGTGAAAAACATTTCAAAAGAATGGGGTGCGCACAAAAATCTCATATAGGGATACCCAAAGAAGTAAAACTATTAGTTTTTTTAAAACAACAAGTAAACCATGAATACTTTATCGTAAGTAATACTTTTCACATTTATGAAGTAGTAAATAATCTTCATTAAATAAAAGATCATTATATACCCATTTGTAACCAAAAGATTACCATTAAACCCATATATAGAACACATAATATATGAAGGTACCTTGGTACATAAACATACTTAAATGGAATAACCATACAGTCAACTTCCACACAAATCAGTAAATGGAATATCCATACGGCCGACTTCTATGCCCAATGCATTGGAGGTTATTACATAACCACCCATCCTGGTTTATCTTGGAACCACCCATCATTTGGTTAATCACATAACCACCCGTCAAATGTCCAATTACCATTATAAAATCATAGCACATAAACTATTTCAATTATAAACATTTCAATATTTAGATTTCGTTTGCAATCATAATATATCATTTCAAGATATCGACAAAATCAAAGCTTTGTCAAACCATTTTCAAAAACATTTAATAAAGAGAATTTTGAAGTAAAGTGTCCAATACCACTTTGAATATTAAAAATTAATTAACACCATAAAACATTAATTTCTATATAAATAAACCCTTAAATCCATTTTTAAAATATGGACATTAATGAGAACTATTTAGAAGAATAAATATTTAAAACAATATGCTAGTTAAAAATTTCTTAACCAAATGATATATGCTTAAATACAAATAATTGAGGAATAACATTTAATAAAAACATTATAATATCATGATAATAATGTTATTGATGATATAATAATCCATAGTACAGTATATACACCATATAAATGTGAACTGGCTCATAACAATGATGAAGTCTCAATGGAATGTAAATTGAGATGGAATCCTTTATAAAGACGATATCATTTGATTAAGGATAAATAAATTACATAATTATGTGCGAAAAATAAGAATAAACCCAATATAAGTGGTTAATAAGTTTAAAACAATCATAGTTCATTCACACATATTGATAAGATGACATATTCAAGAAGTAAAATTTTAACCCTAATACTTGAAATTGGGTTACGAAGCTCCCTTTCAAAAATTCGACAGCCTAACGACGTCACTATAAAATTTAGAAAATGAGATGATGAGAGTGAAAAGGGTATCTCATCACATGGATATAAATTTTCAATCAATTAGGATATAGAATAAAATATCCTAACATAATAATATGTATATTAAAAGACATAACAAAAAGAAATCCTCTAAAAAGAGGAGGGTGAAAGGTTCTTTTACCGATTTGGTAACTTACGAAACATACACCCCATGAAAGAAGTACCATAAAATGTAGATTTAAATACCAATAAATGAAATTATATTACAAAAAGAGTATATTAATGGTAATTAAATACACCAATCAAAGGAAATTGTTACAAATATAGCATGTATGTCACGGGAATAAAAAGTCAGATAAAAACCCCTTACGTCGTTGTAATCAATCGAGTCGTATGGAAAAAAGATAATAAAAACAAAAAGAATCATAGAATACCATGAATATAAAGGTATTAATTATATTATATATCCAATGGAATTACACAATCCACCATATTCTATAAATATGTGGAGAACAATGGAAATCTCACGAAATTAAAAGTGAGATAAGAATTCCTTACCAAGTGTCTGACTTGACTCGCTCGTATTTTCCTTGTTCTTCATGAATGATAAAAATAAGTTAATTTATACATTATTAAGAATATTTTCCATGTTTATTATTCCATTTATATCAATTATTACCCTACTATAACAATTAGTTAATTTTTTGAGTTCATATCAGACATTTTTTCAATGTTCGGAACATGAGTCAAAAATGAATTTGTTATAATTATAAATTGTCCATGTGGTCAAAATAACATTATCTAAATAATTATATTCATAATTTAGATGTAATATATTTCATATATATCCATTATATATAAGTATTTATAATAGCATATAACATTTTGAGATAATAAATGAAATGCACCGTTCATGGAGACAGTAAGCCGTACGTACGCATGAACGCTACTTTCATTTCTATTTCATATTTTAATTGAATGAAAAAAAATTATAAATAGGTATATTATAATTAAATTATAATATATATGTTATATATGTTTCATAAGTTTTATAAATTCTATCCTTTATACGTTCCATGTATGGCATGAACGAGTCATATCATTTTGAGGGGGCAGTAGTTCGCACTTCCTCAAATGAAATTATCACATTTACCAATTATGGGAACCATAAATGTATTATATAAAAATTAAAATACATAATTATAAAAGAAAACATAAATATAATATATATCATATATATATACAGTTCCATCATAATGGCCACCATGAGAGGTGGTAGGAGATAATTGAACAATCATCGTTTCGTGAGGCAGTAGTTTGACGTCCATAGAAACAGTATTTTCTTTACCCATTAGATGCAGGTGTGTGTAGTTTTAGCTATAATATTTCTAATAAAAACATAATAGTATATTTAGGATACTGGTGTTATTATAAAATAATGGAATAAAATAGTTTTTGGGGTTGTAGAAGTAAAATAAAACAAAAGAACTTAAGAGAAGACGTTACCTTTAAATCGGGAAACTCCCTTTGGTTTGAACCAAAAGGGTTTCTTGAAGTGCATTATTCCTAAGGTAAAGATTCTAGGATGAATAGAGGGATATTGGGAGCATATTAGTGTAGGGTTTGGACAAGAAAAGGTCTTGAGAAATGCGAAAAATGGGTTGAATGTGATGGATTTTTATAAGGGAGAGGAGGGGATCTTTTGGAATGTTTGAAAATATAACTTTATTATATAAGGATTTACGGTTTCTAAAGGTCCAAAAATAATTAAATCCGAATATATGGTGTCCCATGTTCTAAATAAAATCATAAAATAATAATTGGACAAGTTTTGGATATTTTAGTAATTTTTATCTTCTAAATTCTTTATATCATTCATTAATGATGGAAACACTGTATCACATTGTTTCATAAATAATTTTTTTATTCGATGTCTAATAATTATAAAAAAAGTAACATGAGGTAGGAAATCTTTTTATCTTTATTATTAATATTTATAGTTAAATATATCAATTATATAACCCCAGATTTAAATTGTTTTAGTAAAACAATACATGTTTATGACATTTGTTTACTATAAATAAAAAGGTATTAATGTCATTATCTTACCCAAGTGGCTCCATGGGGTCTGAAAATTGACCCATGAATTTTTTAGGTTGTCCATGACTCATCCAATATGGTTATGAAAAGTTTTAATGTAATATTTATTATTATAATATTATTTTTACCTTAAATTACCCTAATTTCCTTTAATCGCGGTTAATAAAAGTCAAAAGTTACTAATCACAAAAAATTATTTCCATCCCATTAAACCTCATTTTAAAAACTAATGACAACCATTAATTTCATATTTTTGAAATTTAATTCACAGAAGTGGAAAAATTACAATTTATGCAAATTTGAAAAAACACTTAGAAGGTGGGTAAAAAGACGTTAAAAAGTAAAATAGAATTTTATTTATCTAATATTATTATAAAATGTCTCTAATGAATTACATTGTATTAATATAGGTATTATATAGATATTTTAACTTCAAAAAATTTTAAATTTAAAAATAATTATTTAAATAAAATGTTGGTTTTAAACAATAATGCAATGTTTTTCACTATTCATCAAATATTGAATGTTTTCAGAAAAAATACCAAATATTAACTCTAATATAAATTTCATTTTATGAATTGAAAAATTATGTCTATTTTATCAAATTAAAAACATAGAAGTTTCATTAATTAATTTTATAATTAATTCCCTTCGTCAAAACAAAAAGCGTGTTTTTAAGAAATAATAACCATCAAAAGACTAATACTTATTAATGTCCAATTTCATAGTGACATTACATCCAATGGCCAAAATTGGATTAAATAGTAAAAATATAGTCTATTTACACTTTAAAACCAATTAAAATGTTAATCTAACTATATAAATAAGTTATATTAAAAGGCGGTTTTGAATTAAAATACAACATTTTTTCACTATTCATTAAAAAATGAACATTATCAGAAAATATCAAAATTTCATCCAAAGTAAATTTTGATGTCCCGATTTTAATGTTGAAAATTATTTTGTCAAATATAACATATAAAAGTGACAAAAACTATATTTAAAAGGGGTTCTCTATCAAAAGGTGGTAAATCACCCCTTTAATGAATATTAGAGTATTTATGCTTAAAATTAGATTCATTCACATTTTAAGCCTCTAAATATTATTGGGTAAATTGAAAAACATTTAACAAACATGTATAATAATATTTTAGTTAATTCTATTCATTCCCACCAATAAAACATCTAGGAGTTAACTACCATTTATAATAGTAATATTATATTATTAATGTGCAACGTAAGATTCCAAAGAAACTCGTTGTTGTGATTTGGGTACGCCATAAAACATAGAGTTTCCATTAAAGTAAAATTAATATTTAATTCACAAATATTAATAAGTATGAAAATGTATAATTCATTATTTACCTGGGATGTTACATCCTTCCCCCCTTTTTGGGAATTGCGTCCTCGCAATTTTAAAAAAAAATTGGGCTCAGAAACTTAATTGGGAGTCCCACATTAGAAAAAGGGTCAATAAAACTATCACATTAAAAGAAAAAAAATATGTACAAAGGTTACCTGAGATAAACCATACTAGGATTCAAAGTAGGAAAACATGGATATGGAATAGAAAACAAACCATCATGTTCTTATCGAGAGTGATAGAAAACATGATTAGGATAAAGTTAACAATCTAAAAACCATAAACTTGTTATGCGTTAAATAGTCTTTGATTCCATAGTAGGAAACATTAACGGACAAAGTTTTTGTTTTAATTTACTTTTCATAAAGTTGAGGAATTTATTTATGAGCTTAACTAAAAACCTATGGAATCATACTTACTTGTCATGTGTACATTCATACTTTGATAAATTTCTACCACAAACTGTTCTTTCATCCGAACGATGAGTATTGAAGATAACTTGGTCACATCAAAAGCCCTAGGATAAACTTCTAAAAAATCAAATAATCCAAAATTATGAACTATATATTTTCCTCATCTTTAGATATTAACCAAAACCAAAATGGTTAGTAGAATATTAGATAATCCCCAAACATGATAATAATTTATAAAAAAATTACTACACTTAATGTCGAAAAATCAACACGTAATACCCAAAGGTTAACAAAGACCATTAAATACAAAATTTCCTTTAAAATTATTCAAAATAAACCAAATTAGGGCTGATTCCCAAAACATAGAAGAATTTTATCACATAGTCTTCTATGATAGATCTTAACATTTATCTCCAAATAACATTAGCTACTCTTAAAGTCTCATACTGGAAAGTAAGTAACCTAATCGCATATTCTTCATGATAGGTTAATCAATTCCATAGATAACCCAAAAATCAACTTATTCTGGATTGATAAAATTATTTAACTAAAAAATAATAAGTCATACTAACCAGTGACTTCATTTATTCCAGTGGTAGGTGATAAATCCCAGTCAAACATTAGTTGTGGGTTCTATTCTCGAAGATTTTTCCAAAATGATGGGTTCTCACGCGGTCTGCATGTTGTCCTTTTTCAAAATCTCTATAATTTTATAAAATTCTCAAAAAGAGTTAAATTCATCAAAAATAACCATTACATATTTTAACCAAGAAGTTTATCTAATAACATTCATTTTTCATCCAAAAATGTATTAAACTGTAATAGCCTTAAATTCAAGGATCATATAAACCCAAATGGTTCTTTATAACTATATCCACAAAAGAAAAGATAATTATTCTTTGAATAAAATTTTCATATATCAAACTTCAGGGGTACACATATTATAAAAAGTATTCTAATGTAATCCCACCATAAAAAGTTCCTTAATAATTTTATGCATTTCACCATCCTAAAATCTTCCATAACTCTTGAATACCTTATATGTTAAATTCTTACTAATTAAACATTATTCATGATCCATTAACCATTCCTTTCCAAATTTTTCTGAAATACATCATTCCAACAAAAAATCATAAATCATATCCTACGATTCAATAATATAAAAACATATATTGAGAAATAATCCATACCTTTCATTGGTCATTGTCAGTTTCTTCATCCTCAACTGGAATGGCATTAGGTACTGGTACACAAATATTTGTACAAACATGGTGATACCATTGCCGAAAATTCTTCACAGGAAATCTATTTGTATAATGACCATTCACACCACATTTAAAACATTCAATTTATCCCTCAGAAGGAACTTCTTTCCCTTTCCAAGAGTCAACTGGATGCTTTCTTTTTCCATGGTAGTTTCTTGATTTATGGCCATGATTTATGCATCTATAGGATATTCTAGTCCCTTTGAAACATTTTTATAGGTGTCTCTTTTCACATCCTTGACACATAGGTTTTTTAACATACATACCTTTATGATTGTTACCTAAAATTCTATAGGGATTTGTTTATCTCATATATGTTGCCTTATAAAAATAATTAAGGGGAAGGTGGTCAATCATGAATCCAGATAGTTGGTTGAGAATAACCACAAGAGTTCTCATTGTATCCCCTTTTTCATTCAGTTTCTCGTTCAAAAAAACCATCACAATTTTCTTCACATCCACTATTACTTTGGTGCCTACTAGATCCATCCATTTACTAGAACCAAAAAGGTCAGTGTGATTATATCAGTAAAATCATCATATAATTTCTTATGAAGTGGGTAAATACTTAGATATACTTATTCATGTTATCTTAAACTCATTCACTTTATCTAAAAAACTATGACTTTTTTCTGAAATCCTAACCAATATGGTAATATCCCTTATGCTTAGAGAATACTCTATCCTCAAATTTTATCTAAACTGACCTCGGATACCAACTATGAGGACCCGACCTTAAAAAATTACATAATATTCAATTAAATGAATAATTCACATTGAGTATCTTTTTAGGTTTAGAGTTTTAGAGAGTTAGGTCATTACTAATACATTACATCTCAAATATTACAATTTAGACACTTCTAATAAGTTTTAATTTATTTTATAAAATAAAAACTATTTAATAAAAGAGACATGTCTAGTTATATGTTTTAGACAACATGAATTTTCCTTGATCCCATCCTTGACCCTGTTCCACTTTTTGTCCTGTGAAAAAACATTTCAAAAACCTGGGCTGAGCTTAAAAAGCTCAGTAAAGGATACACAAAGAATGAAAACTGTTAGTTTTTAAAAACAACAAATAAACCATGAATAATTTATTGTAAGTAATACTTTTCACTTTTATGAAGTAGTAAATATTCTTCATTGAATAAAAGATCATTGCTTATCCTTTTGTAACAAAAAAATTTCCATAAAACCCATATAAAGAACACATAACATATAAGGTAACATGAGACATAAACATGCATAAATGGAATAACCACACGGTCGACTTCCACACATATCACTAAATGGAATAGCCATATGACCGACTTTTTCACGACCCGTCTTTGGGGGCCGTGCCGTGACTACCCCAAGCCCGCCTTCCATAGGACAGGGGCGGGCGACTACCACCAAAGGCGTAAATCACGATAACATGGAAGGCATTGCCTTTATAAAAGTAAAAAAACACCACAGAGTACAAGCGGAAGTAAAACACCAAGTACAAAAAAAGAATTGCTGAAAGTAAATGGGCCAGAATACAAAACGAAATGAAAGAACAACTACAACTGAAAGAAGGTACAACAAAAACAACAACTGGAAGAAAGGAAGCAGCTCCTGGGTTGTCCTCCTCGGATCCTACCTGAAGGGTAGGTACAGATAGAGTAGCTTCCTGAATCATCCACCACAGATCCTACCTGAAGGGTAGGTAAGATATTGCAGCTCCTCAATGATCTCGCTCGTCAACCCCCTCTGAGTGTCGTCTCGCTGTGAAGTCCACCTCCGGATACTGACTCGTCAGGTGGTCCACCTCCGGGTACCGTCCAGTCCTCAAATACTCGGCCTCCATTAGAACTTCCTGTCATCTGCAACCAAAACAACGAGGTGGGGGCATATCCCGAGCAGGGGTGAGTATAACGATACTCAGTAGGGACCCCATAAACCTCAAGGTCTCACTAAAACCAACAAGGTTAACCACAAATAAGATCTGAAAAGATAACCTTTACTTAGGTATATGCCCTAAGTTATCAAGTAACCCATCTCAATCATGAGTAAACACAATATTATGAAATCAACGGATATCCACTACCCAGGTATATTCCCATACATATACCTAAGTTACCAAGTGACCCATCTCAATCCTGAGGTAAACACAAAGGTCATAGACTCATCTCAAACCATGATTTTCATTATCGAAGCCGTAACTGCTGAAGAGTCCCATCTCTGGAGTATACAGTGGTCCTATCACGACTCCGAGGTACTGCTCACTAACCTAAGACTGCTGAGGTACTCCTCCTGTCAAGTACAGCGGGCCATCCACCCAGACACAGTAGTGCTTCCTGCCGGGGTATGCCACCCAAACACAGTAGTGCACACCCCCTAATAGCCTGCAGAGGTACTCTCCGGACGAGTACCGCAGGTCTGCACTGTCACACAGGTAGTGCTCTGTCCGCCATGGGTCTACACCCAACAAAGTAGTGCTCCGTCCACTGGGCTAGTCGACTCATTCCAAGTCGAGTCGGTCAAACAGTCGTCAGGTCTCAGCCTGCTACACGGTCTTCGTACTCTGAACGCTCGTCTCTGGGAGGGTCCGATCCACGAGCTACAAGTCGATACTCCAAGTATCTCAAAGTCCCACGAAGAAGTATCTCAAAGGACCGACTCATCATAGGGGTCTCAATGCAACAGACGGCGCGTCAATCGGACGCCTGGTCTGTGAGTTATTAGCCTTTTCGTCCCAGGGGCCCGGTTGGATTCGTGTGTGAACCAACCCGGCCGTATCTCCACTGTACCCCGAACTATCATAGGGTATACTCATAGGGACCCTTTCTCAACGTGATCACCAACACCGCTAACGTTTCGTCAAATAGACGTTGAGTCTGAAAGTTATCAGCTTTTCTGTTCCAGGGGCCCGGTTGGATTTCGGGTACAATCCAATGCTACCATATTCCAATAGCGTCCAAACCTCAGGTAAAGTATACCAAAAGTTCCATCTCATCAAGAGGAATCCCACAAAGTCGACGACACGTTAATCGGACGTCTGATGCTCAAGTTATAAGTGTTTCCGCTCCGAGGGCCCAGTTGGACTCATGATCGATCCAACCAAGTCGTACTTAAAATGTCACTGGTTAACCAAACCGGTCACACCATTGCGATCCATACAGAAAAACACACGAGATGGACTACCCATTGGTCCAAAACGGATAGCCGGTGAAAAAGTTGCATTTCACCACATCATGCGCGAACCGGGCCTCATGGGGCCCGCGACTCAACCTCAACTTAAATATACAAAATTAGTCTTGAAACATTCTTCGTAATTCCTGGGTCGCAATGTCGCAGACGGTTCGTCATTCCGACATCGTATGAGAGAGATATGTCTGATACAAGATCCCGTAACAATAATAATAGTAATATTATTCGGTGTTTCGTGGACCCACACCACAAACTAGAATTTAGCATCCAACATTAGACTTGAATTGACCGTATTAATGATGGGATTATATCGCCACTGACAGAAAGGCAATCAGACATCTCACGCATGAGTTATGGTGGGTCGAAGATTAAATAATAATATTAAATCTTTTATTTTTCGAGCGCTTCGGGTACCCGATCCAAAAACCCGAAAAAAAAATCTAATATTGGACTCGTAAAGTCTGTCTCGGAATCTGGGTCACATTTCCGTAGACGGTTCTTGAAACCGAGGCCACACGAAGAAGATACCGTCAAAATACGGGTTTCCCAATGAAAATAACAATAACATTATTATATTATTATTATTTTTAATTTTAATTTACAAAATTATAATATCCAAATCTTCCACGCACCAACATTGGCGCCTCCTCCATGCGGCATGCCCAAACCTCCTTTCCTTTATGGTTTTTATTATTATTTACTTTATTATTTCATCACTTCAATTTCTCTCTCCAATCCAATCTAATTTCTCCTTCAATCTTCTCACGCTCCAACCACATGCAGTGCCTCCAACCTATAACCCTAGCGACCAGCTTATTCGCACGGGGTGAGTCCACCGGAACCGCCGCCGCGCCGGCGTCTCGCGCCGCTGGTGAATTCCGCGGGCCACCGGAGTTGCTCCGGTGGTCCGTTTTCAAATCCGACTGCGTCGGCGTTCACCTCGGGTCTCGCACTTTACTTCGGAATCATCAAACCCCTCTGCGGCCCATTCTGTCAACGCCCGTCGATCTGCCGTCAATTAAACAATCTGTGGAGACTTCGAATCGCCGCAACGGCGTGACGCGACGGCGTGGCGCTTCTTCTTCCGTTCTTCATTGTTTCCACGCGGTGTCGTTGCACCGCACCGCCTTTGCTCGTGTCGCAACGAGTACAACCAACAAAAGGAGGTGGAGGGTTGGCTATGTTCGTGCGGTCCGACCTCCTCCCGTTATTACGATAACATGCAGCTCAAAAAATTATCAACAAAAAAACAAAGGCTGAGGATATAATCCACATAAATTAAATTAAACCAAACCCCTACCTCGCAAAGACATCGCACGTCGTCGATCCGTGGAAGATGAACACCGCGGTAGATGGCGTCGTGAAGAATGGCGTCACAGACAAGAGAAAGGAATGCGCATCAGCGTTCTTCGTGGAACTGGCATCGCAGAGAAGAGGGCATCGTTCTTCATTGGAGGCGTTCTTCGTCGAAGAGAAGAACATTTTCTTTATCTATATCTCTAGAGATTTCCCAGGTTTTCTCCAACACCACAATTGCCCAACTAAAATAATAGCTCTTCCTATTATTTTATTATAAAAACAATTGATTTAAGAATCAAAAACTATAATTAAATAATTGGATAATCTCCTTAATTAATTACAATGTGTTGGAAATTTATTTGGGAGGAAGGTGAAGAGTTTAAAAAAACATAATAAAGATAATGGTTTCCATAATAAAAGCAAGGGAGGTTAAGGGGGGTTTCAAGGGAGATCAAAGGATGGGGCTCGTGTGGGCCCCACCTTACAATACACATGAGAAGTTATGTGGGGGTGGGCCCCACCATTAACTTCCCCATGTAGGATTTAACCACCATGGTGTATAAAATTGTTCTAAACAATTGTATTTATCTTTTTGACTAATCCCCAAATTTTAACTTTCAACCCGCATAAAATGAAACTACGGTAAAGGTCCCCTTAAGAAAATACCGGCACTGCGAGTTCATCAGTGCCCTCAGATTTCAATTCCGAGCACTGGTTCAAAAGATAGGAAAACCCACACGTACGTTTACTGAACGTACCTGAAAAAAAGTTCGGAAAATTATTATTAGTCACCGTCGACCTGCGCCGGTCAAGGTCAGGCTCTGCCTAAGTGAAACACGCCCCAAAAAATCCAACGGTACTCTCGTATTTTCAATCCGAGTTACCGTTTAAAATATACTAATTTTAGAATAAAATAATTGTCATTTAATTATTTTATTTGCGGCTAAAAACTAAATTTTTCCGGTGGCTCATGTCATCCAAAGTTAGTATCTGCTTAAATAAACCATGCCCTCACGAGTTCAGCGGTTGTCTCAGATTTCTAATCAAAGCTACCATTTGTGAGTTATAAGCATTTGAAAAATAAAATAATGTATTTAATTATTCTATTCACGGTTATACCATTTTTGGAATTTCTCACAGGAGGCCCGCGCCGACTAAACATAAGTCGCACCTAGGGTAAACCCGCCATCCTGAGCGCAAAGGTGCCCTCCGATTTCTGATCCGAGTAACTGTTTAAGAGTTATTATACTTTTTCAGTAAAATTGCTTACGTGCGTTAATTTAATCTTAACAAGACTTTAGAAAATTATTCCGGGCACACCGGGCCTCAGAATCAGGTGCCGTCAGAAACTGCGTACTCGTAAAATTCCAAAGAAAATTAAGAAAAAATTTCCCTTGAATTTTACGGGTCTTTACATTACTCCCACATCAGGGCTTTATGTCCTCGTAAAGCTTCAACACAAACAAGGGATACAAAAGTGGTATTAAGCACGCACCTGAGCCTTCCGATCCCATGTGCTCACCTGGAGGTTCACGTACTACCAGTGAAAGCACAACCAAGGAATCAACTGTCCTCGTAGGAACCACTCCTTTCAATCCTCAATCTCCACTCGAACATCCGTGCATGTCGCCCTGTCATCGACGTCCAACTCCCTGAGGTCGATGATATGTGAAGGATCTTGCACGTATCTCCTCAGTTGAGATACTTGGAAGTCGTCGTGCACCTGGTGCAACATAGGTGGATCGGTCAAGAGGTAAACCACCTCGCCTACCCTACTGGGGACCTAGAAAGGTCTATTGAACCTTGGAGATATCTCGCCGCCTCGGCTACATCTCCGTAAACCTCGTCGAGGTGAGACCCGTATAAGAACGTGATCGCCATCCGCGAACTCTAGATCTCTCCCGTTCTTGATTAGAACTGAAACTCAAAACTTATACTACCATGATGGTAAGGTTGGTCGAACCAAGAATGATCGGCTACACCCTTCCATGCACGAGTTTATCTTGTGCTGCCTGGGGTTTCCTTTTCGCAGACCAAGGAAAACCCATCCCGACGTTTCCCTAATACCGTTAATTTGAGTATGAGCAGTGATTGCCCAATCCATACTCAAACTAACGTCGTAAGGCCTCGACGCTGCCACCAAGAGGTCCCAACCGAGACTCTCACCTCAAGGGTCAGATCACACCATTGGCGTAAGTGTGACTATTTAGTCTCCTCTCAAAGGTATCTCCAGACATGAGGGTCAAGTCAATGGATTAATCGGAAACTCTAGGTCTAGGACTAGATTCATGGAAGTAAGGGATGATTCGTATCGATGTTTGTGGATACGAAAGCTAGTAAAAGTCAAATTCCGCACTTCGAATCATCCTTAGAGCCATTTCGGTCGCACTCCTTGACCACATGCAGCTACTCTTTTCCCTTTCCCTCTAGCTACCTGAGCCTGGAGGGGACAACAATGGCGGGTGGTTATAATATGTTGAACAGTACACCACCTCATGCTGCTCTCCGAGCTCTGCCTCGACGTCTGATGCTCTACAGATTTATTTGTCCTTAACATTTCCTCTTCTTGAAACATTTTCACGCCCATGTCTCTGAGACTGGAACCAGGTCGCTGCGTTCCAACTTCTAACATTCTCTAGCTATATTCCTTCAGCCAAAGAACAGTCAACCTCAAGGTTCTCTCTAGCACCCTAACGTGAGTTGGAATGCATAGAGGAAAAAGTGATGGCTCTAATCATATTAATCGAGTACCCGGAATGTTCGGTACGCCTCGATGAATTCTTAGCTACCGACACGTCGTCCTGCAAGGATGTATAAGCTCTAGAAAACTCTCATTCACCTCCTCAAGACAGTCCTCAGCCGCCTATGAGTCAGGTTCACCTTGGAAATTGAGGGTATCTAATGTTAGAACATGTGTAAGGCAGTAAGCTTACATGTGTCACCTACGGGTACCGTAGGTTGTAACTGCTGACCAACAGGTAGTGATGTATAGCTGACACACAACCCGAAGGAACTATCTCAGGCATCAGTCCACGTACCGAAACCTCATCACTATGCGGACCATCCTCATGGTCATTCACTGGAAAAAACTAGTGGCCAAGTCCACCATCCACTCTACTGATGTCTCAGCTAGGCGGAAAACTATAGCAATCGCCTCCAGCCAGTGCTCTACTATCTGGGAATCTGTCTCGCCATGTAACCTCGGAGGCCTCTCCTGCTGGAACTCATGCAACGCGCTATGCCAGCGTGCACCGTCCACTAGTACAACTGGTAGAATCTGCTGCCCGACAGGTGGTGGTGGTGCTGGTACACCAACTGAGGGTGCCAACATAGTAAAAAGGGCCCTGCACCGGAGCCTTGTCGCTCGGTGGGCCGTCATCGAGTACTCTCTCAGAACTCCAACTGACTGTCTGCGTGGAGACATCCTGAACAGAAGCGACACGGTCAACGTTTATACCTCGTGAGATGACCTGGTTTGAGCTGACCTTAATACTTTGGAAACACACATGCAATCAGTGTTTTCGTGTACAAAGTCGGAAATCAGTAGTCAGGGTCCTGGTGTACGGATACGTCGGCCGCCACACCAACACTAGACTCCCTGAATTGAAGACCACACTCGGTACCCTTAACACTATTTCTTCACATAGAAAAAGATCAGAGTCTTTAGTTCTACGGTAGAACCGAACTCCTCTAATACCAATTTGTCACGACCCGTCCTTGGGGCCCGTGCTGTGACTACCCCAAGCCCGCCTTCCATAGGCCAGGGGCTGGTGACTAGAACCAAAGGTGTAAATCCCGATAACTTGGAAGGAATTACCTTTATAAAAGTAAAAAAACACCACAGATTACAAGAGGAAGTAAAACACCAAGTACAAAAAAAGAAGTGCTGAAAGTAAATGGGCCAGAATACAAACCCAAACGAAAGAACAGCTACAACTGAAAGAAGGTACAACAAAGACAACAACTGGAAGAAAGGAAGCGGCTCTTGGGTCATCCTCCTCGGATCCTACCTGAAGGGTAGGTACAGATAGCGCAGCTTCCTGAATCATCCACCACGGATCCTACCTGAAGGGTAGGTACAGATAGCGTAGATCCTCAATGCTCTCACTCGTCAACCCCCTGTGAGTGTCGTCTCGCCGTGAAGTCCACCTCCGGATACTGAATCGTCAGGTGGTACACCTCCGGGTACCGTCCAATCCTCAAACAATCGGTCTCCATCAACACTGCCCGTCATCTGGAACCAACACAACGAGGTGCGGGCATAGCCCATGCAGGGGTGAGTATAACGATACTCAGTAGGGACCCCAAGAACCTCAAGTTCTCACTAAAACCAACATGGTTAACCACAAAGAAGATCTCAACAGATAACCTCTACTGAGGTATATGCCCTAAGTTATCAAGTAACCCATTTCAATCATGAGGAAACACAATATTATGAAATCAACGGATATCCACTACCCAGGTATATGCCCATACATATACCTAAGTTATCATGTGACCCAACTCAATCATGAGGTAAACACAAAGATCATAGACTCAGCTCAAACCAGGATTTTCATTTTCAAAACCATAACTGCTGAAGAGTCCCATCTCTGGAGTGTACAGTGGTCCTGTCACGACTCCGAGGTACTACTCACTAACCTAAGACTACTGAGGTACTCCTCCTGTCGAGTACCGCGGGCCAGCCACCCAAACACAGTAGTGCTTCCCGCCGGGGTATGCCACCCAAACACAGTAGTGCACACCCCCTAATAGCCTGCAGAGGTACTCTCCGGACGAGTACTGTGGGTCTTCACTTTCACACAAGTAGTGCTCTTTCCGCCACGGGTCTACACCCAACAAAGTAGTGCTCCGTCCACTGGGCTAGTCGACTCACTCTAAGTCGAGTCGGTCAAGTAGTCGTCAGGTCTCAGTCGGCTACACGGTCTCCGTACTCCGAACGCTCGTCTCCGGGAGGGTCCGCTCCATGAGCTACAGGTCGATACTCCAAGTATCTCAAATTCCCATGAAGAAGTATCTCAAAGGACCGCCTCGTCATAGGGGTCTCAATGCAACAGACGGCGCGTCAATCAGACGACTGGTCTGTGAGTTATTAGCCTTTTCGTCTGAGGGGCCCGGTTGGTTTCGTGTGTGAACCAACCCGGCTGTATCTCAACTGTACCCCGAACTCTCATAGGGTATACACATAGGGACCATTTCTCAACGTGATCAGAAACACCGATGACGGTTCGTCAAACAGACGTCCAGTCTGAAAGTTATCAGCTTTTCTGTTCTAGGGGCCCGGTTGGATAATGGGTACAATCCAACTCGGCCATATTCCAACAGCGTCCAAACCTCAGGCAATGTACACCAAACGTTCTGTCTCATCAAGAGAAATCCAACAAAGTCGACAGCACGTCAATCGGACGTCCGAAGCTCAAGTTATAAGTGTTTCCGTTCCGAGGGCCCAGTTGGATTAATGATCGATCCAACCAAGTCGTACATCAAATGTCACCGGTTAACAAAACCGGTCACACCATTGCGATCCATATGAAAAAACACACGAGATGGACTACCCATTGGTCCCAAATGGATAGCCGGTGAAAAATTTGCATTTCACCGCATCATGCGCGAACCGGGCCTCGTGGGGCCCGCACCTCAACCTCAACTTAAATATCCAAAATTAGTCTTGAAACATTCGTCGTAATTCCTGGGTCTCAACGTCGCAGACGGTTCATCATTCCGACACCGTATGAGAGAGATATGTCCGATACAATATCCCGTAATAATAATATTATTATTATTATTCGGTGTTTTGTGGCCCCGCACCACAAACTAGAATTTAGCATCCAACATTAGACTTGAATCGACTATATTAATGATGGGATTATATCGCCACTGACGGCAAGGCAATCGGACATCGCACGCATGAGTTATGGTGGGTCGAAGATTTAATAATAATATTAAATATATTATTTTTTGAGCGCTTTGGGTACCCGATCCAAAAACCTGAAAAAAAACAACCAATATTGGACTCGTAAAGTCCATCTCAGAATCTGGGTCACATTACCGCAAACGGTTCTTGAAACCGAGGCCGCACGAATAAGATACCGTCAAAATACGGTTTTCCCAATGAAAATAATAATAACATTATTATATTATTATTATTTTTAATTTTAATTTACAAAATTATAATATCCAAATCTTTCACGCACCAATATTGGCGCCTCCTCCATTCAGCATGCCCAAACCTCCTTTTTTTATGGTTTTTATTATTATTTACATTATTATTTCATCACTTCAATTTCTCTCTCCAATCCAATCTAATTTCTCCTTCAATCTTCTCACTCTCCAACCACATGTAGCGCCTCCAACCTGTAACCCTACCGAACAACTTATTCGCACAGGGTGAGTCTGCCGGAACCGCCGCCGCGCCGGCGTCCCGCGCCGCCGATGAATTCCGCGGGCCACCGGAGTTGCTCCGGTGGTCCGTTTTCAAATCCGACTGCGTCGGCATTCACCTCGGGTCTCGCACTTTACTGCAGAATCATCAAACCGCCTCTGCGGCCCATTCCGTCAATGCCCGTCGATCTGCCGTCAATTAAACAATCTGCAGAGCCTTCAAATCGCCGCAACAGCGCGACGCGACGACACAATGCTTCTTCGCATGTTCTTCATTGTTTCCACGCGGTGTTGTTGCACCGCGCCGCCTTTGCTCGTGTCGCCACGAGTACAACCAACAAAAGCGGGAGGAGGGTCGGCTGTGTTCATGCGGTCCGACCTCCTCCTGTTATTATGATAACAGGCGGCTCATACAATTATCAACAAAAAAAGTCCGAGGATATAATCCACATAAATTAAATTTAACCAAACCCCTACCTTGCAAAGACGTTGCACGTCGTCGATCTGTGGAAGACGAACACAGCGGTAGATGGCGTCGCGAAGAATAGCGTCACGGAGAAGAGAAGGGAAGGAACATCAGTGTTCTTTGTGGAACCGACATCACGGAGAAGAGTTCATCGTTCTTCATTGGAGGCGTTCTTCGTCGAAGAGAAGAACATTTTCTTTATCTATATCTCTAGAGCTTTCCCAGGTTTTCTCCAACACCACAATTCCCCAACTAAAATAATAACTCTTTCTATTATTTTATCTAACAACAATTGATTTAAGAATCAAACACTATAATTAATTATTTGGATAATCTCCTTAATTAATTATAATGTGATGGCAATTTCTTTGGGAGGAAGGTGAAGAGTTTAAATAAACTTAATAAATATAATTGTTGCCACAATAAAAGCAAGGGAGGTTAAGGGGGGTTTCAAGGGAGATGAAAGGTTGGGGCTCGTGTGGGCCCCACCTTACAAATATCTACACATGAGAAGTTATGTGGGGGTGGGCCCCACCATTAACTTCCCCATGTAGGATTTAACAACCATGGTGTATAAAATTGTTCTAAACAATTTTATTTAACTTTTTGACTAATCTCCAAATTTTAACATTCAACCCGCATAAAACGCAACTGCAGTAAAGGCCCCATTAAGCAAATTCTGGAACTGAGAGTTCATCAGTTCCCTCAAATTTCAATTCCGAGCACCGGTTCAAAAGATAGGAAACCCACACGTACGTTTACTGAACGTACCCGAAAAAAAGTTCAGAAAATTATTATCAGTCACTGTCGACCTGCACCGGTCAAGGTCAGGCTCTGCCTAAGTGAAACATGCCCCAAAAAATCCAACGGTACTCTCGTATTTTCAATATGAGTTACCGTTTAGAAGATACGAATTTTACAATAAAATAATTGTCATTTAATTATTTTATTTGCGGCCAAAAACTAACATTTTCTGGTGGCTCGCGTCGGCCAAAGTTAGAATCTTCTTAAATAAACCATGCCCTCACGAGTTTAGCGGTTGTCTCAGATTTTTAATCCAAACTACCATTTGTGATTTATATGCATTTGAAAAATAAAATAATTTATTTAATTATTTTATTCACGGTTATGCCATTTTTGGAATTTCTCACAGGAGGCCCGCGTCGACTAAACATAAGTCGCACCTAGGGTAAACCCACCATCATGAGCGCAACGGTGCCCTCAGATGTCTGATCCGAGTAACTGTTTAAGAGTTATTACACTTTTTCAGTAAAATTGCTTACGCGCGTTAATTTAATCTTAACAAGACTTCAAAAAATTATTCCGAGCACACCAGGCCTCGGAATCAGGTGTCGTAAGAAACTGCGTAGTCGTAAAATTATAAAGAAAATTAAGAAAAAATTTCCCTTGAATTTTATGGGTCTTTATAGACTTCCATACCCAATTCATTAGAGGTTATAAGGTAACCACCCATCCTTGTTAATCATGGCACCACCCGTCATTTGGTTAATCATGTAACCACCTGTCAAATGTCCAATTACCATTATAAAATCATAGCACATAAAATATTGAAAATATAAAAATTTTAACATTAATATTTCATTTGTGATCACAATTTATCATTTCAAGATATTGACAAAATCAATGCTTTATCAAACCATTTTCAATACCATTTAATAAAGAGATTTTTTAATCAAAATGTCCCATACCACATTGAATATTTTAAAGGAATTAACACAATAAAACATTAATTTCCATATAAATAAATCCTAAAAACCATTTTAAAAACATGGACATTAATGATAACGATTTAGAAGAATAAATATTTATAACAATATTATAGTTAAGGAGTTATTATCCAAATGATAGATGCTTGAATACAAATAATTGAGGAATAATGTTTAATCAAAACATTATAATATCACGAGAATAAAGGTATTCATGATATAATATGCCTAAGGATAGTATATACCCCATATCAAACTGAATTGGTGAATAACAACAATGAAGTCTCAATGGAATATAAATTGAGATGAAATCCCTTATAAAGATTGTATCCTTTGATTAAGGATAAATAAATTATATAATTGTGTGTGATAAATAAGAATACACCCAATATAGTTGGATATTAAGTGTCAAAAAAATCATATGTCATTCAAACATATTCATAGGATGATATATTAAGTAAGTAAAAGTTTAACCCAAAGACATGAAATTGGGTTAAGAAGTTCCCTTGCAAAAATTCAACATCCTAACAGTGTCACTATAAAATTTAGAAAATGAGTTAATGAGAGAGAAAAGGGTATCTCATCATTTGGACATAAAATTTACATCAATAAGGATATAGAAGAATATATCCTAACATAATAATATGTATATTAAATGTCTTAACCAAAATATGTCCTTTAAAAAGAGGAGGGTGAAAGGTTCCCTTAACGATTTGGTAACTTACAAAATATGCTGTAACATCCCAGTTTCATAAGCCACCCAGAGGCACCCCGTACCCGGTTTGTAACATGGCCTTAAGCACATTTCTCCATACACCAGAGGCTCCTGACTAGCAGCGAGGTCCTTGGGTGTGATAGTGGGGAAACTATGCCCTCATTAGCAGAGTAACACAGTGGAAGTAAACAAATGGTAACAATAGCGGAAGCAGTAATAGAACCATACAGTAGTATGCAGTGAAAAAATAGAAGTAATAACAACTGGAGCACATATATAACATGAAGCATGATACATATGTCTAGGAAAAACATCCAAAGAAGTCACAATACTGGAACACAGTACTAAACCAATGTATAAAAGAAAATAGATAAACATCTCCTCAGCATCGCAAGCCTCGTCTTGGTCATATGCTCTCTTTCTCTAAAGCAGTCAAGAACCTGAAGTAGAAGGGTACTTTCTCTTATCTATAACTGCAACAATATAAACTTTTTAGGCCCAAAAGCATGGCCCAAATAGGGTGTAAGACTATATCCCAGTAGGAAACCACCCAAATATCTTCTCCTAACAGTCAGTGAATATATGGTAGGAAATAAGAAAAATGAATGCAGTAAATAAGTAAGCACTCAGTAGTAAATAATTCTAGAGTTCAAGAATTCAATTACATATATTAAATAAGAAATTAATAAAAGATGGAAACCCTCTGGGAAGTACCCACAACCTAACCCCTCTAGTTTAGCGAAAAAATTACAAGCAACCCTCTAGGAAGAACACACAGTATAACCCCTCTGGTTCATCTTATGTAAAGACTCTCTGAGGAATAACTCACCATGAATTCACCCTATAATCTCATATCTTAACTAAAGGCACTCTGGGGAAGCACTCAACATCTATTCCCAATGTGGCTCGTATTGAGGAACTACAGAAACTTTGAGGAAGCACTCAATATCAATTCCCCCATGTGTTTTCACATCGTAAAATTATTACGACACTCTCCAGAGGCCCTTACGTCCATTCTTCCTATGTTATACTACACCAGTTTCTCATGGATCTATGTATGTCAATAAGTATCACAAATATATTCAGCCAAAGTAAACCTTAATAACTACACGACTAAACATTCTAAGCATATGAGCATATCAGATAAATAATCACACCATCCTACCTTTCTAGGCATGGGAAACAAACAAGGTATCCTAATAGGCTAAGCAAGACCAAACCGTCGTAGACAGAACATTCATGGGAAAAAACATCCAAATCATATCAAATAAACCTATTCACATTCAATTTACCTCTAATAAATCATACAAGCATAGCAGAAAAACAATAGCGCTAAAACGGTAAACACACAATACCCCGTTCATGGGTATTGGGTGATTTTGCACATATAACTCAAAGACATTCTACAGAAAGGCACAAACCACCTACCTCATTGTTGTGAGATTGATATACTTGAATCTATATCCTTTAATCACCTTATTATGTCATAGATCTATAAAAATGTCTAAAACATTCAACCAACAATATCTCACGAGAGAGGAGAAATCAAGGGATGGTGTTCTAGGAGAAGAGAGAACTCACCTATGCGATTTTAATGCAACCAACGATGTTCAAAATGGAGTAAAGATGCTCGATTGGGGGCTTAGTGAAGATTCATGGTGGATGGATGCTCTCGGTCGAGTCTGGCGGAGAAGAAGCCATTTCTGAAAATTAGACGTGACCCCGGTCTGTTTAATGAAAAAAAAGGAAAATACATAACATGTACTTTTTAAGTACATGGTGTGTTGTATCCCTTACTGGCCCTGCTTTCGGTGGCCTCCAGGTCACCAAACTTGGCCATGTGCAAGGCCATTACACGGCCAGCACACGGCTACCCGTGGTAATAGAGTATATGCCATGTACTCAAAAAGTACACAATGTGTACCTAAAAAATTTCTAGAAAATCCTATTTTCCTAAAAAAAACTAGAAAAAGAAAAACAAACCTGAAAATAAGATTCGGGTTCATACAAACTTCCCCCAGTAAAGAAATTCGTCCTCGAATTTCCATAGCAAGGAAGAATATATGAAGAAACTCTGAATAGGTCCGACCACTGCGATCGTAAATCAGCCTCCCTCTCCCACGTCTCATCATGTACACGCCCGTGCTTCTAGGACACTTGTACTAGAGAAATAGACCATCCACAAAGAACCTTCGCACTGCGATCAACAATCCGGATAGGATTCTCCTCGAATGATGCAGTCACCTCCAACTCAACTTCCTCAGGTTGGAAAGCATGAGACAGGTCTGTGAAGTAATATTGAAGCTGAGAAATGTGGAATATTTCATCCATAGCCCAGTACCTCTAAGGTAACTGAAACTGATAGGCAATCGGGCCAACTCTCTCGAGTACCTCAAACAGCCCGACGTACCTCAACAAAAGCTTACCCTGTCTCATAATCCTTATGTGTCCCAACAATGGTGTGACACATAGGAAAACCTAATCTCTGACCTCAGACTCCAGAGTTCATCTCCGCTGATCAACATAATACATCTGTAGAGATTGTGTAGTATCCATCCTCTTACAAATCAACTATATCTTCTCTATGGCCTCCTGAACAAGACGAGGTCCCAGCATAGCCACCTCTCCTACCTCCAGCCAACATAAGGGTAATTGGCATGGCCTACCGTACAAAGCCTCATAAGGTGGAATTTGAATAGTTGCTTGAAAACTATTATGGTAGGAAAAATAAAAAATAGGTATGTTCTTCTCCTAAAGAACCTCTAAAATTCATAACTCAAGCTCATTGCATGTCCTCAAGAACCTGAATCTTATGATCAAATAGACAATCTGTCTTGGGATGGTAAGTCGTACTCAAAAGTACCTGTGTATCAAAAGCCTTATGAATCCTATATCAGACCTAAGAAGTAAAACATGAGTCCCTATCTGAAATAATGGAGTGTGGAACCCCATGTAAAAGTAAAATCTACTGAATGTACAACCTTACCAACTCATCAACACTGAAGGTCTCCTTGATCGGAAAGAAGTGAGATACCATCGGTAGTCTGTCAATGAAAACCCAAAATACATCATTACCGTGAGGCTATCTCGGTAAACCTGTCACTAAATCCATCACGACGTCATTCCACTTCCACTCCGGAATGGGTAACTGCTGTAAAAGCCATGCTGGTTGCTGATGCTCCTCCTTCACTTACTGACAGGTGGAATTCCTGATGACTAAACTAGGAACATATCTCTTCATAAATAACCAGAAATACTGGCAGTGTAGATCAGGATACATCTCAGTGACCTCAGGATGAACTGCCCAAACTGAGGAAAGAAAGGCCCGCATCAAATCCTCGTGTATGTCTGTTGACACCCACACACACCCCTGGAAAAGCAAGATCTCATCCTCGCCAATAGTACATCCATAAATAGGGTCCACTCCTGACACGCTTTCCCATTGGACAAGCCTTCAGGATCTAATAGATGACTCATTCGAATATGATCAAGAAGATTATATGTAAAAACTATAGATGAAAGAAATTCATGCCCCTATCTGTCGTGCACATCCAAATTCATCTTAGATAACAGAGCCATAAGATTCCACTCAGTGCTATCCTCTAGAACTACCTATACCTGAGTCCTTCTACTCAGCGCATCTACCACTATGTTTCCTTTCCCAAGAATATAGGAAATATTGAAGTCAAAGAACTAAAGATACTCAACCCACCTTCACTATCTCAAATTCAATTCACTTTGAGTAAAGATGTTCATAAGACATTTGTGGTTGGTGAAACCCACAAAATTCTCTCCCAGAAGGTAATGTCTCCAACAACGTAAGGTGTGAACAACTACTGCCAACTCGATATTGTTAGTCGGGTAGTTCCTCTCATGTGGCCTCAACTGCCAAGACCCATACGCAATGACTCCTTCTCCATGTATAGTCACAGATCCTAGCCTGATACCTGAAGCATCGCAGTAAACAATATAGCTCTTTCCCGGGTCAGGAAATACTAGTATTGATGATGAAGTCAACCTCCCTTTCTACTCCTAAAAGGCTGACTCACAATAATCTGACCACAAGAACTTTTCACCCTTCTTAGTTAGGCCCGTCAGATGTGCTGCTAAGCATGAATGGTCTTGTATGAGATGTTTCTAGTATCTAGATATCCCTAGAAAACTCCATACCTGAAATACATTCTTTGGATGCTCCCAAGAAACTACTACTCTCACTTTCTCTAGGTCAACTGATACACCAGTCTGTGATATAACATGACCCAGGAACTGAATCTGGTTCATCCAAATGTTACATTTTGAGAGCTTAGCATATAACTGATGCTCTCTCAGTGTACATAGAATGATCTCAAGATGTTTGGGATGGTCGTGTCGAGTGCTAAGGTACAGCAAGATATCTTCCACGAAGACTATCACAAAAGAATCCAGGTATGTATGACACACTCGGTTCATCAGTGGCATGAAAATAGCAGGCGTGTTCATAAGGCTTAACGGAATAACCACATACACGTACAGACCATACATACTCCAAAAGGTTGTAAGATGTATATCATATGGTCCAACACGCAACTTATGGTCACCAAACTTCAAGTTAATCTTTGAGAACACACGAGCTCCTCCAAGATGATCAAAGAGATCATCAATCCTCATCAAGGGATATCGGTTCTGGACCATCAACTAGTTTAACTTATGATAATACACACAATGTGTGAGGGTACCATCCGCCTTCTTCATAAAAATAATAGGCGAACCCCAAGGAGAAGTACTGGGTCAGATGAAACCCCTTTTCTACAACTCCTCCAACTGCTTCTTAAGCTCCTGTAACTCAGATGTAGCCATCCTATAATAAAGAATGAACACCGGTTCCACTCATGGCACAAGCTCAATCTAAAATTTTACCTCTCGCTCCGGAGGCAAACCTAAAAATTCCTCTCAAAAGATGTCCCTAAAACAATCTACCACAAGAGGAAAGTCCATCTGTGAACTCCCCTGGTCATCCAGGATATAGACTAGCAATCTGGGTTGTAACTCCTCCCAACCCATGATGCTCGAGTCTATCTCTACTCGCATGGACATCCCATTATCCCTTATAAAGAAACGATACGCCTTCTAGTGATTTGAAACTCACCCTACGACGATAGAAATCGACGAGTGACTAGAAGGGAACTAACCAGTCCATTACGATAATAGCATCATTTCTTGTCATCTCTAGGACATAGGGGTCCCATAAAAAGTGACACCCACTAACCTCTAGAGGTCACTCCTTGCACTGACATACAGTAGTCGTTCTAGTCCCCAATGGAGTGTCAAGTGTCAAGATATCAGCAGAAGAAAAGACGCAGAGCCCAAGGATGTCCACAACAGCAACAGAGGTAAAACTATGGGAATACCCTATATCGAAAATAGCCGACGATAAAGCTAAGGCAGCTAGAATGGTTCCTCGAACTGTAGAGGGTCTGAGATCTTACTCATACTAGGTCTTCTCCACTGAAAAAGGCTATCATACATCATGGACCTGTGACCCTGCTGGACCACTCTAAACTGATCCACCATGTTTTCACTGAAAACCAGGTGACTGGATATGAATACCACAACCTCCACCTAGTCCTGAACGACCAGAAAAACTCCATTTCCCAGTTTGGTGAGAAACTGGTGGTGCTGCTCCTGAATGAGGAGTCATTGAAGAACCCATGTCACCTGCTACTGGTGAGAAGAACTGACAGAGGCGCTGAAGATGGCCCATCTTGCTACAATATCAGCACCCCACTGTGTCTCTCAGAAAATGTGGCCGTGTGTGCCCGCTCCTCCCACACTAGAAGCACACCAATTGGCTACCAGAAGATGCATCTATCCTACTCGGATCTCCTCAAGTAGTCTCCTTGTGGCACTTCCTGCTGTCAGCCTAAGAAGTAGTAACTCTGGATGTGGAACCACCCTGGCCCACAACTCCAGAATCCATCAGATTGCCCTCTGTGATCAGTACCTGGTTGACTATAGAAGTGATAGATTTCAACCTATAGATATTCACTTGTGAGTGGATGTCCTGTCTGAGACAATCCTCAATATTCCTTGCTAGGAACAACCCATCTCCCCCTAGGAAGGATGTAAAGTGCTGAAGCTCGGTGAAGCGCGAGGAATACTACATAACAGAAAGAGTACCCTGATCTAGACTCATGAACTCTCAGGATCGATCAACCCTCAAGGTCTCTGGATAGAGGTATTCATAGAATATATGCTGGAACTCCTCCCATGCCATAACCTACTAATGTCCCGACTGTGAGATCACATCCCACCATCTCATAGCGGAATCATGTAGCATGTATGTAATGAACTTGACTCTTCAATCTAGAGGTGTCTCCAGATGCTCGAAGAACATCCACATGGATTCTTTCCATGAATCTAAAGCCTAGGGTCCTCATTCCCCTATGAAGGTTGGAGGATGCTGCTGTTGAAAAATCTGTTTCAATTTTGACATCGACGGGGCAGGAGGCGGTGCCCCCTGAATGGTTTTCATCATCCTCACAAAGCCTTCCCTAAACTACGTATCAGCACCTGTGTCGGGTATAACTATTGGTGCCAATACTGGCACAACATGAGGATCTACTGCTAGTCCCTGATCAGCCATGTCTAGTGTCGAATCACCTCAATGGAACTAGCATACAACCATAGGATGTCTCGGTGGAATGACTCTGCAAGGTCAAATTCACACCTTAGACCATGATAATCAAGGACTAAAAACTATATGGGTAAGAAGGTAATAGGAGAAAGAAATCATTCATGTTTTTCAAAACATGACTAAACTGCATGTATAATGACTACATGGAATGTTATCTTAAGCCTTTACATTGGTGTGTACTCGTGCCAACCCATGTCATGTAACACCCCAACACACAGCATGATGTCCGTACACACATCATATACTCGAATCCCCTTTCTTTTCCCAAGTCCTTCTACATGATTAACCCACACAGTTTTTTTAAATTGATACTACAGAATGTGTTCATTCCAGACACGATGTGTACTAAATCAGTGTCACTGACCCATGTTGTCAGTGACATGGTTGGATACACATCTCACACTACATGGCATGTTCCATATAGACACGACATGTACTAGGAAGATTTCGCTGACCCGTGTTGTTGGTGACACGGTCAGATACATGATTCTACAACACAGCGTGTACATACGGTATACAAAATGTCCTACCAAAGGTTCAATACCCCGTGTCCCCACCCACATAGTCTATGACATGGTTAGAGACTACCCAGCGTGTATATTCCGTACACGACGTGTACTTATGAAAAACAGTTTCTTCCCAAACAAAAGAACAGACGATGTGTTTGTAAGATTACACGTCGTGTATTCTAGGAATTTCAAAACAGTAAGCCTCAAAAACTACTCTGAAACCTAGAAAACACTGAAACAAACATTTAATGTTCCAAATTCCGATCCGTGAGGGCCCATAATCCCCACGAATCAAAGGTTGGAATCTTATTCATGTTATATTAAGGTAACAAAATAATGATCCGCCAAATTCTGGTTCACGAGGGCCCATAACACCTCAAGAACAAAAGTTTGGAATTCACTCAAACAATACCTTATCGAATATAAGGTATTCTATCAAGGAATCTATCACAACATCATTCATATCTAGCACAACATCTATCACAACAACATACAATCACTAATTCAACCTAAATGGTATGGAAAGAATGTATGACATGTGATTTTAGGAAGTTCCCATATGATGCATGAGATGGCATACCCTCATCTCATTTGGTTGTGACAGAAATAGAACCTCAGTAATATCAACGATAATAACATAATACATGTGAGTCACCCAATGGTGAAAATCAAATCAACTGTAAAATTACAAAACCATAAATTGCATTAAACGAGGTAGATTGGATTTTCCCTGTATGTGGGTTAGCTACTCCTAGGAACAACTTATTACCAAGTAACTATTCCATCTTATCATAGGCTATAGTCTCCATACAGTAACTCAAGAGAAAATAATTCATCTAATACCACTTTGTAACGTCTCGGTTTTGGAAGCCACCCAGAGGCGCCCTATACCCAGTTGTACACATGGCCTAAAGTACATTTTCCTAAATGCCAGAGGCTTCTGGCTAGCAGCGAGGGACTTGGGTGTGATAGTGGGGAAACTATGACATCATTGGTAGAGTAACACAACGGAAGAAAGCCAATGGTAATAATAGCGGAAGCAGTAATAACCCCATACAATGGTAAGCAATGGAAAACTAGAAGTAATAAGAATATGAGAACTAATATAAAATGATTCATGATACATATGTCTAGTAAAAATATACAAAAAAGTCACACTGCTGGAACACAGTACTATACCAAAGTACAAAAGAAAATAGATAAGCAGCTCCTCATCATCACAAGCCTCAGCTTGGTCATATGCCCTCTAGCTCCAAAGCAGTCACGAAACTGAAGTTGAAGGGTTCTTTCCCTTATCTATATCTGCTTTAATATTATCTGTTTGGGGCCAAAAGCATGACCCAAACAAGGTGTGAGACTAAATCCTAGTAGGCAATCACCCAATGATATGTGCCTAACAATCAATGAATATATGGAAGGTAATATGAAAAAGGAATGTAGTAAACAATGAAGCACTCAGTAGTAAACAATTCCACAGTTCAAGCATTCAATTCAACATATTAAGTAAGCATCTAATCAAAATAGGCAACCCTATAGGAACTACCCACAACCTAACCAATCTAGTTCAACCAAACAAGTACAAGCAACCCTCTGGGAAGCACACACAGTCTATCCCCTTTGATTCGACTTAAGTACAGACTCTCTGAGGAAACACTCACTGTCAATTCCCCATATAGTCTTGTATCGTAACTAAATACACTCTCGGGAAGCACTAAATGTCTATTCCCCCTATGTCTCATGTCGAGGAACTAAAATAACTCTGATGAATCACTCAACATCAATTCCCCTTGTGGTCTCGCATCATAAAATTATAAAGACACTTTGAAGAAGCCCTTACGTCCATTCGCCCTGTGGTATATTACACCAGGTTCTCATGGCCCTATGTAAGTCAACATGTATCGCAAAGCCTAATGGTAAAAGTAAAATTTATGAACTACATGGCTAAACATTCTAAGAATATCAGCATATCAGATAAATAATCACATCGTCCTACCTTACTAGGCATGGAAACAAATAAAGAATCCTAATAGGCTAAGCAGGACCAAACTGTCCTAAACCAAACATGCATGGGAAAACACTTCCAAAGCATAGAAATTAACCCTATTCACATTGGATTTACCTCTACTCAAGCATAAAAGCACATCAAGAAAACAACAGGGCTAAAACAGTAAACACGTAACACCCTGTTCATGGGTATTGGACGATTTTTCACATATAACTCAAAGCAATTCTATAGAAAGGAACAAACCACCTACCTCAGTGTGGTGAGATCGATATACTTGAATCTCAGGCCTTGAATATAATGACCCATAATTTACATACATGGTTATTACTTCAAATTTGAAGCATAATTATTACAACATATAACAAAACGATTAAAGGACTGTATATGTATAGTGTCTTTAGAAACTGGGAAACATAAAAAACTGGTTCATAAATCATCTACATCATCTCTCTTTTATTTTATCATATCTGGAGTCCATTTTGGAATATCATTCTTAATAACCTTACTCCTAACCTGGGGAAAAGAAAACATATAAAAGGGTGAGCTCAAATGCTCAGTAAGTGTAAATAAAAGAAATATCAACCATATCATATTCATAAGAACATAACATTTTGAAAATCTTAACCTGCAAAAGAGATCATAATATCATTACATGGGATAAGTCATGTAGTGAAATGTAAATATGAATAATTATAACATGAAACTTTGTGGAATACACACATAATCATATAGAATCATTTATTAGTAGTCAAGACTCATTTCCAAGACTATCCTAGCGGAAAAAATCCATTTCTGAACCGATTTCACTCCTCGTTCCAGTACAGTATCACTGAACCGGATTAACCTTCCATTCCAGCCATATCTATCTCATGAGATATAAATCTTTACCCAATGCATTTTAGGGAGATATAGGTCCCACCCATCTCATTATTATACCATTCTTATGTGTGGCACAAGATCATAAATTATTCATCATAGAAAAACCCATGTAATAATAATGGGATTCTTAAACATCATACCATCATAACATAATCCATATATGATAAAAGGACATCATAAAAATAATTCCATCATAAAATAATCAAATCAATGTAAAAATAGGGATAGAAATAGAACCCTATATTATCTTAGATGGAAAATAATTTTGATAAAACACTTTAACTCCATTCTTGAGGAAAATATCCTTTCTACTTCAAAAACATTTTTCTTTTATTAACATGTCATACAATTTTAAACTAAGAGAAGTTAATTAAAAATAAACATGAAATCTTGTAAAGTAAGATTCATGTAAATAATGTTCTAAAAATCCATTCATGTCTTATAAGTTAAAGAAAAAAATTCTTCTCGTACTTTGGCCAGAAAAGTCAAAAAAGTACCTCGTACTAAAAACAACAAAAGATTCCTTTCATATATTTCACTAAAAACTCACCAATGGGTAAAATTGGATTAAACAAATTGCAGGAGGATATAAATATTATTACATATTGATGAACATGGATGTGGATGATAAATATTCCTCAGTAAATTCTAAAGTATAAACAATCTCAGATAAAAATGAGATTGCGAGATTTTCTTTTACCTTAGGTCTGATTTGCTTTGTAATTGTACGAACCTCCTGTATAATGATTTAAATAATGTCATTGACTTATTCCAGAATCATAATCATTGTTATGATATCATTTATGGTAATATTCTTAGCTTTTTATTAGTAACATTTGATTTCTACTTGTTATTCGGGTGTTTATTGCTTTTTGTTCTTATGCGTGTTTTGTCGAATAAATTCTTATTATTATTTTTAGGATATAGATAGATTATTTACAGAATAGTATTAGTATAATATATATCATATTTATTTATTCAATTCATTTATATAATCATATTTCAATGAAGATCATGTAGAACGAGTCGCATCACATCGTGGAGACGGTAGGTCGTACGTACACACGAGCGATGATATCGTTCTCATGATCATAGAATTGTATTGAAGTGTATGTATACTATTTCAGAACAAATATCAATTTAAAATAATCATATATAGTTATTCTTTACACCATTATACCCATTTGAAAAATGTGGTGATGGAAAACAGATTACACCACGGCGTGGAGACGGTATTCTGTATGTACACACGCGTGGTGATTTCATATTCCGTATGATGGATAGAAGGTGAAATAGGGTTGTTTAATATGTATAATAACATGTAAGTATATGAGTGATAATGATTTTATTACTTAATAATGAAACAACTAAAGAAGAGGAAGTGGAAGAAGAAATTTTTTGAAAGAATTAGTAATGTATAATACCTCTTCTTCAACGGGCCTCATTGAAACCTCCTATTAGGGCACAAACATTGGTCTTTGAAGAATACCAGGACCTATATAATATTACTAGGGTACTGTAGAAGATAAATTGTCATGGGTTTGTCGATAAGGGTCAAAGTTGTGTAAATAGGAGAGGGAGGAGGTTCCCTTTTATAAGGGATGAGAGGGGAACCTTAGGAAAAACAAAAAATATTATTTTATAATAAAGTAATATTCGTTTTTTAATAGCTCCAAACTGATTTTTTAGAAGCTTAGGGGGGGATGGGTCTAAACCCTTTCAACAAATGGGTTTTAGACAAGTCTAGGTTACTATTTTAACCTTATCATTTATATTTAACTCTAAGTTAAATAATTTAACTTTTACCGTGTCTTCTTGTTTTCTTAAAATGTATGGTTAATAAACTTACTATAACAATCCAAACGAACCCCCAAGTGGTTCATTATTAATATATATAACATTATCTAAGTCATTTGTCTGAACCATAGATTTTTAGGAATAAAAAAACAATTAATAATATAATATTTTTTTAAAACCTATTTTATGTCAATTTTGACACTATTTGGTAATTGTTTTTTGTGAAAATCATAACATCATGATTAGTTCGAAAAAAGATAATTGAATAAATACTAACATATCATATTAACCTAAAAAATTAGTGTAATTTTTAAAAAGTCTCAAATTACATTTATTTGGGTATTTATAACATCAAATATGTTAATGTTCCATTAATAAGGTAATTACTCCCTCATCATTGTGTCATAAATAAATTAACTTATTTAATTACTAAAAATTACCAATAAAATACCATTATATATGAAATAGTTTTATCTTTTTGCTGAAAATTTATAGTCGAATTTATCTTATATATAACCCTATATTAAAAATGGTTTAGTTATTAAACATTGATTTTAACTATTTTAACTCTTCTTTAAATAAAATATTATTAAATGTCCTAATCTAATCCATGTGTACCTAAATGGTCATATTTTATTCCTAAGGATGCGTATGGTCGAATTAAACTTATTCAATAGAATTATGACATTTGTTAGGGTAATAATAATACCATTTTTAACCTTAATTACCCTATTTACTTTTATGTGTGGTAAACAAAAGTAAACAGTTTCTATTCACCAAAAATTATTTTTATCTTATTGAAAAAATTTTACTCATTGATATTAACCATATCTCTCGGAGTTTTGAAGTTCCACTCACCGAAGCGGTAAAATTATGTTTTATGTAAATTTTTAAAAAGCTCCTAGGAGGTAGGTAAAAGACTGTGAAAAGTTCAATAAAATTTGTATATATTTAAAATTATTATAAAATAACTCCAATGAATTACATTGAACATATATAGGTATTATTTATCAATTTTTACCTAAAATAAATTTAAATGAAATAAATATTTATTTAAATAATAAGTTGGTTTTTAAATAGTGACATAGTGTTTCACTATTCATCAAAAATTGAAAGTTATCAGAAAAATACCAAAAATTCACCCTAGGCTAATTTAGATATTCCAAATCCAAAAATGAAGTCCATTTCGAAAGATAAAATTTATAAAATTTCAAAAATTGGGTATTACTATTCATAACGTCTAGTTTATATTATATTTTCAAAACATATCATTGTTTAGAGATACTCGGTATTGCGTACAATGCAAGCTATCGAGGAAGGTCGTGATTGCATGTAAATAAAGACAAGATGGTGTTGTGTGTAGTGAAAGATTCCTTTGATGACATATATAACATAAAAACAAAATATTTCTCATAAAATCTCAGGTGTTACATTCTACCCCCCTTAAAATGAATTTCTCCCTCGAAATTCGTCACTTTGTGACAAACAGATGAGGATACCTCTCCCTCATCATATCCTCAAGTTCCCATGTAGCTTCTTCTAAATGGTGATTCCTCCATAAAACATTCACCAAGAAAGTGGTCTTGTTCCGTAGGACTTTTTTAATATAATCCAGAATCTCTATCGGCTGTTCATCATAAGAACGATCTTGCTCCAACAGTAAAACTTCTGAGCTAAGTATATGTGAAGGATCAGGTATGTACTTTCTCATGATAAATACATGGAACAAATCATGAACTTGAGAGAGAATCAGTGGAAGCACCAATTGGAAAGCTACCTTCCCAACACGATCCATTATTTCAAAAGGACCGATATACCAAGGGATCAACATTCCCTTCTTTCCAAATCTCATTACTCACTTCCAATGAGAAATTCGTAGGAACAATTTATCACCCACTTCAAACTCTAGGTCTTTTCTTCAGTTTTCGACGTAACTTTTTTGTCGACTCTGAGTTGTTCTTATGTTTTGTTGAATAGATCTGACCTTTTCTACCATCTCATCAAAAAGATTAGGTAATAATAGATTTCTTTCCCCAACATCATCCAAGCAAGTTGGAGTCCAGCATTTCATTCCATAGAGAGCTTCATAAGGAGCCAACTAAATACTGGAGTGAAAGCTATTATTATAAGAAAATTCCACCAAAGGTAGGTGTTGATCCCAACCACCTTTAAAATCCATAGAGAAAGATCTTAACATATCTTCTAGAGTTTGAATTGTTCTCTCAGACTTAACATCTGTCTGAGGATGATAAGAAGTGCTGAAACTCAACTCTGTATCCAGAGTGTGCTTTAGAATTCGCCAAAACTTTGAGGTAATCCTCAGATCCCGATCAGATATAATGGAAAGTGGTACACCATGAAATCTTACCACATCCTTTAAATATATTCTGGAAAGCTGATCTAGAGAGAAATCTTCTCTAATAGCAATGAATTGTGCTGAATTCGTAAGACGATCAACTATAACTCAGATAGCATTATTGACTTTGGATGTTTTAGGACGTCTGGTGACAAAGTCCATAGTGATGTTTTGCCATTTCCATTCGTGTATGGGTAATTGTTGTAACATCCACTTAGACTTCTGTCTCTCATCTTTAACTTGCTGACAAACCAACCATCGAGAGACATATTCAGCAACATCTATTTTCATGCCATCCCACCAGAAGTGCTCTTTCAGGTCCCTATACATCATCATGCTTCTAGGATGAATAGAGAATGAAGAACTATAAGCCTCATCCAGTATATCCTTCTTTAATTCTGGGATGGGAGGAATAGAAACCTGATTCCTGAACCTTATTATCTCATCACAATCAAGGTTGAATTTAGGAACATTTCTCAACTTCTTTTGTAACTCTACTTCTTCTTTTTGTTTGTCTTTAATCTTCACCTGTATAGATGGTTGATCATTCATTTGAGAAAGATGAGATTTCTCCCCTTCCTTTATATTTTCAAGCTCCATCCTTTGTAAATCCATAAATATTGTATCTTTTGTGATCCTCATAATGGATAACCTAGCACGGTCTTGTCGACTTAATGTGCCTTCCACCTTGTGTGCTTTCCTAGGGTGGTAATGAATTGAGCAGTTGTAATCATTAATCAACTCCAACCATCTTCTTTGGTGTATATTCAGCTCCTGTTGTGTTAAAATATACTTTAAACTTTTATGATTAGTATAAATATCACACCTTTCACCATAAATATAATGCCTCCAAATCTTTAATGCAAAAATTACCACAGCTAACTCCAAATCATGAGTTGGGTAATTTTTCTCACGGATTTTCAACTGTCGTGAGGCATAAGCTATCACCATATAATTTTTCATGAGAACACACCCAACTCCCTTCTTGGATGCATCACTATAGATCACAAACATTTCTCCAGTACAAGGTAGTGTGAGCATAGGTGCACTAGATAACCTTCTTTTTAACTCTTTGAAATTCTCTTCACACTCCTCTGTCCAAACGAACTTAACTCCTTTTTGAGTCAACATGGTGAGTGGATTAGATAATCATGAAAAATATTTCACAAAAGGTCGATAATATCCAGCCAAACCAAGAAAACTTCAGATCTCAGTTACTTTTGTTGGTCTCAACCATCTTTCGATAACCTCTATCTTTTCTGGATCCGCATATATCCCCTCTTTTGAGATTATACGACCCAAAAATGAAACTTTTTGAAGCCAAAATTCACAGTTGGTAAATTTTTCATAAAGCTTCTCCTCTATCAAGGTCTTCAATACAATTATCAATTGATCTTCATGTTCTTCATGGATCTTTGAATAGACAAGAATATCGTCTATAAAGACTACCACAAACTGATTAAGATAGTCTCTAAAGACTCTATTCATTAGATCCATGAAGATGGCATGGGCATTAGTATGACCAAATGGCATCACTATAAATTCACAGTGTCCATACCTTGTATGTAAAGCCTTCATTGGTATATCATCTTTTTTGACCCTAAATTGATGATACCCTGAATGAAGATCAATCTTGGAAATGTATTGAGCTCCGTGTAGTTGGTCAAATATGTCATCAATGCGCAGGAGAGGATATTTGTTCCTGATAGTGATCTTGTCAAGTTCTCAATAATCAATGTAGAGTCGCCTTGATCCATATTTCTTCTTAACAAACAGAATAGGTGCTCCCCAAGGTAACTCACTAGGGCGTATGAATCCTTTATCAAGATTCTCTTGGAGTTGCTTCTTCAATTCCTACAACTCCATTGGTGCCATTTTATAAGGTGTATTTGAAATGGGCTTAACACCTGGTAGGAATTCTATTGAAAACTCAACTTCACGATTTGGTTGAAGACCTGGGAATTCCTCCAGAAAGACATCATCAATCTCCTGTACAATGGGTGTATTCTTAACCATGAGTTTCTCTCCAACCATTTGAGATAAATAACCTTCATTTATTGGAATCAAGACCCATAAGATGGAATAGATTTACACTGGAAGGTTATATTAATCCTTGCATCGATAGATGATAGTAGATTGATCGAGAATATTAAATGTTATTTCACTTCTTTGGAAATTTATATGAGCTATGTATAAAGAAATCCAATCCATGCTAAGAATCCCATCAAATTCCACTATAGGAAGGATCACAAGATTTGCAGGAAGCACTTTCCCACAAACTTCAATTGGAGAAGAATTGTAAACATTTGGAGCGACTGTTGTGCCATTATGATTTAACACAGCTAACTGAACATCTAATTATTGAGGTAGTATGGTAATACCCTTAGAAAATTATTCGTAAATAAAAGAGTGGGTGGATCCAGAATCAAATAAAACATTTTCTACTTTAGAGTGGATGGTAAGTGTACCTTTCACCACTTCGTTATTGTACTTCACATCGCCGATAATAATTGCATGTGACTTTCCTTTGTCTATGGCCTTATGAGTTTGTTGACATCAATCATCATCAACAACCCTTGTATTAGGGAATTGATTGGCATAATGCCACATCTCCTTGCACTTGTAACATTAAAGTGTAGGAGGTGCATTCTGTGTTGCCTTTTCATTGTTTGCATCACTAGACATCTTCTTCTAATCATTACGACATTAAAATGCCCGATGACCTTCTTTTCCACATTTGAAACATTTACTTGTCCCTTTAAGATAACTCCCTCCTTGTTTATTTCCACACTTTGAGCATAAGGGTAAACCAAGCTTCTTTTCAGCTTGCTCTTTAGATTTTCATTTGAATTCTATTTTCCTCTTCTTATCAAACTCATATGACTGATGGGTTACTCCAATCTCCATATCAACATTGAGAGCACATCGAACAATTTCCTCATAACTATTGAAGTCCCTTATGGTTAACGCCCTTCGAAAACTTGGTTTTAAGCCACTAAATAATTGATCGATCTTACTCTCAGGTTGGATAATAATCCCAGAAGCACACCTTGCAGGTCTTGTAAAAGTTTCTTCAAAGGTACAAAAAGATTCATCATCCTTTTTATTTAGTTCAAGAAACTCCTTATCCATCATGGTTCGAAGAATATGAGGGAAGTACTTACTAAAAAATATGTTCTTCAACTCTTCCCATTCCATGGACTCAATTTCATCTCTTGGCCTCATATTCTTGATAAGATTCCACCATTGATCAGCTTCACCATCAGAACGATATACTGCTAAGAGGACTTTATCATGTTCAAAACATTGAATAACTGAAAATATCTTTTTAGTGGTACTGATCCATTGTTCATCCACTAATGGATCAGTAAACCCTCTAAATGAGGGTGGACACTGCCTCATGAAGGATTCAATAGAATGTCACTCCTTCCTTTGCTCGTTTGGAAGTCCTGCATGATTCATAGCTTTAGAAATTTGTGTGAGCATGTCTACAAGATTTTGCATTCCAGCTCCAATAATGTTTGGATGCTCAGGGAGACAATCATTGTATTGGCCGTCGCATTTAGCACTAACATGATTCCTTTGGATTCCAGCCATTGACTAAAACCAAGAAGAAAAGTGTGAGCAACACTAATTATAATATTAAAACCACAAAATCAAGAATAAAATATCACACTTTAGGTCTTATTATAGGTGATTCATGTCCATTTCTAAAACACTAAGATTGTGCTCTATGCTTAGACATATCCTTAGGGTTCTTTCTAAGGCTTTCACATCCTAGTTTCCAAAGGTTGACTATACCTTTCCTCTAATACCAACTATAATGACCCATACTTTTCATACATGATTATTACTTCAGATTTGAAGCATATTTATTACAACATATAACAAAACCATGAAATGACCGTATAGGTATAGTGTCTTTAGAAACTGGGAAACATAAACAACTGGTTCATAAATCATCTACATCGTCTCCCATTTATTTTATCATATCTAGAGTCCCTTTTGGCATATATAACATAATACCCTTCTTCCTAACCTAGGGAAATGAAAATATATAAACTAGTGAGCTCAAATGCTCAGTAAGGGTAAATAAAAGAAATATCAATCAAATCATATTCATTATAACATAACATTTTGAAAATCATAACCTGTAAAAGAGATCATAATATCATAACATGAGATTAGTCATGGTAGTGCAATGTAAATCACAATAATCATAACATGAATATTTTTCGCATACACACATAATCATATATAATCATTTCTTAGTAGTCAAGACTCATTTCCAAGACTATTCTAGTAGACAAAATCCATTTCTGAACCGAGTTTACTCCTCATTTCAGTCTTGTATCACTAAACCAGATTAACCTGCCATTCCATCCATGTCAATCTCATGAGATATAAATCATTACCCAATGAATTGGAGGGAGATATAGGTCCCACCAATCTCATAATGATACCATTCTGATGTGTTACACAAGATCATAAATCATACATCATAGCATAACCCATGTAATAAAAATGCGATTCTTAAACATCATGCCATCATAACATAATTCATATAAGATAAAAGGACATAATAAAAATAATTCCATCATAAAATAATCAAATCAATGTAAAAATAGGGATAGAAATAGAACCCTATATTATCATAGATGGAAAATAATTTTTATAAAACACTTTAACTCCATTATTGGGGAAAATATCATTTCTACTTCGAAAACATTTTTCCTTTCTTAACATGTCATACAATTTTAAACTAAAATATGTTAATTAAAAATAAACTTGACATATTATAAAGGAGTATTAATGGAAATAATGTTCTAAAATTCCATTCATGCCATATAAGTTAAAGAAAAACATTCTTCTCGTACATTGGCCGGAAAAGTCAAAAAAGTACCTCGTACTAAAAACAACAAAAGATTCCTTTCATATCATTTACTAAAAACTCACCAATGGGTAAAATTGGATTCAAACAATTTTAGGAGGATATAAATATTATTACATATTGAGCAACATGGATTTGGATGATAAATATTCCCCAGTAAATTATGAAGTATAAACAATCTCGGATAAAAATGAGATTGCGATATTTTCCCTTACTATAGGTACGATTTGCAGTGTAATTGTCCAAAACTCCTGTATAATGATTTAAATAATGTAATTGACTTATTAAAGAATCATACTCATTGTTATGATATCATATATGGTCATATTCTTAGCTTCTTATTAGTAATACTTCATTGCAACTTGTTATTCGGGTGTTTATTGCTTTTTTTTCTTATGCGTGTTTTGTCGAATAAATTCTTATTCTTCTTTTTAGGTTATAGATACCTTATTTTCATAATGGTATTAGTATAATATATATCATATTTATTCATTATATTCATTTATATAATCATTATTCATTGAAGATCATGTAAAACGAGTCACACCACCTCGTGGAGATGGTAGGCCGTACGTACACATGAGCGATGATAATATTCCCATGATCGTGGAATTGTATTGAAGTGTATGTATAATATTTAATAATAAATATCACTTTAAAATAATCATATATAGTTATTTATTACTCCATTATACCCATCCAAGTAAATTGGAAATGGAAAACAGATTACACCACTGCGTGGACACGATATTTCGTACGTACGCACGTGCGGTGATTTCATTTTCCGTAGGATGGATAGAAGGTGAAATAGGTTTGTTTCATATTTATAATAACATGTCAGTATATGAGTGATACAGATGTTATTACTTCTTAATTAAATAACTAAATAAGAGGAAGTAGAATAAGAAATAAATTTGAATGAATCGGTAACAGATATTACCTCTTTTTCGACACGCCTCTTTGAACCCTCCTCCTAGGGAACTAAAATTGGTCTTTGATGAAGACCAGGACCGATAGAATATTACTAGGTAATTGGATAAGATATATTGGAAGGGTTTGGCCGAACTTGAAGGCTAAATGTTGTGTAAAGAGGAGAGGGATGAGGTGCCCTTTTATAAGGGAGGAGAGGGGCACCTTAGAAAAAACATAAAATATTATTTTATAATAAAGTAATATTTGGTTTTTAATATCTCCAAACTGATTTATTTATAATATAAGGTGGGTATGGGTCGAAATACTCCCAACAAATGGGTTTTAGACAAGTATAGGTTACTATTTTAACCTTATCATTTAGATTTAACTCTAAGTTAAATAATTTATCTTTTAGCGTGACTTCTTGTTTTCTTACACTATATGGTTATTATAATTACTATAACAAGCTAAAAGAACCCCAAGTGGACATTATTAATATATATATATAAACTTATATAAGCCATTTGGACAAACCATTGATTTTTAGGAATAAAATATCAATTAAAAATATAATATTTGTTTTAAAACCTATTTTATGTCAATTTTGACATTATTTGGTAATTGTTTTTTGTGAAAATAATAACATCATGATTAGTTCGAACCAAGTGAATTGAATAAATAATAACAAGTCATAGTATCCTAAAAAATTATTGGAATTTATAAAAAGTCTCAAATTATATTTATTTGGGTATTTATAACATCAATTATGTTAATATTTCATTAATAAGGTAATTACTGCATCATCATCGTGTCATAAATAAATTAACTTATTTAATGTCTAAAAATTAAAAATAAAATACCATTATGTAGGAAATAGTTTTATATTTCTAATGAATATTTATAATGGAATTGATCTTATTTATAACCCTAAATTAAAAATGGTTTATTTATTAAACTTTGATTTTAGCTATTTTAATTCTTCTTTAAATAAAATAATATTAAATGTACTCATCTAATAAAAGTGGTCCCAAATGGTCATATTTTATTCCTAAGGTTGTTTTGGGTCTAATTAATCTTATACAATAGAATTAGGACATGTGTTAGAGTAATAATAATACCATTTTTACCCTTAATTTCCATATTTACTTTTAACCATTTTAAAAAAGATAAAAAGTTGTTATTCTCCAAAAATTATTTTATCTTATTGAACCACATTTTACTACTTGATATTAACCGTATCCCTCGGATTTTCTAAATTCCACTCACAGAAGAGGTAAAATTAATTTTTATGTAAATTCACAAAAAGCTCCTAGGAGGTAGGTAAAAGACGGTGAAAAGTTCAATAAAATTTTTATATATCTAAAATTATTATAAAATAACTCTAATGGATTACATTGAACTTATATAGGTATTATGTATCAAATATTATATAAAATAAATTTAAATAAAATAAATAATTATTTAAATAAAAAGTCGGGTTTTAAATAGTAACCTAGTGTTTTCACTATTCATAAAAAATTGAATGTTTTCAGAAAAATACAAAAACTTCACCCTAGGCTAATTTCGATATTTCGAATCCAAAAATGAAGTCCATTTTGACAGATAAAATTTATAAAATTTCAAAAATTGGTTATTAATATTCATAATGGCTAGTTTATATAGTAGTTTAATAACATATTGTTGTTTAGTGAAACTCGGTATTGCGTACAATGCAAGCTATCGAGGAAGGTCGCAATTGAATGTAAAGCAAGCCAAGCTAGTGTTGTGTGTAGTGAAAGATTCCATTGATGATGTATATAACATAAAAACAAAATATTTCTCATAAAATAGTGGGTGTTACATTAAATCTCCTTATAACATCGTAGATCTACAAAAATGTATGAAACATTCAACCAACGATATCTCACAGGAGAGGATAAATCAAGGGATGGTGTTCTAGGAGAAGAGAGAACTCACTGATGTGATTCTAATGTAACCAACGACATAAAAAATGGAGGATGGATGCTTGGTCGGGGGCTCAGTAAATATTCACAGCATACAGATGCTCTTAGTCGAGTCTAGCAGGGACGAAGCCCTTTATGCCAATAAGACACGACCCCAGTCCGTTTAATGAAAAAAATGAAAAATACACAGTGTGTACTTTTAAGTACAGAACGTGTTCTTTCCCTTACCAACCCCGCTTTAGGTAGCCTCCAGGTCACCACACATGGCTATGTGAAAGGCCAACACATGGATACTTGTGGTAACAAAGTACAGAGTGTGTACTCAAAAAGTACACGGTGTGTACTTCAAAAATTTCTAGAAACTCCTCTTCTCCTCAAAAACACCAGAAAAAGGAAATCATACCGGAAAATAAGATCTGGGTTCTTACACAAACACCCCATGAAAGAAGGAACATCCAATGTAGATGTAAATACCAATAAATGAAATTATATTACACAAAGTGTAGAATCATGGTTAGAAGATACACCACTAAAAGGAAATAGTGACAAATATAGCATGAATCTCATAGGAATAAAAAGTGAGATAAAAACCCATTACCTCGTCATAATCAATCGATTCGTAATGACCAAAAGATAATAACCACCAAAAGAATCATATAATACCATGAATATAAAGAGAATCATGATAATATATATCCAATATATGTACACAATACACCACATGCTATAAATAAGTGGCAAAAAATTGAAATCTCATTGAATTATAAGTGAGATAAGAATCCCTTACCACATGTCCGACATGACTCGCTCCTATGTTCCTTGTTCTTACTAAATGATAATCTTATTTTAATTTCTAATTTCATAAGAATATTTTTCAAGTTTATTATTCCTTATATATAACTTATTACCCTACTATAACAATTAGTTAATTTTTGAGTTCATATAGTACATTTTGTCTATGTTTGGAACATGAGTCAAAAATGAACTTGTTATAGTTATAAATTGTCCATTTGGACAAAATTCCATTATCTCCAGATGGATATTCATCATTTAGACGTAATATATATCATATATATCCAGTATATATATGTATTTATAATATTACATAAAATTTGAAGATAAGAAATGAACTGCACCATTCATGGAGACGGTAAGTCATACGTACGCATGAACGCTACTTTCATTTATATTCAATATTTTAATGGAATGAAAACATAATGATACATACGTATATTATAATTAAATTATAATATATATGTCAAATATGTTACATAAGTTCATAAATTCTATCCTTTATACGTTCCACTTGTGGCTTGAACGAGTTATATCATTGGGGGGGGGGGGGTAGTCCACACTTCCTCAAAGGAAATTATAACATTTACCCATTATGGGAACCATAAATGTATGCTATAAAAAGGAAAATACATAAGCATAAACAAAACATAAATATCATATATATCATATATAGATATAGTTCCATCATAACGACCACCATGATAGGTGGTATGAGATAATTGAATAATCACTGTTTCGTGAGGCAGTAGTTCGTCATCCTCAGAAACAGCATGTTCTTTACCCATTAGATGGAGGTATGTGTAAGTGTAGCTCTAATCCTTCTCATAAAAACATCCTAGTATATTGAGGATAATTTTTTCGTATATATGAAAGTAATAAAAAGATTTTTGGGGGTTGGATAAGTAAAATAAAACAAAAGAACTTAATAGACGATGTTTTCTTTAAATTGGGTAACTCCCTTTGGATTGAACCAAAAGGTTTTCTTGAAGTGCTTTATGCCTAAGTTAAGGATTCTAGGATTAATAAAGGGATATTGGGAGCTTATCTGGGCAGAGTTTGGATGATCCAAGGGCTTGAGAATTGTGAAAAATTAGTAGTAAGTGAGGGATTTTTATAAGGGAGAAGAGGGGCCCTTTTGGTAAGTTTGAAAATATTATTTTATTATATAATGATTTTCAGTTTCTAAAGTCCAAAAATTATTAAATTCGAAGATAAGGTGGCTCCTGTTAGAACTAGAATCATCTAATAATAATTGGACAATTTTTATATATATTTTTAATTTTTATCTTCGTATTTATTTAAATATTTCATTAATGATGTAAACACTGCATCATGATTCTGTCATAAATAATTTTATTTATTTGATGTATAAAATTTATAAAACAAATGAAATGTGGTAGGAAATATTTTTATCTTTATAATTAATATTTATAGTCAAATATATCATTTATATAACCCCACATTAGAATTGTTTTACAAAAACAATAAATGTTTAGGAAAATTTTATTTTTACTTTAAATAAAAAGAAAATATTGTCATTATCTTTCCCAAGTAGCTCCATGGGGTCCCCAAATTGAACCATGGACTTCCATGGTGGGCCATGACTCATTATATATGTTTAGGAAATGTTTCAAGGTAATTTGATATTATTATAATATTTTTTTACATTAAATTACCCTAATTACCTTTAATCGTAGTTAAGAAAAGTCAAAAGTTACTATTAAAAAAAAAATATTTTCATCCCATTTAACCACATTTTAATTAGTAATTACAACTATTTATGTTTAATTTTTTAAATTCAATTCATAGAATTGGTAAAATTATTTTTTTATGTAAATTTCGAAAAGCGCTTAGAAGGTGGGATAAAAGATGTTAAAAAGTTCAATAGAATTTTATATATCTAATCTTATTATAAAATGAATCCAATGAATTACATTGTATTAATATTGGTATTATGTATCTATTTTGACTTAAAAACATATTTAAATTAAAAAATAATTATTTAAATAAAAAGTTTGTTTTAAATAATAAGGCAGTGTTTTTCACTATTCATCAAAAATTGAAAGTTTTCAGAAAAATACCAAAAATTCACTATAAGATAAATTTGATATTACTGATTAAAAAATGATGTCTATTTTACCAAATTCAAATCATATAATTTTCATTAATAAATTTTTTAATTATTTCCTATCGTTAAAACAAAAAAGCATGTTTTTAAGAAATAATAACCATCAACAGAATGATTCTTATTAATGTCCAATTTCAAAGTGAAATTACATCCAATGGACAATATTGGATTAAATGATAATAATATAATCTATTTAAACTTTAAAACAAATTAAAAATATAATCTAACCATACAAATAAATTAAATTAAAAGGCAGTTTTGGAATTAAAATACATCATTTTTCACTATTCATTAAAAATGAACATTATCAGAAAAATATCAAAATTTCCTAAAAATTAAATTTTGATTTCACGATTCTAAATATGGAAATTATTTTGTCAAATAGAACATATAAAAGTGAAAAAAAGTAGTTTTAAAAATGATTCTCCATCAAAATGTGGTAAATCGACCTTTCAAAGAATATTAGAGTATTTATGCTTAAAATCAGAATCATTCACATTTTAAGCCGCCAAATTTTATTGAGTAAATGTAAAAACATTTAACAAACATGTATAATCATATTTTACTTAGTTCTATTCATTCCCACCGATACATAGGGTAGGTGTTAACTACGATTTAAAATAATAATATTATATTGTTAGTGTGCAACGTAAGATTTCAAAGAAACTCGTTGTTGTGTATCGGGTACTCCATCTAACATATCATTCCCTTTAAAGTAAATTAATATTTAATTCCAAAATATTAATAAATATGAAAATGTAGTATTCTTTATTTACCATATATGTTACATCCTTCCCCCTTTTGGGAATTGTTTCCTCGCAATTTTAAAAAACAATTGGGATCATAAACTTCATTGAGGGTCCCACATCAAAAAAGGGTCAAAAAAATATCACTTTAAAAGGAAAAAAAGTACAAGGGTTACCCAAGATAACCAATACTAGGATTCCATGTAGAAAAGCATTTATATGGAAGATAAAACAAACCATCATGTTCTGATGGAGATTGATAGAAAACATAACTAGGAGAAAGTTAACAATATGAAAACCATAAACATGTTATGGGTTAAATGGTATTTGATTCCCCAATAGGAAAAGTTAACGGAAATATTTTTTGTTTTAATTTACTTTTCATAAATTTGAGGAATTTTTTTATGAACTTCACTAAAAACATAACGAAACATACTTACTTATCCTGTTGATTTTCATACATTGCTAAATTTCTACCACAAACTCATCTTTCCTCCAAATGATGAGTATTGAAGAAAGATTGGTCACATCAAAAGCTAAATAATCAACTTATAGAAAATTACATAATCCAAAATGATGAACTATTTATTACCATCATCTTTAGATATTAACCAAAACCAAAATGGTTAGTACAAGATCATATAATCCCAAAACAAGATAATACTTTATAAAAATAAGTACTACACATAATGTCGAAAAATCAACAAGAAATACGCAAAGGTTAACAAATACCATTAAATACAAAATTTACCTTAAAATTAATCAAAATAAACCAAAATAAGGTTTAATCCAAAAACACAAAAGAATTTTATCACATAGTCTTCCACGATTTATCTTAACATTTATCTCCAAATAACATCAGTTACTCTTAAAGTCTCATACTGGAATGTAATTAACCAAATTGAATATTCTCCAATATAGGCTAATCAATTCCATATATAACCCAAAATCAAAAAATTATTGATTTATAAAATAATTTAACTAAAAAATAATAAGTCATACAAACCAGGGACTTCATGTAGTCCAGTGGTAGGCGATAAATCCCAGTGAAAATTTGGTTGTGGGTTCGATTCCCATAGCTTTTTCTGATGCGACGGGTTGTCACCTGGATTGTGTGTTGTCCATTTTCAAAAAATATATAATTTTATAACATTCCCAAAAAGAGATAAATTCATCAAATATAACCATAACAAATTTTAAACATGAAGGTTATCTAATAACTTTCATTTTTCATCCAAAAATGTATTAACTTGTAATTGCCTCAAATTCGAGGATCATATAAACCCAAATGGTTCTTTATAACTATACCCACAAGAGAAAACATAATTATTCCTTGAATAAAATTTTCATATATCAAACATCAGTGTAAAAAATACTATAAAATGTCTTCTAATGTATTCCCATCATCAAAAGAGTCTTAATACCTTTAAGCATTTCACCATCCTAAAATCTACCATAACTCTTGAATCCTTTATAAATTGACTTCTTACTCATTCAACATTCTTCATGATCCATTAACCATTACTTTCAAACTTATTCTGAAATACTTATTTCCTTCAAAAAAATCATGAATCATATCATAAGATTCAATAATATCAAAACATTGGTTAAGAAATAATCCATACCTTTCATTGGTCATTGTCAATTTCTTCATCCTCAATCGAAATGGCAGTAGGTATTGGTAAACAAATATTTTTACAATCATGGTGATCCAATTCCCAAAACATCTTCCTAGGACATCTATTTTTATAATGACAATGTACACTACATTTAAAACATTTAATTGATCCCTCAAAAAGAACATATTTACCTTTCTCAGAGCCTACCAGATGCTTCCTTTTTTCCGTGATAGGTTCTTGATCTATGACCTTCATTTCCAAATCTATAGAATCATTCCATCCATTTGAAACATTTTCCTAGGTGTTTCTTTCCACATCCTTGACACATAGGTTTTTGAACATACTTACCTTTATGATTATTACCTAAACATCTGTAGGAATTTGTTTCTCGCATATATGTTTCTTTACAAAAATCACTAAGGTTTCGGTGGTCAATCATGAATCCGGATAGTACGTTGAGAATTACCACAATAGTTCTCATTTCAGCTCCCATTTCATTTAGTTGTTCATTTATAAAACCGTCATAGTTTTCTTCACATCCACTTTTACTTTTGTGTATGCTAGATCCAGACATTTACTAAAACCAAAAAGGTCAGTGTGAGTATATTAGTAAAATCATAATATAATATCTTATTAGGAGGATAAATAGTAAGATATACTTATTCATGTTATCTTAAACTTGTTCACTTTATCTAAAAAAACTATGACTCTTTCTATAATCCTAAACATTATGGTAATTTCACTTATGCTTAATGAAAACCCTAACCTATAAAGTCATCTAAACAGACCTCTGATACCAACTATGAGGACTCGGCATGAAAAAATTACATAATATTCAATTAAATTAATAATTCACATGGAGTAACTTTTCAGGATTGGAGTTTTAGAGATTTAGGTCATCACTATTACATTACATATAAAAAATTACAATGTAGACACTTCTATTTAGCTTCCTTTTTTTAATAAAATAAAAACTATCTAAGAAAAGAGACATATCTAGTTCCATGTTTTAGACAACATGACTTGTCCTTGATCCCATCCTTGACCCTATTACACTTTATGTCTTGTGAAAAACATTTCAAAAACTTGGGATGATCACAAAAAACTCAGTAAGGTATACACAAAGAAATAAAACTGTTATTTTTTCAAAACAACAAGTAAACCATGAATACTTTATTATAAGTGATACTTTTCACCTTTATGAAGTAGTAAATTCTCTTCACTGAATAAAAGATAATTACTTACCCATTTGTAACAAAAATATTACCATAAAAACCATATAAATAGCACATAACATATAAAGGTATCTTGGGACATCAACCTACTTAAATGGAATAACCATACGATCGACTTCCACACATATCACTAAATGGAATATCTATATGGCTGGCATCCATACCAAATACATTGGAGGTTATAACATTACCACAGGTCCTGGTTTATCATGGAACCACCCATCATTTGGTTAATAACGTAACCACCCGTCAAATGTCCAAGTACCATTATAAAATAATAGCACATAAAATATTGAAAATATAAACATTTCACTATTATCATTTCATTTTGAATCAAAATATATCATTTCCATATATCGAAAAAATCAAGGCTTTATCAAACCATCTTCAAAACCATTTAATAAATAGATTTTTGAATCAAAGTGTCCCAAACCACTTTGAATATTTTAAAGGAATTAACATAATAAAAATTTTAATTTACATATAAATAAATCCTTAAAACCATTTTTTAAAAAGGACATTAATGAGAAAGATTTAGAAGAATAAATATTTAAAACAATATTCTAGTTAAGGAGTTCTTAACCAACTGATAGATGCTTGAATACAAATAATTGAGGAATAACATTTATTAAAAACTTTATAATATCATGAGAATAAAGGTATTCGTGATATTATATGTGAAAGGACAGTATATAAACCATATCAATGTGAATTTGCATATTACAATGATGAAGTCTCAATGGAATTTAAATTGAGACGAAATCCCTTAGAAAGATGGTATCCTTTGATTAAGGATAAATCAATTACATAATTATGTGTGAAAAATATGAATACACCCAATAAAAGTGTATATTAAGAGTTTAAAAATCATAGTTCATTCATACATATTCATATTGAGATATAATTAAGAAGTACAAGTTTAACCCAATGACTAGAAATTGGGTTAAGAAGTTCCCTTGCAACAATTCAACAGCCTAACAACGTCACTATAAAATTTAGAAAATGAGTTGATGAGAGAGAAAATGGTATCTCATCACTTGGACATATAATTTAAATCAATAAGGATATATTAGAACATATCCTAACATAATAATATGTATATTAAATTACATAACAAAAAGAAGTCCTTTAAAAAGAGGAGGGTGAAAGGTTCCCTTAACGATTTGATGACATACGAAACATAAACCCCACGAAAGAAGGACCATACAATGTAGATGTAAATACCCGTAAATGAAAATATATGACAAAAATAGTATAATCATGGTCATTACATACACCACTCCATGAAAATAGTGACAAATATTGAATGAATCTCATAGGAATAAAAAGTGAGATAAAAACCCCTTACATTGTTATAATCAATCGAGTCATATGAAAAAAAGATAATAACCACAAAAATAATGATAGAATACCATTAATATAAAAATAATCATGATAATATATATCCAATGGCAGTAAAAAATGCACCATATGCTAAAAATAAGTGGTGAACAATGGAAATCTCACGGAATTAAAAGTGAGATAAGAATCCCCTACCACGTGTCTGACTTGACTCGCTCGTATGTTACTTGTTCTTTTTGAATGGTAAAATTAAGATAATTTCTAATTTATTAAGAATATTTCTCAACTTTATAATTCCTTTTATATCACTTATTACCCTGTTATAACAATTAGTTATAGTTTGGAGTTCATATCGAACATTTTGTCGATATTCAGAACATTAGTCAAAAATGAACTTGTTATAATTATAAATTGTCCAAGTGGTCAAAACTACATTATAAACCGAATTATATTCATCATTTTGATGTCATATATATCATATATATCCAGTATATATATGTATTTATAATATTACATAAAATTTGTAGATAAAAAATGAAATGCACCGTTCATGGAGACGGTAAGCCGTACGTACACATGAACACTACTTTCATTTCTATTTCATATTTTAATGGAATGAAAAAATAATGATATATAGGTATATTTTAATTCCAGTATAATATATATGTTATATATTTTAAATTATTTTCAAAATTCTATCCTTTATACGTTCCACATATGGCATGAACGAGTCATATCATTTTGAGGGGGCGACGGTCCGACTTCCTCAAATGAAATTATCACGTTTACCCATTATGTGAACCATAAAGGCATGATATAAAAAGGAAAATACAAAATCATAGAGAAAACATAAATATAATATATATCATATATAGATACAATTCCATCATAACGGCCACCATGAGAGGCGGTAGGAGATAATTGGACAATCATCATTTCGTGAGGCAGTAGTTCGCCGTCCACAGAAACACTAAGTTCTTTACCCATTATATGGAGGTGTGTGTAAGTGTAGCTCGAATACTTATCATAAAATCATCATAGTATATTTAGGATAGTGGTGTTGTTATAAAATAATGGAATAAAAATATTTTAGTGGGTTGGAGGAGTAAAAAAACAAAAGAACTTAAGAGAAGACATTACCTTTAAATCGGGTAACTCTCTTTGGTTTGACCAAAGGGGTTTCTTGAAGTTATTTTTTCCTAAGGTAAGGATTCTAGGATTAATAGAGGGATCTTGGGAGATTATTTGAGATGAGGTGGGATGATCCAAGGGATTGATAAGTGTTAAAAATGGGTAGGAAGTGAGGACTTTTTATAAGGGCGAGGAGGGGCTCTTTTAGAACATTTGAAAATATTATTTTATTATATAATGATTTTCGGTTTATAAAGGTCCAAAAATCATTAAAGTAGAATATACAGTGGACCATGTTCAAAATAAAATATTCTCATAATAATTGGACATGTTTTAGATATTTTTTAAATCATTCATTAATGTTGTAAACAGTACATCATCATTGTGTCATAAATAATTTTTTTATTTGATGTCAAAAAATTAAAAACAAATAACATGAGGTAGGAAATATTTTTAGGTTTCTAATGAATATTCAAATATATCAATTATATAACCCCTCATTAATAGTTATTTAGTAAAACAATACATGTTTATGATGTTTTTATTTTTACTCTAAATAAAACATTATTACTGTCATTATATTACCCAGCTGGCTCCATGGGGTCTCAAAATTGACCCATGGATTTTCGTGGTTGGCCATAACTCATCGAATAAGGTTTGTAAAATATTCATGTTAATTTTATATTATTAAAATATTATTTTTACCTTAAATTACCCTAATTAACATTAATCGCAGTTAATAAAAGTAAAAAATTACTATTCATCAAAACTTATTGTCATCCCATTGAACCACATTTTACTTAACAAGAACAGCCATGTATGTCAGATTTTATAAATTAAATTCACAGAAGCGGTAAAATTTCATTTTATGCAAATTTGGAAAAACACTTAGAAGGTGGGTAAAAAGACGTTAAAAAGTTCAGTAGAATTATATATATCTGATCTTATTATAAAATGACTCCAATGAATTACATTGTATTAATATAAGTATTATGTATCTATTTTGACATTAAAACAAATTTAAATTAAAAATTAATTATTTAAATAAAATGTTGGTTTTAAACAATAACGCAATGCTTTTCACTATTCATCAAAAAATTAAAAGTTTCCATAAAAATACCAAAAATTAACTATAAGAAAAATTTGATATTGAAAATTATAAAATGATGTCTATTTTACCAAATTAAAAACATAGAAGTTGTGTTAATTAATTTTTCAATTAATTTCCATTGACAAAACAAAAAGCGTGTTTTTATGAAATAATAACCATTAATATATTGATACTTATTAATGTCCGATTTCAAAGTGAAATTACTTATAATGGAAAACATTGGATTAAATAGTAAAAATATAATCTATTTAAACTTTAAAACCAATTAAAAAGATAATCTAACCATATAAATAAATTAGATTAAAAGGGAGGTTTGAATTAAAATACAACATTTTTTCACTATTCATTAAAAAATGAACATTATCAGAAAAATATCAAAAATCATCCAAAGTAAATTTTGATGTCCCGATTCTAAATATGAAAATTAATTTGTCAAATAGAACTTATAAAAGTGAAAAAATCTATATTTAAAAAGGGTTCTCCATTAAAAGGCTGTAAATCAACCCTTTAAAGAATATTAGAGTATTTATGCTAAAAATAATATTTATTCACATTTTAAACCTCTAAATTTAATTGGGTAAATGTTAAAACATTTAGCAAACATGTATAATCAATTTTTAATTTGTTTTGTTCTTTCCATCCAATACAATGGCTAGGCGTTAACTACCATTTAAAATAATAATATTATATTGTTAGTGTGCAACTTAAGATTTCAAAGAAACCTTTTGTTGCGTATTGGGTACGACATTGAACATAGAATTCCCTTTACAGTAAAATTAAAATTTAATTCACAAATATTAATAAATATGAATATGTATTATTCTTTATTTACGTGGGATGTTACATTTTCCCTTATTCTTGGTAATTAATTTTAACTATTTTCACTAATCACATTCGTCCAAAAATTAAGTAGAGCATTTTAGGCAATATAAAATATTGTGATCCCAAATATTTATTTCATTTTCCGAAATTCAATTCACATATATGGAACATTTTAATTAAAAATTAATCCCTCACACATAGCGAGAAAGTAGTTTTTCCGTGAGAAAATGTTCAAAAGTTTAGTAGGTTTTTACATAAAAATAAAATGTTGAATTGATTCCAAAGACCTAAAATATATTAATAGACATCTAATTGATAAAATTAGACATTAAAACCAATTTAAATTATAAATTTCCCATGTGAAATATTTAAATGAAAATAATGTTTTGTAATAAAAATAGTATTTTCACTATTTATCGAAAAATAAAACTTCTCTAAAAAATACCAAAATTTAACCCAATGTCTATTTTGATGTTCCACATTTAAAAATAATGTTTATGTTTTCAAATTAATTTTATTAAACTGACAAAAATTATTTTTCAATTAAATGAGCCAAAGCATGGTTAAGATACTTTTATGAAAAATTATAGTTTGTTAAACAACACTTCTAATATTTTTCATTGATATTTATTTACGATTATAATTAATTTAAAACCAATGAGTTACTTATATGAATATGTGAAACATATATTATGAATATTTAGTAAATCCTATTCATATCTTCCATTATAACAGCTAGGTGATAACTGTTATATTAATTAATAATATTAATGGTATATTGTTATTTGATAAAACATGATTTTGTGTCTTATGATTTCCATCAATGAAAATAATTGTTCTGTGTAACATAAGACAAATGAGTTGTTTCATATATTCTATGATAAACTCAATGTTTCATGTAATTAAATCTATCAATGATATTAAATTAATTTGATGAAAAATAATTATCTCACAAAATCAACCAATATTACATTCGACCTCTCTTAAAATGAATTCTCCCTCAAAATTTGTCTTGGTCATCAATGGTTTAACATTTCAGAATTAAATTATGAAAACTAGAATCATAAATATTAATAACCAAACATCCCATAAAAATTTATTATTAGAAACTTATAGGTTATATGAAGAAACATATAATCAGGTTCTCACATAAGGAGAACATTGGTGATAATTAAAATATTGACATAGAGTAGAAAACTAACTACCAATGAATAATAAGAAGTGATAGAGAACATGGTAAAGATAAAGCTAACCTGTACAATACCATAGGACAAATATATGTGAAAATGGTTATTGATATCATCATAAATGATGATAATAGGAAAATAATCTTATTTCAGGAACATTTTCTTAATGTTGAATAATTTCGTAAACTTCTAAATGAAGAACATAGGGAAATATTCATGATTGATAAGTATAGTGTTATCCTTTAATAAAAGATTTCCATAGTCCCACCTCTTATTCCAAATTATGAGTATTCAAGATGATTTTTTATTCTTGAATCACTAAACCAAAATTTGAAAGATCACATAATCCATAAAAAGATTACAAACTCATACACTTATATTTAGAAATTAACCAAATAAAAATTGGTTTATGTGAGGTAATATAATTCCAAATAAAAAGATCAAATTAAGAAATTACATAAATAGTTATCCATTAGAATCATAAAAATGAGGGAAATCCTAAAATTTGGATTCATGGTCACTAAATATGAAAAATAAAATTATCATTTATCCCCCAAACAATATGAAGTTTCTATTAATTATCACATATTCAACATGTGAATATCTTTTTAATTTATTGTCTTGAGACATGGTGATAAACTAAATTTCCATAAAACCTTATTAGATACAAAAAAGTTTCCTGGTTCCTTAAATAAACCACTAATTATTGGAGGCATTACAAAAATCTAGTAACACTGTAAACTCTATCAATGATAGCATAATACTCTTTGTCAGAAACTCATTAATCCATTACAAGGTAATCAGTATAATAAAATTTACTTTATCTATATCAATAATCCCTTTATCCTAACATTATAATCTCAACATCTGGAATATATTGAGGGTTATCTTTCCCTTAATCATGTCTTTTATATGAATATCACATTTCCATTAAATCTATTTTCTAAGTCATTAGCACTATTTGATATCTTCATGAAAATCCATAAAGAAATACTTATACTTAATAATCCTTTTATATTTAAAAAATATTGATTTACAACACTTAAACAATTCACTTATTCTACATCATTATCAAACCATTAATAAACATTATTCATCTTATCCCATTAATACCTCTTTCCTTTAATTTGTCATTGATTTTCTATTCATCACCAATAGAAAAATCAATACTCATACAACCATGTTGATTCTCTTCACGAGCTTTCCCCATAGTATATTAATCCACATAATTACCATACATTACACATTTAAAACATTAAAACTTCATTGATTCTATAGGGATACCATTATTATCAACCATTTCATTAACTAAAATTTTCAATTTTCCATTAAAATTTATTACTTTGTTTTCTTATTTTCCACATATGAAACATCTTCTCATTCCTTTTATACATTACATTAATTGCTTCTTCCCACATTCATGACTTTTGGGAAACTGAATCATATTTCCTCCATGGTTTCCATCATTAAAGACCTCAGAAAACTCAATATTTAACTTCTTTATTGATTTCAGTAGTTTTCTAAGTTATACATTTTTTATCATATTATGTGATGACTGATTTGGAATAATAACTACATACATTAATCTAGTCATCATTGCATTTGTATTATCATCAAAAAATTTCCCTTCACACTCAATGTTAAATTAGTACCTTTCAGTTCATCCATTGACTAAAACCAAAAAGAATAGTGTGAGTAACACTAATCACAATGGAAACCCACATAATCATAAACAATAAATTATGTTATGTCTAAATAAAGGCACCATATTTTAAATATATGAAAAATTATGTTTAACCTAGGTCAACCATGACGATCATCTATTCAAATCATTCATCATGGTTTGTAATGAAATTGTGGATTAACCTATGATTATCCCCCATGAGTGTCAAACTAATTACACAATAAGTACCATTTTCATGTACCATTTCGTGATTGAGTCTATCTCAATATGGATTCTTCAGGGTTGTTACCCCTAGGTACATATGTTTAGTACCAACATCAACTTGTAGTTTTCATATAGGGATGTGTTACTAGAAATAGCACATCATCTCTTCCTTAATAAAACATTAGGATGTTATCCAATACATAAAATTATCCTCAAAGTATATCATAGGGTTATGTTCCCTAATCTATGTTTTCCTAAATCTAGTTCCCAAGGTTTCTAATAAACATTACCTAATACCTACTCTAAGGCCCTGAATCTGGTAACATGGAATTGGTGGTAACTTTATTACATTAGCACTAGATGTATGGTCTCTCATCATAGTGGAATAAATACTTTAGTAGTCTTTGTAAAGTGGATACATACTTGAATCTCTTTTACATTTTAAAAAACAAAAATAAAACATAGAATTCTCATTGAGAACATCGTTATTCCGTTTATTCTAACCCGAAATATCAATTGTTAATCACTGATTATAATCCTAGGGAGTGAAAACATAATAAAGGATCATATCATATGCTCATTAAGGGTAAGAATATATTGCAAGCTATAAGTGATCACATAATAATAAAATTATCATATTGGTATGAGAACATGAGAATAACATTCAATGTTTATACCCAACTTGTTATAGATCATAAACATGATCTAAGGGATAAAACATTATCATTATAAAATACATGGTCTGTAAGAGTGAGAAAACATCATAAATCAATCATGGAACACAATTAAATTTCATAAAATTGTGTAACCATCATAAACATAGAAAATCATTCTATATGAAAAGGTTATCTACCAAGAACATTATCATAGTGGAACAAGTCTCATCACTTTTTTCTATATAGGCTTAGAACACACCTATTTCCCATAGTGGATTAGGCCTCTTCGTATGTTTCACATTCTGGATTATGACACACCGATTTCCCATAGCGGATCAGGCCTCATAGCCTGTTTCCAATCGTGGATCGGGCCTCAACATTGTTTCCCAATGTCGATAAACACACACATGTTTCCTATCAGAACACACTTATTTCCCATAATAGACCAAGCCTCATCACATGCTTCCCATAATTGATCAATATTATTGATTTTATTCCTATAATTATACCAGGAGATATAAATATTTATCAATTACATAGTAGGTATATATATCCCAACCACCTTTGGTTATAACGTAACCCCTGTCCTTGGTTATAAGGTAACCACTTCCACATAATGAAAACAACACATGATTGTTTCAAAAATCATAAAAAGTCATCAAATCATAACTAATGTAATGAAATTTGTTTTATAAAACAAATTATAACCTGAAATAAGGAAAAGTAATAGGTTTCATAAGAAATTCATCATAACTTGACCATTGAAAAAGGGATGGGCTTCATGAGTATTTCATCATAGTATTTTTCATAGAAGAGAAATGGGTTTTATAGTCATATTTAAATTATACATTGTTCATAGAAATACTAAGAATGGTGTTTTTGGATAATAATCCTAGTAGATCATCAATAAAATAAAATGATGTTATCTTAGATGAATAGTGATTTTGAATGACCACTTGGGACATTTTGTGAGTAAAATATACTTTTGACTTTGAAAATAACATTTTAATACATAAAACATTTTCCAAACCATTTTCCTTAAAAATAACATTTAAAACACTTTTTCAAACACAAAACCTTATTAAAATATTATTCTTCAAAAATAATCTTTAAATATTGATTAAAAAATTTCATTAAAACATTTTTAGAAAACTATGTTTTGGAAAAAATGGTCTTTCAACCTAAGAGATAAATAAGGTAAGTTTTATTTAATTTTTTTTACAAATATTGACTTCATATACAGAGAAAGATTAATGTAAATTATGTATTCCCATGAAATAAATAGAGGACAATAGAATTCATGAGTTTCTTGAGAAATATATCATAAGAGTTCATCATTGGAAGCATGTTGGGTCCTCAAAATTCTAAAATTAGATGAAGGTAATTCCATTAATTTGACAATGTGTATAAAGGAACCCCAAAAGAAGACAGAAGTAAATATTCAAAGTGTGATGCAACAGTGAAGAATGAATTTTTTCATGGACCGCTGATCTATGTGAAAATTCACCACTTCACTAAAATTCCATGAAAAAATAGATTGTGGGATGGATCTAGTTCATAGGTGACCAAAAATAAAACAAATTCATTTTTGTGGTTGAAGAGGTTATTTCTTCCCCAACAAAAAAAAATTCACATGAACTAAATAGTTCACTAGACAATATTTTACATTCATGTCCCACAAATTAAATGAAGTTTTTTGGGACCAAGGTGGTGATTTTCGCCCCCATAAACGATGACCAGATTTCGAAAACTATATCCCTATTTACTGAGTCATTTGTGGGAAATGATGTTCTCCATGGGCTTCTAAAAAATAAGAAATGCATCCCAACAAGGGAAAATAACCGTTAAGATACCTAGTTCCCCCATTACTCTATAAATTGTCTTTGAGGGGGACTATATAAAAGGGGGAATCCACCGATGAATTTATGAATAGAATAGAGACGAACAAAGAAACCACAAAAACTAGTTCCTTTTGATGATTCCCAGTAGGTAAAACCCATTTTATATCATTAATGTGTCTTTATAAATCATCTGGAGGTCTTCTAACCTAAAATTACCTTGAAAACACAATATTGTGAGGCATAAATCAATGAACCCTTTAAAAATTGGCATCCCACACCAAAAATCACTATGCATATGGAACCCTACCCCACAAAGAAAATCACTCCATGATTGGACTTTGGCCCCATGTAGAAAAAATCTATGTAATTTGCACCTTTCCCCATATCGTGCACAGCTACATGAGAAGATCCAAGGTTTTCATATTAGATTTCAATATAGACCATACCCTCACCTGCAAGGAAACATTCTAGGTGGAGGGAACCACATCATGCATAAAAATATGTTATGTGGAATGGGGTATCCTAGGGCGATCTACTCTCCAGTTCCCATTATTCTCTTATATCGTACCATTAGTCCCCATGTTGTTCCCTTTATAAACCATATAATAGAATTTTGTTAAAGACTTTTCCAAATCCACCTAACATGTTTAAAAATATCATCAGACACATTAGCATGTCCCTTTATTTTACATACTCACGGTAAGTGGAGTCACATGGGAAACCCCAGTAATATAGAGGACCCTCAAAATGACATTGATTTTACATTTCCATGGTAACAAGGGCTCCAACCATGGGGAACTAGCGTGAACCTCTAAATTCCAAGTGGGATGGGAAAGGATCAGCTTTCTTTTACCTTTTATAGAGAATGAAATCATCCCCATATAACGATTTTTAGGGAACTCCTCTTGAATTAATCCCCTAGCCTTTCTTCTGGGAGGATGCACTTTTTCTCCTCTTTACTTGTTCCTCGGTCGTATCTGGATGGATCACAAAAATGTGACTATCCTGACAATGAAAATAAAATACTATATGGGCACACTTAAAGTATTACCTTTATCACTTTAGGGCTTCAACACCTCATCCATGAATTGACAAAATGGGTCAGGTGATCATCATATCTACTACTACTTCTTGTTTCTCAGATCGATCATGACTCACTTGGTCTTATAGGTTAGTGGTGGTCATGAAAACCACACAACTCTAAATCTCGAATGTGCCTCAAATATATTGTAATCCCCAATCACATTTTCTTAACTGTTGCTTCACCATAGATGTAAGCCCAAAATTCAATCCAAAATAGCCGCTTCCATGAGTAATCCGTGATCCTTCCACCTTAAAAGGGAAGCTACTATGCATAAGCCCCAATACTAACTGAATTATGTGGAATTTCATCCCTAACTAACTAGGATACATAGGATGAATCCCTGAGGTCCAAACCCAACATCTTCATTCTTCTTAATTTCTTATGGACTACAACACTGGTATGATCATGACCCTGCCTAGGAGAATAAAACTCTTTTGGGATACCTCAGCATAAGTCCCACACATTCCCTGATTATACACTATTCACATTGATGTACTCACCAGAAGACATCAAACTGCATGGTTGGGTCCTTGTCACATGACCATAAAAGGTGATGTGTCCAGTTAAGTGACACTCAATTATGTGGGTTCTAATTAATATCATGTTGATATTTAAGATTACAATTTTATGGGTTTAATCCATACATAAAAACAACTCCCATCCCCGGGATGATGGTAAACTCTAGAGTGTTGCACCATAGGAATTAAAACTAGTACCATCTTGATAAACAATCAAATAACCTCTAATCAGTAAATAAAAGGCACCATTGATGGATAAAATCAATGATAAAAAATATTTATATTGAATATTTTATTGATAACAGATGAAAAATTTCCCTCACATTGTGTTAAATTTGTTTATTTATAAAATATTTGGTTTAGATCATTAATTTGAAAAGTTGATAGAAATTCTAGTTTTAGTCAATCTAGTGCACTGTAGTATTTGGAAGATAAATATATTTAAATTGATTATTTGAACTTGATATTTCGTAACTGTTTTCCTAACATAATGGGATTCTACTTTTGTTCAGTACATTGGAGCAATATCGTACATTTGGTTGGAATAAATGGACTATGATGTCAAAGGTGGGATGGACATGCCCGATTGGAAATCACTATAGTGTTTGGGATATATCTTCTAGATACATGCATGGATTGAGGCCAAATGCTGAGAGGAGATATACAACCTAATTCCATTAAAATTATCATTCATGAAGAATAGCTGGTTCATGCATTTTATAGGTCAAAAGGGCTTTGAAAGTTAGCTTAAAATATTTGGACGAGATTCCCCATTCACACTTGAAACTACTTTGAACCTCGCCTCCCAACCACTATATAAATTGGTGTTTTAAAACTTTGGGATGGCTTCTATCAGTTTTGGGAAGGTGTGGCAGAAATTTTGGATCCTTTAATCATTTCAATATACTGTAATAAGAAAGGCTATATGCGTAGATCTCTTCCAAGAAGGCTCTCCTCTACCACCTCCACTTTGTGTTTCATTGTTCTCATGATTGTAATTGAAATTATTATTCAATAAATCATATGTGTTATTTTAATTTTATCTTTATATTTAACTTATTTGGGATGGAATCAAGAGTATAAACATGATTGGGTTATACCCTTTCTAAACAGTTGCACTTGCATAACGTTTCTACGATGACTACACCGCCCATGGAAGAGTAATTTGTTTGTAATCGATCGACATCTATCCTTTTTCATTAATTTATTTCAAATATATGATATATTTTAATTCACATAATATGATATATTAATTTGGTTTTTAATTTAATTTAAACTGAGTGAGAAATAGAAAAATTATCACAAATCACATGAGGTGAGAAAATGTCTGAATTGTGAGAGCACAACCTTAATCGGTATTACAAAACCATACGAGGTCAATTTTTAGGGTTAAAATATACTCCTAAAACTAATTAATTTTAATTTATAGAGAGAAAATTTGCCATAATTTACCACTAACCACAATCTATCCTTACAACATCAAAGTAGGGTGTTGCGATTGCATTTTCTGAAGATAGCCTACGGTTATGTTAACTTCATCTTTGTGGTAAAGTTAAATCTTGTAGTGTTAGATATTAAACAAATTAACATATTATAATTAAGTGGATAATAATTTAAATTATAATGATTATTAAATGATTTAAGAGGTAGAGTTATATCTATGACACCATTTAAAATATTTTCTAAAAAAATATCTTTTTGTTATGCCTTTTTAATTGAACTTCGTTTCAAAAACAAAAACAAAAAAAAATGCAATCTTCTTCCAGAAAACATGTTCTAGTTTTATAAATGGTAAACAACCCTCATCCTTTCAAGTAGTGTTTTTATTCTCTTTTTTTTATTTTTTATAATACCTTTAAGAAGTTGTTTTAATCTACTTCCTCCATTGAGAGACAACCTTGGTCATCCACTCTGCTGCACCCAAGAACCCAAAAAAATCACACTTCATTTAAGAGCTCTCACGATGGTGTATGTCACTCAGATATATAAAAATGATTATGTACCCATGCATGGTATTAATGGATAGTTTCCTCAGGGTTTTCTGTGTATGTGAAGTGCATTGTGTTGCATTTGTTGTCAATGAGGCATGAAGTTGTCTTGGAATGAATGGATGTCAAGAATTGTCAAGATGTGAATGCCAAAGGTTGTGATGGTGTTGGTGGTGAAGGAGAATGGCCATGGTACTTAGAGGAATGTCACTTAGGAGATTCACTAAGTGGCATTGGAGAATATGGTTGAAACATTCTCCATGAAAATCTGACGATTGCTGAACTGATCTTTAAGTTCATAGAACTTGTATCATGATGATACAATGTCACAACATTGTTTGAAGACCATGCATTGTAGTGACAATGCATGAGGAGTTGAAAGAAGTTCCATCCACAAGTACTAAGTGGATAAAGTGGATTAAAGAAGTCCATGTACTAACTCCTAGTGCATGTGAATTGGAAGTGATCCAACTTGGTCTCTGATTAGATCAATGAAGCACATTGGAGAATTCATGTTGATGCAAGAGCTCGGTTGATGAAGACCCTTCGGAATTCCCTCCTAAGTTGTGAAATGTTGAAAAGTTATTAAGAACATGAGAAGGAGATGGGTAATTCCTAAGAAGAAGAAGAATAATGGAGAAGAGGAAATGGAGAAGTGGCATTTGGCATATTACACTTGGTACTTTGTTTTTATACAAAGTCACTTAGTGTTTTACACTAGCAAAAAATAGCCACCAAGGAAGGCCAGCCGAGGGTCATCACCCAAGGCACATGTGGGACTCAAGGTCACCACGCCCATGGGGAACCCTCAAGGCCAGGGCAGCATCCTTGAGGCAGGGGCGCACCCAAGGCAACCGCATGGGCGCCAGGGGCACGGCCGGAGTGTCACAGGGAGCATAGTGGGCGCCAGTGGCGCGCCCGCAGGAGCAGAGTGGGCGCAGAGCGCGCCCGCAGAGAGAACCCGGTGCGGGGCGGCACCGGGAGGGGAGAAGTTTCAACTGGCCGCTCATGGGAGCGCCAGGGTAATAAACCGCGGAGAAAACTCGCGGCGTTTCGATGTGGGACGGGCAAAAAATCCCGGGAGCAAATCTCCGCCGTCCGTCTCATCGCGCGCTTGATCTGTGCCGCACATCTGATCCGCGGCGCCGCGATCTAATCCAGGCCGCCCGATGTATCTCAATCGCCGATCCAACGGCTGCGAATCCGTCTTCCTCCTCGAGCTCGACCTGAAGCCTCCCGCGTACCTCCTTCGAACCAGAGGCTTCCCCGACGATGAATTCGAGTTCCCGGCCACCATTTTCGAAGCCGAAAGCTCCCTCGTGCTCGTCTGGCCGTAATGAACAGAACCATGCTTTAAAAAGATCTTGCATGCAACCAGTGGAGAATTTCGAATGAGGCCGAGGCAAACGGAGTTGCCGAGGCCACGTGGAGAGCATGCTGTGCATGCATAAGGCAAAACGAAGGCCGTGCATGCGTTCTAAGTCGCATGCACGTGGAGGAAACCGAAGGAAAAGAAAAGGAAACCCGCGTTGAAACAGAGTATAAAAATCAAGATTTGAAGATTTTAAAGAACCGAAAACTTCGGGAATTTGAGTTATTATCACGCGGATGATGCGAGGCAGCCTCTGCCTATAAAAAGAAGACCCGAGGCGCTGGAGAAGCTTGCTGATACGCTGAAGTTTTGAAGTCCCGTGAGAGCCTCTGTGCCTCACGAAGTTTGGAGCTCCGCGCAACTCACTTGCGCGACGAAGCAGCCCGAAGCCACCCTTGGCTTCGTGAGTTCCTTTTGCGCACTCCTTGCGCGAAAGAAGAGAAAGGGGAACCCCTGCGCGCCTTCCCTTTGCGCGGCAGGAAGATCCAAGTGCACCCTTGCACTTGCGCGCCCACGGCCGAGGTCCTTTGTACCTTGTGCTCTTGCACCCCTGCGCGCTGGCCACAGCCTTGCACCTTGTGCGGCTGTTGAAGAAGGAAGAAGCCCGAGGGTATTGCACCCTTGCACACTTGAGCCTGCGCGGCATTTGAAGACAGGAAGAGGGCCACACCCCCTTGCACCTTGCGCGCCTCCTTTGAAGGCAGTAAGAGTTTGGGTTGTGTTTCACACACATTGTGTGTGTGCAATTCAAGTGAAGGCCGAGGCTTTGCCTCGTGTATGTGCAGAGTGGAGAAGAGCCCAAGGGCCTTAGTGCTTATGTGCTAAACAAGTAGGACCCGAGCCCTTGCACCCTTTGAGTACAAAGTGAAGAAGAAGGACACACGGGTGTTGGGTGTGCAATTACAAGAAGGTGGCAGTGGGTGTGCACCAAAGAAGACCCGAGGCCTTAGTGCCTTGTGTGCCAAGTGAAGTGGAATACCACACATTGTGTGTGAAGTGAAAAAGGCCGAGAGGAAGTTTGTGCAAGTGGAAGAGGCCGTAGCCTTGTGTGTGCACACTTTTGAAGAACAACTAAAAGAACACTAAAGTGTGTGTGTGCAACAAGAAGAGGAAGGTCACTACAAGTGGATGCTAAGTGAAGAATTTGTGTGTGCAAACTAAAGAAGTGGCCGAACCTAGGTGTGCACTAAAAGTGAACACACTTAGAAGAAATTGAAAGGAGGACATCCACACTAAAGTATAACACACATTTATGTGTGTAATAAAAAGTGCATAAAGTGTGTGAAGTTTGAGAAGTTGGTGTGTGCTGAAAAGAATTACACCCTCTAAGGGTCTACTGCACCAAGAGAAGGGGAAAGGAGGAGTGCATGCATGCATGCATGTACGTGCACACGTGAACAGTGCTAAATCAGTGGTGTGCATCTGAGGAGTCCAAGACTTGAAGATCTTGAAGAGTTGCCATGCACTCAGTGCATGATGTTGAAGTGAACTGAGACTGGACCAGACTGAAGTTAAAGATATTATTTGTCTGAGCATTCAGTAGTTGGAGAGAAGCCGGGTCATCCTTAGAAGAAGGTGATAGAGCCCGAGCAAGACGAGAAGACCTGATCATCACAAGTGATCAGAGGTACAGAGCAAGGCCAGCAGTCTTTATCCCAGACTGCTGAGGATACTTGAAGAAGCTTAAAGTGAAGAAGAGCTACTCGTGTGACTCGAGGAGCCAGGAGAAGACCCTGTGGGACTCAGGGAAAAGAAGTCTTCAGTGGGATTCTGGAGCAGGCCAGTGGGACTCTGGTAACACTGTGGGACGCAGTATAAAGACCCTCCTGTGGGACTCAGGAGAGATACAGTGGGAAGCTGTATCGACCATTGTAATTCTAACAAGTTATAATGGGAGAATCCATGCTGAGAGAGCATGGCAAGGATGTAGGCCTTTGGTGCCGAACCTTGTAAATCCTTGTGTCCTGTGCCTTTTCATTACTGCATTATCCGGGAAAGGTTGAGAGATACAAGAAGAGTGGATCGAGGCTTTAACCAGCCATAGAGGTTTAATTGATTAAGAATCAATTAGTAAAAAGTTTTAAAGGATCACTGATTCACCCCCTCCCCCTCTCAGTGATTCACACTGATCTGGGCACTTCAATTGGTATCAGAGGGAGGTTACCTCTAAAAGATCCAAGAGAGTCTATATGGAGTGCAGATTTGAGGAAATGAAAGAACAGCCTCAAATGGAGATATCTGCCAAGACTCTGAAAAACAGAATGAAGAAACAGGCAAAGAAGATGAGGAAGAAGGTTGCTGCAATCAGAGAAACTCCTTCTATGGAAAGAAATGTGAAAGTCACATCAGATGACAATTCCTTTTATCATTCTTCTGATGAAGCCTGCTCTAGCTGTGATGAAGATGAAAGAAACAATGATCTTCTAAATGCAATCAAATATCTTCAGAAGAGAGTCCCCAAGGAAGTTGCAATGTGTATAGCTACAGGTCTCCTTGATCTTCAAGAAGAAAAATTACAGCTAGAAGATGAAGCCAATTCTCTGGAAGTCCAATTGGCAAAAAGGGTTGGCATAACCAACACTCTCAGAAAGCTGGTAAATGCTAAAGATGAAACAATATCCCTTTGCAATGAAAGATATGAAGACACTGTTGAAGAATTGCAAAGAAGCCTTTCTGAGAAAGACATCTTTATGATAATGATCAAAGATGTTGTCCATGCACTGGAAAAGAGGCACAAAGTGTCAATGGTTGTCAGGGATGCTCAACTAGAAGACAAAGTCAAAAGGGTGAAGGAGCTTGACAACTCATTGCTTGAAATGAAGCAGATGCATGAAGACCAGATAAAACAGCTGGAAGAGAAATGGGAAGGAAAGCTAAGAGCTGTTGAGGATGAGAAGAACTCCCTCAATATGAAATGCTTAGAACTGGAGGTGATATTGAAAAATCAGCAATCACCTAAAGCTGAATCCTCCCAGTCAGCTGAAAGAAGACATGTTGCTACTCAAGTATGCTTTGAGCAGGATGATTCTAAGAGAAAGACATCCTCCAATAAAAGTGCAACATCTTCTAGAAAGAAGGTACCATCCATACCATCTTGTACTGATGCATCTAATTGTGTTTCCACAAAAAGTGCAGGATGGAAGAATGAATCCAAACAAATATGGATGAAGACAGTAAAGAAGCAGAGCTCTCCTGAAACAACACAACAAATCAAGAAAAGGACCCAACAATCAGAAGGACTCAAGAGGTCAAGATTTGTGGGTCAATGCTGGTGTTGTAATAAGTATGGGCATTGTGCAAAGGATTGTTGGTACAACCCACTGAATGCCAAAGCACAGAGGAAGCCCATGCCTAGGGGGAGCAAGCCAGAAGGAAGGAAGCAACATCCACAGGTCCAGAGACACCTGTTTACTGCAAATAGATTTGGATTACTTGACAACATCTGGGATGATTGCAAAAGTGGTCAAAAAGATACATGTCAATCTCCAACTGTATCCAGAGCTCAAAAGAAGAAAAGATCACTGAACCTGGCTCAGAGAGATTCCTTGGGAAGCAAGCAGAAGAAAGTGGAAGATGCTCCCAAGAAGAGTTTGAAGAATGAAGAGAAGTCCTTGGAGTCTAAATCCAAGAAGGGTGAGTCATCCAGAAGGACCACCAAGAAATGCTTCTACTGTGGAAAGAAAGGACACATCATGGACCTTTGTAAAGAAGCCATGAAACTAAATAGAAGCAGACTGTACTCCAAAAGACAATCAATCCAGAAGAAGAAGGGATTGATTGAAAATAAGTTGCCTAAGAGAGGTAGCTTAGCAGCATCCAAAGAACCATGTGGAACTTCCAGAACTGAGGCCACTCTTCCAAATGATATACTTGTCATATGGCCACATCAGTTGCAACTTGCCAGAGAACTACAAAAAGCTGAAGATGAAGCTCTGGCATTTGCTAAAGCAAAAGGGAAGAAAAAGATTTCACATGAAGATGGGTTGAGAACCACACCAGCACAGACATCAATGAAGATCAAATGTGCAAGTGTGAAGACTGGTGAAAATGGGACATCTCGGTTGAGAGAATCTTCTCAACCTTGTTGTTCACATTGATGAACCAAGGAGGTTCCATCTTATTCCCTTATACATTGGTATTTACATGTGCTAACAATGCAGGGAATTGAAGATGATGATCATTCTCAGCTGGAGGATGGTTTTGATTGAATGGAGTGCACCCCTTGAGGGGGAGCCAATCTGGAGAAGATGGTATTGTAAGATTTAATACTATCTTGAGAAAAGTGAAGGTATTCCAATCATACTTTCATCCCTTGTTTCTTAATTGAGTTTATCTTGTCAATTAAGGGGGAGTATGGATTGAAGACAAATGGATGAAAGGGGGAGCTTTATCATTGCACTGAACTTTCTAATGAGTTTTGTGAAGTATGTGCAGGATTCAGCAATTCATTGAATATCTGAAAAATTTCAAACCCCTGAAGCATGATCTCACATGTTTAGTGAAATGTGGACAGCATTGAAAATCTTGGTTATATCACTCTTGTTTTCTACACCGGGTTAGCCCAAGTAGACTTAGAGTTGATATACTAAAGGTTCTTTGCTAAAGAAGAACATGTGGCATCATCCCTCTCTCAGTGTTTTTCAAGAAAATACTTTTCAAAGGGAGGAAGAGATTTTTGAAAGAGAACCACACCACACCTTTGCATTTGATTGCCAATAAGGGGGAGAAAATATTGGCACACATATTGACCCATTCATATGTGCTGAAGGAGTGTATTGCCAACAAATACAAAGGGGGAGATTGAAGTGCATTATGTTGCATTTGTTGTCAATGAGGCATGAAGTTGTCTTGGAATGAATGGATGTCAAGAATTGTCAAGATGTGAATGCCAAAGGTTGTGATGGTGTTGGTGGTGAAGGAGAATGGCCATGGTACTTAGAGGAATGTCACTTAGGAGATTCACTAAGTGGCATTGGAGAATATGGTTGAAACATTCTCCATGAAAATCTGACGATTGCTGAACTGATCTTTAAGTTCATAGAACTTGTATCATGATGATACAATGTCACAACATTGTTTGAAGACCATGCATTGTAGTGACAATGCATGAGGAGTTGAAAGAAGTTCCATCCACAAGTACTAAGTGGATAAAGTGGATTAAAGAAGTCCATGTACTAACTCCTAGTGCATGTGAATTGGAAGTGATCCAACTTGGTCTCTGATTAGATCAATGAAGCACATTGGAGAATTCATGTTGATGCAAGAGCTCGGTTGATGAAGACACTTCGGAATTCCCTCCTAAGTTGTGAAATGTTGAAAAGTTATTAAGAACATGAGAAGGAGATGGGTAATTCCTAAGAAGAAGAAGAATAATGGAGAAGAGGAAATGGAGAAGTGGCATTTGGCATATTACACTTGGTACTTTGTTTTTATACAAAGTCACTTAGTGTTTTACACTAGCAAAAAATAGCCACCAAGGAAGGCCAGCCGAGGGTCATCACCCAAGGCACATGTGGGACTCAAGGTCACCACGCCCATGGGGAACCCTCAAGGCCAGGGCAGCATCCTTGAGGCAGGGGCGCACCCAAGGCAACCGCATGGGCGCCAGGGGCACGCCCGGAGTGTCACAGGGAGCATAGTGGGCGCCAGTGGCGCGCCCGCAGGAGCAGAGTGGGCGCAGAGCGCGCCCGCAGAGAGAACCCGTTGCGGGGCGGCACCGGGAGGGGAGAAGTTTCAACTGGCCGCTCATGGGAGCGCCAGGGTAATAAACCGCGGAGAAAACTCGCGGCGTTTCGATGTGGGACGGGCAAAAAATCCCGGGAGCAAATCTCCGCCGTCCGTCTCATCGCGCGCTTGATCTGTGCCGCACATCTGATCCGCGGCGCCGCGATCTAATCCAGGCCGCCCGATGTATCTCAATCGCCGATCCAACGGCTGCGAATCCGTCTTCCTCCTCGAGCTCGACCTGAAGCCTCCCGCGTACCTCCTTCGAACCAGAGGCTTCCCCGACGATGAATTCGAGTTCCCGGCCACCATTTTCGAAGCCGAAAGCTCCCTCGTGCTCGTCTGGCCGTAATGAACAGAACCATGCTTTAAAAAGATCTTGCATGCAACCAGTGGAGAATTTCGAATGAGGCCGAGGCAAACGGAGTTGCCGAGGCCACGTGGAGAGCATGCTGTGCATGCATAAGGCAAAACGAAGGCCGTGCATGCGTTCTAAGTCGCATGCACGTGGAGGAAACCGAAGGAAAAGAAAAGGAAACCCGCGTTGAAACAGAGTATAAAAATCAAGATTTGAAGATTTTAAAGAACCGAAAACTTCGGGAATTTGAGTTATTATCACGCGGATGATGCGAGGCAGCCTCTGCCTATAAAAAGAAGACCCGAGGCGCTGGAGAAGCTTGCTGATACGCTGAAGTTTTGAAGTCCCGTGAGAGCCTCTGTGCCTCACGAAGTTTGGAGCTCCGCGCAACTCACTTGCGCGACGAAGCAGCCCGAAGCCACCCTTGGCTTCGTGAGTTCCTTTTGCGCACTCCTTGCGCGAAAGAAGAGAAAGGGGAACCCCTGCGCGCCTTCCCTTTGCGCGGCAGGAAGATCCAAGTGCACCCTTGCACTTGCGCGCCCACGGCCGAGGTCCTTTGTACCTTGTGCTCTTGCACCCCTGCGCGCTGGCCACAGCCTTGCACCTTGTGCGGCTGTTGAAGAAGGAAGAAGCCCGAGGGTATTGCACCCTTGCACACTTGAGCCTGCGCGGCATTTGAAGACAGGAAGAGGGCCACACCCCCTTGCACCTTGCGCGCCTCCTTTGAAGGCAGTAAGAGTTTGGGTTGTGTTTCACACACATTGTGTGTGTGCAATTCAAGTGAAGGCCGAGGCTTTGCCTCGTGTATGTGCAGAGTGGAGAAGAGCCCAAGGGCCTTAGTGCTTATGTGCTAAACAAGTAGGACCCGAGCCCTTGCACCCTTTGAGTACAAAGTGAAGAAGAAGGACACACGGGTGTTGGGTGTGCAATTACAAGAAGGTGGCAGTGGGTGTGCACCAAAGAAGACCCGAGGCCTTAGTGCCTTGTGTGCCAAGTGAAGTGGAATACCACACATTGTGTGTGAAGTGAAAAAGGCCGAGAGGAAGTTTGTGCAAGTGGAAGAGGCCGTAGCCTTGTGTGTGCACACTTTTGAAGAACAACTAAAAGAACACTAAAGTGTGTGTGTGCAACAAGAAGAGGAAGGTCACTACAAGTGGATGCTAAGTGAAGAATTTGTGTGTGCAAACTAAAGAAGTGGCCGAACCTAGGTGTGCACTAAAAGTGAACACACTTAGAAGAAATTGAAAGGAGGACATCCACACTAAAGTATAACACACATTTATGTGTGTAATAAAAAGTGCATAAAGTGTGTGAAGTTTGAGAAGTTGGTGTGTGCTGAAAAGAATTACACCCTCTAAGGGTCTACTGCACCAAGAGAAGGGGAAAGGAGGAGTGCATGCATGCATGCATGTACGTGCACACGTGAACAGTGCTAAATCAGTGGTGTGCATCTGAGGAGTCCAAGACTTGAAGATCTTGAAGAGTTGCCATGCACTCAGTGCATGATGTTGAAGTGAACTGAGACTGGACCAGACTGAAGTTAAAGATATTATTTGTCTGAGCATTCAGTAGTTGGAGAGAAGCCGGGTCATCCTTAGAAGAAGGTGATAGAGCCCGAGCAAGACGAGAAGACCTGATCATCACAAGTGATCAGAGGTACAGAGCAAGGCCAGCAGTCTTTATCCCAGACTGCTGAGGATACTTGAAGAAGCTTAAAGTGAAGAAGAGCTACTCGTGTGACTCGAGGAGCCAGGAGAAGACCCTGTGGGACTCAGGGAAAAGAAGTCTTCAGTGGGATTCTGGAGCAGGCCAGTGGGACTCTGGTAACACTGTGGGACGCAGTATAAAGACCCTCCTGTGGGACTCAGGAGAGATACAGTGGGAAGCTGTATCGACCATTGTAATTCTAACAAGTTATAATGGGAGAATCCATGCTGAGAGAGCATGGCAAGGATGTAGGCCTTTGGTGCCGAACCTTGTAAATCCTTGTGTCCTGTGCCTTTTCATTACTGCATTATCCGGGAAAGGTTGAGAGATACAAGAAGAGTGGATCGAGGCTTTAACCAGCCATAGAGGTTTAATTGATTAAGAATCAATTAGTAAAAAGTTTTAAAGGATCACTGATTCACCCCCTCCCCCTCTCAGTGATTCACACTGATCTGGGCACTTCAGTATGCATACTTGTTAATTAACTAATGATTCATGAACTTGACATAAATATATAAGAGAGTCCCAGAATAAGAAATAGTTCCCCCAGAAGGGTGTGATGGTCCTGAATTCACATCCTCTTGACCAATATGAGTTCTTAAGTGTCGTTGTCTAAGTTACCTAGAGAACAACCTTGTTTATAAAGAAGGTCCATGAATCATGGATGTGAGAGCTATTGGGCATTTTGGCTTCCATTTAGACCGATTGGAGACCAATAGAAGATGTTATAACCAAAATCATCGATTTCATATCATTTAACCCTTAGAATCAATCCACATGGATAGAATTTCATCTTCATCATAAATAAAATGGTGAAGCCGATGTGAATCCATAACCAAGGTGGTAGTGTTACCCTAATTTAGGCCCCTTTCACATCAAAAAGGGGATGATGATAAAGAAAATAAATCAATTAAGCATGTGGTCATGATATGATTATTTGATGAGGGTTTTTGTCTTTATTTTCAGCATATATTACTAGAACGCTTTAGATATCTCCCTAATCCAATGGAATCTCATCGGTTTTCACATACATGTGCATTAGAAACTACATAGACGGTTGGGTATTCTAAGAAGAAGAGGACTCCATTGCCCAACCAACATCTTGAATGTTTGGTTTAAAATTCACTAGTTAGGTAGTACTATAATAATGGTACTCTCCCCACCCTAAAGGTAGATCGAAAAGCCCACTAGTTGATGAATCCCCACCATCCATCTGCCAAAGGATGGTCAGTGGTCCAAAGCCAGGTGGCCCCACTATCTGTCGTAAACTATTTCAGGAGCCTATCCCCAGAACATGAAAATGAGTGCCTCACTTATATTGAGGAAGTTAATGAAGTCATCAAAAATGAATTTATCCCTTCTACATAGGGGTCTCGCTCAAGGGCCCCTTCCAGAAATCATCGCCACCAATGACGGGTAGCCCAGTGTCCTCATTATGAAGAGGTCACTATATTGTAGGATCTAACAGAAGACTAATAGACTCAGGTCCCTATGGAGACGTGTGGAGGGATATGATGAAACAATCAGGAGTATACCATCATCTTATTTCTTAATGAATAAGCCTATTAGTCAAATATAGTGGAATCCCACAAGTAGGCATATATTCATACTCACCCTTATAATGTCTATTAACCAGTTGTAATGGAAATTCATAGGAATAATTATATCCTTATTGAAGCACCTGAATCCAAATATTTAAATATAGAGGTACATGAGAATATTCAAACTCAAAATCACAAATATGATGCTCGTTATTCAAATATGATGTAAAACTACGATGAGGATCAAATTACTATCATTGCATTCGAAACCCATCGTGTAAATATGGAGGAATATTGCAAGAAAATGAAAAATAATACAAATGAAAATGAATCCCACAAGTCAAATACATAGGTAATCAACAAGAAAAATTAAATATTTTCTCACTCATATCAATCCCAAAGTAAACGTTTATGGAATCCAAATACAAGTAGATGAAAATTATTATGGATGTATGTTACGAAAATCAGAAAAATACAATGGTACCTAACGAGAAGATTAAAATTTCTACTAGTTCATGTCAATCCCATCAATGAAATATTTTTTTAAATAAGAGAAAATAATTGTGTATCCAAGCTATAAATTAGGGTTAGATTAGTACCTCTACCAATGAAAAAGATAAATGTCAATACCCATTAGCATGAAATGGAAGACCAGAGTAAGAAAATATCCTTTATTTGACATTGGAATGTGAATATATTATCATTACCTCTAAGTATGTATCTCAACTCATCCTATAAATTTTGGAGGATCAGATATCAACCACTTCCATATCCAACAAAAATATTAGTATGCAATCACATCATTGGAAATAGAATGGAGTCAAGCTCACAACCCCTCCTTCCCAAGTGGGATGACTCATCCACCTAAAGAGGTGTTAACTCTTGAGCAGGCATGCATCCCTAATCCCATCTAGGAGGGTATTTATCAATATTTCATAATAGTTGGATAATAGGATCAGGTAGAAATACATGTTTCAAATGGGGTACATCAATCCACTTCGGTGGCCTCTCCAAGGTAGACATATATCCCTACCAAAACATAGGTAGATCATCGGTGTATCCTGGAAGAAATATTGGATACACATTAATAGGTACCCCTATAAAAAGGATTCCACCTATAACAAGTGGCGCCAGTTTCATATGAGATACCACATAAAAATAAATCATCCCAATGCTAGGTTAATAATGAAGAGAAAATTCAAGACCCTACTCTATTGGAAGCTGGAGTTTTTGAATCCATCTACCATAAATCAATGGTGGCTCGGGATATTACTATTCTATTACCCAATTATGAAATTTGAAATTGAAATTTTGAAGTTCCTCCACAAAATATTGTTACCATCACCTTTAGATGTCCTCCTCATAGAATCAATCATGAAGGCTCCCTATGTGGATGCAAATTGATAGATCATGAGAGCTTATATCTGGATGAGAATCATGATATCCATCCCCATGGATTAAAGATCCTATAGAAAGAAGGTTATCCCTTTAATTTTATCCACCCTGATGGTTCTCTCCAGAATATAAACTGCAGAAATTCTCATTACAATCGGACATAAAAATGTTATGGTAGTCATCTGTTTGATGGTATTCATTATGAAGGTCCTCCTTGTTGTGAAATCCAATAGAATAAAGGTCACCCCCTTATTTTCATATACCATGGTGGTCCTCACTGGGGTATATGCTTTATAAATTCTCTCTATAATCGAACATCAAGCTATGATGGTTGTCCTCACTATGATGGAATTCACTACGAAGGTCCTCCATATAATGAAATCCAATAGCAATAATATCCACCCCTTTCTGTCATATTCCCTGATGGTCCTCCTCAATGTATATGCTGCATTAATTCTCTATATAGTCTGACATTGAGATGTGATTCTAGTCCTTTCCATGATAGTATTCACTACCAAGGTCCTCCCTGCAGTGACATCCAACAGAAAGAAGGTCCTCCCCTTTACAAGTCAAGTACAATGAAGCCCTTATATTCTAAGTCACATGGATAGATGTGGGTAGACATATTTGATACCCTATAAAAAACAAGAGATTTAATTTATCAACTAGGAGACATCCTCTAGAAACTCTCACCCTTTAAGCCCCCCCAGACCATTTACATACCAACGAGACCCCTACTCACCCCGCTACATGAGATAAAATCATCAAGAAGCATTCAAATCAGAAAGATCAAGTAAAGGAACCCCTGTAGGAATAAAAAAAGTATAGGCTTCTCATGAGAAGACAATATATCGTGGATGACATACCATTCATTTTTTCCCCACACCTTATTCTCCGTGTGATATTCCAATGGAGTTTTTAGAAGAATTTATATATATTGTTCATCTAAATATCTATACAATTCTCCACCAGAAAAAAACAAAATTATTTCCCTACAATGGGTATATAGACCATGTAAAAATATTGCGAGATATTTCGCATCAAATCATCTAGGAATCCCTTCCATCAGCATGGTCACCATAATGAGGTTGGTTGCATAATGATCTCCAATTGACTTACCTCAATTCACTACATAGGTTGCATCATTTAATAACCAATTCCCCCACCTAGTGTCCACATCTAGTCATAGGTAGAGCATGGATATTTACATTTTACACCACACATCATTTAGATGAACCCATAAAAAATGGAATCATGTAATGCCATTATCCCAAGGTGGTGATTAATTAAACTCCCAACTTAGGATAGGCGGTTCACCAGACAAGAATCAACATCAAGTAACTCTCAAAATCATCATTCCCAATGGAAGCAATCCATCAAAAATCTATATACCAATGAAACCAAGGACATTCGACAGGAATCCCACTTAAGGAAACCTAATCATCAGGAAATGCTAATTTTCTCATAAACAGGTAGTTCAAGTGCATACCCAGCACCATATTTGGATCACACTCGAATGGTAATGCATGAGATAAAGAATATGGTGATAGCAATAGAAACCTCCACGGTAAAGGATCATCCCCATCATATAGGGATAAGGTTATTTTAAACACAAAATTACCCCATAAGAATGACAAATCTAGACCAAGGAAAAACAACAATAGAATGTTAGAAACCCTATCCTATATGGATATGAGAATTTTTATCTAAATGACCACCTCAAAAGAAATTATTCTTTACATATTTAGGGAGGACTACCATTAGTGAGGTCTCTTATTTAATCCCATATTCTGACTTATTTTCTCTAGAAGGGAGGAATACAGAAAGGTTGTATAGTGGCTTCGTCCGAGTTACTCTTCACTAAGAAACCTGATAGGGATCTCAAAATGGAAGGAAGAGATCCAAAGAAGGATGAAAATGGCCTGAATACCATTTGACAGCTAGTACATCACCCACAATGTTTTATGAATCATTTAACATCATTTATCCCAATTTTTTAGGCCACACTAAAAATGATACCAATATATAAGAATAGAGAGAGGATGGTTCTTCCCAAAATCTATTCTACACTAATAATGAAGGTGTTCTAACCCAGAACAAGATGGTTCACTTGAATTTGTGTGTTCCACTGATCAATCCTCCACCACTGCCTTAGATAATATCAAACAGATAGATGAGTAAAATTATGTTCATATATTACCCACCTCCACCTCTTGATGAGAATGATCCCTTTATGCTCGAATAAATATTCTCTCATCAGGAAAATGAAATGAAAGAGTTATGTTGAATTAACGGTGAGCTACATTGAGGTAGAAATAATTTTAGATACACTCCATTCCATGGCCTCAATTTACATTTCCAATAGGTGTAACTAAACTACAAGGATTCATCACAAAAAATTAAGAAAGTCTGGTACATCCGCCCAACTCAGCATCAGGACCCTCAGACTATCAGATCTTGATATTGGATGGATAAAATGATTTACCTCCATTGAAGAGGAAACTATAAATGGTTCAAGAAAATCCTCAAAACATGTCCTCTACAGGATATCCACCTCAAATAATAGAAAAACCAACATGTCAATGATAAACCCTCACTGTGCCTATCAAAGCCTAGGTTCAACAAAACTTTCATCAAGGACCTATCAACACCTTTGAGTCCTTAGATGGTTGATTGGAAACTATAGAGGAGTGGTGTTCACAAGTACATCAGAAATGGAAACCTTACAGGGATTGGGTGAGTGACACCCCACCATAGTCAAATTTATGGAGCCTGACGTTTCCAATATTTGATGACTCAGGAAACTCGGAAAAACATCTTACACACAATGAATCATACTATGATCCCATGATGAGAACCCCATAGAAACAATAAGTAGTGAAACATATATTCTATTTCGAACACTAAAAGGGTCATCCTTTGAATAGTATACCAGTTTTCCATCTCGGTCGATAATAAGAGGGCAGGATCTCCACTGGTAGTTCCTATTCTAGTCCAGCTCAATACTGTCAAAGACAACAGTCATTTACCTCTAGAATTACAAAAAGTGGAAGAAAGAGAGATCATAAGACTACATTAACATATATAAATGGATGACCTAATATTTGAACCAACCACTTCCCCAGAATGAGATGCTTTATATGTGAATCCATAACCTCCCTCAAGATGTATGAACACTACTCATCTCGGTTAAATATATAAATTGTTTTTGGGATTTCTCCACCATTACCCATATAATGTAATGTTGATTCATCAAGTTTCCTTAGAACATCTCCATTCTTTATGACTTCATGTTTTGAAAATCACAGACAATTTCCTTAAAGATATTTTCCTTAACATAAGAAAAGTATATATATATATATAAGAATAAGAAAAAACAATAACATGCCTTTTGTTTATCTTACTTAATGATTTTATCTAATTGTAAAAATGTTTTCCTTCAGTTAAATTTTTCCTTAAGGAAAATCAGATCCTTATCTTAACACTCAAAACCTTACTATTTTTAAGATCAATTAAAATCAGGCTCCATGTTATATTATTTTTCAATACTGATTCCAATGTATATATGATACCAGTTTTCTATAAAATTGTAATATCGGTTCTGATGTATGTATGAGACTGTTTTTTACATAAGTTGTGATAACAATACTGGAGTATATGTGATATTGTTTTCTATATAAACAATGATACCGATACCAGAGTACATGTGATACCATGATCACAAAAATTGTGATATGAATTCCAATGTAAATTGGATACCAATTTCTTATAAATAAGTAATACTAATTTCCTAAAACTATAATACAAATTTATAATTCTGATTGTATTAATTCTTTAATTTCAATTTATATTTTATTAGGAATCTGACTATATGACTATGTTATAGTTATCATATTTTCTTAGTATATTGTTCCAATTTATTAGATTCTAATATTTCATTCACATGACATTTTTCTCATATTTCCTAATATAAAATGATGTCATGTAATTTGTTTTGAACTACTCATTTTTTGAGTGACATGTGTCCAGGTCCCTCCAAAACATGAAGAAAAATATGATTATCGGAGGAGGAGTTGATCATTGGAGTTTTTCACCAATAAATAAGAGCACATGAATACCACAAAAAAGAAGAAAATATTCATATAGAGACTACATGTTGTAATGTTGTGGTGTGATTTTGGAGAGGGATGTTGCGACTTCTCTAATTCTTAGTGAAAATTCTATGAATATCTTGTTCAAAACTACCTTGTGTAAATCCGATTATTGTAGATTGAGGACTTCTAGGGATAAGAAGACATATGTCCTGATTACCTATAAAGTCGAGGGTATGTGGGGATAAAAATACTAATTCTGATTCGAGTGCTTACCCTTGTTGGGTAAGACATACTTTATGGAAAGTATAATTCAGGGGACCTTTACCCAAAGTTGTTTCATACCATTCTCTTTGGGTTAAAATAAATATTATACATATTAATTGTTAGTTTTACATGTTTTAATTCTACTACATTATAACTTTATTAAAATTAAAATGTATAACATTCTTATAAATTCTTCTTTATGTACTGTGTTTGTAGTAAAGATTCTATATTCTTTAAGTTAGAATAATTCTTTAAGAAAATATTCCTTAATCTTTTTATCTTAAGGTTGTTTAAGTTCATGATTTTTTTAAAGAGGGATTTTTGGAAATATTTTTTTTACTTTTTCAAACCTAGGTTTATTATATATAACATTTTAACCATAAGAATGTTTTTGAAACCTAAAATTCACCCCCCTTGTGGTTGAGCACATCTAAATTTATATTTTGATCCTAAAATTGGTATCAAGGATGGTCTTTGAAATTATTATACTAACATATAAGTATTCTTACTCAATTTCACTTATAGTTTTTATCTTTCCCCAAATGTTATTAACTCTTACATTATTTTTCTTAAGGATATTTTTTTCCTCCCAAAAAATCATTTAGTTGGAAAAGTTTTTTTGTTCTTAAGATGATAGGTTTTCATGTAGCAAGTATTAGAAATCTCAATCCTACAAGACCTCTAATCATTGATGGAAATGATTTTGACTATTGGAAAGATATGATGAAGACCTTTTTTATTAATATTGGTGTTGACAATTGTGTCATGCTTACAAGAGACTATAAGATTTCTGATATGGAATATAAAACATTAACTAATTAGATGAGATTCGATTAACAACTAAATGTTAAGGCATTAAAAACTTTTCATTACTCAATAACCAGGAATAATACAGCAAGATATCTTCCTCTGAAGCCTCTAACAACATTTGGAAGAAACTTTACGTTACTCATTTTGAAACTTCTAAAGTGATTGAAACAAGTCATGCCATGATTAGAGCAGATTATCATGGTTTTATTTTTCCTTATGAAGAACCCATCTGTAAAGTAAAACAAATATTTATGACCATAATAAATAGTCTATACTCCATGGGATAAAAAGGACTAGATGATAACATACTTATCGAAAAGATAATTGATATCATGTCTAATGACTGGATGTCCAAAAGAGCATTTATAAATGAAAACAAAAAAGTTACTCAAATTAAACATGAGGAGATATTTGGAACCCTTATTCCACATGAGACAAGAAGGAAAAGAGATTTTGATAAAAACAATAAGAATAATGGTAATAGAAATGTTTCATTCACTACAACAGCAAATCTCCAGGTTTCCATAAAGCCTATTTTTCCAAAAAAATGTGGGTGCCTAAAATTATTTTATCTAAAAATTATAGATCCAAATAAGTTTGGATTCTAAAATTCTATCTTTCTTGTTTGAATTAAAACTAAGAAAGTACAAAAAACAACATAAGATACATGGATAGTGGATGTTCCCAGCATATGAATGGTAACCAAAACTATTTGAAAAATATTTTAATGAAAAAGAGTGGAAATGTAACCTTTGGGGATAACTCTCTAGGAGAAATTTTTATTATTGTTAATATCATTATCCTTTGAAGAGCCTTAATTTATAATGTTTTATTTTTTAAAGGTCTTAAGAACAACCTTATAATCATATTACAATTAGTTTATTTATGTTACCTTGTAAATTTTAGAAATGATAAATACTTAGTTAACAATTCCAAGGATGAGTTCATTATTATTCCACATTGGCATGAGAATATTTACACATTAAACTTAAAAACCAATAGGATTCAAGATTTACCTTGCCTTAGAGAAATTTAATAACAATCTTGGCTTTTAAATAAAATACTAGGACACTGAAAATAGGAAAACCTTTGTAAACTCTCAATGAAATGGATTGTTAAGGATGTATCAGATCTTATGATTAATTATTCAAAAGTTTGTAACCCTTGTCAATATTTCAAGCAACATAAATATAGATTTAAATATATATGTTATGTTTCAACATCTAATACCTTACAATTGGTACACATGGAATGATTTGGTCAAACACAATCTGGAAGTATTGGAGGAAAATATTACATGTTTTTCTTAGTTGATGACTACACTTGATTTACCTTGGTCTATTTTCTAGAAAATAAATCTGATTATTTTTCTTATTTAAAAATTTTCAGAGCCCAAGTTAAAAATGATAAAAACCTACCATTGATAATTAATCTTAGTGATCATGGAGAATAATTTGTAAATTTATATTTCTAAACATTTTGTCCTAAGAAAGGCATTACTCATAACTTTTCAGCACCTATTACTCCTCAACAAAAAGGTGTTGTTGAAAGAATATATTTCATTCTTAAATACATTACTAGAACCATGTAGAGAGAATATTAAATAAGTAAACATTTTTGGGTTTAAGCCGTAATTAGTGCAAGTAATAATATTAATTGGGTTTCAATAAGACATTTTCTTAATAAAAAACCTTATGAGTTATGGATAGCCCGAAATCCAAAAGTTTCTTAATTCATTTTTTGGGGTGAAAAATATTCATTTTGAATAAAAAAGATAAACTACATATATTTTCACCCAAATCTTATGAAGGAATATTTTTAGGGTATTCCACTACCTCTAAGTATTACAGAGTTTATAATAAAAACGCTTATACAGTGAATAAAAAAGTAAATGTTAAATTTGATGAAATTGACCCTTTTGTTTTCAAACAACCTCAACCTATAATTTCATATGTACTTTCTAAAATTGATCACGAACCTTTGATATAATATCCTTCTTGTAAGGAAAATGTTCATGAAATTAGTTTTAAGACATTTACCCATGATGATTATATACCCTATATTTATGAACAGGTTTTAAAAAACAAAAGTCAATTTTCAATTAGGAATCATACTAGTGATAATATCATTGGTGATGTTTATCAACCAATAAGAACTATATGTTACTTAAGAAATGATGCAGAACATGTCTATTTCCCTTCTAAATTTGAATCGATGAATCAAGATGAATCATTAGGTGATGAATATTGGATATTCTCTATACAAGATGAGCTAAATGAATTTTTAATGAATCAAGTTTTGACCTTGGTTGAAATACCTAAAAATATTCTATAATTAGGGTAAAATGGGTTTTCAGAAACAAATGAATTGAAAATTGTATCACTTTTAGAAATAAATAAATATTAGTTGCTAAAGGCTATAAACAACAAGAAGGTACAGACTATGAAAAAACCTATGATCCTGTAGCTAAACTTGAATCTATTTGTATTCTTAAATACTTTGCAGAAATATTTAATTATCAACTTTATCAAATGGATTTATAGTGTTCTTTCCTTAACTGATATATACAGGAGGATGTCCATGTACACCAACCTCTGGCTTTGAAGACACAAAACATCTTGAACATGTTTACAAACATACTAAAGATTTATATAGCCTGATACAATCCCCTAGAGCATGGAATGATAGAATTATAGTATTTTTGCTTCAAAATAATTAGGTTAAGGGAATTGTTGATCCAACTCTTTTCATAAATAATTAATATAAAGTTATATTATTGTAAAATTCTATTTTGATGACATCATATTCAGATGAATTCAACAATCTTTAACATATTCCTTTCTGAATCTTATGAAATCCGAGATTGAGATGAGAATTATGGGTTTTAGAACTTTTCCATGGTTTTAAAATTAAAAAAACATAATAAACTTACATATCTCAACATAATTATATTATATATCTCCATAAAAGTTGTGGTTATGAAAACAATAAATGTATAAGTACTTCAATCAGAACATCGAATACTCTTGATATTGATGAAGCTAGGAAACCATTGGATCGAACATCCTTTAGAGGAATGATATGAACATTAATTTACTTGATAGCTAGATGACTACACATAATGTTTTTTATCATGTCTATATACAAGATATCAAGAAAGTCCTAAAAATCCCATTTAAAAGCTATAAAAAGAATTTTTTGTTATTTAAACAGAACTTTATATTTGAAATTATTTTATTCTTCTAGAAATAATTTTCAACTAAAAATATTTTCATATGCTGACTTCAGTGGTTGTAAAATTGATAGGAAAAGAACATTTGAAATTTGTCATTTCTTATGAGATTCATTAGTTTCTTGGTCATGTAAGAAACAAAACTTGGTAGCACTTTCCACTACTAAAGCTGAATATGTAACTGGTGGAAGTTTTTTGTTCTCAAGTGTTGTGGATTCAAAACACACTAACAATGAAATGAGTTTTACAAAAAAAACTCAGATAATGTGTGATAACAATGTGTCATTGCTTTAAGTAAAAACCATTAACATCACTCACGTGAAAAACACATATATATATTAGGAATCACTTTCTTAGGGATAACAGACATAAAAAAGATATCATTATTCAATTTATTAGAATGAAAGAACAACTTTCTGATATTTTTAAAAAAACTTTACCTTTTGATATATTTGAATATATTAAACAAAAGTTCGTAATGATCACTATAAGGTAATTATTCAGATGTACATATTATTTAAACAATCTCCTAACATTAATTTACTCCTTTTCTCAGGGGGTCTACATATACCTGTTGAATATTTTTTGAAAAATTTATCTTTCTTTAAAACTTTTCATTCTCTAACAAAATTTCTCCTTCTTTAAGAGAATGTTTCTTTCATTAAGAAAATATCAGAAGGTAAAATTCTTAAAATCTAATTTTCTAGAATCGTATTCCTTAAACTTCCAAGAATGGCCTTATCAAAATGAAAAAACCTTCTAAGTAATTCATAAGGTACATTTTATTATCCTTTAACTTTTAATCTTATACTTTTCTTGTTGGTATTTCAAATACATGTTTTATGGAAAAAAACTGGATTCACTTATCCTTAAACATGATTAGTTTCTTTAAAACCTCAAAATATTGGAATCAGTATTTTATCCATTCATCCTTCACCATCAGATCAAGATCATTTAATCTCAACTGTTGGATAAACTTGAGAAAGAAAAACTATCTCTAAAAACACTATATAAAGGGACCCCCTATACGGGTCCCACATTGGTTCTCTTAGTTTCCTATTGAAAATCTCCACCCCTTTGAAAGTATCCATTCCGAATGGAAGGATGGGGAATTCACTTCATTGCCAAGGAGATGAAATAGGATCCATTGATTGTAGATCTTGTGACTGAGTTCTATGTATCAGTTCAATTTTATGAGAAATGGGGTAATGATATTTCCATGTTTAGATGCAATAGAAAATATTATTTCTTATCTTACAAGAATTTTGGTAACATAACTTATAAGGGAGAGGTCTATATTCATAGAAAAGGGTGTTTCAGCAGATATGTTTCGTAGATGAATTCGAGTTGGGAGAAATTGATTATAAGCCTTTTTTATTAACCAACACTCACACATATCTCTATCAATCAAATTTAAAAATTAATTGAATTTGGAAAAGCTAAAATATTATCATAATATTCATTTCATTAAGAATGGAAAAGAAATCAATATAAGAGCTTACTGAGGATCGTGAATAGTTTCTCAAAAATTCTCAAGAAGGTCACAAAGATTTCAAGAAGCAAAAGGACCTATTGAAAAAGTTTCTACTTGAGAATAAAAATGATGAATGATTTTTTAATCCAATATTTTATTGTAATGAAAATTCATTTATCAAAATGTCATAAATGAAAAATTCCATGCACAATATTTATTGTTTTGTATGTATGTTTCCTTATCCTCTCATATACACCTTATTATTCTTTCCCTATTACATTTTGAAAATCAAAAATGGGGAGAAATTATTGAAGTGGCTAAGGGGGAGAAAGGGGAGAAAATAATATTAAAAGAATAGTGGACAATAAAGGGGGAGTTTACTTAAAAAATAATTTCATAAGTAAGGGGGGATGTTTCTTTATGAATGGCATGCAGAAAAATTATGATCAGGAATATGATACTAGTGAACATAACCTAAGGGGGAATTAATTGTATTCATCATAATTCTCAAAAAAGGGAGATATATGTATTACTTATAAGTTCTATAGTCATAATATTCGTTTAAGTCAATGGGTTTTGTACTTAAAAAAAGTGGGATACTTTTGAGTAAATAAGTTTCCTTATGACTTCTCTATTCCTTATGGCTTCATGTTTTGGAAATCACAAACACATTCCGTAAAGAACTTTTCCTTAACTTAAGAAAGTCTATATGTAAGAACAAGGAAAAAACATAACATTTCTTTCATTATCATACTTACTATTTTTAACTAAGGGTAAAAATGTTTTCCTTATGTCAACTTTATTCTTAAGGAAAATCAGATCCTAATCTTAAGACTCGGAAACTTAATTTTTTTAGAATACATTAAAATAAGGATCTGAGTTATAATATTTTTTAATACTGATTTCTATGAATAAATGATGCCAATTTTTCACAAAATTACAATACGTATTCTGATGTATATATGATACCATTTTTTAAATAAACTATAATACTGATACCGGAGTATATGTGTTACCATTTTCCACATAAGATATAATATCGATACCGGAGTATATGTGATACCCTTTTCAGAAAAACATTGATACCGATTCCGAAGTAAATATGATACAAATTTCTTAGAAATAAGCAATACCGATTTCCAAAAAGTGTAATACAGATTTACAATTCCAATTGTCTTAATTCTTAAATTATGATTTATATTTTCTTAGGAATCCGACTATATGACTATGTTAGAGTTATCATCTTTCCTTGTAAATTGATCCAATTTATAAGATTCTAATCTTTCTTACACATGAAATATTTCTCATATTTTATCATATAAAATGATTTGTGTAATTTTTTTGAACTAATCATTGGCTAAGTGACACATGTCTAAGTCCCTCTGAAAATCAAGGGAAAATATGACTATTGATGGAGAATTTGATCATTGGTTTTTTTCTCCTATAAAAGGATCTCAGCCATATAACAAAAAAAGAATAAAATGATGATCTAGAGATTACATGTTATGATGTTGTGAAGTGATTCTTGAGGGAGATGTTGTGACTTATCTCAGGCTTAGTTCGAATGATGTGAACAACTTGTTCAAGTTGTGAACATCTTGTTTAACACTATCTTTTGAAATTATGATTATTGAAGATCAAGGGCTTCCAGGGATAGGAAGACATATGTAATGATTACCTGTAAAATTAATGGTTTGCAGGGATAGCAAGATATATTCTGATCTTCATATCGAGGGATTTCCCCGGTTGGGTAAGACAGATTTTCTTGAAAGTATATATCAAGGGACCTTTATCGAATGTTGTTGGATACCCTTCTCTTTGGATTAAAATAAATATTATACCTATTACATTTTAGTTTTAAAGGTTTTAATTCTATTAAATTATAAATTTTTAAAATTAGAAAGTATAATATTCTTGTAGATTATTATTTTTATACTCTATTTTTAATAAATATTCAAAACTATTTAAGGTATAATCTTTATTTATGAAAATAATTTTTAAGCATTTTACCATAAGTTTTTTTATGTTCAAGAAATTTTTCTTAAAGAGGTATTTCTGAATATATTATTTCTAACTTTGTTAAACCTAGATTTCCTATTGTTAACATTTTAACCATAAGAAGTTTTTTTACACCTACAATTCACCCCCCTATTGTGGTTGAGAAAATATACATTTACATTTTAATTCTACTTGGAGGACTCCATAAATTGGACTAAGATCAAGTTTTAGATACATCCATTAGTCCCAAGAAAAAGATATGGAATGGAGTAGCGGAACTCCATCATGTTTATGTCATCCCATGTGATTTCTCTATCTTTGAACCCCAGACCATATCATGCAGCACATAATGGGCATCAATAGAAACCCCTGAATCCACAATACGTGTGGAGGGGACCTAGAAAAAATCAATTTGAGGAATAGATCAATAAGTTTTACTCTTTCCTAGATGATTAAGCCTATGGATGTTTTATATCCATTATAGATATAATTTATTCTGTCTTCCAGATTTAAAAAGGGTTGTCAAATTTAGTCTTGATGACTGGAAATATTATTTTCCCATTCACTAGACAATGCGACATACCATCTAGGAATGCTTCATCATGAAAGAAATCCTATAGAAAATGAAATTTTAGGAACGTAAAATATAATCCCCCACCATCACATGTCAAATATGTTTTCACTACTTCCCATGGTGAATGAGATGAGTGGGAAAAAGTTGTTTGAAGGAGAGCACTAAAGTTCAATAGTCATATGACTCACAATACAATCAATCAAAATCATGGAATTATTCATGCACTGTTGAAACAAACAACTCTACCCCCAGTTGCTCCTACTGCAGCATAGCTGACATCCTCAGCCCCACAACACTCCAAAATCATATCATCAAAATATTAGTGTTACCGGAAATGTAGGGAGCCAATGAAGGAAGAAAACCTAGGGTCATGGACAAAGTCTACTTTGACCCTATTAGATTCTTATGCCATCAGATCGTAAAGGATGGGAATTGTCCCCATAAATGGAACAATACGAAGTATTCGATCAGGTATAGTCATTATCAGATGAAGATTTTATATTCATAACCATTAATTTCATTTACTTAATGGATCCATTAACTAAGGATTAGTATGTATTTTATTCTAAGTTCTCCTCACCCAATCTGTGAGTTAGAGGAAGAGGTCTTTAGATTTAGGGATTCCAGGGAAGATGTAACCATGGAAGTAACCAAACTTTTTGTCATACCCCTACTTGAACCATCAATTTTGCAAAAACTCATGTAGTATACCTCCAAAACACAAAACCGGAATAAGACAATTCCCCTCCACCTTCTAGAATACACTTTGGTTTGACCATTCAAGAATATCCATCAGAAAAGGAATAGTTGTTTAATCTCCCACAGTGTGCAGGAAGACCTTCCCAGCCCAATCCACAAATAATAGGACCACCATTATCTTTGTTCTCAGGAGACGATCCATCTACATCCAATACTATTTCCACTAAATCACTTATAAAAGATCATCTTCATGCTTGGAGTAACCAGTATTTAGACCATAAATATGAAATCTTGATGATATCATCCCTTTTAATAAATAAAAATTCAATAATAGATGCATTTATTTTTTCAAAATATCCTAGGGAAGCACTTATAGAATCATTGATAAGTTCCCTAGAGTTCAAATCCAAAGTCTTTTCTATCAAATTATATCAGACAAAGATTGATCTCATGGAATTCCATGTAGTTATCTCCTTCACATATTGATGTGAATATTTTTTTATATAAGGACACATAAAACCCTTGAATGTGTCTAGAAGGATAAATGGCGTCGATTTCTAATTTTTTCATCAAATAGGGATCTGGAGTTAATCTCATCCTTACATGAACAATTCATTATCTACTCTGAAATGATGATAACCCTGCCCCTTTCTCCATAACCACACAAGGATATGAAAAAAGTTACAAAAATATGTTAGGATAATTCAATCACAAGACTCAGTTTAGAGACCTCGAGGGAAAATTAGAATTTCTGGTCATTCTACATAACAAGTCCTTCAAAGTCCTACTGGGAAGGCCTTGGTTGCACTATCACACAGAAATTACCTCATCCAACCATCAGTGCATCAAATACTAAATTGATAGGAAAAATGGGTTGTTTCATGCCGATGGGGCCCCATTTTAATCTTATGAGTCACAATATATTGAGGAATGATTCTGTGAGTGGAATGAGAAATAACCCTTGGTCAACAGTATTGATTGGATCACCACCCTGAATGGTTTGTAAATGATCCCAACTAAACCCTAAACTCAGAAGAGAATAAATATTTCCCATCAATCAAGTCAGGTGTATAAATAAAATTTAGATGAATATATATCAGTTCTCACGATTTCATCCATGACCACTTAGTCTAGTATTGTTCTAAACCAGGAAACTCCTTATACATTGTTGAATGATCAAATGTAAATTCCTTCAATCTATCCCAAGGGATCCAGGAAATCCATGCCTCACTCATGGATGTTAAAAACGATGTCTCATCATCCAAAGAGGATGAAGAAACATCTCTATCCCTCACTCTATCCTCTACAGAGTTGCAAGGGAATCCCCTCCAATTAGGTGGGTTAGAGAAAGTATCTTCATCTTATGAATACCAATATATCAATTCCTCTCCTAATACATACAAACTCATATGAAGACTTTTTCCCCATAAGAATATGAGGGAGAAGTTGAAGAGGAGGAAGAGGAAGACGAGGATGACCTTAGGGATTCCCATATAGAATTTGAGGATGGTGTCTCTACCACTATTAATGAACTCATGGAAATAAATATTGGTATAGAAGAATATCTACTACCCACCTTGATTTTTGCATCCATGTATTTATAAGATAAAGAGTTATAAACCTCATTCTTAAGAAAACATTGAGATGTATTCCCCTAGAATGAAAAAAAATACCAAGGCTCAATCCCAAGGTGTCTTCTCACCACATCGGCCTGGTGTAAGATAATTGGGTCTATAAACAAGCTTCCCGAAGGACACACCTAATGCATGCTTCCAAAATAGAGGAAAAAGAAGAAATAATCTTCCAATACATCTTTATTCAGGAAGCCCATTATAAAAAGTATCTAGAAAATATAGTCCACATCAAAATTTGGAATAGAAAAATCAGAGCCTTCATTTATTTTAGATATCTTAATCGGCACTACTGGAAGGATGACTTCCCAGTTACAATCAAAGAATTGTTGATCGATGAAATAAGCAGATATCAGGATCTCTATTTCATGGATACCTATTTAGGATAAAACAAAATCATAATATACTAGGAAGATGAAGAAGACACCACCTTTACATCCCCTAGGTAGTATTATTCTATTAAGTGATTCCCTCTAGTTTGAAGAATGTTGGTGCTGCCTACCAATGTGTTATGCCTCGCATCTTCAAACCCTTTTTGGTATGTTTTTTTGAATTCTATGTTGATGACCAGGTTGTTAAATCTTGACAACAATAGGACCAACTAGAAGATATAGAAACAAACTTCAAGAAACAATGACATCAAATTCGAAAAATGAAACATGTGACATTTTCTTTTGATGTTACCTCAAGAAATTTTCTTGGCTTCATTGTATGCCATCATGGAATCAAAGCCGCCCCTAATAGTAAAAATTCTATCCTCGGAATTTTACCTCCTTAAAACCTCACCATGTTGAGAGGACATCAAATGAACTTACCATACATTTAATGATTCATCTGAATCCTTTCACAAAATGTTTTCTCTTCACTAAGATGATGAAAAATGGGGTTATATATCAATGGACTGATGATTATAAAGAATCATTTGACAGTCTTAAGAAGTTTCTCTTTTACCTGCCAATTCTAGAGCCACCTATCAAAGGAGTAACATTTATTTTGTATATGATAGCCCAAGAGAAATCACTTGGTTCCTTCCCTGCACAAAAAAATGATTCAGAAATTGAAAATAGTCTTTATTATCTCAGTCAAACCACGATTGATGCTAATACTCATTACTCTCATATCAAGAACTGTTTTCTAGTGCTAATCATTGTGGTTCAAAAACTGAGGCACTACCTGCTATATCACGATGTCTATTTGGTCTCTCATTGAAACCGACTCAAATACATTCTCATCCTTCTAATGTTAATCATATGTCTTTCACGGTGGGTGGTCATCCACAACAATTTGACATTCTGTTCATACCATAGAAAGAGTTCAAAGGCCATGAATTATCAGACCTTTTTGAAGAGAATCCCTTAGAATAAATGAATTAATTGGATACTTAGTTACCTGATGAAGAGGTTTTCTCTATTCAATAAGACCCCATATATTGGAGATGAATTTTGAAAAAGAATCTAGAATCCCAATAGGAAAAATGATGGAAGACCCCAAGATCATCAAATTGGGGCTGGGATTCATACTCATATATCCAGCAAAGCCGGTCCTTCCTTACTCATTCCTGCTCCTAGAGGGGTGCAAGAAAAATAAATTAAAATATCAATCTCTCATTATAGGGCTATAGATGGATCTTCATGTATAAGTAAAACTTTTGAAGATAAAAGGTGATTCAGAATGGCACATCAAGAAGGTTGTTGAGAATTATGCTATCAAAAAATAAGAGGTAATCACCTTATTAGATCATGTATGAGAACTAATGGTGGAATAAACTCCAAAGTTGAAATTAACTCATGTTACCCAAATACAAAATTCCAAGATATTTTCCTTGGAAAATGCATCCACAAATCAGATTGATCTATACTGGGATGAAACAGGCCTCTACATTGTGCACCATTGGATGGTTTCAATATTTTTTCAGGCCAATACAGATGAAATCAATTAGTTTATCCTCATATGTGATCCATATGGTCCTAACACCAGCTGGATGAAACCCAATATAGACTACCTTCAAAAGGGATATCTCCCACTGGAAAGTTCTTGAAGGAAGAAATATAGTTATGAGAAATTCAATTTGTTCTATTTGAGAGAAACAATAAAAAAAAGGTCTTTTATAAGTGGATCCTAAATGGGGTCCTTATCAGATGAATTGATAGAGAATCGACCATTATTTTCATGAAGGAAGTGAACACTACAACCTATGGATTCCAACAATAAAGATCCACGTTTTCCCATAAAATTACAAGGCTTGGATATTATTATCTTGTTGTGATGCAGGATTGTACATTATTCAAAAAAATTGTCATTCCAACCAGGTTCATGCTAATTTCATCCACCAACCCCTAGAGTTACTTCACATAGACAAGTACTCCTGATATTTTCCATATGAGGAATGGATGTTTTGGGACTATATTCTCCCACTACAACAAATAAATTCATGTATATTCTAACAAAAACCAACTTATTTTCCAAAGGGGTAGAATCTATATCCCTAAAATAGTTCGATGCAAGAACCATTCTCATCTTCATCAAATAAAGTATTGTCTCCATATTTGGTGCCCCTTATTCAATACTAATAGTCAAAGACCCCAATTTGAATTATTCTAAATTGGAAAAGTAATATCATGAGTTTGACATCAAGACCAACCATTCATCCTATTACCATGCTGCATCAAACGGACAGATATAGAACTTCAACAAGAACCTATCCAATGTACTATAGATGATGGTTGATAAGGATAATAAATCGTGGTCGGACAAGCTCCCCTATGAAATGTGGTATTATCAGATGACGAATCACACTTCCACCCAGGAATCCCCATTCTCATTTCTATATGGGATAGAGGTGGTAATATCGATCAAATTTCATTTTCCCTCTCTCTATTTCCATCTATAATTATCTACACCAAGATGAGAAATCCCAGAAATGGATGGATGCATTGGAGTGACTCAATGAAAAAAGATTGCATACATTTCACCATTTGGAGATTAAACAAAACCAGATTTCATGAGCCTTTAACAAAAAGGTACACCTCCGGTATTTCTTCAAAGAATAGATGGTGTTGGTTCTTAGGAACCTGATGATACACGAATGAAACCTCCAAATCTTGACCCAAAATGGGAGGGACCATATTCCATACACAAGGAATAATCCAATGGAGCTTATTTCTTGATCGTGGTGGATAGACTAGTCATTTTGAATCCAATCAATGGAAGGTTCTCAAAGAAGTATTTCGTGTGTCTATAGGATACTTAATCCTAACCACATGACATTAAACTTTACGAATCCCTTCCAAACAACATGACATTAAAATTTGTTTCCATAATACTAACCGCATGAAATTAATCTATAGGATACTTCATTCAGACCACACAACATTAACATGCATGATGAAACATCGTTTTAATCAATGATTCACCACATGTGATCTAGATCTGTTTGGGAGAAATATGAAATTCCCAAGTTTTTATGTGATAGACAGATCCATGTAGGAAGTCTCTTTCTACAAAACTACTTGTGTCTTGATTCCTATCATCAAAAGATATGTATTTATGCCTATAATTCATATGTTGGGTCTAGTAGCAAATTTTTCTTTATCACGGGATGATTTCCTTACCATACTTTTTCATTTGATCCTCTCTTTACATCCGAGTTATGTTTATTGTTATCATAAAAAATAATCCTTCCCATTATTTGACCACCCATGTCCTTTATGCATGAAGTTAAACTAGATGGAACTATGGTTTACACATATGAGATATAATTTCCTTCGGTGTCGATCATCATCCATGTCACGTTCAAGAACAATGTACGTATTCATTCTCATACCATGGGATATGAAGTGAAACATGGATTTTATACCTCATATACATCCACCCCCTAAGAAAAAAATGAATATTCCCCCCTCCATGCATATGGGCCTAACAAATTTAGGGAGTTTCATTTCACGAAATATGTGTGGATTAATTCCTATCCATAGGGGATACGTAATGATACCTTGACATTTCGTATTTTGGACCACCATAAATTCATTAATATTTTTGTTTTCTTGGCCTTAGTTTTTTTCAAGAGTGTGAGGTGTGTCATAGGGTCTCTTAGAGTCCCATTCACATAGAGTTATTATGGTTTCACCATTAAAATCCAATTGGAACACTTCTTCTCACCCCCGTCGTCACAATATGACAATAAATTGTGCTACCAACATCCTTGTCCTATGACGATAAACTACATAGAACAATCCATCTTAGATTAATGATGATGAATTATGGAACAAACATCATCCAAGTCACATCATCACCATCATGATTCCCCCAACTAAGAGGATTATTCCCATGACATCAGTCATCCTTGTTTGAGAACTATGTACAACTTGATTCCTTCTCACGCAAGATATGTAGTGACGCCCATATCTCCAATCCAGAGTACAAATATGATAAAAAATGTCCTCCTCCATGTGTATGAGTTTGATCATCACTAAGAACCCATTTCCCAAGAACTACGTATGGCTTGATTCCCATCATGTGGAATATGAAGTGATGATTATACCCTATGTCCCGAGTCTAGCCACAAAATATGGGAAAAATGTCCCCCATGCGTATAGATCCGACTTGCACAAATAGTTCTCATTTAGAAGTACATGTGGCTTTATTGCATCTATCACAAGATACATAGTGATGATTATATCTTTAATATTGAGCCCAGTGGTAGTATTTATTCTTCACATTAGGGATTATAAGTCCTCAACACATGACATTAAATTTTATGGTGCCTGAAGAACTACATATGGACTTATTCATATTTGAAAAAGATACATACAGATTCCTATGTATAGTGTCCTAGTCCCAACCATGGGTAAAAAGAAATGAAAATAAAAATGTACCCATCTCTTGTTTGAAAATTTATGCAAGAGATCATGAATCTAGGTTCCTCATATGGGGATACATCAAAAGAACCAAATTGAATCCCCCTACATATGAGTCATATCTACATAGGTAATTTCCAATTCCATTGAAAATCGTAGTCTAAATGTTTCTTATGTGCCCAGATATACCCCTTCCATTCATCAAACTATGTGCCTAAAGAAATTTTAGACCTTCATAAACCTCCCGAGACATCATCTGTGGAGGTTCATTGACGAAGGACACCTTTGTTTGACTATGAATAACATGCCATGATTGGATCTGCATATGTTTCCCACAAAAGGTGCATTCAAACCAAAGGGAAATTTTTCCATAGGAGAGGCCTCTACAACATCTTTATACCCCAATGGCTTTCATGCACTGTGTCGTTTCTCATGATCTATGTTTCTTTAGAACCATGAATTACGGTTTCCTTCCCCCTCACATCCAGGGCATGTTAGAGCATATTGTTCCGATTAGGCTCCATTTACTCATGGTTTCTAGGTCATATGACCTTAAACTATATGAATCCATGTCCTAATCTAATGACACTAAAAGTACATCATATTAAGAACTCTCTTTAGATTAATTACTGTTAGTACATGATACGTAGTGACACCCAGAACTCATATATCGGGTTCATATGTGATATAAAAGTATCCCCTCTTTTATTATTTATGAGTCAGAAATGTAAGAGAAATATATAGAAACAAAAAATAATGTTTCCCCTATGTTCTTATGCATGGAATGGATCTATTTAGGAGAGTCCAATATGAGCCTCTCCCCATTGGTGAGCTCATATTCTAAAATAATTCCGCAATCCTATGCGTGATCAAGATACACAAGGAAGAATTTAATATGAGCGACACCCTATTCATGAGCTCGTATCCAATGGGAAATTCCCCTTGTCTATAAAATAGTGTAATTTCCATGTAGAGGAACCTTCAAAGAAGTATGTACAACTTGATTCCTTCCCTTATTGGTTATGTAGTGACACATGGATCTCCAATCTTGGGTCTAACGATAATAAGAAAAAAATGTACATACCCTGTGCATGGTTCAGAAAAGGTCTAAATCACCATAACCCTCCCCATATATTAGAAGTGGAGGTCCAGTATCCTGAGGAAACCATTGTTTTACGATGAAAAATAGACCTGAGTTGGCTCTTCATAAGTTTCCCACAAAAAAGGCCTATCAAGCAAAGGAAAATACTTACTCAATAGGGGATTTTCCTACCTCTATATTCCACTAATACATTTATATCCCACATCACTCCTTGGATTCAAAAAACCTCATGAATTATAGTTTAAAACCTTTTAACCCTTTATCCTTGATGATGGTAGAACGTTCTTGGTCAGACTACCATGAAAAGGGTTAATTTTTTACCCCTTGGTAAATTATAAGTGACCTTAAATCATAATTCTCGAAGGACCTGGTCATAAGATGTTGAAATACACCATCCATGTCATAGTTACATGATCTAAAATTGAACCATGATTCATAAATCCTTTAAATAATCCATATAAATGTAATACAGGAATCTCATTTATGATCAAAGTCGATACAGAAGAACTCATGACTTTTAGACATCACTCCCTTGACAATCCACCCCTCTTGGTTTTGATAAACATTAATTTAAATAAATTTACATGTCCATAAAAAATAGAGGGTACAGGAAACCTTTTTTTGAATATGCATGAGATTCTCAAGTTGGATCTGCATAAGTTATCCACAAAAAATTCCTATCAACTAATGAAAAATGTTCCGTCAACAGAGGCTTTCCCTACGTCTGTATTACCAAGAAACATCAAGTTTGAATCCATTCTTATGGTTACTCCTCATGTACTTTCCCCATATCAGGCTTTGAATTTAGAAATAATAAAATGAGGATAAAGAAAAATCCCCCATTCATGTCTAAAAAATGTTGGGACATTATCATCCAATAAGCCTTGTTTGGGCCCTCACCCAATAATTCATGGTCAATGTTTTTCATCCAAAAACATCAGTGACATTAGTCTGGTTGGAAGACTCTAAACTACCCAAAAAAATAGACACATAACTCACTAGGGTGAAGACCTGCAAAGGGAACACTAGGTAAAATTAGATTACAAGCACTCTAAACATGTTATTTGTGTGGTTTACAAAAGAATCAATAATTTAAAAAATAATAAAAATTCGTAAAACTTGTTAGGTCAAAACCCGTCAAAGGGATACCTATATAAAAGACAATTTATTCCCACTAATCCCACACCGGAGTAGACTTAGGAACAAATTATGGTTATAACATAAAAGACACAAAGTTTTTAGGGTATTCCTTATAACCCTTGAAACAGTCAAACCATGCTTGCTAAGTCAATTGGATCTGAAAAAAATAGATCACTGTATGACCATTTAAATTTGGTTATCTAGACTGTGATTGAAAATGATATCTAGTGGAAAGTATATTTCAAAATGAGACCAAATATAATTGATTGTCCTTGAAATAAAAGGACAAGGAAGAGAATTTGGAGGGAAAAATTTTTCATTCCATTAAATAATAATGAAAGAGAATCCATACCCTAAAGTATCTCCCTGATGCTACTAAAAAAAGAGGGAGATGATAGCACATAACAACATATATTATTACAATGAATCCTAGATTTCATTCATCATAAAATTGATAACTATCTGACGTGACCCAACAATAGTTTATTCCAAAGTGGTTCTTTTCTCATATTTGATGTCAGGTTCTCGATGCATTTTTCTATCAATGGCTCTGAGGTCTCAACCTTTATACATTATAGAATCAAAATTGACACTCATTGATGATGATTGTGCCTTTAACCAAATTACATGAGCCTCATATTCTCATAGCTATTTGGTCAATGCAACCATTTTGTAAAAATTTCTCGCTTCTTTAGAAACCAATTTGTGTATCTCAATGTTAATATCCCATGAAGATTCTGTTTGATGATGTGAGGGGTTAAACTGAGCAAGGTCTCCTTCATGAGTGGATATGTCTTCTCATTCTATGACAATCTAGTGCAAAAGGATGTGCAGGTGCCAACAGTCAAAGATTCTAAAGCCTAAATCAATAAAAAATTAAATAAGGGTGTCCGTCATATTGGGAAACTCCACTAAATGGGTATTTGTGGTGATGGTACATATTTGATTCCATGCCTATCTCCACACAACCTAATGTTTTATAGAAGCATCAGAACCTTGGTATTGTTCCTCCACTAAAACAGGTATATAATATGTGATTGAAGTTACTGTAGATTGAATCTCCCTAAAATATGACACCCAATAAGAGAAATACTCTACATATTTAGGTGGTTCAATCTTAGAAGCTAATAATTTAGGGTTGGGTTAAATTTTGGGAATGTCTGGTGCTTCACTTGTTGGTCTTACCTTAGTGGGATTGTTGATTGCGTCAGTAAAGAATACAGGTTCTGATTCACTCCCACATAGAAATAGGAATTGTGGATGAAGCTCCTTCCGAACTCCTATGATGAAAAAAAGAACGTATTATTCTAGTAGAAATGGTAATATATGGTGCAATAGGTGAAAGACCAGAAGCCCCCAATAGTTTGTGAACCCATCAGACTAATCTCGATAGTACTCCATTAGGGTAGCAAGCTACCCACTTTTGAGCATACTCCAATGATAATTTAGATAATTCTCATATCATAAGGAATACTATTTTAATTCAAGAGTCATTTTTCGTCATCACCAACCATAATAAGTGAGAATTATGAGGTGAGATTATCTCCTGACCTGGGCAAGGGGTAAATATGAAAATTGATGCAGGCATAAAAATTTCCTATAAAACATATAAAGTGATTAAGGTTCTTAAATGGTTGAATTATCAACCCAATCAGTTGATATTACATATACTATTGCTATAATATAGGAAATTACTCCAAATAGCCCCTTTCACCATCCACCAATTCTCCATGGGGTGTGAGTTATGTAACAATATCTAATCGATAAAAATCATTCAATAGCTCGAGGACGCCATTGATACCAAAGGATTTTGGGTGAATAGTGGAAATGCTGTCAAGCGAATGAAGGAATTAGGAATATGGTATTTTTTTGGTATTTTAATATGTATAACAGTGATAATTCTTTTCTATCCATCCACAAAAAATTAAATGACCCGCTAAGAAAATGTGGGGACCTTCCCTCCATCATTTGACCAAGTAGTTCATAAATATGAATGATGTTCTGAATGGACATGTTAATGATCTATCCCTCAACCAATGTGACCACCATTATGAAGGTGAAAATTTAGACACTAGTATAAACATCATAATATTAAAAATATAGACACTCAGGAACATGGAAAATAAACCTGCCATCCTAGATTTAGGTGATACATCTGGATGGAACCGGTAACCCCACTTGGTGTATCAACATTCCTTAATGTTAGAATGGTATGAATCCATTATTCAATGTGATTGTTGGTTTGGATGAGTCATAATACTGAAAACCTTCAACCTATGAATCTTAACATGTAGAAACATCTTTAACCAATATTTTTATGGAATGAGTGAGTGGTCATGGAGGGGTTGACCAATAAATCTCTTTACTATGAACACAGAAGCAACGACGATTGAGAGGGATTTTAGAGCATCGAGTCCTCCAAGAAATATGGTAAATGAAAAATGAGCCGGGCCCCTTATAAATAGGTTTGACCCCATCTTATGGATCCACTAGCTTACCTCAAAATAGTTCAAAACCGGACCGCTTTCTACATCTGAATGGCCTCCTCCTCAATTCAATTAGAACCCATTTGGATGGGTGGAATTTATTAGGTCCTAAAAATTATGAAACAAGATCTAGTTAATTCCAATAATTTGGAAATGGATATAAATAAAACCCAAAATAAGATAGAAGAAAATATTCAAAGGGGATGCAAATGCGCAATATGAATTCCTTCACCGATCGTCATTCCACACTGAAATCTAATGTCTTGTGAAGAATCAGTAAATAAAAATAGTTCGTGGGATGGTAACTGAGTTTCGGGGATCTAAACAAATTCATTTGTTGGGCCAAAGAGGTGATTTTCATTCCCACAAATGAACATTTACCAAAAACTAAATAGTTCTTGAGACAATGTGGTACTGTTGGTTGTTGAAAATGAAATGAAGTCATTTGAGGGACTGAGGTCGTGATTTATACCCCTGAAAATGATAGCCCCTTTCAACAATGACATCCCTATTTCATTATTCATTCATTTTCTGAGGCATGAACTATGGTCTCCTGCAAAAAAACCTATAGCCCACCATGGGAAAATGATTATCCCAATGCCCGGTTCCACTGTTTCCCTATAATTAAACCCCGAGGGGGATATTATAAAATGACGATTCCATAATTGGTCATACAAACTGAAGAGAGACAAAGAAATGATCTATTAAAAATAGTGCCAGTTGATAATTCCTACCAAGTAAAACCCACCGCAAAGCATTAACGTTGTTCTTAATAAATAATCTGGTGGTCCACAAACCCAAAATTTCCTTATAGACACAATATCATGAGTCATGAACTGATATTCCATCTAAAAATAGGCATCATGAATAATAAATCATATGTAGGAATAATGATACCCGACAGGCCAAATCACTACCCTGGAGGACTTTGGCCATGCATAGAAAATCGCTACATGGTTAGAACATTTCCCCACGTAGCACAACACTACATAGTTATTAGCTAGGTATGTGTAACTAAACTCTTAGAAGACCATAAACTTACCTACATAGTAACATACTACATAGTGGGAACCCCATCCATCAAAAGAATATTCTATGTGAACTGAGGCATCCTAGCATGTTCCACTCTCCAAATCCCATAATTATCTTCTATCATATCATTTGTCCACATTTTTCCCATCTATGAACCATTTTAGAGTCATTCGACTAAGTCTCTTTCCAAAGACTCATCACATGTATGCTAAAATAATCGGACACATCAGCTTGTCCCTTGGAGTTTACATAACAATGATAAACAAAGTTGTGTGGTCAACCCAAGTAATAGGGCTGACCATTGGAATAACCTCGGTTTTATATTCCCATGCTAATGAGGGAACCAACCATGGGCTGATAATGTCAACCACCCCATTCTGAGTGAGATGGGAAAGGATCACACTTTCCTTCCTCTTTAATGGTAAATGATATCCTCCACCCAAAACCAATTTCACAAACCCCTCTTGAGGTAATCCCCTAGCCTTTATTGCAGGAAGTGTCAATTTTTTCTTCTTTAATTCCACCTAATTCATTTCAATATGGATCACCAAATGTGACTATCCTGGATATGAAAATAAAAAAGGATATCAGAACACTCAATGTCTTCTCCCTCTCTCCATTGGGATTCAGCACCTCATCCGTCAACAGACAAAATGGGTTGTGTGATCATTAGATCTACTGCTTCCTCTTGTTTCTCACACCGATCATGAATCATGTGGTCTTAGAGGTATTTGGTGGCCATTTCTTCCACATGACTCCAAATCTCGAATAGTCCTCTGATATAGTGTAATCACTAATCATATCTTCTAAAATGTCCCTTCTCCAAATTTTTAAGACCCGAATTCAATCCAAATGGACAACTTCCATGTGTAATATATGATCATACCCCCTTAAATGGGTAGGTCCTATGCGTAAGTTTCAATTTTAATTGAATTTTATGCCCAACAAGTTGGGATACGTAGGAAGCCTCCTTGAGGTACAACCCCAACATCCACATCTATCCCTATTTCCTATCTATCATATCCCCAGTATGATCATGCCCCTACATAGGAGACAACATCTCTTATGGGCCCCTTGGGTTGCCTCAACATAAGCCCACACCATCCATGATAATCCACCTTTCACCTGGTTATCCTCACTACATGGTGTTAATCTTCATGGTTGGGTCCTTATCATGTAACCTTTAAAGGTGATGTATCCAATTTAGAGACATTGACCTATGTGGGTTCTAATTATTCTAATGAGGATACATATGAATCCCATTTTATAGGTTTGATACCAACATCAAACCAACATTCATCCCCCTAGATAACTGTAAAATACAAAGTTTCGTACCACGTGGAATAAAGTAGTATCGTCTTAATAAAAAATCAAATAATCTTAGTTATCTCCATATAATTCACCATTGATGGGGAACCTCGTATACATACAAATTATTATTAACCCATTTTTAGTTATAATGGATTGTTTTCTTTTGGGTAGTCCATATATGCATTCATGGAAATGAATAAAGGATTCATGAACATCACTTAAATCAATAGGATAGTCCCAAAAAATCTAATAGTTCCCCGATAATTGGTGTGAAAGACATGAATTCTCATCCTATCAACCAATGTGAGATCTTAAGATTAATTAGCCATGTAACCCAATGAACATCTTCCATTGGAAAACATGTCCTTCAATCATGAATGTGAGATTTTTTGGGAGTTTCTTACTCCACGAATAGACCCATTGGATACCATTCAATGCTGTTATACCCAAAATAATAAATATAATATAATCTAACCACCTGCAATCAATAAATTCAGATATAAAACCATATTTATCAGAAACAAATCATAATCATAAGCAATCTCAATAAATGATGAGATTGTAACTTAAAACACTTACCATTTTGGTAACATTAGAATCATAATACCCATGAAATAATAACAATAAATGTAACATATAATATCATTTAAATAATTATATTAATGATATAAAATTTAAAATGGAATGTATATACACCTCATATAAAAATATATGTGCATAACATAACATATATCTCAAAGAAGACAAATTGAGACAAAAAAATCCCTTACCAATTTGGTCACATTGGAACCGTGAACCCCCTAAACGATATATCCTCAAATGTATATGTAAATAATAATAATTTATAGGATAATTATAATGAAATACATACATGGGTATTATATACACCACATTAAATAAATACAAGGTGAATATGGCATGTGTCTTATAGAGAGAAAAAGTGAGAAAAAAATCCCTTACTATATGTCTCGATTTTCTTCCCTCACATTAAATCCTACTTTATATTAAATATATGTTTATTATAAATCTATAAATAAATTAATGTTATTAAAATATAAATTATGTAACTTTTATAAACTCTTATCACCCATTTTTGATAATATTTTATTATAACAATAGTTTCAGGTGTTATCTAAATGGGTTTCTCTTGCATGTTTTTCATTGATTTTCTGGATATGGAACATAGGACATAGTTAAATAACCTCCAGAATCTAAATAATTTCATAAATATCATATATATACATTATATACATAATTATATTCATAAACAATTCATGGATAACAAAATGATATACAATGTTCATTGAGGCGGTAGGTCGTACATATGCATGAACATTGTTTCCATTTTTTTAACCAACAGAGTGTAAGAAACATAAATTATACATCAAACCAGAAAAATAATAATTATTTAATATATATCATATATATTCATTTTATCTATACTTATTTCCATCCAAGAATAATATAAATTAAAAACACTTCACATCAGTTCATGAGATGGTAGTCTGTTGTACACCCGAGCAATGTTATTATTTTTCATTAGGTTCCATGGTAAACATTTATATGTTATATTATATCTCTATAATTAATTTTAAGTAATAAATATTATGTATATTAATTTATTTTATTCATTTTTACCTTCTATGTAAATCATTATTGAAAAATGAGTCACTTCATGTCGCATGTCAGTCTTCTACCGTACACACGATCAACGTTATCATATCCTCCACAGAATGGAATGTAAAAAAAATGTGATATAAAAATCCATAATTTTTATAATATTAAAAATACTATAAAAATATATTAGATCTATCATCATACCCAATTTTGAAAGGTGTTGATCAAAAAACCAGCCAAAACGGTTTTGGGAGGTGGTAGTCTGCCATATGCACGAGCGATGTTATCGTTCATCATTTTAGGTAAGAAGACATTGATAGAGGTGATTAAATTGACATAAAAACATCTCATTATGTCTAATATGTTGTGATTATTATATTATAATAATATAATAAAAATTGAAGTAGTTTGAGTAAGAATGAAAATAAAAAGGCTCGTTGAAGAATGTTACCATCCTTGGGAAAACATCCTTTTGTTTTTGCTCCAAAATCATTCCATTATTAGATTTCCCTCCAAAAAAAATATTCTAGTACTAGGGTAGGTGATTTGGGAAGTTATTTTGGAAGGTATTTTCCAAACCAATTGGTTTTGTGAGTGTTAAGAGTGTAGGAGAGGTGGTGGACTTTTATAAGTGAGTTGACCAACACACATGTATTTGTTTTGTAGAATGTTAGGTGAAGCCATGTTTTTACCATCCAAAAAAATGATGATAATGCACCAAAATAGATACTATAAGGTATGAGGCCTATATATAGACATAAAATTTTTTTGGACATGTTTCAGGTCATTGTTTCACCTTATCTTTTAATTTTAACCACTTTATAAACTCATTTTCCATTAATTATGGTAATTAATTTGAATAATTTTCACTAATAATTTTGGCCAAAAAACTAATTTTACTTTTTTAGATAAAAAAAATATTCCGATTAAATATATGGAATAAATTTTTCTATATTAAATTAAAAAAAAAATTATAATTTAAAATTAACCCAATATGAACAACGAGAGAGTGTGTTTTCAAAGGGAAAATATTCAAATGTTTAAATAGTTTTTACATAAAACATTAATCTGGAATTGATTACAATGAAATAAGTTAAATTAATATATATATATATATATATAATTGACATAATATTACTTTATAACCAATTTAAATTATAATTTAATCATATAAATTATTTAAATGAAAAGATAGTCATCTAATAAAAATCAGTAATTTTAATTTTTCCTACAAAGTTGACACTTCTCTGAAAAATCAAAAATTGTCTCCCAAAGTAAATTTGAATGTACTAATTTTAAAAAAATTATTTCATTTCATAAAATTAATTTTAGAAAATTAACAAAATTTGGTTTTTAATTAAGTGCACCAAATCCTGGTGAAACTGCTTTTTAGAAATAATATAGTTTTTAAGAAAACTTTTCCATTATTTTACATTGGTCATTATATTCCATTATAAGTAATTTAGAACTATGTAATATATTTTATGAATGTTTAAAACTTATATTTTCAAAATTCAGTTATTTTTATTCATAATTGTCATTCCATCAGCTATTAGATGACAATTATATTAAATAATAATACTAATAGTGTATTTTTATTCAGTAAAACAAGGTCTTGAGTGTTAGGAAAGACATTGAAGAAAATAATTTTTAGGTGTAACACAAGATATTTTTTTTTGTAACACAAGACAAACATAGTGTTGAAAGTCATTTAATATATGAAAGATATTAAATATATTTGAAGAAAAAAAAATATTTCACAAAATCATGGGATGTTACAGAACATATAGAATATGCATGTTAAATATTTCAAAATTATTTTTTAGATTGATAAAGATGAAAAATATCTCATCATAAATGATTTATTTTCAAAATAACCTAATTCATTGATGACATTCTGTTTTCCATATAAATCCCTTTATATTTTGACAACATTATTTGGGATATTTGTTCACGGTAAATTGTTTCATTGATTTCTCCACACACATTACATGTTACCATGACTTGCGAAATTTAACCTAATCAATTGAAGTTAAAGTCTAGTTAGGTAATTTGTTTCCACTTATATCAATATCTTATCCTTACATTTTTTTCTCTTCCACCCAATTTCATTACTATACAAAATTTTCCTACAAGTGTGTACCTGATATCTAACAGTTCTAAACCCTATAAAATTAGGACAAAAATCTATATTCTAAATAAAATGAGGAGTGATTAGAATTACAACATGTGGAAATTTATAGGTCTAGATATTAATGTTTTCCTTTAAGAAATTCTTAAGTGACTGATTCTTGAAATTTAAATTCTTTAGAATATGGAACAAGTTAAATGGATTAAAATCAAGTAAGAATAAGTGTTTTACATGACCTGAATATACTAAATAAAGGGAAAAGATAGGATCATGAAAAGGATGGCACACACAAATGTGTGGAATTAATGCCATAACAGATCCATAATTTTCCTTTCAATGATTATTGTCATTAATCCCACTAGATTTTTTTATATTATTTATGGGACAATGAAAATAAAATTTATTAAGAATGACTTCTTGATGAGACTTTTACATTTCCAATATTTTCACTAGGGAATGTGAAATTTCAGCAAACATACCTTGTCACAGTTATCTAGAATAGATGACATATGAATTTTCTTTGGAGTTTCAAAGGGTAAGTATGGGGCAGTAGATAAAACATATTTTTATTTAATATTTTATTTATAATAAGTGTCATAATTTTCCAATATTGTATTAAATATGTTAATTTATGGAACACTTGGGATTATCATTCATTTAAAAATATGAAAAAAAAATCCATACTTAACCCTATAAAGTGAACTATAGTATTTTGGCCATGAATAGTTTTTTTGAACTATTTGGAAAAAAAATCATAACAAAATTCATCACAAGGAGATAATAAATTGATTTCCACCATCCAAGAAAGATCATGATATTTATCAGATTAAATAGTCCATGATGTCAAATATGGACTGGAATCATTTTATTGGACACTAATTCATCATTTTATATATATATTCTACATAAAATATTCAATTGTACTCAAATATGAATATTATAAATAGGAACACATTGTGTATAAATAATACTTCTGGAATGATAGTTGGTTTATGCATTTTCAGGTCAACAATTTAGTTCACTTTGTATTAAATATTTTTTCTGAATCTTTTAAATTGACACTTGTAAACTTTTGTTAACCTAGCCTCAACATTACTTATAAATGTTTTTTTTACCCTTTTAAGTGGGTATTCATAAATTAATAGATTTATGTCAAAGGTTAATCTTTTTTAGTTCATTTATCCACTCATTTCAAGAGGGGGAGATCTTGAAGAAATTGTCCCTTCATCAAATCCTTCAAATTCTTCTTCTTTGTGTTCTAATGTTTTTGGTTTCGTAATAAACATAAATGTTTATATTGTATTTATTTTGTTTTGATAATTTTTATTCTTCTATACTTATCTTATTTGGGATGTAAATCAATAGTATAAACATGACTAGGTTATACCAATTATAGACCTTTACATATGTAAGTCCCTTCTACGAGGACTACTCCACCCATTGAATAATAGTTTTTCTTAGTAATTGATATAATTATAAAATTATTCACTAATTTAGTTTGAATCATTTTTTCTATAATAATATAATTAATATGATATATTAATTGAGTCTTTTAATTAAAATAAATTAATCATGAAAATAAACAATTAACGAAAAGCATGTGATGTCGAGTCAAGTGGGGATTGTGAGATCCCAATCTTTATCTGTAAAAAAAACATGGGATCAATTTCTAGGGTTCAAATATAATACATTGAAATATCTAAAACTTTTTTGGAACAATATGGAGCATGTTTTTATGTACTATTTGGTTGTTTTAATGTATCGTGGGTTTCAGTTAGAATTTGGGGTGTGTTTGAGTGAAATTTTAAGGAACATGGGAGGGTAGGGGTTGTGTAATGTTTACGCACGTTTTTCCCTAAACGTCTACATGCTTACCATGAGGATAGTTAGGTATTCCTGGTTGGAAGATGTTTTTTCCTATCCATGGACCATCAATACGTGTGAGCAATGAATGCATGTGCAGTTGGGGAATGATTTGGTATAACCGTGAAGCCTCCAAGGGGAAACCATGTGTGCATAAAACTTTCCTAAGAAAATTCGATTTAAAACCAACCAGACCCCTGAAACCCCGCTATTTTGACCTAGGCTTAGGATTGATGATTTCTAGGTGATCTTAGTCCTTTCTAGAGGGATTTGCAGATGATTCATACACCGTTCATCAAGATTGAAAGCCCGGATTGAAGATTTTCTCTCTTCCCGTTAAGTGGATATCTTCTCGTTTCATCTCTCCTTATTTCCTTTATCATTCCTTGATATTTTCATGGATGATATCCAATATTTACTTAGATATAAACCTTTTTTGAGATCTAGATCCAGTATTGTGGATCTATATCATGTTTTTCAAGATCTTGAGGCCTTTGATCATAATTTTGGTTTAGAGATTTAGGTCCGGATATTTATCAACATCGTTGTGCCACATAGATTTTAGGGATTCCCATTGGGAAATTATCAATCAAAAAATTGTGTTAGGTGGTCTAAATCAAACTCCCATAGTCATGGATTTTATAAGTTTATATGATATTGATGATTTTCTAGGATTCCTTAGTAATTTATTTTCTTAATTTGGGTTTATTAATTATGTACAATTTATTTGTTAATGTTTTGAGGAAATATATGGTTAATTGATGATTTAATCATGTGAATAAGGTTCTTCCCAAATAGATATTTTTTTGGGTAATTTTGTTATGATTAGAGATATGTGATAGAGATATTGAATTGGTTGAGTTTATGATAAATAATTGGGAGAATTAATTATGGGATAATATATGGCTGTAAAGAGATAATTAATGGTGGATTAATTATTTACCCTGATGTTTGACTAAGATAATTAATTGTGAGATTAATTATGGCACGATGATTTTTGGATTAGGTAAGTAACTGTGGGAATTAATTATGTAAAGGAATGATTTTGAAGGGATAATTAATTATGAAAAATTAATTATGAGATGATAATTGTGTTGTTGATTATTTATTTGATAGCTTAATTAATGGAATCATGTGATTAGTTAATTATTAGGTTAGCTAATGGAATTTTGATATGTTTAACTAATATTTGGATTAGTAAGTCAGTGATGTGGTCATTTTTTTGAATTAATTAGCGATGAAAATGAATGAGAAAGTGGGTGCTAGACATGGTGTTCTAGAACAAATGAAAAGATGGGTTGTTAGACATGGCGTTTCACCCCAAGAGTGGATCCAAGAAATTGAATATGGGGTGGTGGACATGACGATCTACAATGATAGATAAAGAGGGATGAGTATGGTGATAGATATTTCAATCTACACCGAATGATAATTGGGGTGCATGACATGGCATTCAACATCAAATAAATGAATATGATTTTTTGTTAATTGAACATGAGACATGAGTCTATACAAAGGTTAATGTGTTAAATGTTGAATAAATGATAATGTGGTAACCATTTAACTATGCATTATATTTCTTGATTAATATAATTTCTTACACTCTTTTTAATGTAATTGTTTTAAACACCGTAGGTGGTGGCCTATTGAGTTGTACTCACACCATACTCGAGCTGCTTGATTGGCACAAAAGCATAGTTTTTTGTTGCAAGACAGGATAAGGGAAAGGCCCTATGTTATTTTTTAGAATAGGGATGGTGCATGGTTGAGAGAACCAAATATGGTTTAGGACCTGTTTGGGAGATATTGTGTCTTAAATTTCATTTGGGTTGTATACAGTTGACACATACATTTTTTTATCATACATTCCTTTTTAGGTTAGTATTGTATTTCTAGTTTGGTCTTCTATATGATCGTGGTAATGTTCAGGTCATTTATTTTCTTCTGCACTTGTTAATTATTGATTGATTTATTTGTTTATTACTCTGATAAAAGAGGGTATAGTCTCCCTATGAATGACTTACCAGAACCTCACTGCAATCCAACACCCTCTGGCATACTTGGAGGCACGCTTGAGGGCATGTGACCGACCGAGTCAGGGCACCATAGTGTGGCACCTAGGTCGGGATATTACAAAGTGGTATCAGAATACTTTTTATTCTTCTTCTTATTTTTCCACAATTTCTTTGGGAAAGGTAGATAGGATACTAGGAAGAGTTAGGGCTTGGTATTGAGCTCGTGCATTGTAGTGGCATACCCATGTATTGGGGGAAATCATGGTACTCATTTTGGGATTATTGTGATTATTGTTTTTTTTATAGTTAGATATTATTTCACCTTTGTTGATGCACTTGTGGTGTGGTGTGATATTTGTTTTGGAAAATTTTGGGTATTGATTCATGACCTAAATAGGAAGAAGAGTTGAGTCTTCATGAATCATTCTAGGCACTCATGGTTATTGTGACATGCATCATTTTAGGAAATCACGGGAAAATAGGTTATGGGTAAGTGGTTGAACTTTAACTATTTTCCAAGATATGATTTTGAAATAAAAAGGTTCCTATCATGAATTAAGGGATGTTGAAAAATAATGGAAAATAACAATAAATGGGTGTCTAATGAGAGGAATGAATGATGATATGGGTTTGATTGATTAATTGACGAGAATGTTCTTATCCTTATTCAACAAATCTTGGGGTAGGATGGTTAAGGGTAGTGATAGTACCTTGATGTTGACCATGTGTAGATATGGAAAGGAAATGTTGAAATTTTTTTGTTCTTTATTCCCCTTTATGTAAGTGTTATAAGGTTGTGTTATGATACCTAAGACATGTGTTTGGTATTATAAATATTATGCCTCCATGATGCTTATTTAGAGGGAAACTAAGGGTTGTGGCTCGGAACAAACTCCAAGAAGGGGAACTTAATGCAATGTTAGTTCCAGATGAAGAGGAAGGGGAGCAGTTCTAAGGTAACTTTGCTCATTTCTTGAAATTCATGGAGAGAGACCCAAGGTGGGTTCAGAAAATCAAGTTTGATTTGAAAAGGGAGTTTCAGCTACACCAACCACTTAATTTTACTGTATAGTGTGGAGCTCGAGGAGATGAATTCTAGATTTAATCCATAGAGACGATACTTGAAAATTTCAAGACATTAGCTGAGAGTACGGTCAAGTTGGATGCTTATATTCTATGGGGTTCAGTGAAGCATTAGTGGTATATTCAGGTACGATCTCGACAGACTGATGATATGTTATGGAAGGACTTTCTGGTTAGGTTCTTGGAGAACTTATATCCAGAGACACTGAGATAAGAGAATGCTTTAGGGTTTATAAATTTAACTCAAAGAATAATTTACATAATTGATTATGCCAATATTTTCAAATATTTATAGTGTTTTACTCTATCATTCGAGGAAGATGAGGCTTCTTTGGAGAAACGATTTCAGGACGAACATAGGTGTGAAATTAAGTTCCATTTGAATATCTTTAGGCAGAAGAATTTCTCATAGGTGGTGAATCAAACTCTCAATTTGGAGGGTAACCTGATGGAAGATTCTAGTACTAGATAGGTGGCTATCACTGGACGACCAGGGAGTGCACCTTTTGAGAGAAAGAAGTTCCATTATGAGAACTTTAGTTAGGGAAATGGAAAGAAAGTTGGACCGTATAGAGGAATAGTTACACTGTACCTTAATCATGTGAGTTTTAACTAGTATGGTAAGTCATGAAACTATTGTATACATTTACCTAGACCACTAGTAAAGTACCAATCTTGCAGAAAGATGGGGAACCTATCGAGGTTTTTTAGGTCACAGAGATAGGCTGGTGTTGAGGGAGTAGCTGCGCAGAGTCAGAGTGTGGGAAGGGGTACTAATACACCGTATCTGTATAGTAGATGGAGTTCTACTGGCTAAGGAAGTAGATGTATTAGACATAGTGCTTCAAGGTATGAACATTCGTATTAGCAGAGTGGTGCTACTCAGGGGAGTCAGATAGCACTACAGGAAAGAGCGGAAGGACAATTACAAGAAGTACATCCAACACTTGTGGAGAGTGAGGTTGGGCCATCGACAATGAGAGGTACTATTCTAGTATATTATATGTTATCTAGTGTCTTTTTTGATTTTGGTTCCTCTCATTCCTTTATATCTAGTAATCTAATTAATGTTTTGATCCTGGAGGGGGATTCTGTAAGTGGAGAAATGAATATCGATACACCTTCAGGAATACAGTTTAGAGATATTTTTTATACAATGGATGTTCACTGGAGATAGGAGAGTGTCAGTTTCCTTTGGATCTCTCTGTCCTTGATATGATGGGCTTTGACCTAACTATGGGTATGGATTGGATAGTCGCATACCGAGCCCATATTTATTGTTATTACTGGAGAGTGATCTTTACATCTCTCAAGGGTGATAGGTATGTTCATTGTGGTGAGTGGGATATCTAGGAAAGCCAAAAAAGGACAATTACTCAGTAACTAGAAGATATCACATCTCAAATTGCACGTCTCTTCTTGGATGATTGGAGTGGTAGTTAAGACGTCCTTCCACCGGTTGTAGACTTATTTTAGGATTGGTTTCCTAAATAATTCTTAGAGTTTCGACTTATGAGATATGTGGAATTCACTACTAAGCACATGTTTGGGGTGATGTAGTATCTATTCCACTGTAAAGTATGGCACCAACTGAGCTTCAAGAGATCTAAAAAACGTTAAAGGAGATGGAGGATAAAGGGTTTTATCCATCTAAGAACATCACCTTGGGGATAACCTATGTTTTTTACAAATAAGAGAGATAGGAGTTTACGTTTGTGTGTCGATTACCGGAAGATGAGTAAAATTATTGAGAATAACTTATATTCTCTTTCACGTACTGATGATCTGTTTTACCAGCTGAAGGGAGCTTATGTTTTCTCAAAGATTTAATTGAGATTATGGTATCATTAGCTGATTGTTAGGACTTTTGATATACTGAGGACTACATTCAGGAGTAAGAATGACCTTTTTGAGTTTGTCGTAATGCTGTTTGGGTTGACAAACACCCCAGTAGTGTTTATAGCCTTAATGAATAGGGTCTTTCATCGGTACCTCGATAATTTTGTGGTGGTGTTTGTGGAATAAATATTTGTGTACACTAAAACTCATGCAATTCATGCAAAAACATCTTTATATCGTCTTAAGTACACTGAGAGAGAATCGGTTATACCCCAAGATATCTAAGTGTCAGTTTTGGATTGACTAGGTACACTTTTTAGGTAACATCATCTTGAAAGAATGTGTGCATGTAGACCCATTTAATATTCATGCATGGGTTTCTTGATAAAATCCCTATATTTCTATTGATATCTAAATCTTGTAGGGATTAGCTGGATATTACAAGAAGTTCATGCATGACTTTTCATATTTAGCAGTGCCGCTTTCGAGTTTGGCCAAGAAATGGGTAAACATTGAGATGAGAGAGGCATGTGAGAATGATTTTATGGAGTTGAAGAAGTGTTGGAAAATTTAACCAATCTTGATCTTACCCGATTCAATTCAAAAGTACACCATTTATTGTGATGCTTAAAGAGTCAGAATTAGAGTCGTGTTGATGCAAGGGGATCAATTCATTCCTTAACGGTTTGGAAGTTGAGGCCACATGAACAGAATTACCATATGCACGACCTCGAGATGGAAAGTGAGGTTTATTCTCTTACGTGTTAGAGATTCTATCTTTTGGATGAATATTTTATAGTTTTTACAGATCAAAAAAGCATGAAGTACAACTTTTTACAGTGTGATTTGAGTCTTCGACAGCGAAAATGGGTAGAATATATGATGTCCTTTGACATTGAACTAGAATACAAAACCATAAAGGAAAATAGTGTGGTTGAAGCCATGATCAGGAAAACTCAGACTCATTTGGTACATGAGTCAAGTGCAAAGTGGAAGGTGATGACATTTCCAGCTGAAATGCATGTGGTGGATCAGGACAATTAGGAATAGATGACTGTAGTTTTAGTAGCAGTGGATTCTACAGTCATGAGATGGATCAGGGATAGGAATGATGAGGACCTAGAGTTCTTGGCCTTGAGGGAAATCCTTGATGGTGGGGAGAAACCTTCAGACTGGTTGATAGAAGAGGATGAGGTCATCAGTGAGAATAATCGAGTTTTTGTACCTACGATCATGCAAGAGGAACTCAAGAGGAAATTTCATGCCTCAAAGTGGGTGATACATCTAGGTGTTTCCAAAATCTACTATGACCTACGATGACATTTTTGGTGTCCTTGATTGAAAAAAAGAAGTTGTAAGGTTTGTAACAGGATGTTTCACCTGTCAGTGGGTAAAGACATAGTATCAATTACCTGAATGTATATTGCAACTATTTCCTATTAGAAAATGGAAGTGGGATGACGTGGATATGGATTTTCTGGTAGGTATTCCAAAGGCTTTTAGGAATAGTGATGTTTTTTGGGTCATTTTTGATCAAATGAAGAAGGAACTACATTTCTTACCTATTAGGGAAACATTCACAATAGAACAGTTGTGAGAACTATATGTTCGAGAGATAGTTTTGTTTGAATGGGGTGCCATGGATTATAGTTTCAGATCATGATTCTCACATTACTTCATGCTTCTAAAAGGGAATTCAGAATTCACTTAACATACAGGTTTTATTGAGTAAATCTTTCCACCCATAGATAGATTGGTAGTCAGAGCGTACCACACAGGTGCTAGAGGATATTCTATGAGCAAGCTTTCATAACTTAAATGGTTCTTGGGAGAAAAACTTGGATTTAATATAGTTTGACTATAACACTAGTTATCAAGAAACTATTCAGATGGAACCATATGAGGCACTCTCACTATTCTGGTTAAGGGAAAGTGAGTCAGAGTTGTTGGGACCGAGTCTCATGCGGGAGACATCGGAGGAGGTGTAGTTGATTTGAAAACGTATGGCTACGTCTCAGATTAGGTAGAAGTCGTATGATGGTATATAGATAATAGCCCTTGAGTTTGCAGGGGGTGATCGTGTATTCATTCAGGTGTCACCTAGGTTGGTTAACCATAGGATACAAAGGCAAGTAAAGTTGGCGCCTAGTTTTGTAGGACTGTTTCAGGTAGTGGAGAGAATCTAGCTGGTGGCATACTGACTGGATCTTCCACAAAGATATAGCTATATTCATGATGTTTTCCATGTGTCAAAATTAATTTGGTATCACCCTGACCCTTAAAATGTGAACAATGTGGATTAGATTGACCTTGAGATACATGTTTCCTTTGAGGAGCATCTGAAACGTGTGCCAGATCATAGTGAGAATGTTTTGTGGGGGAAGATTGTGCCAATATTTCATGTGTTATGGTAATATAAGAGTGTTTAATAGGAAAAATGGTAGTGGGAAGTAGATATGTGGGGAAAATGGCCCATTCTTTATAGTTTGGAATATTATTGAAGATTAGAAGTGCAGTTTGAGGAAGAGCTATTATAAGGAGGGGAGATTGTAAGATCCCGACCTTTTCTGGATAAATCTCAGGAATTTTCTAAGGTAATTTTTGTTTTTTAAAAGTATCATGGGTTGGAGTTATTATTTTGTGTGTGTTTGGGTGAATTATTAATGAAATTGGGATGGTGGGGTATTGTGCACAGTTTGCGCATGGTTTTCCCTAACCGGGTGCATTATAATAGTGCAGACATAGAGGTCTTCATGGTTGGCACACGGTTCTCTTAATCGTTTACCATCAAGCCGTGCAAGAAATGGAATCCCACATAGTTGGATCACTGTTTGGTGTAACTATGCAGCCTCCCAGGGGAAACTGTGCACGCCGAATAGTTTCCTACAAAAAATGGTTTTTAAACAACTCAGACCCCCAAACCCCTCTATTTCAACATAGGCTCAAGGTTGATGAATCTATGTAATCCCCAAGCATTTTGTAGGGATTCCAATATGATTCAAACCCCGTTATTTAATATCAAAATCCTAGATTGAAGATCTTATCTCTTCCGGGTAAGTGGATTTAATGCCGATGCTTCTCTCATTATTTTCTTTATCTTTCCTTAATCTTTTCGTGGATGATCTCCACTATTTCCTTTGATCTAAACCCTTGTTGAGATCTAGATCTATAATTGTGGGTCAGGAACTAGTTTTTCAGGATCTTGATGCCTTTGATTTTAATTTGGTTTTTGAGATTTAGATTCAGATCTTGATCGACATCATTGTGCCGCTTGGATTTTGGGGATTTCCGTTGGGCAAACATTCATCAAAAAACCGAATTAGGAGATCTAAAAAAAACTTCCATAGTCCGGGATTTGATATTTTTATGTGATATTGATGATTTTCTTGCATTCCTTAGTAATTTATTTCCCTAATTTGGGTTTATTTGGAATGTGAAATTGACTTGGTGATGTTTGGAGGATATAGATGTTTAATTGATGATTTAATCATGTGAATAAGGTTCTTCCTAAATTGATATTTTATTTTTGGAATATTTTTATTATTTGAAATATGAATAAATATATTAAATTGGTTGAGTTTAAGATAAATAATTGGGAGAATTAATTATGAGTTAATGTATGACTACAATGAGATAATTAATGTTCTATTAATTATTTACCTTGATGTTTGACTTAGATAATTAATTGATAGATTAATGAAAACAAGATGATTTTAGAAATATATAATTAATTAGGGGAATTAACTATGAAAATATGATATTTTTAAGAGATTAAAAATTATGGAAAATTAATTATGAGATGAGAATTGTGTTTTTGATTAATTAATTGATGAATTAATTAATGGAATTGTGTGTTTAGTTAATTTTTGGTTTAACTAATGGAATTTTGAAATGTTTCACTAATCATTTTATTAGTAAGGGAATGATGTGAAAATTCTTGTGAATTAATAAATGATGAAAATGAATGAGAAAGTGGGTGTGAGACATGGAATTCTAGACCAAATGAGAAGATGGTGTGTTAGACATGGAATTCTACACCAAGAGTGGATCAAAGCGCTTGAAGATTGGGTGGTAGACATGACGATCTACAAAAATTGAGAAAGAGGGGTCAGTGGGGTTGTAAGCATGGAGATCTACATTGAATGAGATTTGGGTTTCTTGACATGGAATTTAACAACAAATAAATGAAAATTCTTTATTGTGAATAGAGAAAGAGACATGAGTCTAAACCAATTATAATGTGTTAAATGAAGAATAAATGACTCTGTGATAACTATTTAATTATGCATTGTATTTAATGCTTCATAGAAGTTCATACAGTATATTTTGACTATAATTGTTCTAAACACCATTCATGGTGGCCTACTGAGATGTACTCACACCCAAATCAGGCCACCAGATCGGCACCCGAGTAGACCTTGTTGTTGTAGGAAAGTACAGGGGAATGACCCATATTTATTTTTCTGAATAGGGAGAGAGCTTGGGTAATGTAACTAGACTTGGTTAGGGACCCATTTGGTAGACTTTGTGTCTTAATTTTCAATGGGGTTGTATATACATTACACTTTCATTGTTTTATCATGATTTTCTTTTTCATTTGAGTATTTTATTTCCAGTTTCGTCTATTATATGACGATGGTATTATTTTGGTTATTTATATTATTCCACACTTGTTAATTATTGATTTATTTTTTTTAGTGATTACTTTGATAAAATAGGGTATATTCTCCCCATGAATTACTTAGAAGACCCTTGCTGCTAGTTGGCACCCTCTGGTGTACTGGGTGGCGTGCTTTAAGGTATGTGACTGACCGCCTCGGGGCACCATAGTGTGGCACCAGGGTCAGGACGTTACAAACCAAAACTCAATTAATCCCCAATTAATTTATGGATATGAGTTTTAATTCACTATTGACCATATGTTATCCTTGGAAAGATAATCAAATCATGGTCATATGATGGCATATTGCAAAACTTTTCTAGGGTTTAATTCATTTCATATTTGTGGTTGAGGTAAATTATCATAGGGTTTAGGGGTTAACAAATTAAGAGAACATAATTAATTATATTTTAATATGAATGATAATGATTAATAATTATTTGAATTGGTATACTAATATTGATTATTACTTCTAAAATATCTTTAACAAAATCTATTCATTGTGTTTTATGAATAAAATTTTAAAAAGAAAAAAAACTAAAAACTAAAATATTCTTTTAACATACATGTTCTTGTGTATAATCATTAAAAAAATGACCCATATTTTTTAGTATTTCATTTATTTAACATTTTTTCAAAATAAATTTAATATGATATTTTTAGGGTTTCCCCATTATAGAATGACCTTGGACATCCACTCTATTTCGCCTAATCATTAAAATTTACACATCATTTGAGAGCACCCATGGTAATGCCTTTCACATTTATAATTAATTTCATTATGTCTCTTCTCGATATCATATTGTGGCCTAATGCCTTTGAGGGATATAATAGATCCATACATTATCATAAACAATGTACAAGAACCCTAACATTAATCAAAACAATATTTCATTTCAACCATTAAAATCGCATGATTTTTTCATTTGAGACCATAGAAAATAACATTTTCAGCTATCCTTAAAAATTGAGAAGAAATACCTTTTTCATTAAAAACCATTTTGAACTAAAAATCACCAGAACTATATGAATATATTATTCATTTAAAACCATAAAAATAGGTATAGTAATCATGATAAAAAAATGTACATGAGGAAGGAAAATTTGTCCATTATGTATACATTAAAAAACATTTATTTCACACTTTTTTTAATGAATAAGAAAGATGAATTATTTGGAAAAATCTGAAGATATTCATTTTAAAGCCTTAAATAGATTCAAAATAATTTTAAAATAAATTTTAACAATACTTGAAGTAATAATATCAATATTATTCAAACATTTAATTGAACATTGAGATGGAGGAGAAATATTTTAGAAGGAAAATATTAAAATATGTTTTTTTAAAAAATCATTATGACTTCTTAACTCTTGAATCTAAATAAAATTGAAGGATATAACATGAAAATTATTTGAGAAAACATGAATTTTAAAAAATAAATGATAATAGATACCTATATGTTACTTTATAAAAAAACATATGGTGATAATGACATAAGGATTAAAGAAAAGAAAATTAATATAAGAAATACCTTACCTTAATTCTTCCTAGACTTTTATATGGTTTTTATCCATCTATATAAATCAATAATAAAAAATTAATCACATCATTTCATAGAGGGAGTAGTCTACACATACACATGAGTGATGTTTCTATTTTTCTAGTGGGTGGAAAATAATTAAAAGTGAAAATAATTTACATTTACCAAATTTTAATTCTGTTATAAATTTCATAATTATTTATTAATTCCCTCCTTATGATCATTTAAGTAAAACAAAAATGAAAAACGATTCACATCACTTCGTGTAGGTGGTAGTATCCACGTTCGCACAAGCAATGTTATCAATTCCCAATGGAGGTAAGGGTAAGATGGTAGATAATATAATATCATTAATGGATAATAATAATGTCATAAATATAAAAAAATATTAATTCTTCCATATTTACACCCAACAATTTGATTGGGTAATGAAAATAAATCACATCGCATTATCGAGGTTGTAGTTTGTTCTCATGCATAAGTGACATTTTCATTTTACTTATGATGGAAATGAGATGCAAAAAGGTTATACCAATAACATAAAAAAATATCATTATCATAAAGATAATCATGTAATTATGGGAATTTGGTTATAGTATATTTGGACGAGGTTTAATATGAATTGAAATTGAAAAAACTTGGTAAGAACATATACCTACTCCTTTGGTAATATCTATTAGCTTACACATTAATCATTCTAGGATTGGTATTTTTGATATATCAATACCTATATGTAAATAAAAATAGTTATTTTTAGGTATTTTCAAATATATGCATTGGTTGATTTAATGTGATAATGTGGTATGGGGATTTGATGAAAAGTGGTTCCTTTTTATAAGTAAGGTTAGTGTCACACTTGTAATTATACTTAACATTAAAATATAATAAGTGACTTAATTAGGGTCAAATTGAACTAAAACAATTCGATTTAAAAGGTATATTGATAATGTTATAATTAATCTCATCCAGTAAGAAATAACATTATATTTTGTGACAATATCATATGTTTTTAACATTAATTATCCCATTTTACCTTCCTACCATAGGAATAAATTTTTTACCAAGGTCAACATTCATAATGACCAAAAAATAAATTGTACATATTCATAAATTTGAAAATTTTAATTAAAAATATGGAATTATTTTTTCATGATTTAATTTTTTTATGTCCCAATGTAAGGATGACAAAATAGTAAACAGGGGGATGAATTAAACTTTTTAAATGTATTTACATTTTACTTAAAAAAGTTAATTAGTAATTTAGTGGAAAAAAAATTTAATTGAGCATAGTGAATTTTTATATTAGTTCATATATAAATGATCCTACTCTACTCTTAACCCATCACAAATGAATAAAGAGATAACACCCACTATAATAGACTCTTTAACAACTGAATTATGATCAAAACCCTTTAAAACTACCATTTTAAACCTTAAAGTCATAACCCATATCACCAATCCTTTTTACACCTCATTGATTAACCTAATCATACATCCTTTTACACACTTATATGAATAACCCTGAAGCTACCTTTTGATGTTGTGGTAGAAACAAAACCTTCCTTTTAACTGGTTTAAGGTATAATTGAATCCCATACCTTTTCATGGCTATGTCACAACCCGATTACTGACTACTGTTTATGAGTCAAAACCCATTATACAACCAAATATTGGGTAGTATAAAATAATATAATTATGAAACATTTAGTAAATAGAATTAATTAAAACCATATAACCATATGAAAACTTCATTATTAAAGTTTCCAAGTAGTATGGTTTATCCAACATCAATGAATAAAACAATTGAATTTCATCCAAGAGTAGATGTTGATCACCAAAGTATTTAGAATTTGTATAGATCAAATATCCTCAACCTTGATTCTTTTCATTCTAACTTCAAATCATTTTATTTGGTCCTATCTAATTCCTATTATAGTGTTGATTCAAACTTTGAATCTCGTCATGATTAGTCATTCCCAAATAAATGATTTCATGAAAAACAATACCATATATTTCTATTTGATAATATAAAACATCAAAACATATTCTATAGTGTAAAATGTTAGAAACATTAGTGCAATACCAAAATCTAATGAAAAATGACATGTAAGACACTTTGAATCATTTCCATGAAGCATTCAATATTAACGATTTAAATTCCCACCAATTTAATTTTGAAAGTCACTTTTTTCACAAGAAATACTTGGAGAATTTAACCAATGGAATGAGCATTAAATCCAACATTTAATTATTTCCAATAAAATTAATTAACATAAAAATAATTTATAATAATATAAGAAATCATTAGACCAATAAAAATTCCTGGTATAAAGTAGCACTAATTCAATGTGTATAAAAAATATAAAAGATTTGAAAAATAAAGAATCATATAAAAACATCCTTTTTAGTTATAGTATTTTCTCATGATAGGTTTGTTCTAGTGGTAACATGATTTTCAACGTGAAATCACTTGAATTTAAAAAATTTGGTCACCTAAAATTATAACATCTCGTCACTTGAATTCAATGTGTGGTCACTTGACATATAACATGTACTCATATAAATTCAACATCTGGTCACCTCACTTAAAATGTGGGGTCATTTTAATTCCATCACATTATATGTTTAATCACTTAAATTCAGTCATGATATCAATTTATATCTTTATTATAGATTCACTTACGATGCATCCATTTTCATTGTGATCACATAACCCTAATTATAACCTAACTAATGGTCAATTAATTTCAATCATGTTATTAGTTAAAAACACACATAATAACTTGATTCACTTCATGCAGTCAGTTTAACACATGCATGGTCACGTTATTTCATTCAAACATTTATTTCAATACACACATGGTCACTTTTTTTCCTTCAAATAACAAGTTCAATTTTTTCAGGTAGTTAGTTCAAATTTGATCATATGTTCAGTTCAAATTTATCTATGTTACTATTGAAATTTTTACTTGTGGTTGTTTGCACACATAACAAAAAATTTACAAAACACATAAACTATTTATTTCAACATATATGATATACCAAATCATATAGTGATGATTTTTCTCTAAACTCTGATCATAATAAACACAACAAACTTAAAAACTTAATAGTGGTATGAAAATTTTTAATTATATAAAGAGTTATTATAATTATAAAAAAAATCAAATATATAAAATGTGTTATGGGTTCATTTCATCATTATCCCCTTTTTTGATAATTTCAATATAATATCTTTAATTTATTCCCCTTTTAAAAATCGATACAATGGATACAAAATTTCTTAAAGGAACTACCCCTTAATGATATAAAAGAAAATTTTAAGCTCCCATTAAAATAAATTTCAAGGGAAAATAGAGTAGTTTATTGAAATTTAACAAATTCTAAATATTATATGAAGAGAACACATTTAAAAAAGTATGTATACCTGGAAATAATTCCATATATTCAATTTATTAATCTCAATAATTATTAATGAATTTAAAATAGTAAACAATTATTTTATCATATTCCCATGTTCCTTGTAAGAATGTAGATTGAGCATCCACAATGGCCTAATTGAATAAATTATAAAATATTTTCATATAAACTAAGTCAAAATACACACAAATATATATTTTTTGATTAAATTACCACCATTCCAAGTTCAAAATTGATTTTTTAAAATTTATCTAATTTAGTGGTTTTTGTAAAAATATTAACTGAATGTTCTTCTATAAAAATAATTTCATAATTATATTTCCTTTTTAAATATGATATCTACTAATGTGATATCTAACATCAATGTGTTTAGTCCTAGAATGTTGTAAATATTTTTTAGAGATTGAAATTATAGAAGTATTACATTATAAGTATGTTTTTGTTCAAAATTAAAACCAAAATCTGAATGTGTTTGTTTAATCTATAGTGACTATGAAAATAAAGAGTAAATAGAAATATAAATTTATTCTATTATAAAAATATAGAAATAATTTTGATTCTTTGAACCCAAAGAAACTAAATAATTCCATGTAAATGATATATACCAGATATGATTTTCCAATCTAAATTTCATCCTCCAAAATAAAAATTAAAATAGATTATTATATCAAAATAATTTTTAGTAGGATAAATCAAACAAAGATTAAAATATAATTTAACATTTTTAATATTCCTTTCAACATCTTTAATAAATTTATATAGGTTTATTCTAAAATTTATCAAGTATACAAACTGAAAACGTTAAAACAAGTCTGGATGAAATTATGTATAATAAACTAGCAATCATTCCACTATATTATTTAACAGCAAATAAATTTATAACATAATAATTAACAATTTTATATAAAGTAATCATGGGAATATTAATAATTTTACATGAATATAATATAAATCTTTTAAACAACACTTTATCATACATAGATTGACTAAGAAACTTTTCATTTTTTATTTGAAAATTTTTAGGACCAAGAATGAATCCTATATCTCCCATAATACTCATATAAAATTTTTATGTATTTAATATTAAAAATTGTTTATAAATATTATCGAAGAAAAATCAAAATTTAATGCCATAAATATAAATTTTCACAATTAAAATACCATTACAACACTGCTTAATAAATAATTTATCATTATCCTTTCTCTTCTCAAAAAAAATTAATAGAAAACTGTACAACCATTAATACTAGGATTTTTTAGCTCATCTTGAATAATATAATTACTTAGATGATTTTAAAAAGATATCATGATAACTTTAATTTTCAAAATCTAAGAGATATCAAAAGTATACGTATTAAAAGATATAACAATTTTACATGTAAATTCGGTGCTCCATTCGAAAAAATTTATAACCATGTAGTTTAACATAATATTATAGTATTATAATAGCTTATAATATGGTAATAGGTGAAATAATTATTCATATTCAATTTTGTTCATGATAATATCATTGAGTAACAAATCTAGATTTATTTTTAATAATATTTCAATATTTTTCATGATTAATTATACATATCCATTATTTCCAATGATATGAGAATCCTTAGGTTGAATGATAAAATTATAAACATAATTTCTAGTAAAATAATATAGATCATCTTTTACTAAAATGATCCAATTTGAATCAGTCAAGGGATCATCAACATCTTTATATACAAAATCCAAATTCAATGCATGAAATGTACACATATTCATATCATGTCTCTTTATTTTCACATTTGATTTAACATTTCTAATCAATTCATCATAAGGATTTTCCAAAATATTTTAAAAGTAGGTGAAGACTGATAATGAAAGTTCTCCCCCTCAACATGTCTATTTTTATCATGAGGTATTCATTCATGTACATTAAATTCTTTAAATTCATCCTCAAGTTGATCTAAATTATATTTTCTTTTCACCCAATTATTTTTCATCAAACATAACATGAATCTATTATTTAAAAATCAAGGTTATTTTGTTACAAAGTATGTCTACTTTACTATTATTTATAAAACCTAAAAATATTACATCATTAAATCTTTTATTAAATTTATCCAACGATTCCTTGGTATTTAGAATGAAAACCTTAAACAACAAAACTCTCAAATGTCAAATTGTTTGTTTCTTACCATTTCAAAGTTCATAATATTTATTTCTAAGTATAAGTTTTAATATTATTCTATATGATACAAAGAAATATGTATTTATTACCTCTGACCAAAATTCATTAGGTAAATTAAATTAATTTCACTTAGTTATTTTTATTTCATGATATTTTCTATTTTACCTTTCAATAACAACATTTTTTGTACAGTGTTCTAGGTGTAGAAAATTAGTGAAAATACTAATTTTCTTTATAACCTAGATAAATTCTAGATTCTATAATTCACCAACATGACAAATTCTAATTTATTTTATTATATTTTCATTATAATTCATAACCAATTTATACTAGGTGACAAAGATAAAAAATGTTTCATATTTTATTGCTAAAAATATACTTTTGTATATCTAAAAAAATAATCAATAATAAAGAAACCGTAAAGTCCTAAAAATATCATTGATTGTTATTAGATTTATTTAGATTAATATTCATTATATTCAGCAACAACACACCTGACTATCAAAAATTTATAGTTCCTTTAGAAACATTGACACATAAAAAATGATCTATAAGAGAGTTGTGTTATATCCCACTACGTTATTCATAACTATAACCCTTCTTATATGTATCATTCATAATATATTTCATCATAACATGGGAAAAAGAAACAAAATAAACGTGAGATTAGATTCTCAGTAAGGTTAAACAAGGTAGATATCAATATATCATGAACATAAAGGTATAATAACATGATATTAACATTTTAAAACCATACCCAACATATCATAGATTATAAAATTGAGTAATGGGATAAATATTTGTAGTTCATAAGACATGAATTATAAAGGAATCAATAACATGAACTATGCGATCATAATATTATCATAATACCAAGACTTATAGAGTGCACATAAGTATAGAAGATCATTTTCTTAGTATTTTAAGGCTCATTTCCACGACTATAAAAGTGGAATGGGTTCACTCCCCAAACCATCGTAGTAGTCACGATTCACTTCTAATATAATCATAGTGTATATTATCCCTTACTGAGCTTCTTTCACTCCCCATTCCAATACTTTATAACTCATGAGATATCAATATGTAACCAATGCATTTTGTGGATATATAGGTCCCACCCATCACGTAATGAAAATCATTCATATGTGTTCCACATGATCATAAATCATTTATTATATTAGAACCTGTGAAGGCTTCATAATCTATTAATCTTACAATAACCTATGAAAAATAAAAAGGATTTATTATTATTTAATCATTTTTTAAAATCATAACTTGTTGAAAAACAAGTGGGTTTCATAAACATTTTATCATCGTTTAAACTGTAGATACAAAATATGATTAAAAATATTATTTTCATAAACAATATAAACCATATATATAGAAACTAAATAGAGTATAAATAGATAAAATTCCTAGTAAATATTTAGTTACATCAAAATATTTTATCTTAGATTGGAAATTAATTTGAAATAAAATTAATTTGATATGATTCTTAAGTAAAATTTACTTTCTTTGAAAATCACCTTTTTGAAATCACAAAATTATAAAATATTTTTGATATAATTTTCATTTAAAATAAATTTGAAATATTATTAATGAATATTAAAATAAAATATTTTTCATGATTTCTTAAAATTCTTTTTAGGACGTATATGTTAAAATAATGATTCCTTTCAGATTTTTGGTAAAAAATAAATGAGACTTATTTAGAAAATGACATGAAGATTACTTTAAAAAAAGTTAAAATTCAAATATAAGAAAAAAATATCTTTAATAAATAATTTCAAAAAATTTAAACACATTTTTGAAAATGTTTTTAGAAAACATCATTTTGAAAGATAAAACGGTTTTCGATCGAAGAGAGAAATAAAGAAGATTTCCTTAAAAACATTCTTTTGAACTGATGAGTACAAAAATTATAAGGCCCCAGCCTTAAACCTTACTTAATCTTGAGTTATTACAAGATTACACATTGAGGATCTTTTCGGGTTTAGAGTTTTAGAGAATTAGATCATAAAACTTGCATTACATTCCACATATAAACAAAGTGGTTACATAAAGATAGTATTATTCATTCCCATCAATGGAATAATATTTAAAATAAACATGGATTCTTTCTTGACACTTCCTTGTCACTATCATCATATCATGTACCTTTCCCTTGAGCTGTGAAAAACATTTCAAAAAACTTGGGATGAGCATAAAAAGCTCAGTAAGGGATATAAAAATATGGAAAGGAAACATGGGTACATATATACATAAGGATGAGATCATACATTACCCATAAAACATAATCAATTTAACATACCTCATCAAATCATGAATAAATCATAGAAATCATAAGACATAAAGGTAACTTGAGGCATTCATAACATTCTTACATAGGGAGTAACCCTCTTCGTTACGTTTGGAATACCCATCACAGCATATTCCCTAATTCTCTTCGGAGAAACCTTAACGTTTCACTCCTTCGCATTACCCAATGAATTGGAGATCTATATCGGGATCACCCACCCTTAGTTTATCACGGAACCACCCGTCTTCATAATAATGCCCAAGAACCTCAACATAATCGTATCACATAAAACATGCATAAAGGAAACATAACATTTCCACCATTCAATCACAAGATATCAATACCACACATTGATATAAAAATATAATGAAAACCATTTTCAATACCAAAATAAATGAAAATTAAACATGGTATTTATTTTTCTTTGAAAAAGGTATGTCTTGTAGAGGAAGCCGAAACTCAAATAATGGTCACGGCGGTAGAGAAGTCGTTGTCGCCGCATACGTACAACAAAAACATTCCCTTTTTTCATTTAGTAAATTCTTCGTATAAAGAATATTCCTTTTGAATAAACGTAAAAGTCAAAGGGGTTTATACACCGTATAAAAGAAGTTTGTGTATAAAACAAAATATGCCTCAATGAAAGGAGATTGAGACGAAGTCCCATACCTTGGGTCCAACTTGACTCGATCGTTCTTTAATATCCTGAATAATAAACTTGAGTTAATTTATACTTGTTTAAGAACATTTTTCAAGTTCATTATTCCTTTTATATCACTTATTTCCATGTCATGAACACTATGTAATTATTTAAGTTAATAACGGTCGTTTTAACGATCATTGGTACTTGAGTCAAAAATAAACCCTTTATAATTACATGTTGTTCATGTATCCATTATATCCAGAATGGGATTCATGATTTAGATAACACATATGTCATATATATCCACTACATGCATGAATTTATAATATTACATAATCATTTAAAGGTAAGAAATGAAATGCACCGTTCATGGAGACGGTAATCCGTACGTACGCATGAACGCTACTTTCATTTCTATTTCGTATATTATAGAATGGAATCATAATATATAAAGGTATATTATAATTCCAGTATAATATCATATATAATATCATATTTCCATCCTTTATACGTCCCACATATGGTATTTAACGAATCAAATCACTTTGAGGGGCGGTAGTCAGCACTTCCTTAAATGAAGATATCGCGTTCACCCATAATGGAACCCATAATGGTTTGACCAAAAAGGAAAATATAGAAGCTTAAGGAAAACATAAACATATTATATATCATATATAAATATAGTGACATCTTAATGGCCACCTTTTAAGGTGTTAAAAGAATGTTGAACAATCATCGTTTCGGGAGGCATAAATTCACCATCCACGGAAACAATATGTTCCTTAACCATTAGATGTAGGTGTGTGTAAGTGTAGCTCAAATCCTTATTATAACAACATCCTAGTATATTTCGGATACTGGAGTTGTTACAAAAGAAAAGAATAAAAAGAGTTTAGGGGGTTGGAGAAGCAAAATAAAACAAAAGGACTCAAAAGAAGACATTACCTTAAAATCGGGTAACTCCCTTTGGTTTGAGCTCAAAGGCTTCCTTGGGAAGACTTCTGCCCAAAGTGAGGCTTCAAGGAGTAATATAGGGAAGTGGAGAGACAAAATGGGCAGGGGTTGGCCGAGCCAAAGGCTTTGGGAGTGTGTGTAAGGAGGTAGAGGTGGGGGCCTTTTATAAGAGGAGAGGAGGGGCACTCTTGGAAAGTAAAGATAAGTTACTTTATTTTAAAATGAGTTTCGGATTCAAAAGGTCCCACATTGAAATAATTAGAGTATAAGGTGATAAGGGTTCGAAATACACTCATCCAATTGGTTTTTTCCATGTGTAGGTCTTAGATTTTACATTATCTTTCCATTTTATTTAAATCGTCAAATAATGAGGTCATCACTGCATCATCATGATGTCATAAATAATTTAATATATTTAATGTCTAAAAATTATAAAACAAATACTATGATGTAGGAAAGTTTTTTAGATTTCTAATGAATATTTATAGTCAAAAATATTACTTGTATAACCCCATGTAAAAATTGTTTTAGTAAAACACCTTATGTGTGTGTCATTTTTACTTTAACATTTAATAAAAAGTTATTTATGTCCTTTCCCAACCAATGTGGCTCCATGGAGTCCCCAAGTTGACCCATGGATTGTATTGGTCGGCCATGACACTACCAATGAGGGTAGGACATGTGTCAATCTCACCTCATTTTATAAAAGCATTATTTTTACCTTAAACTACACTAATTACCTTTAATCACGATTAAGAACTTAATAAGTTACTATTCACCAAAAAATTATTTTAATCTCATTGAACCACATTTTACTTCTTAATGACAACCATGTATGTCAGATTTTTGAAAATCAAATCACAGTGATGACAAAATTTCATTTAAACGGAAAAATCAGTTTTTATAAGTACCACTTAGTGGTTTCACTATTCATCAAAAATTGATGTTTTTCAGAAAATTACCAAAACTTCACCCTAAGATATATTTGATATTACAAATTCAATAATGAAGTCTATTTTACAAAATTCAAAACATATAAGTCACATTAATTAATTTAATAATTAATTCCCGCTATCAGAGCAAATAGCGTGTTTTTATAAAACAATAAGTATCAAAAGATTGACACCAGTTTAAGTCTAATTTCAAAGTGAAATTGATTCCAATGACCACCATTGGATTAAATGGTAAAAATATATTCAGATTACACATTAATATCAATTCAAAAGATAATCTAATCATATAAATAAATTAGATTAAGAAGCAGTTTTGATGTAAAATGCAGTATTTTTCACTATTCATTAAAAAATGATCATTGTCAGAAAAATACCACAAATCCACACAAAGTAAATTTTGATGTCCCAATCATAAAGAATAAGTTTATTTTGACAAACATAGATTATAGAATTGTCAAAAGATAGATTCAAAAATGTTTTTCCATCAAAAGGCAGTAAAACAATATTTTAAAAATATTAGTGAATTCCATGCTTAAGATTGGATTTATTTTCATTTTAAGCCTCTAAAAAACTATCTAATTCATCAATAGACACAGATAAAAATATCTATTATTCATTACTTACTTGGGATGATACATCCTTCCCCCCTTTAGAAAATTGCGTCCCCGCAATTTATTTACTTATCAAATAAATGGGGGTACTTATCCCTCATTGCATTATCAGATTCCCATGTTGCCTCTTCCATAATGTGGTTTTTCCACAAAACCATTACCTGCTTAATCACCTTATTCCGTAACACTTTCTCCCTGTGGTCAAGAATCTGGACTTGTTTTTCCTCATAAGATAGGTTCTCTTCCAGCTGAACTACCTCTGGACTCAAAACATGAGATGGATCTGGCATATACTTTCTCAACATCGAAACGTGAAAAACATTGTGTACCTGAGATAAACTTGGAGGTAAAGCCACCCGGTATGCAACTGATCCAACTCTCTCCAGAATTTCATATGGTCCAATAAACCTTGGACTCAGCTTTCCTTTCTTACCAAATCTCATCACACTTTTCCAAGGAGAATCCTTGAGAAAAACATGATCACCTACCTCGAAAGATAGATCCTTCCTCCTGTTGTCCGCATAACTCTTCTGCTTGTTCTGAGCTGTTCTCATGTGGTTCTGAATCAGCTGAACCTTTTCTACCATCTCTTCTACCAATTCTGGTCACATCAACTTCCTTTCGCCCACTTCATCCCAGAAAGCTGGAGTTCGACACCGCTTCCCATATAATTCCTGAAATGGTGCCATCTGTATACTGGAATAAAAACTGTTATTATATGAAAATTCAACCAAAGAAAGATGTTGGTCCCAACTTCCCTGATAATCCATAGAGCAAGAACATAGCATATACTCTAAGGTCTGAATTGTTTGCTCTGACTGCCCATCTGATTGAGGATGAAAAGCTACACTAAAATTTAATTTATTACCCAACGACTTCTGAAGGCCTTTCCAAAAGTTATAAGTGAACCTGGGATCACGATCAGATACAATGGAGAGAGGAACTCCATGTAACCTGACTATATCTTTAAGATACAAACGGAAAAGTTGATCTTGGGAAAAAGTATATCGTATAGCAAGGAAATGAGCAGATTTAGTCAAGTGATCAATAATAACCCAGATTGCATTATTACCTCGAGATGTCTTCGGTAATCCCACAACAAAGTCCATGGATATATTCTCCCATTTCCACTCTGGCATTGGTAAAGGCTGAAGCATCCCTTTCGGTAACTGCCGCTCTTCTTTAACCTGTTGACATGTCAAACACTTCACAGTAAAATCAGCAATATCTCTTTTCATTCCATCCCACCAGAAATACTCCCACAGATCTCTGTACATCTTAGTAATGCCAGGATGAACTGAAAACGGAGAACTATGTGCTTCACATAACAACTCTCTCTTCAACTGTGAATCACAAGGCACACAAAATCTCTTCCCAAATATCAAAACGCAATCATTATCAATGTTGAATTCAGGAAACATACCTTTCTGAACCAGCTATACCTTTTTCTGCAACTCACTATCTTGCTTCTGTGCTTTCTTGATTCTATTTGATAGAGATGATCTCACTGATACCTGAAACAAAACAGAAGAACTTCCTGCACCAACAACTTCTATGCCAATTTTCATCAAATCCTTAACCAAAGGATCACGTTCCAAACGCAACATTGCTAATGAAGCATTACTTTTTCGACTCAAAGCACCAACCACTTTATTTGATTTTCCCGGATGGTAATGAATAGTAAAATCATAATCCTTGATTAATTCTAGCCATCTCCTTTGTCTCATGTTCAATTCTTTCTGAGTGAATATATACTTTAAACTTTTGTGATCGGTATATATTTCACACTTTACTCCATACAAATGATGCCTCAAAATTTTTAAAGCAAAAACAACAGCAGCTAATTTCAAATCATGTGTTGGGTAATTTACCTCATGAGTTTTCAACTGTCGTGAAGCACAAGCAATTACCTGATCATTCTGCATTAGGACGCAACCAATTACTTTCAATGAAGAATCACTATAGATAACAAACTCACCATTCCTGGAAGGTAGTGCCAAAACAGGAGCATTGACCAATCTTCATTTCAATTCCTGAAAATAATCATCACATTCTTTTGTCCAGATAAACTTAACACCCTTCCGAGTTAGCTTAGTCATTGGACTAGATAACCGTGAAAAATTTCTAACAAACCTTCAGTAATATCCTGCCAAACCAAGGAAGCTACAAATCTCAGTTACATTTGTGGGTCTTGGCCATTCTTCCACAACTTTTGTTTTTGCAGGATCAATAGTTATTCCATATTTAGAAACAATATGACCAAGGAAAGAAATTTGTTGCAACCAAAACTCACACTTGCTGAATTTTCCATACAGTTTATTTTCTTTTAAGGTTTGCAAGATAGCCCTTAAATGTCCTTCATGCTCTTATTTACTTTTAGAAAACACCAAAATATCATCAATGAAAACCACCACAAACTTATCCAAGAACTCATGGAAAATTATATTTATTAAGTCCATGAATACAACAGGTGCATTGGTTAGCCCAAAAGGCATTACTACAAATTCATAATGGCCATATCTCACACGGAACACGGTCTTCGGAATATCTTCTTCAATTACCATCAGCTGATGGTACCCCAATCTCAAGTCAATCTTTGAAAAAAACTGAGCTCCCTGGAGCTAATCAAACAAATCATCGATATGAGGCAAAGGATATTTGTTCTTAACAGTGATATTATTCAAGGCCCTATAATAAATGAAAAGTCTCATAGAACCATATTTCTTTTTAACAAATAAAACAGGAGCACCCCATGGTGATGTGCTAGGTTGAATGAAACCTTTCTCTAATAAATCTTGCAATTGCTCCTTCAACTCTAAAAGTTCAATTTGAGCCATTTGATAAGGGGGTTTTGAAATTGGCTTAGCATCAGGAACTAAGTCAATAGTAAACTCAACTTCCCGATCTGGTATTATTCCAGGAAACTCATCAGGAAAAACATCAGGATACTCATTTACCACTGGCACATCATTAATCTGAACAGTTCCTTTATTTTCAACGATGTGTGCAAGGTAAAATTCATGTCTATCTTTTACAAGTTCCTTGGCCTCTTGATAAGTTATCAAAAGTAAGGGTTCATTCTTGTACACAGACTGAAAGTCTTTCTGAAAAGAAACTTCTTTAGCTCTACAGTCAATCATAGCATGGTAAATAGAGAGCCAATCCATACCCAGGATAACATCAAACTCTACTAGATGTAGAACAATAAGGTTTGAAAGTAGGTTCTTTCCACAGATAAGGATAGGAAGATTCTTATAAATTCTTTTTGCCTCAACATTTCCCCCAGGTGTTTTTACCAAAAGTTCAGGAGTCATTTCTTGAGATGGTATTCCCATTTTACTAGAAAAGGTTTCAGAGATGAAAGAATGTGTAGACCCTGAATCAAACAACACATTGGCATAATCTGAAAAAACAAACAATGTACCTGATACAACTTCATTTGACGGCCTGACATCTGCTGAAGTAGTTGCAAAGGATTTCACCACTCCTTTCTTCTTATAGTCTAACTGCTTCCCATCACTCAAGCTCTTTGTCGGACACTCATTTTCATAGTGACCCATCTCATTGCACTTATAACATTTCACTAACTGTAAATCGAATTTGGTCTAACCTTCACCTTGATCATTTTTAGTGCAATCACGAGCCTTATGTCCCATCTTACCACATCGGTAGCACTTTACAGAATTCAGAAGACATTCCCCAGCATGCCTTTTGCCATATTTATCACAAATTGGAAACTTAGTTTTCTTACCATCAGACTTTTTTGAAGAATTCTTACCTTTCTCCTGCCACCTTGGTCTCTTTTTCTGTTGGTTGTTATAGAACACTTGATCATCGGAAAAATCTATTTCCACATTCTCAGCACATCGAACAAGCTTTTCATAACATTTAAACTCACGAGAAGCTAATGCCCTTCGATATTTTGGCTTTAATCCTGAGTAAAAACGATTGATTTTACTATCAAGGTCTCGGATAAAATTTGGTGCATACCTTGCCAATCAAGTGAACCATTCTTCATACGTAGCCACTGTGTCTTCCTCTTGCCTCAATTCCAAGAATTTCTTTTTCATCCTAAGTCAAACAGCCTTAGGAAAATACTTCTCAAGAAACATACCTTTGAATTCATCCCAGTCGAGAGCATCAATCTTATCAGCGTCCTTGATATTTTTAACCATTGACCACCACTGATCTGCCTCACCCTCCAAACGGTAAATAGAAAGACTAACCTTTTGATTGTCTGAAAACCCCATGACATCGAAAATCTTCTCCAATTCTTTAATCCACCCTTCAACTAGCACAGGGTCAGATGATCCTCTGAATGATGGGGGATGTTGCCTCATGAAATGTTCCACCACTGACATGTTCCTCTGCGGTTGGTCTGTCTGATCTCATGCATGGATACCACCACCATTTATAGCCTGAGTCAACTGCGCCATTACTGCAACAAACTGTTCAGTTCCAATTCCGACCATCTCAGGATGCTGATTAGGAAGGTTATTTCCTTCTGTATGCCTTCCTAGCACTTTTTCCCTGTTTCCTATGCGGAAAACCATTCTAAACAAACATGTCTTAGATAAAGCAACATGGTAATCTTTAAATGCTATATCATTTCAAAAAAAATATTTTTGGATAATCATTTAATATAATTCTAACTCCTAAAGTTATCTAAACCGACCTTTGATACCAACTATAAGGCCCCATCCTTAAACCTTACTTAATTGTGAGTTATTACAAGATTACACATTGAGGATCTTTTCAGGTTTAGAGTTTTAGAGAATTAGAACATAAAACATGCATTACACTCCACATATAAAAAAAGTGGTTACATAAAGATAGTATTCTTCATTCCCATCAATGGAAACATATTTAAAATAAACATGGATTCTTTCTTGACACTTCCTTGACACTATCATCATATCATGTACCTTTCCCTTGACCTGTGAAAAACATTTCAAAAAAACTTGGGATGAGCATAAAAAGCTCAGTAAGGGATATAGAAATATGGAAATGAAACATGGGTACATATATACATAAGGATGAGATCATACTTTACCCATAAAACATAATCACTTTAACATACCTCATCAAATCATGAATAAATCATAGAAATCATAAGACATAAAGGTAACTTGAGGCATTCATAACATTCTTACGAAGGGAGTAACCCTCTTGGTTAAGTTTGGAATACCCATCAAAGTATATTCCCTAAATCTCTTCAGAGAAACCTTAACGTTTCACTCCTTCGCGTTACCCGATGCATTGGAGATCTATATCGGGCTCACCCGCCCTTAGTTTATCACGAAACCACCCATCTTCATAATAATTCCCAAGAAACTCAACATAATCGTATCACATAAAACATGCATAAAGGAAACATAACATTTCCACCTTTCAATCACAAGATATCAATAACACACATTGATATAAAAATATTATGAAAACCATTTTCAATACCAAAATAAATGAAAAGTAAAACATGGTATTTATTTTTCTTTGAAAAAGGTATGGCTTGTAGAAGAAGCCAAAACTCAAATAATGGTCACGGCGGCAGAGAAGTCGTTGTCGCCGCATATGTACGACAAAAACATTCCCTTTTTTCGTTTAGTAAACGCTTCGTATAAAGAAGATTACTTTTGAATAAACTTAAAATTGAAAGGGGGTTATACACCGTATAAAATAAGTTTGTGTATAACACAAAATATGCCTCAATGAAAGGAGATTGAGACGAAGTCCCATAACTCGGGTCTGACTTGACTCGATCGTTCTTTAATGTCCTGAATAATAAACTTGAGTTAATTTCTACTTGTTTAAGAACCTTTTTCATTTTCATTATTCATTTTATATCACTTATTGCCATTTCATGAGCACTATGTAATTATTTAAGTTAATAACGGTCGTTTTAACGATCATTGGTACTTGAGTAAAAAATAAGCCCTTTATAATTACATGTTGTTCATGTATCCATTATATCCAGAATGGTATTCATGATGTAGATAACATATATTTCATATATATCCAGTACATACATGCATTTATAATATTACATAATCATTTAGAGGTACGAAATGAAATGCACCGTTCATGGAGACAGTAAGTCGTACGTACGCATGAACGCTACTTTCATTTCTATTTCGTATATTATAGAATGGAATCATAATGATAAAAAGTTATATTATAATTCCAGTATAAGATCATATATAATATCATAGTTCCATCCTTTATAATTCCCACATATGGTATTTAACAAATCAAATCACTTTGAGGGGGCGGTAGTCCGCACTTCCTTAAATGAAGATATCGCGTTCACCCGTAATGTAAACCATAAAGATATGACCAAAAAGGAAAATACAGAAGCTTAAGGAAAACATAAACATATCACATATCATATATAAATATAGTGACATCTTAATGGCCACCTTTGCAGGTGTTAAAAGAATTTTGAACAATCATCGTTTCAGGAGACATAAATTCACCATCCACGGAAACAGTATGTTTGTTAACCATTAGATGTAGGTGTGTGTAAGTGTAGCCCAAATCCTTATTATAACAACATCCTAGTATATTTAGGATACTGGATTTGTTACAAAAGAAAATAATAAAAAGTGTTTAGGGGGTTGGAGAAGCAAAATAAAACAAAAGCACTTAAAAGAAGACATTACCTTAAAATCGGGTAACTCCCTTTGGTTTGAGCTCAAAGGATTCCGTGGGAAGACTTCTGCCCAAAGTGAGGCTTCAAGGAGTAATAGAGGGAAGTGGAGAGACAAAATGGGAAGGGTTTGGCCGAGCCAAAGGCTTTGCGAGTGTGGGTAAGGAGGTAGAGGTGGGGGCCTTTTATAAGAGGAGAGGAGGGGCACTCTTGGAATGTAAAGATAAGTTACTTTATTTTAAAATGAGTTTCGGATTAAAAAGGTCCCAGATTGTAATAATTATAGGATAAGGTGATAAGGGTTTAAAATCCACTCATCCAATTGGTTTTGTCCATGTGTAGGTCTTAGAGTTCACATTATCTTTCCATTTTATTTAAATTGTCAAATAATGAGGTCATCACTGCATCATCATGATGTCATAAATAATTTAATTTATATAATGTATAAAAATTATAAAAAACTACTATGATGTATTAAATAGTTTTAGCTTTCTAATTAATATTTATAGTAAAAAATCATACTTGTATAACCCCATGTAATTTTTTTTAGTAAAACACCTTATGTGTGTGTCATTTTTACTTTAACATTTAATAAAAAGTTATTTATGTCCTTTACCAACCAAAGTGGCTCCATGGGGTCCCCAAGTTGGCCCATGGATTTTATTGGTCGGCCATGACACCACCAATGAGGTTAGGACATGTTTCAAGCTCACCTCATTTTATAAAAGCATTATTTTTACCTTAAACTACACTAATTACCTTTAATCGCGATTAAGAACTTAATAAGTTACTATTCACCAAAAAATTATTTTAATCTCATTGAACCACATTTTACTTCTTAATGACAACCATGTATGTCGGATTTTTGAAAATCAAATCACAGTGATGGCAAAATTTCATTTAACCGAAAAAATCAGTTTTTATAAGTACCACTTAGTGGTTTCACTATTCATCAAAAATTGAAGTTTTTCAGAAAATTACCAAAAATTCACCCTAAGCTATATTTGATATTCAGAATTCAAGAATGAAGTCTATTCTACAAAATTAAAAACATATAATTCACATTAATTAATTTAATAATTAATTCCCGCTGTCAGAGCAAATAGCGTGTTTTTATAAAACAATAAGTATCAAAAGATTGACACCAGTTTAAGTCTAATTTCAAAGTGAAATTGATTCCATTGACCACCATTGGATTAAATGGTAAAAATATATTCATATTATACATTAATACCAATTCAAAAGATAAACTAATCATATAAATAAATTAGATTAAGAAGCAGTTTTGATGTAAAATGCAGTATTTTCCACTATTCATTAAAAAATGAACATTGTTAGAAAAATACCAAAAATTCACACAAAGTAATTTTTGATTTCCCAATCATAAAGAATAAGTTTATTTTGTCAAACATAGCTTATAAAATTGTCAAAAGATAGATTCAAAAATGGTTTTCCATCAAAAGGCAGTAAAACAATCTTTTAAAAATATTAGTGTATTCCATGCTTAAGATTGGATTTATATTCATTTTAAGCCTCTAAAACAATATCTAATTCATCAATAGACATAGATAAAAATATCTATTTTTCATTACTTACTTGGGATGTTACATAAATGGAGAAAAATAATGGGGAAAATGTATTCTCATTATATAAGTAGTGTATAATAAATATCATGAGTTTATTAGAGATAGATAATAATATTTTATCATCTAAAGTATAAAAATAAACATTTCCGATTACAAATAAGGTCGGTTCATTACATAACACATGTATCAAAGAAGACAAATTATGATAAAAAAATCCCTTACACTTAGTCTAAAATTCGTTTCTACACATTCAAATAAACTATATAATAAATATAATTTTATTAAAATTCATTTATATATATATATATATATCATAATATATATTATTTATTTTTAACCTTTTATTACTAGTTTATTAAAAATTCCTTTTTAAAAGTCACATTTTGTGTAATAACTGCTTTGTTTTTTGGGTACGTTTTTATATGGTATTTTTTGGTTATATTAATTGAATCATGGTAAAATAATCTAATTTTTATATTAATTATTAAAATATAATATATTTTCAATATATTTGTATATATATTAATCTATAAATGTTAGACATGGAAAATTAAATACACAGTTTATAGAGATGGTAGGTTGTACAAACACATAATCATTATTTCTATTTTATTGATGGACTGAATGATAGAAAGGAAAATAATACATTAATATTATAGAATAATTTTCATTATAAATATATATATATATATATCATATATTTTCATTAAAACCAACCTAACTACCTTTTATGTAAATCACGAACAAATCGCATCACTTTCTGGGGTGGTAGTCCATCATACACACAAGGGAATTTATTATATTCCAATAGAACAAATAGTAATAATTAATATGAGATATAATAAATAAATAAGTATAATAATGTCATAAATATAATATATAAACTTTTTATTCGTCCTTATATCCATTCATGAGAGTTAGTGACAGAAAATGAGTAACATTGGTTCGCAGGTGGTAGTCCACCAAATGCATGAATGATGATTTTGTATCCCAATTTATGGAAGTTGAGAAGGTTTTAGGTAATAAAATTAACATAAAAACAGTTAGTATATTTAAGATACTTATTTTATTATAAAATCATGTTTTAATAATAATTTAAGGTGTTGGAGGAAGAAAATAAATAAAAACACTAATTGAAGAATATTGCCTCTTCTTTGGAGAACCTCATTTGGTTTGCATGAAAATCCTTCCTATGATGCATTTATGACCAAAATAAGTGTTTTATAATGATATTAGTTATTTATTTAACATATTCAGGTAGGTATTTGATGATACAAATTGTTTTTTATATTTGAAGAGAAGAATAGAATGGGTGGCCTTTTATAAGTGATGTGGGTGGAAGACTTATAATTTTGGGAAAGGAAAAGGTGTAACCATAGTTTTTACATGCCAAAAGGATCCAAAATATACTGTTATAGAACATTAAACATGATAATTTCTAAATATTTATACTTAATTGGAGTTGTAAAAGTTTTCAGCCATTTGTAACACATATATTTTTAGTTTAGGTCTCCTAGACATGATGAATCCTTCTACTGTTTGGTTTGGGTTCTCTTCAATGTAATGGGTTCCCTCCCAATTAAAAGGGGATTTTATTTTTTCCTTTTTAATAAATAGGTCTCTGACCTAAAATTTCCAGTCATGACCATGATTCGTAAATACTTCCATAAATAGATCATTGTATCATAAGCAACATGTTGGAATTCTTTGGTGTCATAACCCCTTCTAGTGGTTTCATATAGACATCATAAACAAGATTTCCATTAAGTAAATTAGTCTAGAGACCCATTTTCGAAATCTCAAAATCATGGTAAGATATAATGGTTGATAAAATTATAAAATATTTTAACATATAAATAAGTGAAAAGGATCAATCATATTTAACATCATGATGTTATATACACCCTTTAGAAACTAGTCATGCTTTAAATATAATGACTACCATTTATGTCTAGTTTCTTCTTGAATACCCAATTTCACCCAATGTGATTTATATAAACAAGAAGATCTATTAAAAACTATACATAGTTTAAGTACATGGGAACCATTTCATAATTCATAGCTACTTTACCATTTTTAACTTATAATTTATTTACTCCTTATATGTAGGGAAGAGATTCATTACATCCAACTTATAATGTGGAACCTTCCTTGGATAATAGAAAAAATATATTTCTTTTTCACTAATATCTCTACCACCACGGTGTGGTACTTGTGTGTCCAGAATAATTTATTACAATAGGTATTGGGGAATCAGTTATTATACCAGCTCTTATACATCCCAAACATCAACATCATAAAACTCTACCTTGATCCTATATTTTATTCTAGAGTTTTTCCCTCTTTCCTAAAAGGTGAAACATAAATCTACTATGACCATTTTATCTAATTGTTTTATATATAATATCATTTATTTTTTTAGGAAATCTGACCAAGATTCACTTTATGCCTCGTGACGGATGGTTTTTGTTAGGGATACCCTTAACAAATCGCTCACATCCCCCTAAAAAAAATTGAGAAAAAAAATATTTCATCCCATTCCATAAATCACATGTAATTCAAATATTCATTTTATTTTCCCCTTAGATTAGTATGTAGAGTATAGTTTTAATGTGTATTCCTAAAAATACAATGAAATATAATCAAAACTCATTATCAACACAACCATGTATAGAAAGCATTAGTTCCTCCAATCAATGACACCATTATACTGTGATGTATAAGGATGAGTGTTTTCGGAAACCCAAAAACTTTTATATAGTCATTGAATTCTAGTTTACGATACCCACTTCCCAAATTTTAAAAGATATTCACTATCTTATTACCAAGATGATTTTATACTTTATTCATTCATTTAATAAATTTCTCTATGAAATTATATTTATACCTAATTAAATAGAAATTTATATATCAACAAAAGTTGTTGGTAAATGTTATGAAGTAACAGTATCCGCCACTATACTCTATCAAAAATGGTCTATAAACATCTTCATGAATTATTTTGAGAATACCTATAGATCTATAACCTTTTCCATTAAATAAATGCTTAGTCATTTTTCTTTATAAACATGTGTGATACATTTCCAAGGGATTTACGTCAAATGAATCCAAATAACTTTCTTCATATAATTTTTTCAAACACTTTTCATTTACTCTACCAAGATGGTGGTGCCACAACTAGGTGTGATATGATTTATGTGAACTTGATTCATTATATATTTCTAAGACATGATTTTAAAATTGTATTACATGAATACTGTTATTAAAATATGTCATCCCATAACCTATTCCATCACTATAAAAATATCACTTGTTATTTATACACATGAAAATAAACCATCCATGTCTAAACTAGACATAAAAATTGAGTTATCGGTCACACTAAACAGATAATAAAATTCCATAAACTAGAACTTATCTAGTTGAAAATTTGATATGGTAGTCTCCAATAGAAAATATAGATAATCTTACTCCATTGGAAGTTTTCTGTTCCACCACACCTATATTAATCTTTGAGAATCTACAAGGTACATTTATTTCAATGTAAATGTGAGAACCAAAAGCTATATCTGTTACCTTACATATAAAAATGGGAGGATTCCACTAAAAAATGAGCGTACATAAATATTCCCCTTTTTTCTTTACTAAGGTAATGTTCCTCTTCTAAGGGTATTTTTTTCATAAAAAAACACTGCATCCTTCTCTTCAGCCTCCCTTTGGATCATTCTCCTTTTGGAAGGGTAGTGAGAATGTTTCTTTGACATAGAGTTTTTCCTAGACCTTTTCTCCTTTCCTTTCCTCTTGTTCATTATAAGGAAGAAATATTTTTCATGCTTCATGTCATTATTTAGTTGGTGAATCAGACTGAATATATCAGAAAGAGTTTTATATATATTGTTTATATTGAAATTAATATTAAATAATGAAAATCTAAGAGTAAGTGAGGAAAGTAAAAGGCATTTTTAAAATTAATTAGGTATCTTGAATCCAAAAATTTACAAATTCCTAATGTGTAAAATCATATTAACTATATCAGTTGAAACTAGATATCCTTCTCTATGAATTCATGTAAAGAGCGCCTTGGATATTTCATACCTCCATTGTCTTTATTTCTAATAAAATATATCAAATAGATTAGTCAATATAGTGTATGAATCCATGTATTCATGAAGATTATTTATCCCACTAATCGCATATGATAACATAAGGCATTATACATCCAATGAATCATCTATATTGAAAATCACATGTGATTGTTTGATGAGTAAGGCTGTATTTTATGTTAATATATAAGAAGGAATTAATGTCAATGTATGTGGAATCCCTATATGATTTGTAATTAATCATTGAAAAAGAAAGATAGAAAGATTTTTGGAATTGTTTAATGAGGTTGGTGATGATTCATGGAGAATTTTTATTGGATCATTAGTTGTAAATTGGTAAGATAATTATCCATGATTGGTGATGATTCTAGGATAATTGTTATGGATTCATTCAATAAAATTGGATGTCTTGATTGAAAAATCTCCATGTTATAATTATAATGATTATTTAAGTGATCTTAAATGTCAAATACATATGTCAAAGTATGAAACATTTTTTACTACAATATGAATTAGAAGGTTGTCCCTAAAAATATTGATTTTCATAATGAAGAAAGAATTGAAGTCCATGTAAAATTTTATTTCATTAAGTGAAAAGAATATTTAAAGGTTGCCATGGAAAAATAGAAATCCATATTTATATAGCATGAAGGTGTTTGAGGTAGTTTAGAAATAATATTTGCTTGAGAATATATTTTACTTTAGTAATATATTCTAAGTTTCTTATGAATTGATTAAAATATACCTTGTTTAAAAAATTGTGGCCAACCGATAAGGTAGCCTAGGCAGCCCGGCCTAGAGATCGTTTTGGGCCCAGGTGGGTCTACCCTACCCAAGGGAACCTTCCAGGATATCTAGACAAGTGGAAGATATGGGTGAATAGAATTCTCAGGCAATGTACAAGCCCCCTAAGGAGAATTACTAGATGCACATAGGTTGACCAGAGAGGGCCGATGGGCCAAAGACCCACATCGTGTGTGTAGGTGTACAAGTGTTGACCCCCCTTCACTATATTAGGCTATTGCAGAACCATTTGATTAATATATCATATACCTAACAAATTTTAATATTAATGTGGGACCTGGGATGACATCAAACTATTCAACCTTCTTTTAAAACTTAAACATAACGAGAACCTCTTAATCATTTTTTCTATATTTTCAGATCTTCTAAGGGATCATATTCATACTCAGACCTCATCTAATAAATCTATGAAGCTAGAGTATTTGATGTAGTGGATTCCATCATTGAACAAAATCCAACCATGATCATTTGAAGTTTGATACTTTGAAGAGATATGTTCTCAATCCTCTATGCATGAAATATCAATCTTCCATGCACGTAGTTTGATTGAAGTTATCGACAAGGCCGACTATAAAAAAAGTTCTAGGTAGTATTACAAGCAGTCATTCCATGGATGATTTCAAGATTGAAAATTATAAATTATATTATTCTCATCGCATGCATATGATGATATCAACTCAAGGGAGAAATAGAAAGGCACAACATTTTTCATCATATATTTGATTTAAACCCAAATGTATTAGATGTTTGAATTAGTTCGTGACATGGTATAGTTTTTAGAGATTTTTCACAACATTATTATCAAAGTAAAGGTGGTGTTAGACATTGAATCATACCCTATAAAATAAGAAGGCCCTCAACCAAGTGTTGATACTATTGATTAAGAGAGAGAGAAATCATTTTTATGAAAAATTGACCATCTGTGATATGTGTTCCATGAAGACGAAGACACACACAACCTTATGGTTATGCGAAGAGAACCTCCCGTGATCCTACATTGGCACAGTGAAAGAGAGAACATTCCACGATAAAAAAAATCGATGTAATGGATATTGTTTCCATGAACTGATGGATATAATCCCATAGTGTTATGTAAAGGTGAAAATAGAAGAAGAATACACACACATAAGATCACCACTTACATGATCAGAACTTGAGTCATGTGCTTGCTCATAGGTTTTTGTGAGGTTTACTATGATACCTTGAATAAAAATTATGTAGATAATGGAAGAAATCAGGAAAAAGAAAACATTATTTTCATGAATCTTGGAAATAATATTGAGGAATATTGGTCTCATCAGGAATGAACTATTTCCTAGAGAAGTGCCTCCATGCAAAGTAGTGTGAAACATACAATGTATAAAATGAATGATGTGTGAAAATATACATGCATATATAAATAAATATACACAAATTGAGAATAATAAATACAAAATAAACATATAAAAACATAAAATATACAGAACAACATTCAATATATGTGATATAGTTTATAACATATGAATACTATGTAATATGAATGAAGTGTACTTGAATGTTGATTGAGATTTTTATTCTTGTTCAATATAATTGAAGAATTTTTGTGAACCACTTAAACGCATTATTGAAGCTAGGAATTTCATCACATATAGAGTATCTACCTAATAATTTGATAAATAAAGGAATGATTCATCTTGTAGTGTGTTGATAAATTAATCAATTTTTCATTATGAGAAATCAGTGAGTTGAAGTGGAAGTTAAATATTCCACTTATTGAAGAGTACAAGGTCGATGTGCTTATAATATTATTGATATATTATAATTTGGAGAAACTCAGATTAAGAGTAATATTATCCAGTGATGTAAAGACATGAAATGAATTTGAGAGATATTATTTAGAATATTTAATTGAATATATATCATTGAAGAACTAGTGGATTCAGTATAAACAATGAAATAGATGACTGGTGGTACCAGTATAAAGAAAAAATCTAACACACGATGATTATTCAATTCCTGCATAAACACTATGCACCAATTCAAGGTGTTTTTAATCATTGCAGTTTTATAGTTATAAGATAATTCATGAAACAACCACATGTTGATCATGAAAATGAGTATTCCTTTGTATCGATCATTTTAAAAATAGTTTTGTGCTTCTATCACATTTTTATCTACATTTTATGTTTATGTGATTGTTTATAACACACAGAAGATCTATTCCTCTTAACTAAGGTACAAGTTTGATATTTTGAGGGGATAACTGAATAGAAATTAAAACATGGAAAATTTGGCTACACTTATTAACCCCCCTCTTAGAGTCCCTTCATGATCCATCTAGGATCTAAAAGTGGTGTCAGATCATAGGTTTTCCTATTAGTGGATCAAAGTTTTATCAAGGTGTATATCAAGGGAATATTTGAAACATTTTATAATGATACTTAATAGGAATTCTTAGTCTCCAATAATGTTAATGAAGGAATTAAAGTCTCTTCTAAGACTCTGAAAAACAAGAAGAAGAGGGAACCGAAGATATTGAGGAAAATATCAAAGAAAGAAGAGACAGATCAATTCCCTCTTATCAAATCAGTTAACAATGATCTTTATGAATAAATTATCTCAAGCTGTGGAGAGTATGCATAAGTTTATAATATCAAAATCATTGAATTCTTGTTATCTTGATTTTAAATATATATGAATAATGTTATTTAATAAGTGATTCCATATATACTTTTTTCATTCAAGTATATTTTTGATAATAGATAACAACATAAAGAAGAAAAAAAACACTAGAAGATGAACTAGTGAAAAATTCAAAAGGTAAAATGTTCTCACATAACTCATTGAAGCAAAGGGAGAATCTGTGACTCTTTGAAATAAAAATATTTTAGTAATTTAAGATTAAATAAAATGAAATTCTTATGAGAGTATTGTGAGTAAATTTTTTTTGGTGAAGTAATACATTCCATTGAAAAATTGTTCAATGTATATATGAATGTCAAAGATTCTCAACATGAAGAAAAATAATGACATGTTAGTGTAATAAAATACCAATTTACATGAATATTATATGCATAATATCCATGCTCTAGAAGAATATCATAAAACTATTATTGGTTTCAAGGAATCACAATTAGAAATTAAATTTAGAAGAATGTATAATAATTAATACTATGCGATTAAATGTAGTAAACAAATTGAAGACCAAATCAATAAAAAACATGTGAATGGGATGATAAAATTTCATATGTTAAAAATTATAATTTTCCCCTCAACATGAAATGTCTTGAACTAGATGTAAAATTGAGAACTTTTATAGAGGCACTTTCTATAACTTTTTAAGTTACGTAGAATATGAACTCTGCCACTCAAACATATGAAGATAGTCAACCACCATGAAGGGATGTTTCTATTAAAACTATTTATAATGATCATGTATCTTAATAGACAAATACTATTGGAAAGATGAGATCAATATCATCTCTTGATCAATATTCAACAAGTTCATGTAATAGGGTAAATCATAACCCTGTTAGTTTTGTTTCCACTAATGTAGTCTTATCTACTAGTTTAGGATCAAAGCTAAAATCTAGGAAAATGTGGGTAGATAAAAATGTTAATAAATCCACAAGAAAACCGAGGGTGGATACTAGAAATATCAAGAGAAATAACTCCCAACATTATTTTCTAAAGAAGGTAAGATAAATCTAGAAATAGAAAGGAACTAAATCTAGTAAAACTGATACTATAGGAAAAATAAATATATTTGTCTTCTACTATTGGTGTATTGGAAGTTTTCTCCTCAAGATGATGAATGTTAGAAAAAAAATGAAAAAGTTCAAAAAATATAGAAGGCATGCATCCTGGTGGATTAGAGGTAAATAAATTAAGATAGATCATACAAAACTAAAGCAAAATACACATATCAAGAATAATCTATCTATCAAGACAATATTTGAATGTCTTAAAGACTTTTTTGATTTCCAAAACATGAGAGGTCACATAGAAGATGAGTACTGGTATGCACCATCCATGTACAACTCCTATGTTAATAAGAGACCCAAAAAAATTCATAAGTAAAAAACAAAAGATAAAAATTATTCCTTGGGGAATAATAATTTGAAGTTAGTAATGAAAATAGTAAAAAATGCTACTCCCAAGAAGAATGAGAAGATGGATTCCAATATTTTCATTCCAACCAACCAAATATGGTTCTGGTGTGGAATGATCTTTCATACCATGTACTACTACAAACAGTTTATGGAAATGAAATGAAGATTGATAATACTAAGAATATAATCAATCCATGAGAGAGACTAAAATATAGGATTGATTATATACATTCCTAAATAAGATTTTGATAGTTTAACAAAGGAAGGAAACTGAAAAACATTGAAGAAGCCACGTAAACGATAAAAATAATAATATGGTAAGAAGGGGTACTTAATCATTTTTCCTATTAAATTGAATGTTTCTAGATAAATGGAAAAGGATAAAGATAAATAACTAGCTATAGGGAAGGAAAAGGTAAAATAGATTAGTTCACATAAAGAATAATTTGAATACCCTCAGAGGTTGTCATCAAATGAAAACTATAATGTATCAAAACATTTGTGTGGAAGGCGAAATCAGACTGTACATAGTGTAATAAGTTGGATGAATCTTCTACTTGGTCAATAGAAGTTGGAAAATATATAAAAAAACCATAAGGAGAACCTATTACATTACTGGAATATATAAAGATAAATAATCCACGTAAGATTAAGGTGAATCAAATAAAATAGTCCACACTATTGAATAAATCTTATAATGTGTTATCTAAAGGAGTCATAGGCATGAAGAGTACCAAACACTTTCTAGCTACAAAACAAGGAGTAACTAGGTTGAGAGAAAATTATGAACCCTATTGCACTTATTATTAAACACATAAGTGTTATATATTATTACCATATTGTTGTATATTATTTGTCAGATTATATTAGAGTGTATTGAAGGTGAAATTCATTCTCAATATTAGAAATGAATGAAAAAAGTGAAGTATAACATGCAGGTTTCAATATTCAAGATCAGATAAATATTGAATGATTTTAAAATAGAAGATCATCAAAATGAACATCTTTAAGACCATCTGATGAAACTATCCACAATGTAAAATAAAGAGATTTCACCCCTTGAGGGGGATCAAAAATTATATATATTCTATCAAGGATTGTTTCATGAATATATGGAAGATTAATTCATCTCTACAAAATCTAAAAATAGAGTTAACCCAACTAAACGTCTGTTATCATGTTGATATCAAATATTTGTATCAATTGGGGATATTGGTTTATGAGTAATCTAATATATTGGTAGAGTAAAATATTATTTCACTAAAAATTTATTTTTTTTTTCTAGTGTGTAGGAGAATAAATCTCTTGATAAATCTATTTTATAGATCCCCCTCTTTGATAAATAAAAAAGTTATGATCATGATATCACATTAATGGTTTTTAATAGACATCATAAATAACCTTGGTTATATATCTCTTGTTTTCTAAACCAGTTTAACCCATGTAGACTTAGAGTAGGCCAACAAAAGGCTCCTTTCTTAAGAAAACCAAGTGATATAATTTCTCTCTTAAATGTTATCATGAAATAACTTTGAAATGGTGGAGAACATATTTTTGTGAGGAACCCAACATTAATCATTTTACTTAATTATGAATAAGTGGCGATATGACATTTAATTTAGGGGAATATTATTGAAAAAAAAATCCAAAGGGGGAGATTGAAAATCCCATGTGATTGGTTGATGAGAATGTTTGTATTTATTGTCAATATTTGGGATGGAATCAGAGTTGATGTATCAGTATGTACTCTGTGATTAGAAACTAATCATGGAAATAGAAATATATAAATATAGAAAGATTCTCTGAAATATTGAAGATGGTTGGTGATGATTCTTGGAGAATTTTTATTAACTCATTACTTTTCAGTTTTTAAGAAAGTTCTCCATGATTGGTGATGATTCTTGGATAATTGTTATTGATTAATTTAATGAAATTGGATCTCTTGCTTGAAAAAATCTACATTTTTTAAATATGAATATTTTTTGAAGTGTTCTGAAATGAAAAATACATGTGTAAATGAATGAAACATTTGTTTACTACAAGATAAAGAAGAATATTGTCACTGAAAATATTTATTTTCATGAAGAATAATGAATTAAAGGCCATGAAATGTTTGATTTCATGAAGTGAAGAATAATATTTAAAAGTGTCCATAGAAAAATAGAAATGAATATTTATATTTCATGAAGGTGTTTGAGGATGTTTTGAAATAATTTTGGCTTGAAAATATATTCTATTCTTGGAATATATTCTATGTTTATTATGATTGATTATAATATCCCTTGTTTAAAAATAAGGGAAAACTAATAAGGAATCCTAGCCAGCTCAATGTAGGGTTATTGTGGGACCCATGTGGGTCTACCACGCCCTAAAGAAGCATCTAGAAACATCTCTACAAGAGGTAGAGTTGGGTTTATAGTGTGGTTGATGCCATGTATAAGCCCCCTAGGAAGGATGTATGGAGGTGAATTGGTGGGACAAAGGGGTCTAGTGAGCCTATTGGTGTGTGTGTGGGTGTATGGGTGTTGATACACCATCGATAGATTTGGATATTGTAGTTATACTTGATTGGTATACCATATCCATGATTCATGTGAAGAACAATATGGGATATAGGATGACCAAACACTATTCAACCATCATTTAAAAGCCATATAGAATGAGCATCACTCAATCATTTTATCTGTGTCATCTAATATTTTTAGGGATCTTCTCCATCCTTAGTCCTCAATTGATATATCTAGTGTGTTGGAGTATTTAATGAAATTCCTTCCATCATCGAACCTAATCCTTCCATAATATTTCTTTACTTTAGAATTTGTGGAGATAATGTCTCGAAACTCCATGCTTATAATATCTTTCATGAATGCATGTGGTTTAATCGAAGTTATTGATAAGGCCGAATGAATAAACTTTTGTAGGAATTATTTCAAGTAGTTGATCCATAAATGAGTTCAATCATGAAAATGAGAAAGCATGTGATACTCATTGCATGCATGTGTGTATATTATCATAATGGATAAATTTTAAGGAATCACATTTTGTGTGTATTATTTTGTTGAAACAAAATGTCTCAGATGTTTTATTTAGTCCACGACATAACATATTTTTCTGTTCTTCCACATGACATTATTTTTAGAGTAAAGGCAATGAAAGGTAATGATGATTCATCTATAGAATGATTTTTCCCTTGATCAAGATGAGATGCTTTCAATTATGAGCTAGAGTTCTCATTTTTTCAAAGAAATATAGAGCATCCATGAGTCATGTTTCTTGAATAAGAAGACCCAAAAACCCACATGATTAAATTAAGAGAACCACCAATGAGCTAAGTTGGCATTGATAAGGAGATAATATTCTATCATTGAAAAAAGTCGTGAAAATGATATTTTTTCCAAGAACCATTGGCTGTAATCCCACTATTTTATGTGAAGGTGAAAATAGAAGAAGAACACAGGAACTTAAGATCACCACTTATAAAACAAGAACTCGAATCATGTGTTTGTTCATTGGTTTCCTCAATGTTTAATGTGATTCTATGAATAATACTTGCGTGGAGAAGAGAATAACTTGCACACTTGAAAAAATTATTTTCATGAAGCCTTAAGTAAATTTGATTGAGGAAGATAGGTTACATAGGGTGTGCACATTTTCTCATAGAATCACTTGTACATGATGGATAATGAAACAATAGTAATGAAAGTGAACACTGATTACATATATACTTGAATACATAAATTCACATCCAAACCATGAGAATGATAAAAATAAAATAAACATAAAAAACGTAAAATATAAATAAGAATATTAAATATTTGTTCTACGGTTTATAATTTGAGAAGACCATGAAACATGAATAAAGCATACTTAAAAGTGGATTTATATTGTGAAAGTATTATTTTTTCATAATATAATTGAATAATGCGTGTACACCACTTCTACATATTATTGAGGATGTAAATTGCATCATAGAATAAGTATCTACCCAATCATTTGATAAAGAATGGAAGAATTCAACTTATAGTCTGTTGATAAATTCATCATTTGTTCATTATAAGAATGTAATGAGTTGAAGTTGAAGTTTCAGCCTCCACTTATTGAATATTTCATGTCTGATGTACTTATAATATTGTTGATATGGTAGTAGTTAATGAGCTCCAGTTGCAGAACATGATTCCATAGTGATATGAAGACATCCACTATAATAGAGAGATATTGTTCATATAATATAATTGAATATATATCTATGATGAAATGGTGGTTCTGGTATAAAAAACTCCATTGAAGATTAGTTTTACTAGTATAAATAATTCCTTTCACTTAGGAATATTAATTATTTTTTTCATAAACAACATGCGCCAATTCTAGTCATTTTAATCATTGTAGTTTTATAGTGATAAGAGGATCTATGAAAAAATCATAGGTTGATCATGGTAAGGAGTAGGTCTTTGTATGAAACCTTTTAAAAATACTAATGTGATGTTTTCTATTTTATTATCAATATTTCATGTGTATTTTATTGTTGAGAGAAGACCAAAAGATACATTCTTCCTAATTGGGGAAGATGTTAAAGAGTTAGAGGGGATAATTGAAGAGAATGAAAAAACTCGATAAATGTCGGGTACACATGTCACCCTCGATTAGTGCCCCATCACATTCCATCTGGGCTCTACATAAGTGTTTACAAAATATATGTTATACCTCCACACTTTACTCCTTTGGGTGATCAATAAAAACCGGGGACTCATATATATAAAACATATACTCTTGGTGTAGTAAAATACAAAACCTCATATACCATTCCTTGAAGTCAACACTATTAGGAGATTATCTCTCTCTATGATGTATTTAAGGGATAAATTCATGGTCGAATGGATTTACATTTTTCCATAATAAATAAAAGCATATATTTTAACAATTTATCATGATTACTTATTATGATGAAATAAATTAATTTTATTAGTCTTCCACTACATTACCAAATCCTGACACCCTCACCATTAGAATCAGAATATCTCTTCACTTTGATAATTTAGTGGTGAGAATACAGATTCCCTATATCATACCCATATACAATGGATAAGAAAATTAATCTATGATATTTTAGTAGGCATTACTTTCCAAATTTATTAACATTTTTGTTCTATGATCTGTTGAGTGGACCCCCAAATCCTATACTTAGATTTTCTCAATACATTCCTTCAAATTGTATTAAGTTGACTATGATTGTTAGCCTCAATACCAATTTATTAAAATCAACCCATTATCTTTGTTATGACTTCTCGATAATTGAAATGTTCCTTCAACTATGTATTGAGTGACAATTCATCCACAGTTGCATCTGAAATCATAATATGGAAAAATTTTCTGACATAATATTTTCATTGAGTGATTTTGGTTTAATAATTGAATAAATATTAATTATTTGTTTCATCACACTCTTGTTAATATAATTTGGAATTTAAAAAATTAATTAACCATGTATGAAAAAATACATTAAGAATAATAAACTATTTTATTTTATCAGTCCATGCTTGTTAATTTATTTACATTATGTGACTATGTTTAATCAACCAAATAAACTACGAATCACATAAAGTAATTAACAACAATTCACTCAAAAAATGAAATAAAAATGTTATATGGTTAATAGATTTTAACTAATAGTGAGATTATAGTGATGAGATAAACTAACCTTCACCCTATGGGAAATAATACGATGATACCATTACTAGATTGAGTTACATAATATTTATATTAACCTATGTATTTGTAATAAATCCACCTGACACCCTAAAAAACTAGAATTCAACCTAATCTTCCACATACCTGATGGGTGTTCTCAATCCCCACAGGTCGATGACTAATACCTAGGCTTCAAAAAAACAAGAGGGAAGGATTTATTCAAACTTTTATGAGATAAATGACATATATATATCTTTTAAAGATCGCTTTTTCTACTAACGTGTCACTCATATACCGCTCCACGTCATCCTTGCCATCCATTTTTTCATTACCTTCCTTTATACCACTGCCCCCACTCGGGTATAACCTCCGCTACGATTATGGTTACAGCCGATTTCCTCATCTCCCTCCCTGAAACCCCTCTACTATCATGCCTCCGGCTATTTCTCCGCCACCGCATCCAGCTGCTCTGCCTCTGAATCCACCGCCTTCGGCTCCTCTCCCAATGAATCCTCTTAATTTTCCTTCTCTACCTCCATCTGTTATGCCTCTGCTGCTCCCATCTACTCCACTGACTGCTCCGTCGCTGCATGCCCCCCATCCGGTTACTCCTTATCTCACCTCCTCCATCCGGCTTCTCTGCCTCCATCTACTATGCCTCCACCACTCCCATCTACTCCTCCGACTACTCTGTTGCTGCCTGCTCCCCGTCTGATTGCTCCTTATCTATCCTCCTCTCGCTCGTGATTTTCCACGAATCATATTACGGTTCTCGGTCCATTCCCCTGAATCCCCTCCCCAGCGGTGCCACCACCTCCGCCTCTGCAACCACCTCCGATATCTCCCCGACATCTCCTTCCACTAGGGTATTAGCATCATCCTTGACATCCTCTTGGCTCCCTCCCCGATTACCCTTTCCAGCCACGCCTCCACCTCTGCCAGCACCTACGATCCCTGACATCTCCTTCCACCGGGTTATCAACATCTTCCTCGACACCTCCTCTAAACCCCATTACCATTCTAACACCATCCTTGGCATCAGCATACCCGGATACCAAGCTTCTGGGCTCGCATCCTCAGACTCTGGATCGTAACCCATCTTCCGTTATGTATCTTCTTCGAACATCAGCTATGCGGTTATTTATTCTTGGGTCTCCACCTCCGACTATGAATCACAACCCCTATTCCATCCCACATCTGCTTTACTATTCAGGTCTGTGATTATTTCTTCTCGGCTGGGTTCCTTAGACTATGCATCTCATCTCCTATTCCCTCCCGCATCAACTTGGCAGTTCAGTTATGAGATTAATTATCTTTTCCAAAACCTAAATCCATTCTGTATATTACCTATTTTGAACCGGGTTTCTTTCTGTATATCCTTTCATCTACATTTCTCATATCATTTCACATTTTTTTTCTGATTCATGGGAGTCTATACAGATTCACCTTTGCAGGTTAACATAAGGTAACTAAAGTTTCATACTAATTCATCATATTTCTATACTACAAGTATAATTTCTATTAAGAATTTTCTTCATGTTCTTCATAATACTGTTTTGTTATTTACATTGTTTGTAATATGATCACATTTCAACCTCCAAGTAACATGATTAATTTGATTATCCATTTTAATTAGGGAATAAATGTTTTATATACAGCGGCTGATGTATGGGAGTCTATACAGATGTATAACTAATGTAGGTTCTGGTTCTAGGGAAACCAAAAGTGTTATATCACCACAGGTGTTCTTTCATTTTCCCAATTGTTGTGTTTATTGTTTTCTCTTAGGACATATGCAGGTTGATGTTCTGGTTTGGGGAATGGTTCCTCCTTTTGATAACTACGGTTAATCAATTTTCTCCTTCTTTAATCTCCCATGGTCAGCATATGGATTAATCAGTACTGCATGGCTACTACTATAGTTAACATCCTTCAATTCATTTTCTATTTGAACCAGTTTTCCAGTTATGATTTTATAAAATTTAATTACTTATAACCTGTTGAATATATACATATATATATATATTACTTTTCATCAATATATAGTTCATTAAATATAAAAAACATGTTCCAAACAAACTTTTAATGGATAGTCACATATACATATAGTATACTTGGATAATACAATTCAAATTCCAGAGTCAAATATATTGACATAGGTGTTCTTTAATTTTACCAATTTTTCTATTTATTTTTCTCTCTTAATAATGATTTAGGTTCGAGTTCTGGTTCAGTGCATGGTTCCTTCTTTTAAGAACAATCGTCAATAAAATTACTCCTTTTTGAATCCCCCATGTTATGTATAGGGAATAATCAGTACTACATTTCTACCACTATAGTTTCCATCTATGAATTCAAATTCCAGAATCAAATTTATCGATACATGGGTTTTTTATTTCCTTATATTTCTTTTGACATTGTCATATTACTATTTTATTTTAGACAACATCCGCATTCAATGCATTATTTACAACCTACATTAAAAAATTGAGTGTATAATAATTCCTTTTCCTCAATTTTATGTAGGGAGAGATATTTTATATAGAGTGGCTAAATCATTGGATTCTATACAGGTCTATGATTTTTGTAGTTTCTGGTTCTAGGCCAAAAAAAAGTGTTAAAATACTCACATAGGTTCTATCATTTTTTTAATTGTTGTGTTTATTATGTTCACTTTGGACTTATGAAAGTTTAGGTTCTTCAATTTCACTCTGGTAACCCAACCATTCCTCCACATTTGGTTTTCTCTTCTACAAACCAATTACAGTCAGTTTATCTATCCTCTTCATGTTTCAGTATTTCTCATTGGCTAAGAATTTTTAATGTCACTGTTTTTCCCATTCACTAATTAAAACCTATATTTCAATGTCATGGATTATTGGTGACAATCAAATTCAAAACAATGAGTACATCAGAATGGTTACAGGAATGGTGTTATTTTTTTAAAAATGTAATATTTGTCTACAAACAAACCAGTGACTTTTTTACTATACATCAATCATTTCATATCCAATTCTTAGTAGTTATTGTACAACCCAAGAGCTCTTGAGAGTTCTCTTGGTGAAGTCATGCCTGGATGCGATATCTGATCTGTCTAGATTTTCAACTATCCAGACTATATCATCCTCTCCAGGTATTCCCTCTACATCAAATAATTGAGTGAGATCCTCCACATTTGATCTTTGCCTCAGTTTTTCTGTGGCCATGTATTCTAAGTTTCCTGAAATTTTTACTAATGTTAACATTATACTAATTATTATTTTTAGTGGTTTTTTATCTGTAATTTTTTTTATCCTTTTGTTGTGCTACATATAGGTTTTCATTTTGTGGTTTTATGAATGTTAGATGTGTGGTTTATTTAATGTTAGAACCAATTTTTTTCTTGAGGATATGGTTTCTAGATGCTAAACTAGTTTCAGGAGTTTCCCAGTGGATGAGAAACACTAGCTGGAAGATTTCAAGCGTGAAAATAAATCTGGTCTACCCTCCACCTACGTGACACCACCAAATCCTGCTTACATGGGAAATGCATCTTTATTACCTTGGACTGAACATTACAAAATTTATTACAGGTTGAAGTAAAAAATATTCGAGATTATTTATATATGTGTGTATCCCTATTAGTTATAAATTGATATTTATGTATTTCTTATTGAACTATATCTGTATTTCAATAAGAGGTGTTTTTACATTTATTTTATACATATTTCAAGGTTTATTATTGGAGTGATCCATTTTTGTCGCACATAGTATGTTTTCATAAACATTATTGTATGTGCAGGTAAATATATTGGATGAATGAGTACGTCCTCAACTCCTGGCTTATTACATGTTCTTTGACTACTATAACTCTTAACAACTAAAAAACCAGGTACACCAACATATTTGTTTTCTAGAAATGTTTTCTTATTGGTCATCAAGATTTTGACATCCAAAAATTAATAGTTTCTTTTAATTTTACTAAATCTGAATTGTCATGTTTTAGAGCAGTTAATATTGTTACACAATATAGAGTCTATTATTTTCGTTGATTAGTGAATCATGTAATTTAATTCAGTAATGGATAAATTTTTAGTGTAGTGGAACAAATTTGTGCATGTGAATCATGCACTTATTCAGTATTGGATCATGTTATTTGTTTGTGCAGTGCATCATGTGCATTATTTGATCAATGAATAATTTTAAGAGAAAAAAATGAGGAAATTTAGAGCAGTTCATGTGTTAAGTAACCAATAGATAATTCTATTTGTAAAAAATATTTAAGTCTCAAGATGCAGTGAATAACCAAACCGTCCATGAATAGTATTTTTAGTCACATTATTATCTTTATTTTATGTATTTTATTCCCATATTGTAGTAGTAAAAATATATTAAGCCTCATACAATTTATTCAATATATTATTAGAATAACATAACGCAGGCCATTACCTTGGGCTGAACATTACAAAAAATTTTACATGTTGAAGCATAAACGATTCAAGATTATTTATATACGTTTGTATCCTTATGAGTTATAAATTGATATTTATGGATTTCTTTTTGAACTATATCCTTATTGCGAAAAAGTGTTTTTACAGATATGTTATACATATTTCAGGATTTCTTGCTAAAGTGCTCCATTTTTGTCCCACAATGTATGTTTTTATAAACATTAATGTATGTGTAGGTAAATATATTGGATGAATGTGTACGGCCTCTAAGCTGGAACCTTTCATTGAACACATGGTTTTCTCTAAACTGGAACTTTGCACTGAATCATGTAAAGGTGATGTTGCAACAGCTTCTTGATACTACAATTTAATAGTTTTTATTTCTATATGTGATTGGATAATACAATTTGGATTCAAGAATAAAATTTATCAAAACATGGTTTGTTTAGTTATTTATATTTCCATTTACATTGTAATATTAATTTTTTATTTTAGACAACCAATATGTTTATTTTATTAATCTGTTTCAGCATATATAGTACCCAATTTACGTCTTCTACTATTTGTTTCCATTATTACTGATTTCCCATTTTGTTATTAGGAATTTTTTTCAGTCAATTTTATTTGTAAGTTGGTTTGTCATGTTTGATTATTATAAAACAGAATACCCATTTTATTATGTTATTTGATTTTCCAGTTTACCAGATTACACAAATTTAAAATAGGCATGTTTCATTCCAGTAAAACAGAATTCCAATTTTCTGAAATCTTATGATCACTTCCGGTTAAACAGAATAACCTATTTCTGAATACTGATGTTTGTTTCCAGATTTCCCGTTTTCATATTATACATATTATGTTTCAAAAAAATGTATATCTAATTTTATTATATATCATGTTTGTTTCATGCTATAAAAGAAGAGTATAATGCAAAGGCCGCATTCAGGTTTGGGGATGCAATTCAGCATCATGTGACATATATGTGTATGAAAATAGTTATGTCAACTATTTTATCCCAATGGAATTATTCTGATTGTGCCTACTATTATGTTCTCCTGTTTCATGTCACTGTTGTTTTATTAAGGTATCTCATGGGATGTATACATTTCACTGTGTTTTTTTCTATTGGAAGATAAGTCTACAGCAATTTCGTCCCACGCCAGGAGCTAGCTGCATCGTCAATTCAGGAAGGGGAGATCACACTGGAAAAGCCTGATGTGGTGGTGAAGTCCAAGTACACTATTGGATCATTTCATGGTATCATTTTCAAGCAATCCATCCTTTTTTCTCTAAATTAATTAATTTCATCATTTTTTAGTATGTACTAATTACTTTAAACATTTTTTGTATCTGCAGATTGACATATTTGCTGATTTTATAGGTTGTGAGCTTCTAGAATATTACCTCATATCCCACTGCAAAAAACTCCAAATAAATTTATGTTCAGGTTAAACAATAACTCTATTTTCTTGAACTATTTTTAATTTGATCTTAAAGATTTTTACATCCATATTTCATGCATTTTTATACTGTAATTATACTTAGAAATAGAAGATCAATGAACCATTCCACCGGTTCATCGTTGAAGTTGTTCGGATCTTCTCAATACGTCAAGATGATTGACAAGACCTTTATACCTTTTTTGATCAAATTAAGGTACTCTTCCTTTTCTGCATTCGAAGTTGTTGTGGTACTATTACTTATAGGGTACAAAAGAGGATACAATGGCTGCATGAGTCCTCACTGCAATGACTATTCCATGTGCAGGGGATTACAATCCAACTCAAATTGATTCAAGAAGATCAACTAATTCAGATTCCATCATCAGTATTGAATACAATGATTATTCCATATGCAGGGGATCACCGCCCATATTGATACCCTGACCAGCGTCCATATTATGGTGAGGGTGTACACCCTCATGTAATTGAACTTGAAAGATTTCTTTCCAGTCCGATGTCAAGTCTATACTTTCTGCTGCAGGAACTTATTCTATGCATGTTTGTCTCTAATTATAATTTATATCAAGTATTGTTTAGTCATCTTTACTTCCACGAGATTTCACTTGCAATAAATATTATTTGTTCATTATTTTGATTACTATTTTCAATATTATGTTTTCCAGTTGTATTTATTCTATTTTACTATAAGATAATAAGTTTTTCAATCTAATAAATTATTCCATGTTTTGTTGTTTACATCATTATGTCTTCAATTACAACATTATTTATCATCATTATCCAAATTACAAATGTCAATTTCAATGTTCCTTTCATTCATTTAATTAAAAACTCCATGGTGAAAATAATTTCTTATTTCTTATAGATTATTCTACGTCTTTTTATATGTATTTATCCAATATGTATTCTACATTCATAATGATGTTTTCATATTTTGTCCAATTTTATTCTAATAATAATTATGATTATTTTTTGATTTCAAACTATTGAATATTCATGTTCATTATTAACATTTAAATGTAGTATTGTCTTCTTAAAAAACCATTGAACCATATCACTGTACGGACATATAAAGAATTTTTTTATAACACCGTTCGAATGCACGAGAGAGTATTAGTATACATAAATGGAAGAAAGTAATGACATGAGGGAAAATAGAGGAAATATATTCCACAATTGAAAGAAGACCCTAAAAATGATACAACCCAAATCATTAAGAACAAACCAAATGTACAATTCAAATTTGAGAGGAAAACAAAAATAGAAACTAACTACTCCATTAAATAATGTGGGAAACACCACACCACCTCACCACTAGCTACCTGTACCCAGCTGACCAAATTCTCACCACCTCACTGCAACACCTTCACTTTTACTATATCAAACTGCATAACTATATCTACACAAAAATGAAGGGGTGTAAAATGTTTAAACTAAACAGGATTAGTAGGATCCCACTGATGTGTTCCATAACAGGTCTCTGTATAAAAATATGAACATTATAATCTTTAATGAAAAAAATGAATGATAACCAGTTAAATAGATTTTATATCAAAATTATGGTAAAAATTTCCCCTTTTTCCATAGTTCTAAATAATATAGATAAATTAGATTCAATCCATATCAAATATATCAATGAATTTAACCAAAGACAAATAGTACACAGCAAAGAATAGGTAAGTTGTTCCAAGGATCACTACTAGTCTGGCCAAATAGATCACTCATTCCAAGAAATAGTTAATCACATGCAATGATCCCCTAGATATGTGCATCAAATATAGGAATCCTAGAAACACCCCTAATTGTTAACTTCTCAATAGTTTCTAACAATTATCTAGGATGCTTGGCATAACGATAAATAGGAACACCCCATGAGTGAACCCCCTAACAGTTTCAATCGATGAGGCCTATTTCAGCACCTTACATCAAAGTACGTAAGCATACCCATGTTGTGAATTTTCCAAAACTATTTAATCAAAACCATTATTTTAAACACATTTCATAAATACATCTATCAATTCTTTATAAATACCATTTTCTTTTATAAATATAAGTGGAAAATGATTGTTTTCTTAAAAACCTATTTACACATACAAATCAATCAATCATGTTGATTATTTTATAAAATATTTTAGAAAATAAAGTAAATGAAGGGTCAACTAACATATTATAGTAATAAAAACACCTACCTCAAATTCAAGTCATCCACAACCACAATAGGATCCACTAACTCTAGAAGGGGAAAATGACAACCTTGAAGGCCCTAGAAATGATTCCTATAAGAACCAAATTCATCATGGAAGTAAAAATCCATTTATTTTTATCAAATATCAGTTTAAATGTTTAATTATGCCTTAATGAGAATACCCTTTGAGGTTATGGAGGTATCAAGGTTGTTTGGGGAAGGTTTAAATCCTAGAACCCATGTTTCAGGGTTAATTAATCATGGTGCATGGTTAGTTAAAACTATGCAGGGAAGGCCACATGGTTAGAAAACACTGTGTGAGGTTGGATAGTGGGGAGCTACAAGATATAGGGTTTGACCAAACCATGTATGTTAGGCCACAAGGCCGTGCGCCTATATCTATAATTTTTTAGAATGGGTTTTTGCAAAAATTCTTCTTGGTTAATAAAACCGTGTGAGGTAACCATATAGGGTGGCATTATTTTACAGAAGACCATGTGGTTTGGATCAATGTTTTTCAAACCGTGCGACCTAGATATTCTGAATAAAATGAACATTTTACACTTAAAATTATATTAAACCTAAATCTAATTTTATTCCCTCCCCCTTCCATCGTTGGAAAATAGCCTCCCCCCTTGGAAGACCACCTAGAAGTCTATTCTTTTAATTGATAGATCTTCTATGTCCGAGCTCATATTCATGCACTGCTCCTCTCATTAGATTCATATCGATGAGTTCTCAATTCATTTTTAGTCATTATTCATTCTTATGGATATCATCTATGCTATTTTGATGCAGGATCATAAACCCTATTTACGGTTCCTTTATCTGTTATTCGATTTTCTCCCAACTTGAGTAAAATCAAGAGCTGATATGGGATGAGTTATGAACTACAGACCTACTATAGGTGGTATCATGGATTTCTCTTAAAAGTGAAGCTATTTATATATATTGTTGTGCCACGTGCCTAATTCCTAGGAATCTCTCTGAAATGAAACTGAATCCTATAATCACTAGGTAGGTTCTAGGAAATTAAAGAGGAATGTTGATGTTTTTTATAGGTAGAATACCTTAGTAAAATAAGCACCCCTTTGGGTGTGTTGTTTAATTAAATTACACCACAATGGGTGGATCTTAGAAATGGATACCTTTGGGTGTGTCCTTTTACCCATTTCCTTTGAATGTGATTGGTGAAATTTATTGTAAATAAATTTTATTAATTGGGATATAAATTGAATTGTGAATTGAATTGCAATCTGAAATGTGAATTTAATAATGAATTGATCAATGGGAAAGGATAGTTTACCACTGCCTTTGGACCATTCTGTGTAAATGATGTAGTAAGCATGAATTAATATTTTTAGTTATGTTCCCATTTGAGTTAAGTGGAATCTTTTCCATATAATAGTTTGCTAATCATGTAATAGAAGTTATAATGATTTTTCCCATGTGATTATTTGGAAGGAAATCCATCTATGATTGGATTTTGATTTTTGTCACCTTTTGAAGTGAGTATTAAATGCATTGTTCTTGGTTTTAAACATGAAATGATTAAAGGGATTTGATTAAATTATATTGAGATTGAATTCATATATTCCATGGGTGATACTTGGGTTCCCTTAGAGGACCTCCAAGGGAAGACTCAATTGGACCAAACATTATACCACACCTAAATCGATACATGGATCCTTTATAGGTTCTCCATGTATGGGCTTGTAGGGTGTTGTTCATATTACACCTAGAGTGGAAATTGAATTCCTACTTAGGAATACCAAGGACTGGATCAGATTCATTAATGAATAATGAATGAAATGACTTTTAAGATGCGTCTACCAAGACAATGTACAAGAATGTATTCAGCCTTAGCCATTCACTTTATGGATGACCTTCTTAGTTATCCATGGATACATGTTCTTATGGGGAAAATCGGTATTATTTCAGGTTTTGAGACTTTTTTATTAAATGAACTATTAATTAAATTTTCATTTTACAAATGACACATGCTTGACTATTAACTTAGAGGCATTACATTTAAATGAAATGATTAAACAAACATGTTATAAATGAGAACCTGGATTGTTAGGATGTTTAATTTTGAGTACTTTATTTATTTATATTTATACGGATTTTACACTTTGTAATATATATTCACAGACAGATTTTCACCAAACCTTGGGTGGTATTGTACTGAGATTATATTGCACACCCAGTTTGGGAAAACCTATATTATTGCAAGTGATGATAAGGTGAAGTGCTCTACTATAGGTTCTTGATATCTTATTAGGAGAAGGAGAACATGGGACCAAGCTGAGGCTTCTAATTCTATATGTATACTTTAGGCATTTTGTGCATTTATTACATGTATTTCATTTCACTATTATGTACCTATTTTGTCTATTTTCATGGACACATATCATAGGTATCACCTTTTGTATATGATATTTCTTCTGGAATTGTTTATATATCAGTATTCAATAATTTACCTTTTTTATACATCTATTGGTTGCTTATATTGTTTCGCTACTTGTATTTTATTGTTGTCTCTAATGTGATACACTCTGATGATGAGGTAATAATATCCCTACCAACACACCTAGGCTGTCACTATTAGTAGGGAGCCTCTAGCATTTGGGGGGTGTGCTTGAGGCCATGTGACCCATTGGGGTCAGGGAATTATTGAGTGGCATCTATTTTCAATATGTTACATAGTGGTATTTGTTCCTTCTTTTTAGGATTACTTTACTATTTGGTGATAATAGACATAGATAACATGAAATAGGGATTTAGTAATGAGTTATGACTGGGTGTAGAGAACCTAAATATAAGAAAATGCAAAATTGTCTTGAATTAAATTGTTGTTTTTCATATTTTGACTATTACAATTGATTTAACTCCACTATTGGATGATTCACATGAATTTTGATATTATTATTGATAGGATTGTGGTATTTATTTAGTTGAAACTTGATGAGATGAGTGTATGCCATCTCATGCATCATAATATGCACCTGTTATAAATCACATGCCATGCATTATGTCATTATATTTAGTATTCATTACTTGTTGTGTGTTATTGTGATAGATTTATTGATACACTTACTTCTATTGTGATAGGTATTCTAGAAATATGTTATTGTATGGATTAGATGGATGTCATTCTTTATTTAATTGGGAGTATGGTCCCTCATGCATTAGAATTTGGAAGATGACTGGTTCAACCTATTAAAAGTTTTTTTTATAAATGAGAAATGATTATGAATTAAAATGAAAATGAAATGAATGTGAATTCAAATGGAAACTAAAAGTTTCTTATAATACAGAACATGACCCAGAACTGACTATTGTAGTGGGAAGTAGGTAGTATCTATCACTTGTTATGATCTGTATGATTCCTAGAATTGATTCAGGGAGTAGGTAGAGGGGTGCGCTCTTATACAGGAAGGCTTGTACCTATCCTATTATGTATCTATGCTTTTGAACTACTAGCTTTAATAAATATATGCATATAAGGAATGTGTTTGGAATTATAGAGTCATGACACCATAATTAACTCTAGTCACATTTTTGGAGGGTGGTGATGACCAAAATCTAATGGTGGTGGTCTAGGGGATACTAGTGGATCCTCCAGTAGTAACAGATGAGGTACTAGTAGTACCAAAAATAGGTTATGAAACATAACTCCATCAAAACATAATGTGCTTCATGTGGAATTTTTAGGGAGCGCAAAATCCTACTATATATTTGGCTAAGTTGACATGTGTCTTCCAAAAGTATAATCTTACCATGTTTTCATAGGATGGAAGACCATAGGCTGCAGAGTCATGTCTAGAGGCCATGCTATATCTCTTCAAGTATCTTGAGATGCATTTTGAGAGGATGATCAATATCACTATGAATAAGCTTGAGATTCCACCCACAGATGGTGGGATGTCATTACTCAAATATAACTTCATCAGGAGATGGATTAGAAATTATTTTCGAATGGAATTCTATTAATACTTATATCTTGATATGTTGAGGGATGATAAATCTGATGAGTTCATTCACCGTGAGTTTGTTTCACTATATATTATGGATTACTGAATCTAGTTTACTGAGATCCACCATTTATTACCTATTATTATGGGTGATGAATTATATAAGGCCAATAAATTTCAGGATGGTAACAAGTATGAAATATGATCATAGGTGAATGTATTTTGTTTAACCGCCTTTTTTGGAATATTTAATCAAGTTTTTATCATAGAGCATGACCTGAGAGAGATGGAGGTGAGAGCTAGGGTGGTTTAACATGTAGATCTTGTGATACATCGATCGCTAGTAGGAAGAATCATCGGGAGATTCCATGTGGTTCCACTAGCATCCAGAGCACATACATAGGTAGCCAGGTGAGGTGCTACCAGTGCAGTAGCCAAGGACATATGATGCCTTAGTGTATGGGGGACCCAGTCGATTGTCGATCTTGTGACAAGATGGTCTATATATAGTGTTTCTGTAGACCATTTTACCATCATCCAGTGAGAGAGGGTCTACCCCAAAAAAACATTTAGGATAAGGGTCAGCATCTTCTCATCAAGTATGGTGTTGGAATAAAACTGGCCGATTTGTTCAAGGTGTTGTTCATGGACATGGTAGTTAGGCACCTGTTTTACAGTGACAGTAGGGTGGATCTGCTCAAGGTATCCAAGCAGTATCATAGGGTCACGATCCTAGATAGATATATATAGTGCAACCAAAATCTGAGCGGTGGGATCCTAGACCTTATACTATCATAGGTACTATTCTAGTAGTCTTTAATTTATGATCAGCTTTTTTTGATACATGATCTTCACATAGCTTTATATCCATGCCCATTATGGAGTAACTTAGGCTTAGTGTTTATCATTATGATGCTTTCATGATTCATGAAATTTTCTTAGGGATTTTAGCGGAGGGTGTATGTTAGTTTAGGAAGTTCCCCTTTAAGATGGGCATGTGTGACTTCATATGAGGAATCTTCATCCTTGAGAAGTTGGTTTTGACATAATTTTTGTGATGAACTAGTTGGTTCTATTTCATGATTTCGTTGATTTATATCACCAAAGTGTGACATTGACATCGCCATAGGGTGGTGACTTTATTAAAAAGGGTGAATGGTATATCCATACAATACAAGCTTGACCCAATCAGTGTGGGATATGTATGATGAAAACCTAGATTGAAAAATTATATCTAGATGATCAGGGAACATGTTAGGTTTATTTCCCTCCAATTTTTTATCATTTCAAAGACGTCTTACTAGATGACATTTCAGGTTTAACTCCAATTAGAGAGGTGGAGTTCTCTATCAAGTTAGTTCCATGAGTTACAATGGTATCCCTTACTCCTTATAGGATGACTACTTCCGAGATGCTAGGTCTTAAGAGGCAGCTAACAGATTTAGAGGAAAAGGGTTTTATCTAACCTAGTTCTTCTACATGGGTTTCACTGGTCTTTTTTTCTTTCTAAAAAGGTAGATAAAACTCTTAGGATATGTGTGGATTAATAGAAGATGAACCAACTAACGGTTAAGAACCCATATCCACTACTGCGGATAGATGATATCTTAGTACTACTATGAGGAGATAGGGTTTTCTCAAGGATTTATTTGAGATCCAGTTATCATTAGGTGTGTGTTAGACAATATTACATACCTAACATAACATTTAATAATAGGTATGATATGTATTAGTATTTGTTTATGTATTTTAGTCTCACAAACATGTTAGAGGTATTCATGGAATTGATAAACAAATTATTCCATCCTTATATTGATTCATTTTTTGTGGTTTTCTTTGAAGATATCTTGGTTTAATCTCACAATCGACATGAGCGTGCCAAAAATATTAATATTTTAATTGAATACATTGAGGGAGAATTAGTAATATTCTAAGCTCACAATGTGACACTTTTAGATGGATTATATTCACTTCCATGGTCACATCATCTTAGATACAAGAGTATCATTATACCTAGAGAATGTGAGAGATGCAAGTTCTTGGGAACATCCTAAGAAAGTCGTTGATGTATGTATTTTTTTGGGGCTAGCTGGTTACCACATAAATTTCATTTGAGACTTATTATTCTTATAAATTCCATTAACAGGATTGATTAAGAAGGGGTGATGTTTTTAGGGTCAGATTCCTATAAGAAAGTCTTTAGGAGATGAAAGAGAGATTTAATTGTGTGTTGATAATGATTTTTCTACATCCAGGTAGATATTAAATTGTTTACTGTAATGCATCAGGTACCAAGATAAGAGACGTTATTATATAGGATGATAGAGTGGTTATGTATGAGTATTGGTAAAGGAGTCCACACGATAGAAATTACCCAACACACGATCTTGAGCTATCATTAGTAGTTCACATGTTTCACTATTGGAGACATTACTTACTAGGAGAGAATTTTGTGATGTAAATGAACCATAAAATCCTCAAGTACATATTTACATAGTGTGATATGAATCTGAGGTTGTGAAGGTGGGTTGAGTACCTAAAATTATTTGACTTCATGTTTTCCTACATGTCTGGTAATGGCAATGCAGTGACCAGTGCACTAAGCAAGAGGACTCAAATACAGGTAGTTTAACATGCCAGTAAAAAGTGGAAGCTTATATATTTGTTATCTAATATGTACTTAGATGTGCTCGATAGTCAGAGGAATACATTCTTATCATCCTTAGTTGTGACCACTACCATGCTGGATAGAGTGTAGACAACGTAGTTATTAGATTCTAAGAGCCTAGTCCGATGGGAGAGTGTGGCAGGTGTGGTCCCTCCACCTGGTTGAACAATTGAAGTGAATAAAATTATCCATTTACTTGGTTACTTATGAATTTAATTAGACCTTAACAAGGTGGGGTGGTAGTATTTTCCTGATTCTGCTTGGGCAGTGCATCCTAATGTCCCCAAGATGTATCCATATTTTCATCACTAGTACTAGTGGACATGTATGAAAATGGATGTGGTTTTCTTTCATGAGATATTTCAAATATCAGTAGGTGAAGGTGGAACACCAATGATGAGTTGGGATTTTATATCAGCCACTCATTCCTACCTGGAGATGGAATGATAACGCGATGGATCTCATGATGGGTTTACAGATGTCACCGTGAGGTGATGATGTTGTATGGGTTTTTTTTAACATAATCATGAAGGTTTCACATTTACTTATGATAAAGTAAACCTTAAGTGTAAATGATATTGGTAGGTTTTATATCCATTTGATTGTACAACTTCATGCAGTCCCATATACTATCACTTAAGATAGGAATATCCTATTTACTTCAAGGTTCTTGAAAGGGCTATATAGGGCATTCAGTACAAAGGTGATTCTGAGCATGGCATACCTACCCTAGATAGATGGTAAGTTCAATAAAACAATTCATGTTCTTTAGTACATACTGTGATCATGCGTCCTAGATTTTAGGGTTTCTTAAGAGAGACATATACCCTTGGTTTAATTTTCCTACAACAGTAGCTTTTAGGACATTATTCAGACGGAACATTATGAAGATTTATATGGTAGGGCATGCTGATCACCATGGTATTGGATAGAGGTACGACATGAAACTATTCTTGGACCTCATCTTGTTTAGGATACTACAGAGTAGGTCAAGTGGACTTAGAAGTATATGGAAACTACACATTCATAGATGAAATCATACACTAATCAACACATACGAACATTAGAGTTTCAGGATGGGGATCATGTATTCTTTCATGTTTTACCGAGGCTTGGACCCAGTATAATCAAGATACAAGGTAAGATTTCATATTGTTATGTTGGTCCAATCAAGATTCTAGAGAGATTTGGGCTGGTAGTCTATCTGTTAGAGTTGCCTCAAAGGTACCGAGCCATGCACGATGTCTTCCATATTTTTCAAGTATGACATTACTATTTTGATATGTCCTAGGACTTTCATCACAAGGAGGTTGAGTTATAGGTAGAGGCATCCTTTGAGGATCATCCTATACATATTTTGTATCATACTATAAAGGTTTTCTGGGTTTGTTATGATCCTTTAGTATGGGTGTTATGGAATCATGGATGATAATAGGATGGGACATGGGATCAGGAGGCCGATGTATGATCGTAGTGGCTATAGTTATTCTCATATCATGCTTCACCACCCTAGGATGGAAAATTAGGGATTAATTACTTTAAGGGGAGATATTTATAAGAACCCAATTCTTCTTTGATGCATAGATACTTTTATTTCCATCAAATATCAGTTTGAATTTTTAACTGTGGATTAATGTGAATACCCTATGAGGTTATGTAGGTATATGGGTTTTCTATGGATGGCTTAGATCACAAAACCCAGGTTTTGGGGTGAAATAATCCTAACACAAAGTTAGGGAAAACCATGTGGGGGTAAAACTCTTGGTTAGATAAAACTATGTGAGGTTGGAAAGTGGGGATCTATTGGATGCACACTTAGACCAAACCATGAAACTTAGGTCACATGGACATGATTCCTTATTTGTAATTTTCATAGTGTGTTTTTCATTGTTTCCTCATGATTAGTAAAATACTGTGAGGTAACCGTGTAGGGTGGCCTTCTTCTAAAGAAGACCATGTGGTTTGGCACATAGTTTTTCAAACTATGCCCCTAAACCATGAGACACAAATATTTTGTGTAAATTGACCATTTTACCCTTAAAATTCTATTAAACCAAAATCTAATTTTATTTCATCCTCCCTTGAATCATTGGATATCATCCTCCCCCTATAATCCCTCATTGATGTCTATTCTTGGAATTGATAGATCTTCTCTATCTGAGCTCAAATTCAAATGTTGATCATTTTGTTGGATCCATATAGGTGAGTTCTAAATTCCTTTTAGTGATTATTTGTTCTTCTAGATATCATATGTGCTATTTAGATGTAGGCACATATGACCTATTTATAGGTTCTTTGTCCATTATTTTATTTTTAATTGAATGAAGTCAAATCAAGAGATGCTACTAGAAGAGTATCAACTACAGACCTGTGGTACGTGGTCTCGTGACTTTTGATTAATTTTGAGCTATTTATATATGCTATTATTCCATGTAACCAATTTTTGGTAATCATAATGAAATGAAATTTAATATTAGAATTTATAGGCAGGTCCTAGGAAATTCTATAGGGTTTTGATGTTTGTTATTGGTTGAATACCTTGGAAACGAAACTACACCTTGGGGAATGTTTTTTAATTAAATTAGACAACCATGGGTGGCTCTTACCTTTTGGTGTACCCTTTCCCCCCTTGCCTTGAAATGTTATTTGTGATATGTATTATAAATAAAATTGGTGAATTGATTTATAAATTTAATTTTGAATTTAATTACAATCTGAATTATGAATGAAACATTGAATTGATCAATGGGAAGGGATAAATGACCATGTCCCTTTGTCCATGCTATATAAATGCTTTATTAAGTATGAATTACGCCTTTTATTTACATTCACATGTGAGTTAAGTGAATTATATACTAATCAATAGTTTTTTAAGTATGTGATGGTAGTTATAATTACTTTTTCTATGTTAGTGATTAGAAGGAAAAACATTTAATCATGGAATTTGATTTGTGTCACCTTTTGAGGTGAGTATTAAATGAAATTTACTTGGTTTTGACAAGGTAATTATTAATGGTATTTGATTAATTGATATGGAAAAGGAATTAATATATTCGATGGGTGATACTTGAGCTCCCTTAGTGGACCAACATGGACAAAATCAATTGGAACAAATGTAATACCACACCTAGAGTGATACCTGGGTCCTTGAGTGGTTCTCCATGGATGATCTTGTAGAGTGTTGGTTTATATTACACCTAGAGTGACACATGGATTCCAACATAGGATGGAAAGGTTGGGCTCAGGTTCATAAATTAATAATGAATGAAATGGCTTTTAAGACACTTCTACCATGACAAATCAGAAACTTAGATTCGGTATTAGCCTTACAATTTATGGATGATCTACTTAAGTATCCTTGGATATATGTGATTATAGAGAATTCCGGGCTTATGCTAGGTTCCAAGAATTTTTGATTAAATTATGTGTTAGTTAAATGAGCATGTTACAAAGGAAACAAGCCTAACTTTTAAATTACAGACTTTCCATTTAAATGAAGTAACTAAATTAACTTTATATAAATGAGAACCTAGAGTATTTAAGCTGTTTACTTTTGAGTACATCCATTATTTATTGTAATACTGCCTACAAAAATATATATATATATATATATATATATTCACAGACTGATTGGAACCTAACCTAGGGTGTTTTCCAATTGGGATTATATCTCAAACCCTATTTCTGACACCTTTTTGGAACCCAAATATACTAAATGATTGTAGATGTTGATAAGGGAAAGCGACCTTCTATAAGTTCTTGATTGCTGATTAGGAGCAGGGGAGCATGGGACCAAGCTGAGGCGCACGATGCTAGATGGATACAATTGGCTTTTTTTTTCTTTTGTTACATGTATTGTATTTTACATCTATGTACCTTTTTGGATACTTTCTTAGATACATGTGACATCTATTATCTTTTATATATGATATGTCTTCTAGAATTGTTTATATATCATTAATTAATTGTTTACCTTTATTTGAAATCTTTTTTGTCTTTACTACTTTCACTACTTGTATGCTATTATTGTTTATGCTATGTTAGACTCTAGTGACGAGGGAATATTATCTCCATAGACACACCTAAGACCTCACTACTTGTCGAAATCCTCTAGAATTTCAGGATATGCGCTTGAGTCCATGTGACCTACCAGGATTGGGGAACTGTTGAGTGGCATCTGGGTTTGGGACTTTACAATTATAATATAATACAATTGAAAACCCAAAAAAATATGAAGGAGAGGATGGATCATAGAAAACCTCCAAATAACTCGCACCTGCCACACCATAGACAACAAAACACAGTCCCATGAATGGGGATTACTCATTATATCTATAATAATCACATGAAAATTAAAATATGATCAAAATATTCAAAAAAATGTTACCACATGGTCAATGAATCTAAAAACAACGCACCAAAGAGTTACACAACTAATGGAATCTAAGATTTTGAAAGATCGCTAACCAGTGAGAAGTGATACAACCACTATAGTGATCAGTCACTGGATGATGTGATCCATAAAGAGAGAAGACACCCAAAATCACTTGGTTAAAATTAGGGGATGAGAGATACCATTGTATTATGAGACAATGAGGATTTACTTGATTCGCATACAAAACCAATGCTTCATGAGGGTTTTATGGTGTAAACCCAAATCATATAACATAAATTCCCCATATTCCACATACACTAAAAAAGAAAGCACATTAGGTTGAAAGAATACCAAAAAATGATTTTACATCAAAAATGTTAACCTTATGATGTCAAATAATTTTATGGTGTAAAAATGGATTTTCATCTTGCAATATTTTTGTTCCATAAACCATTTTAAGGTTGGTTCCTATGGACACATTTACATTGAACGACATAGATTTAAAGTGTAAATGTCCCCTGAAGGAAGTAAAAATCATTTACCCTTGTAGAAAACTCCAAAATATATCTAAACACCAAAAAAAATTAAAACATAAAAAGAGAATACCTAAAAATCAAGGATGATACAATCTCCACACCATAGGCCTTTATGTCCCCATAAATTCAAGTGGAAGATGGGTTCTCCATAAAGAGGTGAGGCCTCTGATCCTTCACTAAAATTTCACACTCCCAATTCTTTTGAGAATCTAATCCATGTGTTCATAAGTCCCACTTCCCATGTAAGACTTTCACATGAGAATCGATGATCTAGAATGGTTTCTTTATAGAAAAAAATTCTAACCCCAACTCAATATCCTCCCAACATAGAACATGAGAGGGGTTAATATGATACAATCTGAGTTGAGATATGTTGGACACATCATCTATACCTACCAAAAGATCCAAAAATTCAAACTGATAATAGAAATTCCCATGCCACTCGATGACCTCAAATGATCCAACACATATCAAAGGCAACTTCTCATGTTTCATAAGCTGATGGTGACCTAACAGTGGAGAAACTTTCAAGATAACCCAATCACCAATAGAAAACATAAAAGGACAATGCCGACGATCCACATAAGATTTATTCTTAATTGTCATTATATCCAGACACTAACTTGTATCTTAAATCCTCACCGACATATCTATAATGTGACTCAATCAAACAAAATAACCATCTCCCATCGCTTCCCAACAAAGACGTTATATGTAAAGGTTTCAATACAAAGTCTCAAAGGGTTAAATTATTATTGATGACTAATAAATATTGTTATAATAAACCACAACCAATACCAAATGGCTATCCCATGATCCACCGAAATAGAATCTTCATTCATAGAGAATATATTAAAAAATTGGAATACTATGCTCCATCTGGTTGTCTGTCTATGGATGGTAAGTTATACACAACCTCAATTAAGTACCTATCAGCTCTTAGAGACACCCCCAGAATCCGGAAGTAAACCGTAGATCCATGATCGAATCAATAGAAGATAGAACCCCATGGAACCTCACGATCTTCTATATATATAGTTTATGTAGATCGTTTACTTTAGTAGTGTCACTAATCAAAATAAAATGAGAATCTTTATTCAAATGATCAATCACCACACAGATATAATTATTCTCTATATAGTCCATGGTAATCAATCAAAAAAGCCCATGGATACCCAATCCCATTTCTAATGTAACACTGAATGAGGTTAGATAAAATCAGAAGGGTCTAGTTTCCCTAAAATTATCTGTTAGTAGGTGTAAGAGTAGGTTATATAATATACATGGTCATGGTTCATACCTAACCTCCATAATCACCATATTGGGTCATAATACATCTTCTTATCTACTGAATGAACAACCCATGAAGGATAATGATAGTCAAATAGAACTGAAATCCTAACTGAGTTTGGAATGAAAAATAGATTCCTAAAGTAAAAAATATAATCAGAAGGGAGAGACCAATGGAAAATGGTCTTCCATCCATATAGGGGCCCTCAAATTTCCTAGGATTCATCATCATACTACTTACCCTATAGAAAAAACTCAAGGAGAGATGATGATAACTGAACACTATTTATAAACATACCTTAAACATCCTTCGGAGCGTCTACACTACTAAAAATAGGGTTTATCTAGTGATAGGGATTTAATAGTGCTAGCTAAAAATTTTATTAAAGACCCCCTTTATTAGTGTGAAAAAGTTCTTTTAAAATGGGTCTTTAATAATTCTTTTTAGTGATATTAGTGGGGGTTTTTAACAGCAATAAAAAATCATAGTTAAGGGGGCCTTTATTAGTACTTTTTCACAAGCACTGTCAAATGGGTTATTTTATGAGTGCTTGTGAATAAGCACTGATGTGGGGGTTATCAGCACTTTTTAAGAAGCACTGACAAAGACCCCCTTTATTAGCACTTTTTTACAAGGCTCATAAAAGTATACTTCAAAAAAATATTTCATTAAAAATAATATATTAATTTATTTATATATTTATATTTATATAAATATAAAATATATTTTTTGAAATATGTTTTGAATAAGGTAAATAGGCATTTAAAACTAATATATAAGATATTTAGTAACAATGGGTTATAAAATAACTAAAAAATATTATTAATTAATTATGTTCTTATTATTACTGAGTAATAGTCATTTAATATCAATTTAAAGATAACAAAAATCTAAAAATTAATAAAAGCTCTAAAATAAGTTAAAAATGTAACTTGAACATCAAACCACTATAAATTGTTTGGGATCTACCACATATCAAATTGAATCACGCGATGAGATCTACACACTCAGTCAGACAGGTAAACCTCAGTCACATTTTTCTATGCCAAAAAATCCCATAAGGGCTCCAAAACTGAGTTTTTAGTTGGGGTACCCCGATTTTTTAACATTTGATGGATTTTCAACCTCATTTTGAGGGGATTTTTTTCCTTTTTCAGTAGGGAATGAATTTATTCACTTGTCCTATATTCATATTGATATTATGGTTTTTAAATTTTATATTTTTTCACAATTTAATTTTATTTATAATTAAATATATTCATGTTTTCATATGTTTACTTATAATAAATCACTCATATAAATACATATATTAACATATTAACATAAAAATGTATATTATAATATATCTAAATGAATCCATATTCTAAAAATGTATTTAAAACAATATATATAAATTTTTTACATTATCAAAATATATTTATAATGTTTATATATACATATGTGTGTGTATTTATAATCAGTTATATAAATTATAATCTTATATCTCTAAATGAATATAATATATAATATATAATATATTTAAATAAATATAATTATATATATATCACACAGACACATATATTTTATAAATGTATTTAAAAATAATTATATATATATAAACAGAAATATCATTAAACAGAATAAAAAACAACATGTTGTAGTGGTAAAGGCATTCCATATTTTAATGAGCGATGCAATGTTTGAATCTAGGTAGGCATGCAAGAAGTTGGAAATTTTCAAAGTGTTGATAAAAGGGGTGTTGGGGTGAAAAGATCTGATAAAGTGGGTGTGGAGCGTTGATAAAGGGGGTGTAGAGTGCTGAAAAAGGGGTTGAGTGCAGAGTTGTCCAGATTTTTTTTACCCCCTTTATCAGTGTTACCTTTATCAGTGCTAACAAAGTGATTTTAACGACGCCCTTTAAAAATTCTAAAAAATCACTATTCAAAGATCCCTTTAACAGTAGTAAAAAAGTGTTGTTAAAGGTCCCTTTTAATAATAATTTTTTCACACTGTTAAAGGGTGCATTTAACATCTCTTTTTTAGCACCGATAAAAGATTCAGGATTTTAACCATGCTTTGATTATCAGTGCTTTATTAGTATTGATAAAGTCATTTTATAGTTATATTAGAGGTATTTTTGTAGTAGATCTAGGTAAAAGTACATAAAGTTCCCCATAAGGCTCCACTCCTCTTTAGATTCCAATACAACAAGCTAGTACTTTCCTACTGAGATTATCTATAATGACATTCCCCTTCCATGGGGTTTAGGCAATATCAAATTTGAACATCTAAAGGTATTCCATCCACCATCTATGTTTAGGATTATACTGTTTCTGAGAAAATATATAGCTCAATCAATTATGGTTAGATAAGACTACGAATCCCTCCCCAAAAGATAAGGACACTAACACTTATGTGCATGCATAACTGCGACAAGATTTAAATCATGAGTGGGGTTGATATTTTTATGTAGTCAAAGATGATGTGAAACATAGGCCACCACATGATAATTATATATATTCATATAACCCAAACTAGAACCAGAAGAATCGTAGAACCCCACATACCACTTATTGTGCTTATGTAATATAAAAATAGTAGCTGATGTATGAAGTCATTTCAACAAATTTTTTGACACTTTATATCTAATATGAATTTCTCCCCTTTGCTGGAAATACCAGTTAAAGGTGAAACCAACATCAATAAGTCCTTGAAAAACCAGTAATAGTATTCAATAAGGTCTAGAATTCTTTATAGTTCATTAACATTCCATGGATCCTTCCATGACAAGACAACATTATATTTTTTAGGATAAAATGATAATCCAAGCTAAAAAATCATGTTCCCCGTGTACTTCACATCTTCTATATAGAAACATCATTTCTAAATATTTCCATATATATGGTTATTTCATAGTATTTCTAAAACCATATTTAAATGGTGCACATTCTCATGCTCAGATCATAAATAAATCAGAATATCAACCATAAAAATTACCACAAAAGTGTCATGATACTAATGGAATATCTGATTAATCATTGCTATAAAAACTATTATAGAATTATTTACACAACAAAGAATTTCATGGTATTTAAAACATCCATGCCTTCTTTTCAAATCCATCTTTAGTATATCAGACTTCCGAACTCTAATCTAATGATAACCCAAATGAAGAAATTTTTTGGAAAACTACTTTTCCCCATTTTAATGATTTAATAAATCATACACAATATAAATAATTATATTTATTCTCAACTATTACACAGTTAAACTATTGATTTTCTATGCAAAATTGAATTGAACTATCTTCCATATTGGAAAAGAGAACTGGGGTTTCCAAAGGTGAAACATTAGGGTAAAAAAACCTCCCATGACCAAATCATCAATTTGAATCTTGATTTTTTTTATCTCCACTGGTTCCACATGATATGAAGGTATCAATATTGGTTATGTAACTAGAACCAGATCAGTTGTACACCCTTCCACCTTATCTTGAGAAATACTAAAGAATACATATGGGAAATTATTAGGAATTTCCTAAATAACCATGGTAAGACTAACTTGAGGATAAACCACATTAGGATCAAATGAAACAACAAAAAAATCTCAAGATCTTTGTAGGAAGGTCCTGCATGACCATACATCAGATCCTACACTTCCTAAAACACCAAATAGCTCCCATCAGTAGAAAATAATGTGACATTTTAGTGATAATAATAAACCTTATAAAAGTTGGTAATAATCCAATCCATCCTGACAATTATGTCAAACAAATCCAAATTAACAATAAGTAAATCTTAGACTAACTCCATGTCAGCTATCGATAAAGAATAGGAAAGACATTGAAACCTCTCCACATTCTTATTTACAAGATGTATTTCTAACCCCATAACAAAGGAATTGAGATTCATTGGATGTTTAAGAATGTTTTTTTAAGATATAAATTAGTGGGTGACACATGTACCCAATAAATAATTCACTACCAAAGATGAAATAAAGATGGTACCTCTCACGAATACTAGACCCACATCAACCACCACTGAAAACTCTTCCACAATGTTATGTTAATTCATTCCTAATGCCTATGGACAAACCCTTATAGATTTTGAAGAATCTAAATTTGTTTTAGTAGCCTTTGGAGATGATAATCTTTGACCATAATGAGGCATAGACAAAGCCTGACAGAATCATTGTTGATGGTCATAATGGTCATAACCATTGCACATCTTCGATGGTGTGGAACAGGAAAATTGGGTGTTCTTGACCTTATCGCATTCATTTCATGTCAAAGGAATAATAATCACTATAAATGATGGTATAGAAGAGGAATTCTACTAGGAACCACCTCCACCCCTCCTTCGATGCTCATTCCACTTTCTATTCTTTTTCCATGCACCATTGAAGCTGCCACTGGGCAGAAGAGAAGGGGCAGAATAACCAATCATGCCAACCATGTTCATCCATACCATAATAACTCAATATAAAATCTCCTCACAGGTAAAAATATTCTTGAATTGATATCTAGTCACTAAATATTTAGGTATATATCTGGTTTCCACTGATCTTTCTCCCCCACCAGTGGAGAAAAATGAACTGTGTCCATGAATCGATTGGTATACACTGACACCAAATGCTATTCCATCTATAAAAAGATAACCTTTATTGATTTTTCCATCATCATAGACTATATAAAAAACTAAAATATCAATAGGGCCTCAAAACCGTTCTATTATAATCCCACATGTCTATCTTCATGTACCATGGAATATCACTATATCATGGTGGGCTCCTCGAGTATAAATGTTGTACACTTCACCATGATATTCCCATGTGTGTCTATGATGTTGAATATTTGAAAAATATTTTCGATTTATCACTACACCTATTTAGTTTTATTAGTATCTCAAAAGGATGGTATATTCTCACATAAGTACTCATGAGAATGATCCCATTCTCCTCCATCTCCTAGTTACAATTCAAAAACTTTTTTCGTAACTTGTAGCATGCTATAGTCAATGGAACAAACTTCTCACATTATAACCTCTATAATATTCTAATCCAAAGGTGGATTTACTTGAGGATAATTTTTTTTCTCCTTCTATAAAAACAATGGAAGTTGTCTTGATGAAATATCAATGAACACAGAAAATGGATAAAATGATAAAACTACAATAAAAATATTAGTTAAAACTAGAAAATCATAGGAAAGAATTTAATATTAAGAACAAAAATTAAACACAAGAGATATATATCCCAGAATCCCATGGTAACTTGAGTGTTGTAATTATAGGAGATAATCAGGAACTCATCACAACCTACATCTCATGTCCTAAACACCCTATATTCAATCTACCAAATATCCCAAGGAAAATACTATTGAGGGAATTAATACTCTGATTCCACTTTGTTATGAACTAACCTAAGAAACCATACCAAACCGGCACTCGAACCAATATTATAGATACATGAAAGGAATTTTAAATATCCATGGGATAAAAAATAGCACCAGATCTTGAAACAACAATTAAATGGAATGATTTCTCCCAACCTGAATGAGACACATGACATATACAGACATAAAATAAAGAAAAATCATAAGGAAAACTAGAAGAAACATATTACATAACTAAAATAATATAATAGAAATTATATAAACAAAAGTAGTTATAATAGAGCCAATATATTTGTCCAACATTAATGGATAATAAGATAATAAACTGAGTACTCAATCAGATAATATGGGCAATGCCCCACCATCTCACCACCATCTTCCCATACCCATCTAACAAAAACCTCATCGCTTAACTGTGGCATATTTCTTTATCTTGCATCAATAGACATTACTATGTCTAAACAAAGTTGAATTTGTGTTCATGGTGTTATCTAAACAAGATCAACAGGATCCCACCCATGTGTTCTATAACAATTCTCTATATAAAAATATAAACATGATCAACATTACTAAAAAAGGCATGATAATCATTAAAATAGTTTTTATATCAAAAACATTTTAAAACATTCCCCCTTTTAGACAACTATAACTAATCCAGGTAAAATAGTCTCAAATCATTTCACATATATCAATGAAGCTAATCAAGGCCAAATAGTACAAACCAATGAAAAATTCATGTCAAGGATCACTATAACTCATGCTAGCAAGATCACTCGTACCTAGACATAGAAAATCATAACATTGAGACCATAAACATATGCATCAAATCTAGGGAGTAGAGGAACACCCCCAAAGTGAACCTCCCAATAGTGTCTAATATATCCTAAGGACACATGTCTTATGCAGTAGAGGAACACCCCATGAGTGAGCCCCCCAAAAGTATCAATGGATGATTCCTCTTGCTACACCTTCTACCTATGTATCCAATGATACCTATATGCTATATTTCCCCAAATCACATCATTAAAACCATGTTTTTAAGACCATATCAGAAATCCATTTCATAATCATTTGAAAGTACACATTTCTTTTACTAAAATAAAGGGTAAAAACATCAATTCTCAAAACACCATTTACAACTAAAAACAAATAAATAATTTTGATTCATTTATAAAACAAATTATAAAACTAGATCAATCATGGTTCATCAAACATAGGCTAGAAAGGTATCCACCTACCTCAAACTAAATTCATGCATGCCCACAATGGGATCCACCAACACTAAAAGGAAACAAAAAAACCATAGAGGCCATATAATTTATTCCCACCTCTTATAATTCAAAACCCATAACAAAACATATGGAAGAGAGGATTAATCATAACATACCTAAAACAACTCCCACCTATCGTTCCACAACCAAAAAAAAATTGGCCCCCGAAATATAATCACACAAAAGATGTAGAAGAATCACATGAAAATAAATAGGTGATTAAAAGATTCAAAAAATTACTCTAGGATCTATGAATAAAAAAATGAATTTCCATAATACTACAATGACCAATATAAACAATTAATAAGAAATCCCACTTATCGAGGAGAAGTGACATAACCACCATGGTGATTAATCACTGAATGATGTGATTTTGAAGGAGATAAGACCCTCAAAATTTCCTGGTAAAAAATTAGGGTTAGAGAGAGATCACTACACGATGAAGCAAGGGGGAGTTAGTTGAGTCACATACAAAATATAATATCCATAAGGGGTTTATGAAATATACACTAATCATACAGTGTAGATTCCCCATAATCTACATAAATTGAAAAATATGTTACCTTGGGTTAAAATAATCCTCAATGATGTTTTTACTATTTAAATATTTACCTTATGAGGTAAAATAATTTAATTTCATAAAAATGTATATATGAAAAACATTTTATGGATGGTTCCCAATGACACACGTACATTTTTATCACAACATTTATGAAATAAATGTCCCTTACAGGTAGTTCGAAGCACATACCCTTGCATAAATCTCCAAAACAGCTCCAAAAACAAAACCAAAACCCCTAAAGATTAAAAAGAGAATATATGAAAATAAATAATGAAACAATATATCCTTTATTTGTTTCACCTCCGATCAGATCATATACCATCTCCTCTCATTGGGCACTCATCCTTTACAAATGATAACTCACTCATATGTGTGGGGTACCAGGGGTTTAGTGATATATAAAATAAACATTGTACATGAATGATTATACATAATTTACGATGGGGGGATGATACATAGATCATTATATTTAATTTAACAATAAATTATAAAAAAACCTTGAAAAAAAAATAAATTAAACAAACCCAACACATATATTGGTCGATCAAGTTCACAATAAACCACAACATTTAATGACTGTGAATTTAAAAATTCAATAATTTATTTCATTTCATTCTAATTAATATAAATTTACTATAATCAATGAAATAATATAATAATAAATTATTAATTCATTATTGCAATATTATATCTAAACATTCCTCGATATATAATTAGTTTCCCATATTATACTTTTTAAATTAAAAAATTAATTTAAAATAATTATGTACACAACTTTTACTGATGAGTCTACGTAGCTTGTACCGTTATGCATCAGAATAAATGAATTACTAAAATATAATACATACACAATATGCACACTGGAGGAAATATGACATGTATATTCTATGTTATATTAAATCCACATCTAAAATTAAAATATTACATGAAGTATATTATCATTGTACATAGTGTGTGACCTATGATATAAAGGGATCATATAATGTGTTGTGTACATACATTATATGTATGACCACATGGTGTGTCACAATATACAAGAAATGTAGTTCTATAAGTCAGGCCATGTAGTCTATATAGAATTTATTACAACATGAAATACCATAAATATATGTGGTGTGTATTGGTGGTAATGAATGTGAAGTACATGGAATTTATAACAACCATTCTATATCATGTATTCACATAATTTACATATATCACAATTATTAGAATTTATATCCACATTACATGCTGAATATCACTTCATATGTACCTTTTGTGGAATGAAAACTGTCGAACGACATGTATGACTGGTTATATGTAATTTCTTTAATTATACATGTGTTTACCCACATGAAATTCCAATATCAACATATAATTTATGTGGATTTACAAGTGTTACATGAAATATAAAACCAGATACACATAATTAAATATGTGCCTAGACATGTCACCCAGTTGGAAATCAATTCAAGACATATAATTTCATCACATAGTTGGCCACATGGGATGACCTGATTTAAAAGAGGTCAAAAACATGTGTGGTTTTATGGAATGTATTATTGATACCTTCCATGTAATCCGTGTTTAACCACATTCCATGTTGGAGGTTAATACATGGTGTGCAATTAAAATGCATACTGATCCACATGGCTTACAATGATTATTACAACCCACACTTTCTATGGTTGACCATGGGTTTATGGTGTGTAATTTATCATTACACATTGTGTATACATGTCATATATCCAAATAAATTGGCACCTATAGATGAGATCTTTGATCATTCTCCATTTGTTCATGATCTATTCTAGGCCACACAAGCTCAGATGAACATGTTATCCTGATAATTTAATCAATAATAGAATGGAAAACTCATATGAAAATGTATAAAATGAACAAACATATAAATAATTATAAAATGACTACTCTAATACCACTTTTAGGTTACAAGGTAAATAAAGAACAATGGGATTGTGCTAGATTTTTGGGTTTTCATTTGTGTCATTAATTAAATATGAAAACCCAATAAACACAACTGCATAATCTTCTAGAGAGGATATTTCACATTTAATTAATTATTAATATAAAATAATAATTTATATAGACCATATAATTCTCCTAGTTAATTTTTTTTACGTTTCACTTTTTTCAATTACATTTCATTTAAGAATCCAAATAGGGAGAATGAATAATGTTACTTTGCATGAATTTTTTTATCATATTTCATCTCAGATATTATCTAAATATGCGACATACTATTATCATAAATAATCTCTAAGATACCAATATGTTCTGTAATGTTACTATATATAGAGTCTTGATATGAAAAATGATATCATATATAGAGGTTGTTATATAAAAAATGTGGAATATCATTTATATATTCCATGATATATATTATGTTCAATTCTCTTATCATATATATATATATATATATATATATAGTTATATACTAATAGGTGACATACTGTTATCACCTAGCTGAATATATGAAGGAGGTCATCATTATACATTACATGGGCTCTATAGAGGATCAAAATAAATAGATAGTTATCTCTATTGAATAGGGTTCAGAATCATCATTATATCAAGGTCACACCCCCTCTTAATAGTTGGTGTTATAATAGTATCCTATGAATTAGATGAATCTAGCTCATCGTAAGGAAGTATAAAATTAGTGATAGAATGAAATATATTATGAAGAGAATCTTCATCAATCTAAATCAAATAATATTACCTGTAAAAATTTGATAATAAATATATCAAACATAAAGAAATACCAGAATCCAATAATCTTAATTATAAATAATTTTTAATGTTGATAGTAAATATAAAAAACAAATAAATACCGGATTTTAATAATTACCTATAAATAAATACCATAATATAATAGTCCAACTAGTAAATATTTTTAATATATATATCAAATATAAAAACAAATAAATACCATGAAAAATATAATATTCTTACCCATCAATAATTTTTAATAAAAACATAAAATATAATAAATAATAAATATGAAAATCAGTAAGGGAATGGAATAGATCATTGAGTCCAACAATCTAAAATAAAAAATATTACCTATAAATTTTTTTATTATAAATATCAAATATAAAAAACTAATAAATAACAAAATATAAGACATAATTCATCATCTTCTTCCTTATATTCCTTGATGAGAATGACTTCATATTTATCTTTATCATCGTCAACATCTATATAATATTCAGTTTCATCATCCCTAATTGCATTATCAACAATATCAATATCATCATCCCTAAACTAAGGGGGTTTCATCACCGATATTTATAACTCGTTGGGAATTAGATTTATTTATTGTTATTTATTGAAAAATTTCAATATGTTTCACTACCTCAAAACCATCTTCATTTTCAAGAAACTAACTATCGCTAGGTTTCATTTTTATTACACTCCACCATTTATTTAAATATCTAAAAATAGCACAATAATTTTTATAATAAACATGATGTTCTTGATGTGTTAATATAAACAATTAATTTGAAACAAGAATACTATTATATTTAATGTTAATAACTACATGTAATGGATGAAATTTCTACCCTCATTCAATAACAAACCAATGACATTTAAACATTGTTACATAATTTGGTCCCATATAACATTACTCAATTAATTTATCCAGCAAACCATAAAAGTCAACTTCACTTTTGTTATGATGATATCCATTTAAACAAACACCATTATTCATTGATTTATTTGATTAACTATATATGCATGTTTGTAATCGAAATCTTTTAATCACATACCCATTATAATATTTTTCCAATTTCGATGGATAGTTTTTTATTACACATAATGGAATATCAATTTTACTTTCATGTTTTTTTGCATGAAAAAAATTAAAATTATAAATTGTAGATAACATAAAAAATGATTTAATATTTCATCATGAGAAACATAACTTACCTGTATTTGAAAAAAATATGTAAAATTCTATCGATGATGCTCTTTAAGAGTTGTAGGGGTAATTGGTATAATTTTTTTGATATGGTCATCATATAGTCTACAAATAAAATAATGTAAATAAATTTATCTATTATGAGAAGTTAAAAATATAATAAATATTTGTACTTACTTTATAAATTTTGTTATTTATTCACAATTTAGTATAAAATATGTCTATACTCTGAGAATTTCTTAAATGAATACCACCATTCATGATAAACACTAAAACCAAGCTTAGGATGATTAATAACTAACAATTTATGGTTTGTGACGTATTTTACATTTTTCTCATTGAAACCTATGTAATTATGTTTGAAGGATATTCATATTGAAGATAATAGGAGAAAATGTTGAAATTTCCTCCTATAAGTATACTTCTGCAGCTGACCCTTCAACCAATTATTTGTAATGTACTTTTTTCATTAATTTTTTCATGAACCTCTCAAATGGGCATATCAATCAGAAAGTTTTCAGACATTAAAATTTAACATTATATAGTAAACATAATATTAAATTTACCATTGAGTTAAATAAGACCGATAGAAATATTTTCTCAAAATTAAATAAAAATTAAAATAATATCTTTTTGAAGCATACTCAATACATAATAATATGATTTTTTTGCATAGATATCTTATAAGAAACATGAAATTTCAGTCAACACATCCCATAATTTAGAATATGACTTCCCTTTAATACCAATAAACAGTATTATTTCCATTATAACATGGTATTCATGAATATTTAACCAGGTAATATGTCTATTTATAATGAAATGTGACAAATTAGAAGAATATACATCTTGTAACCTAAAATCACTAATCCATTTATAGAATAATAAATGAATTTATTTAAAAAGTTTGTAAGCTTCTATGGATTCGTCGAACCATGTGATATTTTATCTATAAATAATTCTAGTTTAGGATTCCTTCAAATTTGGGAAAGATATGACTATTCCATTAAATTATCATTGGTCTTATTAGGTGTGTCTTAGACAATATAAAATATGTTATAAAAAAATTCTTCTCAATATGCATTGTTTCTAAAATGTTATGAACCAAAAATTAAAACCAAAATGAAAGGTCCCATAAAATACTTTGATTTTTCAAATTATGATCTCTCCCAAAACCATTCCTTTTTTTTCTGTTTATAGTTGGGAAAAATGTTATAGGAGGTAATAGGGATATGATATATTTTAACTGAATACCAGAGATCACTGTTGGACGTTTGTCACTTTAAATTTAACCTTTACGTAAAATAATTTATATTCCTTTAAAAAGGGTGATTCACAGGAATATATCTCTTATAACAGTAAAAATTACTAGTATTTATTCCATTGATAAGAATAAATTCAATGTTTTTATCCATGAATTACGAACATGATTTTAGACTATGTGTACTCCATCCAGGTAACATACCTTACACCATAAATTCACTGATTATGAACATTAATGCAGCCACCAATGTTATATTCTATTATAAATCTATATCATATGTAGTTACACCAGCTTTCTATAATGAAATAAACTTATCATTTATGGGATTTAAATATACATCAATATTATTATTTATATTTCCTTGAATTATTAACGCCAAATATAAATATGTTTCCTTAATCATCATCCATGGAGGTAATTTTTACAGAGTTATGAAAATACACCAATAATAATATTTGTTATAGCAAGCACAAAATGGCCAAAACCATCTATAGAAAGATTCAACCATATGTTATGAGGTTCTGAAGAAAAATAATGATATATCTAATCAAAGTCTTGAAATAAATCAACATAACATGGATGATTCATTCTTATACAAATTTGTACAATTATTTATTAAGTAATACTAATTATATATTAATTACAACTAAATTTTTAATAATGTTTTCAAATTTTTAATAAATAATAGTATTTCATATATTTTTAATATAAATTATTACAAATTATCATAATTTACTAATATTTAAAAATTATTAATAATATTTAAAAATTATTAATAATATTTAGTACTTAATACTAACATTTACATACTATTATAAATATTTATTAAATATTTATTAATTTTTACAAATTATTAAATGATTATTACTTATTATTTCAATAAATACTACATTATTAATAATTATTGTGAATTTTTCATAGTTAATATTTTTTACAATTTTTAAAAGGTATTTCAAAAGTTATATTAATTATTATAAATAATATTTTTTATTTTAATTAATTAATACAATTATTTATTAACTAATATTAATTAATTTATAATTATAACTTACATTTTAATAAATATTATTAAATATTATTAATTATTAGAATTTTATATATTCTAAATATAATTATTAAAATTATCATAATTTACTAATATTTATAAATGATTAGTAATATATAGTAATTAATACTAAATTTTAATTATTATTACTTATATTTAATAAATATTTATTATTTATTACAAATTATTTAACAATTATTACTAATTATTTTATTTATTACAATATTTTTAATAATTATTATAAATTTTTAATAGTTGTTAGTATTTTTAATTTTTTTTACAAGGCTTTAAATTTTTTTATTAATTATTACAAATATTTTTTAATTTATATAAACTAATACTATTATTTATTAACTTCTAATAATTATTTATTTATTATAACTTAATTTTTAATAAATATTACTATTTTTTAATAATTACTAGTTTTTAATGATTATTTTCAGTTATTTAAATTATTACTAAATTTAAAAAAAAACATATAAAATATTTTATATGTTTCTAGTATTTTTATTAATTTTTTACAGGGTATTATTAAATTTATAAAAATTACTAATAAATTTTTAATAAATATTACATATTTTTAATTTGTTCTGTTTACTTCATTAAAACATTTTTTAATTTTTTTATAATTTTTTTTCTTATAAAAATTGTTTTCTTCAAATATTTTATATAAATATATTTTCCCATTATTTTTATAAAACACAAATTTCGTATTTATTTCATATGTTGTATATATATATATATTACATTCTCTCTTAATTATATATATATATATATATTCAAATATATTTTTATCCATTTTTAAACAAATATGCATATCAAAACTACACACACACACAAATATATATATATATATATCAAAAACCGTACATAGTTTTTAAAACGTTTATATACGTATATTCAAATGTTTATATATATACACACATATATCCAAACATTTACAAAACTATATCGACATGTATTAAATAAATGATAACCAATCATAATATAACAATCAAATGTGGTTTAACATCACAACCACAATCTGAGAATTATCATAGTTCATCGAAAATTATATCACCATAAGCATGCTCTTAAAAGAACCATAATAATACTTACCACTCAATAATCTATTTAAAATAATACATTCCAAATTACTTTGATGAAACCGAAAATACACACATTATACAATATTATATATATCTACATACATGTCTAAAAAATAATTCAACGTTTATATATATATATATATATTAGTTTAAAATTATTCTTTATATTTATACCAATACTAAAATTTGGATTATTTATGACGGGGTGTTTCTGATGGGACCCCATCACAAAATGTTATTTGTGACGAGACCCCATCGCAAATACTCCATTGCAGAAAATGAAGTCCCAAATAGTTTCTTTGTGTTTTTTAAGATCAATTGTTACAGGACCGTCACAAATAACATAAATAATATTAAAATAATAATATTAATAAAATTGAATAAAATAATAATAATAATAGTAAAATAATATTAATAATATAAAAAATTTAATAATAATACAATAATAATAACATAATATTAATAATAATAATAAAATTAATAATAATAAAATTAATAATAATAAAATTATAACAAATATAAAATAATAAAACCCTCAATATTCAAAAAAGTAATAAAATAATCAAAATTTAAAGAAATAATAAAATATGTAACATGTGAAACAATATAAAAACCATAGTATATAGAAATGTAAGTATATAATATTACAAAAAAATCACATTCAAATGTTTTGTCATAAAAAGTAAATATATCACTGAGGGGGAGAGTCGTCTGGATGAGGTGGAGGAACTAGATGAGATGTTGTTGGGAACTCAATCCCTAAACTATGATCCAAATGATGCATATACTACAACGTCTGCTTTTTCTGCTTCCACTAGTGCATCTACTCCTATTGCTGAAACTACTTTCGATGAAGCTCTTCCCACTCCCTACGTATACTCTTTATAAGCTCAGCCTAAGCTCACAACTACTCCTAATACTATGAAGCATTTGATGATGACTCTCCATGATCACCTCTCGAGTTGCACACTAACATCTTTGGGGTACCTTAATAACTCTAAGGTGTCAATCGAGAGCCGATACCAATAAATCGTCCTTTCATGAAGGCATAATGGGTCACCTGCATCCATGCTGCCTCATAAAATCTTACTGCATTGGTCTAATCATCATTCTCGATCTGAATATCAGTTTGCATCTAAGACATTGCGACCTCATAATACTCCTTCAATTGAAAGTTTAAATTAAAATACTTATAATATTATTTGAAGAAAATTTTAAAACTCAAAAAATATTCTGGCCACAATCTAGCGCTAGAGATAACCTATAATCTATCCTATGATAGGATCACTATACATATTCCTATAAATGTCGAACTCCACAATATCGGGCTATTTGACTGCCTATATGAATATAAAATAAACATTTTACATTTAAATTTATATAAATTAATTTAATAAGGTACTTAACTTATGTTCCCTCTATGTACAAAATGTATGACTACTAGCTCAATGTGTCACCTCTTATCTCCCCCGGTTCTATTGGCCTACTAATGATCTCCTCTAAAAATGACCACCCACTCAGTGTGAACAAACAACCCAAACCTGGGATGAATTGTAATCAGGTCGGTGGGTGCATCAAGACTAATCAAACTTTGTGACTCATTCTTTCATCATTCCTATCCTCCTAAAATTGTGCACAAACTGACGACAATGATCATACACACAACCCTCCCATTCCTTACCTATAGATTCATGCATGCTCTCATAGATGGGATACCATAAAACCTACATCCAATTAATAATATAATGTTACTAATTAAGTAAATTTAAAAATAAATTATATTTATTTACATACTAGCCAATGATCGAACATGCATAGCTAAACATTTATGAGAATCTAATCTCATTTAATTCATGTCTTAGAAAGAATAATTCTGCAATACAATACTCTGATATCCAATAGATATATGTGTAAAGATGTAATAAAAAATAAAAAATAATAAAGTAATAAGTATATAAATAAATTAATGATAATTAATGGAAACTAACTAAAATACAAAGGTAAACATACCTCTACATGCATGGATCGAAGTCAATACATGGACGTCGCTTAGGGATATGGCCGAGACTCATCAGTCGCACAATACCACACCCCCTTCAACTCCTCCATGAACTGTCAGTAGTTTGAGGGTCAGATGATCCAACATCATACTCGTCATTTGGTAGATCAACCTCCTACAACTGACAAAATAGATTCGAGTCCATCAGATACTCTAAATGACTTATATTAAGAAATGGTTGAATAAAACTGTTATATATAAATAGATATTATATATTATTATGACCAGTATTTAACTATCTCAATCTTCAGATTCATCCTTTTCTTCATATCCAACAGTGTCAATATCGTCATATTCCTCCTCAACATCCTCAATTTCTATATGTGATTCAGTTTCATCATATCTTATCATTTCAAATTCATTTTTTACATCATTAACATCATCATCACCATCAACTATTAACTGTGGGGTGTCATCATCGATATTCATGTCTCTTCATGAAAAATATGGATTTGGAGTATTCCCTTGAAAAATTTCAATTCCTTGCACTTTAGTATAAACAAATTCACTTTGAGTAAACTTATTTTTGTGAGATTTCATTTTTATTATGCTCCACCAATCACCCAACTCCCTTGAGGTTGCACAATAATTTAAATAATAAATTTGAAATTCCTGATGAGCCAATAAAAATGGTTCATTTACTGCAAGAAGGATTTTAAATGTAATATAAAAGATTCCAGGGCTTAGATGAATGTGAAAGCCACTCTTAGTATTAAACCACTAACATTAAAACAATGTTTTATAATTATATCCCAGATAACATAGTTCAATAATTTATTTTTTGATGCCATAAAATTCAAATTCAATTTCTCTACGATGAGATCCTATCAAGAAAACACCACTATTCATTGATTTTTCGATTGTTCATATACACACGTATGAAATCAAAATCCATTAACCACATATACATTATAAGATTTAATTATTTTGGATGGTGGGTTTCTCAATACACAAAATCGAATAACAATTTTATTATCATGTTGGGATACATGAAAATTTGTAAAAAAACTATTAATATAACAAGTAATAAAATGATTTTATATGTTAAACCATAAATAATTTATTCTACTAGTAGGAAAAATTATTTTGTCGACGCTCTTCAAGAGAATTTTTTGTAATTTGTTGAAGCTGTTTCTTGATATGATTGTCATATAACCTACAAATAAAATAATATTCATTTACTATAATAATAATTATAGAATAAGTAATAGGAGAACCCATTAAACCAATGATTCTATTTCTTCAAAGATGAGCAGAACATATGTCTGAGCTCTGTGATGTTCATCCTTTGAAATTCTTCATTCATGAACTCAACTAAAGCTACATTCCGACTGCTTGAAAACTTATAATTAGACTATCATTTCATCATCAAAATTTCCATTGATATGGACCATGTAGTTGTGTTTTGAGGTATATTCAGTTTAAAAATATTGAAATAAAAAAATAAATTTTATATTACAAATAAACATCTACAATTGAGCCTTTAACCAATGCCATGTTACATACCTTTTTCTTCAATTTCTCTATGCATCTTTCGAATGGGTACATCCATAAAAACTGTATCGAACCTACAAATTTTACTTCATGTGGAAAATTTAATATCAAATGATCCATTGAGTCAAATAAATCTCATGTGAATATTTTTTTCAATATAAATAAAATTAAAACAACGTCTTTTTACAGTCTTCTTAGTGCATCGTAGTCTGTTTTCATCACAAAAATATATCAGAAAAAAATCATATATATGTTAAATCATACGAAATCATATAATTTTACATACCTATTAATCAAATCAGTTTATGTATTTCCATCTTAACATGACATTTATTAATTTTTAATCCGATAATATAACTATTTATTAGAAATCTTCCAAAATAGGAAACATAACCATCTAGAAGACTCAAATCTAAAATCCAATATAGTGACCCTATCATTTTATACATAATATTAAATGATTTTGAGCATAATTATACATCAGAGTGTAAGACAAGGATCGTAAAGTATAGTGTCTTTGAAGACTAGGTGCATAAAACTGAAAAACAAGGGACTATAAAAAACAGTTCTTTATTTTATCATCATAAATATCTACTAAATTATTTTTAGACCTTACATATGAAAGGGTACCCTGGGTATCACATAAATGAATGGATGAGTTAGAAAGCCCAATTAGGGAAAAACATAAGAATAAGGCTTAGGCACATAAGTTAGAGATCATGGAATAATGATGTAAAATGGTGTATATAATCATAACATATAAACTTGGGATTATATAAACATTGAATCATAGAAATGTGGCATCAAAATAGAACTTAACTTTAGCATGATTCATGGATAACTGCAATGACCATTACACATGGTAGCACAAGCCAAGGCCAACCACCAAGACCGTCGCACATAACTTCTCATGAGACTAAAATTTAGCCAATGGATTGGAGAACTATCTAGGAACACCCATCTTAACATTTCATGAATATTTTTTCCACTTAATGAATCATATATAATAAATTATATATAAACATACGTGTTACCCATGGAGAGAATTGGTTACCATAATCAGAACATAAATAATAATAAATGAGTGTATCATAAAAGTGTCCCTGAAAGAAAGGAAGTAAAATATGAATGTAAATTCACAAGGGAAAATAGGAATGTATCATGGAAAGTTATTTCAATTATAAGTGACAACATGAACGAAAAGTATTTAGGAAACATTATCATTAAAACATTTTTTTTATGGTTTTAAGGAAAACACTATAGAGTCTTTAAAATAGAAAAGTGATCAATCCATTATATAAAATCATAAGTGATCCAAGAAGGTTTTAAAAACAAATACAAAAAATGATTTTATAATAAAAAGGGTGTCTTAAAATAGAAGTTAGAGTTCACTTGAAATAAGGTTAGAATTTGAGTAGTTCCTTCAAAATAGATTTCCTTATCAGGAAGAATTAAGGTGGGAATCACTTAAAAAAATGTATATATCTAATAGATAAAGATTAAAGGGTCTTGATAAATGAATTTGGTACATGTAAAAATAATTTATAAGATGAACATAAAAATATAATATAACTTTATTTTGGTAAAATAATGTTAAGGAAACCCGAAGGAACAAAGGCAGTTCAGGTAGAATCACTTACGGGTTATCAGAATGGTATCAGGTGTACTTAAGAGAGTTTAAAGAGAAAGAAAGTGGTTTATCATAGCTTATACACCATAAGGTAAGTATATAAAGGTGAGAAATCATACCTCATCCTTATTTATTACACATAAAAGGGAATATCATAGAGGAAATTCTTGAATAAAAGTGAAATAAGGAGGATCCCTTACCTTAAGTCCAATGGTGTTCTCCAATTTTAGTTAATGACCTGAATAAAGAAATTAGGTTTATTAATTAATAATTCCAGAACCTATTCTATATTTAATTTATTTATTATACCCTTTAATGTTCATTCATGGCCTTTTTTATAGGTTATGTTGTTGAATTTCATTGTTTGGGTCGGTTTGTTTTCTTAGTTTTTACGATCAGTTTACTTATTTTCATCAAAGGAGAATCAAGTGAGAAAATGGTGGTTGTCTAGAATTGAAGTTATATATTATTATTGAACATCCAAGAGATTTAATGGTTATAAAATTCCTTTTATTTATTTTTAGTGAAGTTGAAACGTTATATAAAACATTAAGGATAAACACTTGAATTAATTTGGAGATGTTGATGAAAATTAACTTATTTTCTATTATTATTTTTCATCAAGTGTGCTAAAGGATTCTAGAAAAAAACAAAAAATAAAATACATATTTAATAGTATAGTTCAACCATAAAAATGTTTCATTACCATAAGTGAGGATTGTAAAATAAATTGATTAACCTTCGTCCTTAAATGTGATAAATTGACACATCTCGGTTGGTGTTTTCATTTATTTCATATAAAAGAAGGGGAAAGGAGAGATGATAATGAATTATACCATTGTCATCACAAAATTCCAGTACATGTATGGTACTAAATAATTCATACCATTTGGGTGAGGAGAGGTTAGGAAAGAAAAGTGAACAAAGGAATATGAAAATAAAATGAAAGAAAATAAGAGAGGAATTTACCTTTTGATTTAATCTTACTTAAGAGACTCTTAAGAGGAGGTGATTTGATATTTTGAGGAGACCAAGGTATTATGAACATGGAGGATAAGCTTGGGAAGATATTTGGGTAGAATTTAGGTAAGGTATAAGGCTTTAGAGGAGTGAAGAGAAGAAGAGGTGTGGGTGGTTTTTATATTGGAGGGGAGGAGGGTTTTCCCATTATTTTACTCATTATTTTATTATTTCAAAAAATAAAACCAATAGTATTGATTCATATGACCAAGAATTATAATATGTTCATGTTAGTTGGAACCATTTGTTCTTACATCAGCAATGATGTAAGGAATAGTGCATTTTACATAAAATGTAAATATACAGTTAATTACCGTATTTCACTATTCATAAAAATTTAAGTATTTTAGAAAAATCCGAAAAATTCACCAAAACCATTTTTTGATGTGTAGAATCCAAAAATTAATTCCATTTTTCTATTTTTTTCGAAATATGATTAATTTAATTTTTAATTAAAATCATAATTTATTCGAAAAATACCACTTTTAAAACATTTACTTACTTATTCCTAAATATAGGTATATCACACATTCACTTAAATCCAATATATATACTATCATAGGTTAGTTTACTATTCACAAGGGTATGTCACTATTCATAAGGGTAATATTACAATTAATAAGGGTATGTTACTATACACCAAGAAATTATGTTGGTCATATGAGACTCTAAATAACTTACTGATCGCAACCATGTATGTCAGATTTTTGAAATTCAAATCACAGAAGTGATGAAATTATGTTTTAGGGTCACATAGTACTTATTAGGTCATTGTGTTGTGATTTTATGTGATTATATGACATAATTATAAGAAGAAAATTTCCATTGAAAAACATTGGGTCATTACATTATTCCACCTTTATGGAATTCCACCCTCAAAATTTCATTTTACATTCTAAGACAAAAATAGGTGTCAATACTTTTCCTTCATTACCTCATGTATTTTCCATGTTGGATTTTCATACTTATGGTTCCACCACAGTACTTTGACTAGGTTAGTAGTCTTTTTGTGTAGAACATTATCTCTAGGATCCAAGATATTCATTGGATTCTCCTCGTAAGAATGATCATCCTCCCATTATACCACCTCTGAAGAGAGTATATGTGAATTATCTTATATATTCTTCCTTAAAAGGGATACATGGAAGACATCATTTAATTTAGACATGGTATGTGTATGTTCCAGTCGATATGCCACAACCCCGACACAATCAATAATCTCTAAGGGGATAATGTACCTTAGAATTAAATTTCTTTTCTCCCGAAACTTTATGAACTTCTTCCATAGAGACATGCATAGAAATACCATGTCTCCAACATTGAACTCAAGTTCCCATCGATGATTGTCTACATAACTCTATTGTAGACTTATGGATGCCTTGATATACAGTCAAATGGTTTTCAATTTCTCCACCATTTCTCCGACCATTTCAGGTCCTAGCAGCTTACTCTCACCAACTTCATCCCAACACATTGGTGTTCTTCGCCTTTTTCCATAAAGGTATTCATATGGTGACATTCAGTTGTTGGACTGGAAACAATTGTCGTAGGAAAATTCAACCAGTGGAAGATGGTGGTCCCATCCACCTTCGAAATTCATATAACATGCTCTCAACATATCTTCTAGTGTTTGAATAATTTTTCAAATATTGGCCATCAGTTTGAGGATGATAGGTTGTAATGAATTTCAGTTTAGTGTATAGAGTATATTGGAGACTTTTCTAGAACATCAAGGTGAGTCTTAGATATATATTGGAAACAATATATAGTTGTACACCATGCATTCTTACAACCTCATTGATATATATCAATGAAATTTGATCCATTTAGAAGTCCTCTCTAATTATGAAAAATTGAGATGTCTTTGTAAAATGATCCACAATGACCCATGTAGCATTGTTTCCTCTAGATTGCCTTATATGTCTAGTGAAAAAGTCCATAGTGATGTTCTCCCACTTCCATGTTGGTATTGGTAGTGGTTGCATCATTTCCTTAGAGTTCTATCTTTTAGCCTTCACTTGTTGACATATTAGGCACATTGATGTATAATCTATAATCTCCTTATTCATATTGTCCCACCAAAAGTTCTCTCAGATATCTCGATACATCTTTGAACTCCCTTGGTGAATAGAGAAGGTCGAGCTATGTGAGTCATTCAAATGCCCCTTATTTTTCTCTGGACCAGATGGTACACATAATCATGACCCAATCATAGAAATCCTTCCTTATCAACCCTAAACTCAAAGGATGTACAATTTTTGAGATCTTTCTGTGTGAATATATATTTTAGACTGTTGTGATCAGTATATATCTCACACTTCTCCCCATAGAGATAACGCTGACAGATTTTTAACGCAATGATCACAGACCCAACTCAATATCATGTGTGGGATACTTTTTCTCATGGATTTTCAACTCTGTTGAGGCATAGGATATAACTTTATCATTTTTATCAGCAGAAAATCTAATCCCTTCTTTCATGAACCAATGTACACCAAAAAGAGTTCACCAATTGTTGATATTGTGAGTACTAGCACAATGATAATCCTTTTTTTTCAACTCCTTGAAACAATCTTCACATTCCCGAGTCCAAACAAAATTTAAACCCTTCTATGCCATCTTTTTCATTGGGTTTTACAATCATGAAAATTTCCTCACATAGTGTTGATAATACACAACTAGAACCAGAAATCTATGGATCTTTATTACAGATGTTTTCTTGAGCCACTCATCAATATCCTCTGTCTTATAATGGTCTACATATATCCCTTTACTGGTGATAACATTCCCCAAGAATGATACTTCCTTCATCCAGAACTCACATTTACTATACTTTTCATACAACTTATCCCTTCACAATGTCTTTATCATAGTATTGAAATGCTCTACATGTTCTTCCTTTCTTGTGAAGTATATCAGAATGTCGTCAATAAAGACTACTGGAAATTTTTCAAGGTAACCTCTAAAGACTCTATTAACTAAATCCATAAAAATTTCTGTATCAATAGTTATTCCTAAGGGAATCATTATAAAATCATAGCGTCTATACCGAATTCTAAAGGCAGTCGTGAGAATATATTCCTTCCTCACCTTTAATTGGTGATATCATGACCGAAGGTCCACCTTAGGGAAATAATCGGTCCCACCAGTTTGACCGAACTAGTCATCTATCCATGGAAGGGGATAATTTTCATTTATCATGATTTTATTGAGTTCATGATAATCAATGTAGAGGCACATTGATCCTTCCTTATTCTTGATGATTAGGACTGGCGCACCCCATGGTGAAGCACTGAGGCACATAAAAACCCTTCTCTAGAATCTCCTCTATCCAGTTCTTCATCTTTTTCAACTCAATGATGGCCATTCTATAAGGTGTCTTTGATATAGGTTGGGATCCAGGAAAAAGTTCAATTGAAAACTCAACATATCGATTAGTAGGAATGCCATACAACTCTTTAGGGAATACATTAGTCTAATCCCTCATGGTGGGAATGTATTCAAGTATGATTCTCTCTTTTTTCTCAATCATTTTATATAGACATGTTTCTCATATGGAATTAATATCCACACTTGCGATAATGATTCTAAATGATATTCATCTTCCTCCTTGCACTTGTATATAATTATAGGTTGCTTTAGGAAGTGTAGAGTGATCTCCCTTTCCCAATAGTTGATGTTGGCTTTGTATAAAAATAGCCAATCAATTACCAAGATAAAATCAAAATCTACTAAAGAAAGTATGAAAAGATTTTTTCGGAGGTTTAGTCCACAAATATTTTCCAGTGAGGTGTTATAAACATTGGATGAAATAATTTACCAATTTTCTATTCTCATAGATAACATATCCTCCAAATTTTGAGGTGGTGTTAGGATAGTTCTACTAAACTTGCATGTTACGAAAGAATGCATAGAACCAGAAGAAAATAGTACATTCACTATTATTGAATAAATAACTATCATACCTGTGAACACATCATTTTCAGGATCCACCTCAATAGTAGTGATAACATAATACCTTCCTTGTTTCCTTGGACGTTGTTATTGATTGCCTCTGGTAACCCTTTTCTTTGGGTAATTTTTCGCATAATTCCCATCCTTTTTTCAGTTTTAACCATTAAATATAGGCTGAGTGTTGATTTGATCCTTCCTTTATTATTACAAATTTGTAGGATTCTTTATATCCCATCGGTTGTTTTTGGCATGATGTCTAAACCTTCCAAATTTGATTTAATTCTTGGTTCCCTATAGATAGTTCCCAAGATGCTTCTTCCCCAAATTTTTACACTTGGGATGGTCAGGATTCATTCAAACATGGAATTTATTTTCAAAAACACCCACAATAGATTCCATTTTCCTCTTTTTATCAATGGGCCCACGATACCACTAGGAGTATTTGATCTACATTTCAAACTTAAGGAAAAAACAGACGGTCTCCTCATAGCTGTTGATGTCTCGAATCACCAACATGTTTCTTAGACTCAGATTTTTTCTGCTAAAGAAGAAATCCACCTTTCTTTCAGTGTTCATGATAAAGAAAGATGCATACCTTGAATGCCTTGTAAAGTTTACTTAATATTCCCGGATTAACTCATCTTCCTTATGCTTGAGTCAAAGTAAATATCTTTCCATCTTGAGATGGAGGGTTCAAGGAATGTAATTATTGAAAAACATTCTCTTAAATTCCTCCCAATCCAAGGAATCAATTTCCTCATGGGGATTAGTATTCTTAATCAGTGTCCACCACTGATCATCTTCCACATCAAAACGATAGACCACCAGTACCACTTTCACTTCATCTGAGCACTATAGGATAAAAATATATTTTAAATGGAGTTAATCTACTGTTCCATGAGGAGGGGATCAGAAGGTCCACTAAACATGGAAGGCCTTTTCCACATGAAGGATTCAATGACAAATTTATATTTACTTGGAGGAGGAGGGTGGTCCACATGATTAATGTTATTATTCATAACTCGATCTAGTTGATCATGTATTGTCATGAATTTTTGAGCACCCATTCCCATCATATCAGGCATATAATAAGGACAGTCTTCACATTCTCTATCGTATTTTTTGTTCGAATGTTTTCCTCTATTTCCCACCATTAACTAAGAAAAAGAAATTATAATTAAAGGGCTTTAATACATAGTTATTTAGTATAAAAAGGAAACATTTAACATAAAAGGATAAACTTGTAAAGGAGAAGTATATACTAACTTGTGATTATTTGGTTTAAATCTAGGTTATCCTTGATCTATTTCATAACTTATATTATTATGTAATTTTTTTTATTCCCTTAATAATGGTTTGTATTAAGATCATGAATTTACCAAAACATATCCCTTAGGAGTATCAAACATAGAGTGCATAAAGGCTTGTTATCATGTACCAAGATACCTAGGGTCAGGCCCGAAACTCCTTGTAAGAGTTTTCACCGCAAGGTACATCTATTACATAGCAACCTCTACTTTTTTTTATATAGACAAGGATGTATTTATTTGATAAACCACTTACTATAAACTTACCAAAATTTAGGGATGTTTTCCAATACTTAGTTTCATCTATAAGGTTCTTACAAAGGTTATCTATTCCTAATCTCCAAAATAACTAGACCATCCTCTGATATCAAATATATCAACCCTATCCTTTTACACATAACCTTACATGATTTTAATAATAATTATTAATTAGAGTATAAGACAAGGATCATGAAGTCTAGTGTCTTTGAAAACTAGGTACATAAAACTAAAAATAATGGGACTAGAAAAAAGACAATTATTTATTTAGTATTTATAAAGGGATCCTAAATTCCTTTTAGCCCTTACATATGCAAATGGTACCCTTGGGATCACATGAATGAATGGATGAGCTAGAAATCCAAGTAAGGAAAAAAGAATAAGAATAAATCTTACGCACATGGGATAAAGATCATGACATAATGATGTAAAATGGAATATAGAATCATAACATATAAACATGGTATCATATAAAAATTTAATCATAGAAATGTGGCAATAACATAGAACATGACTTTATCACGATTCATATTTAATCGATAAGACCTTTTCATATGGTAGCATATGCTAAGGCCAACCGCCAAGACCTCCACACATAACATCTTATGAGACTAAAATTTTCCAAATGCATTGGATCTCTATATGGGAACAAACATCTTAAATTTTCATCAATATATTTTACACATAAAAAATCATACATACCCAGTCATATATAAACATAATGGTTACCCATAGAAAGAATTGGGTACCTTAATCATGACATAAAGCCAAAAAAATGGGCGTATCATAAATGTTTCAATGAAAAAAGGAACTAATATATGAATTTACTTTAATAAGGGATAATAGGAATGTATAATGGTAAGTGATGTCTATTAGAAGTGACAACATGAATGAAAAGTATTAACTAATCTTTACCTTTAAAACATTTTTGTGCAGTTTTAAGGAAAACAGTATAGAGTCTTTAAAATAGAAAAGGGGTAATTAATTTATATAATAGCAAAAGTAAGACAAGAAGTTTTTCAATAAAAATATAAATAATGATTTTATAGAAACAATGTTGGTTTAAAACATAAGGTAGAGTGCCCTTGAAATCAGGTAAGAATTTGGGATGTTCCCTTAAAATAAGTTTGCATATCGGGAGGAATTGAGGAGGGAATCACTTAAAAAATTGTATATCCATGAAATAGAAATATAAAAGGGTCTTTATAAAGTAATTTTATACATTTAGAAAAAAATTAGAATATGCACATAAAAATATAAGATAACATCATTTCGGTAAAAGAAAGATAAGGCAACCCGAAGTAATAATGGAGGTTCGTGTAGAATCATTTACTGGTTATCGGCATGGTATCAGGTATACTTAATAGAGATTAATGAGAGGTAAAGGGGTTCCTGATAAATTATACACCACGAGGTAATTATGAGGGAGGTGAAAAATCATACCCCATCCATAGAGATTACACATAAAAGGGCATATCATAGATGTCATTTTTGAATAAAAGTGAAATAGTGAGGATCCCTTACCTTAAGTCAGATGGTGTTCTCCACTTCTTATTAATGACAAGAATAAACAAATTCGGATTATTAATTAATAATTATAGAAACTATTCTATATTTAATATATTTGTTATACCCTTTTCAAGTCATTCACTACATGTTGATGGGTTATGTTGTTCAATTTCATTGTTTTGGTCCGTTTTTTTCTTGGTTTTTATGATCGGTTTAATTATTTTCATGAAAGGAGAATCAAGTGAAAAGAGGATGGTTGTAAATAATTGAAGTTATATGTTATTATTGAACATCTAGGAGATTACATGGTTATAAAATTAATTTTGTTATTTAGAGTGAAGGTGAAACATTATATAAAACATTAATGATAAATTCTTGAATTTATTTGTAGATTTTGCTCATAATTAACATGTTTTATATTATTATTTTTAACCATGTGTGAAAATGGATTACTGAAAAAAACATAAGATAAAATAAATATTTAATTTTTAGGTTCAACCATAAAAATGGTTTCATGACAAGAATAAAAGATGGTAAAAGAAATTGATAATTCTTCATCCTTGAATGTGATAAATTAACACATCTCGGGTGGTGTTTTGATTTATTTAGTATAAAAGAAAGGGAAAGGATATAAGATAATGAATTATCCCATTATCATCAAGAAATTCTTGCACATTTTTGGTATTATATTTTAATTACATTTTAGTTAGGAGATGTTTGGAAAGAAAATAGAACAAGGTAACATGAAAAGAAAACGAAAGAAAAGAAGATAGTATTTTACCTCTTAATTAAATCTTCCATGAGAGCCTCTTAACGGGAGGGGATATGGTCTTTTGAGGAGACCAAGGGCTAATGTACGTGGAGGATAAGCTTGGGTAGATTTTTGGGTAGAATTTAGGGAGTGTGAAAGGCATGATAGGAGTGAAGAGAAGGGGGTAGGTGATTTTTATAGTGGAGGGGAGGAGGGTTTTTCCATTATATTTCTCATTATTTTATTATTTTTCCAAATAAAACCAAAATTATTGATTATTGTGACAAATAATAGTAATATGTTCACATGAGTTTGAACCATTGGTTCTTACATCATCCATGATGCAAGGAATATTTCATTTTAATTAAAATATAAATATATAGTTAATTACCGTATTTCCCTATTCATAAAAAATTCAAGTATTTTAGGAAAATCGCCAAATTTCACCCAAACCATTTTTCAATGTGTAGAATCCAAAAATAAAGTCTATTTTTCAAAAATAATTTTCTAAATATGATTAATTTAATTTTTAATTAAAATAAAAAATTATTCGGAAAATAAAAAATATAAAACATTTATTTACTTATTCATAAATATAGGTATATCATACTTTCAGTTAAATCCAATATATATAATATCATAGAAAAGGTTATTATTCAAAAGGGTATGTCACTATTCATAATGGTAACATTACTATTCATAAGTATATGTTACTATTCAACAAAACAATTACGTTGGACATATCAGACTCTTAATAACACACTGATCGTAGCTGTGTTTGTAAGATTTTCAAAATTAAAATCACATGAGTGAAAAAATAATGTTTAAGGGTCTCACAGTACTTATTAGTTCATTTGTTTGTGATTTCATGTGATTATATGACCTGATTGTAAGAAGTAAAGTTCCATTGAAAAACACTGGGTTGTTACATCCACTGAAAAAATAATAATCTATTTTGTTTGGAAAGTGTATAAATTACTATGGATTCATTAAATTTTGTGATCTGATATTTTCAAGAATTTCAAGTTCGAGTCACCTATAAATTTGGGCAAGATCTAACCATGCCTTGAAATATTCATTGGGATTACCTGGTGTATCCCAAATTATATAAAATTTATTATCAAAATAGTTATTCTCAATATGCAGGACATCCAAAATGTGAAACAACAATAAATCAGACCAATATGAGAGATCTTAAAACATGCTTCATTTTACCCAATTGAGTTCATTCATAAATTCATCAATTTTCTATTGTTTTACAGTTGGTGTTAATGTAATGATAGGTAATGAAGATACAATAGATTTAAATCCATATTTGAGATCATTTTTGGAGGTCTATCTCTTTCAATTGTTCCTTTTCTGAAATGATATTTGTTACTCCAAAAAAGATGATTGATTGGAAAGAATCTGTGATGATAGTCGAAAAACAAAGTTTTCATCCATTGATTAGCATAAACACTTTGATGTATCTCATATAGTATGGACATGATTTTTGACCATGTGTACTCTAGCTAGATAACATTCCCTATGCTGGGAAGTTATTAATTTTCCACATCAATGAAAATTTCAGTAGTCAATTTTTTTCGCAGCAACATCATATGTACTGACACCATTACTCCATAATGAATTTAACTCATCAATCAATGGATTCAAATAAACATCAATATTCATTATTCAGATGTCCTGGAGTTAATAAAGTCAAAAATATATATGGGTCCTTCATAAACATTCTATGAGTTAAATTGTACAGAGTTATAAAGATAGTCCAACATGAATACTGACTACCGTAAGAAGAAAATGGAATTAAACCATTATAAGAATGACATAACATCATGTTTCGAGCTTCTAAATAAAGAGGCAGATGCACTTGATTAAAATGATTCCATGAATCACCATTAGAGGGATGATTTATGCTTTTACCTATTGAAATTTTGGTTTTGTTTCATGAAATCAATGCAACTATGTTCTGAGACATAAATAAAAGCTTTAATATTTGTGTAATTGGGATGAAACTCAACTATTTTATAGGAATCAATCCAGACATCCCTAATTGAGCCACTTTATACATCTATTTTCTACATGTGGGAAAAATTTCTAAAGACTCATTTTCACCATAATATAAGATGAAATCATTTGAATGTCAATGAATCTTATGATAATGAAGGGCAAGATTGCAAACCAACCTATTACTATCATAGAAATTTGTAGCCAAAACATTTACATTAGGTGAAAACATTTTAAATAAAGAGAATATCTGATAAAAATAGATATTTGATATTCCATTATCTGATTTAATAGCCATAAATTTTACATCCACTTGAAATTTTATTATCTTGCAACTAGTATATAATGAATCCTCAGCGGACTTCAAAACTCAAAAAAATGAGATGGTTCTAACACAAGAGTTAAATCAATACCATCCTGAGTATCAGTTTGTTGAAAAGACAGACCTACCACATTATGGACTAAATTTTGAAACCATGAAGGATCTAGAACCGAATTATTAGTATCTTTTCTGGATTTTCATTAACCACGTTGAAACAAAAAAAAAACAAAAAATGTTTGAAAACCAAAACACAATAGATGACTCCCCACATTTTCAAATGTGTCTAATGTCCTCAGAGAACATTTTTACATGGATACATAATTTTCCCTTATGATACACAATCTAGTTTTAATGATGCAAATGATAAGAAAATTTAAACACCCTCAATATATAGAATATTTATACCAGAACCATTTGGTTTTCGACACTAATTTATCTAAGCATGATCATCTAATAATGACTATCTTTAACTTCATTCTTCCATATTTTTTTAAAAAATATAAAATAATTAGTATTTTATGCAGAAATTTATTTAATAAAAATATGAGCAAAAAAAGAGTAAAAATTAAAATAATCACAATTTGCATTTTTTTGTTAATTTAAACAATTTATCGCTAATTTTTAAAATATTCCGGTAATGAAACCTATTTATCAGTATTTATTACTATTTATTCACAATTTTTACTAATTATACATAATTATTCATAATTATTCCTAATTAAACCTATTAAATACTAATTAATCCTATTTATTATAAATTAATCTTATTTATTACTAATTAATCCTAATTATTCTTAATTGATCCTAATTATCAATAATTAATTTTCATTATCACTAATTAATCCTAATTATCACTAATTAATCCGAATTATCAGTAATTAATCCTAATTATTATTAATTAATCCTAATTAATACTAATTAGTCCCAATTAAGACTAATTAATCCAAATTATTACAAATTAATCCTAATTATTACTAATTAATCCTAATTATTACTAATTAACCCCAATTATTACTAATTAAACCCATTTGCTACTAATTAATCCTGTTTAATACTAATGAATCCTAATTAATTCTAATTAATTTTATTTATAACTAATTAATCCTAATTATCTCTAATTAATCCTATTTATTACTAATTAATATTAATTATTTGTAATTATTCCTATTTATTAATGATTAATCCTATTTGTTACTAATTATTCATATTTATTTCTTATTATTCCTATTTATTAATAATTATTAATATTTATTAAAAATTATTCCTAATTATTACTAATTATTTATATTTAATACTAATTATTCCTATTTATTCCTAATTAATATTATTTATCCTTAATTAATCCAATTTACTGCTAATTAACCCGATTTATTCCTAATGAATCCTATTTATTCATAATTAATTTTATTTATTACTAATTTATCTTATTTATTACAAATTAATCTCATTTATTACTATTTCATCCAATTTATTATTATTTAATTCTATTTATCACAAATTATTATTATTTATTACTAATTATTACTAATTATGCCTATTTATTACTAATTATTCTAAATTATTACTATTTATTACTAATTATTACTATTTATTACCATTTATTACTAATTATTACTAATTATTACTATTTATTACTAATTAACCCTATTTATTTTTAATTAATCCCAATTGTTAGTAATTAATCCTATTTATTACTATTTATTACTCGTTATTACTATTTTTTACTATTTTACTAGTTATTACTAATTATTACTATTTATTACTAATTATTACTATTTATTAATAATTATTACTATTTATTAATAATTATTACTAATTATTACTATTTATTAGTAATTATTATTATTTATTACTAATTAATCGTAATTGTTAATAATTAATCAAAGTTTTTATTAATTATTACTAATTAAACCTAATTATTAATAATTATTTGTAATTATTACTAATTAATCATAATTATTACTAATTAATCCTAATTATTACTAATTAATTCTAATGATTACTTATTAATCCTAATGATTAATAATGAATACTATTTATTAGTAATTTTTCCTATTCATTACTACTTATTAATATTTATTACTAATTATTACTATATATTACTAATTATTACTAATTATTGATATTTATTACTAATTATTAAAAATTATTACAAAGTATTACAATTATTTACTAGTTATTACTATTTATTACTAATTATTACAAATTAGCACTATTTATTACTAATTATTAGTATTTATTACTAATTATTACTAATTAATGATATTTATTACTAAATATTACTATGTATTACAATTTATTACAATTTATTACTAATTAGTAGTATTTATTACTATTTATTACAATTTATTACTAAATATATTTATTTATTACTAATTATTACTAATTATTACAAATTAATCATATTTATTACTAATTAATCCTATTTGTTACTAATTAATCCTATTTAATACTAATTAATCTTATTTATTACTAATTAATCCTAATGTTTAATAATTTATGTTAATTATTACTAATTATTAATAATTAGCACTAACTATTAAAATTTATTAGTATTTATTAATAATGAAACATCAAATTTATAAAAAAAAATATGCAAAATAAAATGATATAATTCTAATTTATTTTAATTGTTTCTAATTAACAATAATTAAAAAAAATATAAAATTTTAAAAATTAACTAAAAAATACAAGTAATTGATTAATACCTTAAAACAGAGTCCTTTGTACGATGCAGGGCTTGAAAAAATGCTCTGATTTGAAATTTTAAACATTGAAAAAATGTCAATATGAAATATGAAATCTTAGTGAGAGATAGGAGTTGAGAGAGGCGTGAAATGAAAAAACATATGAGAGTATATATAGGTTAGATTATTTGGGAAGAGCGTATTTGTGACGAGCCCTGTTGCAAATTCGTACCTGCGGAAATAGTATTTGTGAAGAGAGATAAATCATATCGTAAATAATAGTGTTTAGAACGGGTCACATTGCAAATGCTTTACCCCTATTAATGAGGCGTGGCGGTTAAAAATTTATTTATAATGAGTTTTTCACAAATACTACAAAATACCGAAGGGTATTTGTGATGAGACCCGTCGCAAGAACTAATACCCTTCGAAGGGTATTTGCAACGGGAAACATTATCCCATCGCAAATAATTAGTTATTTGCAACAGGAAATGTATCCTGTTGCAAATAACCCCTCCCGATGGACTATTTGTGATGAGACCATTCCCCATCGTAAATAACCAGACGCAAATGACTGAATTTTTGTAGTGTACATATAACTTGCAATATTTTTCAGTCATATATATATATATATATCTCATATATATATGATTATAAATAAATATATATAAATATATGATTAGATATATATATGTGTGTGTGTGTGTGATTATATAAATATATACATGAACTGTGTGAGATGTTAGCAGGTGCATGTGCATCGGGAGTCAACAGGGTAGCCAGATACCTAAAATTAAACAAAGAAGAAAGCCCAAATGAAAAAAACATTATATCTAAAGGTAAAACATTAAAATAATTACCTCGTATCAGTTGTCATCAACTCATGTAGAGCCACAACAAATTATATTTGATGGTGAACACTCAAATAGGGAAGAATAAATTTACAGTAACCATAAATACCAAATAGACCATAAAAATGAGGTAAATGTTTTTATCTGGGGTTTTACAAAACCAATTTCTACGAGATTGAATGATAAATCACAAAATTAATAAAGGAGGAGATAATATGAGTCCATAACCAGGGGATTCAAACCTAAATTTCAATGAAATTAGGTGAGGTTGATGATTTTGGGGGTGGTCCACCTAAAGGTTGCACGATGGTAAGTGGTGTGCGACATGGAGAATAAAATATGTTGATGAGGGGAGAAGAAAGGGGCGTACATTTTTAATTAATGTCTATTTGTGATATATTAATAGAAATGGAAAATCTATACCTAAAAATAATTACTAAAATATTTTGTGATGCATAATTATGTCTCTTGCTATTAGTATTCAAAAAAAGTTTAACAGGGATGGGCTATATAGTTTTTCACAATTAATCTTTATAGAAATATTAATAGCAAAAAATAATGATATATGTTGCCAAAATGTTTTGGGTTATTTGCGACAGCTGAACCCAAATAATCCTTCTCGTGGAATGGCGCAATGTTATGCCAAAATCATTTACAATGAGGCCTGTGTCCCATCGCAAATTCCATAGGATTTATGTAGAGACCCAGTTTATTCCTTGTAAGACTTTAGAATATTTCAAAATATATTTTTAGAGTTAGGCACTGAGACGATGTGTGATTCTGAGGACCGATGTTCCCAAAATAAATGTTATACAAATATTAAGTATTTTTATACTATTCATTTATAGAAAACGATATATCTCTTAAACGATAGCTCAGGTTAGAAATTCGAGGGAACGGTTGAGTCTAGAGCGTGTTGTTTACCCAAGGAGGTGTATAACCATTACAGGCGAAAACCTTCAATAGAAAAAGTCCCAGAGGAAAAAATAGTAATTAAAATAATTAAAATATAATTGTTTTATTTGAAGCTCTACCTTGAATAACTTATGAATTGGGACTCAGATTGTAAATCCAAGGCCGTCATGGAGTTTGTATCATGCTGTTTACCCCAGGGATGAGTTCAGTTGAAATGGGACGAGAGGTTCAGATTTCCCGAACACTGAGAGTATTCTATAAATAGGAGGTTAGAGGAATGAGCCAGAGTTAGCTCATTTCTCTCTCATACATAAGAGCTCTGGCTGATGGTGATTCAACGTCCAAACATCATCAGATCACTATGAAATTGTAGGCGCTAGTAGATATGAGTGCAAAAGAAGAAACATTAGATCCAAATTTGATGTAGGGTTTCTCTTTCAGATTTTGCAACTCCACGATTATATAATTTGTTGTCAATTTTAACATCTAATCATTTTAGTTTTCTTTAAATCCATTTTTGATAGCCAAACTAACAACGAACATCGCCTGTTTCAATTCAAGATGGACCGTTCTTCAGGTTCATTATCATTCTTAATCGATAGACTTTTGACCATCCACAAACGACCACTGATCTTGGATCAAGAACCATATCTGTGAAGCTATCAACCCAAGGAGTCCGGATATATTCTCAGGTATGAGTTTCATTCACCGGAAGAGCCATAGACGTGAGCAGAAGATCCACCAACTTTTTTTCGCATTGAAACAATGATGATCCATCGTGTAGAGACCACCGTTTTGTAGATCAGGTCCTAAGGATCCTAGATCGGGTCTCAAAATGACTTTTGGAGAAGTGGGGTGCTCCTGGTGGTCCGACGAAGGTGATAGCGGCATGACTTCGGTGATGGTGATTTTATCGGTGGCTGGCGACGATTCTGGTGAGGTCATTGGCGGCACGGGACCTGGCGCGAAGTGCGTTGGGAGACACAATGGAGGTTAGTATCTGGGGTAGTGGCGCGACCCTAGGCATGCAAGAACGAGTTGTCTAAGACCAACAGTGCTGGTGGGATGCAGTGGTGCCAGAGTGGGCGGGCAGTTTCTGGAGGATGCGAGCTGGACCAGCCGGTCCGGTCCGGTCGGGTCAATCCTGGTCTATGGGTTTTTACTGAAATCCAATAATTCACAAACAAAGAGTCCAACCTGCGAGTCGTATGCGGCGACATGGCCCTTGAACCTAGGTGGAACGTTTTAGTCCATTTTGGGGAATTTTTGTCCCGGGCATGAGGCATGGGGCTAGAAAACATCCTTTTTCAAAAATAATAATAATAATAATAATAATAATAATAATAATAATAATAATAAGAACAACAATAACAACAACATTATTTGAATCTTTTTTGTAATGAACGTAACATCCGCATCAGATGTCCGATCAGAGTGCTGTTAGAGGCGCTATGACCCTGAAATCAAGGAGGAATTTTCAAGACTGATTTCAAGCCCTTAAATAGATATAGTTATGAAGCCTCTATGATACCCAGTTCGGGTGTTTGCGGTGGAATGTGACCTTTTCCCCAGGTTCCCATTTTGGACGAATGAGTAGTCGACCTCAGGTGTTTTTTCTTCGGGATCGCAATGGTGTGATCCACCTGCATAAATTTTGAACTGAGGAATGGCCCCCCTGGGATTTCATTCTAGCAATGTGTGACATTACATTACTTTTTAATCAGATGTCTGATTGGGGCATGTGAATAGTCTACCATTTGTGTTTTTCCATAAGGATCACAATGGTACGATCTGTTTGGAGTGAAAATAATTTTTGTGATTGATAGTGATTAGGAATAGCATGAGATTGTTTAGTGAAAATAGCCCTTTTCACTAGTTTTCCATTTTGGATGAATGAATAGCTGATCATGTGTGCTTTTTTGAGGGAACACACTGCATGATCTTCATGATGTGTTTTAGTATCGAGGTGTAGGCCCCATGAAGAACCATTCGTGTGTGATGATGAGAGATGAAAATTCTACATTGGGTGTCCAATTTGGGTGAATGAATAGTAATTCATGTGCACTTTTCCAAAAGGATTGCAATGGTGTGATCTGTTTAGTTACCCAGAGCTGTTTAAGGAGGCTATTCGGTGAAATTAGAATGTTTCCCTTGAGACCAACGAGCATTGTGTGCTCATCGTAATTTTGGTACAGTTGTCTCAGGTACTCGGGGAGTACACTAGCATGCCTTGGGGTATTAGTGTGTAGTTCAGTACCCGAGTATTGCGGGGTACACGGCCAGGTGATGAGGCGAGGGTCACATGTCATGTAGACCCCACACACACCATATACCACTTTATGAATCTTATATCTCTTGTATATCAATAATTTGGTTTTAGATTTTTGTCTGTGAGTATCCTATCCTAAGTATTTTTCTTTGTAGAACAATATATGGCCCTCTACATTGGATCTTGAGATATGATGCAAGATCTTCAGGGTGTGACACCTAACAGCGGGTGACACCTGATTATTATTGAGAAATTATTCTAAGAGGTGTAGTTCCTCAGCATTCTTATGAGAGGTGTAGATCCTCGATGTTATTTAGATAGGTGTAGTTCTCCAACGTTCTTTTCAGAGGTGTAGTTCTAGATGTTCTTCCGATAGGTGTAGTTCTTCGATACTTTTTGAAAGGTACCATCCAGCAGGGATGGCCAGTACAGTTTTGGGTTTACCTCTAGATGGGATGGGAAGTGGTCCCTGATGGCAGTGATCAGGCAATGACATCAGTGACATCTAAGTGGAACCCTCCATCCAGGCTGAGCATTGGTACTCAATGAAACTAGAGTGTAACACTACAACTGGGTTGGGCATGGGTCCTCGATGACACTAGAGTGGAACCAACCAGTCAGGTTGTGCATGGGTCCTCGATGACATGAGAATGGAACCCTCTAGTTGAGTTGAGCATGGGTCCTTGATGATACTGTTGATTCAATACGATTTCCTTATTACTTTTTTCATTCATTTATGTTTTGAAAATCACAAACACTTTATCTTGAAGTAAACTGATTTTCCCAAAGGAATATTTTTATAAGGAAAATATTCCTTCTCTAAAGAAATTTTTATCCATACCATTGTTTTCATTGATTCATTTTAAAAACTCTCTAAATCAAGATCATTTTATTACTAAGTCTGAAATTATGATTCTTATGAAAAACCTTGAATTCTTATATTTCCTTTGATATAGAGTATTCTGTTTTTAGGTTCAGAATTCTCCAAAATTCAAGATCTGAATTCTCTGAAATTTAGACTCTGAATTATCTGAAATTCAGACTCTGAATTCACTAAAATTCAAACGCCAAATTCTCTGAAAATTCAGACTCTGAATTCACTGAAATTCAGACTCCAAATTCCTCAAAATTCAGAATCCTAATTCCTCAAAATCCAGACTACTAATTCCTTATTATTCAGACTCCCAATTCCATATAATTCGGACTATGAATTACTCATAATTCATACATTGAATTCCTTGGAATTGAGACTCCGAATTCCTCAAAATTCATACTCTGAATTCCTCAAAATTCGGACTCAAAATTCCTCAGAATTCAGACTCTGAATTCCTCAGAATTCAAACTCAGAATTCCTTAGAATTCAGATTCCTAATGCATTGGAATTCAGACTATGAAATCTAAGGAATTCCTATTCTGAATTCTTTATGAATCAAAATCCGGATATCCATGTCTTAGTGACTCTGAATGTTTATTTGATTAGACTCTGAATTCTATTTTTCCTTAGTCTCTGAAAAATAGTTTTGATTATGTATCTTCATTTTTTCATTACAATTGTTATGAAATGATGTCGTCCAATCTATTTCTAACTAACTATTGTTTGAGTTACACGTGTATAGGTCCCTCCAAGATTCAATGGAAAATATGACCATTGGAGGAGGGAGCCGACCGATGGAGAGGTGCCTATAAATAATAACTCAATTGAACGAGCTCAATATCTTTTGAAAACTCTAGAGATTCCATGATGTGAAGTGGTTTCTATAGAGATATACTTTAATGATTTTTACATACTGAACATCTTGTTCAGCTTTCTTCGTGGAACTCTAATTGTTTCTGAGTACAATCGATGACTTCTAGGGATAGGAAGACTGATGTTCCGACTACCTTAAAGTTCGAGGACTTCTGGGGATTGGAAGACAGAGGTGATGACTACCTTAACAATCGAGGTCTTGTGGGGATAGAATGAAAATTCCTATATTCCTATCAAGGGATTACCCTGGTGTGGGTAAGCCCTCATTTCTTGAAAGTATTAATCAAGGGACCTTTATCCAAGGATGTTGGATACCCTACTCTTGGGGTTAAAAGATTCTATACTTGTTATTTGTTTTGTATCAAGTGTATTTCTACTACATTTTGATAATGATAGAATGTATAACTTTCTTATACATTCTTGTACTTGTTTATACTCTGATAAGTTATATTCTATATACTTTAAGGTAAAAGATTTTCCTTTGAAACTTTCCTTAAGATTAATTTATGGAACTATATTCTTGGAACCTAACATGTTTGTTTAATATAACTAAAAGTTGTCTTGTAAATTTATCTTATTTAACTTTGTTAAACATATTTGTCCATAAGATTAAAAACCAATGTTTTTAAACATAAAATTCACCCCCTCTTGTAATTGAGCATCTACATTATAATTTTGATCTTACAATTGGTATCAACTCAGGTCTCTGAAATATTTATATTCACATATAAGTTTTCTTACTCATGTCTTCATTGTTATAAATGTTTCTTACTTAACTTGTCCTGTATATGTTTTTGTTAGATATTTTTATCTTTTCTTAAAAATTTTGATTTTAACAAGTTTTGTGGAAAGATCTTTTCTTATAAAATGGGAGGAATGAATTTTGGGTCAATTGAAAATATAAAACCTACTAGACCACCTATTTTTTATGGTAATGAGAATGAGTACTGGAGAGATAGAATGAAGACTTTTTTTACTAACACCATAGTTGAAAACTTTTTCATGATTTCTAGAGATTAAAAAATTACTTGCAAGGAAGTCGTAGCCTTCAGCAACCAAGAAAAGACAAAATATCAACGAAAATACAAGGTACACAATACTTTGTTGTGTTCTATGACCATGAATATATATAGTAAAATTTCATCATGTGAAGAAGCAAGTTACATCTAGAAGAAACTTGATGTTATACATTTTGGTACTTCCAAAGTGATAGAAACCATAAGAGAAATTATAAGAGATGAATATCATGGATTTTTATTTCCCTATAGAGAACTATTTTGTAAAGTGAAACACAAATTTACGATCATTGTTAATAGTTTACAATATGTGGGAGATAAAGTTTGAAATGAAGAATCTATTGTAGACAAGATTATTGATATTAGGCCTAATGAGTGGGAATCTAAGAGAACAACTATTGATGAGAATTGAAAAGTGTCTCAAATTACTCTTGATGAGATTTTTGGAACTCTTATTCAATATGGTATAATAATGTATAAAGACAATGATATGAATTAGAAGAAGAATGGAAATGGAAGTGTGGCCTTTAATACTACTAACATCAAGACTCTGGAAAGGGTTACAAAATCTATGTCTAAGAAAGTTATTGTTTTATCAGAATCTAGTGAAAGTGAACATTCTAAGAATGAGCTAACTAATCTTGCTCAAAGGATGAACAAGATAGTTATAAAGAATAATTTTCAGTATAGATATAAGAAGAAAGAAAGAAAGTACACGAAAAGGTTCAAAAGTAACTTGTTATGAATAAAAAAGAGTAGTCAATATAAGGCTAGATTGTCTAATGCCTAAAAGAAAATATAGGAAGGAAAATCATTCTAATAAGAATAGAAAGAAGTATTTCAAGTCTAAGGCTAAGAAGGTATTGAAGGCCAATGACACCCGGAGTGCCTGAGGTGGTGACTCCTCTAAAGAATCTTCAGATTATGAATCTTCTAATCGGAAGAATATTGGTCCTATAGCGATAATACCAAATGAAAATTATTGTCTTATGGAAAAGGTCGAAAATAGTGAATCTCTAACCAATATGACTTTAAATAAAATTTTTTCTCATGAATATTATTGTGAATCTTTTAATAATTAATCTTTCTCATCAGAAGATAATACCTTACCTTCATTTAAATAAGTATCCATATTTTCTGAAATTCTTGAGAATGAAAATTGTATGATAAAAAGAATTTAGAGAAATGAAATTCAATAATTTCTATTTTAACTAATGAAGTATCAGATCTTTCTAATGATCTTGATCAGAAATTTTTGGATTTCAAAATTTTTTCTATAAACCTTGAGGATGTTTATTTAGAGGAGGATAAACTTTCTATGGATCTTTAAAATGTAATTTCTAAGAAAAAAAATTTAGAGGGTAACTCTAATTCTAAAACTGATGTTTCTTAGGATAAAAATTTGGTCATCAAAATAAAGTTAGAAATATTTTACTTAAGGTAATTTTTGTCAAACATTACCTCTGGTAAGGAAACTTTTGACAAGAAGTATTCCCTAATTCATTCTTTAAGGAATCATTCTGGTTTTGGTTATACCTATTCTAACCCAGTTTTTTAAAAATAAATATTTTGTTCCCCATAGTGCTCCATTTTTTACTAAATTTCAGTGTGGTGGACATTGGGAGAAAAAAATTTCTTTTAAATAAAACCCATACCATAGGTTTTCATAAAGCATATTTTTATAAGGAAATGTGGATACCTAAAAGTTTGCTATCTAAAATTTATGGATCCATGAAATATTGGATTATGAAAATATTACTCTTTTATTTTTGAGAAAACAAATAAAGTACTAACAACAATACATGGTACATGTATAGTGGATGTTCCTAGAATATGACTTGTAACAAAACTTCTATGAAAATATTATCAAGACCAAAAGAGGAAAAGTAACTTTCAAAGATAATGCTCATTGAAAAATTATCGGTATAGGTAATATTGTTTTCTTGGAAGAAACATTTAATTCAAATGTTTTATTTTTTAAATGTATTAATCAAAACCTCATTAGAATAATACAATTATGCGATGAATGTTACGTTGTGAATTTTAGGAATGATAATTTTTTAGTACACAATTCAATGGAAGAGTTTATTATTTACGCCCATAGGAAAGAGAATGCATACACACTAAAATTTGAAGAGCTTAGAAACCAAGATCTACCATTCCTTAGTGAAATATAAGATCAATCTTGGTTATCAAATAGAAGTTTAGGACACTTTAACCTAAGAAGCCTATGAAAAATCTCAAAGAAAATATTTGTTAAGGATCTTATGGAGCTTAGATTTGATTCCTAAAATGTTTGTGATCCTTGTAAATATGGAAAGCAATATAAATCATGTTTTAAATCAATCAGTGAAGTGACAACATTTGATGCATTACATTTATTTCATATAGATCTTTTTGGTCCAACACAAACATGATGAATTAGAGGAAAATATTATATATTTTCCTAAGTTGATGATTACACTATATTTATGTGGATCTATTTTCTAGAAAAGAAATATGAAACTTTTTCCTATTTCAAAATTTTTAGAGCCCATTTTGAAAATCATAAAAACCTTCCGTTGATAACTATTCATAGTGATCATGGAAGAGAATTTCAAAATTCATATTTTGAAACTTTTTTTAGTAAAAAAGGCATTACTCGTAACTTATCATCTCTAAGAACTCCTCAACAGAATAGTGTCATTGAAAGAAGGAATGAAATTTTTCAAGAGGTTTCTAGAACCATGTTGAGTGAATGTTCTATCGCTAAACACTTTTGTGATGAAGCTGTAAGTAATTCTTGCTATACTATAAATCTAGTTTTGATTAGAACTTTTCATAACAAAACCCCTTAAGAAATGTGGAATGGTAGAAATCCTAGACGTTCCCACTTCAAGGTATTTGGTTGAAAAGTATTCATTATGAATAATAAAGATAATTTACATAAATTTGCACTGAAATCAGATGATGGAATTTTCCTAGGCTACTCCACAACTTCTAAGACATATAGAGTTTTTAATAAAAATACTTGTACTATAGGAAAACAATACATGTTAAATTTGATGAAACTGATCATTTTGTTTTTAAACAACCCCTACCTACATCATCAGATGTGTTTTCAAAAACTGATTTTCAACCCTCGATAAAAGATCCTTCTGATAAGGAAAATGGTCAATAGAATATTTCTAAAACATTTACCCTAGAATATTTCCTACCATATGTTGATTAATAGGTTTTACAAAACCCAAATCAGTCATTTATTAACAATCATCCTAGTGAAAGTATCATTGGTGATGTAAATAAACCTATAAGTAATAGATGTTACTTAAGAAATGAAGTAGAACATCTAAAAATTATTTCACAATTATAATAAAAAAGAACTAATGAAGCGTTAAGTGATGATGATTGGATAAAATACATGAAAGATGAGCTAAATGAATTTTAAAGGAACAATGTTTGGACCTTGGTTGAAAGACATGTGGAAACATCAATTGTTGGAGTAAAATGGGTCTTCATAAATACGTGTGAAGATAATGGAATCATTGTAATAAATAAATCTAGATTATTTTTTAAATTATATAATCAATAAGAAGGAATAGACTTTGAAGAAACCTATATTCCAGAAGCTAGACATGAATCTATTCATATTTTTCATCCCTTTTCAACATTCTTTAATTTCAAAATTTTTCAAATTGATGTAAAATGTGCTTTCCTTAACAGATATTTTCAAGAGGATGTTTTTTAACAACCTCTTGGTTTTGAAGAAACAAAATTTTGAACATGTTTTCAAACTTACCAAAGCATTATATGGACTTAAATAGTGCCATAGATCCTGGTATTATAGACTCACATGATTTTTTCTACAAAATAATTATGTTAAGTGAAATATTAATCCAACATTTTTTATAAAGAAAGATATGAAAAATATTTTTATTGTTCAAATTTATGTTGATGACATTATATTTGGTTAGACTCGACAATATTTAACTAATTAATTTGTGAATCTAATGAAATATGAGTTTGAAATGAGTATGATGGGTGAGTTAATTTTTTCCTAGGTTTTCAAATTTCTCAAAAACCTTAAAGAACTTATATATATCAACATAATTATATTAAATATATTCTTAAAAAGTATATATTTCACAACACCAAGAGTATATGTACTCTCGTTGGTACTTGAAATTCTCTTGATCTTGATGAATCTTGGAAACCAATAAATCAAACATCATTTATAGGTATGATATAATGTTTATTATACTTGAAATATAGTTGTCCAGACTTAATGTTTTCAGTATGATTATGTGCAGTATATCAATCTAATCCTAAAGAATCTCATTTAAAAGTAGTGAATATAATTTTTCTCTATTTAAAGGGAACCATGGAGTTAGCACACTTTTATACTTTTGGAAAGGATTTTGTTTGAAAAAGTTTTTCAGATTCTGATTTTTGTGGATGTCGAATTAATAGGAAAATTATATTTGGTACTTTTCATTTCTAAGAAGATTCATTAGTTTCGTGGTCATTCAAAAAAGAAACACTCAGTAGCACTTTCCACTGTTGAAGATGAATATGTAGCAGCTAAAAGTTGTTGTGCTCAAGTGTTGTGGATGCATTACACACTCATAGACCATGGAACGAGCTTTAACAAAACATAGATATTGTGTGATAACACTAATCACATTTCCCTAAGAAAAATCCCTACAAGTCACTCTTGTGAAAAACACATAGATATTAGGCATCACTTTCTTAGGGATCACACACAAAAAGAAGATATCATTCTTCAGTTTATTTGAATGAAAGATCAAATTGCTGATATATTTACAAAATATTTACCCTCTGATAAATTTTAATACATTAAACAAAATTAAGCAATGATCACGGTAAGGTAATCTTATATATGAACTTTTTGTTGAAACATATCTCCTTACATTAATAAAATTATTTTCATAGAGGGAGTATATTTTCTTGCTAATCAAATTTTTGTTCGTAATAAAAATATACATAATCAAAAATAAATTAATCAATTTTTTATTAAAATTTTTTTAATTTAAATTTTTTGTAAGAAATTTTTATTAAAACACAATTTTTCTTACATAATAAAATTTTTCCGGAATGTAAAGTTCTTCAAGAATAATTTTCCTCATTACTGATAATTTTCCTACAAATCAAGAAGGTATGTTTCCTTACTTATGTTTTCATAATCAATATTTTTCTTATTTGTTTTTTTTATCCTACTTTATATTTCTTATTTCCAGATTCAATTTCGTAAATCCAAATTTTTACCTTAAAAACCTCAAAAGATCGGAACCTACCAAAATCTTTCTTCGGATTTCATCTCAACCGTCAAATCATATCGAGATTTTTTCAACCATTGGATCAATATAGGAATATGAACCTTTTCTTCAATGCCTATGTAAATCCCCCTAATGGTTTTCCCTCATCGGTTTTCAAGCTCATGCATGTCGAAGCTCTGCCGCTCTACTTAATGGTTGATTTGAATTTTCTTGTTTGCTCAAATCCAGATGTATTTGGAAGCATCCCCACAGAAGAAAATGTCACCAGTTAAGGAAATTTATAAATAGAATATATATATAGGGAGAGGTTAGTAGATCCTATGTTCATTGCTAAGTAAATTCATTTATTTATAATAATATCCAAATGAATGGCTGGGATAGTTTGTGTGTATCCAAACTAAAGGCACAAGATACAGTTTTTCCAAACATTCTACTAGAATTTTATGCGTCAGTAATTTTTTATAATGAAGGAGGGAAAGATAAATTTTCTTTTAAGAGTTATGGGAAAAATTATTCCCTTTCTTTTAGTTTATTTGTAAGTATTATAATAATTCTATATGAGGGTGAATCCATTTTATAAACCCACAAGATACCAGATATATCTGTATGTTTTGATAAGGAGATGAACATAGAGTGCCTTAGTTTTTTAAATGTGAAGAACACAAATATTAATCAATCTCTAAAAATTTACTCATTCTAGAGTTATGGGTTCATGGATTTCTCATTCCAGGTAAAGTTGTTAAGAATACCCTGAAGAAGAGTGACATTTATGTTTTGTATTTTCTGGTGAATCTCGGAAAGATTAATCTGGTGAAGTATATATTTCATAAAATTATGAATATTCAAGAATGGGACTCTAAAATCCTAGATCATTATGTATCTGGTTATTATTTACATGATCATATTCCCGTTTCTTGATTCTTTCAAAATCCCATTCAGTTCTATGCCATGAAATTTCAAGGTTATATTGCTAAGTGATGATACCCTCAGAAGGATGAAGGATGGATTTAACAGCAAGTCCAAAGAGTTTTATGACTTATCTGAATGTGAAATCCAACCCTTATCCAAGAATCCCAATGTGGATGAGACTTCGAAGAAGGGTTAGAGTAAGAGAAAGTAAAAAGAACCAGAAGCCAAGGAAAAACTTCTGTAGTTCAGGAAACCCAATCAAGCACCTATAAAATATTAGAATCAAAATACCTATCTGGATAAATTTGTTGCTAAGTTAAGAAAAGAAAAAAATAATAATAAAGAAGGAGATCCTAGAATTGGATTAGACCATGATGAGGCAAAATCATTGAATATTAAGGCTGCTGAAGAGTATGAGAAGAAATAAAAAGAGAAGAAGCAAAAGAAGAAAATGTCTGAAGTAGGGATTGTTCAATATATTCTCAAGGCTACTAACAAAGATTCTGAGAAGATTCGGCTACCGTAAAATTTTCTCAAATAACCAGTAGCAGTAGAGATTCCAGGAAAGAAAATGGTCATTCCGAAACCTGATAAAGAGGAAGTGATTGTACAGGAAGAGGAAGTAGAAGGAGAAGAAGAGGAAGGAAGTGATGACACTGATGATATTATAATTCAAGTTTATGAACATCATGAGATGGAGAGTCCTTATGAGAAATTGTCGATCCGAACTTCCCAGGATGAATCTTCTAAACTTGTTTCCCTATTTAAAGTTGATGAAGGTTTGGAAGAAGTATGCAAACTGCCAGAAGAAGAGAGAAGCAACCATGAATTGGTTAAACTAGAGGATCTGGGGGTAGATGTTGAAAATGAAAAGTTTGAGGAAGATAAGATATTCCCACTATCTGATAGTGAAAATGAATCACCAAAGGATGCTGAGATCATTCAAAGATATGATAATCGAAAAAAGGAGTTAGCTGATACACCTAAGAAGGATGTGGTGGATAAGAAAGATATTGGTGGATATTTGAAATGAAATACTGATGATATTGAGAAAAAATCATCACCAACAAGAGAATTTTATTTGGAATCGTCTTCTATAGGTTGTGATTTTGTGGTGAAATCCCTGAAGAAATTGGTTGATACAATTCCTCTATTTCAAATTATTGAATCAAGATGTCATATGCTTCAAAATTCATTTAATCATAAATTATACTCTGTTCCCATGCTTATGGACAAATATTTCATGCTTGAGACAGATTTTAATTCCTTCTACATTGGGTATGATCCTCACATGAGATCGTGCATGGAAATTACTAAGTTTTAAAAGAAGAAAATTGAAGAACTGAGAATATTTGATGACTTTAAAGATAATTTGAATGATGATTTTGATATCAAAGATATCAAGATCAAATATCTTACTTCAAGTTTCAATGAGAAGCTTAATCTTGAACAAACAGCTCAGATGTAGGAAGAAAAGGATCTAAATGGGAAACTTAATTCAGTTGCTTCAAATCTGAAAATGGAAAGAGATCTCAGAGTCAATTTTGAAGAAATGTTCAGTAAGTAAGACGAGCTTTTGAAATCTCAGGAAGAAATTTTTAAGTCTTAGGAAGAAAATATCAAAGCTCTGGAAAAGAAAAATTCAGATCAGGATCAACCATTAAAACATTTTTATGATGATCATAATGAGCTTAAAAAGTTGAAGATAATTTTCAATAATCTTATTCCAAAGGAGAAAGAAGGATTATTGTTTTCTTTAACTCCGATCTTTGGTTTTATTACCTTCCTTGTACAAATTTTTCCAATCTTAATGAAACTTTTTTTAGTTATTCATGTGTTTTATTATATAGTACTAATATTTTAGATACCATATTTTTTCCATTCTCTATATTTCTATTTTAAAATCAAAAATGGGATGAATGTAATGATAAAAATAATACTAAGTGAAAAAGATAATTATTTTTGTAAGGGAAGTCTATCTAAGGCAGAGTGTTATTAAAGAATATTTTTTATGAAAGAAAAAGTAAAATATTGCTAATTAATTCAAGAATAAGATCCTTAGGGATTTGAAAACCTAAGGGGGATTTATTCATATTCACCATGATCCATATGTAAAGGGAGATAAGTTTTTATTTTAAGAAATATTCAAATTCCTTATATTTGTTTTCATAAGGTTGTTTGTGCTTTCCAACAATGGGGAGATTGTTGAGTCAGTAATGTTACCTTATGGCTATTTTTATTACTCTATGTTTTGAAAATAACAAACACTTTATCTTAAGGAAATCTAATTTTCCATAAGAATTATATTTATAAGAAAAAATATCCATATCTAAGGAAATTTTTACACTTAACATTGTTTTGATTATTTAATTTTACAAACTCTCTAAATAAAACCCATTTAATTTCTATCTCTTAATTTTAGATTTTTTTTGAAAAACCTCTGAATCATATAATTCCTTGGTTATAGAGTATTATATTTTCAGGTTCTGAATTCTTTGAAATTCAGACTCGAAATTCTATGAAATTCAGACTGTGAATTCTCTAAAAGTCAAACTCCAAATTCTATGAAATTCATACTTTGAATTCTCAAAAAATTCAGTCATTTAATTCTCTGAAATTTATACCCAAAATTCTATGAAATTCAGACTCTGAATTCAATAAACTTTTGATTCCCAATTCTCTAAAATTTAGACTCCAAATTCCTCAAAATCCATACTCCAAAATCCTCATAATTCAGACTCCAAATTTCTCAGAATTGAGACACCAAATTCCTTAGAATTCATACTAAAAATTCCTTAGAATTTAGACTCAAAATTCCTCAAAATTCAGACATATAATTCCTCAGAATTCAGATTCTGAATTCATTGGAATTCATAATCTTAAATAAATATAATTCAAATTCCAAATTTTTATAAAACAAAATCAAACTATCCATGTCTTATTGACTCTTAATTTCTATTTCATTAGAACGCGAATTAATCTTTTCCATATACTCCAATAAATATATTAGATTATATAAATTCATTTTCCTTACACTTGTTATGAAACTATGTCATACAATCTATTTCTATCCAACCATTTATTGAGTGAAATGTGTATAGGTCCCTCCAAGATTCAAGAAAAAATATGATCGTTGGAGGAGAGGGCCTGCTATTGGAGAAGTTTCTATAAATAGGAACACAGTTGAATAATTTTAATATATGTTGATCACTATAGAGATTTCATATTGTGAAGTGATTTCTAGAGAGAGAGAGAGAATCTCATGCTTTATGCATACTGAACGTCTTTTTCAGTTTGCTTCATGTGACTTAGATTGTGGCTGAGTACAATTGAGGACTTGTAGGGATAAGAAGAAAGAGGTGATGACTACCTTAAAGTTCAAGGACTTTCGGGGATAGGAAGACAGAGGTCCGGACTACATTAATGATCGAGGGATTTCAGGGATAACAAGATAGATTCTGATATTCCTATCAAGGGATTACCCTGGTGTGGGTAAGACAGAATTTCATGAAAGTATAAATCAAGGTACCTTTATCCAAGGTTGTTGGATATCCTACTCTATGGGTTAAAATATTTTATACTTTTTACTTGTTTTGTTTCAAGTTTATTTCTGCTTCATTTTAATAAGGAAAGAAATTATAACATTCTAATACATTGTTTTACTTTTTTTTACTCTGATAAGTATGATTATATATGCTTTAAGATAGAATATTTTCCTTTTTACCTTTCCTTAAATTTCATTTTTGGAACCAAGTTTCCAGAACCCATCAATTTTGTTTAATAGAACTAAATGAGTTCATGTGAAGTTATCTTGTTTAACTTTGTTAAAAGTAGTTTTCATTAAGGTAAAAAGAGAAAATATTAAACATAAAATTCACCCCCATATTGTAATTGAGAATCTACATCATTATTTTGATCCTACAGATACCAGAGTTGAACCATCCAGCCAGGATGGGCATGGGTCCTCGACGACACTAGAGTGGTACCCTCCAGTGTGGCTGGGCATTGGTCCTCAACTTTGAGATAACCTCTTTATTACAGGTTAGTGATGAGACTTTTTTGATGTATCCTTGGACTCACAAGTAATTGGGGCGATTTCCCCACCATGATGCATCCTTGTGATGAGACCTAAAAATGTTTAAGTGAGTCTGTGCAACCCAAAGAGGATGGTATCAAGGTGTGGTGATTTGAGCCCCTTTGACTTATAATTCAAGGTATATTTGAGGGTTTCTGGGAATTATTGGTGGTTACTTTTGGGACAATTGGTGACTCGTTTCTTAGGATGAGCAGTGACATGGAGATCCCCTTACTCCTTTTTTGGCTTCTTTGACTGAGCATATGTATTTGTATCCTATTACAATACACAATCCATGGATTTTTTTGTTACGCTTCTTCTAGGAGAGGCGAAGACGCACGTGGTATTCCACTTACTTTTCCATGTCTAGATTCATGTGGTTGGATTGGTGTAATATCCTACTATAGATAGAGAAGTCTCAACGAGAAGTGTATCTTCTCCCCATTTAGAGATTCTTGTGTTTTGATGAGTCTACCTTCAATCTCTTGTTGGTTTTAGCTATACTCTTTCTAATGTCATTTACTGTACCTTACTCTATTTACTGCTTCCCTTTACTGTGTATCTCTTACTACTCCCCCATCACCATTTCAAGGAATCCTATTGAGTATTTTTATAATCACCCACACATAGGTTTTTCCCACATGTTCATGCCATATGTAAACAATGGAAATGTTGATTGTGATTTTAGGGGAGCTTCAGAATACAGGTTCTTGGAGTGCGTATGGTTGTCATAGCTTAGGATCTAGGAGTATGGATCTCTCAGTTGTTTTAATATTCATTTTCTATAAGGTTGTGGCACTTTTATGGTTGGTCATTTATTTTCCCCTATTTTCATTTTAGTTTACTTTACATCACCTTTTCTTGTACTATTTAGAGGTTGATGCATAATTTTATTTTTACATAGTAGTGTTATTTATTTTAAATTATTTTCCATCTTTACTTTTGCATTGAGTTGCATGAATGTGTGTACAAGTACTTAAGAAAAGGCCTCCCCATGTTTTTTGTGCCTTCGTCGCTTATCGCCACCCCTGGATTATAGAGGTGGGCATGGGGTAGTTTCAGATCAATCCCGGGCATGGGTCTAGTAATGAACATGTGGTATCAGAGGCGGTCCCTTCCTTGGGATGTTGTTTGGATTCTCCATAAAACACAATTGGTCAAGTTTATGGAAATGTTGTAATTGTGTCTCGAGAGTGTCTCTTAGGCTAGGGAGTCCAATAATGGTGCGGTGACCAACATATTTATTCACTAGGACCCTGATTACCAACCTGTAAACTCAACATGATGAGACATTTGTTGTAGGTTACATTGGTACATTAATCATACAAGATTTATTCTTTGAATACACTTCTTGATTCAAATCCCTATTTGTGGTTGATATTATTTATATGATCATTTGATTCTGGTACTATTGATTACCTTCATGGTTCCTCCGTGATGAAAACCATCTGGGATACTAGCTTCAGTTCCAGATTAAAATTATATGGGCAATGAGCCCATAGTTCATGGTCCACCATACATTTACCCTTCATCCAGGTGGAAAAGTAGAAACACATCCATCTTTTGAGCAACAGATTGTCCCAGATGAGCTGGATGAGTAAATTCCCAAGTTTAGCATGCTCTACATGTTCCATCATTAGTGACTCATGAGGTTACATAGTGAGCTAGATCATCAGGTAGCAAAGGATTGGATGGGGTTGGTGGTTTGCCTCTTCATGATTGTTCGGACACAGATGGATATGATGGTGGCTTTGAAAGCCATTCTTTCCCATGGAGAAACTAGATGTTGGCAGTGTTTGGTTATTCATATGCACGATGAGTTGGAACTCTCATGGGATGACTCACACTAGCTATTTCGTGAGGAGTACTACCCCTCCTTATGCTTCATACATTTTCAGGAGCTATTGTAGTATCAGTGGGGAGGGATGATGGTGGATGAGTACTTGACTAGGTTCACCGATCTTACGGAGTACTCTTTTGATGTGGTCCATGATGGTATACTCTAAGAATATAATTTGAGAAGTGTCTCCATAGAGAGATTCAAGCCAGCGTAGTACCCTTATGAAACCCCACCTTTTCCGAGGTGTGGGAGAGAGCACTATTGATAGATAGTTTTTTATTATAGGGGTGTAATTTATCCGATTTGGAAGTGGTAGTGATATAGATGATATTCCTACCATAACTAGAAGACATTATTAGGTGGGGCCTTAACGTATGAGGAATACCCTTGATAGGACTCAAGCACATGGTCAGGAATTATGGAGGGATGAGGCAGCCAAGGATGGGTCAGTTCAGGGATTGTGAAGTGTGTTGTCACATGGCATGAGTTTCCCGACTAAATGTGCTGAAATTACCAAGAATTTGGTAGAAGCACTTCCTTGAGAGAGGCAGTGTTGTGATGAGGGATGTCCTATGCTAGGACCGGGTGGTCCCCCAGGAGGTAGTGATGGAAAAAGAGAAGAAATAATTGTGGTTGGTGGACAATGTTATGAGGTCATTCCACCACCACTGGACAGCCCACATCAGGCTTTGAGAGCTCCGAGTTGGGTCCATGGGCAACTACATGCTTTGAATGTCTACAATACTGCAACACATGAGATGATAAGAGGTAAACTCTATTTATTTCCTACCTTTTGTATTAGGATATGGAAGAGACTATGTGAGGTAATCCTTTCTCTATACATCGTTATTTAATTTTTACTAGGGTGATGCAGGGTATCGATGAAATCTTGTGTTGGTGTTGTTCGACATAGTTTTGAATGCATGAGAGTGAGGATCCTTCCCCCACTTAAACACATTTTTGTGACACCAGAAAAAACATGAGAACTAATCAGTTCCTCTCAAAGTGGATAATATAAATGTGTGGTGTATGAGCCTCTTTAACTTTTGTGTTCCTGGAAGGGTTGTGAAATGGATTGTGAGAGAAGGTCTTGGAATTACCAGTGGGGTTTTTCTGCTGACCTTGTATTTTATTTTAATTCCACTAGTGGGTGTGGCGGTGTGCCTGGTTTTGGGAATAATCTCCTTACAAAGGATGAAAAGGCATGCATGGTATGCCATATTCTTTTCATATATATATATAGTTATAGTTGGATGAGTGTACTCACCTACCCCATTCATTAATACCATTGTGTGCTCAACGTTAACCTTGATACATCAGTTATCAAGTACAGGTCGAGGTGATGGAGACCCCATAAACAGAACTACGTGACTGAATTCCTGGTGATAGCAGCAGTAGTCTTCACCCAGAGAGTGGGGATGCACTAAATTCTAGGAGAAGACTTTTTTGGTTTTCACAAACCTTTGGATTCTCAGGTACATCTTCATTTAGAGAGACCTGAACCCAAAACGGTGACACCAGTTGAACTTCCTAATGGACTATGACTTTGAGGTAGTATATACTATGGGAAAGGGAAATGTTGTAGAGATTTCCCTATGTAGGAAGTCATATGATCACCTAGTGGGGTATGTATCGAAGTAGATATCTTCCCTGCAGCTGACCCTAGTGGAGTAGGAGGGTACCATTTTTCTTCAGTCGATGGTGTTGAATCCTAAGCTTCCTGAGAATTTGAGAGAGTCGCAACTATGAGATATTGTCTCAGAGATCTTTCATGACTACATATCCTTATGTGTCTCACCTTATGGGTATTCTGTAGGAGGGAATCATGAGATCTTATTACAGGGGAGAACAATAGTTATAGTCCCATTACGAGAGGAGGTGATATGAGACTACCACACATATCCATTAGCGGTATATCTAGTAGTTGGGAATATGTAAATGGATAATTAGTGGGAGTTTTGGTGGTACAATGTGAGATAAAGCATACTTGGGTTCATCTCATGATACATCAACTATCAGCAGGTGATGGCTAAGCACCGAGTTTAGGTGGGTTGTTTCAACCTCTTGAAATCCCAAACTAGAAATGGGACGACAAGTCCATAGACTTCGTTGTAGGGATTCCTTGCACAATGAAGGGATATGACCCCATCTGAGTGACAGTGGACAAAATCATGACATATACACACTCCCTTGTGATCAGTGAGTCGAGCTTGGTGGAGAGTATTGGGTAGTTGTACAAGTGGGAGATCATCCACCTTCATCGGGTACCCTCGATGTTATCTCTGATCATGGCATGGGGTTTCATCAAGATTTTGGAGAGGCATGCGAGAGGTGTTCGTGACCCAACTGTGGACGAGTATAACCATTCAACCCGAGATCGATGGGTAGGTAAATCACACTATCTAGGTGATGGAGGATATGTTGTGGGCATGCATGTTGGTTTTTGGCTAGAGAGGAAAGCTTTCCCCAAGGTTCTTTAGGCCATTTGAGATCATGTAGAGGGTTAGTAAGGTTTCCTACAACCTTTCCCTACCCCCACAACTGGATAAGGTTAAAAACATTTCTCCATGTGTCATAGTTTAGGAGATGCATGCGTAACCATATTCACATCATCATCAGGGGTGAACCATACAAGGACAACCCATTCCCTTGGTTTGTGTTTTGTAGAAGCATAGAAACCTGTATGAGTTTCCCTTAGAGAGGGATATTCAACTACAAGATTTATATCCAATGTTATTTACCCATTATAGGATTTTGGGAGTGAACATTTTGAAGAAGGGAATGATTTAGAGACCCCAGTTTCACTTTGTGAGACTTTTAAAAATGTCAGAATATATTTCCAACACTAGGCGTTGAGACAGTGTGTGATTCCAAGGCATGGTGCACTTTGAACAAATTTTATTAAAATATTAATTATTATTATACTATTCACATGGAGGAAATGAGATATATCTTAAATGGAATCTTGGATCATAAATATGATGGAACAATTGAGTCTGAAGCATGTTGTTTAACCTGTGATTGGTATAACCTTTTCGGGCGCATGCCTTCTGTAGAGAAAGTCTCAGAGGGAAAACCATAAACAAAATAATTAAAAAAAAATTGTTTTCTTTGAAACACTACATTGAATAAATTCTCAATGGGGACTCAGATTGGAAATCCATGTCCACCATTGAGTTCATAGCATGGTGTTTATCCTATGGGTGACCTCAGTTTAGAGGGAACAAGAGGTTCAGATTTCACATCCACCGAACATTTCTACTAATATGAGGTTAGAAGAATGATCCAGAGATAGAACATTTTTATCTTAGATAGAAGCGCTCTAGAGAATCGTGATTTTACATCCGAACGTCATAGGATCACGATGAAATTTCAAGTGCTAGTAGATCTGAGCTCAGTGGACACAACAACATATCCAAATTCAAGGTATGATTTTTCATTCGGATTCTGCACCTCCCCAATTGTAAAATGTGTTTTACATTTTTAATTATTATAATGTTTTATAATTTAAAATCATTTGTTGATTCCAGAACTAACAATGACCATCGTTGTTTTTATTTAGGGTTACCCGTTCTTTGTTTTTTTCATTGTTCTTCGTCGATAAACTTTTCTCCTTGCATAAGCAACCTCCGATATTTGACCAAGACCCATATCTGTGAAGCTCTCAACTTTAGGAGTCCTAATATATTATCGAGTTCAGTTTTTGGGTGATGGAGGATCCATGGAGGCAAGAAGAGGATCCACAAACCTTTTGTCTGGTCAAACTAGTGATGATCCTTTGAGAGGATCCAACACTTTGTAGATTGGGTCACGAGGCTCCACAATCTCCTCTCGAAACAATTTTTGGAGCCCTGCAGTGTTCCAATTGGTCCGCAAAAGGTTCTGGCGGTGTGGGTTCAACAAGGGTGGTTCTTGCAGAGGCTGGAGGATCGACAAATAGTGGTTCATTCCTAGTCTATGGTGGTGTGGGAGCTGGCGTGGCGGTGTGCAGGGCGACACAGTGGAAGCCGAGAATTGGGACGGCGGCACGACCCTGGGCATGGAAGTTGAGGGCATCAGAGGCTGGTCGAGTTTTTGGTGCATGGCAGTACCAGAACAGACCAACTGTTTCTGGCAGCTATGAGTTGGATCGACCTATCCAGGCTGGTCCAGTCAGTCTGGGCCAGATGTTTTTTACTAAAAACCCCATAATTCACAAACTAGGTGTCCAAATTGCAAGTCATCTGTAGCAATGTGACCCTTGCACTGAGGTGGAGTTTTTGAAGCCATTTTGAGGAATTTTTATCTTTTTATTGAGGATCGAGGGCACAAAATGTTCATTTTCAATAATAATATTATTATTATTATAATTTGATGTTTTTTGTACTAGATGTAACTTTTGTGTCTGATTTCTAATTGGTGTTCCTTCATAGGTGATGTGACCCTAAAATTGATATGGGATTTTCAAGAATAATTTAGGGTACATAAATTGAAATAGTGTTGTGGGCCCTATGAGGTTTAGTTTGGGTGTTTGCAATAGAATGTGACATTTTCATCTGGTGCCCATTTTGGACGAATGAATAGTCGATCTCGTGTGTTTTTCTATGAGGATCGCAATGGCACAATCTGCCCGATTCAATTTGGGACTGAACCATGGGACCTATGGGATACCTTTCAAGTGAAGCGCAACATTACAAAATTTTTCCATCTGATGTCTGATTGGGGCAAGTGAATAGTGAATATGCATATTTTTTTCAAGGATTGCAATGGTGTGATCCGTTTTCCATGCAGAGCCTTTTCGTGATTGGTAGTGACCAGGAACAGTATGAGAGTTTATGGTAAAATTATCTTTTTCATTGGTTTTTCATATAGAATGATTCAATAGATAATCCTTCATGCTTTAACGTGGGGATCATAGTGTTATGATCTGCATGATGTGTTTCAGTATCGAGGGGTGGGCCCCATGAAGCACCTTTCACATGCGATGTTGAGAGTTATAGCTTCTATGTTGGGTGTATGATTCAGGCAAATGAATAGTTTATCCAGTACAATTTCCTACAAGTATATCAATGGTGTGATTAATTTTGTTACCCAGAGCTATTTGAGGAGGTCATTTCATGAAATTATAATTTTTACCTTTAGGCCAACGATGAGAATTATGCGTTCATCAGCCTTTTGGGCCAATTATGTCATGTACTGGGGGAGTAAAATATCATTCCTAGGGGTACTATTGTGTAGTTCAGTACCCAAGTATGTGAGGGTACATGAGAATGAGAAGAGGTAGGTCACACATCATGTGGACCCCACACACACAATGTACCACTTTATGAATCTTCTACCTCTCGTATATCCCCCTTTAAGAGTCATATTTTGGCATGTGAGTAGCCTACCCTGAGTGTTTCACTTTGCAAAATGTGATAATTCCCTCTACAGTGGATTTCAAGATACAATATGAGACGCCTTGAGTGTGATGCCTAATTAAGGTGACACTCAATGACTGTTGTAGCGTTGTTCCAAGAGGTGTACATTCTTACCATTTATTTGAGTGGTATAGTTCCTTGGAATTATTCCTAGATGTGTAGTTCAAGAGACATTATTCCAAGAGGTGTAGTTCCTCTACTTTCTTCTGAAATGTGTCGTTCCTCAATACTCTCGGAGTGGTACCATTCATCAGGGATAGACAATGATGTTTTGGGTTTACCTTCATCTGGGATTTGAAGTGGTCCCCAATGGAAGTGATTAAATGATGACATTAGTGACATCTGAGTGGAACCCTCTAGCCGAGAGGGGCATGGGTCCTCGTTGACAGTAGAGTGGAACCCTTCAGTCGGGATATTCATGGGTCCTCAATGACTGTAAAGTGGAACCCTATAGCCGATCTGGGAATGGGTACTTGACCAGACTAGAGATAAACCCTCTAGCTAAGCTGGGAATGGGACCTCGATGAAATCAGAGTGGAACCCTCCAGTTGGGCTGGGCATGTGTCCTCGACGACACCCGAGTAGAACCCAACAACCTGGTTGGGAATGGTTCCTCAACACCACTAGAGAGGAACCCTCCAGCTTTGATGGGAAAGGGTCCTCGACTTTGAGATGACCTCTTTACTACAGGTCAGTGATGAGATTATTTTTGACATTAACATGGAATCACAAGAAATAGTGTCACTTTACCCATTGAGAGGTGTCCTTATAATGTGACCTAAAACCGTTCAGGTGAGTTAGTGCCACCAAAATTGTATAGTATTAATGTGTGGTGACTTGATCCCCCTTTACTCGTAGTTTAGAGTAGACATGAGGGATGCCGAGGATCATTGGTGGTTAATTTTGGCACTATTTACGACTCTGTTCTTGGGATGAACTATAAGATGAAGATCCCATTACTCCTATGTTTAGATTATTTGAATGAGATTATATATTTGTATCCTTTTACAGTACCCACTCGAGTTTTTGTTACTACCCTTCTTGGAGAGGCAGAGATGTGTGGGGAATGCCACATTCTTTTAGTGTCTAGCTTCTCATGGTTGGAAAAGTATACTCTACAACTATAGATAGTGAAGACTTGAAAATAATTTCAACATCTCATTATTATGATATTCTTGTTTTTGTATGATTCCATATTCACTCTCTAGTTGGATTGAGTTTTACTCTTTCGGTTCTCTTTTACTGAACCTTGTTCTATCTATTTCTTACCTCTACAGTGTATCTCTTACTACTCTGCCGTCACTTTTTTCAGGGTGTCCTATTGAGTATTTTTATACTCACCCATGCATGGGCTTTGCCTGAACTATTGTTCCATATACAGATGCATGATAGGTTGATTGTGACTTTGGAGGAGCTTAGGGATACTGGTTCTTAGACTATTTACTGTGGTCTTAGATTGGGATCTTGGAGTAGGGATCTCTCAGCTATTTTACTTTTTGGTTTCTACCAGGTTGTGGCATATTTCTGGTTGGGTGTGTATTTTGGCCCTTTTTTCTTTCAGTTTAATTTAAAACACCTATTATTATACTATTTAGATGTCCATGCATGCTTGTGGTTTTTATATAGTAGTGGTGTTTCTTTTAATTTATTTTCCCTCTATAATTTTTCATTGAGGTGGTTGCGCGTGTATATTAGTACTTAGGAAAATGACTCCCCATGTTTTTTGTGCCTTTAGTTCTTGTCGACACCCCCTGGACATTGGAGGTGGGCATTGGGTAGTTGCAAATCGATTCCTATCTTGGTTTGGGTCATGAAAATTTATGGTCATTTTTTACAATATCTATATTACATCATAAAATAAACAACATTTCTGGTTATTTGTGAAATAATTTTATTCCATTTTAAATAACCCTTCATAAATATCAATTTTTTTTTATTTTGTATGTTTTAGTTTGGTAGTATTGGTCCTTGTATATTGATCATGGTTATATAATCTCAAGAATAATGATATAAATATCATATATATTCATAATATATATATAGTTATCTATAAAAGGTATATGTATAAAATTTAATTACACTATCAATAAAGATGGTAGGTCGTACGTCTGTATGAACACTATTTTAACTTTAAGAAAAATGGAAATAAAAAATAGAAAATAATATTCCCATATTCTAGAATCAATTTTATATCATAGTTATGATATATATTCATTAAATTTATCCTTATTACAATCAATTTCAAAATAGAATGATAAATGAATCACATCATTTCATAGAGGTTGTAGTCGACATGTATGTAAGAGCGAAATTATAGTTTTCTAATAGATCAGAAGGTATGATATTAAATGTGATATTATAATTAAAATGTATAATTAACTCATACATGTTATATAAAGTCATTTATTCCACCATTATATCTAGACATGAGAGGATATTATGGAAAAAATTACATCGGTTCATGTGGCGGTAGTACACGATACACATAATCGAAAGTTTTATTTCCCATTTGATGGAAGATGATATGTTTGTAGGTTATTCCAGTAAAATAATAAAATATCAATATATAGTTGATAGTGTTTTTATTATATCATCATGGTTAACAAATATTTTAAATAGGTAGAAGAAGAAATAAAATTAAAACATAGGGTTAAGAACTATGCCTCTTCTTAAGACAACCTCTTTATGTTTATACCTAATTCATTTGAAGGATTGTTTTCCAATGAAACCATGGAATATAGGCCATGGGTATGGACTTATAGAAAGTATTTGGGTAAGGTTTGTAGGAAAAAAATATATTTTTATGTGTGAATAAAAGAGGATAGAAGATTCCCTTTTATATGTGTGGAGTACCATTTTTAGTAAATCCCCAAAACTATTCATTAATGCGAGTCACTATCAAACCAAGTGACTCCAAAATTAATAAATAATGGATTATGGATAATATAATGTCGATGAAAATCTCCACCTCTAAAAAAGAAACATTGTTTAAACATGTTATTACCTTTTACCTCCAAGGTCACTCACTTTTACAATTTTAGTTGTCACCATTGTAACTAGTTTATTTTTACCTCAGTAATTTATGCATTAAGCCTTGAAATAAAATGATCATTATTAAATAATTTTTACCCACTTCATCTAAATATTAAATCAAGTTTATTAAATAAAAATCACGTGTGTGTGGAAAATTAATTTTAACATGAGTGCATGTAACACTAAAAACCCAATTTTAACTTGAACCACAATAAGTAATTTTTTTTATTTTTTTACTATTAATTATTACAAAAAGTTATATTGAAATTACATAATAATATTAACTATTATTAATCAAAATATATAATCCAATTTATCAAATTTAATTCATATAATTAGTATAGTTTAATTAAAAAAATAAAGTCTGAAGATGTGTTGAAAACAGTTTTTCATGAAATTCATTTTTTAAGAATACGATGATAATATATTTACTATATGTCTAGTAGTAATCATTATATAGAATTAAATTAATATATTTAGATATATAATTCATACATTTCATTCAAATCATTCATCAATATTTTTTTATTAACTAAAGTGGAGTGATCATATGCACTTAAAAATAGTTTTCTAAGAAAATATCCCTTTTAACCTCCAAATAATCTTAACATTATTTAAATGAAATTTATAGTAAATACATGTTTAATTTAAAATAATATAACAAAATATTATATAAATATTATGAATATTTAAATACTATATATTCTGTTATTCACTGAATCTTATTTCTAAGGTAAAATCTCAAAAACTAATTTAGGCCAATTTTGACCAAGTATGTTGAAAAGAAATATTCATCCTATCAAATTATAATTTCTAAGCCATGAAATATGAAAATGTGAATTATATTATAATTTTATTAAAATATAATTTTCACTTACTATAATTGAACCTCAATTGTCACATTCATCCCTCCTATAAAAATTTTTTCCTTGAAATTTTCAAGGATATTAATTTCTAAAAAAGTGAGGGTGGTTCTTTTTCATAAAATCCTAATTCCCATGAAACTTCCACTATTTTATGATTTATATAAATTAACATTACTATTCAGTTCATTTAATTACACCATAAAGTATCTCTAGTTTCATGAATCTAGATAGGATATTCACAATAACATAAATCAGGTTATAATTCGATTTCATTAGAGGCAAGCACATGCATTGGGTCTAGAATGTATTTCCTTAATAATAAAATATAGAATACTTCCTTTACTTTATTATGTATTTTTGGAATTAATAATTAAGAAGAAACATATATAATTATTTCAAAAATAACAAAAGGTTTGATGTACATGGGGCCCAGTTTACCTTTCTTACCAAACCTTATAACACCCTTCCATGGAGATACATTAAAAAAATGTGATATCGCAGTTAAACTTCTAAATAATTACTTCAATTATGAGAATTTTTTTATGTGATATGATTTAATATGGGATTTGAATAGTCATTACCTTTTCTATTTTCCCACCAATAGTTCAGGTCCTACAATTTTCCTTTCTCCAACATCATCCCAACAAGTTGGAGTACCACATCTCTTTCCATATAATGCTTCATATTACCCAATTTTAATACATGAATGGAAGTAATTGTTATAGATAATCGCTACCAAAGCTAAATAATAATCACACATTCCATTAATGATAATAGATAATGACCTTAACATGTCTTACAATGTTTGAATAGTCCTTTTGGACTATCCATCAATTTAAGGGTGATAAATGGTTCTCAAATTAAGATCGATATCAAGATAATTATAAAGACCATTTAATAATTTTGATGTAAATAATGGGTCATGAGAAGAGAAAACTGAAATAGCTGCACCATGATGTCTTAAAACATCATTAATATATGGATTTTCAAGGTGATCCCAAGGTAAATATTCTCTTATAGGTAAAAAATGTGCAGATTTGATAATGTGATAAAAAATAACCCATATTGAAACATTCTTTCTAGGAGTCCTTGGTAATCCATTGAAAAAGTCCATAGTAATGTCATCCTATTTCCATATAGGAATAGGTAGAGGTTTTATTATACCTCAAGGATTTTATATCTCATCCATCACATATTGGATAACCGAATATCATGACAGATAATATGAATTTACCACATTATATTATTCCACCAAAAATGTTTCCTCTAATATCTATACATCATAGTGCTACAAGGGTGTATGTAGAAAATAAAGCTATGAGAATCCTCAAATAATTCCATTTCTATATTAGTTATAGATCAAACACATATTCTCTTCCCAAATTTTATATTTCCATCTTCACAAATGAAGTCTTCCAATTTTTCATCATTCACGACCTTAATTGTATTTTGTAAATTCTAATAATAATGTTGATATCTATTTATATTTTCTAAAAATTATGTTTTGAAAATAATTTAAAAATTAGTGTTTTAAATCCTTCTTTAATAATTCTAAAATCCATATTTTCTAGATCCATAAACATAGGATCCCTATCAATCCTCATTTTGGTTAGAACTCCAGGATATATCCTGCTCAATGAATCCACTTCCTTTTTTTCCTTTTAGAGGTGGTAGTATATTGAGAAATAATAATTCATGTGTATCTAAAGCCACCACCTTTTCCTCATATTGATCAATTTATATGAAAAGGTGTATTTCAAAAACTTATGATTCTTATATATCTCACATTTTTCAACATAGAGATAACATCTCCATATCATTGAAGCAAAGAGTACATATTCCAACTCAAGATAATTGGTTAAATAGTTCATTTAAATAATATTTAACTTACATGATTCATAGGTTATTACATTATCATTCTATATAAGGAAACAACCAAATACTTTCTTTTATCCATCACTCTATATCACAAATCCGTCATATCCTACTAGTAGGGTCAAAATCAGAGTATTTAATAACCCCCATTAAATTATTTAAATAATTATTCAAATTCCTTTATCCATATAAACTTAACCTCTTTATGAGTAAAATTGATTAACGGGTAATCTTATAGGGAAATTTTATGATCAAATCACCTATAGTGACATGCCAAACCAATGAAACTAAGTTCCTCATTTATGTCCGTTGGAATAGACCATTATTAGGATTATTTTATCCTTATAGGATCAACTAATATTCTATACTTGGATACAATATTTAAAAGAAAAAAAACATTCTAAATCTAGAATTAATACTTGAAAAATTTTCTATAAAACTCTTGTCTTCTAATAGTATCAAGGAAGATTCATAAGTGATTCTCATGGTCTACATAGATCAAACATTAAACCAAAATATTATTAATAAATTCTAAAAAAAATCAACATATTCCATGAAGACTCAAATAATTAGAACCATAAAAATGGTTCATTAGTCAATAAAAATGAAATTATAGTAAATTTTTAATGTTTATATGTTGGGAACATGGTGTCTTAAGAATATATTCCTTCCTTCCTCACCATTGATGATACTTAGAATGAAGGTATATCATTGAAACATATTTATTTACATGAAGTAGATTGAATTTTTTTAAATACGTGGCAGAGAATATTTTTTATCTATCAGTATAGAAATTAATTCCTTATAATCAATGCATAAACAAATTTATCTATATTTATTCTTAATGAAAATAATAGGATCTCCCCAAGGTTAAATAATAGGGGGGGTATAAATCCCTTATCTCACAACTCCTATAGTTGTATCTTCAACTCCATTGATTTCATAGTGGATTTTATATATGGATTATTTGATATAGATATTACATTGGGGATTAAATTAATGGAAAACTCAACCTCACACATTGGTGGATTTCTTGGTAACTCCTCAGGAAATACATCAATATATTCCTATACAATAGGTACATTCTTAATTTGAACATTACATTTTCATTCAATAGATTATATACGTTATTCTTCTCCAAGAATATCATTAAAAAGAGCTATTGGGTGTGGATCTAGACATAAGTCTTATGACAAAATATATCCTTTAAGGATAAGGAATTCCACATATTCATCATCAATTATAATTTCCATCTCATTGTAAAAAAATTTTTTACCATATTTTTAAAGGCAGTCCATACCAAGGTTTATATCAAAATAAACCATAGTTATAATAATAAAATCATCAAATGGGGCATGTTTATGTGTCGTAATGGTAATAGATTGACACATGTATATTATAGAGAGACTTTAACTATGATTATTAACCGATAACTCCCTCTTTAAGGTTCCTAGGAAATATCTAATTTTCCTAAAATACAGTGAATATATAAAATAGTGAGATGATGTAGAATCAAATAAAGCATTAGATAAATATGAGGATATGATTAAAGTACCTGCCACAATATATTTGGGAGATTCCACTTAAATTATTTTGATCACTTAAGCTTGGTCTTTCTCCATTAGAAATTTCTAGAGAAAATTATCTTAACACCTGGGAAAAAAATTTTCATAGTGACCCATATACTTATAGTCAAAGAATAAAAAATTGGAAGATTCTTTATTTACCTTTCAATCATGAACTTGATTGACTTTCTCTATACACTAAAAGAAAATTCCCATTCCTAGCAATCATGATCCATGATGTATCCTTACAAATTTATTATGAATCATAAATTACATCCTTCCCTTATTATATTTCTTTATATTTAATTTTTCATAGTTATAATCCAACCTATTATAATAATTCTTTTCTTCTAAGTTATATGAATTTGAGAATTATTTCGTTATCTTGATAAAACAGGACACTATATCCTTGTTTTATGAAAAGGTTTAGGAGACTAGATCCCTTCAAAGGATTTCGTTTATACCATAAAATAAATGGTAATTATTACTCATTATATTTAGTACATATTCCAAAATATGCCATTCTTAAATAAACCCATGCCTTTTACACATATTATTACATTATTTTGAAACATCAGTATCCATTAATACAAATCAAGGATAAAAAGGCCAAGTGTCTTAGGAAGATTAGTTTCATATTATATCAATAGGAACATAAAACATGGAATACTTATTTTGTTCTCCATTATTAGATCATAAAATCCATTAGAGATCTTAAAATTACATGGCATCACATTAGGAATACATAAAAAAAGGGCAATCTAGAAAGATCAGTAAGGGAATAAACATGATAACATGTGAGTAAAATGTATAATATAATATTGTAAAAGAGAAGTATCATGAGTAATCCCATGAATGAATAACATAAAAAATATATATCATAAGATCAACATAACATAGGAAATATGTAAGTAACACAAAATATGACATAAAAATATGTTAAGGATAACTTACTTGATAATATCACATGGCATGAAAAGTACTAGAATAGACTAGGTATACTCCATAATCCCATACATAACGCCTGAGGAGACTAAATCTTTACCCAATTATAGGGAAACATATCTAGGAACATCCATAATATATTTTTCATGATATATGTGTTCCATATAAATAAATCAATAATAAGGAAAAAGATTATAATTTCCAACGGAAATAAAATGGGATGCATAATCTAGCCTCATGTCATAATCAAATGAAATTTCATAATGAAGGAATTTGAGAAATCAGGATCAGGAATATATCACCCAACCAAATGAAAATAGAATAATCTAGGAATGTTATATAAATATTTATATAACTTAAAAACATTCTATATCATTAACGATAGAGAAAGTGAGTTAGATATTTAATAATCATAACCCAAAAAAGGGAAGGTTAGAGAGATCCCTTACATAGAACCCAATATATCACATGGGTTATTTATCAACTCTAAAGATAAATGTATGCTAATTATTTACATTATTAAAAAATTTTCATCAGTTATTACCACCTTTATATTATTTATTATCATACTAAATTCATTTACTTATTCATTTAGGTTCATGTAAGGTGTTTTGACGATGTTCATCTCATATATAAAAAATCATATTAGAAATTTGAATAAGGTCAATGTGATTATTAATTACCCATCTCCATAATAATAATGATCATTTTTATACATGTATTATACTTGAAAAATAAATAAATAATGATTTTTATCAAAAATGGAACTATGTTACAATCATGGAGATGGTATGTTGTCTGTATGCAAGAGTAAAATATACATTTTTCAATTATCATGATGGAAAGAAGTTAAGTGTTTTTTTATTTTTAACTGATGATAAATATATCATAAATATCATATTATTTATTTAAATACACTTACATATAATATCAATGTGACATGATATTGAAATATGAATCACATCATTTCGAAAGGAACTAGTCTCCCATTAACTCAAATGAAATTATCATTCTTTAATGGGTGTTATGATAGAAATATATATTATATATTAATATTAAAGAATTATTTTTGTATCATAAATATCATATATAATTATAAAATACTTAATTATATCAATCTGGTAGAGGTTTTGATGGAAAAACAATTGTATCGGTTCACAAGGCGGTATTTTTATATAAACATGATTGATGGTTTCATTTTCTATTTTATGCTGAAACAGATATATATAGGTTATTGCATAATAAATATCAATATATGAGAGATAATTATGTTTTTTAATCAGCATATTTGATGATTATTGAATAATGTGCAAGAAGAAATAAAACAAAAATGCAAGGTTAAGGATTTTACCTATTCTTCAGAGAACCTATTTAGGTTTATTCCAAAGTCCTTTTTAGGAGGTTTTCCTAATAAATATTAGTCCTCTAGGATTTGGGGAAGGATTTAAGGAATAATATTGGGAAGGGATTGTATGAAACATATGGTTTTAATGTGTTAAGTGGATATGGCTGGGGGTGGAATTTTATAAGTGGGGTCGGGGATGCAATTAGAATTTTTGAAAATAAAAATTGATACCATGTCTTTTACAAACTATAAGGATCCAAAATGGATCCTTTTAGAGCCTTAGATGATATAAAGACAAAATATTTCCTTAATATATATTTTATACATGTTTTTTGGTAATTTAAATCATTATATGTTTAGTTTAACATCCTAATAAACCTATTTCCACCTCAACTACCGTAATTTTTATTTTACTATTTTCAATATTTATTATGAAAAAATTAATTTTAACTAATTATATAATAAAAATTATTTTGATTGAAAATATTAAATACATATTACCAAATTAAATTCATATAAGTCGAATAATTTAATTTTATATAAAATCAGCATATGCGATGAAAAATTAGTTTTTAAGAAATGTATTTTCAAGAATAAAATGATATTATATTTACATTACAACTAGTAATCATCATTATATGAATTAAAATTAACATTATATAATTATAATATATATATATTTAGTTTAAATCATTTCTCATTATAGTTCATTTTAACTAATTAAAATGGGGAAATAATGTGCACTTTAAAATAGTTTAAAAAAATGTTCTTAATCCCAAAAATAAACTTACACTAAAATCAATTATAATGATTATTTAAATGTAATTAAATTAATAATTTATTAATAAATAATAATTATGTTAATTTTAAATCAAATTAAAATAATAAATGGAATTTTAAATTAATTTATTTATTTAAAATAGAATGTATATTTTATAAATATATATATTTTTCACTATTCAAGGAAAAACTCATTATTTTTTGAAAAATCTGAAAAATTATCCCCATGTATATATTGATATGACGATTTAAAAAATTATGTTCATTATATAGTAAAGCATTTCTAAAAGATCCCAAATTTAATTAAAATTTTTTCTTAAAAAAATAAATAAAAATCATTTTTAAAGGAAACATACTTTTCTTATAATAAAATATCATTATTAAAAGTAAATTTGTTGTTAACAATTTATTAGTAAATTTAAATTGTAATTTTTTTTATATTTCAAAAATCAGTTAATACTTTTCATACCCACCATTTAAATAGCTAGGTAAATTGTTTATTGTATATATACTATTTTAATATTATATCATGGTTCTTTTAAACTCAGTGTTTCATGTTGAGTATGCTATTGAACATAGTTATATTTTAAAAATATTAGTTATTTACCTGATAACCCACCATAAATACATTTTATCATCACAATTTTAAAATTTTCTCATTAATCAATGGTTTAACATTCAAAAATTCCTTTGTAGAAAACACACAACATAAAAAGGGTTAATAAATATTTTTCTTATAAGGATGGAAAATGGAAATTTATAAGGGCATAAAATAATAACTTTACATATTGAATAAAATTAGAGGTAAGTAAAAACATTTATTATGAAATAATATTCATTTAGATGATTATATTATTCATGTTTTTAAAGATAAGTGACCATCAATTTATAAAAACAATAATAACATTTTTTATTTAGAGGTCATTTTCCTAAATTTGAGGGATAATATTTCTATAAGAACTAATAAAATAAGAATATATATTGTTTTTCCAATTATTATTTCATCCTCTAACATGTTTTCTCTATAATATTAAATATTATTCTAAATGATGAATACTCAAGATGAGTTTTTAATGCCTAAATTAATTAAATTTTCTTTTAACGGATCATATGATTTAACAAAATGATATCAGGATATTTCTATTTTATTTTAATATTAACCAAAACCATAAATGGATAGAACAACATAATAAAACTACTAAAATGAGTACACCTTTATATTAACATCTAAATCCAAAGTTCAACATAGATCATTCTATAACCATACATTCCACATAACATCAACATTGAAAAATTTGATTATATTCTTCCCAAATTATTTTTCATGTTAAACCACATGTTATACCTAAGGATTACATATACCTTAAACTAATGAAAAATTTATCAAAATATCATTAATGACATAAAAATACTAAAAATAAAAACTTATTTGATCATAAAAATAATCCTCCCAAAAAACACTTAATATTTATCCATCAATTAATTTATGTAAAAATAATATCATACTAACTAGTAAATCATGTAGGATAGTTGTATTGGTTGCATAATTATATCCATTCATTTATGGGTTCAAGATAAGTGGCCTTTCCAGATACGATGAGTTTTCTCCTAGCATGAGTGTTGTCATTTTTCTAAATATATATTAATATATTTCCAATAACATTCTCAAATATATGATTTATATCCTCAAAAGAACATTAATAAACAAATTAGTTTTTAACCACTAAATACTTCTATAAAACTTAATTTTCCAATTAAATAAAATAATAATAATTGACTATAGTTGCCTCTACATTATGAACGTATAAAATATTATATTTTCCTTAGTCATGTGTTTTTTCATAAAATATAACATAACCATTAAAGAAACTATCAATGTTATTATTACCATTCAACATATCCATTAAAAAATCTACTGCAAAATTATCATTAAAAGTTAATGATTGTTATAACCAACATACCATTGATAAAATTACTTCAACAACATGATTCTACAGTTCCAACACCTAAAAAATTCAATCATTCCAATTCAATGATTCTCATAACATAATCCCTTATGAATTAATCCTTATATTAGGGAATTTAATTGGATAATAAACAAATTTCCGACCTCTTTGAAATTGATCTTTTAGTGGTGCCTTAGGTTGAACATTATTTCCCTATGTCTTGTTATCCAGAAATGTCATTTTTATTCAAAAATTAGCTTTTTTCTGGAATAATTTTCTACACATAAATTATATTATAATTCCATTAAGGCATGTTGTACGGTTCATATTCCCATATTTTTTTTCATGTAGAAAATTTATGTTTTTTCATTACCATCGTTAACACCTGAATTTCCATGAGACACTATCTTTCCCTTCTGTGATGTGTTTGAAAATTACAATATTATTTAGTTTGTAATTGTAATTAGAGATAAACAATTTGGAAATATGAAAATTTTTATAACATCTATTCCAATTAGGTTAAGAATATCATTAGGAAATTCAATACATTTCACATCATATTCTTTCTGTCATGGTTTCCCCTATTTTCCACCATTAACTAAAAGGAAAACAAGGTAATAATTCATTTACTAATATAATTAAAAATGGAAACTTATAAACCTTTGAGGAATAACTTGTAAATGTTAATTGTATAATAAATTATTATTCTATAGTTTTCCATACATTGTAATATTTACTTTTAGGATTTCTAGCATAATAATGTTTTCAAATCCTTCATAATGGTTCGTAAAGAATATGTGAATTTCCAAAAAATATCCCTCCGGGATGTCAAACTAGGTGCAATATAAGACCCATTATCATGTTCCAGGTAAACCTTAAGTCTTGTATGGAGTTCTATTTTTAGATTCAATACAACTAGGTACATTTTTTGCAAGAACCACTTCCACGTAAAGTTTCCAGACAAAGATACAATTTCTCAGAAACCACTCACTCTATATATCCCCCAAATTCATGGATATTTTCTAATACTTAGTCTTATACTTATACTTATCCTTACACTTATACCTAGGGTAATAAATAATTGTATTACATCATAGTTTCCAGAGGTTAACTAAACCTTTTTTCTGATACCAAATATAGTGACCAATTCCTTTTACACATATTATTCCATGATTATAAAACATAACTATCTATTAATGAAAATTAAGGATTAAAAATTCCTTGTAACTTTGCGAGGATAAGTTCATATTATATAAAAAAACTCAAAACACTACTTAATTATTTTATTCACCATATTGATCTCTTAAAATCCATTTTACCTCTAAAAACTACATGGGATAACCATAGGAATACATAAAGAATGGTGCGATCTAAAAAATACAGTAATCGAATAAACATGATAAGGAAACATAAAATACGAGTCAAAGTTATAAAAATATATCATAAGGGTGAAGGCTAATGAGTATTCACATAAGATAATAATAAAAATAACATGGTATCATAATATCATAGTATCATAAGAAATGTGATAGAAGCACAAAACATGATATAAAATTGTTTCAAGGATAACTACATAAACAATATCCCATGGTGGACAAAGTCCCATAATAGATTAGGTTTATTACATAATCCTATACACGACTAAATAATTACCCAATTAATTGAATCCATATCCGGTTCACTAATCATAACATGTTATGGATATTTTTTTCTACATAAATAAATCAATTTTATGTCATAACATAATAATTAACCATGGAAAGAAAATATGCCATATAATCTTGCCTCATATCATAATCAATGGAATATTCATAATGATGGAATTTGATAAATGATCAAAAGAAATGTATAAACTCTTCCAAAGAAGGGAAAATAAGATAGAATATATTTGAGCTAAAAATATAAATAATTTATAAATATTACATATCATTAAAGAGATAGAAAGGTATTTAGAGAGAGAATCATTATAACACAAGGAAAAGGGTGGATTAGAGTGACACCTTACCTTGAGCCCAGTTATTCACATGGGTTATTGATCTTCCTGAATAATAATCATATATTAATGATTTATTTTATTAATAAATTTTTAATGTTTATTGTACTTTTTTTATTTCATTTTTTTCATGTTATATTAAATTACTTATTCATTTCGGTTCATGATAGACATTTGGATGATGTTCAACTCATATGTACAAAATCACTTTAGAAAGTTAACTAAGGATAAAGAGATTATTAATTCACAATATCAATAATAATAATCAGGAATTAATTATCATTTTAATATATCAATTATTCTTTTAAATCTTATCAAGAATTATGATTATAAATAATGAACTAAAGTACAATCATGGAGATGGTAATCCATATATATGCATGAGTAACATTTCTATTTTTAAATGATCATGATGAAAATAATGTATGTGTTATTTTATCTTTATATAATTATAATTATATCATAAATATTAATTTTTTATAAATACACTTATGTATACCATTTATTACATACAATAATAAAAAAATAATCACATCACTTAGTGAGGCGGTATCCCACCATACACATGAACGACATTATCATTCCTAAATGGGTGGTAAAGAATGTATATGATATATTAATATTACATAATTATTAATATGTCCTGAATATAATATATAATAATTCAATCTACCATTATATTTAGCTATGATATGTTGTTACGGAAAACAAATTAAATCTGTTCATAGGGTGGTGGTCCTCCGTACACATGATCGATAGTTTCATTTCCCAATTGATATAAGGGTATATAGATATAGGTTTTTAAATAATAAAATATAATAATATTGTATATAATTATGTTATTATATCATCATATTTGAAGAATATTGATGGATGTGGGAGGAGAAATATGAAAAACACAAGGTTAATAATTTTACATCTTCTTTAGAGAACCTCTTTATGTTTATACCTAAAGCCTTCTTAAGTGGGTTTAAAAATAAAACTAAGGCATACAAGATGTGGGGATGTATTTAAGGAATTAAATTTGGTTTGTATTATAATAAAATAATGGTATTGGAATAATTAATAGGAGAGGAGTAGGGATGACCTTTTATAAGTGAGGGAGAGGACACACTTGGTATATTTGATAAGAAAAAGTGCTACTAATGTTTTTCACAGGCCACAAGGCACCAAAATGAACTATTATGGAGAATTATATGATATAGGGTCTAAATATCGAAATAAAATATATTTCATACGTGTTTTTAGGTGATTTTAGTCCATTTTAGTTATGCATAACCCCTGGTAAACCCGCTTTCACCTTAACCATGGTAATTTTTTTTTACTATTTTCACTATTCATTATCATGAAAAATTAAGTTGACCTTATTATATAATATAAATTATGATGACTCAAAATATGTAATCAATTTTACTATATTCAATTAATAAAAGTTGTATAATATGATTTAATATAAAATTTTTACACACAATGAAAAATCAGTTGTTGAGAAATATATTTTTCAAACTTTAGATGATCTTATATCAGATTTATGACTAGTAACCATAATTATATGAATTTAAAATAATATTTATTGATATAAAATATATAAATTTAATTTAAATAATTCCTCATTATGGGGTTATTGAAATTAATTAAAATAGAGAAACATTATGCACTTTTCAATTTTTCTTAAAAACAATTTCTTTAAGCCCAAAAATAAAATATGATTAAAATCCTATATAAAGATGATTTAAGTGTAATTAATTGGATAAAATATACATAAATAATATATATTTTAATTTTAATTAAAATTAAAATAATATTTGTTCTTTTAGAAGGATGAATTTCTTAAAATGAATGTATTTGTTTACATATATGGGTATTTTTCATTATGCACTTCAGAATAAATAATTTCTAAAAAATAAAAAACAAGTTACCCTAATTAAATTTTTATATGTTTATTTTAAAATATATATTCATTTTATAAAGTAAAATTCATTAAATTTCCCTAAAGAAATTATAATATATTTTTTCAAAAATTAATAAAAATCATTTTTGAAGGAAACATAATTTTTACAGAATAAAATATCATAATTACAAGTTGAGTGATTATTAATAATTTATAATAAAAACTATATAATAATTTTAGGTATATTTCATAATGTTATACTATTCATACTATCCAATTTGACAGCTAGGTTAAATTGGTCATGTTTATATCATATTTTAATATTATATCGTAGTTCATTTAAACTCACTATCATGTATTGATTATGCTATCAAACATAGTGATAATTTAAAAATACTATGGAATTATATTTATAAACATATAAAGAAAGATTAAAATAAAAAAAATTTTATATTCCTTTTTTCTCAGACTCATATAATTTTCTCTTTATATCCTCTTATTGTTTGTGAGGAAACTTTTTTTCTTGAAAATATATTTACAATCCTTCCAATCTATGATCACTATTTCATCCTCACCCTTGGTGTTTTGAATGAATGACTACCATTGATCTGTGCCCCCTGATAGTTGATAAAATTCCATGAAAACCTTATCCCTTTTATTAATTACCAAATTGATAAATATCTTCGGTAATAAACTTATCCATTACTCTAATACAAATGGTTTTTTCATCCCATTGAATGATAAAGTTTTCTAAAACCATAAGTGGCCAAAAATTGTTATATCATGGTGTGGATTAGTATGATAATCCGTACAAGAAATGATAATCATCAAAACCCAATTCACATGTCCCAAAATAGTTATAATTTAATCATATTTAGCTTTTACTACATCTCCACTTTCATTATCTTGTCTAAGAGGATGAAACATACATGGATTACATGAATTGATTGATTTTATGTTCCTTCCATTAGGATATATTTATTAACAATAGAATACACTAGATTATATCATAACATTATGAATCATAATGTATAATTTCAAAACTACTAAAACACATAACATGATTTGAAATATCTATGCCTATGTAATCTCACAATCATAAAAATGGTTTCGTTGGAAATATTCTCAAATAATAAAAAATATATTTTAAAATCCTTAATAATGGTATGTAATGAAAATGTGAATTAACCCATGAATGTCCCCAGGCATTTCAAACGAGGTGTTTAGTAAGGGACACTCATTGTGAACCGTAATCATGTCCAAGATATACTGAAACCAACTCTTTTACGGTTATTACCAATAGACTCATCTATTCCAAAACCACATCCACTCATAGTATATATACATGGATGAATTTATAGGAAAATAAATAATCTCTCCCTTACCCAAAACATTATGATAATTTTTTAAAATTAGACATATCCTCAGAGTTTTTTGTTGGGTTATGTTCCCTAATCAATGTTTTCCTAAATCTAGTTCCCAAGGTTTCTACTAAACTTCCTTTGATTCTAACTATAACACCCCAAATCTAGTATCCCAAAACCTATGATAGTTTACTTTATTTTCATAAGCACAATGGATCTAATACTAAAGGAATAAATAGTTCAATAGAATTGAGGTAAAAGATACATATATTATTCCCACATTACATATAAAATAAGAAATATAAATTTATTATTTATTATAGTATGTTTCTGATTTCATTCATAGATCCATTCATCATATACTAGGTAAAAGAAAACATAATAAAAGGTAAACTCAAATGATTATAATGATAAATCTTACAATATAAGCTATAAAAGGTTAACAAAAATATATTTACCATGGATGAGATAAACATTAATAAAATATTAAATATATATAATACCATAAATATGATAAAAATACATGTATAACATAACAATAAAAATAATCACATAGATAATAATAACTAGTTTTTTAATTATTGAATAAATAATTTCGGACATCATAATCTTACAATCCAGGTATTATTCCAAGAAAACATACATTAGTAGTTTAGGCATACATCAAATACCCAAACATGTTTGTCTCGTGAGACATAATTATATATCAAGGTGCTATATATTCCCCCACACATCACTTACTTAGTATAATTTATTCCTCATATGAATAAACAGTACAAAATAATCATTAATATTTAAAAATAAATAACTATCAATATTAGAAGAAATAGTATGAATAATGTTAATATTTTCCCTATTAAAAGTGAACATAAACCATTTAAAGAAATAATAAGGATGTTATAAATAAAATATATCCCTTTGGAAGAAAAATCAAAATAAATTATTTTTATTTTTTATGCATATAAATACCATGAAAAGATCACTAAACAATTCTTGGGTAAAATAGCATTTAATTTTTGAAAATCAATTTTAAAAACTAAAAATTTCTTGAATATTATTAAATAAATATTATATTATAACAAAAAAGTAAACATATAAATGAGTATTTAATGAAATTAATGGCCATTTCATTGGGAAATTCTATTCATGTTGTGTACATTAAAACAAATATTTATTTCATATTTTCATTAAAAAGTAAAAATAACCACTTATGGAAAATTAAAAGAATATTACATTTATATGACCAATAATGGATAAAATTAAATTGAAATAATAATAGTACAATGTTAAAATATTTATAAAATATATTTTTGAAAACATAGTTATGGAAGAAGAAGACTTTTCGACCGAAAAGAGAAATAATGTCGGCTTTTCTTAAAAACATGAACTTTTTATCTTGAGCACATATAGATAAGGAAATGATTTTTTTTAAATTTACACAAATAAACAGAGAAGTATAAAATATATTGTATTTAAGGGAGAAATATCAAATAATTCCCCTAGCTTACACTTATACATAAATAATCCTGAATAATGATTAGATTGTGAAATAAAACCTTACCTCAAGTCCAACATACATTGTATGTTATTTTGTTATCATGTATAATAATTTTAATTTATTATTATTGAATATTAGAACCATATAAATACTTATATTATCATATATTATCTTATTATAACATTTAAATACCTATTTATCAATAAGAATTTATTAAATTCATCATTTTCGGGTTTTAACTATTTCTTTTTTTAATGTAAGTTTCTGTTCAGTAGTTTTAGACATTTTAATTTTTTCATGGATAAATATACTAAATAATATTGATATAAATTTCATTTATATATATATATACATTTATCAATAAAATCTAGATGTAGAAAAAAATTACACCGTTCATGGAGACGGTGGGTCGTATGTACATATGAATGATCTTTTGACTTTTAGAATGTGGAATGAAAGAAAGATAAATAATACATCACATTTAAAGAATCATTTTTATTACATTTATATCATATATACAAATTAAATATATCCCTATTACCATCCATTTCCATATAAAATGAAAAATGTATCACAACGATTCATAGAGGCGGTAGTCTATACTTACGCATGAGCGACATTTCTATTTTCCAATTGATTGAAAAGTAAAAGGGTCGATGTGATATTATATATATAGAGGTATAATTATCTAATAATTATATTTTATAAACATTAAATGTATCATTAAATTCATATATGATGGGCAGTGATGGAAAAACAATTACATCGGTTCACGAAGCCTTAGGAAACCGTACACATGATCGACTATTTTGTTTCCCGTTTGATGGAAGAGGAGATGTATATAGGTTATTAAATTAATATAATAAAATATATTTATATGTAATATACTTATGTTATCATATCATCACTATTTAATATGTTCCAAATGTGTTTAATGAATACAAAAATGAAAATGTTTGGTTAAGAACTGTACCCTTCTTCAAACAACCTCTTTAGGTTTATTCCTAAAGCCTTACTAGGAAGGGGTTTTAATAAAAATTGAAATATATTTCCTGGAGAGGGATTTATGTAATTTATTTGGGAAGGTATTATACGTAAAAAATTATTTAGAATAATGAATAAAAGAGGATTGGAGGTTCTCTTTTATGAGTGAGAAAGAGTGTATTTTTTGTGAATATCCAAAACTATTCAACAATGAGAAGTCACTCTCAAATAAAGAGACTCAAAAATTGATAAATAATAGAGTTATGTAAATATAAGGTGCATAAAACCTCAACAAATAAAAATAAACTTTTTTTAAACATGTTATTTCATTTACCTCTAAGGTTACTCACACTTAACATTTTTGTTTTCTTCAGTGTAACTACATTTTTACCCAGGTAATTTATTAATTAAGAATAAAAATAAAATTATACAAACTATATAGTATTTATAAAATAATTATAAATATTACGTCTAATTTATCAAATTAAAATATTATGTTTTAAGAAAATAAATATTTACACATGCTAATGTACTGTGCAAAACCTCGTTTAACCTTAACTATGGTATTTAATTATTACAATTTTAATATTCATTATGAAAAAATATTATGTTTAAATTATCACCTACTATTAAATATTACTATTAAAATTATTTAATACATTTTATAAAATTAATTTTATTGAAGTTTTAAAATTTAATTCAAAAATTAAACCAAAAAAATTGTAAAAAAATAACTTTTCTAGAAATACATTTTCCATCATAATATGACGTTATATTAACTACATGACTAGTAATCATCATTATATCATTTTAAATCAATATATTAAGATATATAATCTATAAATTTAATTAAAATAATTCATCATTATATATTCTTTTAATTCAATTAAATGTAATGACATTATGTATTCGAAAACAGTTTTATGAAAAATATCCCATTTTACATCTAAATAACATTATCTTTATTTCCTTAAAATTGATATTAAATAAAATTATATTTTGAAATATTATGAAACATTATTACAAAGAAAATTAGTAGTAGTTAAATACTAAATTTTCAATTATTTAAAGAATCTTATTTAATGGGTAAATTTCAAAAACTCATTCTATTTTCTTGACCAAGTAATTTCAAAAGAATCATTCATCATATAAACTTAAATTTTCATGCCATGAAATAATAAAACATGAAATTTATTATATTTTTATTAAAATATAATGTTCACTTACTATAATAGATTCTCTAGAGCTTAAAAAAATGTTTTAGAAAAACTATTGATGATATTTTTGAATAAATACAAATTTCCTTAAAGATGATATTTCCCCACTTAAATTGTATTGGTTTCCAAGAAACAAACTTCTCGGATAAGACATTTCATATATTAAATAGAATAATCCATGGTATATCTCTTTAAAATATTATTACATTTTCAAAAAATCATAGGAGAATCTCTGTAGATCTCATTTGAGGAGGTCAGACAATCAAGATATAAAACCAATAAATAATATAATTAACTGTAGAATATAAATTGTTTGTTATGAATATTAATTCAATTTAATTATACATTATTAAATTTAATTCTATTTAATCTTAGGTGGTGATAATTAATGGGATACATATTGATCATACCATTTTAGTCAATACTAATTGTTAGAACAATTTATTAATGATATTAAATGATTAAATCGAAATTTTTTATACATGAATTCCATAGTCACCAATTGTGTCTATTATAAAAATTAAATAAGTATTTATTTTAAATGTAAAAATTATCATTAATTATTTTCAACAATTAAAAATATCGATTCCCAACTACTAAAATTATAAATTGATTATTAATTATTATAAAAAATAATTGATTTATAATTAATATAATAATTATTTGATCAAAAATTAATCAACTAAAATTCATTAACATGAAAAGATATAAAACAATAGTGTTTTGGATAAAAAGTATTCTCAGTAAAAAAATATTATTTTTAAGATAATCAGTTTTTAATAAAAGATAATTAATTAATTTATTCATGAAATATAAACAATTTTTTTTCAAAAAATACCCCATTAATACTTAAGTTATTATTTTTGCTTAATGTATATTTTGTAAAAAAATAGAATTCATCTATGAGAAATAAATTAGTAAGAAAATTAATGACTTAAATATTTTCAGTATTATGTATTTTTTGATTTTGATAGTATTATGACTAAATTAATAAACATTAATTTTTAATATTATTAATTTTTTGCGGTTTTGATGATTTTTTCATAAAATTATGAAAAAGTCACTATTTTCTAGATGATGAATTTGTGAGATATCAAATAATAAAAATAGTTCTGAACCCCATAATATTTTGTGATTATATGATTACAATATTCTTATAATAAAATTACAAAAGAAAACTATTTTTCAAAATACTTTTTGTTGAGGAAATCTTGTTAATATGAGAAGAAATATTTTTTAAAATTTTTTTATAATAATTAATTGAATTATTCACAAATATTATTTCAATTGTAAAATAATCATTCTTCTATTGAACATTTTTTTAGGAAGATATGATTCATTTAATGAGACTAAAAAATATATTGATTGCATCAAAAATGAATATTTGATATAAAAATGTGTTCATGTCATTATTAGTAATAATTTTTGAAAATACCGATTAAAAAATAAAATTGAGATGCCATAAATAAGAACAAAATGTTTTGATATACTCATATTTTTTATTAATTTCTTGAATATTTAGTAATAACTTTTATTGGTTTCTTAACTTATTATTTTTAACAGTTCACTATTTTAAAAATTAAATTTAAAACTACTTATATTTTTTATTCATAAAAAAAAGATATTTTTCTTTTTATGATTTTATCTTTGAATTAAAAGAAAAATATGGTTGATGAAATTAATTTCAGAAAAAATAATAAAACAATGGTTATGATTTATTTTAATTTACATGAGTTTTTAATGATTCAGATGACTTTTTAATAAGTTGAAAATAAAATTACTGTTTCAAAAAGATAAATAAATCAATAATAATTTAATTTGAAATCAATTATGAAATATAAATATATTAAATAATGAATAATATGAAAATAATATATTATTTAGAAAATATAAATCTAATAAAATAATATGATTAGTTTAATTGTGTTTATCTATGATTTTTTCACCATATAAGGTTTTTTTGGATTTTAATGGTTTTATGACGAAATTTAATGTATATATATGATTATTTTAAATTCATATTTATTAAAAAAATATAAAATTAGAAAATATTTAATTTTATAATAAATAATTGGATATCAAACTCTAAAGACACACTTCAAAATAACATTAATGATTAAAAATAAATCTGTGCAAAAAAATTATGTGTATAGTGGAAATGTTAATTTAAAAAAGGGGTGATTGTAAATTTTCATAACAATGGATGTTTTAGAAATGATTTTGGAAATAATTGAATAAATCAATTTCAATTTTCCAAGTCTAATTAAACTAAGGAAGTAATGAAGATGATAAAGTAGTTAATCCTAATGGATAATAAAGTCATATTTTTTAGGATGATGAATAAATATTTTTAAGAACTATCCCATGTTTTTATCATTTTCATGTAATGATATAGAATTTAAAGTAAATAGAGGGAAATGATGAAATTAAAAAATGACAATGAAAATTTAACAAATGTTTGAAAGGATAGAAAATAATAAATTTTAATAAGGTTCGATATAAGAAATTCCTATATCCTCAATTTTATATAAAATACATGTTCTTATCCCCGGAAATATGCCACATTTAACCTAATGAGGTAGGATATTTTTTTTAAATCAAAAACAATGATGCATAAGTAGTTCACACATTCCATTTTGATGTTAAATTCCTCATCCCATTTAATTTTTTGAAATATAATTTAAAAAATTAGGTTCTCATCCCTATGAATTATTCTATTAGAGATAAATATAGTTAATTCTAATATGCTTAGGACATCATCAATTTGAGTGAATCTTATTTTACTTAAGATATCGTAAATTGGGTTTCAAATTTTTATTCAGTGAATAAAATGGTGGATTTATTATTGAATTTTAATAAAAATAAAAAATAATAAGATAAGTCATGATGGATGCGAAGAGGAAGACAATAAGTCCTTATAGAAAACAATATTTCTATTTGAATGATATTAAAAAAAATAGGAGAGGCACGTGTCATAATGCATGGGATCTTATTAACATCTAAATACACCCTTCCACTATTGTATGGGTAGTCACTAATCTATCTTAATACATGATTTTTAATGAAATATCCTTGGGTGTTTATATAGGAATGAGTATTTCATTGTTAGAGAAATATAGTTTTTGAATCATCTGACAAAGATTATTATCTAACCTTATTTTAATTAACCATTGTATCCTTTGGGGATTCGCCTATAGTTATTCTTGAAGTTAACCATTATAATTGATGTTGCTTTATCTTAATACAAGATTCCATCGATTTATCTAGTATTATTTGGAAATCCTTAATTTACATATAAATTTTAAAATATTAACATTGAAATGCTTAGATAGAGAAAATAAAGTTAGTGTATATGGTTACTCATCGATGTCCAATTGTCCTGATATTGATTAGCATAGTCTTCAATGACTTCTAATTTTTAATGCATAATAGTAGTGAACTTCATGATATACTTATTACCACATGACCAATATAATTTATTTTATTTTAAATAATACCATATTTTATACCATGTGGTATACAAATAACTGAGCTTAAATGAACTAGAGTAAATTATATAAATATTATTATTTAAATGTGACCATTGTAACATAGCTGTTGTTTTGTTTGGTACGAATAGGAGTAACAACTTTACAAATTATATATTGACAAGGATTTCTTAAAAAAATTATATTTTTTATTATGATATAAGAAATCCATTATGAATGATAAGAATCATGAATAATTAAGGATTAAAAGGTCCATTTTTCTAATAAATTGAGTTTTATTATATTTTATATATTTCACTTAAAAAATAATATATCTTATTCATATGTTTAAAATTATATAAACATTATTTTTTATATATGAATAATAATTAAAAATCATTCATAAAGTTATTATAAATTATTTATAAATGACGATAACATCATTTGATGTTAGAAATAGATATCTTTATAAAAACAATTTTTATGTTCACAATGTATTTTTAATTTAATAAATTTAATTAATCACTATTTATTAATTATTTTTATGAATATTATTGATAATATATTAAAATAATCATCAAATGGGTGTTATAAGTCATGGAATGAAAATAAATTCATTTTAGTCTTTTAAAAGACAATTTTTCTATAAATGTTTTTATGTGTTTTTTGCATGGATATTTGAATTATTCTCTACCACAGTTAGAAAATATATTTGGTAAAATAAAATTAATTTCGTGATTCATCATTTCAAATTATTATTCTTGTTAATTTTCGTTATTTTTTTAAAAACTTTTACTTTTGAGAAAATAGTGAAAAATTTGGATTTTTGCACAACATTTATTTATTTACTTTAAATCAAGTAATTTAAAATTCACAATTAGTATTGGATTTGGTTTTAAAGTAAAATAATATCTATTTAATTGAAAAGTTTTTAATTAATTCTATAATAATCAATATTATATTTGATTTTGGTATAAGTAATATTTTATGCTTAAAAACACATTTTTTGTAAACTAGTTTTTGTTTCATTTTGTGAATTATATTAAAACTAAGTTATCTAATTTCAAAAAATTATTTAAATTGATATTTAAACCATTTTATATATTTTTGGTTTTTTATTCTTAAAATAACCCTTTATACAATAATAATTTCTCATATCTTTAAAATTAATTAAGTTTTATATTTTTATTCTAAACAGATTTTTGAGAAATATCATTTACTCTATGTGTTAGTATCTCATACACCGTGAAATTTTTAGTTCATATATTTCTCATATTTTCAGGTATGTTTTGAACTATCCATCTGAAAAAATTTAAATATACTACATAATAAAATTTAAAATGACCACATGAAAATATTTTTAAATAACCACATGAAAAATATGAACTAATAGCAAAAAGGAAACGAAGTGATTGTTTGTGTCTGTTTAATTGATCACATGAAGTAAATAAATTCTGTGTGTTTATATTGAACTAACCAAATGAAGAAAATGTGGTGACTATGTTTTTGTTAAATGGTATGAATAAAGCAATTGATCTATGACAACCTTATATTTAATGAAATATATATTTTTCAAATAAATTTAATTTTTTCAGTAGCTTTTATTATAAAAAACACTGAGTATTAACACACCATAATATACTATTAATATTATTCTTTAAACAAGACCATTATAAAAGTACCATTAAACATGGAGTTGTGAATAATAATAATCACATTTTAGAAAATGATTATTAGGGTTTTAGATAAATAAAATATATTGATAAATAAGTACTTCATTTTTGTGAAAGTCATTATATGCCTTGAAAATACCTTCTACTGAAGAAAAGAATTTTATTTGTTTTTGTGATCAATTAATAAAATTAAATTTTTTTTCAATTTTATAATATTTATTTTAAGAAATTAAAATTATTTTTTGAATAAAAATATCAAAATTATATAATTCAATTTTTTTTGATTCCTCTGAAAAGATTAATTTCTCGACAAATAGTGAAATATTTGGTATTTATTAATAAATACCTTTTTGTTTAAAGAATTTATCAGGTGAGTTTTTTGTTTTAAATTTTTTTAAAAACTAAAATTAGTTCAATAATATATTTAGTACGAAAATTTAGTTCATTTCAATCAATTACATAGTGAATGTTGATATTAAATGTTTCTATACTTATGAAAACGTTCTGTTTGGAAATTTTATTTTTCATCACATCAATGGGATTAATTGTAATAAAAATTATTCCACTTATTTGAATCGAATTTTTAAAAATAGATTTTATTTTTTTAATATGAATAATTAATATTATTTAATAATTTCACCTTATTTTTATGTCATAATGATTAATAATATTATTAAAAATTATTTACTAGGGTTAAGGATAAAACATGTTTACTTCTGGAGTTAAACTAAAATAATAAGGGTTAAAATAACTAAAATAAATTGACTATTCCTATTTTGTATCAATATTTAAACCTAAAAACTTATTAGTTTTTATAGTGATAATTTTTTTGGCCTTTTGGTAATTGAAAACATGGGTATAACATTTTCTTTTAAACAATTCCCAATGTTTCCTCTCCCCCACTTATAAGAGGTGACCAATATCCTCTCCAATTGACACATTCAAATATATTTGGTTTGTATTATACCTACACAAATGCATTCCATAATTCCCTTACAAATTCTTATAGGAATTAGTTTCATTAATAAACCATTATAGTAAGGATTTATCTATAAACCTAATGAGGTTCTCTGAAGGAGAAGTAAAATTCTTAACCTTGCATTTTTATTTATTTCTTCTTCCAGCTCCTTGAAACCATCATAAAAATTTATGATAGAATAACACAAGTATCTCCTATATAATTATATTACTATTTTTAATTCAAAAAACTATTTCAATCTTCTCTTCTATCAAATGGGAAATTAAACCCTTATTCATTTATACGGTGTACCACCACCTCACGAACCAATGTAATTCGTTTTCCATCACTGCCTCTCACAGTTGGATACACTTATGTATTTAAAGTATATATATATATATATGATATTTATGAAATAATTATACTTTATAAATAACAATATGAAATAAAAATTCTTACTTTTTATTTAATGGGATTCGATAATTTCGCTCGTGTGTACATCAGACTACCGCCTCATAAAGCGATGTGATTAATTTTTTACATATGATTTACATAGAAATAAATACAGATAAAATGAATGAGTATATGTCAAATAAAATTTAAATAATAATCTCTCTATAATTTATATATATTTTTAACCTCATTTCATTCCATTCTTCGATAAAATGGAAACACCGTTCACGTATACAAACAACCCACCATCTCTATGAATAGTTTAATACATTTTCTATCTCTATCTTTATTGGATTACAATAAATACATATTTAAAGAATATATATCACAATTATATAATGTTTAAAATTATGTAGATGATGTAACCATGATAAAAGTAAAAGGATAAAAAATAACAAATCAGAAAATATAAGAAAAACAATGTAGTAATTATACAGAACTTGATTTTAACAATGAATTATTTATAATCTTGTAATAAAATGTCATAAGTAAATAATAAATTTTATAATATATATATTTATGGTGCTATAATATATTTATAACAAAATTATATTTATTATAAGGGTGTTTTGAATGTTTATAAAAGAATTTGTGACTTAAGATAAGGGATTTCTAGTCTCTTTTATTTCTAGGTGACATATTCCATAATCACCCCTCATTTATTTTTTATGGTGTATATATTAACCATTTTAAATATTATATAATGAATATAATTTTTTTAAGATATTTAATTTTAAATTTGAGGTTATTCTTTAATGGGTCTTATGATTCAAATGTTACAAAACTGGTAAGGGTTTTATATTATAATCTCATAGTTTATTAGGATTGTTTATGAATATGATTCTGATCATGAAAAATTATGATCTATCTCTCATGAAACTCTTGAATTATATTATAATCTAGTTTTTTTATTTACAATTCATGTTTTCATATAATTTTCCTCTTGATATGTACTAATGATACCAGATGCATTTTTTTAAGGAAATTCAAATTTATTACTTTTTTTCGTACAAACCCCTTTTCCTTCCATGCACATATTTTCTAAAAAAGTTTTAAATAATAATTTTATTATTATACAATGACTATTTTATAAATTTTTTACCCATGTTTTAATTTTATGAAATGGTTTTAATATAATCTTCTTCCATTTTATTAACATGGATCTTTTGACTTTTTAACAAAAATATAAATGGAATCTTCATTTTATTATATACAACATGAATGATATTATATTCAATCATGAACACTAAATGATTTAATGAATCATATATATTTTTACAAATATATTTTCAAGGAAAATTATTTCTATAATGTTTAATTTTTTTAGATTTTAAATAAGTGATCTAAAAATAGAAAGTGTTTTTCAAACAAGAAATGTTCCAAGTAATATTTCAAAATCATTTTTCATCTAAGACGAAATCCTTTTATGCCACTTAAGGATCACTGAGGATATGATCTAATGATAATATATATATTCTTTCTCTGGAATGTTTATTTTTATGATGAAATGATTTTTATGAAACCTTTTTCTTTTCCATTGGTTATGCTATGAGGAAATGTTAATGAAACCCATTTGTTCTCATGGTTTTTGATATGATTCATGTTTTATAAAACCCATTTAATTTCATGGGTTATGATATTATTATTGTTTTATGATCTTGTGGAACACATATCTATGTTTTTCATTATGTAATAGGTGGTCATATAATAACAAAGGATGGTGGTTATGTTATAACCAATGACAGCGGTTACATTATACACAAGGATGGTGGTCACATTATATCCAATATGGGTGGGATATATATCTCTATCCAATGAATTAGGTTATGATCAATGTTTTTTTTATTTCAAATGCTACACATGATTTTATCCCATGTCTAAAATAAGAGGGTACATGAGAGGTTATCCCAAGACCAAAACTTGAGGGTACACAAGAGGTTATCCTAAGATCAAATGTGGGTAAATGAGGTTATTCCATTATTGAAGAAGGTACATGGGTGGTTATCCAGATACTAAAATGTTGTGAATTTGTTATTGCGTAGACTTTTCCTATGATTTTCTATGATTCTGTGTATGCCACAAACTTATTTATTTTTCTAATGTTAGTTCTCATGGATCATGTTTTTTAATTATTTTATGATACATATCTTATGTAATTCCACGATTTATTCCATGACTCAATATTATGATAATTGATATATAGGGAATGGGTTTAAAAAGATAATTTCATATTCTTATACCTATATTATTATATTATTCTTTCTTCATCATAGATATCTCTCTTGATTTCCCTTACTGAGCATATGAGGTCACCCTTTCTTATGTTTCATTTCCCAGGTTATGGATAAAAGTTTTATTTATAATATGTATAAGAATAGAGATATTTATGAAGACCATAGAAGTATAAAATGTAGTTCACTTATAATCTAGTTGATTATGTTTCCATGTTTTCAATGGAACTATACCAATATAATTCTAGTGCAGACCATTTTCTAACATAATGAATATTTATCTAATAAGATGTAATATATCTATATAAAATTTATTCATAAATATATTCAGTATAAGAGAATAATTTAGTTAAAATTTGGAAAATAGGATGAGAAAACTATAGTGAAATCCCGTGGGATATATCTAACGATAAGTCAATGTGTTGTAGAATATCTTGATATTTTATTGAGGAAGGTATTATATAGTTTTTTTAGAAATAGATCCTTTTGTAGATATGAAATGTTGATATGGTTTTAGTGAATAATTTTCAAGGGGATATAATATTCAAAAGAGTTGGTCAATTATATCTTGACCATCATTATAGTACACAGAGAGTTTTCCCTTACTATTCACACAGTTTGAAACTCCCAGGTGATATAATTTGGTTAAATCATTTTTCCTTTAAAACCCATAATAATGGATTTAAATATATGACAACCATGAATGACTTAGGTTTATCCTATGCTGTCATAGATATAAAAGAAGGTGTCACGATTAAGATATCCTAAGAATGTTTGGTCACTCTGATCAGAGATGAATGATAGTCATGCTAACCATTTTAGTCTTACTAAGGGATTGAAGACAAAAGATGGAATTTAGGGTTGTGAAAAGTATTCACAAATATTATACAATCTTATATGGGGTTAGTTATATAAATTCCATCATATCAAAAAAATTATTCAGTAACATTAATTACTAACCCCCATGATTAGATATTGAAATATCATTGAAAATCCCTATTGGTACAATGATCGCATCACAAGTCTATGATTATTATTCAGTTGAATTTTGTAGGAATATGATGCATACAATTCATTTACTTCTTTCTATGGTTGAATATGATATTATCTTAGACATGGAATGAATTTATCTACATAAATCTCACATCAATAGTTGAGGAATGGAATTCATGTTTGATATATTTATCCAATCTATGATCAATTATCACGTCAATGATAAATATAAACATATGACAGAAATCACATCCATTTATGGATCATTATTACTATTCAAGTTAGGTGTTTATATCATATGGTTGGGGAGAAACTCATCATTTATGATTTGTTTTTTTTTGGTATTTTGTTGATGTATTTATGAAAGAGTTTTCTAGACTTCCACTGAATCATGAAGTTTTATTTTCAATAGAAATCAATCCCGATTCCATACCAATTTTAAAGACATACTATATAAAGAAGTTGATTGAGTTGGAAGAATTGATGAAGTAACTATAGGATAAAATTTACAATATATTCATTCAGCCATATGTGTCACCTCGGGGTGCACCTATTCTATTTGTTAAGAAAAAAGATGTATCAATTTGACCCTACATTTATTATCGTGATATGAAAAAGATCAAAATAACAAAAAAGGATCTTACACCCTAAATTGATGACTTATTTGATCAATTATTCCTAGATTAATACTTTTTTCAAGATGGAAATTTATTCTAGATATCATCAATTTAGGGTCAATAATGAGGATATACCTATTGTATAATTCTGTAAAAGTTATAGACACTATAAGTATATAGATATACCATTTTGTATTACTAATTCCTCTATTATCGTTAATGATTTAATGAATACTGTATTTTTAGACTACCATGATCAGTTTGTTTTAGTATTTGTAGAAAATATTAATATATATTCAAATATAAATTAAGAGAATGAAGATCATTTGAGGATTATTTTGAATACCCTAATTAAGGATAATCTGTTTGAAATATTTACTAAGTGTTAATTTTGTTCATAAAAATTCGCATTTTTAGGTCATATAATCTCAAGCAATGGTATATCGATGGATCCATCGAAGAAAAAAATTGTCAAATATTGTAACATAACAACCTCTATGATTGATATATAAAGTTTTATTGGGTTGGTTAGATATTATTGATTGTTTATCGTAAGTTTCTTGTGACTATACAATCCAATCACTTTGTTAACCCAGAAGGGAGCTATGTTCCTCTGTATAGATTAATGCATGGAAAATTTCATGTTACTAGATATAAGTTTAGTTATCACACTTTTGATTAAATTAACCAATAATGTATAATAGTTTTTAATTTATAGTGATGAATCAAAGAAGTGATTGGGATGTGTTCTCATACAGAATGACAGAGTTATGGATTATTCTTCATGATAATTGAAGGTAAATGAAAAAATTACCCAACTCATGATTTAGAGTTAGATGATGTAATTTTTTCATTAAATATTTAGAGGAATGATCTTTACAGAGAAAAGATATTTATATATATATACCAAAAAATTAATTTCAAATTATATATTCAAAAAATAATGAATTAACCATTCCTTAGAGAAGATGGTAGGAGGTGATTAAGGATTATGACTGTTTCATACATTACCATCCTCGAAATCTGAACTAGGTGGTTGATACATTGAGTAGGAAGGATCATTATAGATTATAAATGATGTGTATCACAAAGGATCTAATATTTAAGGATTTTCAAAGGATAGATATTAAAATATTGAAGGAATGAGTGAAATGTTTTCTATCTCAAATAAGTGTTCAACCATCTATCAATGTGAAGATTAAAGAGGTACATAAAGAAGTTGTAGAGATAAAAAAGAAGATGAACTATGTTCCTCTATTTTACCCATACTATTAGGGAATGGAAGGGATATTAATAGTGTATGTGTACCATCCATATTTAATTTGAATAGAGATATATTAGAGAAATAGCATAGTTTTTCATTATCTATTTTTCCTGGATGTATGAAGATGTTTAGAGACTTGAATGAGTATTTATTGTGGGATGGAATAAAGAGAGATATCTAAAAGTTTTTATCTCAACTCTTGGTAATTCAATAAGTTAAGGGTGGGAGGAAAAATATTAAGGGGATGTTACAACCATTTACCAAACTATAATTGAAATGGGAAAACATCACCTTCGATTTTGTCGTTAGACTCCCCAAAAAATATAAATGGACAATGCTACATGGGTTTTCATTGATAACCATACAAAGTTAGAAAACATCATTAATATCAGAGAATATTTCTATATGGGTCATATTTCTAGGATGTACATTTAGGTGGTGGAAAGGTTTCATGGAGGACCATATTCTACCGTATCTGATTGGGATATGATGATTTCCTTGAAGTTCTGGAGAATCCTTCAATACGACCATGATAAAAAATTTAGTTTCCTAACTTTGTATCATACTATGATATTTTTTTGTATAAGATAACAATTAATACCCTATAGGATATTTTGAGATCATATTATATAGATTTTATAGGTAGTTTAGATCAAATATTTTATATATTTGAGTTTTCTTACAACAATAGCTTCCAATAGAGCATTCAGATGTTTATTTATGAATCTCTTTATGGAAATAAGTGTAGAAATGAAATATTATAGGTTTAATTTGGATAAATAATTCTATTGTGTCTTGATATAGATAAGTAAAGGGTAGAGAATGTTATATAAATTCAATATCGCATTAGGGCAGCTTAGATTCAAAAGGAACATTATTTTAACAATCATCGATATGATTAAGAATTTGATGTTGGTGATAAGGTATTAATTTAAATTTATATATGTAATAATTTTATGATATTTAGAATGAAATGAAATATGATCCTTAGTGTTGGGCAAAAATCCCTCAAGGTATCATTGAAGCCTTTTTGAGGTGATTGTGTTTGTTGACAAAGTGTACATCTGAGTTGTGATTGTTGACAAAGAGGATTTCATGATGGAATGTCGAGTTCAAGAGCTGAGGTCAACGATCCATGTTTGATTCAAGAACGTCGATAAAAGGAATGGATGATCTGGAGGCGGTACAAAAGAACAGATACAAGGTGGCGCCGTTTTCCAGTGTTTGCCAAATTTTTGGGCCTGAAAATCGGCAAATGAAGAAAAGTGTTTTTGGCAAAGGGACTTGCGTGCCGCGAACATGGTGTACAGGAAACTTGCGCGCCACATGTTTTTCAAGATCAGAAGATCAAAATATGGCTAAGGAAATAGGTTCGCGCAAGTTTGGGAGTTGGTCGCGCAAGTGTCTAAAAGAGAGGAGACTTGCGCGCCGAAATTGGGTCGCGCAGGTGACTTGCGCGCCGTCGCGCAGGGTGGTCAGATTGCCTATAAATACCGGACCACCCCTCCTCATTTCTCACCGGAGTTTAAGAGGAGAGCTCCCGTCGCGCAGGTGTGGTGGTCGCGCAAGTGGTGTGTGTGGTCGCGCAGGTGGGACTTGCGCGCCAGTGGTTGAAGTTGTGCGCCGGTGTTAGAAGTTGCGCGCCGGTTTGCAGTTGCGTTCCAATAGTGGTTTGGGCGTAAAGGGAAGAGAGTCGCGCAAGTTTGGAGTTGTGGAAGCTTGTGTCGCGCAAGTGTCAGAGGAGGACTTGCGCGCCCGTTGTGACTTGCGCGCCTATACTTGCGCGCCGAGGTTGACTTGCGCGCCAAGTAAGGTTTTGTTCCCGCAGTGATTTTCAGACTGTGTGGAAGCTGGAAGTTTGCCCGATACCTTCGGTGCAAAGAGATATTCATCAACGGGTGAAAGTTAAACTTCAACAGAGCATCTACATACAAGAGAAGATGCATTCTTTCAGGAAAACGAAGAGACCTACAGGTCTATAAACTGTGAGTGGATTCCATCCAAGAGCAGTGAGCTCAGGAAGAGGAAGAAGGTGATCCTCTCCACCAGCAGTGAGCCAGAGAGAGAGAAACAGGGAGTGACCCTTGGGAAAGCAGTGAGCTGACCCTAAACATTGTAAAGGCAGTGAGCCTGGGCATAGAAGTGATCTAGCCCGAACCTTGTAATCCACAGCTAGTGAAGATTAGTGGAATTTGGTACGACCGGCAACCTGTCGGCGTATGCTCCTTGGACGTAGCCCTTAGCGGTGAACCAAGTAAAATTGCTGTGTCCTGTGCTTGCTTTACATTCTGTTTATATCGTGCAACAGGGAAAAGAGAGAAGAGTGTTTTGCTTAACAGCGAAACAAGATCAGAACGAGCATTAATTTTTAATTAGTCATACCCTGATTCACCCCCCCTCTCAGGGTATCCAGCCTAGTGGACCTAACAAGTGGTATCAGAGGGAAAGGTTGAAAGTTGTTCTTCTCTCAATGGAGGTAACCAATCATAAAGGGATTCCGATCTTCGACGGATATAATTTTCAGATATGGAAGAATCGGATGCAACACTATTTCCGATCCTTGGGAATGGATGTGTTTTCAGCAGCTATGCATGGTATCACAGCTGATATTAATAGTGGTGCCTTATCAGAAGCTGAGCATAGAGAGTAGGATGCTGATTCCAAAGCAATCAATGCCTTAGGGGGAGCCCTTTCCAATCCCATCTACACAAAGGTGATGTCATGCAAAACGTCACATTCCATGTGGGAAAAGCTTTTGAATATATATGAAGGGGACACAAAAGTCAGAGAGGCAAAGCTGCAGGTGTTGTGGAACAAATATGAAGATCTGAAAATGAACCCGAATGAGTCTGTTGACGCATTCTTTGATAGGGTAAACATTGTTGTGGAAGATATGCGAGGTCTTGGAGAAGTCATTGAAGACATAAAGATTGTAAAGCGCATCTTGAGGAAACTTCCACCTCGGTTCAATCCGAAAGTTTCAGTACTAGAAGATAAAGATCCAAAAGAGCTGACATTGGACAATTTGCACAGTACCTTGGTTGCATATGAAATGAGGAACGATGATAATGAGGCTGTGGAAAAGGGGAAGTCTAAAGAGGTGGAATTTAAGTCCATGAAGAAGCTCACCATTGAAGATTCTAATGAAGAAGAAGAGACAGATGAGGTGATGTCATTCCTTTCTTCGAATCTACAAAGAGGAAGAGGAAAGTTTAAAGGTAAACTTCCACTAGCATGCTTTAGATGTGGAAAGGTTGGTCATCTTGCGGAAAGATGCCCCAAGAAGTTTCAAGATGATGATGATGATGATGACGCTGAAATTCCCAAAAAGAAGTCTTTAGCTTTTGTGAAAGGGAAGAAACAATTCAAGAGAAATTTCTTCAAGAAAAAGAATCTTCTCTCACAAGAATTTGAAAGTTCAGATGAGTCTGAGGATGAAGAAGTTGAGGAAATAGAAAATTGCAGAGATCGTGGGGTAAATGCCTTGGTGGCAATTGTTGGTAGTTCTCAAAAGGGAGAAGAAGCTGATGCTAAAGAAGAAGAAGAAATTGAAGGGAGAATTGATATGGAAGCCGAATTGGAAGCAGCTCTTGAGGAGATAGATGTTTGGAGAGCCAAAACGAAGAAAGCCAATAAAGTGGTTCGTGATGCCAAACTCTACATGCAACAACAGGATGAAGAAAAGTCTGAGCTGTTAGAAGAAATTGAAAGACTAAAATCCTCAACACCAGAGTGCTCAGAAAATATTGTTGAGTATAAGCTTAAAATTGAGGAACAAAAGAAGGAAATTGAATGTCTGACAAACACAGGAAAGGAGAAGGTTAGATGTATCAAAGAGCATGAAGAGGAAGTGGTCAGTCTGCGACAAAAACTCAAGGATCAAGATAAACTCTTGACCCCCAATGTGATATCTGAAAAGCAGGCTATTCAGAAGACAGAGAAGATGAAAGCGGAGCCTAGAAGTTCAGTAGGAAAGAAACATCAATTGAGCTCAGATGTTAAGGTCGTTTCTGGGCTTAGTCAAGAACAAAAATTGGCGACAGTTGCAGTCAGACCGCAAGCACTCATCCCGAAAGTGAAGGTTGATTTGGGAACAAAACAGAATCAGAATATTCAGAGATCCCAAAGGGGAAATCACAGTGCTGAAATATAACGAGGGAATGCATCCTATATCAGGTGTTATTGCTGTGGGAAAATGGGACATTCACAGTTTGTGTGTTCCATAGCTAAGAGATACAGAAGGGAACATGAGCAGAGACGACAGCCAAACAGAGAACGGTTTTCCAGAACACATTTTGAAGGACACTGTTTTTGGTGCGGAGGATTTGGACACATGGCTAGGTATTGCACATCAATCATTCAGAGAAATGTGTCAAAGAATAATCAAAATGTTCGCAAGCAGCAGATCAATAAACCAACAAGTGAGTTAAAAGTTCAGAACAGATTTGCAGCTCTGCAAGATGAGGGTGGTCCATCATACTCTGAGAAAGAACAGAAGCCTCAATCCATGCCGAGTGTGAAAGAAAAAGTATGGACCAAGAAGAAGAAAAATGAGAAGGCTGTGGTGGCGGAGATTGACCTTAAAGCATCAGATCGATCTGGTGTTTGGATCCTTGATAGTGGTTGCACATCCCACATGACGGGTAATAAGGATCTTGTTACAGGCATCAAATATGACAAAGAAGGAGTTGTCAAATTTGGAAATGATGAAGGCCTGAAGATTGTTGGCTCAGGGAAAGCCAAGTTTGGGGGCAAAGAGATGAGACGTGCTGATGTCTTGGTAGTAGAGGGTCTCAGTCATAATCTACTCAGTGTCAGTCAACTATGTGACTCTGGGCACTCTATCCAATTTACCAAGAAGATGTGTGTTGTGAAAGGAAAAGATGGAGCCGCTGTTCTGCAGGGAAAAAGGTCAAAGGGAAATCTCTATCTTGTAAGTGGGGAAGAAGATACTTGTCTTTTATCCAGAGAGGAAGAAAACCAGTTGTGGCATAAGCGACTTGGTCATCTATGCCAACCATCTATGGAGGATCTCGTTAAATGTGATGCTGCTAGAGACCTTCCCAAACTATCACGTGATCGCACTCATACGTGTGATGCTTGTCAACAAGGGAAAATCATCAGAAAGACATACAGGCCAAAGGAACAGAAATCAACTAGAGTGCTCGAACTGGTGCATGCTGATGTATGTGGACCTATCTCACCATGAGCTATAAATGGACAAAGGTACTATGTACTTTTCATTGATGACTATAGCAGAATGGCCTGGGTATTTATCATAACCCATAAGACAGAGGTATTCAGTTGCATAAAGCAGTACAGGAGGGAATCAGAAATGATGCTTGGGCAGAAAATTCTGAAGTTTCGTACTGATAACTGTACGGAATTTACAAACAGTCAGGTTGAAAACTATCTCGAGAAACATGGGATAAGGCATCAAGTTTCATCAGTAAGAACTCCCCAACAGAATGGAGTAGTTGAAAGGAGAAATCGGATCATCAACAACATGGCCAGAACAATGCTTATTGATAAGGACCTGCCAGAGAATTTTCGGAAGGAAGCAGTTCTGACATCGGTCTATGTTTCAAACAGGTCCCTGTTATGTCCGAAGCAAGGGAAGACTCCATATGAACTGTGGTACGGAAAGAAGCCAACGTTGAAGTACTTTCGAATCTTTGGAAGTAAGTGTTTCATTCTCAACAAAGAACATCATAGGAAGTTTGAGGCACGAGGAGATGAAGGGATATTCCTCGGATATTCCGGGAAAAGCAAAGCATATAAATGTTTCAACAAAAGGCTGGGAAAAATCATTGAAAGCAATGATGTCACTATAGTTGAAAATGAGCAGAATACTCAACGATCCAGTGAACAGTTCCTAGATGAAAGTGATGATGAGGTAAGCAACCCAGGGGGAGCAGAAGCGGAAGAAGCTGACTCAGAAGAAGATACTGACAATGAAGAGGAAAGTGTCAAGTCGGTGTCTGTGAGAAAGCCAAAGAGTCGAGCTGAAATTGATAGGCAGAATATCATTGGTGATCAAACAGCTCCAGTTCAGACTCGAAGAATGAAATCATCGCAACAAGCATCGTTTTTGTCTCAAGTGGAGCCGAAATGTTTTTCTGATGCAGCTGAAGATGAAAACTGGGTTCAGGCCATGAATGAAGAGCTTGATCAGATTGAGAAGATCCAGACATGGGAGATTGTTTCGAGGCCAGCGGACAAGAATGTCATTGGGACCAAATGGGTCTATCGCAACAAGATGAATGAAGATGGCACAGTGATTCGGAACAAAGCACGTCTAGTGTGCAAGGGGTACTCCCAAATCGAGGGAATTGATGTTGATGAGACATTTGCACCAGTTGCAAGGCTGGAGACAATAAGATTATTCCTAGCCATCGCAGTGCAAAGTAAGTTCAAAGTGTTCCAGATGGATGTCAAATCCTCATTCTTGAATGGGGTTCTGGAAGAGGAGGTGTATGTTGAGCAGCCAGATGGTTTTCTCATTCATGAGGATGAGAACAAAGTTTGCAGGCTGAAGAAGGCATTGTATGGGCTGAAACAAGCACCAAGGGCATGGTACTCAAGGCTTGATCAGTACTTGAAGAAGCTTGGTTTTCAGCGTGGAGGAGTTGATTACAATCTCTATTTCAGCAATGACAATAATCAAAGGATGATGGTGCTAGTGTATGTCGATGACATAATTTTTGGCGGATCAGATGAAGCTCAGTGCAGACAATTTTCTGAATTCATGAAAAATGAGTTTGAAATGTCAATGATTGGAGAGCTAACGTTTTTCCTTGGTCTACAGGTGACACAAGGAAGGAATGGAACTTTCATTTCTCAATCCAAATATGACAAGGAAGTTCTAAGAAGGTTTGGAATGGATAATTCCAAGGAAATGAAGACTCCGGTTGCTACCCGGATGAAATTATCAAAAGATGAGGATGGCAAGGCAGTTAATATCACAGAATACAGGCAAATCATTGGAAGTCTGTTGTACTTAACCGCAACAAGGCCTGATATTGTTTTCGCCACATGCCAAGTAGCGAGATATCAATGTAATCCCAAGGAAAGTCACATGCTTGTAGTGAAAAGAATACTTCGGTATATCAAGGGCACGGTGGACTTCGGTTTGACATACAACGACAAATCTCAGACAGATTTATTGGGATATACTGATGCAGACTGGGCCGGTTCAGCAGATGATAGAAAATCAACGTCAGGTGGTGCATTCTATCTTGGTGGATTGTGTATTTCTTGGATAAGCAAGAAACAAGATTGCATTTCATTGAGCACCGCAGAAGCTGAGTATATAGCGGCCACTCAAGCATGCACACAATTATTCTGGATGAAGCAGCAGCTTGAAGATATGGGAGTTGAAGTGAAGTCTCCGATCGGAATCCAGTGTGACAACTCAAGTGCTATAAATCTTAGCAAAAATCCTGTCCATCATTCCAGGACAAAGCACATTGAGATCAAGTATCATTTCATCAAGGAGAAGGTTGAGCAGGGCATCGTGAAGTTGGAGTATGTGCCTACAGAGCTACAGGTTGCATACATTCTGACAAAGGCCTTACCCAAGGAAGCTTTTGAGAGGCATCGACTAGCTCGGGGAGTTCAGTCGATTCCCCGCACTTGAAATAGTGTGGACGCGGGACCACCCCCTCTCCCCGAGGTATGTTGTGTTTTCCCTACTGTGTTAATGTGTTCTCTACTCTGTTACAGACTTCAAAGGCGTGACCTTTGGGTTCGTTGACAAAGGGGGAGAAAATAGTGGTTGTTCAAGGGGGAGACAGTGCGGAGATTTGAGAAATCATAAATGATATGGGGAGACGCTGACAGGTGGAGCAGCCAGATAGGGGGAGTTGAAGCTGGTTGAACGTGCTTAGCCAGAGCTTAGCTTGGACAACACAGGAAATATGGCTAAAGAGGTGTTGAAGCTGTGAGCAGAAAGGGGGAGCGTATTAAATCTGACGATGCTAGAAGTGATCGATCAAAGAATAGATATCATGACAGCTGAGGATCGTGATAAAAGCAGAAGAGTGGTTTTGGACAGTGCTTGGTGTCAACAATGGATGTTAGAGACAAAGTGATTCATTGATGAACTTTTCATTTACTCTTGTTTCTCACGCCGAGCATTGCTCATGTGGGCTTAGAGTATGTGCTGAGTAAATCCTTGGTCACTATCAGAATCGCAATGCGGCGAATGGAGGTTGAAGAATCAATGACGTATCTTTGTTTGGAAGAGTTGTCAACAAACCCAAAGGGGGAGATTGTTGGGCAAAAATCCCTCAAGGTATCATTGAAGCCTTTTTGAGGTGATTGTGTTTGTTGACAAAGTGTACATCTGAGTTGTGATTGTTGACAAAGAGGATTTCATGATGGAATGTCGAGTTCAAGAGCTGAGGTCAACGATCCATGTTTGATTCAAGAACGTCGATAAAAGGAATGGATGATCTGGAGGCGGTACAAAAGAACAGATACAAGGTGGCGCCGTTTTCCAGTGTTTGCCAAATTTTTGGGCCTGAAAATCGGCAAATGAAGAAAAGTGTTTTTGGCAAAGGGACTTGCGCGCCGCGAACATGGTGTACAGGAAACTTGCGCGCCACATGTTTTTCAAGATCAGAAGATCAAAATATGGCTAAGGAAATAGGTTCGCGCAAGTTTGGGAGTTGGTCGCGCAAGTGTCTAAAAGAGAGGAGACTTGCGCGCCGAAATTGGGTCGCGCAGGTGACTTGCGCGCCGTCGCGCAGGGTGGTCAGATTGCCTATAAATACCGGACCACCCCTCCTCATTTCTCACCGGAGTTTAAGAGGAGAGCTCCCGTCGCGCAGGTTTGGTGGTCGCGCAAGTGGTGTGTGTGGTCGCGCAGGTGGGACTTGCGCGCCAATGGTTGAAGTTGTGCGCCGGTGTTAGAAGTTGCGCGCCGGTTTGCAGTTGCGTTCCAATAGTGGTTTGGGCGTAAAGGGAAGAGAGTCGCGCAAGTTTGGAGTTGTGGAAGCTTGTGTCGCGCAAGTGTCAGAGGAGGACTTGCGCGCCCGTTGTGACTTGCGCGCCTATACTTGCGCGCCGAGGTTGACTTGCGCGCCAAGTAAGGTTTTGTTCCCGCAGTGATTTTCAGACTGTGTGGAAGCTGGAAGTTTGCCCGATACCTTCGGTGCAAAGAGATATTCATCAACGGGTGAAAGTTAAACTTCAACAGAGCATCTACATACAAGAGAAGATGCATTCTTTCAGGAAAACGAAGAGACCTACAGGTCTATAAACTGTGAGTGGATTCCATCCAAGAGCAGTGAGCTCAGGAAGAGGAAGAAGGTGATCCTCTCCACCAGCAGTGAGCCAGAGAGAGAGAAACAGGGAGTGACCCTTGGGAAAGCAGTGAGCTGACCCTAAACATTGTAAAGGCAGTGAGCCTGGGCATAGAAGTGATCTAGCCCGAACCTTGTAATCCACAGCTAGTGAAGATTAGTGGAATTTGGTACGACCGGCAACCTGTCGGCGTATGCTCCTTGGACGTAGCCCTTAGCGGTGAACCAAGTAAAATTGCTGTGTCCTGTGCTTGCTTTACATTCTGTTTATATCGTGCAACAGGGAAAAGAGAGAAGAGTGTTTTGCTTAACAGCGAAACAAGATCAGAACGAGCATTAATTTTTAATTAGTCATACCCTGATTCACCCCCCCTCTCAGGGTATCCAGCCTAGTGGACCTAACAAGTGGTATCAGAGGGAAAGGTTGAAAGTTGTTCTTCTCTCAATGGAGGTAACCAATCATAAAGGGATTCCGATCTTCGACGGATATAATTTTCAGATATGGAAGAATCGGATGCAACACTATTTCCGATCCTTGGGAATGGATGTGTTTTCAGCAGCTATGCATGGTATCACAGCTGATATTAATAGTGGTGCCTTATCAGAAGCTGAGCATAGAGAGTAGGATGCTGATTCCAAAGCAATCAATGCCTTAGGGGGAGCCCTTTCCAATCCCATCTACACAAAGGTGATGTCATGCAAAACGTCACATTCCATGTGGGAAAAGCTTTTGAATATATATGAAGGGGACACAAAAGTCAGAGAGGCAAAGCTGCAGGTGTTGTGGAACAAATATGAAGATCTGAAAATGAACCCGAATGAGTCTGTTGACGCATTCTTTGATAGGGTAAACATTGTTGTGGAAGATATGCGAGGTCTTGGAGAAGTCATTGAAGACATAAAGATTGTAAAGCGCATCTTGAGGAAACTTCCACCTCGGTTCAATCCGAAAGTTTCAGTACTAGAAGATAAAGATCCAAAAGAGCTGACATTGGACAATTTGCACAGTACCTTGGTTGCATATGAAATGAGGAACGATGATAATGAGGCTGTGGAAAAGGGGAAGTCTAAAGAGGTGGAATTTAAGTCCATGAAGAAGCTCACCATTGAAGATTCTAATGAAGAAGAAGAGACAGATGAGGTGATGTCATTCCTTTCTTCGAATCTACAAAGAGGAAGAGGAAAGTTTAAAGGTAAACTTCCACTAGCATGCTTTAGATGTGGAAAGGTTGGTCATCTTGCGGAAAGATGCCCCAAGAAGTTTCAAGATGATGATGATGATGATGACGCTGAAATTCCCAAAAAGAAGTCTTTAGCTTTTGTGAAAGGGAAGAAACAATTCAAGAGAAATTTCTTCAAGAAAAAGAATCTTCTCTCACAAGAATTTGAAAGTTCAGATGAGTCTGAGGATGAAGAAGTTGAGGAAATAGAAAATTGCAGAGATCGTGGGGTAAATGCCTTGGTGGCAATTGTTGGTAGTTCTCAAAAGGGAGAAGAAGCTGATGCTAAAGAAGAAGAAGAAATTGAAGGGAGAATTGATATGGAAGCCGAATTTGAAGCAGCTCTTGAGGAGATAGATGTTTGGAGAGCCAAAACGAAGAAAGCCAATAAAGTGGTTCGTGATGCCAAACTCTACATGCAACAACAGGATGAAGAAAAGTCTGAGCTGTTAGAAGAAATTGAAAGACTAAAATCCTCAACACCAGAGAGCTCAGAAAATATTGTTGAGTATAAGCTTAAAATTGAGGAACAAAAGAAGGAAATTGAATGTCTGACAAACACAGGAAAGGAGAAGGTTAGATGTATCAAAGAGCATGAAGAAGAAGTGGTCTGTCTGCGACAAAAACTCAAGGATCAAGATAAACTCTTGACCCCCAATGTGATATCTGAAAAGCAGGCTATTCAGAAGACAGAGAAGATGAAAGCGGAGCCTAGAAGTTCAGTAGGAAAGAAACATCAATTGAGCTCAGATGTTAAGGTCGTTTCTGGGCTTAGTCAAGAACAAAAATTGGCGACAGTTGCAGTCAGACCGCAAGCACTCATCCCGAAAGTGAAGGTTGATTTGGGAACAAAACAGAATCAGAATATTCAGAGATCCCAAAGGGGAAATCACAGTGCTGAAATATCACGAGGGAATGCATCCTATATCAGGTGTTATTGCTGTGGGAAAATGGGACATTCACAGTTTGTGTGTTCCATAGCTAAGAGATACAGAAGGGAACATGAGCAGAGACGGCAGCCAAACAGAGAACGGTTTTCCAGAACACATTTTGAAGGACACTGTTTTTGGTGCGGAGGATTTGGACACATGGCTAGGTATTGCACATCAATCATTCAGAGAAATGTGTCAAAGAATAATCAAAATGTTCGCAAGCAGCAGATCAATAAACCAACAAGTGAGTTAAAAGTTCAGAACAGATTTGCAGCTCTGCAAGATGAGGGTGGTCCATCATACTCTGAGAAAGAACAGAAGCCTCAATCCATGCCGAGTGTGAAAGAAAAAGTATGGACCAAGAAGAAGAAAAATGAGAAGGCTGTGGTGGCGGAGATTGCCCTTAAAGCATCAGATCGATCTGGTGTTTGGATCCTTGATAGTGGTTGCACATCCCACATGACGGGTAATAAGGATCTTGTTACAGGCATCAAATATGACAAAGAAGGAGTTGTCAAATTTGGAAATGATGAAGGCCTGAAGATTGTTGGCTCAGGGAAAGCCAAGTTTGGGGGCAAAGAGATGAGACGTGCTGATGTCTTGGTAGTAGAGGGTCTCAGTCATAATCTACTCAGTGTCAGTCAACTATGTGACTCTGGGCACTCTATCCAATTTACCAAGAAGATGTGTGTTGTGAAAGGAAAAGATGGAGCAGCTGTTCTGCAGGGAAAAAGGTCAAAGGGAAATCTCTATCTTGTAAGTGGGGAAGAAGATACTTGTCTTTTATCCAGAGAGGAAGAAAACCAGTTGTGGCATAAGCGACTTGGTCATCTATGCCAACCATCTATGGAGGATCTCGTTAAATGTGATGCTTCTAGAGACCTTCCCAAACTATCACGTGATCGCACTCATACGTGTGATGCTTGTCAACAAGGGAAAATAATCAGAAAGACATACAGGCCAAAGGAACAGAAATCAACTAGAGTGCTCGAACTGGTGCATGCTGATGTATGTGGACCTATCTCACCACGAGCTATAAATGGACAAAGGTACTATGTACTTTTCATTGATGACTATAGCAGAATGGCCTGGGTATTCATCATAACCCATAAGACAGAGGTATTCAGTTGCATAAAGCAGTACAGGAGGGAATCAGAAAAGATGCTTGGGCAGAAAATTCTGAAGTTTCGTACTGATAACGGTACGGAATTTACAAACAGTCAGGTTGAAAACTATCTCGAGAAACATGGGATAAGGCATCAAGTTTCATCAGTAAGAACTCCCCAACAGAATGGAGTAGTTGAAAGGAGAAATCGGATCATCAACAACATGGCCAGAACAATGCTTATTGATAAGGACCTGCCAGAGAATTTTTGGAAGGAAGCAGTTCTGACATCGGTCTATGTTTCAAACAGGTCCCTGTTATGTCCGAAGCAAGGGAAGACTCCATATGAACTGTGGTACGGAAAGAAGCCAACGTTGAAGTACTTTCGAATCTTTGGAAGTAAGTGTTTCATTCTCAACAAAGAACATCATAGGAAGTTTGAGGCACGAGGAGATGAAGGGATATTCCTCGGATATTCCGGGAAAAGCAAAGCGTATAAATGTTTCAACAAAAGGCTGGAAAAAATCATTGAAAGCAATGATGTCACTATAGTTGAAAATGAGCAGAATACTCAACGATCCAGTGAACCGTTCCTAGATGAAAGTGATGATGAGGTAAGCAACCCAGGGGGAGCAGAAGCGGCAGAAGCTGACTCAGAAGAAGATACTGACAATGAAGAGGAAAGTGTCAAGTCGGTGTCTGTGAGAAAGCCAAAGAGTCGAGCTGAAATTGATAGGCAGAATATCATTGGTGATCAAACAGCTCCAGTTCAGACTCGAAGAATGAAATCATCGCAACAAGCATCGTTTTTGTCTCAAGTGGAGCCGAAATGTTTTTCTGATGCAGCTGAAGATGAAAACTGGGTTCAGGCCATGAATGAAGAGCTTGATCAGATTGAGAAGAACCAGACATGGGAGATTGTTTCGAGGCCAGCGGACAAGAATGTCATTGGGACCAAATGGGTCTATCGCAACAAGATGAATGAAGATGGCACAGTGATTCAGAACAAAGCACGTCTAGTGTGCAAGGGGTACTCCCAAATCGAGGGAATTGATGTTGATGAGACATTTGCACCGGTTGCAAGGCTGGAGACAATAAGATTATTCCTAGCCATCGCAGTGCAAAGGAAGTTCAAAGTGTTCCAGATGGATGTCAAATCCGCATTCTTGAATGGGGTTCTGGAAGAGGAGGTGTATATTGAGCAGCCAGATGGTTTTCTCATTCATGAGGATGAGAACAAAGTTTGCAGGCTGAAGAAGGCATTGTATGGGCTGAAACAAGCACCAAGGGCATGGTACTCAAGGCTTGATCAGTACTTGAAGAAGCTTGGTTTTCAGCGTGGAGGAGTTGATTACAATCTCTATTTCAGCAATGACAGTAATCAAAGGATGATGGTGCTAGTGTATGTCGATGACATAATTTTTGGCGGATCAGATGAAGCTCAGTGCAGACAATTTTCTGAATTCATGAAAAATGAGTTTGAAATGTCAATGATTGGAGAGCTAACGTTTTTCCTTGGTCTACAGGTGACACAAGGAAGGAATGGAACTTTCATTTCTCAATCCAAATATGCCAAGGAAGTTCTAAGAAGGTTTGGAATGGATAATTCCAAGGAAATGAAGACTCCGGTTGCTACCCGGATGAAATTATCAAAAGATGAGGATGGCAAGGCAGTTAATATCACAGAATACAGGCAAATCATTGGAAGTCTGTTGTACTTAACCGCAACAAGGCCTGATATTGTTTTCGCCACATGCCAAGCAGCGAGATATCAATGTAATCCCAAGGAAAGTCACATGCTTGCAGTGAAAAGAATACTTCGGTATATCAAGGGCACGGTGGACTTCGGTTTGACATACAACGACAAATCTCAGACAGATTTATTGGGATATACTGATGCAGACTGGGCCGGTTCAGCAGATGATAGAAAATCAACGTCAGGTGGTGCATTCTATCTTGGTGGATTGTGTATTTCTTGGATAAGCAAGAAACAAGATTGCATTTCATTGAGCACCGCAGAAGCTGAGTATATAGCGGCCACTCAAGCATGCACACAATTATTGTGGATGAAGCAGCAGCTTGAAGATATGGGAGTTGAAGTGAAGTCTCCGATCGGAATCCAGTGTGACAACTCAAGTGCTATAAATCTTAGTAAAAATCCTGTCCATCATTCCAGGACAAAGCACATTGAGATCAAGTATCATTTCATCAAGGAGAAGGTTGAGCAGGGCATCGTGAAGTTGGAGTATGTGCCTACAGAGCTACAGGTTGCATACATTCTGACAAAGGCCTTACCCAAGGAAGCTTTTGAGAGGCATCGACTAGCTCGGGGAGTTCAGTCGATTCCCCGCACTTGAAATAGTGTGGACGCGGGACCACCCCCTCTCCCCGAGGTATGTTGTGTTTTCCCTACTGTGTTAATGTGTTCTCTACTCTGTTACAGACTTCAAAGGCGTGACCTTTGGGTTCGTTGACAAAGGGGGAGAAAATAGTGGTTGTTCAAGGGGGAGACAGTGCGGAGATTTGAGAAATCATAAATGATATGGGGAGACGCTGACAGGTGGAGCAGCCAGATAGGGGGAGTTGAAGCTGGTTGAACGTGCTTAGCCAGAGCTTAGCTTGGACAACACAGGAAATATGGCTAAAGAGGTGTTGAAGCTGTGAGCAGAAAGGGGGAGCGTATTAAATCTGACGATGCTAGAAGTGATCGATCAAAGAATAGATATCACGACAGCTGAGGATCGTGATAAAAGCAGAAGAGTGGTTTTGGACAGTGTTTGGTGTCAACAATGGATGTTAGAGACAAAGTGATTCATTGATGAAATTTTCATTTACTCTTGTTTCTCACGCCGAGCATTGCTCATGTGGGCTTAGAGTATGTGCTGAGTAAATCCTTGGTCACTATCAGAATCGCAATGCGGCGAATGGAGGTTGAAGAATCAATGACGTATCTTTGTTTGGAAGAGTTGTCAACAAACCCAAAGGGGGAGATTGTTGGGCAAAAATCCCTCAAGGTATCATTGAAGCCTTTTTGAGGTGATTGTGTTTGTTGACAAAGTGTACATCTGAGTTGTGATTGTTGACAAAGAGGATTTCATGATGGAATGTCGAGTTCAAGAGCTGAGGTCAACGATCCATGTTTGATTCAAGAACGTCGATAAAAGGAATGGATGATCTGGAGGCGGTACAAAAGAACAGATACAAGGTGGCGCCGTTTTCCAGTGTTTGCCAAATTTTTGGGCCTGAAAATCGGCAAATGAAGAAAAGTGTTTTTGGCAAAGGGACTTGCGCGCCGCGAACATGGTGTACAGGAAACTTGCGCGCCACATGTTTTTCAAGATCAGAAGATCAAAATATGGCTAAGGAAATAGGTTCGCGCAAGTTTGGGAGTTGGTCGCGCAAGTGTCTAAAAGAGAGGAGACTTGCGCGCCGAAATTGGGTCGCGCAGGTGACTTGCGCGCCGTCGCGCAGGGTGGTCAGATTGCCTATAAATACCGGACCACCCCTCCTCATTTCTCACCGGAGTTTAAGAGGAGAGCTCCCGTCGCGCAGGTTTGGTGGTCGCGCAAGTGGTGTGTGTGGTCGCGCAGGTGGGACTTGCGCGCCAATGGTTGAAGTTGTGCGCCGGTGTTAGAAGTTGCGCGCCGGTTTGCAGTTGCGTTCCAATAGTGGTTTGGGCGTAAAGGGAAGAGAGTCGCGCAAGTTTGGAGTTGTGGAAGCTTGTGTCGCGCAAGTGTCAGAGGAGGACTTGCGCGCCCGTTGTGACTTGCGCGCCTATACTTGCGCGCCGAGGTTGACTTGCGCGCCAAGTAAGGTTTTGTTCCCCCAGTGATTTTCAGACTGTGTGGAAGCTGGAAGTTTTCCCGATACCTTCGGTGCAAAGAGATATTCATCAACGGGTGAAAGTTAAACTTCAACAGAGCATCTACATACAAGAGAAGATGCATTCTTTCAGGAAAACGAAGAGACCTACAGGTCTATAAACTGTGAGTGGATTCCATCCAAGAGCAGTGAGCTCAGGAAGAGGAAGAAGGTGATCCTCTCCACCAGCATTGAGCCAGAGAGAGAGAAACAGGGAGTGACCCTTGGGAAAGCAGTGAGCTGACCCTAAACATTGTAAAGGCAGTGAGCCTGGGCATAGAAGTGATCTAGCCCGAACCTTGTAATCCACAGCTAGTGAAGATTAGTGGAATTTGGTACGACCGGCAACCTGTCGGCGTATGCTCCTTGGACGTAGACCTTAGCGGTGAACCAAGTAAAATTGCTGTGTCCTGTGCTTGCTTTACATTCTGTTTATATCGTGCAACAGGGAAAAGAGAGAAGAGTGTTTTGCTTAACAGCGAAACAAGATCAGAACGAGCATTAATTTTTAATTAGTCATACCCTGATTCACCCCCCCTCTCAGGGTATCCAGCCTAGTGGACCTAACACTTAGGCATATTGGTCCTTTCGATATTATAGATTGAGTAGGGACAGTTACTTACTGTTTGATGCTTCCACTGATCCTTTATCATGTCCATGAGGTATTCTATGTATATATCCTATGAAATTACATACCTGAACCTTAACATGTACTAAAAAAAGATTTCATACTAATGGAGTATTAAATTTAATATAAAGAACAACAAGTAGATATTATGGATCATATAGAAAAAGTTCTACGAAACAAGACCACTCGCATGGTCAATGTTTTGTGGTGAAACAAACAATTTGAGGAAGCTATGAGGGAATCTAAGGATACAAATGGGAATACGTATCATCAGTTTTTTGTACCAAAGAGATATAATTTAGAGGGATAAATTCATTTTAATTGTTTTTTAATTTAACACCATGATATTTTATGAAACAATATTTTTCAAATAAATTTGATTTCTTCGTTAGTTTTCATTACACACAACACCTAGTTTTAACAAATCATAATATACTGTTAATCATATTATTTAAATAATATTGTTATAACCTATAAATTAATATTTGAGTTATGAATAAGAATAATTTTTTTAAAAAAAATAAGTATTAAATAATTAAATAAATAAAATAGATTGATAAAAAAGGGTATAATATTAGGTACTCTTTATATTCATTGAAAATAATTTGTTTCTCAAAAAACGTTATTTATTTATTTTTGTGAATAAATAATAAAAAAATTTCTAACACATATAAAATTTTTATTTGAAACAAATAAATTCATTTTTTTAATCAACTAGTCAGAATTAAATTATGTTGATTTTTTAAATTTTTGTGAAAATATTTAGTTTTCAATGAATACTGAAAAATAATGGGTTTTATTGAAAAATCCTTTTCATTTAATGAATTTATAAGATTCAAATTTGTTTTAAAACGGGTTTTAAGGTAAAATTAGTTTAATTATATATCTATTAATCCAATATAGGTCATTAGAATAAATTTCATATTAAAATTTGATGTTAACATTTCTGTACTTATGAAAACCTTTTCTTTAGAAAACCTCTTTTTCTTTGCTTATGCAGGATTAAATTTTAATTAAATTATATCACTGAAGTGAATTTAATTTATAAAAATAGATTCTATTTGTTTAATAATAATTATTAATATTATATAATATTTCCAACATAATTATTTGTTATAAATAATCATAAAAATAGTAATAATTAATTACTACGGTTAGGGTTAAAACCGGTTCATTAGGGGGTTAAAAATAGGCAATGAATAAAATGACCTTAAAAATTTTTCAATTAAAACGTTTTGGAAATATTTAAGCCTTATAACTTTTAATATTTTGATAATGAGCTATTTTTTAGCCTTTTTTCATGTAAACAACATGGTTATAACATTTGTTTTCCAAAAAATCCAAGTGTGTCATCTCCCCCACTTAAAAAGGCCACCCATATCCAACTCTATTTACAATTTAAAATCCCTTTGGATCATTCAATACAAACCAATTTTCCTTTTTTATATCCTAGTAACTTAATAAATTCCTTAGTTTCATTTTTAAACCCTACTAATAAGGATTTATGTATAAACCTAAAGAGGTTATCCGAAGAAGAGGAAAAATTATTAACCTTGCATTTTTATTTTATCTCTTATTCCATCCATTTAAATATTATTAAACTATTATTATATAATAAATATATTATGTATAGTATACTGATATGTTATTATATAAAAACCAATATCCATCACCTCCTCCATAAAATAGAAAATTAAACCGTCGATTGTGTGTACGACGCACCACCACCGTGTGAACCAATGTTAATTGTTTTCCATCACTGACTCTAATGTTGGGAAATGTTAAGGGATTTAAAGTATGTATATATATGTGATATTTATGATATTGTTATACTAATGTAATTATAATATCACATATGGATTATTACATTCCCTTTTGTGGGGATATGATAATGTTTCTCATGTGTTTGACGAACAACCACCTTACAGAGAGACATGATTCATTTTTCACTTACACATTAAATAAATGTTAATAATGGTAAATTAAATGAATATATGTGATATATATATATATATATATATGAAAAAATAATAAATATTTAATGTTGATAATTTTTTTACCTTCTGTTCATTCAATCCGTCAAGAAAGTGGAAACAATGTTTATGCGTATGTACGACTTATCGTCTCCATGAATAATGTAATTTATTTTTTATATATAAATTTCATTTATTAATATAAATACAAATGTAATGAAAATATATTATATTTATATAATTATTAACATTATTTATATTATATAACCATGATAAAAGTAAAAGGGATTAAAATTACAATTGAAATCATACATGAAAATTAAAGAAGTTATTACCTGTAATGTTATTTTAACAATGAATTGTTAATAAATCAGAAATAGAAGGTCATAAGTAAATAATATATGGTATGATATATATAATTATTCATAATTTATATATTTATAATATATTTATATTTATTATTTAGTAGGTTTGAATGTGTATGAAGGAATTTGAGACTTAAAGTAAGTGATTTCTTGTCTCTCTTTTATTTTGTGGAGACATATTCCATACTCACAATTCATTTATTTTGTGTGGTGTATATACTAACAATTTGAAATGTTATATAATTAATATACTTAATTTATTATATTTATTTATTTATTTTTGGTTATTAATTAATGGATATTATGATTCAAAAGTTACCAATTTGGTAAGGGTTTTATATTAAAGTCTCGTCGTTTATTAAGATTGTTTATGATTATGCTTCCAGTAATGAAATATTATAATATATCTCCAAATAAACTAATGAATTTTATTATAATATATTTATTTAATGAGATTTAATATATTCCTTTCATTTTCCTTTCTCTATTTAATAAAGATATATAAATTTTGATTTTAAGGAAAATGGTGTTTATTTCTCTATTCTGTAAAAATTCGTTTTTCTTCCATGTCTATGTTTTATAAAAATGAATTCAAGAATGTTTTTACTATTAACCAATGATTTTTTTTAAAAAAATTATCCATGTTTGGATTTTTATAAAATGGGTTTAAAGGAAACTTTTTATTGTTTTTTAAGTAAGTCTCTTTGTACTTTTTATAAAAAATATGAATGGAATATTCATTTTAACGTGTATGACATGAATGGTGTTTTATTCAATCATGATCACTCAATTATTTGATTATTAATTTATAAATTTACAAGTATATATTTAAAACAATATATTTTCTACAATTTTTAATAGGTTTCTATATTTAAACTAAGTGATTTAAAAATGGAAAGGATATTTTATAAAAGAAATGTTCCAAGTGATTTTTCCAAATCATTTTCATCTAAGATGAGATGATTTTATGTTATTTAGTTTTTGGGAAATAATATCCAAATTTATTATATTTATTCTCTTTATATATGTTTTTTAGGATTAAAATATATTTATGAAACCCATTTATTTTCCATGTTTTATTCTATGATGAAAGTTCTATGAAAACCATTTATTTTCAGGGGTTCAGATATGATAAATCTTTTATGAAGTCCATTAGTTTTCATGGGGTTTTAGATGATGACTGTTTTATGATCTTATTATAAAAAAATGTATGGTTTTAATTATTTTTTGGGTGGTTATATTATAACTAAGGAAGTTATTAATTTTATTTCTATGGGTGATGGTTACATTATAAATAAGTATGGTGGTCATGTTATATCTATGTAAGGGTGGGACCTATACATCTATCAAATTCATTGGATAATGAATACTTTTATATCAGATCAATGGGTTTATGGGAGGTTTCCCTAGACTAAAACAAGAGGGTACATATGAGGTTATGCCAACCCAAAAACAAGAAGGTAAATGAGAGGTTATCTCAAGACAAAAATAGGGTACATTGGAGGTTATCTCTATCCATAAGTAGGTACACTAGTGGTAATCCCAATACTAACATGTTATGAGTACTATAACGACCCAAACTATTATAAATAAAAATCCCCTTATAATTTATATTAACTATCTTATTCTATATAATGGTTATAGAAATAACATTCACGTATTTGGATTTATTATATTGTATTTGATTTAAAATTTCAAAAAGAATCATTATATTTAATAATATTGTCATTGAACAAAGATAACATGATTAGTATAAATATAGGGTTTTAAAAAATCCAATTGACACAAAAAAAGAATTGATAGCCTCAACCAGTAGGATTGTACCTAATAAATCCCATTTGTCAAGCTTCTGAGGGATATAGAATCACTGGACGTTTACTTTTAAAAACACAAATATAAGACTCAATAACTTAATCATGATAAAAAATATACATGTGAGAAGTTCAAGCTCATCGCAATCACGACCCAAACCATTTATATTGAACCACCGCACGAAATTCGCATCACCGCACACCTTACCATTAGGGTTTTTAAAAGGGATATGTAGCAATACTGTAAAAATATGGATATGTATATTATGTTTTTTAAAAGTATAATGTTCATATTTTATTTTTTAGTCATTACCTTTTAAATGATTTTGATTTTTATATAATAAATCACAAACTGTGTTTTTAATTAGTGTTTAATTTTAACTATGATTTTTATTTCAATGAATTAATGGTTTTTTGAAATAAATAATATTTCAATATTATTATTAAATAATTTTTATTAAATTTAAATGATCATTTAATTTTATAAAGTTAAATGAAAATTTTTAAGTGTTTAGAAATTTTTATTTTCAAAAACACATCATTAATAAATAAATATTGATTATTATTTTAAAAATAAAATAAATATATTTATAAGTATTTTATAAAATAAATATTATTTTTAGAATTTGAACATCAAAATTCTCCTATGGTGAATTTTTATTATTTTCTAAGACAATTAAATTTTCATTTAAAATTAAATACCGTCTAAATATATGGTGTATATTATGACCTCATAATGACCCAAACATGATGTAATAAATACTATAATTAGTATAAATGAACAAATATACGTTTTTAATTTTATATAATGTGATTTTATGTTTTTTTAATTAATTTTATAAACCCATTATGAATCCTCCAAACCCTATATTATATTTTAATGTTTTAAAATCATTTCATTAAGAATATGATTCACCTCCACATAAGGAAGTATGTTATTGTATTATATCATGACCAAATAATGTAAAAAGCCCCTATTTAACAGAAAACATGGGAGAAACTATGGGAATACATGTGATTTTGGAAATGTTTTTAGAAAGATTCAAAAACCTAAATTTGAGAAATGATAAAGAATTCCCACTCATTTCCTATATGAAACAACAAAACGTCCAATATATGTTCACTAAAAATCCTTTTATCACATCCTTAATATACCATTCACTATGTAGATCATTCCCAAGGAGCCCTAGTCTTATAATAATCTCATAAAAAGCATTTGAAATCACACTCTCAAGGTGAGGGATCCTATTAGTCTCCTCTTTTTTCAAATTTCGTCATAATCTTATACCTTCTATTTTTCAATTCCTAATATTGGGATATATCATTCCATATCCCAATTACATTCCATTTTATTTCCAAATTTTTAGATACACCTTTCTCTTTCATCAACCCATTTTATGTATCTTTAGGTTATGTCATTATGATGCCGAAATTTCACTACGACTATCCATTTCGCAAATATTATATAGTGTATACCATACCCATTTCCCATCAAGGGTGTTAATTTTTATTAACTTTTACTTATTTTATTGGGGTCTTAAATTTATTTATTCCACACTCCTTGATCATGGGATAAAATATGATGAAGAATGAAACCATGTTGTATGATCTATGTGGGACACTTAAGCATGATAATGAAATAAAAGTTATTGGTGAGCCCAAATTTATATTGATATCCAGTTAATTGAGTAATGTTTAGTCTCATGAGATGTAATTTTGGGATAGAGAGTAAAATATATTCCATTATGGAAACCTTTTCTATCATGATTCATGTAAATAACTGAACTTTTATAAATTCCACTTATTCTAATTAAATGCATTATTATGTAATACGGTTATATAAAACACGTAAACTTCAATGATCATATGTTTTTAGTTTTATAAGATCCTTATGAATGTTTATCATTGATAATATATCCATTCAATAGTGATCACATGATTGGTATTAATATAAGGCTTTAACAAAATTCAATTTACTCAAACAAATGATGTTATGGCCTCAAAAAGTAGAGTCATGCCCTATGAAGTCCATATATCAGAACATTCAAGGCAGACAACATTTATGGTATTTTCCCTAGACCAAGCCCAAGATAAGATCCAATGACTCAAGCATGAATGAAACCGTTTACAAGAGAAGTTCAAGCTTATTGAGGCTATGACCCAAACTATGTTCTCCGAACGGCCCCCTTATAGTCTCATCATCATGTAACATTCAGTTAGGGAATATGCTAGTGTAATAAAGGGTTATGTATCAAGACATTAACAATGTGAATATTTATAATAATGTATATATGTCTATTTTAAAATTTTTCTTTTCATTTATTTTGGTTTTGGTTCAATTAATCAGAAATTATATTTAATGGTAATATTTAAAAACAATTAAGGGTTTATTTTGATACATTATTGTATTTTCGAAATAAATAGAATTTTAATAAGAAAAATATTATTATATTAAGATTATTAATTATAAATGTTAATATAAATTTTAGTAAGTGAAATGTTAGTTAATAAGGGTTCAAAAACTGGTTTGGTAAAAAAAACCCATCATTTTTTCCATAAATGTCCAAAATTATTTTAAAAGTGAAAATGAAACTATTTAGAAAATTATTTAGATAAAATTAATATTATTTTTGAAATCATAATGTTGAAATTATCCAATGGTGAATTTTTCATAAATTTACGAGATGGTCGAATTTTCAAGTAAAAATTAAATACCTAATAATTATAACGTGTGTTTTAGGACATCATAATTACCCAAACAATGTGGTAAAAAATAATATAATGGTTATTCTATTCCCAATAAATTTTTTACCATTAAAATAATGCAATTTTAAGATTATTTAATTAATTTTATAAAGCATTTTTGAATCCTAGAAAATGTATAACGTATTTTAAAATTTTAAATTCAATTTTTAAAGTGTGACTCATCCCCACATAAGTAACGATAATATTTTAATAACTTCAATCAATTTAATAATAATATAAGGAAAAAATCTCCTCTTTGGGAAAAACTACGGGAAAAAAACATGGTAAGGATTGTGGTTTTGATTAATTAATTATATAGAATCCAAAAACTATGTTTTTGAAATATTAAACAATTCCTCTATCATTTCCTATATAAACCCACCCATGATCCCACTTCTCTTCAGTAAAATTCCATAGATCACGCCTTTACTCTTCCTTCACCTCTCTATAATCCTCCCAGAGTGACTCAAGATCACAAGGATCCCCTCCTGATACTTTTGAAGGAACATATTCAAGTAAGGGCTTTCCTCCTTTATAATTTTTATCCAAGTTTCTCTATATTGTAATTCCATTTTATTTTAAATTAATAATTATGCGGTATAATTTCTAACATCTCCTATACTTCCCTTGATGTGTTTGAATTATGAGAGACCTCCTTTCTCTCCCATTAATTTCAATCATGTACACCCATTACCAAGAAGGAATTTCGTAAGAGTTATTCCCTTCCTCCTCTCTCTTCAAGTTTATTTATTATGTTATACCTTCAATTTCAAATAAATTATATTGGGACATGTATTTCCATATCACCCTTACTATACACTTAGTGAATAAATTATTAGGGACCTATTTATCCCTCATCAAATAATTTTATGAATTTATAAGTCACACCGTTATGTTGCTAAAATTTCACAATGATTTTCCATTCAAAAACATTTGTGTCATGAATGTCGTACTCATTTCCTATCAAGGGTATTCAATTTTATGCACATTTAAATTTTTGTTGGGGAATTAAATGTTTTCATTCCACACTCCTTGAATCATGGAATAATTTATTATTATGAATTAATCTATTTTATATGATCTATGTTGCACACCTATAAATGAGAGGTGCACCCATAAATATAAAGCGCTCCGATGAATTGGGTAATATTTAGTATCATGATACATCATGTTGGGACATGGTTTTTCCTAATTAGATTATGGGACATTTTCGACCATTTTGGGACATGGGTTTACCTAATTCCATTTGTTTATGATGCAGTGTTTTAAGATGTTTCCACATTTCCATGTTATGAATATCATGTTATATCATGATATGAAGTTCATGTCCATTTATGCCACATTGAAATACATTGACTAACATGTATTACTATCTTCATGTAATTACATGTTTACATCTTTATTGGGATTTATAGGTCACCCCTTTTATATGTAGTTTTCTAAAGGATATCCCATGCAGTTTTATGCTCGAGCATGTTAAAGTGGTTTTGAAGAAAGATGTTGTATTTTATGTTTAGAGTTGTAAATAAATGAACCTAAAATCAAAAGAAAATAGACTTATCAGTCTTCCATGTGGTATTAAGTGTAATTATATGTAATTAAATGATGTATGAATGTAATAAATGAATAGGTTTGTTATAGTTGGTATCAAATTAAGGTTTTGTTATTTTTGGGATTTGGATTAGAAAACTCTAGTTAAAGCCTTATAAATAAGACTACATATTAGAAAATAATACCTAAATTTCTGTGAGTATATATTAAGTGTTTTATAATGAAAATACATCCCTGTCTGGATATGAACAAGTATAGGTGGCTCTAGCATAGATGTATATATGGGTAAACCCCGAAGACACGGATTTGTACTATACTCGATCGAGAACTGGTGCACAAAAACCAGCCTTGTTGTACACTTGGTTCAACACTCCCAGGGGATATGATTTAGAACATTCATAATCTTAGTATGAATCATTATTAAAGGAAACAAAAAAACCATAAGAATATATATTAGGAAATAGATCATGGATTACTTAGATTGAAGCCCCAAAATTCATTAGTTAAGGAAATAAATGCTATTTATAAGTTATCCTTTAATGTAATATGATTCCCCTTTAAGTGTTAAATATTTTAAAATAATTTCCCCTACATTTCCTTTTATTCTAGTTAATGGCCAATAATAGTAGGAATCAGGTTAACAACCGATGAGAAGATCAATGTTATGATTACCCTAATGAGATTCCCAATCCAATGGGAGCGAGAATCACAAACTTCATCATGATACTCTCTTAGTTAACTAATGTTCTGAAAAGATATCTAGATCAAGAGGAATGTCCACCTCCCCAAATAAAGAACAATTCAAAATCTAGAGCATCATGAAACAAAGGTATCCTACTTTCAATGGAACTTCTAATCCCTTAATCATTGAATAGTGGATAAATTACATTGAAAAGATCTTCTCCATCTTTAAATACTACAAAAAATAGACGTTTCTCCTAGCTAATTGTCATATAAAGGGAGAATCTGATCAATGGTGGACATTGATAAAAAATATGATGTCTGAGGAAGAGATCG